>CM060424.1:55850009-57273008 GCA_030545235.1 Helianthus tuberosus | reverse complement strand
CATCCTAGTTGCAGTTCTCGCAGCCTTTGAATCTAGGTGGTATGAATTCCAAAATTTCACACATTCAATCTATATTTTAAATTGGGTATTCTGATTGATTGTTTTCTTGGATAATCAGGATCAAGATGAGTCGTGTAGCAGGTGCAAAGGGTGGAAAGAAGAAGCAATCGACCTTCGTGATCGATTGCGGAAAGCCTGTTGAAGACAAGATCATGGAGATTGCATCGCTTGAGAAGTTTCTTCAGGAGAGAATCAAGGTTGGTGGCAAAGCTGGTAATCTCGGAGACTCTGTTACTATTTCTCGTGAAAAGAACAAGATCTCCGTTACTGCCGATAGCAATTTCTCCAAAAGGTAATCAACTCGAATACTGTTTAAGGTTTATAATGTTTGTCATGTCGCGTTTGTATGTTTTGATGTTAAGTTGACTTTGAATGTTTGGTTGTTTTATTGTTTTGGATGATTGATGAGTATTAGGGGGTGTTCACGGTTTGGTTCGGTTATTAGCATTATTTGTAACCGATGTCATTGGTTAATGGGTTCGGTTTATTCGGTTAATTAGTTGGTTTTTGGTTAATAAGCAAACCTAACATTGGCTAAAAATTTTGTTTAGAAATACATGTAATGAAGTTAAAAATACATGAAATAGATATTTAAATACATGAATTTGATGGATAATTAAATAAAATGGAGGATAAACACATGAAATGGAAGTATAAAACAAGATATGGAGTATAAAAGCTAGAAATAAATGAGGATTTAAATGATTTGGTTAGGTTCCGTTAATTTCGGTTAACCGATGGTACGAAAAATATCAGATAACCGATTTTCAATTATATTGGTTTCGGTTAACTTCGGTTTGGTTTTGTCGGTTGTTGTTCAGTTCAGTTAATTTCGGTTAACTGATGGTACAAAAAATATCTGAGAACCGATTTTTGGTTACTTCGTTTCGGTTAATTTCAGTTTGGTTTTGTTGGTTTTCTGTTGGTTCAATTAATTTCGGTTAACCGATGGATCCGACAACTGATTTTCGGTTAGTTGGGTTTCGCTTAATTTTGCTTGGGTTTTGTCGGGTTTATGTTTGGTTTTGGTTATTGTTCACCCCTTGAGAATAGGTTATTATGTTATTTTTTTTTAATTAGTTTGAATGATTTTTTAGGTATTTGAAGTATTTAACGAAGAAGTATTTGAAGAAGCACAATGTGAGGGATTGGCTTCGGGTGATTGCGTCTAACAAGGAGCGTGATGTGTACGAGTTGCGTTACTTCAACATTGCTGAGAATGAGGGTGAAGAAGAAGATTAAATTGGCAGTTGAGCTTGTTTTATGTTTGTTTTTTGACTTGGATTTTATTTTTGGTTATGTTATATCGGAATTTTGGTTATGGGTTTATGCAGAACTGTATTGTAGTGGAGTTTTGAAGTTTGAGTGCACTTCTCATATTTTTTACTCATAATTGATTACTTATAAGTTAGGGTTTTTTTTTTGTGCCGAACATGGGAACATATGTTGATTATGATTAGTAAGCATGGCAAACTGGTTGTTTTATAAAGGTATCACTTTGGTTTGGGCAGTAGATTCCATGGCAACGGTAGTTTGCTGGTGGCAAAGGAGTAGAGGTGCAGCAGTATTGGCTGTAGCTGTTACGTGGTTGTAGCAGAGGTTGAGAGCCGCATCTAATGATCAGATTATAGCCGCATCGTTAAAAAATAGAGTTAAATGCCATTTTAGTCCCTGTGGTTTGCGTCATTTTTTCAGTTTAGTTCAAAGGTTTGCAACGTTGCCATTATAGTCCAAATAGTTTTAAACATTGCCATTTTAATCCAATGGGTTAACCCCATCTCTTTCTTCTGTTAACTAGAAGTCTAGAACGGCATTTCGGTCATTTTATATGTAATTCTGTTAACTAGAAGGGTAATTCGACCATATAAAAATATAAAATGATCGAATTACCCTTCTAGCTAACATGAAAAACAGACGGAGTTAATCCAGTGGACTAAAATGGCAACGCTTGAAACTATTTGGACTAAAATGGCAACGTTTAAAACCTTTGAACTAAACTGAAAAAATGACGCAAACCATAGGAACTAAAATGGCATTTAACTCTATAATAATATATATCCAACGATATATATATATATTAAAAAGGTAAAATAATACAAAATATTGATAAGAGTAGTTCGTTGACAAACCTTGTAGATATTTCTTTAAATATGGAATGAACTCTAATCTTCTGCCTGTAATCTTTTTGTTTATAAGCATAACACCATGCTCTTAATCCATCTTCTCTATGATTTGCAAGGTGCATAGGTGTAGCATGTTTGTCCTGGAAATTACTCAATTTATATCACACAAAGTGTATAGTTTGAGCTTAGTGAATTAAATCTTTATCAACATCATATTGATATCCATATAAACTTACTTATCACCTTTACCAAATATGAAAACTGACCTGAAATACAATCTAACAAAATCAATAGCTTGCGTTGCCTGAAATACAATCGTAGAAATTCAAGGGGTCAAATTCAACCTACTCAATTCATCCATTGGTCGGGTATTTAATTTCAATACCATCAAGAACTTAGAAACTAAAAATAATTCAATAGAAAACATTTGTAATAAATACAAATGGGCTTTGACCTTCAACCCTGTAGACTGACTTTCATATGTTTGGCTAAGCTTTTCAAAACAGCTTATTTGCTTATTTGCTTTTCTGAAAAGCAAATAAGTCAATAAGCTGTTTTGAAAAGCTTTAAAATGGAGCTTTTCAAAATGACTTATTTGCTTATTTGCTTTTCAGAAAGCAAATAAGTCATTTTGAAAAGCTCAGCCAAACAGCCCCGTAATATGTGTAATTAGCCTAGTGGTGTTGGGGAGTTAGATAAGATGTAGGATAGATGAAAGTCATCAATCACCATGGTATGCATGTTTAGCTATTAAAAAAATATGTGTAATTGCCCCTTTATAATTTTACCAGTTAGAGGCAAAGTGTAACGAAATCGACTTGTTTTGTAACATCCCGTTTTGAGGACAAAATAAAGAGATAAAACGTATATTTCGTGTATTGTAAAACTAGTAAGCAACGATTAATATGATCATTTGAAATACGAGATACCTAGACGACTATTTAGTATAATATAATAATAATGATATTATTATTATTTTCACCCTGCTCCGTTTCTAATGAAACTTAGGTTAAAATGTAGAGAAAAATAAACTCGTCTCAAAAGTATATTCGTAATTTATAATATGCTACAGTTTAAAAGTTAACGAAAAAGACGAGTAAAACAACTGAATTAATTATAATAATATTATAACATAATATAAAACTCTTTTACGAGGACGCTCCCATCCCACATTGACGATCAAAGGAAGTGGCGCAGCTTCAGTCTTTTGAAGTTCATATGAGTAATATAGAGTATTAGTTTTTCTTTAACGGCATTACGAGAACGTTCTGGTATAAAGAGAATCCCGAGTACACAGTACCTCTTTTGAGTGTTGCTGGTAGTCGTTTTTGGAGTGAGTAGGAACACAAGTAGGGAGACTCTCTACATCAAACTGTCGTAGATAATTTTGAGGTATGTTTTCATTTAAGTTTATGTCTAGTTATTTATTATTAGTAGTAATATTAGTATTAGTAGTAGTGCTAGTATTATTGCTTTTAAGTATTAAGGGTGGGTATTGGGTAGCCTAGTCTTAGTTAGGCATGGACTCCTCAACCATACTTAAACAAGATAACGTTAACCAATATCTAACCTTGATGATAACTAGTTAGATATATGATTGATGCATTTTAGGTATATATTATTGAATATTATTTTTGATATAAATGTACGGATACTAGTATAAAATATATTGTTTTGCTTAATTCTATATATTGTGGGTTATGAAAAAATTGTGCTTAAATGATATAATACTCATTATTTAATGGTGGAGAAAAAAAGAATTTAAAAGAAACGAGTGAGAATATGATCATGAAAAAAGAGACTGGCCCAACTTAAATGAGATATGATAGCTTCTTTATGTTCTAACATTCTTGCCAATACATTATCCTCATTCTGTTACGGATTGAAATCCCTAATAAAAAATATAGCTCCATGAGCAAAAGCCTGTCATGATGAATCCTGCGATGTATTGGTGATGAGTATATAACGCAGCTTGAGTAGTAAAGTCTTGTGCTATAAATGCATAAGCGGGTAAAGAGTACATGTGTTGAGCTACCAAAGAAGTAATAACCCCTAAAGAAGCTAGAGCAAGGCCTAATTGAAAATGAATCGAATTATTAATTGTGTCATAAAGGCCCTTATGCCCACGTCCCAATCGCCCTCCCATCTTTCTTCCCCCTTTTTCTTTCTTTTTATTTGGAAGACGGGCGTTGCGTTTGGTTCGAAAGGCATGGTTTTCAGTATGTTTCCAGATAGGCCCCCACTAGTCCGGCTAGCTAGTGAGTGGTTCTTTCGGGCGGGAAGCAGGCCGGGCCCTACGGGCGGGCATCCCCCGCAACGCAAGCAGCATTGTTCGCCACCACCCGAGAAGCAAAAGATTCTAGAGTCCAGGCTGAAAATACATGCATAGATAGTGGTCTAATGACAAGGCTGACGACGGAAGCTCGGGACGGAGCCGTATGATGCGGAAGTCTCACGTACGGTTCCCTGAGAAGGGAGTGGCTACCTACTGGAGCTTCGACCAATCACCACTGGTTAATTCCGCTTTGGGGCCACCCCTTACTCTACCATTATTATAGGGGTATGGGGTTCGAGACATAATCAATGATAAATATCTATATATATTATTATACATAAACATAAACAAACGTTTTTTAACGACGAGATCTATTATCACTTTTTGCATGTCCTCGGAAATTTAAAGTAGGCGCAAATTCTCCCAATTTGTGTCCTACCATACGATCTGTTATATAAATAGGTAAATGTTCCTTTCCATTATGGATAGCAATAGTATGGCCGACCATTATGGGTATAATGGTAGATGCCCGGGACCATGTTATTATGATTTCTTTTTCTTCTTTTGTGTTAAGCTTATTTATTTTTTTTAAATAAATGTTACTGTTCATTTAGTTGTGTTATTAATATATAGGTAAATTAGTTGGTTAAATTAAATATTATTTTAATTTTTAATTATCCTATTAAATGCAATGTTGGCATGACTTTTATGCTGATTTTGATTTGATTAGGCTAGCAACTGTTATCTGATTTGATTAGGCTAGCAACTGTTATCTGATTGTAGTAGCAATTGCTACTTTATTGTGCTAGCAACTGTTACACATGCAAGTTTTATGAATGCTTCTAAATCGTGAACATGCTTGCCAAAATGTAATAATATGCCATGACTGGTGTACAGATGTTTATAACCTATGCACAGACACACACGATATTTCTGGTCCCTTATACGTGTCGTTGCAGCTGGATTTGTCAAGTAGTACACCGGTGGTGTAGGGACATTAACTATATGATGGTGTATGTCACATGGTGACGTTGGGTTATAATGATATGGGCGGATACAAAGTCATGGTAAAATAATGTGGTTTATAACTCGTGTATATTCATGAACTCACTAGCAATAGTTGACGTGTCTTTTTAAGCATGTGCCACAGGTGATAAGGCATTATCGCTGCTCATAGTCCCAAATTTGTGATAGTCTGGTAGAAATGTATATCCCATACCGGTGTAATCTAATCCAGCGGAAGCGTTATTACATCATGTAACACCCCGTTTTGTGATCAAATAAAAATAGATATGAAACTTATAAGCTCAAGTGATTAAGGAACAAATAAGGTTGTTATTCGAAATATGAACTCTAGACGAGTATTTAGCGTTATAAGATATCGTTTATCTATAATAATATTATATTTGGCTCTACTACGTTTTTAATGAAACTTAGATTAAAGTGTAGAGAAAGATTTGCTCATTCCAATAGTATATTCATAACTGTATAAAGTGTTATAGTTTAAAACTTATAAAAGAAAAACGAGTGAAGCTATTTAATTAATTATAATAATATAATAATAAAATTTAAAACAATGAAATGTGGGTGGATGTAGTGTATACGTTAAGTGTGTGTGCGCATGTATGAGTGATCCATGTGTGTGCGCATGTATGAGTGTTACGTGTGAGGGAGCCACAACTCAAATCTTCATGACTAGGATTGTTTACGAGCTGAACTGAGCGGACCTTTGCTCGTGCTTGGCTCATTTACAAACCGAACAGAGCGGAGCGACTCATTTAAAACCGAGCCTCAAATCAAGCGAGCATTTTTCGAGCAGTAAATATTCCGAGCGAGCGTCGAGTGAAGTTCGAGCGATTTGGACAACAGTGCCGCCCGATTTAAATTTGCTAAGAGATATAGTGACAATGTTGGGTCTCAAGTTTTTATGTCTTTAAACACAGACACATTTCATGGCATAATATTATTCTTATGAATAACAATGTTGTGGCCGACGAGGCGATGATCATATTGCACGAACAATGATGTTGAGACAAGGAGACGATCGACTTAGGGTAACGACATGAAACACTGAGGCGATGAGCAGACTGTTGTTTATCAGTTTAGGGTTTAACTTTTAGACACGATATTAGTTTTTTATTGGCTTGATTGGGCTAGTACATATAGATATAATTGTAAATTTGTACATAGTGGACCAAAATCTACTAGAGTGGTATATATAAAACTATAAATTTAATTTATATTTAAGTATATATGTATGTGCAATGTGTGTATATATATAGGCGTGTGTGTATATATATGTATAATTCATATTTGTGTATATATGTGTATAGGGGATGGTTTATTGGAGAACACTAAAAAAGTGGGGAACAGGGGAACACTCTTAAAAATTATACTTAACATGTTAAAAATTATTTTTTTCTAAATTTTTTTCGACGCTTTTTCTTATAAATACAAATAAAAACATTTTTAATAAAAAAATCAAAAACTAAAAATATAAAAAAAATGTTTAAAAAACAGTTATATCTTATAGAATTAACTTAACATGTTAAATTTTTTTTTAATTTTTAGCGCTTTTCTTTATAAAAAGGAGGAGAAACTAATCGAATAAAAAAAATAATTTTTCTAAAAAAAAAATTAGCCTTTTTTTAATTGTTTTTTTATAATATTCTTAGTTTTTGATTTTTTTATTAAAAATGCTCTTACAAGTATATATAAGAAGAGGCGCCGAAAAAGATGTTTAAAAAATTAATTTTTAACATGTTAAGTTAAATTTTTAAGAGTGTTCCCTAGTTCCCCACTTTTTTAGTGTTCCCCAATGAACCTCACACTATGTGTATATACATGTTTATATATGTATTTGTATATTTGTACTAATTAAAATACTAATTCGATCCGAACCGAGCCGAGCGGACCTTTGCTCATGCTTGGCTCGTTTACAACCGAGCGTCAAATCGAACGAGCATTTTCTGAGCAATTTCCGAACGAGCGGCGAGCGATTTGAACGGCCCTATTCATGACTGAAGGGTATGGTCTCAAATCCTTCGCTGACTATTCACTCGCGAGTAATCTGGTAGCTGGTCGAAGAGCTATTTGCAAATACGTGGGATCGATATAAGTTCTCGTGCCCACGTTCTTTCTGATGAAGCATTTCCCCTTGGGGGGGGGGGGGGGGGAGGCCCCCATAAACCATTCATGGCAAAGGGGGAAGGTAGAGAAGTCGTCGCCTTGTTTCAAACCCCACACAGGGCATGGATCTCACTGGCGCGATCTTGGTCATAAGACTTGTAGTAGATGTCACCCAATGTATCATCAGGCCGGATTGGTGAAGGGTACCTTTGATAAGCCTTGAAGGAGCTATCCCTTCCACCACCCATGCCCGAGGCCCCCACGCCTTCAGCACTACCCCGTTGTGCTTCAGCTTCCACATTGTGGGTCTCCACATGACCTTTTTCACGAGCTTCATGTGCAGGCTCCTCAACAGTTTATGTTGGCTTCTCAGTCTCGATTGAGGTAACCGGCTGCACTAAGGGTTCTTCAACCCGCACCTCTTTCTCAATACGCTCAAAAATAGGTTTCTCAACCTCTGGAGTCTTCTCAACCGCCTTCTCAGTCTCCATGGCCTTCTCAACACCTTTCTTAACCTCCTCGGTCTTCTCAAGGGGTTTCTTGACCCCAACAACATTATCTCCAACTGTAGACACAGACTTTAGAGGAATAACGGTTATCTTAGGTTGCGTGGTTGTTTTCTCTGCAACAGGGAAATTATATCAACACATAATCAAGGAAATGAGATGTTAACGTTACCCAAGTATGAAACACGTACCCGGCGAGACGTCAATATAAAGCATCCTGAGGCTCCCTTTCTTCCCAATCGCAGGCTTACTAGTTGCAACCTTTTTGGCTCCGGGGGGGGGGGGGGTCAGTTTTTGTCTCCTCATGTGGCCTCTTTGAGGCATTCTTCCTAATCAGTTCCGGGCCAAGATCGGCCTACGTTTCTTCGGCAAGGGTAGATGTGGGGGTCGCGTCGGATGGTGGGTCTTTTGTACCTGCGCTTCCAGAACTCCGCGCGCCGGCCGCCACATTAATTTGAGGTTTTCCACCTGTAGCATATAATTCTTCAAAGAAGTCAGCTACGTACACGAAGTTATCTAGGCTGCATTGTCAAATGCGAGCCGTACCTTTGCGAGATGCAGCATCAGAAGCTGCGCCGGTAACCTTTGCCTTCTTGTGAGCCACCCCTTCAACAACATTCACTACCTTCTTCTTCCTATCCCTCTATGGCTTCTTCTCTTCATGATCAACCCCAAGGTTGCGCAGGACACCTGCAAACACGTCAGGGGAGTTTTTAGCTCATGTTCTGACAAGGCTATTAACTCCTCGCTGGAAAGATATACAGCTTCTTTTCCAACAGGAGTTATAGATCTACATGGCCAAGGATTCGATATGTGCGCACCTTCGGTCGCAACAGGGGGAGCAGCAAACAATACAGCCCTCGCATACATGAAGTTTGGTCGAATCTGCTCGGACCAATACTCTTCACCAGCATGCAATGGCGTCACGCCCATCACACCAGCATGGGCCGGAAACACGTGGTGGTAAAGCGTAACTTCTACATTAAAACAATAAGTTAGCATCAAAAGAGATCATCTTAAAAAACTTCTTAAAAAGGAAAGAGTAATAAAACAAAGGGGTTGTCACACCCCAACCGATGACGGAAACATCGGGGCGCGACACTAGGCGAACCAGATTGCTCAGGAGATCCAAAACAACTATTATATGGCAATATTTAAACGGCTAATTATCCCATACTAATCAACAATATCCCACAAACAATTATTACAGATAGAGAGTCTCAAGAACAAAACAAGTCCGACAACCTAGATTTCTATTTGTGTAGTTTCAAGACTGCCTATCTTGATTCCACAAAAGATAAGCAAACATAGCATCCTAGACACCTGTCACATACGTTAAAATAAAGTCAATACACAGAGTGTAAAGGTGAGTACACAAGTTTAATAGCATATAGTAGCGAAAAGTGATTTACGCATAACCAGCATGTAACACGCAGAAATGTGAAGCAAGTAAGTTATCGACAATGACATATGCAACCGACATGACTGCGAGTTTAGAATGCGCAACACATTATCACCATTGTGACCATGTGAAGTAAAACCCTTAACAACCCCTGTCCACGACAGGTGCTGAGTCCAAACTATAGTACTATCACTGCTAAGGTGTCAGGCAACAATCACTGTGTAAACATAACATACAAGCATTCATCGAAACACGTATAACATGCGAGAGCAGTTAGCGTATGTGACACCTGTATCACTTCAACCATCAAACAAATGCCAAACCAATGAAATATTGTATTTCATACTTGGGATTTGTAAAAATATGTGTATCGTTTGCACATATCAACTCTTGTTCGATTTCAAGCTTTAAATCGCTTTCTGGAGGGTTATACGCGCTCTGATGTGTAGATATAACCAGTTTAATGCAACGAACACTCCGGAATAATGAAATAGTCTTAACATACCTTAAATAACCTTTACATAACTTAGAAATAAGTTTTGAAGGCTTTGCTATGGCAAAATCGAGTTAAATCGCTTACAGGGACTAAAGTTGACAAACTGCGAAAGTATGCCAATATGAACTGTAACAGACATTCCAAAACATGACCATAAGTTAAACATACCATAAATATCCTTTACATAGCTTAGAAATAGGCTTTGAGGTGTTCGGTGTGCTAAAATAAACTTTTGGGTCATTCAGGGACTAAAAGCGTCAAAAAGTGCACAAGTTTGCATTTTCGCGCATAACTTACGTTCTGAATACATCCGGACATCCAAAAATTTATGTAAGCACTAAAACATTTTATTTTAGTGTTTGGCATAAGAAAAATCCATTCGTCGCGTCATTTGGATCGTTTTTCACGCTTATGCGCATTCCGTCGTAATTAAGCGAACATCGTGATTGTACGGCCAAACGAACCGACATCAGAGATATTTTTGAGCACATTTTAAGTTCCCTATACTTTAACTTCATTTTAGAGCTTTGAAATGGGGTTAACGGGCCTTAAACGTGTCGGAAATGGCCTTATTACAGAACAGGGACCAAAACTGCCAAAAATCAAACTTTCTGGTCTGCAAGGTGCTTGCGCACCTCAACACAAAACACGTTACGGTGCGCAAGCAGGGGTCAGATGCAGCAACTTGTTTTTAACAGCCTGTTTCCAGCCCTTAATCACCCCAAAGGCCAAGGCCACTTGTCAATAACTTGTGGTGGGTGCAAAATGAGCTACCACAACATTCCGACAAGTGTACGGGCGAGATCAAGACACGTTATCCAAGAAACGATCCTAACGGTGAACCGAAATATATAAATACCCAACCCACTTCATTGCAAAACCCACTAGAATCTGATTTGAGAAGCTCTAAGTTGAAACCTTTGTTTCATACCTGGGCTACTTGAATCAAGATTAGCATTCGGGGACCCTTCGTAAGTATTCCTTCGTTCTTTTATTGCTTTTCGAGTCCGAAAGTCAAACTTTGTTTGACTTTCTGCGTTGACCAGTTTATGGTCAATGCGAAGTTCGTTTGAACTTCGCAACGTGATTGTAATCACGATGGTTATAGTCCCTTGTGACTATGCCTACTGATTACCACGTTGTCTAGGGTCGTAAGGGTAAGTGATCTGATAAATCGCTTATACCTTCGAACCCGACCCATTTGGTCAATCATTAGGATCCGATCAAATACATTAGGTGACCATAGTAGGTAGGGAATAACCTTCCGAGGTTATACCTTATGGTCACGATGTTTAAGTAGTTGTATGATAGGTAGTTTATATGCCTTAGGTAAATTACCAAAATACCCCTTTGATGCCAAAATTCATTCTAAACATATGTGACATAACTTTTGACATCTAAACTGATTTGGCGACAATATTAGGCATGTTAAGGCATATTCTACTTGTCATAGGACTAGTTAGGCGGTCCGAACGCGTTTCACGCGAACGACGCGTTAAAGTAGCATAAGCTACCTAAACGGGTCGTAATGGGTCGTAAGCACTTAGGCTAGGTTTCATTTAGTATGTAGGCTTTGTTAAACCATATGACACGAGTCTCCATACTCGTTTGGTTTACGAACACTCGTTCTATCTAAATCCTCCGACTTAGGTCCGGTTTATTAACATAGTTACCTATATTAGGTGCCGTTTGATTCCGTGATCTCTAGCATTGCTTGGTGGTTATCTTAGGACTTCTGAGCAATCTCAAGTGAGTACATAGACCCCTCTTTTACTGTTTTCCAAACTGTTTTGGGGTGGAACACATGTGCCTACTTGTTACTTTCATGCTTTCACATCATATACCTGCTATGTTCATTAGTACATTTATAGTACATGATTTCATTACATTTTTTTGCTATGTATGCCCATTGTGTGCGTACTTAGTACATTGCCTTACATTACATGCTATGTATGCCCATTGTGTGCGTACTTAGTACATTGCCTTACATTACATGCTATGTATGCCCATTGTGTGCGTACTTAGTACATTGCCTTACATTACATGCCATGTATGCCCATTGTGTGCGTACTTAGTACATTGCCTTACATTACATGCTATGTATGCCCATTGTGTGCGTACTTAGTACATTGTTTTACATTACATTTTATGCTATGTATGCCCATTGGGTGCGTACTTAGTACATTGTTATACATTACACTATATGCTATGTATGTCCTTTGTTGCATACTTAGTACATGGTTATTCATCACATGCTTACATTTTGGATACACATTACATGATTTACATTAGACATGAACATTTTACTTTGGTAGTTTGGTTTGAGTAAGTGATTAAGTAACGAGGCGTGTGTAATATGATACAAGCATGGTGGATACGCCGCTGGTACTTCCTATATATAAGTGTTTGTATGGTATTACATATCGTAGCGTTATTTGAATCATTTCAATTTAAGACGTATAACATTTTATACAAATAACATACTTTTCACAAGACATTGATTTATAAAAAACTTATCTTATACAAACTCATTTTACATGGTTACTCATTTAACCATACATATTCTCTTATTTATACATATCATCTGGTCTTATTGCTTTTCAAACGATTTACAAAAACAAATCAATTTACAAGGTTCATGACTAAACATTTTCTTAAACTTACAAGTCATGAATCCTATTTTCACAAAACCTATGTATCTCACAGGCATTTTTATGCTGACGTACCTACTTTCACATGTGTTTTCAGGAGATGATGCATAGGACTTATCAAGACATACTTAGGCGGACCTGTGCCTTAGTGACTTAAAACGAGACAAGAACTAGTTAATTTATGTTATGTACTCTTTAGTTTTTGTTTAAAACAATGTAAACTTTCATGTTCGATTAATAAAATGAAACTTCAATTGCCATGGATTTGAAACAATTAATTCTGTTATAACACTCCCCGACGTTTCCGCCACGTTTCGTTGTTTTACGTGGTCGGGGTGTGACAAAAAAGTTGGTATCAGAGCCAATGGTTATAGGGAATTAGGTTATTAGTAATGCTTTGACCTAGATTATAACCTTCCTAGGACCCTAACACAAGTTTTCTTGTGTTTAGTTTTAAAACAATACCGTCACTTATTCTTAAGTGACAACCACAATAAGAACACAAATTTCTATCCCACTTTGAAAACTAATCATCTTTTCTAGGATGATTTATTATATGGTTTTGAACCCTTTAAGTTTTCAAAATCCCGTCAAAGTTGGTCTAAATAATGTGAACACATGCAAACTGGAAGGGTGGGTGCCTGTACCCTAAGTTTTCTGTCTAAGGCTAGAGTGTTCGTACAAATCCACATAATCGGACCAGTCACTCTTACCTGGGAACTCTTGGGGTGAGTGTCCACTTATAGGCGAGCATGTCTTCGCGATACATTATTTTTGACCTATTTACTTTGATTAATCACCGGGGTCGTTTGTTGCTTTGTAGTAACAAACAAATGACCACTATCTTTGCTTTCATCAGATTTGTTTCATCTCATTCTTTTCGTCTAATTCTCTCACTCGTTTCCTTTCATGTTTCCTCTTTTAGAATGCCTCCTCGACGCGACAATCAGATAGCGAATGCCGAACTGGCGGAAATCATCATGCAGCAAATGGCTGCTGCCTTCCCAAATCTTTATGCTCAAATGATTCAAGCCATCAACAACAACAATGCTCCATGCAATTTCAAGAATTTTAACTCGGCTAAACCGCTCAAGTTTAGTGGTTCTGAGGGAGCAACTGGGCTTCTTCAATGGTTCGAGAGCATTGAGAATACTTTCCGTCACGTTCAGTGTCCTGAAAATCGCAAGGTCGAGTTTTCTTCGAGTGTGTTTCAGAAGAGGGCTCTTACGTGGTGGAACGGGGTTATGAGAGACCGCGGTGCTGAGGTTGCATTAGCACAGACTTGGGCCGAGCTTAGGGCTCTTATGATGAAGGAATTCTGTCCTCGTCATGAGCTAAGGGCTCTAGAAAGGGAATTTGATGATTTGAAGCAAGATAGTGGGGAACATCGAGCCTATACTGACCGCTATGAGGAATTGAGCTTGTTATGCCCTACTATGGTTACGCCTCTGGATAAGGCGATTGAGAAATACATTGATGGTCTTCCTGACCTAGTTCAGGATATTGTTACTGGCAGTAACCCTACTACTGTCAGACAAGCCATTGAACAGTCTGCCACCCTAACTGAATCCCACATCAGGAAGAATAAACTTTTTCGGGAAGGCGACAAGAAACAAGCAGCTAATGTTCAGGAGGAAACCAAGGAAAGTAAAACCGAACCTTCTAAGAAGCGTAAGGCTTCGCAGAATTTTGAGATTGCTGCTCAACCCAACCAAAACACCCGCAACCAACCAACTCAACCTCCTGCAAGGAAACCTTATGCCGGTACTGCACCGATATGCAATAAATGTAATGCCCACCACTTAGCTCACCTACAGTGTCGTTTATGTGCATCATGTGGGTGACTCGGTCACCTGGCAAATGCTTGTCGATTTACCCCAAACCAAGGTGGTCCAAACCAACCTCAAGTAAATCCTGCTCAAGCTCGTTGTCCACCAGGTCCTTGCTTCAACTGTGGCGAGATGAGCCATTTCCGAAGAAATTGCCCAAAGATTGCTAATGCGAATCCAGCGCAGGGATGAGCATCGGATCAACTAGAAGACAATGTTTTTTTAGAAATAATCAAGCCTTATGTATTATTTTCTTTTGTTGTCAGGGTCCATGAAACAGTTGTTGTTGTTTATAAATAATTTTTTTATTTTACATTGCAATGTACAAATGTGATGGCATGTATAAACAACGTATCCCCTACAATACCGACAATCAAGGAGCCGTATTCCTTGAAGAACAGATTTCCCCCCAAAATCTTCCCATTTTATAATCTCTTGCGATTTCCCACAAAAATCCTAAGTACCCGTTTCTTCCAAAGAAACGAAGTACAAGGAGTAAGTTACAACTCTGTACGAATACCCAAAGTACCACTATAAATTCTTAATAGGGTACCTAAGGGTATTTCCGTATATCCTAAAATTTATTGTACCTTAATTCGAATATTGCGTTTTCTTGAAAACGAAATCGAACTTTTGGTAGATCATTCTATCTTTATAGATAGATTCTTGCTAATGTTTAAAGTACCAAATAAAATCCACGGAATGGATTCCTAGTGTGCTTCAAATACCTGTACGCAATCAACAAAACAAATCAACAAATTAAAGATCTAGATAAACAATTTTGTGGTTGTGTGACTATGTGTTTATGCATTTTGCGTTTTCTTTTATGCATTTTTGTGTTTTTGTGTACTCTGGATATTCGTTATCCAAATCCTCATAGAATCTTTCTTATCTTCATATGGAGGATTCGTAGTAGGATATTCAAAAAGGTACTATCTTAAATCCTTAATGGACTTCTACGTTGTAGTTAAGTCCCTTGGATTATAAAGTACCATTCCAAAGTTTAAAGACATCCTTCGTCGATGTAGTTAAATATATCATGTGTTGATATAGTTAAAGAGGCCCTCTGGTGGTCTAGTTAAAGAGATCCTTCGTCGATCTAAGTTAAAGAGATTGGTTCGACAATCTAGTTAAATATATCATGTGTTGATATAGTTAAAGAGGCCCTCTGGTGGTCTAGTTAAAGAGATCCTTCGTCGATCTAAGTTAAAGAGATTGGTTCGACAATCTAATTAAATATATCATGCGTTGATATAGTTAAAGAGGCCCTCTGGTGGTCTAGTTAAAGAGATCCTTCGTTGACCTAGTTAAATAGATTGGTTCGGCAATCTAGTTAAAGATATCATGTGTTTATGTAGTTAAATAGGCCCTCGGGTGGTCTAGTTCAAGAGATTATTCGTTGATCTAATCCTTTGGTGACCTAGTTAAAAAGACTCTATTGCAGTCAAGTTAAATCACCGCAGGATTATTCGTTTGATTTTTTTTCCCATAAACATTATGAAATGAACTGTGCGGACTGTGCAAGGAAATACGTAATTATGGAGGCCTACATAATTATGGAATTCAGTGCACAGAAACCACATGAAGTTTTGTCATGTGTTAAGACCTACAGTGACAAGAGTAATGATACGGGAGAAGTCTTGGACTTTGACCAATGTCATTTATCCTTACACTCCCCAATTATGATATCAATCACATACCAAGTTTCCTATGATGAGTCTTCATAAGAAACATTTTTTTTTCAGCCCGTAGTTCGAAACTCCATGTTTTGTTACTACAAGGACTTCACTTTGAGGGTTGACATTTTCGCTAAGAATCCTAACATGGCCCAGAGTTTTACTTAAGGTTTCAATGGATTTGTCTGAAATCAAAACCGTCACAGCTGTCTTCACAAGTTTCCTCTAAAACTAAATTTCGGGACGAAATTTCCTAAAGTAGGGGAGACTGTGACACCTGTGTCACTTCAACCATCAAAAAAATTCCAAACCAATGAAATATTTTATTTCATACTTGGGATTTGTAAAAATATGTGTATCGTTTGCACATATCAACTCTTGTTTGATTTCAAGCTTTAAATCGCTTTCTGGAGGGTTATACGCGCTCTGATGTGTAGATATAACCAGTTTAATGCAACGAACACTCCGGAATAATGAAATAGGCTTAACATACCTTAAATAACCTTTACATAACTTAGAAATAAGTTTTGAATGCTTTGCTATGGCAAAATCGAGTTAAATCGCTTACAGGGACTAAAGTTGACAAACTGCGAAAGTATGCCAATATGAACTGTAACAGACATTCCGGAACATGACCATAAGTTAAACATACCATAAATATCCTTTACATATCTTAGAAATAGGCTTTGAGGTGTTCGGTGTGCTAAAATAAACTTTTGCCTCATTCAGGGACTAAAAGCGTCAAAAAGTGCACAAGTTTGCATTTTCGCGCATAACTTACGTTCTGAATACATCCGGATATCCAAAAATTCATGTAAGCACTAAAACATTTTATTTTAGTGTTTGGCATAAGAAAAATCCATTCGTCGCGTCATTTGGATCGTTTTTCGCGCTTATGCGCATTCCGTCGTAATTAAGCGAACATCGCGATTGTACGGCCAAACGAACCGACATCCGAGATATTTTTGAGCAAATTTTAAGTTCCCTATACTTTAACTTCATTTTATAGCTTTGAAATGGGGTTAACGGGCCTTAAACGTGTCGGAAATGGCCTTATTACACAACAGGGACCAAAACTGCGAAAAATCAAACTTTATGGTCTGCAAGGTGCTTGCGCACCGCAACACAAAACACGTTACGGTGTGCAAGCAGGGGTCAGATGCAGCAACTTGTTTTTAACAGCCTGTTTCCAGCCCTTAATCACCCCAAAGGCCAAGGCCACTTGTCAATAACTTGTGGTGGGTGCAAAATGAGCTACCACAACATTCCGACAAGTGTACGGGCTAGATCAAGACACGTTATCCAAGAAACGATCCTAACGGTGAACCAAAATCTATAAATACCCAACCCACTTCATTGCAAAACCCACTAGAATCTGATTTGAGAAGCTCTAAGTTGAAACCTTTGTTTCATACTTGAGCTACTTGAATCAAGATTAGCATTCGGGGACCCTTCGTAAGTATTCCTTCGTTCTTTTATTGCTTTTCGAGTCCGAAAGTCAAACTTTGTTTGACTTTCTGCGTTGACCAGTTTATGGTCAATGCGAAGTTCGTTTGAACTTCGCAACGTGATTGTAATCACGAGGGTTATAGTCCCTTGTGACTATGCCTACTGATTACCACGTTGTCTAGGGTCGTAAGGGTAAGCGATCTGATAAATCGCTTATACCTTCGAACCCGACCCATTTGGTCGATCATTAGGATCCGATCAAATACATTAGGTGACCATAGTAGGTAGGGAATAACCTTCCGAGGTTATACCTTATGGTCACGACGTTTAAGTAGTTGTATGATAGGTAGTTTATATGCCTTAGGTAAATTATCAAAATACCCCTTTGATGCCAAAATTCATTCTAAACATATGTGACATAACTTTTGACATCTAAACTGATTTGGCGACAATATTAGGCATGTTAAGGCATATTCTACTTGTCATAGGACTAGTTAGGCGGTCCGAACGCGTTTCACGCGAACGACGCGTTAAAGTAGCATAAGCTACCTAAACGGGTCGTAATGGGTCGTAAGCACTTAGGCTAGGTTTCATTTAGTATGTAGGCTTTGTTAAACCATATGACATGAGTCTCCATACTCGTTTGGTTTACGAACCCTCATTCTATCTAAATCCTCCGACTTAGGTCCGGTTTATTAACATAGTTACCTATATTAGGTGCCGTTTGATTCCGTGATCTCTAACATTGCTTGGTGGTTATCTTAGAACTTCTGAGCAATCTCAAGTGAGTACATAGACCCCTCTTTTACTGTTTTCCAAACTGTTTTGGGGTGGAACACATGTGCTTACTTGTTACTTTCATGCTTTCACATCATATACCTGCTATGTTCATTAGTACATTTATAGTACATGATTTCATTACATTTTTTTGCTATGTATGCCCATTGTGTGCGTACTTAGTACATTGCCTTACATTACATGCTATGTATGCCAATTGTGTGCGTACTTAGTACATTGCCTTACATTACATGCTATGTATGCCCATTGTGCGTACTTAGTACATTGCCTTACATTACATGCTATGTATGCCCATTGTGTGCGTACTTAGTACATTGCCTTACATTACATGCGATGTATGCCCATTATGTGTGTACTTAGTACATTGCCTTACATTACATGCTATGTATGCCCATTGTGTGCGTACTTAGTACATTGTTTTACATTACATTTTATGCTATGTATGCCCATTGGGTGCGTACTTAGTACATTGTTATACATTACACTATATGCTATGTATGTCCTTTGTTGCATACTTAGTACATGGTTATTCATCACATGCTTACAATTTGGATACACATTACATGATTTACATTAGACATGAACATTTTACTTTGGTAGTTTAGTTTGAGTAAGTGATTAAGTAACGAGGCGTGTGTAATATGATACAAGCATGGTGGATACGCCGCTGGTACTTCCTATATATAAATGTTTGTATGGTATTACATATCGTAGCGTTATTTGAATCATTTCAATTTAAGACATATAACATTTTATACAAATAACATACTTTTCACAAGACATTGATTTACAAACAACTTATCTTATACAAACTCATTTTACATGGTTACTCATTTAACCATACATTTTCTCTTATTTATACATATCATCTGGTCTTATTGCTTTTCAAACGATTTACAAAAACAAATCAATTTACAAGGTTCATGACTAAACATTTTCTTAAACTTACAAGTCATGAATCCTATTTTCACAAAACCTATGTATCTCACAGGCATTTTTATGCTGACGTACCTACTTTCACATGTGTATTCAGGAGACGATGCATAGGACTTATCAAGACATACTTAGGCGGACCTGTGCCTTAGTGACTTAAAACGAGACAAGAACTAGTTAATTTATGTTATGTACTCTTTAGTTTTTGTTTAAAACAATGTAAACTTTCATGTTCGATTAATAAAAAGAAACTTCAATTGCCATGGATTTGAAACAATTAATTCTGTTACAACACTCCCCGACGTTTCCGCCACGTTTCGTTGTTTTACGTGGTCGGGGTGTGACAGCGTATAAAAGTGTTTGCGTTGAGTGTTGATGTGATTTGATATAGGTAACGTATGTAACACCCAAAATTGCGTTAAGCAAAAAGGGTTTGAGTATACTCACAGTTCATGTTTAGTAAATAAACACAATCTTGGATTGAAGGGAGCGCGTGGGAGATTAGCCTGATTAGAGAACGATAGTGTAAGCGTTGAACAACGTGTAACAGTGCGTTAGGTGAGATGAGTGATCGGATGGTGATTCGATCGGATGACCATCTGATCGGATGGCTATTCGATTGAAAGCTGATATTCTTTGAAGTTTTGAAAAAAAATGTTTAAGTGTTGAACTTACAGGTCACCTGGTCGAATAGTCATTCGATCGGATGGTCATCCGATCGGATGGCTATTCGATCGGCGATCTGATGTTTTGCAAATTTTGTAAAATCTGCTAAGTTTAAAAGTTTTACGGTTTAACCGAGACGGTGTGACGACGTGTCAAACAACGGAAACCACTCCAAGTTCAACTCAGTCGATCGGGTGGGAATCACCCCGTTCGATCAGACTTAACTATTCTTGACGGAGTTTCATGTTCAACCCGTGAATCGGTCGTCTCTTTGGTAGGAATCCGTTCTTAGACTGGTTCTCTACTGGATAATGGGTAGAGAGGCTGAACGAGTCCAGATTCTAACGGTTTTGAGTAAACAGTGAAGAATGTTGGAGAAAAGTTTGAATCAATTGAAAAGTGTTTAGATCTAGTCGAATTTGTGTTAAATCGTATGGAAATCTTTTGGATCTGAACTGCTCCTGGTGAGACGAGGTCATACTTCAGTGTTCATAAGAAACCGAGGTGACTTCACCCTAAAGCAACCCAAATCAGGTGATTCCATGGTAAAAAGTAGTGATTTGATGGAGAAGATGATGAGAAAGTGTGTGCTGATGATGGAAGTACAAGATTTAGGGTGAAATACTTACGGAATCGCGAGGAATCGAGAGAAAAGTGCTTGAGAGCGTGCTGGTCGGATAGGGCTGTCACATCAATGAACAGTTGATGTGACAGGTGAGTATTTATAGGTGAGAGGAGAGTAAGGCGGTGCAGAGTAGTGGGTCGGATGGCCAATCAATCGGATGGCCATCCGATCGGATGGTCATCCGGTCGGATGATCATTCTATCAGTTAGTCGTTCGATCAGATGGTCCGTGCGAGTTGGTTTTCCGACTTTTGTTTCGTGTGTTGAGCGTTGCGTTGCGTTTAAGCGAGTTGCGAGTAAGCGATGCGATAGCATTAAACAATAGTTACACAAATAACATAACACATAATAAGCATAAAAGACATAATGGTTACAATTATACACAGATTTACTTTTATGCTTTTGCGATGAAATTGCGATGCGATAGAGTTGTGATTGCGTTTGTGAGTAATCATCCCAAAACATATATATAAGGCACACACAAGTAAAGCACATAATAACACACACATAAACAATACCAATAGTTGCGTTTCGAGTTAGCGATGTGAGTGTGATGTGATAGCGTTTGGTAAAATAGCGTTTAGTCGTGACTCTGCGTTTATAGCATTGTTACTTCACTTAGTGATGTGTCGTAGCTTAAAATAGCGTTAACTAATATATTGATTACACAAAAGGCTAAACTATTTATCGAGTTTCGAGAGTACAAGCAATAATTAAGCAAGAAATGTCAGATCTGACGTCGACTTTGACGTTGACTTGTACTTTGACTTTCCTCAGAAAGTCGGGTTGTTACAGCCTCCCCTACTTTTAGGGAATTTCGTCCCAAAATTATGACGCAGGCGTAACGAAGAGTTGTGGATATTTAGCTTTCATATCACTTTCAAGTTCCCAAGTGAACTCGGCACCGCGTTTGCCTTCCCAGCGAACCTTTACTATAGGAATGCATGAGCGTTGGAGTTTCTTGGTCTCTCAGTCTATAATCTCTACTGGCTTTTCCACGAAGTGTAATGTTTCGTCCACTTGTAAATCCTCAAGAGGAACATGTAAATTCTGCTCGGCTAGACACTTTTTGAGGTTCGAAACATGGAAAGTTGGGTGTACGTTGCTGAGTTCCTTCGATAATTCGAGTCTGTAGGCCACTTTGCCAATTCTTTCCAGAATCTTAAAGGGTCCAACGTATCGAGGCGCGAGCTTTCCTTTCTTGCCGAATCGGATCACCCCCTTCCAAGGTGAAACCTTTAGGAGTACGTGATCGCCAACTTCGAACTCAAGGGGCTTGCGGCATTTATCGGCGTAATTCTTTTGACGACTCCGAGCTTTCAAGAGATTGTCTCGTATCTGGTGGATCTTGTCAGTCATTTCTTGTAATAACTCAGGACCGGTAATTTGCGCTTCTCCGATCTCGTGCCATTCAATCGGCGATCGACATTTTCTTCCATACAATGCCTCAAATGATGCCATTTGAATGCTAGAGTGATAACTGTTGTTGTATGAAAATTCGACTAAAAGTAAATGCGAATCCCAATTACCACCAAAATCTATAACACACGAGCGGATCGTGCGTTCAGTCTGACCGTCTGTCTGGGGATGGAAAGCGGTACTGAGATTAAGAATAATACCAAGAGTGGATTGAAAAGTTTCCCAAAGGCGCAAGGTAAATCGACCATCGTGGTCAGAGATGATATCACGAGGTGTCCCATGTAGACAAATGACCTCATCGGTATAGATTCGTGCTAATCGTTCAATCTTATAGTCTTCTCGTATCGGCAGAAAATGAGCAGATTTCGTAAGACAATCAACGATAACCCAAATGCTATCGTGACCTGATGGCGTGCGCGAAAGTTTCGTAATGAAGTCCATAGCTATACTCTCCCATTTCCACATAGGGATCTCGGGTTGTACGAGTAAGCCAGAGGGTCGTAGTTGTTCAACCTTGACTTTCGAACAAGTCAGGCATTTCGAAACATAGAGAGCGATATCCTTCTTCATTCCAGGCCACCAATACCGAAGATGAAGGTCCTGGTACATCTTGTCGGCACCGGGATGAATGGAATATCGGGATTTGTGGGCTTCAGTCGACAATATCTCCCGAAGGTTATTGCGACCGGGGATCCAGATGCGGTCGAGATGGTAATAGATACCGTTCGATTTGGTGACAAGTTGGGTTTCAGCACCACACTTCTTCATTTCCTCTTTCAAGGTGTTCTCAATGAAGCATGCGTGCTGAGCGTCACGAATTAGAGCTTCGAGGTCATGGGTTGTATACTTTTTTCTCGTGGATCTTGAGCTGACGAGAGGCGTACGAGATAACCTTGTCCCGTTGCATAAGGACGCAACCAAGACCGAGGTTAGAGGAATCGCAATAGACTACAAAGTCGTCGTTTCCATCGGGTAGTGCGAGTACGGGAGTGTCGCAAAGCATACGCTTGAGGGTTTGAAAGGCTTCCTCTTGTTCGGTTCCCCAAACAAAAGGCTTGTCTTTATGTGTAAGAGAGGTAAGCGGAATGACGATTTTAGAGAAATCAACGATGAATCGACGGTAATAACCCGCCAATCCGAGAAAAGAACGAACTTCGGTCGGGGTTTTCGGTGTAATCCAACTCTTAACTGCTTTAATTTTCGCGGGGTCGACGTGAATACCTTGACTATTGACGATGTGATAAAGGGCTTACACACGCGATTCATCAAATCCATGAAAATCGCGGGTGCGTTGGTAAGTCAAAAGGGCATAACGACGAATTCATAATGGCCGTAACGAGTTCAAAAAGCAGTTTTTGGGATATCCTCCTCTTGAATTCATAGCTGATGATAACCAGAGCGTAAATCGATCTTAGAAAAACATGTAGCGCCTTGCAGTTGATCAAACAAATCGTCGATTTGGGGTATGGGATAGAGGTTCTTGATAGTAAGCTTATTGAGTTCCCTATAATCGATGCATATTCGGAAAGATCCATCCTTCTTTTTGAAGAAAATGTAACACCCCGTGTTTCGAAAGTCAAAGTCAAGATTAAAGTCAAAGGGAGACAATATTGCTAATTGCGATCTGTCACTCCTTGATCAATTCCCGTTTTGACTTCTTTGACTTATAGATAGTCTATTTTATCCTTTGCGTTAGTTGTATTATGTGGAGTACTTATTAATAATCGAGGTTTATTCGATGTTTATCGCATGTTTGATCGCTTTATCGCTATCGCAATCGCAACTCTAATTACGCGTTTTGGATATTGTTCTATGTGTGTGTGTGCCTTATGTGTTACTTGTGCATGTTTATTTATGTTTATGATGTGGTGATTAATCGAAACGCAATCGAAACTCAATCGCAACCGAATGTTTATTTATGTTTATGATGTGGTGATTAATCGAAACGCAATCGAAACTCAATCGCAATCGAATCATAAACGCTAAACGAATATGAAATAAGGATGATTGTATGTTGATATAGTAGTTGGGATTAAAAGTAATTTGACTAGGAAACTCTATCGCATCGCAACGCTCGCAATCGCAATCAAAACAACAAAACTCGTCGCGCCATGCACACCAATCGAGTGGCTAGCCGATCGAGCTGCCACCAGATCGGGCTGCCACTCGATCGAGCAGTCACCCGATCGGGTTACCACCCGATCGACCAGCCTCTCTTCTCCCCTTTCCTTATATGGTAAGCCTATAAATACCCCTGTTAACATCACAAACTTACCTTTTCTGCACCTCTCGTCCGACCAGCGCATCTTGCCCACTTTCCCTCCGATTTCTTGCGATTCTTGTAAGTATTCAACCTAAATCTTGTACTTTCTTGATCTACACGCACTCCTACACCTTTCTATCTTTTGAATCTTAACTTTTAATCATGAAATCACTAGATTTGAGGTGTTCTAGGATGATGTCATGATGGTGTTCTTATGAACTTCATGTTTTGGCTTCAATCCACCAAGAACAACTTAGATTTGAACGATTTCCACACAAACAAACAAAGATCTTGCATAGATCTGAACATATTCATGGTGAGAAAGGAGTGAAAGATGGTTTCTAACTTTCTTTCAACTCTTCTACACTCAATGCACTCGAAACCGATAGGATCGGACCTTGCTCTAACCTTCTACACTTTCTTGGTGATGTGTTGGTTCAAGATCTGAGTCCTACCAACGAGACAACCGACTTCGGGTTAATCAAGAACAACCGTCATGAACCAGTTAACTGGTTGAACTTGGGTGATTCCTGTTCGATCGGGTCACTCGGGTCAAGATGGGGTCCTGTTGATTAACACGTTGACACACTGTCTCGATAAAACGACAAACCATCAAATCAACCAAGTGTAAGACGATCAGGCCGACCAGGACGGAGTGCCGTCCGATCGGACTGCTGTCCGATCGAATTGTCACCAGATCAGGTTGCCACCCGATCGGCTTGCACCTTGGCCCCACACATAACTTTTAATTCAAATGTTTGGAGTTGTGAACATTGAACGAACTACTGTCCAATCGGACTACCACCCGATCGGATTGTCACTCGGCGATGTAATGTTCTGACTTCAAAACTTAAACAATTTTCAACATGTTCAATACAAACGGATTGCCACCCGATCGGACTACAATCCGATCGAGTGACAAACTGCTGTGAACTTGTTCTCACTGAAGTGTCCAATCGACTGGATTGTCGCCCGATCGAACGGTCGTTCGATCGATCGACCCGAAAGGTAGAGATACTTCTCTGTTTTCAAAATACTACAACAAAAACTTTAAAAGTCAAGCCATCATACACAAACACATCCTTCCCAAATGAAGAAACAATCCACTCGAAAGGTCACCTGATCGGATGACCATCCGAGCGGATTGTCACCCGATCGACCAGCTACCCGATCGGATTGTTGTCCGAACCACTGACACTTTGTATCGTTTTACGTATCACTTATCGTTATGCTATCGTTCTAATCAGGCTAATCTTACTCTAGCACTCCCTTCAATCCATCATCGCTTTGAGTATACTCGATCCTTTTTTGCTTTACGCACTTTTGGGTGCTACATACGTTACTTATTCTAAATCACATTGAACACACTACGCAATACTTTAAACGTTAACCGTTACCGCATGTTATACGTGACTTAATGAATGCTTGTTTGTTATGTTTACACATGGAATGTTGTCTACCTGCCTTAGCAACGATAGTACTATAGTTTGGACTCAGCACCTGTTCACTTAGGGGTTGTTAAGGACAATTTGTTACATGGCTCACAGTGGTAAGTGTGTATTACGAACTGCCTTGGGCAGTCAACCCGCAGTCATTGGTATCGATAGGTTCATGTCGATAACTAACATGCCTCATTTTACACTGTGTACGTGCTGGTTATGCGTAACGATTTCGAACTCTATATGCTATTATTAAACTTGTATGCTCACCTTTACACTATGTGTATTGACTTTTTCTTTAACGTATGTGACAGGTGCTTTGGATGCTTATGTGCTTAGCTTGCTGTGAAATCGAGGCTAGGAAAGGACTAGAAACAAATAAACATTTGTTTGTATTTGAAATCTGAGTTGTCAGAACAGAACAATTTGACTAGATCTTGCCTGTAATAATTATGTTATCATTTATGACATGGTATGGGACATGTTGCTTTAAATAATTGGTAATTATAGTTGTTATGGAAACTTCTGGACAATCTGCTTCACTCAGTGTCACGCCCCGATGTTTTCGCCATCGGTTGGGGTGTGACAGATTGGTATCAGAGCCATAACTATCGAGAATTAGGCAAGACTCGACCTAGTCCGGGTCGATGTCTTAGAAACGACCTAGTCTATAGTTAGGAACCAACAAACTGACTTGTGCATATCCTGTAGGGATTATGCACGAGCATATTTGCCATTTCTCGCTATTCTCGCCCACGCTACACTATCACTGCACTCTAGTTTTCGAAAATGAATGAACGATTGGGTTGAGATTAGGTGTGAAAACCGCAAACTCTCGACTAAATTGCTTGTTCGACCCGCATTTTTATCTACAAACAGGAGAAATTACGTTGAATTAGGAGTGAAATCCATACTTTGACGTATAATCCTTCCTTTATTTTATCAAAAACAGGAACGAGGTCGTTAAGTCAGGGGTGAAACCTGAACCTCGATGACTTGCTCCGATCTATATTTTATTTTACAAACTCTCACCAAGGTCTCGACAGACTCCAATGACTGGAGATCATGCTGAGATTGAAAGGATACGTGCCATTCGCCCAGATTCGAGGCGAAAGCACAGTCCTGAAGGTCAAAGTGTGCTCAGACAGTCCTTGTGAATAGTTGGACGACTTTGGGTAGTCGATGTTTAAACAGCCGCAGACAATCCATCCTCGATTTTTATGAGTTTCGATTCTGAGCCCGCCACTGCTGACTCTTATACTCGTCGATTTTATGTGTTTATTTACCTGTTTATATGTTTTAATTTTGGTGATTTATTCGATTATCGCTATTGCTTTGATCGACACACACGACTCGCACTGCTTATCTACCTCAAAACGCTGACAAATCGCTAAATTATGGATGACCTTGTGCTATGTTACACGCTTATGCTATACTACTCGCTATGTTAATCGCGGACGCTATTCTCGAACGCTCGCGTACTTTGAATGATAGGTTTCTATATTCTGAGGCAGTCAGGAGTTTCTGTGTGTACTATGTGTCTCTATGTCCTTCTAGGTGAATTACATGCTTATATGCCTCTTGTGATTACATGCGTATGTGCTTCTGTGTTTCTGTGCTTTACGTGCTTCTGTGCTTATGTGAATCTGTGGTTATGTGCCTATGTGGTTACGTGATTATACGTGTTCCTGAGCTTTAGTAGTATTAGGCGTGTGAGGTGAGACTCGATTATGTTGTGATTGAGCCATATGGCGATGTCTGTTGCAGACAATGTCGTCATCTAGAACCCGTCACCCATGAGTTACTCGTCAAGAAGAGAGAGACAAACGCCTTTCTGCTCTCGTCGCTAAGCAAGTAGTAAAGGTAGTTCCTCAGATCGTGAGTGAAATATACGAGAATGTGAGCAAATCGTCTAAAGAATCCAGAACCGAAGCTCCTAAAGCTACACCCAAAGCTGCCTTTAGTTTCAAACAATTTAAAGCATGCGGACCAAAAGAGTTCACTGGTGAAGATGGCCCTACGGCCTTGTTTCAATGGTTCGACTCGACCGAAGTCACTCTGCGTCAGAGTGGATGTCCTGACGATCTCCGCACTCTGAATGCTACCGGCGTCTTCCAGTCCCGCGCATTAGACTGGTGGACGGCCGAGAGGAACAAACGCGGAAATGACGCAGCTTATGGTCTGTCATGGGCTAAGTTGAAGAACGTTATGCTCGAAGAGTTCTTCCCTCCCCATGAGCGCCAAAAGTTGGAGGACGAATTCTGGCATCTGAAGCAGAAGGAAGGTGACAACGCTGCTTTAACTGCTCGCTTCAAACAGCTCAGTATAATCTATCCCGACCAAGTGAAGACTACCGACATGACAATCAAGAAGTACATTGAAGCTCTGCCGGACTGTGTTGCAGATTTTGTGCAAGCCGCAAAACCAGCAACAATCGAAGAGACTTACTTGCTTGCCGCTGAAATCAACGACAAGTGAGTCAAAGCTGGTTTCTAGGATAAAGCTACCAAGAACTTGCATCAAGCTACCGCCGCACCATCCACTGAAACCGCCACCGCTCAGTCATCGGAAGTCTCTTGCCGTAAGAAGAAGAACAACAACAGCAGCTCCAGCAACAAGAACTGCATCAAGCTACCGCCGCACCATCCACTGAAACCGCCACCGCTCAGTCATCGGAAGTCTCTTGTCGTAAGAAGAAGAACAACAACAGCAGCTCCAGCAACAAGAACTGTGCTGTCACTACCACTGCTGCTCCACTTCAAGCCGTACCGGCTCAGCAGCAATCTCAGCATCGATCAGCTCCAGTTATCTATGCACCACCTGCAAAGCGTGCATACACTGGTCCCCATCCTGCTTGCCCAACCTGTACATATCATCACCCGGTGGGTATCGCCTGCCGATTTTGCGTGCACCGCAATATGTACGGCCACTTCACTGCTAATTGCCGTACTGGTCCCTGACAAGCACCAGCTCAAGCCACTGCTCATCAAGCTCTGCTTCTAGCTCCTCAAGGCCAACAAGCAGCTCAGGCACCCGCGATCAACGCCAGAGTCTGCTTCGCGTGTGGTGATCCCAACCATTTCGCAAACATGTGCCCGAACAAGGTTGTGAAACAAGAGCCCCAACAGCAGCAGCCTCAGCAACAACAACAACAACAGCCTCAACAGCAATAGCAACAAGCCGCCCGCGCCAGAACTTTCAACATCAACGTGCGCCAAGCCCAGGCTGACTACAATGTGGTCAATGGTACGTTCCTTGTGAATGGTATTTATGCTTCGTGTTTGTTTGATATTAGAGCCGATAACTGCTTTGTGTTGTTTGAATTCGAGAAGCTCCTTAATCGTAAGCGCTCCCACCCCCCCTCGACGTTCGATGTTGAAGTTGCCACTGGAAGAACCGTCACCGTCAATTTCGTTCTGTGTGATTGTACTCTTGAGCTCAACAATCACATCTTCCCAATTGACCTTATTCCGATGCAACTCGGAAGTTTTGACGTCATAGTAGGCATGGACTTTCTTCGTGAAAACTATGCTGAAGTTGTGTGCTTTGATAAGATGATTCGATTCGCGCTCGCCAATGGTGATGTATTATGTGTTTATGGTGAAACTGCTTCGAAAGGTCTCAAGCTCATGTCATGTGTCCAAGCTAGCAAGTATCTCCACAAGGAATACAGAGCTTTCTTGGCTAACATCTTAGTAGCAGAGAAGGAAAAGAAAGGGAGTCCTGGTGTAAAAGATGTTCCCGTGGTTCGAGAATTTCCAAGCGTTTTTCCTGAGGATCTTCCCGGACTGCCGCCAAGTCGTGATATCGACTTTCGTATCGACCTCATTTCTGGAGCCAACCCTGTTTCCAAAGCTCCTTACCGACTCGCTCCATCCGAGATGCGTGAACTCTCGAGTCAGCTTCAGGAATTACTTGATAAAGGCTGCATTCACCCGAGCACCTCTCCTTGGGGCGCGCCAGTCCTTTTCGTCAAAAAGAAGGATGGGTCGTTCAGGATGTGCATCGACTATCGAGAATTGAATAAGTTGACTATCAAGAATCGCTATCCCCTGCCTCGCATTGATGATTTGTTTGATCAATTACAAGGTGCTATGTGTTTCTCAAAGATCGATCTATGCTCAGGCTATCATCAACTACGCATTTAAGAGGAGGATATACCCAAAACCGCTTTTCACACTCGATACGGCCATTATGAGTTCGTTGTTATGCCTTTTGGTTTAACCAACGCACCCACGATTTTCATGGATCTGATGAATCGCGTGTGTAAACCTTATCTCGACCGCTTCGTCATCGTGTTCATCGATGATGTCTTGATCTATTCCAAGTCGAAAGCCGAACGCGCGCAACATCTACGTTTGGTTCTCGAGCTACTCCAAGGGAATCGACTCTATGCCAAGTTCTCCAAGTGCGAATTCTGGCTGGAGGAGGTTCAATTTCTTGGTCACATTGTCAATAGTCAAGGTATTCACGTCGATCCCGCAAAGATTAAAGCAGTTAAGAGTTGCATTACACCTAAGAACCCGTCTAAGTCCGTTCTTTTCTCGGACTAGCGGGATACTATCGTCGATTTATCGAAGGATTAATAAAAATCGCTGTACCGCTTACAGCTCTCACTCATAAAGACAAGCCTTTTGTTTTGGGAACTGAACAAGAGTCTGCTTTCCAAACCCTTAAACACATGCTCTGCAATGCTCCTGCTCTTACTTTACCCGACGGAAGCGATGACTTTATCGTCTATTGCGATGCCTCGAACCTTGGTCTTGGTTGTGTTCTCATGCAACGGGACAAGGTCATTGCTTACGCATCTCGACAGCTCAAAATCCATGAGAAGAACTATACAACCCACGATCTCGAGCTAGGCGCAGTTGTTTTTGCGTTAAAGATTTGGCGACACTACCTGTATGGTACCAAGTGTACGATCTTCACCGATCATAGGAGCCTACAACACATCTTTGACCAGAAGGAACTTAATATGCGTCAACGCCGATGGGTAGAACTTCTCAACGATTACGACTGTGAGATTCGTTACCATCCTGGCAAAGCGAATGTCGTTGCCGACGCTCTCAGCAGACGGAGTTATTTGCTCAGCATTCGTAATACCCAAGCCCAATACGACCTCAAAACCCTCATCTGCGAAGCTCAACATGCCTGTTTTAATGAACGCACTCTGAAGAAGGAAATAATCTACCATGATGGAGCCCAGCTTGTGAATAAGTCGAATGGGATATTCCACTTTTTGGACCGAATTTGGATCCCTAAATGGACCACGATGGATGAAGCCCACAAATCTCGGTATTCTATTCATCCCGGTGCCGATAAGATATACCAGGATCTTCGCTACAAGTACTGGTGGCCGGGTATGAAAAGGGATATCGCTCTCTACATCGGAAAGTGCCTGACTTGCTTAAAGGTCAAGGCTGATCACCAAAGACCCTCTAGCTTACTTGAACAACCTCTGATCCCTATGTGGAAGTGGGAAAATATAGCTATGGACTTCATAACAAAACTCCCGTGCTCGCCATCAAATCACGATAGCTTCTGGGTTGTTGTTGACCGTTTGACCAAATCTGCTCACTTTTTGCCAATACGGGAAGACTACAAGGTAGAAAGATTAGCCCGAATCTATACCGATGAGATCATTTGTCGACATGGGACGCCTCGCGACATCATCTCTGACCGTGATGCTCGGTTTACTGAGAGAACGATTCGTACCCTTGAGGACATGCTCCGTTCGTGTGTCATAAATTTCGGTGGTAATTGGGATGCTTATCTGCCGTTAGTCGAATTCTCGTATAATAACAGTTATCATTCCAGCATTCAAATGGCACCGTTTGAGGCTTTATATGGAAGAAAATGTCGATCGCCAATTGTATGGCACGAGATCGGGCACTCGCAATTAACCGGTCCTGAGCTATTGCAAGAAACGACTGACAAAGTCCTCCAAATTCGAGACAATCTGCTGAAAGCTTGGAGCCGTCAGAAAAGTTACGCCGATAGATGATGCAAGTCCCTTGAATTTGACGTTGGCGACTACGTACTCCAAAAGGTATCAGCTTGGAAGGGTGTGGTCAGATTCGGCAAGAAAGGGAAACTAGCGCCTCGATATGTTGGACCTTTTAAGATTCTGGAAAGGATCAGAAAAGTCACCTACAGACTCGAACTACCGGAGGAACTTAGTAACGTCCACCCGACTTTCAACGTTTCGAACCTCCGAAAGTGCCTAGCTGAGCATGATTTAATTGTACCTCTTGATGACCTCCAAATAAACGAAACACTACACTTTGTGGAGAAGCCTGTCGAGATCATAGATCGCCAAACCAAGCAGCTCAGACGCTCGCGCATTCCTATTGTGAAAGTCCGATGGGAAGGCAAACGAGGCGCATAGTTTACTTGGGAACTCGAAAGCGACATGAAGGCCAAGTATCCGCAATTGTTTGATTACGGCTTCGGCCTAATTTCAGGATGAAATTCCCTCAACTAGGGGAGGCTGTAACACCCCGTGTTTCGAAAGTCAAAGTCAAGATTGAAGTCAAAGGGAGACAAGATTGCTAATTGCGATCTGTCACTCATTGCTCAATTCCTGTTTTGACTTCTTTGACTTATAGATAGTCTACTTTATGCTTTGCATTAGTTGTATTATGTGGAGTACTTATTAATAATCTAGGTTTATACGATGTTTATCACATGTTTGATCGCTTTATCGCTATCGCAATCGCACTCGCACTCGCAACTCTAATTATGCGTTCTGGATATTGTTCTATGTATGTGTGTGCCTTATGTGTTACTTGTGCATGTTTATTTACGTTTATGATGTGGTGATTAATCGAAACTCAATCGCAATCGAATCGCAAACGCTAAACGAATATGAAATAAGGATGATTGTATGTTGATATAGTAGTTGGGATTAAAAGTAATTTGACTAGGAAACTCTATCGCATCGCAACGCTCGCAATCACAATCGAAACAGCAAAACTCGTCGCGCCATGCACACAAATCGAGTGGCCAGCCGATCGAGCTGCCACCCGATCGAGGTGCCACTCGATCGAGCAGTCACCCGATCCGGTTACCACCCGATCGACCAGCCTTTCTTCTCCCCTTTCCTTTTATGGTAAGCCTATAAATACCCCTGTTAACATCACAAACTTACCTTTTCTGCACCTCTCGTCCGACCAACGCTTCTTGCCCACTTTCCCTCCGATTTCTCGTTATTCTTGTAAGTATTCAACCTAAATCTTGTACTTTCTTGATCTACACGCACTCCTACACCTTTCTATCTTTTGAATCTTAACTTTTAATCGTGAAATCACTAGATTTGAGGTGTTCTAGGATGATGTCATCATGGTGTTCTTATGAACTTCATGTTTTGGCTTCAATCCACCAAGAACAACTTAGATCTGAACGATTTCCACACAAACAAACAAATATCTTGCATAGATCTAAACATATTTATGGTGAGAAAGGAGTGAAAGATGGCTTCTAACTTTCTTTCAACTCTTTTACACTCAATGCACTTGAAACCGATAGGATCGGACCTTGCTCTAACCTTCTACACTTTTTTGGTGATGTGATGGTTCAAGATCTGAGTCCTACCAACGAGACAACCAACTTCGGGTTAATCAAGAACAACCGTCATGAACTGGTTAACTGGTTGAACTTGGGTGATTCCTGTTCGATCGGGTCACTCGGGTCAAGATGGGGTCCTGTTGATTAGCACGTTGACACACCGTCTCGATAAAACGACAAACCATCAAATCAACCAAGTGTAAGATGATCAGGCCGACCAGGACGGAGTGTCGTCCGATCGGACTGCTGTCCGATCGGATTGTCACCCGATTGGGTTGCCACCCGATCAGTTTGCACCTTGGCCCCACACTTAACTTTTATTTCAAATGTTTGGAGTTGTGAACATTGAAAGAACTACTGTCCGATCGGACTACCACCCGATCGGATTGTCACTCGGCTATGTAATGTTCTGACTTCAACACTTAAACAATTTTCAACATGTTCAATACAAACGGATTGCCACCTGATCGGACTACAATCCGATCGAGTGACAAACTGCTGTGAACTTGTTCTCACTGAAGTGTCCAACCGACCGGATTGTCGCCCGATCGAACGGTCGTTCGATCGATCAACCCGAAAGGTAGAGATACTTCTCTGTTTTCAAAATACTACAACAAAAACTTTAAAAGTCAAGCCATCATACACAAACACATCCTTCCCAAACGAAGAAACAATCCACTCGAAAGGTCACCTGATCGAATGACCATCCGAGCGGATTGTCACCCGATCGACCGGCTACCCGATCGGATTGCCATCCGATAGGATTGCTGTCCGAACCACTGACACTTTGTATCGTTTTACGTATCGCTTATCGTTATGCTATCGTTCTGATCTGGCTAATCTCACTCTAGCGCTCCCTTCAATCCATCATTGCTGTGAGTATACTCGATCCCTTTTTGCTTTACGCACTTTTGGGTGCTACATACGTTACTTATTCTAAATCACATTGAACACACTACATAATACTTTAAACGCTAACCGTTACCGCATGTTATACATGACTTAATGAATGCTTGTTTGTTATGTTTGCACATGGAATGCTATCTACCTGCCTTAGCAACAATAATACTATAGTTTGGACTCAGCACCTGTTCACTCAGGGGTTGTTAAGGACAATTTGTTACATGGCTCACAGTGGTGAGTGTGTATTACCAACTGTCTTGGGCAGTCAACCCTGAGTCATTGGTATCGATAGGTTCATGTCGATAACTAACATGCCTCATTTTACACTGTGTACATGCTGGTTATGCGTAACGATTTCGAACTCTATATGTTATTATTAAACTTGTATGCTCACCTTTACACTATGTGTATTGAATTTTACTTTAACGTATGTGACAGGTGCTTAGGATGCTTATGTGCTTAGCTTGCAGTGAAATCGAGGCTAGGAAAGGTCTAGAAACAAATAAACATTTGTCTGTATTTGAAATCTGAGTTGTCGGAACAGAACAATTTGACTAGATCTTGCCTGTAATAATTATGTTATCATTTATGACATGGTATGGGACATATTGCTTTAAATAATTGGTAATTATAGTTCTTATGGAAACTTCTGGACAATCTGTTTCGCTCAGTGCCACGCCCCGATGTTTCCGCCATCGGTTGGGGTGTGACAGAAAAGGACAGGTGCACCCCATGGAGATGTGCTAGGGCGTATGAACCCTTTATCAAGTAAAGACTGGAGTTGGCTCGAAAGTTCACTCATTTCGGATGGAGGGTGGTGATAAGGGGCTTTAGCAACAGGGTTAGCTCCAGGAATAAGCTCGATACAAAAATCAATATCACAAGATGGCGGTAAACCGGGTAAATCGTCAGGAAACACAGCAGGAAAATCACGAACCACAAGTACCTTTTCCATTGGCTTCTTTTCCTTTTCCTCCGCTACTACGATGTGTGCCAAGAAAGCCTTGTATTCCTTTCGGAGATACTTGCTTGCTTGGATGCACGACATGAGTTTGAGTTCCTTCAAAGATACTTTGCCATAAACACAGAATTGGTCGCCATTAGCAAGAGAGAAACGGATCATATTGTCGAAACAAACAACTTTAGCACGATTTTCACGAAGGAAATCCATGCCTACTATGATATCGAAACTACCAAGCTACATCAGAATAAGATCCATCAGGAAAACGTGATTGATGAGTTCAAGAGTACAATCGCGGAGAACAGAACTAACGGTGATGGTTCTTTGGTGGCAACTTCTACGTCGAACGTCGTTGGGAGGTTAGCACGTTTACGGTTTAGGAGCTTTTTGAATTCAAACGACACAAAACAGTTATCAGCTCCAGTATCAAATAAACATGAAGCATAAATACCGTTGACAAGAAACGTACCATTGACAACGTTGTTGTCAGTTTGAGCCTTGCGGACATCAATGTTGAATGCTCGGCCGCGGGATACTTGTTGTGCTGGCTGCTGCTGCTGCTGAGGCTGCTGCTGTTGATGTTGTTGCTGTGCTGGTTGCTCCTGCGGCTCTTGTTTCACCACTCGGTTCGGGTACACGTTTGCAAAGTGGTTAGGGTCACCACATGCGAAGCAGGCTCGTGCGTGAGCAGGAGCTGCTTGGTTACCCTGAGGAGCGGGAAGAGGAGCTGGCAGTGCAGGAGGAGCTTGAACTTGAGCTTGCTGATGAGGACCAGTACGACAGTTCGCAGTGAAGTGTCTGTAGAGATTGCAGTGGACGCAGAAACGGCAAGCTATCCTAGCTGGATGGTGATAAGTACAACTAGGGCACAGAGGGTGAGGACCAGTGTACGCACGCTTAGCCGGCGGTGCGTTGGTCACTGGTGTGGCTACTTGGCGATTCTGATTCTGAGACTAGACAGGAATAGCATTGAGAGGAGCGGCGGTTCCAGCACAGTTCTTGTTGTTACCCTTGCGTTTGCGTCCTTAACGTGATGACTTTGAAGCTTGAGGTGGGGCGACTTCAGAAGTGGGGGTAGCGGTGACTTGATGGAGACTTTTGGTAGTGTTCTTGAAGTAACCAGCCAAAACTCGTTTATCATTGATCTCAGCGGCGAGTTGATAAGTCTCTTCGATGGTAGTAGTCTTGGCTGCTTGAACAAAATCGGCAACACAATCAGGTAGAGCGCGAATGTATTTCTTGATTGTGATGTCGGGAGTTGAGACTTGGCCAGGACAGATGATACTAAGCTCCTTAAAGTGAGCAGTAAGACCAGCATTATCGCCACCTTCTTGCTTGATACCCCAAAACTCGTTTTCCAGCTTCTGGAGTTCGTGTGGAGGACATAATTCTTTCATCATGACTTCCTTCAATTCCTCCCAGGAAAGTCCATAGGCTGTTTCCACGCCTGTTGCGCTCGGGAGTCCACCAATCCAGCGCCCTAGACTGGAAGACCCCAATAGCGTTCACAGTTCACAGATTGTCTGGACATCCGCTTTGACGAAGAGTGACTTCAATCGAGTCAAACCACTGAAACATGGTGCTGGGCACGTCTTCACCAGTGAAGTCCTTAGGGCCACTGGCCTTGAATTGTTTAAAGCTGAACGGCGTTTTCGGAGAGTCGCTCTTTGATTCAACAGAGGAGCTGCTCTTCACCTCGTTGATCTCACTGACGATTTGTGGAATGACCTTAGCCATTTCCTTGGCGACTAGAGAAGCGATGCGCTTGTCAGCGTGGTTGCGGCAAGTAGCGCGAGAGGTGTGGGAACCAAATGACGACATTGTCTGTAGCATACATCGTCACATGTTTGAGATTCGATTATATCGGGTATAGTTTAGCGTAAAGACACCTTTATTATTATTATTAGGCACATAGTCACGAAGGCACATAATCCACATAAGCACGTAAGCACATAGGCACAGAAGCACGTAGTTCACGTAAGCACTCATTTAGCTATATTTTGCACGTATTCACCTACATATTTTGCACGTATTCACCTATCTGTCAAGTGCACGATTCACGTTCGAGATTCATGCGTGGTGTTGCGTATCACAACGTATGGATCTCACACCTTAGTAAGCGTGATGAGAGGTAGCGAGCAATGTAGCGACTAGTATTGGGAGAGTTCTTAGTTTAGCTGCGAGCAGGGTAGCGACTAGTATTGTGCGCGATTAGTAAAATGAAGAGCGAAAAGCAAACAAGTCTCCAAAATCAGTACACATAAACATATAAAACCACATAAAACACATAAAATCGATAATTCACAGAGTCAACGGCTGCGAGCTCAAAATCGAAACAGAATGTCTTGGGTGTGTAGACGACGACTACCCAAAGTGATTCGACTATTCACAATGACTTCGAGTACACGTTTTTGGCCAAATAGACTGTGCTCTCTCACCGACTTACGGTGAACGACACTCATCCTTTCGGTTATTACTTAAATTGAGTCGTTGAAATCTATCGAGACTTTGGTGAGAGTTTTTATAAAACCAAATAGAGAGCAGAACAAGTCATTAAGATACGGGTTTCACCCCTAACTTAACAACTTCATTCCTGTCTGTGTGGTAAACCACGAGATAGAGAGGGAGACTTTCGTCGAGATGTGGATTTCACTCCTGACTCAACGCAAATTCTCATGTTTAATAGTAAAAATGCGCGTCGAGCGAGCGATTTTATCGAGAGTTCTCGGTTTTCACACCTAATCTTGACCAAATCACTTAGTTGCGTTATGCGAGTGTTTTCGAAAACGTGTGTGTTGTGCCTGCCTTAGGAAAGGTAGTAGTGTTCAGCCTTAGGAAAGGCTTTCTCCGTGCGAAGCTGTAGTATGCGGTGTTCGCAATGAGATGCAGTTTCCGAGCGAGAGTATCGAGAGATAGCTTGCGCAAAACCCCTACAGGGTTCGCACGAGGCAGTCTGTTGGTGGTTAGACTGTAGACTAGGTCATTTCTAAGACATCGACCTGGACTTGGTCGAGTCCTTCCTAATTCCCTATAGTTATGGCTCTGATACCAATCTGTCACAACCCAACCGATGGCGGAAACATCGGGGCGCGTCACTAGGCGAACCAGATTGCTCAGGAGACCTATAACAACTACTATATGGCAATATTTAAACGGTTAATTGTCCCATACCAATCAACAATATCCCACAAACAATTAATACAGATAGAGAGTCTCAAGAACAAAACAAGTCCGACAACCTAGATTTCTATTTGTATAGTTTCTAGACTACCTATCTTGAGTCCACAAAAGATCAGCAAACATAGCATCCTAGACACCTGTCACATACGTTAAAATAAAGTTAATACACAAAGTGTAAAGGTGAGTACACAAGTTTAATAGCATATTGTAACACCCTTGCTTGGTTTATACAATATTTTATATAAGTTCCGTATAAATACATGTTTATACGATTACACATACGTATGACAATACGAGTTTATTAAAACTTTCACAATTTAAAAGTTATACAACATAGTCTAATTGAATTGTCGTAAAAAAAACTAAGTAGCGACGTGATCGATGTCGTAAGGTCGGTCAAAAATAAAGTAATAGTGTCCTATTCACCTTTTACTAGTAAAGGGCAAGTAGGGTGTCGAATCCACAGGGAATCAGTGGAAAGTATGAAAGCTAGTTGATTTAATTATCATCTACTTCTAAACTAATTGCTTTTTGCAGTTTTGAGAATGATTGTGAAAACAAATATAAATTAGAGTTGTAAACAATGATGAGAGATAGGACTAATCTCCGGGTTTTCAGGTTATGCAGAAAATCAGATTACTTTATTACGACTAATTGGAAATCACATAGACATGATCCGTAAAACTTGTTTTGATAAGTAAATAATGGATAATATATTTGATTGCAATGGTCCACGATCGAAACCGAAAGATTGATGCAAATGAATAGTAACCCAACTAATTACCAATTTTAGATTTCATAAACATAATTCCAGTTCAATGATTAAAGGTTTAAAACAATGATATCCTAGAATTTAATCCCGGTTGTTGATGAACAAACCAAATAATTGATGAACAAGAATGATTATGATAATCAAATATTGTTTAATCAAAACAAAAACAATAGGAACGACTAACCGAATGTTTAATTGAATCCTAATCCAAAAAGTTGTAACAATAAGCAAACCCAATGTTTCAACACAAACCCTATTTCCGGAGACGGTCACGGGACGACTAGCCGTTCATGACGTGCGTGCAATCTTCAATAGCTTGTTAGAGAATTGACAACATGATCGGTTCGGTATTGCAGAATGATGACAATCAATGATGTTGAGTGATGAAGTTGAGAACCCAAAAATCTCTAATTCTTCCTGCCAATAGTCGACTCCAGGATCCCTCCCTTTTGCGTCATGAAATTTGTGTCATATGGCTGCTTCCAATCCCCCAAAAGTCTTCACGGCCCAATAAAATCAATGGTCCAGAAGTATTGATGTTAATAGGCCCAAAAGTCCTTCACTTGTTGCCCCACTTCGATAGTATGTGCTGCCCAAAATTTCAATTCTGATGTTTTGTATGAATTTATGAGAGCCACCAAAATTAATAATGATTCTCCAATCCCTTTCTTTTTCGTGGCTGTCACCCTTATCGACAATGATGATGATAGAATATTAATGTTGTTGGCTCTTGTGTACCCATGTGATGATGTCCCCTCTCAATTAATGTCTCTTTTCAATTAGTAACTTTTAAACAATAAGATGATGGAAATTTGATGAAGATACCCTCCTAAGTCAGCCGCCAAAATGCCAACAGATAATGATGATGTTGTTTTATGAAAAGTCAAAAAGTCCCATGTGATGTTCCTGCCAAAAATCGTATGAATGGAAGTATCGTGCCAATGCATTGATAACAATTAGAACTTGCTGTTTCTTTTTACATATAATCTTCCACTTAATTGCACAATGGCCCCCTCAACTTTAATCTTTCACTACTTGCAAACTTGTAACCAACTACAACTCGTAATTAACTTTCATGTAATGACACTTCAGCCCCTTGACTTTCATTTCCTCGCACTTTTACGTATCTAACCCATCTATTCAACCCGAAACACATCCGAACACATTCACTAGCTGCACTCATCAATCTCACTTGATCCGCTTTCTCTCTAAACCTCATATCTTCGCCACATTATGCGTTTTTACCTGCGGACACACAAACCTTCGTAGTCAACACATTCTAAGCATATACTCACATAAAACGCATTAAAATACTTAAGATAACGCACTTAACCCTCGTGTTTCACACTTTCCATCACGACGTGCGGAAGCTTGTTTCTTGATCGTGTTCGGTTCTTCATTGTGCTTGATCGTCCTCCGGTACTAGAATTTTACCTACAGCTCATAAAACATGAGTTGGATTAGTCATACGTATCTTAAAACGTATTTAAACGGGTTTGCAATGCATATAATATTAAAATAAACATTTTTTAGATTTTGGAACCCGTCGTGTCGTGCGACGGCTCCTTGCTTTTGCTGTCGCGTGGCGCGACCCCATGTTTTGTCCAGAATGTTTGTTGCTGAACTGCAGCAACTTCTCGCATGTTTAAGTTACACAAAAACGTGCATAACTTTTAATTCACTAATCCGTTTTACACGATTCTTTTTCCTACGCGTCCGTAATTAAATTACGGGCCCGTTTATCACCTTGGTTTGCATAAAAATCTGATTTAACCACTATTGGCTCATAATTCCTTTAGGTGATTATTCGACCTGTTTGGCATTATCATCTCACTACATGCTCTAGAAAAATAGTTAATTCCTATCATTTTTACCCATCCCGGGCTTGTCAAACCTTAACGTTTTCGCTCCCATCATAGAGTTTATGTAGGTGTTTACATTCACCGATTCATTTGTATCTATCTAAGCATTTAACTACAACTTACTTCTTAGTCTATTTTGACCCGTGTAGGGGACTTTTAAGCATCTAAGCATCAAACTCGCTATTTTCTTTTTGCACCTCATCTTTTCTTGCTAAATAACTACTTATCTTCCACCACAACTATTTTCGTGGTGGATTTAACATAAGGAATCCAAAATCCCAATTTTACCCTTCGGCTAGTCCTTTTTCGCAATTGACTATTTCTAGGCATTCGACCCACAAATGTTTTTGCCTATAACTTTTATACACATCTAAGGGTTACAAAGTCATAATATAAGTTTCTAAACAACCTCTAAGGGTCGTTTACCCGGTTTACCTATCATGGGCTTTTTGGTCATATTTAATCCTTCATTTTTGCGATGAAGGACTTCGACTAAATGTTTGACCCTCTTAGCACATTTAACTATAAGTCCACATATGCGTACCTGGCTCGGGTCAACATATTGACCCGTTTTAATACCTTGTCTCAAGGTTGCTAATCCATTGCATCACTAATCCATAAGCCGTCTTATCATGTGAGCGTATATCTCAACAAACGCTTATTAGTCGTTAATTGTCAAATGGTATCAATTCTACCATTTGACCCATTTGGTCTAGACGACAAACATTTCGCGCTTACCATTAAATGAATTTATTTATCATTTCGGATTTCTTACCATCTAGTCACGCCTACTAAATCTGTTTCTTACGCGTTTAACCCAACATAGCTTAAGCCACTTGGGTATCGTTTTTAAGCCTCGACTTTTATCCATTTATACGTGACTAAATCACCCCCTTTTACCCCTTTTGTTCGTTTAGGCTTACTTATAAAGTAGCCATTCGAAAACACATTTTATTTATGTCACTTCATGACCAAATTACCATTTTGCCTCTTTTATCATTAAACATGGTTTTTCATCATTAGATGTGCTCCGACCCGTATGGTTTCGTGTAGGAACCATATCTTGAATATCATCTTAATCGTATAAGAAACTTTTAGAATAAACACACATTCTACAAAAAGTGTAAGTTCCACTTACCTCACATCCAAATTACGCTTTTCTTTTCATACTTGATTCGATCGACCCGCTTTCTCCCCAAGCTTCACCTAGCTTGTTAAGCGCCAACTATCATTCATCATTCACAAGGTTGTTAGACTAGTCGTTCTAGATCATGACTTTCACACCTTATGAATCTTTGACTACTTTTCTTATTGAACTAAATCATAAATCATGAGTTTAATGCTTGTGTCAAGACCCACTTCTAATCAATTACGAACTCTTAACAAAATCCCTATTTTGTTCAAGTAGTTCATTCATACGAGTTAGTATGGTGTTTATAAACACCAATACAACATCAATTTCATCAAATCATCAAAACCCCTTTTTTCTATCATGCAAGAACAAATACTCAATCATGTAATTTGTTCAAGTGCTTGTTTCTACTATCAAGTATGATGATTTTTAAACATGTGTATATCATCATCTTCACTACTTAATCAAAACCCACTTGTCTAAGTGTGGTAAATCATAAATTTATTCAAATCATAGCAATTTTACTTCTAATTTCTACTCAGGGTTTGTTCCTAAGCAATCACACTTCATTAATTCGGCCATAGCCTCAACGATTCATACATAGATCGCATCAGGCAAAGTTAACTAATTTTCACAACTTCATGAATGTCAAAAATTCGACATACCTTACGATCCCCTTGACTTGGTGATCGTTTATATATATTCCAATCTGAATTTGGCCTTCGTTTGATCCTCCAATTTGAAGGTTTTGTTGAATTAGGGTTCATCCCCTTTTTCTCTGGCTTTGGTCGATCGAACACACCTCCTGTGTGTGTGTTTTAGTTTTTTTTTTTTTTATAAATGTTTAATTAAAACACTTTCCTAATTACCCACCTTTAGCCCCTCTTGTTTTGGTTTGTTACCAAGTAGGCTATAATTCATTATTTATCACTTAATCACATATTACCAACTATGTCAATTATTCCTAGTTAACTTAATGAGTTCGGGACCCGTTTTATTTTAAGTCCCGTTAACTCGGGCCTTTTATATGCCTTGTTTTTATTTCTTGAAAGTTCTTATCCACTTTTTAATTAATATTAGGGTTATTTATTTAAATCCTAATATTTATCGGGTTACTTTTACCACTAACGGTACTTTACTCGTCTTTTAGTATTAACGGGGTTTGACTACCAAACCCGTTTTCAGGGTGTTACACATATAGTAGCGAAAAGCGATTTACGCATAACCAGCATGTAACAAATAGAAATGTGAAGCAAGTAAGCTATCGATAATGACATATGCAACCGACATGACTACGAGTGTAGAATGCGCAACACATTATCACCATTGTGACCATGTGAAGTGAAACCCTTAACAACCCCTATCCACGACAGGTGTTGAGTCCAAACTATAGTACTATCGTTGCTATGGTATCAGACAACAATCACTGTGTAAACATAACATACAAGCATTCATCGAAACACGTATAACATGCGAGAGCGGTTAGCGTATAAAAGTGTTTGCGTTGAGTGTTGATGTGATTTGATATAGGTAACGTATATAACACCCAAAAGTGCGTTAAACAAAAAGGGTTCGAGTATACTCACAGTTCATGTTTAGTAAATGAACACAATCTTGGATTGAAGGGAGCATGTGGGAGATTAGTCTGATCGGAGAACGATAATATAAGCGTTGAACAGCGTGTAACAGTGCGTTAGGTGAGATGAGTGATCGGATGGTGATTCGGTCGGTTGGTCATTCGATTGAGGAGGTGTGTTTGTGAAATGTTTGAACTTTTGAAGTTTTCGTTGTAGTATACATAAAGTCATTCGATCGGATGGTCATCCGAATGGATGGCCATTCAATCGGATGGCTATTCGATCGAGAAGTTGAAGTTTTTGAGCAAATCGTTTAAGTGTTGAAAGTTCCAAAGAAATAAATCTTCTGGTCGGATAGTCATTCGATCGGATGGTCATCCTATCGGATGACTATTCGATTGAAAGCTGATATTCTTTGAAGTTTTGAAAAAAATTGTTTAAGTGTTGAACTTACAGGTCACCTGGTCGAATAGTCATTCAATCGGATGGTCATCCGATCGGATGGCTATTCGATCGGCGATCTAATGTTTTGCAAATTTTGTAAAATCAGCTAAGTTGAAAAGTTTTGCAATTAGCGGTTTAACCGAGACAGTGTGACGACGTGTCAAACAACGAAAACCACTCCAAGTTCAGCTCAGCCGATCGGGTGGGAATCACCCCGTTCGATCAGACTTAACTGTTCTTGACGGAGTTCATGTTCAACCCGTGAATTGGTCGTCTCTTCGGTAGGAATCCGTTCTCAGACCGGTTCTCTACTGGAGAATGGGTAGAGAGCCTGAACGAGTCCAGATTCTAACGGTTTTGAGTAAAAAGTGAAGAATGTTGGAGAAAAGTTTGAATCAGTTGAAAAGTGTTTAGATCTAGTCGAGTTTTGTGTTAAATCGTATGGAAATCTTTTGGATCTGAACCGTTTTTGGTGAGATGAGGTCACACTTCAGTGTTCAAAAGAAACCGAGGTGACGTCACCCTAAAACAACCCAAATCAGGTAATTCCATGGTAAAAAGTAGTGATTTGATGTAGAAGATGATGAGAAAGTGTGTGCTGATGATGGAAGTACAAGATTTAGGGTGAAATACTTACGGAATCGCGAGAAATTGAGAAAAAAGTGCTTGAGAGCGTGCTGGTCGGATAGGGATGTCACATCAATGAACTGTTAATGTGACAGGTGAGTATTTATAGGTGAGAGGAGAGTAAGGCATTGCAGAGTAGTGGGTCGGATGGCCAATCGATCGGATGGCCATCCGATCGGATGGTCATCCGGTCGGATGATCATTCGATCGGTTGGTCGTTCGATCGGATGGCTCGTGCGAGTTGGTTTTCCGAATTTTGTTTCATGCGTTGAGCGTTGCGTTGCATTTAAGCGGGCTGCGAGTAAGCGATGTGATAGCATTAAACAATAGTTACACAAATAACATAACACATAATAAGCATAAAAGACACAATAGTTACAATTATACGCAGATTTACTTTTATGCTTTTGCGATGAAATTGCGATGCGATAGAGTTGCGATTGCGTTTGCGAGTAATCATCTCAAAACATATATATAAGGCACACACAAGTAAAGCACATAATAACACACACATAAACAATACCAACAGTTGCGTTTCGAGTTAGCAATGCGAGTGTGATGTGATAGTGTTTAGTAAAATAGCGTTTAGTCGTGATTCTGCGTTTATCACATTGTTACTTCACTTAGTGATGTGTCGTAGCTTAAAATAGCTTTAAATAATATATTGATTACACAAAAGGCTAAACTATTTATCGAGTTTCGAGAGTACAAGCAATAATTAAGCAAGAAATGTCAGATCTGACGTCGACTTTGACGTTGACTTGTACTTTGACTTTCCTCAGAAAGTCGGGTTGTTACAGGGATCTACCTTACCCCTCAAGCAGGAGAACATGCACATTCGTGCTATCGTGCAACCATCTATCACTCATTCCTGCCGCAACTAGCACTTGCACACTAAACGCTTGGTTTGGCAGTGCCAGCAACTTCTCATATCAAGCCGCTCTGCACGGGATCTTCAAGTCTTCTTTTGGAATCAGCACCATGTCGCGAACTTGCATAACCATCGGGATAACCTCCGCGCGAATGTAAAAGAACTTGCTTTTCCAATCATGATAGCTCTTATGAGGATTGATCAAAATCTTATTGGCAGCGCGAATAGCAAAATAAAAGAAACCCAAATTGCTTTGCAACTGGTAAAACGCCCTAAACCTATCAACGATGGGCTCCTCTCCTTGCGATCGGCAAACAAATTCAAAATGCAGAATGCGAACCATGCCCATGGGGATCAGTTATGAAATATGGAACACATAATATTGTAGAATGGAACCCAAAAAGTGAGTGGCCGGCAACCTGAAATTACCCTCTCCAAAGAAGTCGGCAAAAAGTGTGATGTACCCAGGCGGTGCATCGTGCCCTTGAGCAGGATATCGAGCATCCCACTCGTTAGCAAATTGATGGCCCCGGACCACCTGCTCGAATAACCCTTGGTCCCATTTTAACGGTGGCACACCACCACCAGCTTCTTCCACTGTCACTACATCACCTGTCGCCGACATACTTTTTGTTGATTCAAGAAGAACTTGACGAAGGTTTGAACTAAATCTGCAGAAACCTTAAGAACAGGTTGAAGATCTGCAAAGAAATCTTGAAGATTTGAAGATCTGCAGATAAATCTTGAAGATTTGAAGATTGGAGTTGAGAAAGAGAAGAGATTCGAAGAAAAAGTGTCTCCTGATCTTTCCTTTTCGCAAAGTTGAGGGGTGATTTGCAAAGTTGAGGGGTGATTTGTCGGTGGCAAAGGCCACCGACTTTGTCTTTTAAGTAGTAGTATAATATGATATACTGTTCCCCTTCATCCAAGAAGGGAGACTTTTGATGCATGCTTTTTCTTCACACTTATTAATTTCTCATATGCTGCGTATTTTTTAGGCTTACAACCGCATGATATTAGGTAATTTGTAGTAATAAAGCTATTAGGTAATTTGTAGTAATAAAGCTATTTGTTGGGTTATGCGACAAGTGGTGAAAAAGTGTAAGAATGAGCTTTATAAGGGGTTATATCACAAGAGGGGGTAGTGGTGAGGGGGTTATATAACCCATTAAATTATACATACATGTGTATGTGAAAATATGTGTGAGAGTGGGGGAGTAAGAGGCATGGCGCGATAATTTTCACGAGAATTCTAAATTGACCACTCATAACGCCGCCCGTAATGGTGTTACGAGGCGCTCTGGGGCGCAATAACCCACTTGGGCGCCACGGAGGGACTTATGTATAAACATGTTGTACTCATCTGTGCAGTGTAGACTTGTACACAAGGCATATACTTAATGAACAGAAAGTTTGAGTATTCTTCTTTTCGACTATTTATCATATTCATAGAATGATGTTTATAGAATGAACGTTAACTGGTGTATATAACTATGATTTTCCATTTCATGTAAACTCATAACTATGAAGCAGGGATATAGAGCAAAAAAATGCATATAGCTTTACAGATCTGTTATTTTTAGGGTAAAGAGATGTAAAGTTTGGAAACAACAGCTTGTATAGCTTTTCAACACCCCAAGATCTGTAGGTTACGATATGTCAAACGTCTTTGACAGATGGAGGAAAATTAGGGATTTAGAACATGTTTAACCGGAGATGTGTACGTGGACCTGAATATCGTGTAAAACACACGAAAAGAATAGATCTTAACGTTTATACAAAAGGAGTGACACATGCTTGTGCTCGGTCCCACAGATGGGCCAATGTCGAATCCAAGAACGAAGCGACTGACGTCATCGACCTTGAATTCAGCGGGTCCGATTCAGATTCTTCATTTCACCGTTGTGGTGATAGTTCCTCTTGCTGGTTAACAGGTCTTGAGCTGTGACCACATGAAAATCTCGTGAGAGGGTTTGGGGGATCGCCCCGAGGGCACTACGACACTCAAGTTAGTACCATATCAACCATGATAAAAGTGCATATGAATATAAGCATAAGTATGTATGTGTTGTAAAAACAAAAGAGATAAAAGGGAAGAAGGAGCCCCTAAGTGGAGGAAAGAAATAACCTACTTCATTTTATGAAATGAGTTTTCTTTATAGAAGGGAACTCTTGGGCCTTAACACTAGTGGGTTAGCCTAGGAGTAGGCTTATTAGATCCCGACTCACATAAACCTACGAATCATATGAGGAAGGTCTAAATGGCTCCGACCAGTCACCATTATAAGGCTATGCGGTACGGGGGTCGTCCCTGCCCCGTCCCGGATCGGCGCCGCCGTGTACACCATCCCCCCCCCCCTTCGGCGTCCTCATCGTCTGCCACAGGACGTGTGCGACGTCCACTAAACGACAAAAAAAAAATGGACCGTTGGCTTTATATGACCGTTTGAAAAGAAATAAAAAATACAACCCCAAAAAATTCAAACGACTAGTATTTAAAAAACCCCAAAATTCAATAACTTTTTTTTTTTATAAATACAACCCAAACACCCCATTTTTTACCCACTTCAACCCCATCTCTCTCTCAACCTTCGTACTTTTATAAAAATTAGGCATGTCTTCATCATCTTCTTCAACATGGTATTCGTCATCTTCGGGTGAGAACGAAACATTTTTTGCAAACGTCATTATGTTCGTAGCTCAGATGTTCATGGAGGAGGATGAAGAGTCTGATACGTCGTCACAACGGCAAATTAGAAGAGCCGCCTTAAACCGAGACAAAGAAGGTAATTTAATTTTTTAGAGTATGTTTATTTAAATTTAATAATGAATTTAATTTATTTTTCGTTTTTAATATACAGCCGCCCATGATAAATTAGTGGATGATTATTTTGCCGACGAACCTGTGTACACGGACGAGATGTTTCGACGTCGGTTCCGAATGAGTCGTCGACTTTTTTTACGTATCGCAGACGACTTGGCCTAATCTGATCCGTTTTTCACACTGCGATACGACGTTAGTGGCCAAAGGGGATTCACTACTTTACAAAAATGTACATGGGCCATTTGCCAACTGGCATATGGGTACGCACCCAATTCGTTGGACGAGTATTTAAGGATGTCCGAAAGTACCGCACGTGAATGTTTGCACAGGTTTTGCGAATGGGTCGTGAAATTATATAGCAAGAAATACCTGCGGAAACCAAACGCAAACGACGTTCAAAAATTATATCAAGCACACGAACACATACATGGTTTTCCAGGAATGCTCGAGAGCATTGATTGCATGCATTGCCCGTGGCAGAACTGCCCTACTGCTTGGCAAGGTCAGTATACTCGGGGAGATCATGGTTATCCAACTATAGTTCTAGAGACTGTTGCGTCACATGATCTCTGGATCTGGCATGCTTTTTTGGTCTACCTGGTTCACTTAATGACCTTAACATCATCTACCAGTCACAGATATTTGACGATGTAGTGGCAGGAACAGGTCTAGACACGAATTTTAGGGTTTCGGGGGTGGAATACAGACGGGGTTACTACCTTGCGGATAGAATATACCCAACGTACTCTACAATCGTTAAAACTATTCCGCACCCGATAGACGATAAAAGAAAGAAATTTGCGAAGTTTCAAGAGGGTGCGAGAAAATATATTGAACAGTGTTTTGGGGTTCTACAAAAAAATGGTATATCATTGAACATCCAGCACGTTCTGCTACACCAAAGAGGTTGTGACACATTATGTACGCTTGTATCTTGCTGCATAACATGATCATCGAAGACGAAGGTAGAGCAATTTGTGAGTACGACGAAAACGCGTCTAACGGGAATTCTGTTCCAGTTAGTTTGGAACAACAAGATTTAAACGGGTTCTCTCTACGTAACGAGTACACACATCAAAACCTACACGTGGACTTGGTGGAGTACATTTGGAACAACGCACAAAACGAACCTAACGACCACATGCCGGATGAAGACTAGTAATTTTTAATATTTTTTTAAGAATATGTTAGTTTTTTAATATTTTTTAAGTTCTTAGGATTTTTATTTTTTTAGTTTATTTTTTTTTAACTTATGTAATGTTTGGTTTTTTAATATTAATGAATTTATTTTTTTTAACTTATGTAATATTTGGTTTTTTAAAAAAGGTAGATAAATTTAAAAAGAGTTAAATGCCCGGATAGTCCTTGTGGTAAGGGGGTAGGGTGAGGGTGAAAGTGGGGTAAGTTATGGGGCCCACTTGAAATTTGACTTATTAATTAGATTTTTATTTTTTATTTATTAAATGCCCGTATAGTCCATGTGGTTTGCCGTTTTTCACCTTTAGTCCCTAACTTTCTAAAATTACAGCTATAGTCCCAAACTTTTCAATTTTCGTTCCTGGATAGTCCTTGTACCTAACATCAGCTAGTTTTCTCAGTTAAGAGAGTGTGAAATGACAAAAATACCCTTTCCTTTAAAAGGCTATCCGAACATTTAATAAATAAAAAATAAAAATCTAAAAAACTTCTATACTTTTAGCAAGAAATCGAGTTTCTGGGTCATCTTTATTCCTCTTGAATTCTTCTGGGTCATCTTTATATAAAAAACAGAGCAATTTTCTAAAAGTTTGTGAATAATACCTCTTCATATTTGAAGATTCAGTCTCCTAAAACAAGATTAAACAACGAAACCCAAAAAACAAAAAAACTTAATTAATCAACAAATAACATGATATTTACAGTGTATTGTCGAACAATATAAGAGGTAAGAAGAGAGTCATACCATGAAAGTTGAAACAGGGTGTTCTTCAAATCTTAATAAAAATCACAATCTTTTTACTCTTCCTTATATTTTGGAGTATATATGGATTTGGTTGCGATAAAATTGGAAGTTTTTTAGGATTTGAGAGGATGACCAAAATCTTGGGTGAAATCTTGGGGGAAAATAAAGATGACCCAGAAGAATTCAAGAGGAATAAAGATGACCCAGAAACTCGATTTCTTGCTAAAAGTATAGAAGTTTTTTATATTTTTATTTATTAAATGTTCGGAAAGTTCCTGTGGTTTGCCCTTTTTAAGGAAAGGGTATTTTTGTCATTTCACACTCTTTTAAGTGAGAAAACTAATTGATGTTAGGCACAGGGACTATCCGGGAATGAAAATTAGAAAGTTGAGGACTATAACTGTAATTTTAGAAAGTTAGGGACTAAAGCTGAAAATATGCAAACCACAGGCACCCTCGTCGTCACCATGCGGATCCAAAAACAATGTGAATATTAAAAAATTGCTCCATCACCGCCACAAAACGCGTGTGTAGATATACTAGTTTATGATATGATATATGCAGCAAGTGGACTTCACTTTCTTCACCGGTTTTCATTTTCTTTGAAGTTGTTGGTCAATCAATCGTCTTCTTCTTCGTACAAAATATAAAGACACTATTCTGCTCACCTCGTCCTCAAATAGTAATTTAACCTTAAATTCTTCACTGGTTTTCATTTTCTTTGCTCAATTTATTATATCATGTATGGTAATCTGGAAAATTTGCTTTTTTTGGTGGGATTCTTGATACTTAGCTTTGGATTCTTGTTACTTATGGCTTGTAGATTTAAATTCATAGCTCTAAGGGAGTGTTTGTTTGGATATTTTGATGTATGATTTATAATTCCAAATGTTTGACAGGAACAATCTACTAGAAATTTGTTTGTTACATAGCCTGCATTAATTAATAAATGAAAAATAAATAAATAAATAAATAAAACCCTTGTTAGGATGACTGATTTGGCTCTTGAGTTGAGGTTGTAAAGGAAAGTGTACATGTTAGAAGGATGGATGAGTTGTAGAGATTATAGGAGTCAATGATTCTGAATGGATACTCTTTTTAACTTTTGAGTGTTCTTCTGCTTTGACTGTGATTTCTAAGGGTCCATTGGTCCAGTTTGCAACAGTCTCAATAACAAGAATGTACAGGGGTGGGTTTGACACGTTGGTTGACGAGTCCAATGGGGTATTTTAGAAGTATGGATGTGGTCTTGTCGAATCGTGAAATGTTGGGCTTATTTGCGAGTGTGATTTTATAAAGAGTCTGAAGCATTGAATATGATTACAAATTACATTTTCAGACAGTAACCGACATTTTTTTTTCGGCAAATACATGATTGAGGCGAGATTGTCATTTGTGAGCTTTTGCCATTGTTAATACTTTTTGGGTTTAGAAGTCGCACTACTAACACTAGCATTGTAAATACTTTTGATGATACAATTTATTAGTTTTTTTTCTAATTAATAATAAATATTATAAATATACATATAAAGTATTGGTTATTAAAAGGAAGTGAAATTTTACTGATTGGACTCGAACCTATTAATTGACATGTTAGCAGACCTCCATTGTTAATCGAAAGTGATGTTTTGGATTGTGTTCCAAAGTGATCATGCATTTTAATCGAATAATAAGTTTGCAAATGCATTCTCAAACACCCCCTAATTTTTTTATGCAGCATCCCATGCTATATTTATATTTACAACTAATTCAAGGTTTGTAATATCAGCTGATAATTGGGGTCAACAATTTCCTGAGAGAGATGACATACACAGCCTTGGAATTGTTCTTGGAGAACTTGAAGATGCTGATTTACGGCAACTACAATCCAATCATCAACCACCACCCATTAGTTTTAGCAAATAGGTCTGAACTACAATTGCTTTATGAAGAACTCAGCTCCATGATCCAAACCTTGTTTGTTGATAAAGAAAATAACCTACACAAGCCTGAAGAAGTAAGAAATCTGAAGAAAAGATTCAAAGATGTAGCAGAAGAGGCACATAATATTGTTGGTCTATTTGTGTACAATGTCAATTTAACACATGTCCAGCATTTTAAAATCAAGTACAATTACTCCCTGAATCTTAAGAATGTAATGAGCTCACTAAATTCTATCAGAAAAGATTTAGATAAGATCCTTGACAACCGGAAGATGGATTCATCTCCACGACCTGTTTCTGAATCTGGTGTTCCCAGCACCAAAAAACCACTAAGAACGCAAAAGGTAATGGAAGAAATGGTTGTGGGGCTCATTCATGACAGTGGACTGATTAGGGACAAACTTGTGGAAGATCAGAGGCAGCTGGATGTGGTCTCTATTGTTGGAATGGGAGGGATAGGTAAGACTACCCTTGCGGCCAAAGTATTTAACGATCCTTTTGTTGTTTACCATTTCCATGTACGTGCATGGGTCACTGTTTCTCAAACATATGAAAAACAGGATTTGTTAATTCAAATTCTTTCATTCATGGATGTTCAACTTGACCTTGCAAGTGCTAGTTACTCACGCCTTCGTGAAGTATTGCATAAAAGTCTTATGGGCAGGAGATATTTGATTGTAATTGATGACATATGGAGCAATGAGGCATGGGATGACCTGAAACTATATTTCCCTAACAATAACACCGGAAGTCGTATTCTTCTTACCAGTCGCCTCAAAGAAGTTGCCTTATATGCAAAATCACATGGTCTCATTCATCAGCTGCAATGTTTAACTGATGAGGAAAGCTGGGAGTTGTTGTGTAAGAAGGTATTTCACGGCACTGATTGCCCTGAGTGGTTGATTGAGTCTGGAATGCTGATTGCAAAAAACTGTCATGGATTGCCGCTTGCGGTGGTTGTCATTGCCGGGGTTCTAGCAGAAGAAGCATTAACCAAAGATTCATGGGAAAAAATTGCTCAAAGTGTGAGTTCGTACATTGTCAGTGGCCGGAATGGGTTTGTGGATATGTTGGCTTTGAGTTATGACCATTTACCTCCTCACTTGAAAGATTGTTTTCTTTACCTAAGTGCCTTCCCAGAAGACCACAAGTTTCAAGTGCGAAGACTGATCTGGTTGTGGATGGCTGAGGGGTTTATACAAGAAGCTGGAAATCGAAGTTTGGAGGAAATTGGAGAGGAATACATAGGGGAACTAGTCAACAGAAATCTTGTAATTGTTGTTGATAGAAAGTTCAATGGTGCAATCAAAGCTTGTACTATCCACGACGTTCTAAGGGAGCTCTGCTTGGAAAAGGCGACACAAGAAGATTTCTGCCTGAAATTAAACACACAAATGGGCTGTTTAGCTTCTATGAGACCACGCCGCATATTCACAAATGTTGAGTTCTTCATCAACAACTATTTTGATCAACCTAGCCCTAGGGTCCGGTCACTTTTGTGTTTTCATAGTGACAGATTCACGATTAACATCATCAATAAGCATTTCTATTCTTACCCACTTCTAATGGTTTTGGATCTACAGAAGTGTAAATTGTACGATTTTCCGAAGGCTATAGAATTACTAGTTCATTTAAGGTACCTTGCATTTTGGTATGTTGGAGGTTTCCCATCCTCTTTATGCAATCTATGGAGCCTTCAGACTCTCATTATTAAAAGTGTTAGAGCTTTGTGGTTGCCAAATACTATATCAAAGTTGGTGAATCTTAGGCATTTGAAGAGTGACAAGGAAATGTATTTCAACTCAATTGAAAAACCAATGAACTTACAAACCATTTCTAATGTGAAGTTGGGAAATGGGTCTGGAAGTTGGTTGAAATACATTCCTGCTATCAAGACGCTTAAAGCAATGACTCGCGCCAAAGATGATCATGACTTCAAATCACTTTCTTCCCTAGAATCACTTGTGTGGACTGCCCTCGGCTTTCAAGGACAATATTCCTTATGTTGCATGACGCTTCCTGCTTCCTTGAGAAAAATTTCACTTAAAAGATGTTATCTTCCTTGGAGTGATATGTCAATGCTGCAGTCTCTACCAAACCTTGAGGTTCTGAAAATACTAGAACATGCATTTTTTGGACCCAGATGGGAAACCGGTGAGTCCGAGTTTCAACAGCTAAAATACTTGAAACTGCACAGCTTGAACATCCAACACTGGGAAGCCTCTAGTATCAACTTCCCATGTCTCGAGCGTTTAGTGTTGGATAGATGCAAACTTCTTGAAGAGATCCCACTTGAACTTGGTAACATCCCAACACTTGAGCTTATTGACGTTGATGACCGCAATAGCTCTATCATAGAATCTCTAGGCAGAATCTCGGAAGAGCAACAAAATCTTGGAAACTATGACCTCAAGATAAAAGTTCGAAAACGTTTGAGTCAGTGGCGGATCTTGCCCGTCGAATGTGCCAGGGCCGAAAGACACGGGCACTAAAAAAAGCCCGGGCATGCCCGGGCCAAACATAGTATATATAAAAAATTTCGATCGAAATGTGGAAAATTAGCACTACGGCCGAAAAACTTGCCCGGGCCGTGGCCCTGCCACAACCCTTCTAAGAACCGCCCCTGGTTGGAGTGGGTTTTAAATCAATTAAATAGAGCTCCAATTTTTCGGAAATCGATGGACTGCCTTTCTAATTGAAAATCAAGTGAAATTCGATTTTGGTGATGGTTGTATCAGAACCAAGTGATTTTGATCACAACGGGTGATTTTTTGATTGTTACACTGGGTTTCTATGTGTTTTTTCAACTCAAGTGGGTTTTCATTCTAGCACTACCCTATATATATGTATGTTTAACAATATTAAGCTTCTACAGCTTCTGCAAATTCAAAATACTATCTATTATACATTTTAACATTAGATACATACATACATGTATCTAATATTAAAATGTTCGGTTTCAATGCAGGTAAATGGAGGGTCAAGATTCACCTAATACCATTCATGTATGCGAACCCACAAAATGTTTTTGAGTTAATCTCATAACTGGTCCTGTCCCCATCCCCGGATATCCATCGACCCAAAGATGTCTATTTTGCCATCCCAGTAAGAAATGCTGCAAATACGGAAGACTGCACTGTAGAGAATTCTACAGAAAATTTATTTCCAGAAAAAGGGCAGTGTTCTGGAGTTGTTACATATATACACTGATTGAAAATGAAAACCATAAAAATAAATTTTTTTTTTTCAAAAAAAAAAAGTTCATATGACGTCATCGGGGAATAGTAGTGTGAAATGGTTAGCCACTTTTGACGGCACTTTGACTTTTTTTTTTTATATAATAGTTATTTATAGGTGAATGCCAAATTACAATTTTATCCCATGTGTAAAATTACAATTTCACCCTCGATTCAAAATAAAATTTTGCTTTTGTCCCCAGTTTAAATTTACGATTTTGCCATCAGTTAAAAAATACACTTTTGCCCTCAGTTCAAAATAAAAATATGGTTTTGCCCTCAGCTAGAGTCCTGCCAAATTACGATTTGGTTCCCAGTTTAAAATTACGATTTTGCCCCCAGCTAAAAATTACTATTTCGCCCGCAGCTAAAATATTACTAAATTACACGCTTGTCATCGTTTTAGTTAATTTTTTTTATCATAACTATGGTACTGTTTTTCTTTAATTGGTTAACTTGATATATCTTTTTTGATATCGTGTTATAGGTAGCATGTATAACTAACCGACATAAAGGCGTACATGTTATTAACCTAAGAAATACTCGGTTTAGCGCCCTGCAACGCGGGCGGCGCATAACTCTAGCTGCCTAACACTGGCTCATTAGTCCTGAAAAATTACAGTTTTGCCCTGAGCCCAAAATTACGGTCTTATCATCGTTTTTTTTTCATAGCAAAATTATAGTAGTCTTTTTTTAATTGATTGATAATTATTCGGCCATCGCCCCACGACGCGGTCGGGGCATCTACTAGTTAATTACAAATGGAAACTTAAATGTTATTTTAAATGTAACTTCAATAAAAAAGGAACATAAAACTAAAACACTAACACTGAACATAAAGAAAAGTATAAAAATAGAAATAATAAAGTCCAGAAAAAAAAATCAAGAAAGAAAAAAAAATACATAAAAATAAGCACGAAAATATGTTATATTTGACTCGACGTATTCCGAAGAAAATTTACGTCGGAACGTAAATCAACTTGAATTTATACCAACACGTGCAATAAAATAAGCACGTAAGAAAATAGTTACGGCGCGTTGCGGTGATGTCAAAATGTAAAGTGACTCGAATTTATATCATCTAATGAAAACGTATTATATTTTACTCGACTCGTTTTTAAACAAAATTTACGTCAAAATATAGACCAATTGAAAACGTAAATAAAAGTAAGCACGAAAGCGTACATAATGAAACGTATTATATTTGACCCGACTCATTTACGGAAAAAAAAATTACGTTACGTAGACTAACTGAATACGTACATAGTTATACGGATAAGAACATATTATATTTGACCTAACTCATTTCCGAGAAAAAATTACGTCTAAACGCAAATCAGTTTAAATTTATGTCAACACGTACATAAAAATAAACACGTAAAACTTAATTATGAAGTTTTTATAAAGTTAAAGGGTTATAAGTATCAACGCTGAAAGTTAAAAGGTAAAACATACAAAACTACAAAGAAAAAACAGAAGATAAAAGAAATAAAAAAAAACAAAAAGGTACAATAGAAGGCAAATAAAAAAATGGAGCAGGTGCTTGACCCCATGCATCCGATTTCATAAATGTTAATCTATATACAAATCTATATAAATTATAATAAATCAAAACCGACTTTTACATATTGGCATATTCTTAGGGTGAAAAGGGTGCACCCCTCATGAGATGGGGGAAACTTTCCACCCACCCAATCATCTATTGCCATGTCAATTTCCCCCTCTAACTGCTCTCTTGCCCAAAAAACATAAGGGGTGGTCACCACTCATGAGATAAGGTAAACTAATTTTTTTTTCCTTTTGGATAAATTACACTTTTCGTCCTTTATGTTTGTATCGGATTGCAATGGATGACCTTTAACTTTAATAATTACAGTCACAGTCCTTTATTTGTAAAACTCATTACACCTTACGTCCTTTAGCCATAACCTGGTTAAAATTTTCAGTTAAATATTGCATGGGCCTAGCACATGAGGGTAGTTTAGTAATTTTGCTAGTTCTCTCCTCACAACTTCCACCACCACCCAATCCAGCCACCACCACCAAATCCGACTACCACCACCACCACCAAATTTGACCACCACCACCACTGTGACACCCACCCCAACCTCTAACATCCGGCAACCACCATCTATATACTTCGAGAACACACTTGACCCAAACAGCAATACCTTAACAACCACAAACAATTATGACTAAAGAAGCAATTCCTTTACAACCACAAACAATTATAAATTTATGACTCTAAATTAAAACCTCTAGAACTTGTAGCAACAGTATCACTAACTTGATACTTCAATGAGGCGTTTTGTTCACTTCCAGATCTGGGTTCAACATCAGCAGAGGCGAAATGTCAGTGTACTCGATCGCGATTCCATCTATCGATCCACTCAACTCAATCGCTGCAATTAAGATAAACAAGATACATCTTCAAAATTAAAATCCGCTCAACTCATCCGCTCAACCATGTATAATTTAGTGTGAATGATTTAGTTGCAGAGTTCTTGAAAGTGAAGATGATGTTGAAAAGTCAACAGAATTAAAATCCATTTGATTTAGACCCCATTCGTTTAGCAGATTTAGAACCCATTGTACCCACCCCACCAAACTCAAATCAAAATCCAAAAATCAAAAACCAAATCCCTTTACAATCTTTATCCAATCAAAATCCACTACGTACGGTGGCTCACGGCAGCGGCGCCTCCGGCTACAACCCCCACCACCATCAGTGTTCTTCCGGCTCCCCTTTGTTCAGATCTGATTGTGGTGTTTTTCTTTTGGTATATATTCTTTGTTGAAAGAGTTTGCTCAGAGATAGATCTGTGACAAAATGCAGGTTTGGTGGATGGATTTTGTTTTGGTGGTTGCTAGATAGGGTGGTGGTGGCTGGATTTAGTGGTGGACTGGTGGTGGAGGCTGGCCGAAGTGTGAGAGAGAAAGAGGGACTGAAAGATCAGAGATGGCTAAAAGAAGAGATAGGTTTTATGTGTAAACAAATAAGGAAATTACCAATCTACCCTCGTATGATTAGATTTAACTTAAAATTTTAACCTAGTTAGTGGTAAAGGACGTAAAGTGTAATGAGTTTTACAAATAAAGGACTGTAACTGTAATTATTGAAGTTAAAGGGCATCAATTGCAATATGATATAAACATAAAGGACGAAAAGTGTAATTTTTCCTTTCCTTTTTTTATAAACTACTTAATTAATAAATGAAACATATTTTTACCAAAATAAAAGTACAATAAATAAAAAAAAACATTAAATTAAAAATAAACTTACATTTAATTAAAATAATTAAAATTACATTTAATTTAAATTAGACAAAATCGCAGAAAACAACCTTTATGTTATACCTAAATTGCATTTCATACCTTTCACTATGAAATCGACAAAACTCAACCTTCATGTTCATGTTTTTCTACAAAGTATAACCTTTAACACAAACGACGTTTGTATTCTTGGTTAACTGCCCTCACATGCAATGCATGTGAGGGCTTTTTGGTCTTTTCAGATTCATGTTTATTTAATTCATATTAAAAAGAAAACCCACATTAAAAAGAAAACCAACAACAACTGCTCACCTTCATCTTTATCATCGAACCACCAACAAACATTCTACAAAACCATCTACCTCACTATGTTTTCCCTGTACAGAAATATCTAGAGAGAGAGAGATCTGATGAGAGATAAAGCGTAGAGAGAGAAAGAGAGTCAGAAGGCGGTGAGAGCGGACTGGCAGAGGTTACTGGTGGTTATGGTGGTTATATCACCAATGACGAAAACGGGAACAGAGATGAGATCGGATATGAAGAGAGAGAGAGAGAGAGAGATAAGAGATCGGGGGTGAAAAGAGAGAAAGAGAGAGAGATATCGTAGAGAGGGATTGATCGGAGATAAGGTTTTGTTCTTATGAGTCCTTAACTGAAAACAACATCGACCCACCATCACCATAACCATAATAATCATCACCATCGTCATCCATACAGTCACTCTAGAAGAAATTCCCAACAAAATCGTTAATTTGTTGTTCATCTTCAAAAGCCCTTTTAGCTACTAAAGCAATTGCTCCTAAAGTTTTTGAACTTTACTTATTTCAAATTCACATGGATTAAAGACTTAAAGTCCCTTTCAGGGTTTTGATTCTGCTCTTTTTGCCTTCAGTTTATTACTTTTCTTTGAGTTATTGTTGGTCCCAGTTGGACTAATAACCTTTCTTTTCTCGTAATATGGTAAGTGATTTCAACAAATATGAAAATAGTGTGCGAAAATAGAAATCAGACATTCAAGAAACAAGAACTACAGAATTTTCAAGTTTATATCACTTTGAAACAAAATAGTTTACAAGGTGATTGTGATATTATTATCTATTACAAACAAATACTTGTGTAATTCTGAGGTGAAAGGACAATGGAGTTTTTGTTATATGTATTGAATGCTTGGCTTAACTCATTGTCCTTGCTGAAGAGCTTTTTATTTATAGAAAGCCTAGGGGCATGAATAAACATTTGTTTATTCATGCACTTGTCCTGCAAAAAGTAGTTTCTTAACATATTCATTGAATCCAATAATGTCAAGTTGCTTCGGTTATTGTGCGATCCAATAATGTCAAGTTGCTTCTGTTATTGTAGCAGGTTAGAACTCGTTCAGACAAGTGGTGTTTATCAGAATTTCTGATAACCACTTCATCAGAAATTCTGGTGAACAAATCATCAGAAAGTCCGATGATCAGATTTACCAGAAAGTTGAAACACGATATCCTATACGGTTGTACTCTCGATACATCGATAAAGTGCATATCCTGCTTCGGTTTTCACATGAAGAGGCTCTTGATATGAAGTTTAGTTTTCAGCTTCTAACACTTTTTTTTTGTAGTAGATCGAAAGAGACATGTTTAAATTGCTGCTGTGCCACCCACATCCAGGTGACTTTCCAAACAAAGTCAAACCCATTTGGCTGAGTGTTACTTTTCTCATCTCTTTTATTTTTAACTGATATAGGCAAAGGAAGTCCGGCGACTTGCTGATAACATGGTGCAACTTGGGAAAGAGGCGCGTGATCTGATCCAGAGGTGCGATTGCTGGCCCACCACAATTGCCTAACGAGTTCATCATTTTCTGGGACACTAAAGTTGAAACGCGACATCCTATACGGTTGTACTCTCGGTACATCGATAAAGTGCATATACTGTTTCAGTTTTCACATGAAGAAGCTCTTGATATGAAGTTTAGTTTTCAGCTTCTAACACTTTCTTTCTTGCGTAGTAGATCGAAAAAGACACGTTTAAATTGCTGTTGTGCCACCCACATCCAAATGACTTTCCAGACAAGTCAAACCCATTTGGCTGAGTGTTACTTTTCTCGTCTCTTTTGTTTTTAATTGGTATAGGCAAAGGAAGTCCCATGACTTGCTGATAACATGGTGCAACTTGGGAAAGAGGCTCGTGATCTTATCCAGAGGTGAGATTGCTGGCCCGCCACAAATGCCTAACGAGTTCATCACTTTCTGGGACACTAAAGTTGAAACACGACATCCTATACGGTTGTACTCTCGGTACATCGATCAAGTGCATATCCTGTTTTGGTTTTCACATGAAGAGGCTCTTGATCTGATCCAGAGGTATCTCACTGAACACCCTGATCCCAACAACGAAAATATGGTTGGGTATAATAATAAGAAGTGCTGGCCTCGAGATGCAAGAATGAGGCTGAGGAAACATGACGGTAAACACTTTAAACATGCTAAATAAATATTTGAATTACATAGTTTTTTTTCATTGTTGTTATCTAGGGCTTATTGTTTCGCTTGTATTTCTATAACAGTTAATCTCGGAAGAAGTGTTTTCTGGGATATGAAGAACCGTCTTCCTAGGAGCATCACAACTCTCGAGTGGGAAAATAGCTTTGTTTCGGTTTACAGCAAAGACAACCCGAATCTACAGAATGAACAGACGAAAGAGCGTACAGCAATTTCGTTCTTAAGGGTAGATGATGAACACATGAAAGTGTTCGAAAATCGTGTGAGGCAAATTCTTATGAGTTCAGTTCTACAACGTTCACAAAAATTGTTAACAAGTGGAACACCGCTCTAATAGGTGCCAACTTTGTGCCTTTTTTGATAAATTTCTGTAATCTTCTCTTTGTAAGCAAGGAATAGAACTATAAGTTTGTTGATTTGCAAACCTAATGACGTATTTCCGTGAAGCAACTGTGCACACGCAAGAGCTTTAGATCAGTTGGTCAAATGTGAAAACAAAATCCAAACCCGTATCAAAATTGGGTTGAATTCAAAACTGCCTAGCAGGTATGTTATCAATGAGTCACATATTGAATTCAGTTACTATGAAGTATTGCGATCTTTTTAAAGTAAACGTATCAGTCCGTAACTCCGTATGCATTTTGAACTAAATGCACTGTTAGGTTAAGGTCTGTTGTAATGAATGTAATGTTTCTGTCTATGGTAAGATTTAAATTTGCATTAGTAATGTTAACTCTACGTTTGCACAATTGATTTCGGTTTGTGAATGCAATGTTTGAAACCACTGTTGGGTTAAAACAGATGTTTGAAACCACTGTTGAGTTAAAACAGTGTTTTATAGGGAAAATAGTGTTTTATGGGGAAAACGGTGGTTGTTTTTTTTTTCTTTCTTTCTTTTTTTTTTACAAACAGTGGTTTGACTTTGGTCAAACAGTGGTTTTCACTTTGGTCAAACAGACTTTGGTCAAACAGTGGCTTGACTTTGGTCAAACAGTGGTTTGTTTTTTTTTTTTGCGACCATTAATCACCTTCACTTCCAGGTTATTATCTTTCGAAAAAGTCTCTAAATTTACTATATGAGTATTTGCAAATCTTGTAACACAAATGCTTACTTTTTTGATGTCGTCTTCTGGCTTATTACTTGGCCATGCCATTTCGTATTTAAGAAAGTTGCCACAAAAAAGATTACTGATTTCAAGGGAGGTTTCAAAGTTTATGAACTTTTCAACTATCCCGTTCGAGGTCTTGTATTCTAGGGCGGAAATTATTTGAAAGATATGCCTTCAAGATCAAAACATATCTTACAATGTGCTCATTTCAGAATCTGGGAAACGCATCTCTATCATTCCACAGGTACAAACAACCATAATTAGTAGCATATCACTATTTAATTTGGAGTAATGTAATGTTGACATAATGACATGTATAAGTACAATGTTATGCAGAGAAACTGGCTTTAGGTGAAGTGAATGCCGAGTGGGAAATACGGTGAACCCAAGGGCTTGGAAAATCCGTGGACTCATGGTGTTGAAAAGGTTGGAGGATTATGAAGGCGCATCTTACAAAGTTTATAGAACGATTCGGTTTAGAGCACCGCAACGCATGCAGGGTTAAATTCTAGAGAGTTTGATGGATCCAAATTACATTTAAGATAATCACAACAAAGTTGTAAAGTGTCAACACTTTTGTAAAGGACTATTAGCTTCATATTATATATGCGGTTTAGTATAATATGTTTAAATTTCAAACTCAGTACAAAGATTGATGTTGTGTAATTAATTTAAAAAAATGAGCAGGTTCTTAAGAAGGAATTCCCAAAAGGCATTGATGTCGTTTATGAATCTGCCGGTGGTGATATGTATGATAGTTGTATGAATGCGTTAGCAGTTTATGGACGGTTAGTGATCATTGGAATGATTTCTCAGGTAATTGTTTTTTGTTTGAATCTGTTTATGGACGGTTAGTGATCGTTTATGAATCTGTCGATGGTGATATGTTTGATTCGCCGTTTAATAAAATGTGTTATGCATGAATTTCTAAAAGCCACCCGTGTTTGCACACGGGTCTTACCGCTAGTACTATATAATAAAAAAACCAATAAAAGGACACTTGTCATTATTCTAGACCATCTACTATTACTTAAATGTAGATAATAATTATTATTTAATTTAAATTATTAAATTTGATATATGTTTCAAACATTTAAGAAATTACGGATAAAGTTCCATAAATTATCTTATTATTTATTTATATTAATTACAAGGTTATTATTCTAGACCATCTACTCTTACTTAATTGTAGATAATTATTATTTAATTTAAATTATTAAATTTAATATTTGTTTCAAACATTTAAGAAGGAGTTAATTACATAGTTAGTCCTTGTGGTTTGTACAAAGTAACATACTTAGGTACTAATAGTTTAAAATCACATTCTAGGGTATTAATTTTTTATTTTGTAACGTTTGGAGGTAATAACGTTATTTGTAGGTTTAAAATCACATTCTATTAGTACCTCAGTATGTTATTTTGTGCAAACCATAGGGACTAACTATGTTAATACCCTAGAAGTTAATACCTCCAAACGTTACAAAATGAAAAGTTAATACCCTAGAAGGTGATTTTAAACTATTAGTACCTAAGTATGTTATTTTGTGCAAACCACATGGACTAACTATGTAATTAACTCTTTAAGAAATTACGGATAAAGTTCCATAAATTATCTTATTATTTATTTATATTAATTACTAGGTTAAAATTATATCTTAATAATTGAAACAAATATCGAGTATTTTCATAACGAGGGTGGAGGGAACGATTTTCTTATTTATATTAATTACTAGGTTAGAAATTATATTTTATAATTGAAACAAATATCGAGCATTTTCATAACGAGGGTGTAGGGAACGATTTTCTTGCTTAACAAATAATTTATTTATTTAATATATTTAAAATACAAGAAGAATAATAACTACATTTACCATACTAATAAATTTATCCAAAAACAACCATCCTTTTAAGATGCAACTCAAGTATATATAGTATAGATTTTAAAGTTATATAACTTAATAATTACCAATAATTTATACTTATCTAATTAATTTAAATATTATTTTGTAGCTATAAGTTTATCTAATTGGCTAATTGATATATGCCTAATTTAAACATTTCAACAATATTTTTAGAACTAATAAATTAAGACCACTTTTATTTAAATAAAACTTGGGTTTACGTCGTGAGAAAGTCAATGATACAGTTTGTCTTCTAATCGATGGTTCAAATGCTTTCATATTTATAAAGTTGACAAACCTCCCAAGTTTTGATCATACATAAACAAAATTTTGTTCGGATATCAGAAAAGTGTCTTAAAATATAGTTTTATAATTGTTAAATCTTCTTTATTAACTATTTGATATTTTATTTACTTAACCCGTGTAATACACGGGGTTATAACCTAGTAAACGAATAAAGTTTAACAATCCACCTTCTCAAACTTATTAAAAAGGTAACTTTTATTAACAGTATAATTTTTGTAATCATACTTGATATATTAATATCGATAAAAAGCGGTGTACAAAAATGTAACAACCCGACTTTTTGAAGTCGAAGTACAAGTCAAAGTCAAAGGAATAAAAGATTGCTAATCAGACCTATCATTCCTTGCTTAATTATTGACTGTACTCTCCGACCCGATAATCGATACTTAAATTTATGTTATTTTAGTTGTATTATGTGGAGTAAATGCAATAAACGCACTTAAACGCTATTCTAATTAACGTTATCTCATCACTATCGCATCGCAACTTGAATCGCAGTTCTGGATATTGTTTTACGTGTGTGTGCCATTATGTGTTTACTTGTGCATGTTTATTTATGTTAAAGGTGTTATTCGAAAACGCAATCGCAAGTCTATCACAATGCAATCTCATCGTGGACTCGAAAACTAAGTAATACTTTTATGGTTATTAGGAGTTATGTTATTTGTGTAACTATTGGTTACTACTATCGCATCGCTTACTCGCAACGCTCAACGCACGAAACGAAAAGTCGGAAACAAACCCACTCAAGCCATCCGATCGAATAGTCATCCGATCGGATGGCCATCCGATCGGAAGGCCCTCCGATCCGTCACACTTGCACCGCCTTTCTTCCTCACCACCTATAAATATCACCTGTCACATCACTGTTCATGTTATGTGACAGCTCTCGTTCGACCAGCACGCTCTTGGCCTATTTTCTCTCGATTTCTCGCGATTCTTGTAAGTTTTCATCTCAAATCTTGTACTTCCTTGATCTACACACACTTTCTCATCAATTTCACCCACAAATCACAACTTTCCACCATGAAATCTATGGATTTGGGATGTTCTAGGATGATGTCGTCATGGGTTCTCATGAACACCAAAGTGTGACCTCGTACCACCAAGAATAACTCAGATCTAAAGGATTTCTACAATCTTTAAACACTGATTTCACCTAAATCTAAACATTTTCAACTAGATTCAAACTTTTCTCCAAACTTTCTTCACTCTTACTCAAAACCGATAGAATCCGAGCTCGGTCAGGCCTTCTACTCATCCTCTAGTGAAGTGTCGGACTAAGAATGGATTACTATCAAAGAGACAACTGATTTACGGATTGAACAAGGAACACCGTCATGAACAGCTGGTTCGGGTCAAACGGAGTGATTCCCGTCCGACTGGATGAGTTGGACCTGATGGGGTTTCCGTTGTTTGACACGTTGTCGTATCGTCTCAGTTCAATCGCAAAACTCTCTAAAAACTCAATGGATTTTACAAAATTCTCAACGAATAGGTCACCGAACGAATTGCCGTCCGATCGGATCGCCATCCGATCGAACGAAAATCCGACCGGATGACTTGTGACTTTTCCACACTTAAACATTTTCACAAAATTCAAAGAAGATCAGTTTTAGACGAAAGGCCATCCGACCGAACGGTCATCCGGACTCCGTCCGGATGACCTGATGGGAAGGAACACTTCTCAATTTTGAAAATGCAACAACGAAAACTTTAAAGTTCACATCATACACAAACACATCCATCCCAAACGGGCAACCCTCCGACCGAATGGTCATCCGTCCGGATGACCATCCGTCCAGACGGTCATCCGATCAGATCACCATCCATCCCCATCACTCCAACACACTGTTTAACGCATTGTTCAACGCTTACACTATCGTTCTCTGATCAGGCTCACTCTAAGGGCTCCTGTCACCGCCCCTGACCCGGTTTTACCCGGTTCAGAAGTCGCGGGACAGAAACCTGTGGTATTGGTGTTTAACTTGGCAGCGAAAATTTTAACGGGATCGTTTAAACTGAAAACACCCAATTATTTTATTACAAGTTTTTTGGACAACCCCGTAATTTACAATAAAGGAATTTCACCGGGAAATCCCCTGATTACAAAAACATGATTATTTATTTTACTGAGCCACTTTCTTCAAGCTGGAGTGCTACACGACACTTTTCCTTGTTCACAGTAAATCACCTGAAACATGTTTAAAAAGAATTTTATCAGCGGGGAAATACTGGCGAGTCATTCAAGTTGTATAAAATGACACATTGTTATAAATCACAGTATTAAGAGTTTTTACATTTGCTCCTATCTATTAATTATCTGGTCCAATTGTCACTCGACCGGATCTATGACTGTGGACATATCATGAATTAGGTTCGCCCACTTAAAAGTGATAAATCAGTAGTAATGTGCACATACCCCCACTTACTGCCAGTAATTACAGATTTGCAAATACTTAATCCCTGTACTTATAACTGGAAAACATTTAGGGTTTTACAAAAGAACTTTTGATAAAAACAGAATGACTCACATTGCAAGTTTAGATGGACAGAGTATGCCTACTGATTAAGCCTGGTAACCTAGTTAAATGGTGCAAACGAGACTAGGTTAGTAACTTAATACAACATTTACGATAATTTCACAAAATCAAAACCCTCATGACAAATGACAAAGTATAGCTCGAATTCGGGCAGCACTTAAACATCCATCGGATCGATTTCATTCGATCGGACATTGTATCGTAGCAGTGATCGAGTTATTACGCTGTGATCGTAACAGCGTCTCGACACTCAAACACACGATTTTAAGCTAAAATTGACGTTTTTGAAAGAAATTTTCGAACACAGAGGGAAGGCCATGCAACATACAATTTATAGCTGAAATCTGGGTCTCTCGCGGCCCGCGTAGACCTGAAGGACGTCCTTTACGGCCCGCGAAGGCCACCCTAGCTATGGCTAGGGCTGTCGTGTTAACCCCTAGACCTGCCACGTGTGTGACACGTGGCCCTAAAGCTTATCCGGTGATCTGCATAACTGTCGCGCCCCGCGTAGCTCCCGCTTGGATCGTTCGCGGCCCGCGACTAACTTAGAAAAATTGATTTTCTTGATTTTTCATAAAAATTAGGGTTTTTAGGGGTCCGGGTTTTCACTTACGGAGTGTTTTAGGTCATTTTTGTGCAGGTCCTTACATCCTCCCCACCTTATTTAAAATCTCGTCCTCAAGATTACTGGAACAAGTGAGGATACTTTCGCTTCATTTCCGATTCCAACTCCCATGTATACTCAGGTCCTCTTTTCGAATCCCACTTTACCTTGACTAGCACCAATCTTTTGTGTTTGAGGAACTTGACCTTTCTGTCTTCTATTTGAAGAGGTTTCTCCACGAATTTCAACTTTTCATTTACCTCTATGTCTTGAAGAGGTACTACCAGTGATTCATCAGATAAACATTTCTTGAGATTAGATACATGAAACACATCATGTACCTCGGCTAGTTCTTCTGGTAGTTGTAATTTATAGGCAACTGGTCCTATTCGTTGGGTAATGGTAAATGGTCCTATGTACCTTGGACTTAGCTTTCCTTTCTTACCGAACCGAACTACCCCTTTCCAAGGGGAAACTTTCAGGAGTACCTTGTCTCCAACTTGAAATTATAACGGCTTGCGTTGATTGTTTGCATAACTCTTCTGGCGGTCTCTAGTCATTTTTAGTCTTTCCTTGATTTGAGTTATCTTGTCGGTGGTTTCTTGCACAATTTCGGGACCTGATAATTGACTTTCTCCTATTTCTGCTCAGCATACTAGAGTTCAACATTTTCGTCCATATAGTGCTTCGAATGGGGCAGCATTGATGCTTGTATGATAACTATTGTTATAGGAGAATTCGATTAAGGGTAGGTGGTCATCCCAGTTTCCACCGAAGTCTATGACACATGCCCTAAGCATGTCTTCTAGGGTTTGGATCGTCCTTTCACTTTGTCCATCTGTTTGAGGATGGTAAACAGTACTTAAATTTAGTCGTGTTCCCATTGCTTCTTGGAAACTTGTCCGGAAATGCGAAGTGAAACGACTATCCCTATCGGACACAATGGAGAGTGGAACTCCATGTAGTGATACTACCTCGTCCACGTATAACTTAGCCAATCTCTCCATGCTAAAGGTTTCTTTCATTGGTAGGAAATGAGCTGATTTGGTTAATCGATCTACAATCACCCAGATTGCATCGTTACCTTTCTTTGTTTTGGGTAGCTTAGTAACAAAATTCATTGTTACTAGTTCCCATTTCCATACAGGCATCTCTAATTGTTGAAGTAAACATGAGGGTTTTTGATGCTCTGCCTTCACTTACGAACAAGTTAGATACTTAGAAACGTATCTAGCTATGTCCTTTTTCATTCCTATCCACCAGAAGTTATTCCTTAAATCTTGATACATCTTGTGATTACCAGGATGCATCGTATACCTAGATTTATGGGCTTCCTCTAATATCTTATCTCGTAAATCTCCTTGCTTTGGCACCCAAATTCTTTTCTTATGGAATCTCCAAATTCCATCAGTTCCTTGCTCTAATTCCTTTATCCGTCCTTTCATTCCTTCAGCATCATCCTTGATTGCTGTTTCCTGAACGTTCTTCCGTTGTTCCATTAAATCTAACTGTAGATTTAATCTTAGAGCATGAACTCGCCTTTGCTTCTCATGATATTTACGACTTAGAGCATCTACTACTACATTAGCCTTTCCTTCGTGATATAGGATATCACAGTCGTAGTCACTTAGAATTTCCATCCATCTTCTTTGCCTCATGTTCAATTCTTTTTGCCCAAATATGTATCTTAAACTCTTATGATCTGTATAGACAGTAAACTTACTTCCGTATAAATAATGTCTCCAAATTTTAAGGGCAAAAATTATTGCTCCTAATTCTAAGTCATGAGTCGTATAATTTTCCTCGTGCTTTTTCAACTGCCTTGATGCATACGCAATTACCTTTTTGCGTTGTATCAGCACACATCCTAATACTAGCTTAGAAGCATCACAGTAGACTTCAAAATCTTCTGTCCCTTCTGGTAAGGCAAGAATTGGGGCATTTGTTAACCTTTATTTCAAGATTCTAAAGGCCTATTCTTGCTTAGGTCCCCATTCAAACTTAACTGTTTTAAAGGTTAGCTTAGTCAATTGAACAGCTATCTTAGAAAAGTCTTTGATGAAGCGCCTATAGTATCCAGCTAATCCTAGAAAACTTCTAACTTCGGTAGCTGATTGCGGGATCTTACAATTTGTGATGGCTTCTATCTTAGAGGGATCTACATGAATGCCTTCGTGATTCACCATGTGTCCTAAAAATTGCACCTCTTGTAACCAAAATTCACACTTTGAAAATTTAGCGTAAAGCTTTTCCCTTCTTAACAAGGTTAAGAGTGCATGCATGTAACACCCGTTCTTATAAATTAAGGTTTAACGTATCATTTACGAAAAACAGTCATGTAATTAAGATTACATATGCATTGGAAATTACGGGTTTATTAAAACTTTTTACAATTTAAAAAGTATACAACATATCATGTGTATGTTCGTCGTTTAACATAATAACGATACATAGTGCGGAAGCTTATTTCGTGATCGTGTTCGGTTCTTGCTCGTCGCTTGATCTTCATCCGTGCACTCTTGGCATTCACCTATGATCAAAACCAACTTAAAAGTTAGTTTTGATAGTCAAATATTAAGTTCAAACATCCCCAAGGGTTAGGCCCACTTTTTACAGGTCAGTGGAATCTTTATGCTCAAAATCCCGAGTTTTCGATAAGATCTTTAATAGTATCCTAGAAAATTCATTTTTATGAAATTAACAATTTTCGGAGTTAGGGGGCTAGACGTGACGCCAAGGGCCTAGGTGTCACGCCTAGCCCTATTTTTCACAGCCTGCGCCTTCAGTTGATGCCGTACATACCCAGCACGATCTGGTTTCACGGAAACGGCCATAACTTCTTCGTTATTGATCTGTTTTACCTGATTCTTTTTCCTACGCGTCCGTAATTTAATCCTCCATCTTATGGAGTTAAAATCCTACATCCAACATAAGAAATTTTGAGACTTCTAAGCCTTCGACTCGTTACCTTTTTACCAAATTTTAACCCGTTTATGCATTTTATCAAACAAACGTATTTATTTGATTCCTATATCTCATACACTTCTTCAAACTAATGTTACCTACTATATTAGGTTCTAATCATAGGTTTATTACACAATTTAAACCCGTTTTCGCTCGTATGCTTATTTTGACCCGTTAAGGGTATTTAAGCACTTTAAATCTTGAAATCGCTTTCATTCATTTCTAGCATCTTATTCCTACATTTCTTATCGAGTAATCTTCAACTACAACTCTTTTTGTGTTGGATTTCAATGTGTATATCTATATGTTCCGAGTTTTACCCTTCGGATTGTTATTTTACGGCAAGACTCAAATAGAGCTATTTGACTAACGTATTACATCTTTCAACTTCTACACTTATTCTAAGTATTTATTTAATCATGAAACTCGTTTCCAAACAACCTTTAAGGGTTGTTTGTTCAATTTAACCTACAAGGGCATTTTGGTCAATTTTGGTCCTTCTTTTACGACAAAGGACTTCAGATACTTGTTTGACCCAAAAATTCGATCTTTTAACTATAACCTTGTTTAGAAGCCATTATGTTTCTAAAACACTACAATTATAACTTGAATTATTCGGTTTATCTTTAAGATAACCAAATATCCAATTTGACTTTGTTTAACTCTTAGAAAACCTCAAGCTCTACATGATGAATTGAATCATTATACATACCTTGCTCGGATCAATATATTGACCCGTTTCAATACCTTGACTTAGTAGCCGCTAAGCAATAGCGATGTGCGTATCCATTTGATATTTATTCCTATAAACATATAACTCGACAAACCATTAGTCGATATTGTCAAAGGGTGATAATTTCACCTTTTGACCCGTTTATTTACCTAGTGATCTTCGTCACTTCCACTAAATGCCAATTTCATGTATTATGCTAATTTAAAGTCTACTAACGAAAATACGAAATCAAGCATAATGTAACGGAACCGTAGTTACGTACCTTTTAAGCATCCTTTCCAAACGCGTATTTCCACCGGCTTGTCCATTTGACAATCCGGATTCCTCGCCTAAAGAGTTCAATTCACAATCCGTTTAGAACCCTTTTTATAAGTCTTAACGCATAATTTCTTAACATATTCAAATCTGCGTTTTACCAACCTTTACATTTTAACCTTCATTTAGGCGTTTTATCAAACACCTAGCGAGTCAGATTTCTACATAATCTAAACCAAGTTCATGACTTGAGTTTATCACCCTAATTAACTTCAATTAGACTATATACACATATTTTAACATCAACAATTTAGAGATTTCCTCATAATTTCAGTTTACACTAGAACAAGGGTTTTAAATCCTAGTGTTTATCAAGCTCTACTAACATCTTAATCACCCACTATGGTGATTTTGATCCTTACAATTATCATGCAAGAATTTTGACAAGAAATCATCTAGGGTTTGTCCCTAACCCTTATATCACTTCCAATTTCGTATTTACAACACATAATTAAGCTCAACACTCAATTTCAATCACATGCAAGAATTTGGGTTGAATCAAAATGACCTAATTCGACATACCTCACGATCCTCTTGACAAGGTGATCACGATTCTATGTTCAGATTTTGATTTCAACTTGATTTGGGCCTTCAATTTGAGAGTTTAGTAGAAGTTAGGGCTTGGGGGTGAGGGTGTCGCCCTCTTCCTGTTCTTGATCGACCAGAGCCTCATTTGAGGTGTTTGGTTTTATTTTTTTGTTTAAAACTAATAATAATAGTTTCAAGTTTAACAACATTGGTCCCTCCCTTTTTGTTTAACATTAAATTTTGGTTATTCTAACCTTATTTCAAGTTATTTCTAGACTTGTAGTTAACTAGGTTATAATTTTCCTAGTTATTCATCTTGTTCAAAAACCCGTTTTATTTTAAGTCCCGTTAAATCTCGGGCCTTTTTATATACTTTGCTTTCTCAAAGTATTTCCCATCCTTTTAATAAATATTAGACTTATTTATTTAAATCCTAATATTCACTGGGTAAATTTTACTACTAATGGTATTTTACCCGTCTTTTAGTATTAACGGGGTTTGATTACCAAACCCGTTTTCGGGGTGTTACAATGCAGGTGCTCACAATGTTCGTCCTGACTTTTGGAATAAATAAGTATATCGTCGATGAAGACAATTACAAATCTGTCCAGATACGGCTTATAGATCCTATTCATCATGTCCATAAATGTTGCAGGAGCATTTGTTAATCCAAAGGGCATGACTGTAAACTCGTAGTGACCATACCTAGTCCTGAAAGCAGTTTTAGGTATGTCTTGTTTCTGTACCTTTAGCTGATGATGTCCAGAGCGCAAATCTATCTTAGAGAAGTACTTAGCCCCCTGAAGTTGATAAAAAAGATCATCAATCCTAGGTAATGGGTATCGATTCTTAATTGTAACCTTATTCAATTCCCTATAATCGATACACATCCACATTGAACCGTCCTTTTTTTTACGAACAACACAGGTGCTCCCCAAGGGGATGAACTAGGTTGTATGAATCCTTTTCCTAGCAATTCATCTAACTGCTTTTTCAGTTCTAACATTTCTATGGGTGCTAACCGATAAGGTGCCTTAGCTATTGGTGTAGTTCCAGGAATTAGATACTTCCCTATCCGGTGGTAACCCATGTAGCTCTTCTGGGAATACATCAAAGTATTCTGACACTACTGGGATTTCTTTAAGTTCCTTGCTTTTAGCGTTAATGGTTACCGAAATCATATACACTATTCCTTGTTTTCGTTCATAACTAGCAACTTTCATTACTGAAATGAACTTCATTGGTTTGAGCGGCTTATCTCCTGTAACCAAATTACTTCTCCTGCTGGCGTACGTATTTCTATGGAATTCTTATCACAGAGGATTCGAGCATGATTGGCTACTAACCAATCCATTCCTAATATGACATCGAATCCGGCTAAATTCATAGGTAGAAGGTTTGCAGAAAATTTATGACCTGAAAGTTCTATCTTTCCTTCTTGGAGAACCTTATCTATATTAACAGAATTTCCATCTGCCGTTTCTACCGTATAAATCTGCCTAAGTTTGGTTAAAGGTTGCTTAAGAGCTTGACAGAATGAAGTATTTATGAAACTTTGGTTTGCACCAGAGTCAAATAATACTTTTGCGTAAACGTCATGTACAAGAAACATACCAGCTATCACATCTGGAATCATATCTGCTTCTTGCGTTGTCAGCTGGAAGGCTCTTGCATTCTTCCTATTAGCTCCTTCGACAGGTTTGGCCTTGTTATCAGCTGGCTTGACCAATTTTGGGCAATTTGGCTTAATATGCCCAGCTTCTCCACAGTTGTAGCAGATCATCGTCTTTCTCCTGCATTCTTCTTCTCGGTGCCCTGATCTATTGCAGAAATTGCAATATTCCTTGCACTTTCCAAGATGCTTCTTTTTACAGTTACTTCAAAACGGAGCGGTGGAGGATTGCCCGGCTCCCTTTTTTTGAAGCTATTACCCCCACGGAACCCTTGGGTTGTAACAACTCTCGCCAAAATTATTATTTCTTATTTTATTATGTCCAATAGGAAACCCTAATTGAGACCCCCAAGTAATATTGCATGGCCCCTAAAATTTTCAGAACAGTTGGAACCAGGATCAGGGCCCCCTAAAACTCAGGGGGGGGGGGGGTATCCCCTAGTGGATAATTATCCTCATAACTTGCTGTAGAAAACGAGTTTCGTCGATCTGTCGACTCACACAAGCTAGTTGGACACGGGGCTACCCTACCCTAAAAAGGGCGCCGTCGCGCCACGCGACAGGGACAACTTTTCAGTATACATTCCAGGGGTTGGCACTTGCATGGCACAATTATTTTGACGAAAAAATTCATTTCCTACACTGAGATATCCTCTGTTTCGTTCAAAAACACACACAAAGCACGAATCTCTGCTGCGATAACAGGGTAATAACTCGATCACTGCTACGATACAATGTCCGATCGATTGAAACTGGTCCGATGGATGTTTAAGTGCTGCCCGAACTCGAGCTATACTTTGTCATTCGTCGTGATGGTTTTGATTTCGTGAGCTTATCGTAAAAGTTTTATTAAGTTACTGACCTAGTTTCGTGTGCATTGTTATTTAATTAGGTTACAAGGTTAAATCAGTAGGCAAGGTTCTGTCCGATTAAATTTGCAATGTGAGTCATTCTCTTTTTATTAACTATGTTTCACAATACTCAAATTGTTTTCAAAAGTTATAATTACAGGGATTAAGTCTTGGTTATCTTGAATCACTGGCAAGTGGGGTATTGTGCACATTACTAATTTCTCACGGTTAGGATAACAAACCTAACAGTGATAATCATCACTACTTGGGTGAAAGGACCCTATAGTGGTATGACCATCGTCACCAGGGTGTGACACGGCGCCAGATAAAAATAAGATAGTAGCCATTGTAATCGCTCTTATGCTGTAATTTGTAACAATGTGTTGATTTGTGCAAAATGAATGACTCGCCAGTATTTCCCCGCTGATAAAATATTTTTAAAACATGTTTCAGGTGACTTACTGTGAATCAAGGAAAACGTGCTACGGAGCACTAACAAAGCTTGAAGTGGTGGCTCAGAAAATAAATAAATATGTTTTGTAAAACAAGGGATTTCCTTGTAAACTTCCCTTTACTGTAAATTATGGGGTTTGTCCCAAATTATGAAATAAAATAATTGGGGATTTTCAAATTTTAAAAGATCCTGTTAAACTTCCGCTGTCAAATCAAATAATAAATACCACGGGTTTCTGTCCCGCAGCTCTTGGACCGGGTAACACCGGGACGGGGGCCGTGACATGGGTAATCTTTTGGGCCAATTCCTTTTTCCTGTTTTCTTCTCTTGTGCGCACCAGTCCGTCAGTCAGAGTGTTGACTAATTCGACCGCATCATCAATTGTTTGGGGTCTCGCAGCTTTGACTATATCACGAATCTCGCTAATTAGTCCCCAGATATAGCGAGATATGAGTACCTATTCTGGCAAGGCCAGAGTTGGTACAATTCTAGCATACTCGAAAAATTTCGAAGTATACCCCCGACAATCAACATCCGTCATCCGGTGGTTCAGGAACTTATTTGTCATTTGTTCTTTCTCGTAGGAGGGACAAAACTTTCTTTACACCAATTCCTTGAATTCCTCCCAACTTACGACATAAGCCATGTCACTTCCCTTAGCTTGCAGCAACGTGTTCCACCATTTTAACGCTTCTTCCTTGGAAAGGTGGGATGCATACATCACCCTGTCTTCCTCTGCGCATTTACTTATTTTAATCACCGCTTCGGTCTTTTCCAACAAACGCAGTACAGCAGTCGCCCATTCATTGCCTGCAAATTCGACTGGCTTACAGGCAATAAATTCTTTGTAAGTGCAACCAGTCATTGTTACTTTCATTTTCTTAAGTAATGGGGCTTGAACCACATTATTATTATCACCGCGTCCATTTACACTGTTGCTGAAATTATCGTCGCGGGTGCGTTTGCTATGGTTGGCTTAGGAAGGTTCAGTAGGATTCTTAACAGCAGCAACGATTGCTGGGATAGCGTTGGCTATTCCCTGAGCAACAATATTTTCGATATCTTGTCTATTAAGAAAATTCGATATCTTGTCTATTAAGAAAATGGTCTTCATTATTGGGTTCGGACTGGTTAACTTCGTTTGCCGGTTGGTTTACTGCGTTTTCCATCTGAATAATTAAATATATATAAATTATTGTCACAGAGTGGATAGCAATTAAACACAATAAAGCAATCACAACACAATTAAGTCAACACATGTAGCCAAAATCGTCGACCTTGCGACATTCATATATTTTTATAATATTATGCGTCAATATAAACCATATATTTTACAAATGTTTTATTTTTATTAGTATTATACAATACTATATATTATTTAAAAAGTTTTTTTTCTACATATTATTATTATACAAACATTCAACCACAATTAGCTGGCTTTTCAAAAACGACGCTCCCTCTCGTCGTACTTCCACGTGATGTTTTCCCCCACTTCTCGAATCCGATTTCCCGCATCCACCAGTTCCTCGCCATAGCGGCGTAATTCAGCAACGTTCTCCGAACTCATAGGTGGGAAAGGTGCAGGTTCAGGGTCAAACTGGGGAAAGTAAACATTGTGATTATTCATGAAGTTCTGAAAATGTCAGTCGCTCGTCCACCATTCTTCTAATTGCCCTGTAAAAGGTTGAGGGTTGATAATCGGGTCCGGAATAGCAGGTTCCAAATTAATTGGAAGTTCTTATTGGGCGGGGAAATTGAAAAGGGTTTCGTCAGCAGGTTCGATGAGGTCACAGTTTGCAAGTTTTCTATCCAGTTCTTCCCAAGGTGGCAACTCTTGGGCTTGACCAGAGCTCTCCCTACTTCCTTTCCTTTTCCCTTTGGATCCTCCGTCCTTTTCACCTTTTGGGCAGCCGGTTTCTTCCTTCGTCCTCACTTCCAGTCCAGAAGTCTTCTCTTTTTAGGTTTAGGTTTCTCCTAAGGCTGGGCCTGAAACACTAGTGGCTCCTCGGTATCCGCCTGGTAACTAGACTGGGTTCCTGTTGTATCCATATCAGTCGTATGGATTGTAAAGTTTCGGAGTGCTTCCGACAGTTCATTCATGCTGTTAGCACACATGAAGAAACACATAAAATCCAAATTAAATTTGTATTTATTTGTAAATTAAATTTTCACAAAATCACAAAATGGCAACTTGAAAAATTAAGTATTTCTAAATACTTAATTGGCTTAAATCAGTGGCTCTGATACCACATTTTTCTGTCATGGCCCCCGACCCGGTTTTACCCGGTTCAGAAGTCGCGGGACAGAAACCCGTGGTATTGGTGTTTAACTTGGCAGCGGAAATTTTAACAGGATCGTTTAAACTAAAATCACCCAATTGTTTTATTTCAAGTTTTTGGGACAACCCCGTAATTTACAATAAGGAATTTCACCGGGAAATCCCCTGATTACAAAAACATGTTTATTTATTTTACTGAGCCACTTTCTTCGAGCTGGAGTGCTACACGACACTTTTTCTTGTTCACAGTAAATCACCTGAAACATGTTTAAAAAGAATTTTTATCAGCGGGGAAATACGGGCGAGTCATTCAAGTTGTATAAAATGACACATTGTTATAAATCACAGTATTAAGAGTTTTTACATTTGCTCATATCTATTAATTATCTGGTCCAGTTGTCACTCGACCGGATCTATGACTGTGGACATATCACGAATTAGGTTCGCCCACCTAAAAGTGATAAATCAGTAGTAATGTGCACATACCCCCACTTAGTGCCAGTAATTAAAGATTTGCAAAGACTTAATCCCTGTACTTATAACTGGAAAACATTTAGGGTTTTACAAAGAACTTTTGATAAAAACAGAATGACTCACATTGCAAGTTTAGATGGACAGAGTATGCCTACTGATTAAGCCTGGTAACCTAGTTAAATGGTACAAACGAAACTAGGTTAGTAACTTAATACAACATTTACGATAATTTCACGAAATCAAAACCCTCACGACGAATGATAAAATATAGCCCGAATTCGGACAGCACTTAAACATCCATCGGATCGGTTTCAATCGATCAGACATTATATCGTAGCAGTGATCGAGTTATTACCCTGTGATCGTAGCAGCGTCTCGACACTCAAACACACGATTTTAAGCTAAAATTGATGTTTTTGAAAGAAATTTACGAACACAGAGGGAAGGCCATGCAACGTACAATTTATAGCTGAAATCTGGGTCTCTCGCGGCCCGCGTAGACCTGAAGGACGTCCTTCGCGGCCCGCGAAGGCCACCCTAGCTATGGCTAGGGCTGTCGTGTCAACCCCTAGACCTGCCACGTGTGCGACACGTGGCCCCAAAGCTTATCCGGTGATTTGCATAGCTGTCGCGCCCCGCGTAGCTCCCCCTTGGATCGTTCGCGGCCCGCGACTAACTTAGAAAATTTGATTTTCTTGATTTTTCATAAAAATTAGGGGTTTTAGGGGTCCGGGTTTTCACTTACGGAGTGTTTTAGGTCATTTTTATGCAGGTCCTTACAGCTCCCTACAACTCGCAGTCATGTCGATGCATATTTCATTGTCGATAACCTACTTGTTTCGCATTACTACGTGTTACCTGCTAGTTATGCGTAAATCGCTTTCGCTACTATTATACTATTAAACTTGTATGCTCACCTTTACACTATGTATATTGACTTTTTCTTTTAACGTATGTGACAGGTGTTTAGGATGCTTGTGCTTTGCTTGCTTTTGTGGAATCAAGACTAGGGGAGTCTAGAAACCAAAATAAACAATTTATGAGTTGTCGGAACAATTTGTGTCTTTGAGAACACTATGTCTGTAATAATTGTTTTTATTTGATATGTTATGGTATGGGACGTAACGTTAAATATCTGGTAAATTATAGTTGTTATGGATTCTCTTGGACAATCTGTTTCGCTCAGTGCCGCGCCTCAATGTTTACGCCATCGGTTGGGGTGTGACAAAAAAGATTTAGGGTCAACCCGACCCGTTTAAACCCAAACCCAGTTTGACCTGTGATAAGTAGACAAGGAGCTTGACATGTAACCTGGTTAGTAAACGATCGCATGAGAGAAGAGAAAGAGTCAGTATGTAAGTGCAGTATCAAGACTGGTAACTGCTCCTATCAATTATGTGAAAGAACATAAGTGTTAGTGGGTTTAGGACGGTAAACACGCTATGTGATTAGCGAGTTTACCGTTTATGTCCTATAAATATATGTAACTTGAGTCATTTGTAACTAAGCTTTCAGATATGTTCTATTTTGTGTGTACCGTGAAACTGTGTGAGAGCTCTACGTGAGCAGGTGCGCTATTTTGGTGTGTACTCTTTCGGTATGTAGGGTATGTTTGGCAAAAGTAGCTGGTGGCTGGAAGCTAGAAGCTGGTAGCCGGTGGCTGGAAGCTGTAGCTGGTAGCTAGTAGCTGTAGTTTTTTAGATATATTTGGTGTTTGGTAGAGTAGTTGGAGCTTTTAATAAAATGTATAAAATGACAAAAATGGACATAACTAAAAATTTAGAAAGTTGGTGCATTAAAAATTTCCTTATTTTTGGAGGTTAAAATAGTCATTTTTTTCCCTAAAAGCTTGTAGCTGCTTCTAAACGCTACTAGTAGTAGCGTTCAACCAAAAGCTTCAAGCTCCTAACCTAAAAGCTTAAAGCTCCTTCAACCAAACAAGACTTTTTATTGAGTAGGAGCTTTTTCTTAAAAGCTTAAAGCTAGAAGCTCCTAAAAGCTCTTAAAAGCTCCATGCCAAACATACCCGTAGTCTTTGTTGATTATATTGAATAAAAGAGTTTTCTACTTCTTTTATATCTCTCGTTTTTTGCTTCCATCTCAAACAAGAGTGATGCGTTTGACATGTGATATTGATCCTAAGAGGTCCCGGGGACTTCATGGTATAAAAACCTAGAAAAGTTAGGGGATTAAAATGACTATTTTGCCCATCATGCTCTAGGCATGTGATTAAGTTAACCAAGAAAAGTAATTGAGTTTGTGGTAAAGGACATGCACTGCAACAAAAAATAAATGTAAAGGACGTGCACCGAAACTTTTAAACATAAAGGACATGCAATGTAATTTAATATAAATGTAAAGGACATGCACTGCAATTTTGCATACTATTTAATGTTTATGGGTTTTTCGTGCATTGCAGCCGCGAAACGCGAGCACTTTTACATATACACACACCAGGTATATGTGATTTTTAACGTTTTAAGGTTAGAATTATATTCTTGGCCCACATTATTGACTCTGTTGTAACGCGAGAGTTTTCCCCTAGTTTTATATTATGGAGGAGCAAGCTAGTTGAGCCAAATAAGCTTGCGGGTAAATGAAAATGCTAGAATAATTGAATCTTGACATGATATTTGATTCGAACTTTCCAAGAATATAATAACCCTAGGATAATTGAATCCAATGTTGCAGAAAGAATGGTGACAAGTGACAACATAAGGGTTTATGTCGCTCAACCAGAATAACAAACAGATAAGAGTAGATAGATAGCATAAGTTAACAAGCACTCATGGAAATTGAATCTTTTCTAGTACGACCACCGGCAGTTCGTCAATCACCGTTTCCTGTTTCAAATCAAAGAAATAACAGAAATTGCCGCTTCAAAATTACAGCTAAAACCAACTTCCACCAAGATAGCGGCCATGACCACCCGTTCTTCCAATCCGCTATCACTCGCGCCTCCTTTCGTTTCCAAGAATCCCTTCGATCAGGTAACTCTTTCAGGCATTTCATCGAACACCTTGTGTACAGGTGGTAACACACACGCGCGCACACATACAGACCTCTTTCAGGCATTCATCGAACACCTCGTGAAGACGCACGCACGCACCTCTTTCTGGCATTTCATCGAACACCTTGTGAACAATCATTTTATCCAACTCCTTGTTTCAATTCGTTTAAGTTTTGGATTTGTAATGTAGAGCCTCTATTTGTCGATCCCTATGCTGGCTGCTTTGCACCTCCTGACCTTGAGTTAGATGAAAACTTGAATCAGAAGCTGCACCATTACTGCGTTGGTACTAGATTTATCGATGATCAGTTGCTTAGTGCAACGAAGGGCGTTGATGGAGCCAAACAGGTGTTTTTAATCCCTTAAGAATTGATACTTAAATTACTGAATTATTTATGAAGCTTTCTGGCCTGTATTGTATCTGCAGGTTGTTTTATTTACAGATGGAATGGATACAAGGGCTTATCGTCTCAAATGGCCTTCTTCAACTGTAATCTTTGATGTATCACCACAAGCAGTATTTAATACAGCCTCTCAAAAGCTCCAAGGTTGATAACTTTCATCGAAATTTAACTACATTTTGAATTTGATTATTTTAGCCCTAAAATGATCATGGTCATTTACCCAAACCTAAAAAGGCTGATTGCTGCAACATCAATCATAATAATCAGTTTGAACACCGTTTAGATTGAATACTTAGAGCTTACACTTTTGACTTATTGATAAAAGATTATTGTTAAAGATGTCCTGAGTCAGAATGTTATTAACTGAAATGACCTTATGAAGGTTTTTTAAGAAATTATTAGATGTTGGTGCTAAGATTCCAAGAAGCTGCTTGCATCTTCATGTTCCTTTGGAGTCCTCTGATATGCAACAGCTTTTATGTGATAAAGGATTTAACGGTAGCAGGCCAAGTATATGGGTGTTCCAGGTGAACAAGCATATCTTTTCTACATTTTTTGTAATATTTTCATTCATTCTTCGTTCTTGATTTTCTGATCCCATCAATTTTTTTCTCACATCAAGCAGATGAGACATGGAATAACGAGTGTATTTTCATGTAAACGAGCTTACAAAATTGAAAAAGATTAGTTGCCCTGATAAACTCCTTATTTGTTTGGTCTATAGGGGTTCCCGATCACAAATTTGGCTGCTTTTAAAGAGATTCTGTTTATGGTTAGTAGTTTAGCCATGAAGGGATGTTTGTTCTTGGGTGAACTTCCAATGTGGTTGACTGAAACCCAAGTGGGGATCAAGGTTAGTACATACTCTATTTCTATTATACATTTTTTAGAGGTGACAAGATTGGCAAGGTTGGGTAATGGGTCGGTCAACACATGTTCTGATTGAAGCATGTAACTCTTTAATTTGGGTCAGCCCGGTTGACTCACAAACACTTTTTAATGCTAAGTTGAGTACAAGAACAATGTGATTGCAATAAAAATCCGAAATCTGTAAACAAAGTGATTTAGAAGATTGTGCATGCCTTGAAAATGGACTTTAAGCAACTTTCAAATCGTTCTAACCCCCTTTGGTTAAACTTTTTATCTGACGTAGAGTAAATTACTATTTTGGCCCATGAGGTTTAGTCAATTTAACTCTTTCGGCCCAAAAAGGAATCTTTTGACATATCAAACCTTCAGGTTGCATTTTGTAACGGTCTTGCCCCCCAACACTAACTCTGTTACTTTATTTTGTTAAGTATAGGGGTATTTTAGTACTTTTATGTCTCAAGGGTTGTTTATGTAAGTTATAATTTTTCTTTTAATATTTAAGAAACTATTTATGTAATTACTCAAATTAACAAAAACCAAACAACAATCTCATTCTTTATTCTCTATAAAATAAGTTTTTTTTATTTGTATATATTAAAAATGTTTTTATTTTCATTTTTTATTGTTAATTTTGTTTTTATTAGTTAGTTATTTTTATGATTATTAATATATTAAAAATATTTTTCTATTTATTTTTTAAACTTTTTTTTATTATTTTGTTTTTATTATTTAGTTATTTCTACGATTATTATTTCATAAAACTCATTTTATATACATAAGTAAATATGCCTTTTGTAAAAGCTTTTCTTTAACGTCTTTTTATGATCGTTTGTTTTTCGAACTTCTTTTCCATTCATCTTTTTTTATTATCATTTATTTAAATCGTTCATTTGTTTTAAAATTGGTCATTTGTTTAAAGCATGTTAAATTTTTAAACCTTTTGTTTACTAAAATCGTTGGTTTTTTCTTAAATCGATCATTTTTTACTTGTTTTTAAACCTGTCGTTTTTTTATAAACGTCTTTCTTAAAATGTTCTAAAAGCTTTTTTTATAAACTTTTTTTTATAAACATCTTTCTTAAAATGTTCGCTTTTTAAATGGGTTCGTTTTTAAACTTTTTAAGAAAGACGTTTATAAAAAACAGAAGGTTTAAAAACAAGTAAAAAATGATTGATTTAAAAAACGAACGATTTTAATAAACAAAAGGTTTAAAAATTAACGACTTTTAAACAAACGGGTGGTTTTAAACAGATGAACGATTTAAACAAATGATATATTAAAAAAAGATGAATGGTTTAAAAAGAAGTTTGAAAAACGAACGATCAAAAAAAGACGTTTATAAAAGAAAAATTTAGGAAAGATATATTTACTTGTATATTTAAAATGAGTTTTATTAAATAATAATTGTAAAAATAACTAAACAATAAAAATTTAAAAATAACTAAATTCAGAAAGGGGTGGCGGCGCAGCTTGTTGCCCGTCTACCCTCTGTTTTGATGTAATTTGACAAGTATGAACAGATAATGGCAATGGAACCATTATATCCAAAAAAAAATTGTACAAATAAAAAACTCATTTTATAGAGAATGAAATTGTGGTTTGGTTTTTGTTAATTTAAGCAATTACATAAATAGTCTCTTAAATATTAAAATAAATATTATAACTTACATAAACGACCCCTGAGACATAAATGTACTAAAATATCCTTACACTTAACAAAATAATATAGTTAGTGTTAGGGGCTAAAACTGTTACAAAATGTTTGAGCCGAAATAGTTAAAACGGACTAAACCTAAGGGGTCAAAATAGTAATTTACTCTTTGATGTAACTGATATAAAGCATAGCCCAAATCGACCAATGAGTAAATTGGTAAAAATTGCTACCTTTACCATTTTAACTTTTAATGGCTTCTTTGCAGTCTAGTGTGGAGAAATGGATGTATGAGATTTTCATGAGCTATGGTTTTCGGGTGCGAATAATAGGGTATGATGAGGTTGCAAAAAACCTTGGTAAAAAACATGCAGTTGTAGAATCGGATTACTTGCTTTTTGTTGCAGAACACCTACGGTTTTCTGATTATGAGGTGGGATAACAGTTTAATTCAATTTAATATGCAAACACTAAAAGCATGTAGGTTTTACATTACTATTTAATCTTAACAGATGGAGATTTGGAGGAGAGAATTTCGGCGAGTGGAGGAAGAAGGCGATGAAGATGGATTTGAGGAGCTCTAACCGATTCAAAAAATTATTTTTTTGGTTATTGTATTTTTGCAACCGCCATAGATGACATTTATCATCTCTGTTACGTAATATGCATAAACATTCACACTATTTTGTACGATTAAAAACATATCAGGCTACAAACAAATTTAATACAATCACTCAGAGCACAAAAAAACAACATATCTGAAAAATAGCCTGAGGCTAGTTTTCCGGCATTAAATGTTACAAAAACTTGATCGAGTTATCGTTGCAGTGGCGGAATAGTTGGGGTTGGCCTGATGACATTCATAACTCCTTGTGCAGTTTGCTGTTGACATTAGCCTGAGGCTAGTTTTCCGGCATTAAATGTTACAAAAACTTGATCGAGTTATCGTTGCAGTGGCGGAATAGTTGGGGTTGGCCTGATGACATTCATAACTCCTTGTGCAGTTTGCTGTTGACATTGGATGCAAAAGTCAAAAACCTAAATCTGGATTGCAACTAAAATACATGATTATATAAATAGTTGTTACCTCAAAGTAGGAATTGAAGTTTAGACGCAAAAGGAAACGCCTAAGAAACGGGGCCCGCTGACTACCAGCAAGCCGGCTGCTACGCAATATTGTGTACAAGGAATTGGACTTCTTGTTAAATTCCTGCAAAATGATAACAAAGAAAACCACCAACTTACCTCAATGCAAATGCTAAAAAAGGTACTAAATATGAACAGCTCAACTGATCACCACAACCAATGGATAACGTAAAATTACCTCAGTTATTCGTTCAAGTTCATTGGTGCTAGCATTAGTTTCCTGGTTCTCAATCTTCCAGCAGAACTGCAAGCAAAGCTTCATGATTCCATCCAATATCCTTGATACCGAACCGATATCCAGAAACGATTGTGATATCAAAGCTGACAAATATCTGCACCAAAATTTCACAAAAAAATACCAATTTTACTGAACATATCCCGTTACAATTTACAAGATGAAAGAAAAAAAAAAGATAATAATCACTCACTCTTGATGGAATTCCACTAACTCAGCAAAATCACGTGATTCTTCTATATGAGTTTGTAATACATTCCATTGAGATTCTATCACATCCACCTAGAAAACACACGTGACAGTAAAATTATGCATTTTTATTAACATTAATCTTTTTATTATAATTTTAGTTGGACTTCTTATGAGTTCTACTTTGCTTAGTTTGAATGATGTATATATGAAATATCAAAAGAAATTTATTAAACAATGTATAAACAAGGGATATTGTTATATATTGTTTTTATACATAATACAAAGAGACCATTATGAGAGTTTATATGAATCCTACCTGGATATAGAACTGAAGATTTCTAATCAAGAAGGCCATATGCTCTCTAACCCGCCACATAGGTCTAAAGCATTGGCGTCTCTGCTGAGATGTTGAACCGTTTACACGTTCAATGTGACGTTTGGAAAAATTTGAGTGATCTTGTTGCATTACAGATTCCCATGATTTCTCTAGTTCCATTTGCGTTCGCTTTAGCCGAAGTAAATACTGAAATATCCGACAGTACCTGTCCATATGCATTACTAGAACATTGAAAATCTTTATCACCAAAAGATTACATTTTGAATAATTTATGGAGCCAATTGGTTACCTAGAGAGGACTTCTTGTGTGAAGAACAACTGTAACGGCCAATCGACGGAATATTCTAGGGCAATACCGTCCCAGCCGTCAAGGGACATTTCCGATGAAGAATCAGATGATAAATTTGAATCACCGTCAGCATATTTGGACTTTGGTACATCTACTTTGGAAGATTTAATGTTGGCCCCGATTGCAGGCATCCTGAGAGTGGTTTAATTGTCTAAGTATTTGAAAGCTATATGAGAACTACTAAATGCAAGGTGACGTTATTTACCGTAACATCACTCTTGAAAAATATTTATCATCGTCACTGATAGTCTTTGTTACAGCCTGCATGATAAGTACGCAAATATTTCTTTTAATATACTCAACTTTTCCAAATATTAACAATGTAATATGATTATATGAATAGCAGAATAATTTACCAGCCGAAATGGAACCATAAGATCAGCTTCTGCAGTTGATTGCCTAGGAGGTAAACGCATCAACTGGCGGCTTTCTTCAAGAAAAGTCTATTATACAATAAAAAAATCTTGTCATAAATACACAGAATAAGATATAATAAAAGGCAATAAACAAAAATTGCTCACTATTTACCTGAAAGAAATCACCTTTTGCTAGAAGAAAGTAATCTTTTATAGCCTTCAAATGCCCGTTTAGATCAGCGCGTACAACCACAAGCTGCATGTGTGAATTTAAAACAGTTAAAAGGATACTAAACGAACTTGAATATAAAGACAAATGAGAATAATATGCAAATATTTTTACCTGCCAAAGATGACTAGCTGCAATAGCCCTAATTGAATCAACAGCACCCTCAAATGATCTTTTATGGAACTCAGATGATTCCTACCCAAATCAAAACTTTTATTAAGGTGGAATTAAGAAATAGTAATAATACTTATAGCAGTATAAAGACCTTAAGATTTATAAGCATCGATTCAATCTTATCAGCCTCTGATTGTGGCAGTAGTTCGTCACCCATCAGTTTTTTATGTCTTGCATCTACAGATCGGAATGCAGAACTTGGATTACGAAGAACCCGAATTGCTTTTCCAGCAAAAAGGATGGATTCTGCGATGTGCATTGGAATATACTCTGGCAACATATCCTATAACACAAAAAAGATTAAAAGTAAAAAAAAGTAAACTTCTACACGTTCTATAGAAAATCAGCTTCTGAAACAATATTTATATCAAGTACCAGAGAGATGTGAAATCCCAAGTGCCAATCACTTAAAGAGCCATCGTTAACCGACATGCGTGCTAACTTTTCGGACATATTTGATGAGTCTCGCTCTGAGTTTCCTTCTTGCCTAAAAACATTAAAATGAACAAAAAGAAATCCTCATCTGACAGCTGTCAAACGTATTGTATTGTACATAGGAAAAAAAGATGACTCATACTTGCATATAAAAAACTCTCCATATTGATCGTGAAGAATTCCATACACCATCCAAGAAGCAAGTTGATTGTACATGACCTGGTGTCCGTGCCAAAGAAGTCTGTGTGTTTAATAATTCATGAAGTTAGTAGATATTTATTATTTATTTCCCTTGTGTTATCAACTCTGTAATTGATTAAAAATAAAACCTTTGAATGCATGTTTGCAACTCTGGTACACCACAGTGGCAGCGTTTATGTAGAAGATTAAGAAGTTTCCCTCCAGAAATACCGTCACGTTCAATCTCTAGAATCAGCTCATACAGAGGTGGCAAAAGAACAAAAAACTACAATAACCTTCCATTGTTTAGAGCTCAAAGAACACAAAACGGAAAAGAAATACTTCATGAAAGCTTTAATGCAATAGATGATCAAACTTAGTAATGTCGAAGTGCACCATCAAACTAACATAACTTAATGCAGAAATAAACATAGTGAAGATGGTGTGATGACTGATGCACGATCCAAATTGCGATTTATCTCCTAATAACTTGGTTTTAAAAAAGCGAGAGGCACACAAAAGCAACGAGGTCTAAAATCGAGTCGCGAAGCGCAAAGCGCAAAAGCGGCAGGCTTTTCGTACCCGAGGCGGCGAGGCGCAAGCTAATTATATATATTTTTTATATATTCCACATCTATCACATAGGTTTTTAGCTTTCCCTACCCAAAATATAGCTATAAGTAAGGTTTTTGTATGATTTTAGCTACATGTACAAGCCAAAAAAACCCAAGGTACAATAGTTACATGCATAAAAACGCATCGGGTACAAGATGCGCGCGGCTCAGGCCAAAAAAGGCCCAGAAAAATCCCAATAAAGCGCGCCTTTTTGGGGCTTCTTGTAGTTGCTCTAGGCGCTGAGCGAAAAAGCCCTAGGGTGTGCGTCTTGTTGCGCCTCGAGCTTAAGCGCGCCTGAGGCGCGCTTTTTAAAACCAAGCCTAATAAGCAGAAAAAGACACTACAACAAAAAAAAACATGAAATTCAAAAGTCTACCTTGTTCAGAGATTGGGTAACTGTCGCTAAAATCGGTAGAGGATCGGATAGCAACTTCTGTTCCACATGCAAAACAGCAGATCTATAAACTGAAAGAACCTCCACTAATCCATTTGCAATAGCCCTCCTATAAACACTCTGATCCTTCTTAGAACCCTCATTCCCAAACCTTATCCAGCTTAAATTCCGTGATTTCGTAGCAAATCGATCAAGTTCACGATAGTAAAACCCTAACGTAATCGTCTTCTCTATAATATCCCTACATTTCATAATCCCCACCACACATTAACAAAAAAAAAACATAATTCAAACATAAATTTACAGCCCTAATTCTAAATTAAGTTTGTTATGGCCTGTAGAATTAGCATTCATTAAATAATTACAATCACGTCCAAAAAAATCATAACACCTAACTTAAAAACAAACTATAAATGAGATTGAAATTGTAAAACCCTAGATATTTGGGGCAAATGAGAATTAAGAAGAATAAAGGAGAAGAATTACAAAATACCTTTCGCTAGACTGAATAAAAGATATGTCGGAAGCAAGCTTGAAGGTGCATTGATCGGAGATGGAGTTTTCAGGGGAGAGGCCGACGGATAACCGGTGTTCTTTGTCGTCGACAACTAGGTCACCGGTGTACCCTAACAGTGACAGTAGGAGTTCGTGTAGCATCGTAATGACCAGATTAGATCACGCATACACCTGTAAATGAGATCACCGGCAGATTTAACGGTGAAATTTGTAGAAAAGTTGAGCAGATGATCGGAACTGGAGGTACACCTTTGGGCCCTTTTAGGTTGATGTCAAAATGTTGTGTGACATGTTCCCTCCAAAATGTACATTGTATTTTGTTTAACTTAAGAGATACATACATTGAAATAATATTACTTCAAGTTTTATAAGACTAAGCGGTATGGGGGCCGGTGAGGCCCGGCTTGGCCCGGCGCCGGTCCCCCACACCGCCCCCCACAGGCCCGGCTCGTCCTTTCCGTCACTCAGCAGCCGAACTCGACGAGGCTCTTCTCCTCTCTCCTAACACACACACATTTATACACACATACATATATATATATATATATATATATATATATATAGGGATTCATCCCCCACCCCTAGGTCCATCCCCTCCAAGCCGAGCCTACGTGGCACTGACGTGGCGGCCCATCCCCTTGGGGATGGGGCTCTCCATACCCACTAGTCTAATGGAGATATCACCTATATAAGTAAACATATAGGTGAATCTCACGCGTGTGTATGTATGTATATACTAGTGTCTCGAACCTAATATAGAGACAATTTGTAAGTTTTACGAGCAAAACTGCAAAAGGTATAAAGCATTTAGGATGCAACACGTGTATATTGTTGGAAATTTGTGTGTTGTGAATGAAAGTCTTAAATGTGGTGGACACTTTGTCCCACATCGGAGTGGGAACAAAAAGATAGGCTACTTATAAGGAGAAACCTTAATGAAGCCTTTGAAGTCTTATGACATGTTTTACCACAAGTCCTACCCGCGCGCGCGCAGGGGGGTGCAAAAAATGGAACCGGATTTAGTTGAACTCGTGTACGCCCGCACGTCCTGCGGACACGAATGCAGTTCAAAAAACCCGGGTCCGCGTGGAGCACTATAAGTAGCCTATCTTTAATTTGCTGATTTCGGTTATGGTTCTAGCACTATAAATCGAAGGCAAAGTTGATCAGTTGAAACACACAGAAAACAACTTCTCTTCTCTCTATCTCAGTTTCTGCAACACAGCTTCTTGTTCTTTTCAGGCAAGTGATCAAGTCCGGCAGTGCGCGGTGCTGCTTCGAACCGGCGTACCCTGGGAACAGACGACGAATCTGTTTAAGGGAATTGTGTTAAACACAAGCCCGGTTCAATCGTTTACTGTTTCTTTTCTACTTCTAATTTAATTGAATTTTTTTTTCTAACCACTGTTCTGATCAGTGGTTCTGTTCAACTTGCCACTGTTTCAAACCGTCAGTGGTTGATCAGCGGTTAGCCTGATCAGTGCTTAAACTGATCAGTAGTTAAGCTCATCAGTGGTTAGACTGATCAGTGCTTAAACTGATTAGTAGTTTAACAAACTGGTCAGTGGTTTCTAATCAGTGGTTTTCAAACAGTGGTTATTTCTTACAAACTTAAACAGATTTTATTTACTGATTGTTCTTGTTCTTTTCAGAATGGAATCCCAGCCGATGACTACTGTTGTTTCTGCTGTCATGACCAGTGCTGTTTCTGCGGTCATGACTTCTGCTGTTACCGTCACTACCTGTCTGGTGACACCACTGCCTAATGCAGTGTCGCATGCTGAGAAACCAGAGAAATTCAGTGGTGTGAATTTCAAACAGTGGCAGCAAAAGATGTTCTTTTATCTGACCACGTTGAATCTGGCAAGGTTCCTGACTGAACCTAAACCCCATGTTGATGAAGGGGATTTGGATACTCAAACTGTGAGCGCGATGCATGCTTGGAATCATTCGGATTTCCTGTGCCGCAATTTTATTTTGAATGGTTTGGTGGACACATTGTATAATGTGTATTGCAAAGCCAAGACTGCCAAAGAATTATGGGAGTCGTTGGATCGCAAATACAAAACAGAAGATGCGGGCACTAAGAAATTCGTGGTGGCTAAGTTCTTGGACTTTAAAATGATAGATGCTAAAACTGTCATGAGCCAAGTCCAAGAATTACAAGTTATTCTTCATGATATTCATGCGGAAGGAATGGTCCTCAGCGAGACATTCCAAGTTGCGGCAATGATTGAAAAACTGCCACCAAGTTGGGTTGATTTCAAGAACTATCTCAAGCATAAGCGAAAGGAGATGACCATTGAAGATCTTGTTGTTCGTCTTCGGATTGAAGAAGATAACAAAGTGGCCCTAAAAAAGGTTGATGGTCCTGAAACTGTGAAGGCCAATCTTGTTGAACATGGGCAATCTTCGAAGGGAAAAAACAGTGGAAAGGGCGGAAAGAAAAGTCATGGGAAACGCTCCAACCTTGGTCCTAAGGGGGGAGTCGGGAAAAAGAAGTTCCTTGGAACTTGTTACAATTGTCAAAAGCAAGGCCACAAGGCTAGCGAATGCAAGCTTCCCAAGAAGAAGGAAAATGCTCAACAAGTGAACATGGTAGATGAAGTCGATAAGCTTGTTGCCATGGTCACGGACCTCTCGATTTTGGTCACGGAAGTGAATATAGTTGGGCAAAATAACAAGGATTGGTGGGTCGATACGGGGGCTACCCGACATGTGTGCTTTGACAAAAGCCTTTTCAATACCTTCAAGGAGGTGACTAATGGAGAAAAGGTTTTCATGGGAAATTCTGCCACGGCAGAAATAAAAGGCGAGGGTAACGTGGTTTTGAAGATGACTTCGGGAAAGGAACTCACCTTGTCCAATGTGTTGTATGTTCCCGAAATTCGTAAGAACCTTGTGTCAGGATGGCAGTTGAACAAGTTTGGGTTCAAAATGGTAATTGAGTCGGATAAGGTCGTGTTGACCAAAAATGGTGTTTATGTTGGTAAGGGCTATGCCCTCAATGGAATGTTTAAACTGAATGTAATTGTCGTGAATGCAATGAAAGAAAACGCTACTAGTTCTACTTATTTGATTGAGTCTTCTAATCTTTGGCATGGTAGACTAGGTCACGTAAATTATAATTCCATTCGTCGTTTAATCAAACTTGATTGCATACCAACATTCGATATCGACTCAATTAATAAATGTGAAACTTGCGTAGAAGCAAAACAAACAAAATCGTCATTCAAAAAGGTTGAACGAATCACCGAACCCCTCGAGATGATCCATACTGATGTGTGTGATCTTAAAGCAATTCCTACTCGTGGTGGGAACAAGTACGTCATCACGTTCATTGATGATAGTACAAGGTATTGCTATGTGTACTTACTTAAGAGTAAGGATGAGGCTGTTGACAAGTTCATCTTGTTCAAAGCCGAAGTTGAGAATCAACTAAATCGGAAAATCAAAATCGTAAGGAGCGACCGAGGAGGTGAATATGTTTCACCTTTTATTGATGTATGTGCAAAAAGTGGAATCATCCACGAACTCACGGCTCCTTACTCCCCTCAATCAAATGGCATAGCGGAACGGAAAAATCGCACTTTGAAAGAAATGATGAATGCCATGATGATAAGTTCTGGTGTAAACCAAAACATGTGGGGGGAAGCAATCTTATCGGCGAATTATGTGTTGAACATGATACCCAATAAGAAAAAGAATGTAACGCCTTACGAATTATGGATGGGAAAGAAAGCACCATATAAATCCTTGAAAGTGTGGGGGTGTCTAGCTAAGGTGGTGGTCACACCACCTAAGCGGCTACTAATAGGTCCCAAAACGGTGGATTGTGTATTTATAGGATACACCCGTCCTTATGGTCCTTATCGTTTTATTGTGCATGATTCCAAGAACCCTGGAATATGCAAAGGCACCATAATCGAATCTAAGGATGCATCATGGTTTGAACATGTGTTCCCATGCTTAGATAAAAGTGAACCGAGTTCTTCTAGACCGGTTGAGAAAATTGTTCCCGAGGGTGAAGTTGAAAACGATGAACCTCGAGAACAATCTACGACTGAGGAAGTTGAAACCAGGAAAAGTAAACGACAAAGGACTGAAAAATCCTTTGGACCTGAGTTTCTTACCTATATGGTAGAAGATGAACCTCAAACGTACCAACAAGCGGTACATTCCTCAGAAGGACCTCAGTGGAGGGAGGCAATCAAAAGTGAGATAGACTCTATCTTACAGAACCATACCTGGGAACTAGTGGATCTTCCTCAAGGATGTAAACCACTAGGATATCGATGGATCTTCAAGAAGAAGATGAAACCAGATGGAACCATTGATAAGTACAAAGCAAGGTTGGTGATAAAAGGATATAAACAGCGAGAAGGTTTAGACTACTTTGATACATATTCGCCAGTTACGCGAATAACATCCATCAGGTTGGTGCTTGCCATTGCCGCCATTAGAAATTTGGAAGTTCACCAAATGGATGTGAAAACAGCTTTCTTGAATGGAATTCTAGAGGAAGAAATCTACATGGAGCAACCCGAAGGCTTCACAGCTATTGGGCAAGAAAAGAAAGTGTGTAAACTTGTGAAATCCCTGTATGGATTGAAACAAGCTCCAAAACAATGGCATCAAAAGTTTGATCATGTCATGCTTGATGCTGGGTTCAAAATCAATGAATGTGACAAGTGTGTGTATGTGACGGACACATCTGATGGATATGTCATTTTGTGTCTATATGTAGATGATATGCTCATTGCTGGAAGCGATGACAAAATCATAAAATCTACAAAGAACATGCTAAAAGCAAGATTTGACATGAAAGACATGGGTCTTGCGGATGTGATTTTGGGGGTCAAAATCACACGAACCCAAAGTGGACTCGTTTTAAGTCAATCTCACTATGTGGACAAAATTCTTGAGAAGTTCAATGCAAATGACTTTAATGAAGCTAGAACTCCACTTGACACAAGTCAACATCTAGCCAAGAATAGAGGTGAACCCGTAAACCAGTTGGAATACTCAAGAATTATTGGTAGCTTAATGTATCTTATGAGTTGTACTAGACCAGACATAGCATTTGCTGTAAGCAAGCTAAGTAGATACACAAGCAACCCGAGTTCAATACATTGGAACTGTATAACTCGGTTGCTTCGCTACTTAAGATACACTCGGGAATTCGGGTTGCATTATAACAGATATCCAGCAGTTATAGAAGGACACTGCGATGCAAATTGGATATCGGACACGAATGATTCCAGAGCAACAAGTGGGTATGTATTCACACTTGGAGGTGCAGCGATATCGTGGAAATCATCAAAACAAACGGTTATTGCTAGATCCACGATGGAATCTGAGTTCATCGCTTTAGATAAAGCAGGTGAAGAGGCAGAATGGCTACGTCAATTTGTTGAGGATATACCAAGATGGCCTAAGCCGGCAACGGCCATTTGTATACATTGTGATAGCCAATCGGCACTTGGCAGAGCTCGTAGCACAATGTATAATGGTAGGAACAGACATATCAGACGTAGACATAATACGATACGACAACTAATCTCTACAGGAATTATCACTGTTGACTACGTGAGGTCAAAGGATAATATTGCGGATCCGCTGACAAAAGGCCTAAGTAGAGAGTTAGTACAGAAGTCGTCCGTGGGAATGGGACTGAAGCCCTTGAAAAATGAAGTTCATATGATGGAAACCTAACTCAATAGACTGGAGATCCCAAGAATTGAGTTCAATAGGAAAACCTAATTGTATGAATATGCGAGGTCACTATGGGGGGATAACCCTACGCATTTAATAAGGTAGTCTATTATAAAGATTAATAAACTTCCTAGTCCATTCCTAAAAGTGACAAGTGTGAGGCTAAGCCTATGGCATTTAATGATTCGACTAAGGTATCCATACATAGTGAATCACCTATGTGAGAGAGAAGTGGGGTCGCTTCGAAGGGTATTGTTGGGGCACAATACCTAATGGCTCTTGCAGAACCAGGCATCATGTTCATGACCATAACGAACATAACTATGAGGACTTGACTTTGTCAGGGAGAGTCTTGTGTGAAGTGCATTGTCGTCTACACAAATGGCAGACGAGTTCAAAGACATCGAGTTCTACTCAGAGCTAGTGGGCTAAGTGCATTTCATGAGCGAAGGTTCAAAGGGTAACACCTACCTATCGTATGCAAAACTCAACTGCTGAAACGTAATAAGGAATTATGTTTTTTCTGAGATCGACCTCCATTCATGTGGGGGATTGTTGGAAATTTGTGTGTTGTGAATGAAAGTCTTAAATGTGGTGGACACTTTGTCCCACATCGGAGTGGGAACAAAAAGATAGGCTACTTATAAGGAGAAACCTTAATGAAGCCTTTGAAGTCTTATAACATGTTTTACCACAAGTCCTACCCGCGCGCGCGCAGGGGGGGTGCAAAAAATGGAACCGGATTTAGTTGAACTCGTGTACGCCCACACGTCCTGCGGACACGAATGCAGTTCAAAAAACCCGGGTCCGCGTGGAGCAGTTTTTTGCACTCTTGACTTTCTGTTTTGTAACCGAAATGAATGATCATTAACTGATTTATGTTTTGAAACTGAAATGAATGAGGATCATTATTTCATTTTTCAAACTGACTATCAGTTTCGTAACTGATATTCTAATGACCATTATTTGGTCTTTAATTTGCTGATTTCGGTTATGGTTCTAGCACTATAAATCGAAGGCAAAGTTGATCAGTTGAAACACACAGAAAACAACTTCTCTTCTCTCTATCTCAGTTTCTGCAACACAGCTTCTTGTTCTTTTCAGGCAAGTGATCAAGTCCGGCAGTGCGCGGTGCTGCTTCGAACCGGCGTACCCTGGGAACAGACGACGAATCTGTTTAAGGGAATTGTGTTAAACACAAGCCCGGTTCAATCGTTTACTGTTTCTTTTCTACTTCTAATTTAATTGAATTTTTTTTTTCTAACCACTGTTCTGATCAGTGGTTCTGTTCAACTTGCCACTGTTTCAAACCGTCAGTGGTTGATCAGCGGTTAGACTGATCAGTGCTTAAACTGATCAGTAGTTAAGCTCATCAGTGGTTAGACTGATCAGTGCTTAAACTGATCAGTAGTTTAACAAACTGGTCAGTGGTTTCTAATCAGTGGTTTTCAAACAGTGGTTATTTCTTACATATATTAGAGTGAAGTATATACATTCGTTAAACTATTAGTAATTTTAGACGCATCATTATAATAGCTCATATGTCAAACCTGAATTTTTGGATGCATTGTTGTAATGTTAGATACAATGTTGTAATCCCAAGATAGCAACATTGAAGAAGCTCTGAAAATTGGATGTGTAGTATATCCCCTCAAGAGATGATTGAAGATGTAAACATGGGAAAGCCAAGCATGGAACGCAAGGTGATAATTCTCATTGTTTACACCACCTTCTGGCTCATTCGAAAGCGTACAGTTATTGGGAGTTTTCTAGGGAAAAAAAAAGTCGGCGAAGTCTGTTGTTGAAGACGCTAAAACGTTGTCCTTCTCGTGGGTGGCTAACATGGATAAAAAGGTGGGTGTAGTGTGGGAAAGTTGGATTTGGATGTCTGCTCTCATTGACTATATAATTTTATGTCTCAATGTTTTCTTGATTATAAAGGCGTTATTTGTTCCATCTTGAAGTCTAATGTTTGTATCTTTGCCAGTTTCCTGTTGGTGAGATTTGAGCTTTTAAATAAAGTTTGTTATTTGTTGATGTTATAAAAAAAAGCAGCAATTAAAAACAATGATAGATACGGTGATGGGTGATGTAGTCAAATTAAAGATTTTTTTTTTGTAAGTTAACTTTCATTCACAAAAACCACGAGAGACCTTAAGACAAGGACCCCGGGCAAAAAAACAAAACGATTACATCAAATCCAAGGGGTGATTACACCATTTTTTCCAATCAAAATCCTTTATTCTAGTTCTATGACGAAACCAAAAGAAAGAAACAGACTTGATGCTCTCGAACACTTCGATCGGTCTTCTAGCTTTCTATTGAAAAATGCGAGTATTTCTTTCATTCCAAATGGACCACATCGCAGTGAAGATAATACCACGCAGCGTAGACCTTTCCGAATGCGGCAAGGTTTGCGTCTCAGCAATGTTTAAAACGTCTATCACATCAAAAGCATAAAACGGACTCAGACGACACCAAGCCATGATTCTGCTCCAAACCTCAAATGAAAAGACACACCCAGTGAATAAGTGCATCGCTGTTTCTTGACCCGTGTTGCATAACTTACATCGATCATCTTGCAAATGGACACCTCGTTTTGTTAACTGGACGCAAGTAGGTAAACGATCTCGGATAGCTCTCCACACCATAATCTTACATTTCAGGGGAACCCAAACCTTCCAATTGATAGTCGGAGATCTAACTGTGTTGTAAGCCTCATAAAGGAGCTTTTTTGATGATCGGACTGAAAAGGTACCACTCGGATCCCCTTTCCAGCGCCAAGTGTCACTACCCCCTTCCAATTTATACTCGAAAAGGTCCTCCAACAGCTGAAATAACTCCGAAACCTCTGCTTGAGAAGATGGGTCAGATCTCCAGTTCCACTCGACAGCTTTAGACCCATTCTGGACCTTAACACGGCTGCTCACAACGACCCATTTGTCTCTTTCAATCCTGAACAGGTTAGGATAAAGGATCCTAAGAGGAATCTCTCTCAGCCACGAATCACACCAAAACGAGACTGAAGAACCAATACCCACTGTTCCTGCAAAATAGTTGTGCAGCGATCGTCCATTTGGCAGCCTCTTCTCGCTTATTTTAACGATATTTTTCCAGCTTCCACTTGCCGAGGATGAACACGGCATAGAATACCACGTTCGGGACGTCCCGTTGCAAGCCAAAACAATCCTTTTCCATAGACTATTAACCTCCTTTTTGAACCGCCAAGACCATTTAAGGAGTAATGCATCATTTGTATGTTGTAAATTAGAAACGCCAAGGCCACCATCTTTTTTGGAGGTGGTAATGAGTTCCCAAGAAACCCACGGGATCTTTCGATCAACACTCGATCCCGACCATAAAAACTTTCTCATAATAGCTTCAATGTTGTCGATAACCGTTTTAGGGGCTTTGTATAGAGACAAGTAGTATAAAGGCAAACTCTCTAGGACCGACTTGATAAGAACTAGACGACCTCCAATGGACAAACATCTTGCTTTCCAAGAAGCTAGCCTATTCTTAATCACTTCCATAACCGAGTCCCAATTACAGATTCGCGACATATTGGCGCCCACCTTTATACCGAGGTAAACGAAATGGAGTGACCCCCTTCGGCAACCCAACACTTCCAACATATCAACCACCTCATCATCCGTCGTACCAATCCCATATAGGTTTGATTTAAAGATATTGATGCGGAGACCCGAGCAAACATGAAATATATGAAGAATTCTAGCCGTATTTTGCAGGTTCTCCCTAGACCATTCACCCATGATTAAAGCGTCATCTGCATAAAAAAGATAAGTGATGTCCGTGTCACTATCCGCAAGCCGCATACCTTTCAAATCCCCATTCTCCTTCGCCTTCTGTAATAAACATGACAAAGCTTCCATGACAAAAAGAAAAAGGAAAGGCGATATGGGATCACCTTGTCGCAACCCCTTTTCACATTTAAATTCGAAAGTAGGAGAACAAAATTCTTGATTTTATATATATGTTCTTTTGTTTAAGTATATAAAGGTTGTATTTTTTATTTTTTTTGAAAGGTGAACTTCTAATGGTGACCATTGTCACATCCGTAAATCGCGGACCCTCTCCAAGAACATGGGCCCAGATAGCGGGGCCAGTCCTGGGTTAACCAGTCTTGGGTCGAAGGCTTTCCCCCGGAAACCGTACTGCCTCCACACGATTTTACTCGCTGGAGTAACATCCGGATGAAAACCGGAGTGACGCTCAGGATCAAACCCTCCTCGGTGGGTTTTTCACCATCATAGCACACATGTCACACCCATATGCCTTTGCCGGGAATCGAACCGGAGTCTCACAAGGAAACAACCGGTCCAACAACCAACTGAGCTGGAGGGGTGGACTAAAATACTAAGGTGAGAGCTCAAAAGCTATATAGGGGATGTTGATATACTTTTTACCACTAAAATATTAAGGTGAGAGCTCAAAAGATCATTTTTTTTGTTTGATATGGTGTCCTTAACTAGTTAATGTGAACGATGTAAATGAATTGGGTGGTTTGGGATTGAGTTACTTAGCCCAAGAAGAGGGGGGGGGGGGTTGGGTACTAATAGGCTTAAAGATGTAAAAGAGGCTCTCCTTTATAAATGGGGTTGGAGGTACAAGGGCGAAAAACAAAATTTATGAAGGAAAGTGGTGGAAGCGTGTCATGGTAAAGTTAATACAAGAAGTTTTCTCCGCTAAGTGGTAACAATGTTGGATGTTGGATTAATATTGTGAAAGTTATATCCAAAATAAAACTTAACGGGAAGGGTTTAAACATGATGATTTTGGGTAAAGTTGGAAACGGTAATGATATTCGGTTTTGGTTAGACACCTGGGTGGGCGATTCTCCTTTCTTGGAAAGATGACCACATTTGTTTGTATTGGAATTATTTAAATCTTGCAGGGTTGTGGAACGACTTAATTCAGTTCAACGAAATGAAGGCTACTCTTGGAATTGGATTAGACAACCCGAGACGAACATCGAGCTTAAGGAATGGCAGGAATGCCAGGAAGTTATCAACAGGATGAGACTGTCCAACGACATGGATTCTTGGTACTGGAACGTTGAAAATTAGGAGGGGTTCTCGGTGTTTTATGTGAAAAGGGCGCTCATAATGGATAGGGGAAATAACCTTCTCCCCAACTTTGAATGGTGCAAATGGATTCCTCTGAAATGTAACATAATGGCTTGGAGAGGCAATTTAGACAGGCTGGCTATAAGAGTTAATCTGAAAAGAAGAAATGGTGATATTTCATCGGTTATGTGCCCGTTCTGCGATGAGTACGAGGAATCGACGGATCACCTTTTCACAGCATGTCTAATAGCTACCCGGGTTTGGGCGGCTGTTAGTACTTGGTGCAATATTCCTCCAATCTTCGCCTTCGCTTTCAAAGATCTTTTGGATATCCATAATTCTTGCCTTTTGGGGAAGAAAGCTAAAAAGATTGTGCTTGGTTTGGTTATAACTTCAGTGTGGTGTATATGGAAAAGTAGAAACGAGATGATATTCAAGAATATTAGAAGAAGCCCTCAAGAGATTGTTGCAGAGATAAAATCAAGGGGCTATGGTTGGGTTAAAAATAGGTCTTCATGTAAATTTATTAGTTGGAAGGAGTGGTGTAAATATCCGATGTATATGTTGTAATTGTTTTGCCCTTTGCCTGTTTGGGTCGGGGGTGTTTGTTTTGTGTTTGGCCTTTTGTCCGTTTGGGTCGGAGGTTGTTTTTAATGAAGTTTAATTTAAAAAAAAAAGTTAATGTGAATATGACATAACAAACACAAGTTACAACTCTTATTTGACCAGTACTTTGACGTCAGTCACATTCACATAAACGAAGTGGATGCATAGTTTACAAACTAATTATAAATTTTATTTACGAATCACTTCTTTGATTTATAGCTTTAAGATAAAAAAACTAAGTATTAATATATGGGTGTGTGTATAGGGTAGTTATTGTGGGGGTCTCACTGGAAGCAGTCTCTCTATTTCTACGGGATAGAGGTAAGGTTGTATACATCTTACCCTTCTCAGACCCTACCTTTGCATTGCTATTGGTGGAATTTACTGATGATGATGTTGATGTTGATGATGAAGGTAACATCTTATAAATTCTAGCGATCCATTTTTAAACTTATTCTAAAAATCCAAAAACATGTAACTGCTACCAGAAAATATATAATACCATATAACACTATGTAACATTATATAACACTTTATATCCATCATAGACCTGCTACCAAAAAAATATAACACTGTATAACACTATACAACACTATATAACTATAACACTATACATCCATCATAGACCTTCTACCAAAAAATATAACACTATATAACACTATACATCCATCATAGATTGCTACCAGAAAATATAACACTATAACACTGTATAAAAACCTTCATTCTGCATCCATCACTATATAACACTCTATAAAACCTTCATTCTGCGATCTTCAGAACTTATAATTAATGAACGATAAAAAAATACAAATTCGTAGATTAATTCATATTCATATAATAAAGGGTGGAGGTTATGGAATGTTATCAATTAATTGAATCAATGAGAAAATTACTTGTTTACCCTTTTGAATTAATTTAGATTGAGGACATATGTCATCTTCACAATATTTCTCACACTTCTCACACATTGGGCCCTTTGTACAGGATATATATATATAGGGTCAGGATTTAGAGAGAACGGTGAAAAGTGTGAGAACGATGATAACGATTTTGGAGTTGACATGTGGCATTGATGCTAAATTACACTAAGGGGTAATATTGTCAAAAAAACTCACACACGTGAACTGGGTGTTCAAATAAAACGCCATAAAAACACAAAATTCAGAAAAAACGCCATGAAAATACCCAGTTAAAATGCCATAAAACACTCAGTTCAGAAAAAAGCCATGAAAAACTCAGTTTAAAACGCCATAAAACACTCAGTTCAGAAAAACGCCATGAAAAACCTAGTTAAAACGCCATAAAAACACATAGTTCAGAAAAACGCCATAAAAATAACTAGTCTAAAACGCCATAAAACACCCGGTTCAGAAAAACGCCATAAAATCCATTTCATTTTTTTTCGAAAAGTATAGCAATAGTATACTCGTTGGAAAGATAAAAAAAAACGCTGAGTTTTATGGTGTAATTTTTTTAGAAAAATAATCACGTATAAAAAAGTTATTGGCGTTTAAATATGATGGGGAAAATGGCATGTGATTAGCATGTGCACCATTGTTTGGATCTTCCAATTTTACCCCTCCTGGTAGTTATAATGTTCCCATTATTTACAAAAATGCCACCGCATCATCTTAGCCACAAATCACAAAGATCCTATGGCTGAAAATCGTTCTTAGTGTTCTCACACTTCAAATCGTTCTTTCCTGATCCTGTTCCTATATATATATATATATATAAACGGGATCAGGAGAAAACGCTCAAAAGTGTGAAAACGGTGAGAACGCATCCTGGCCCAACATGTGTCACGCGGCTTAGAGAAGGGCGGGGGGCTTTTTTGTCCTTTTATCTTCTCCTTTTCCAGTTCCGCTTTTCACAATATTGTTTTATTTTTTGGGGTTTAAGATTTTTGGCGTTAACCAAATTCAATAATTAATGGCGTTTTAATGCTCTCATTGTATTAATATTTTGGTGTTTTTGGAGTTTATGGCATTTTCAAATCGTATGCCATTGGACCCCAGGGGGGTCAGAAAATCTCTCTGAATGGCGTTTTTCAAGGCGTTTTAGACAATATGGTCCATTGTTCTATTATTTTTTATATATTCATTTTGGCGTTTGTTGTATCTTGGCGTTTTACAATTGTAAAATTATATTACAACCACAGGGAAAAAAATAGAAGCGAAGAAAATAAGTTAAAAATTCTAATCGGATCTCTCTTCACAATCTCCACTGTCATCAGTCTCTCTCTTCTTTAATAGTACAAGAACTGTTACCAAATATATGGCGTTTTATGTAAAACTTAACAAACCTATCGGTTTGATTATTTTGCCTGCTCGTCTGTTGAAGTGGCTTTTTGTGGATGTTTTGGGGACATAGATCTATGACGTGTGTGTGAGTTTCTCTTTTTCTTCATCTTGATCTTCATCATTATAATCATCCCACTCTTCAGTGTCATTGATTTTTTCTCCTCATCCAAGCCTTCTTAAAAAACAAAGAATACAAAATGACATACGATTGTCATCAGTATCTTTTTCTTGAAGATTTGTCCATCTCATACAGCAACATCTTACCAAGTTACTCTTCTCACCTAACAATCTATTCAGTGAAACTTCACGAAGAACAATACTGAATATCCAAGAAAGCATATTAGCTATCTTTTATTTTTTTAATTTTTTGGCGTTTTTACAGTGAGTGGTATTTAGTAGTATTGACGTTTGTTTTTTTGGTTTGATTAAATGGAAGTTGCTGAGAGGTATTATTATAATAAACTATTCGTCGTTTCAGTTACTGTTTTGTAATTATTATTTTTGATAGCTTTTATCTCTGAAGTCTGTAACATGTCCCATCTTTCAAGTTTGGCGTTTTAGATTCTAATATTATAAATTATCCGTCTCTTCAGTTTTACTGTTTTTGTAGTTACTGTTTCTAGTTACAATTTCAAGTTTGGTTTTTATTTTTTATTTTTTTTTGTTATTAATTTTTTGTTTTTTATAATATTTGTCCAAAGTAATTTTATTATAGTTTGGTACTTTTTGTGGCGTTTTATGGCCTGATGGCGTTTTGACAAGCATTTGAATGTGTGGCATTTTTATTACATATGGCGTTGTTATTATATAACAATCAACTGAAAAATAAAATTATTAAAATATGTATAAACAATTGATCTTCCAAATCTTCACTGTCACCAGTCTCTTTCTTCTTTTGAAGCATCTTCACTGGCTGTTTCGACTTTCGTATGATTTATTTTGATTTTTGTTTTTTGAAGTAGGTTTTTTGTTGCCGTGTGGAAGCGCAAAGTCTGAAATCAGCCTCTTTTTATTGAATATTTGTCCATCTCATGCAGCAAAATGTTATTTAGTTTACACCCTTCAGCCAATAATCTTTTTGAATTTCCAATGAACGCTGTTTGATTTTTTAACTTTTTGGCGTTTTACCGAGAGAAAAGAACGCCACTAAATAAAAGCACCTTAAAATTCTAATTTTGATCATGCTCAATCCTCAGTTAACAAAGATGTCTTACAATGTTGTTCATCACATACAGCTAAACTTTATTGATAACAACCCTTAATAATGTTTTTGTATGTTTTGGCGTTATAAATTGAATGGAAGTTTGGTTTTAGAGGATATTTGATGTTTGGGTTTTTTGGCGTTTCTAAGACGAATGATATATATTAAATATGGCGTTTGGTTTTTTGTGTGTTTTAATTGAATGTCTGAGATGTTGTATATATAGGATGTTTTTGGCGGTTTTTTAGGCGCGATTTTATTATAATTAAGTTTAGCGTTTTATATTTAATGACGTTTTTAGATTTAGGATGGGGTGTGCTATTGTAGGGTTAAGGCGTTAATTTTAATGGCGTTTTATTTCATGAGATGGCGTTTTGTGTGGAGAAGTCAAAAGACTTTTTTACCCTTAATGAAACGCGCCAGAGTAATAAAAGTGATGTTATTTACGAAAACGCCACCGCGTCATCTAGTCCATAGATTGTTTTAATCTGACGATCCAAAATCGTTCTCACACTTTCCACCGTTTTCTCTAGATCCTGACCCTATATATATATATTCTAAAACACGGGCCATTTGTTACAGTAAAGGGTCTAGCACGTGGGCAGTAATCAGATGTGGTTGAGGACCATGGGATGAAAAGGAGTGGAGCATGACATGGGCAATGTATATTTCGAGTGATAGGCAAACACTATCAAACAAAACTTATGTAATCGCAATCACTTAAAAATGTTTGCAAAGAACGAATGCATACACAAACACGAGCCATATAAGAAGATGAACAAACCCATGTCGGAGAAGGAGAGCGCATTGATGTAGATGTGGTAATCTAATTAAAACCAAGTTTATTTTGTTCACTTAATTACATATATGGTTACGAGTAAATAAAGTCATATCCACAAGGAATACGTGGAAAGTGTTTATCAGCTCTCTAAATATGAAAACACATTTAAGCCTTTGGTTGATTTTGAAAACTTTGATTTTAAAGCAAAAAACTTGATTGTTAGTTAGAATTCAAATTAAAGAAAATCAACCCCTTGAGGTTTCCGGTTCAATGAATCACCCGAACCTATTTAACTAAATAGATACCACATAGACATGGCCTTTTTGATATCCGTCAACTATCCATACTTGTAACCCGACCCATTTTCACGTTTGATATACTCCAATCTATTATCCATACAATAAAACTTTGGAAATTCTATGTTAGTCTACTTGTTTTTGAGACACGTACTATTATACTGACATGCTAATTTGTTGTCCATACATACTATACACATGATATTATACTAAATACATTCGTTAGAATTGGTTAAACACATCATTTTTGACAACCAAACAAGTCTAGGGGCTAAACGTTTCAAAAATCAAACTTTCTGGATCTTTGGTCCACCCGCACCACACGGAGAACCCGTCTAACACCCAAGCGACACACGAGAGGTCATTTGCTGACCCGGTCAAACAAGAACTCCGTGCCGTGTGAGGAAACAACACCTCCCCCTCGCGTCACGCGAGGGAGGGTTGTGCGTACCCAACATGGTCAGCTGTCGCAACCCCCGACCCCTACCCCGAGAGCAGGTGCCGCGAGACTCAGAGCTGGTGGTATCGGTGTTTATTAATATGGTAGCGGAATTCATACATCAGGACCGTAGTTAGGAAATATTTTTATCAGAGTTAAACACCACACTTTTATAATAATAATTGGGATAAAACCCAAGTTTCATTTGACTATACATTTGTAGGGATAAACCCTAATTTATTGAAAAACTCCTTTTTATCTAGGTAACTTTTATAGCCACTTATCCAAGCCTACAGTGCTCTCCAGCTGGCTTCTATTAGCTTCACATTAAGTTACCTGAAACGTGTTTTAAAAAGGTTTTATCAGCAAGAAATACTAGCGAGTGCATCCTAGTTTAATCAAAACAGTTTTATAGTCTTTACAGTAATTGAGAGCATCCGCATTTACATTGTTTATATCTATCCAATTACCCCTTTGGTACTGTCAATCCAGACTTGTGGTCATGCTACTATTCGCAATAGTAACGATTTTCAAGTAATGTATACAAAACCCCAACATACCGGCAGTAATGGTAGAATTACAAAGACTCAATTAGTGTTAAGTGTAATTTAAAGCATTTGAGGTTTTGGTAAAAAGGTGACAAAAAGAAGATGTACCCACAAAAAGAATTTATTAAAGAGGAATGACTCACATTGTTTATTTAGGTAAAACTAAAGATTCCTGGTGATTCTCCTGGTTCCTATCTATTAAAATTAAACAATGCACACGTGTTAGTAAAATAATCCAAATCATATTAACCGTACAACTCGAGACAAAACTCCAATGACTGAGTCAGGCAGAGCCTTGGCATGCATTACGGAGTCAGAGGTCAATCGGGTGTAACACGAGACAGAACTCCAACGACTGAGTCAAGCAGAGCCTTGACATGCGTTACGGAGCCCTAGATCAATCGTGTAGGGTAACAAATAGGGGTTATAATACTTACAATGAGGCAGAGCTTCGCTTTTTAGGGGTATTAGAACAGAGGAAAAGAAAAGAATTGAACGATGACAAATGAGGCTGAAGCCTCTATTTATAGGCTGGTCGAGGGGTCTCTTGCTCCCCGCGAGAGCCACCTTTATCTGAGTCGCGGCTCGCGAGGGCATTGAGGGCGGTTATAGGCTTGGCCAGTCATCGAGTAGGGTTGCCACGAGCTAGGACACGTGGCGCAATGCCTTGTCTGGCAACCAAATCAGTCGCGCCCCGCGACAGACACAAGGGTACCGGGTCACGGCCCGCGAGATCCTTATATCTTTGTTTTTGTTTGATTTTTATAATTATGAAGGTATTCTGGGCCCGTTTCTCGCATACGGGGTATATTTTAGGACGTTTAGGGTCACGTTATAGGGTTTTAGGAAGGGTTGTTGTATCCTCTCCACCTTGTTTTAGATCTCGTCCTCGAGATCTACTGGAATAGGTGTGGATATTTCCTTTGCATCTCTGATTCAAGCTCCCAAGTGTATTCTGGTCCTCTCTTGGAATCCCATTTCACTATGACCAGAACTAATCTTTTGTGTTTGAGATTCTTGATCTTTCTATCTTCAATCTGAATGGTTTTCTCGATAAACTTAAGTTTCTCATTTACCTCTATGTCCTTAAGAGGTATCACTAAAGATTCGTCTGCTAAACATTTTTTGAGATTACATACATGAAACACATCATGTATTCCTGCCATTTCCTCTGGCAGTTGTAGCTGATAAGCTACATGTCCTATTCTTCTAATAATCTCAAAAGGTCCAATATACCTGGGGTTTAGCTTCCCTCTTTTAACGAATCTGACTACTCCTTTTCATGGAGAAACTTTTAATAATACCTTATCTCCAACTTGAAATTCCAAAGGTTTTCGTCTGTTATCTGCATAACTCTTTTGATGATAAGCAGTGCTTAGATTTAACCTGGTTCCCATTGCTTGTATTGTCCTTTCGCTTTGTCCGTCCGTTTATGGATGATAAGCAGTGCTTAGATTTAACCTGGTTCCCATTGCTTTTTGGAAGCTTGTCCAAAAATGAGAAGTAAAACGGCTATCTCTATCAGATACAATAGATAAAGGAATTCCATGTAATGAAACTATTTCATTTACATATAACTTGGCTAACTGTTCCATACTGAAAGTATCCTTCATTGGTAAGAAATGAGCAGATTTAGTCAATCTGTCTACAATTACCCAGATTGTATCATTTCATTTTCTTGTCTTGGGTAATTTGGTAACAAAGTCCATTGTTATCAATTCCCATTTCCATATTTGGCATTTCTAGTTGCTGCAATAATCCTGAAGGTTTCTGATGCTCAGCTTTAACCTATGAACAGGTCAGACATTTAGCAACGTAGTTTGCTATATCCTTTCTCATTCCTATCCAACAGAAATTCTTTCTTAGATCTTGATACATCTTATCACTTTTGGGATGTATCGTATACTTAGACTTATGGGCTTCTTCTAGAATTCGGTGGCGTAGGTTTCCTTGTATAGGTATCCATATTATTTTCTTATGGAACTTCCAACTTCCATCTGTTTTTTTTTCTAATTCCTTAATCATTCCTTTTAAACTTTCAGCATCGTCTTTGATTGATGTTTCCTGTACTTCTCTAATTTTCTAATTTAAATCTACTTGTAGATTTAACCCGAGAGAACGTACTTGTTTCGGCTTTTCATAATACTTTTGACTTAAAGCATCAGCTACTACATTAGCTTTTCCTGCATGATACTGGATATCACAATCATAATCACTAAGAATTTCCATCCATCACCTCTGTCTCATATTTAATTCTTTTTGCCCAAAAATATATCTTAAACTCTTATGATCCATGAAGACAATAAATCTATTACCATAAAGATAGTGTCTCCAAATCTTAAGGGCAAAAACTATGGCTCCTAACTCTAGATCATGGGTTGTGTAATTCTCTTCATGTTTCTTAAGTTGTCTAGAGGCATAAGCTATAACCTTTTGACGTTGCATCAGCACACATCCATATCCTAACTTAGACGCATCACAATAGACTATAAAGTCTTCAGTTCTGATGCGTGTGAAGTGTCGTATATTTTTAATGTATATTTTAAGCCCTTTAACACTTTTTAGCCAAGTTTTAAATTTATAAAACACGATATTTACTAACACTAAACACACATATGGGCAAGTGCACCCATCGTGAGCGTAGTATAGTGTTGGTAAGATACCGAGGTCGTCCAAGGATACAAGAGCTTTTAGTACCGATTTATCCTCAACGTCTAATCAAATCAAAAGTTTAGAAAAAGGTTTTAAACTAGAAAAATAAAACTAACTAAAATGCTGAAAAATAAAATAAAATAAAAACAGATAGACAAGATGAATCACTTGGATCCGACTCATGTTTAGTGTAACATTTGATTATTTCCGCACTTTTGCACTTTTTAAGAGATTATCTTAGTTATTGTAGTATGCCCCTCTTCTGAAGGTGACGTTACCCTCAACCCAGTAGTTTGAGTTAGCAAGGATACAATCCTAAAGGGTTGGATTATTGAAAGATAATTAATTAAGTTATTAATGCATATTGTGGTAGGCCCCTCTTCTAGAGGTGACGTTACCCTCGGCTAAGTAGTCTAAGTCAGCAGGGATACAGTCCTAAGTAGCCGGGTTAAAGTTTTAATAGTAGTTTACATATGAGGGGATCAAGGAGTTCGGACCCCCGCCATCCAATACCAGTGGGTATTGAAGGAGGTCCTACTAAAGTTGACCTAGGTCCTTGCAGGATCTATACACTGAACAAGGCAAGTCTCTTACCAAACCGTTCCCTTAACCCCTGACCAGGTAGCCAACATACCTCCATATAGACCGTGGAGATATGAATGGTGAAAATCTTTTATTTTATATAGACAGTAAAATAATGCCAAGACACCACGGACAAACGATAAGGAAGACTCACCTACAACATAAGAAACTAGTTATTAAAGTCATTAATACATAACCAAAAAAAAAGTGCGAAAAGATTAAAAATAAAAAGTATTACACTAGACACTTGTCTTCACCAAGTGATGTAAGAGACTTAGGCAAACATGGCCTTTGATTGTCAAGAACTCTTACGATCAATCTTGGATCCTGAGACTACTCACACACTATATGGTGGATGATGGTGGTGGATGTGGGTTGTGATGGTGGTGGTGGGTGGGTGAAGTGTGAGAGAGGTGGTTTGCCAAGGGATGGTTTGCAAATGAGCCAAGCACCCCTATTTATAGCCTGCACAGAAGCCCGGACATGGCCCCGTGTCCACCCGTCTTCTCTTTCTTCATTAAATGCAGTTTGTCTGCATTAGTTGACCACGCCCCCCGTGTCCGCTGGGCACGACCCCGTGTGCAGAAGCGTATCTGTACTATCAAGATTTCCTCAGATTCTGCGAATCTTAGAGTTGACCACGGCCCCGTGTCCGCTGGGCACGCCCCCGTGGTGGGTGATAGAAGCTTCTACAGCTTTGTCTTTTCTGCAGACACTTGGGCACACCCCCGTGCTCATTGAGCACGAGGCATGTTCAGCCACCTGTTTTCTTGTTTTGCTTGGGAAGATGCTGTCGAAGGGGTCGGGCATGCCACGTTTATCCCTTTTCTTGTATTTATGTTAGATTTAGCTGCCTTTTTGCTTCTTTTGTTCATTTGAGCTAATTTAATCCTGAAAATACAAAAGGAAGACAAAAACACACTTTTTCCAACATTAGTACTAAAAAAGGGTTAGTTTAATGCCACATTTGATGTAATTTATATGTTGCATTTTGCGCACATCAAATACCCCCACACTTGAATCTTTGCTTGTCCTCAAGCAAAACTCTTTATAATGTGGCTTTACACTCCCAAATGGAACAGGTAGAAGAGAAGGTTTTGGGCTTGTCATAGAGTGTCGGGATTTCCAAGATTCTTTATTAAGTTTTATTTTTGTTTATTTACAATCCTATTCGTCATGATTTATTTAAAACATTACATAAGATAAATTACTTATTAGGGCATAAAATGCCTCTTTAAAATTCCATTTATATACAAGTTCACATACCTCACGGGGGATCACTCAACACTCGGCCGAAGGTGTATTTTTTTGAAAACTCTCGAGAGCGGCATGAAACTTACTTCTACCATAAGCTTGCCAAGCAATCAATCCTCCTCCTTTTTAACTATATACCTTTGTAAATATTAAGAGGACTTTGGGGGAAGGGTTAGGCTTGGGTTAAAGGTAGGTGGTTGGGTTAGTGGTTAGTAGAAAAGGGCGAAAGGCGTAAAAAGCGTCGGTTTTGGCAAAACATTTTTGTGACTTTTTATTCCAATGAAGCTTTATTCAAACAAGCCTTCTTTTGATGAGCTTTGTTTGTTTATTGCTAACTTCATTTTTCTTTTCTTCTTTATCAATTTTTTTTTTGATAAGGGAGTCACACGAAAACCGAGCTTTGTTACTAAAATAAAGGGTTTAAAATGAAAAAGGGTTTTGGTGGGTAAAATGGTGTTTGATTTGGGTTAAGAAATGAAAAGGTTTAGACTCAAAGGGGTTAACTAGGGGGATTTTGGGTAGGTGGTAAAAAAAGAAAAATAATAGTGTAGAAATAAAAAGGGTTAGTCCTAATGCCTCCATCATTTACTTACTCGGGTTTAGGTTGGTAAGGACCGGGAATGTATCGTCGTGGCAAGTTCTAGAGTCGTAAGAACCAAGCGTCTATTCACACAAGTGTCACACCCCGAATTCCACGTGTCACCGGTGGGCCCGGTGGGAGATTATCGTGACGTGGTTGGCAACATAATAGTCAAACAACACAATATTTAATACGCACAGCGGAAGCAAATGAAAGATATATTTCAACTGAATAAAATATTGTAATATCAAGTATCACAACAGTCGAAAGTTTATCCACAGAACGGATCAGAAATAATTAGGAAACAATAGTTCAACAGACTTTAGGCATCTTAAGCTTGCGAGACTCTTTTGATGCTAAGGAGATATCCAGCCAATTACGAGTAGTACCTGCACTTAATCTTTTTGGGAAAATACGTCAGTTTACACTGGTAAATACAATCAACTGACTCATTTTGAAAAGTTTAATAAAATTGATTTGAATGCACGTGGCACAAACTTTTTTATAACTTGGGATAATTATTTAAATATATAATCTCGTAAAAGAATTACATGTTCCTTATGCGTTCAGTAGCCCGGATCGTGCCGGGTTAAAGATCAATAGACACACCACATTATTTATTTATGCACTGACGGGTGTACGCCTACACCCCGCGCTTAGGTCGTGGCCATTTCGTAAAATGATGCCAAGGATATCCGGGACATGGTCATTAACCTCCCAAAGGCTTTAAGTAAACAAAACAATTTAAACGGGCTGATCAATATCAATTAACCATCATATGATGGAAGATTTAATGCCCGACCAAGCGGTATTTTATATACCGTACCCCAAGCCCGTATAGGGAAAATAAGTTAAAAGTATTTACCTTTGCAAGTATAATTCACAAACAGCAAATGCAAGTAGCTTTTACTGGTCCTCCTATTCTGGAACGAAGGTTTATAATAACCTATTAGAATCCTAACGGGTCTTTAGTTAAGCTTAAGCTTAGACCGGTTAGTTTTAAAGATACGGTTCGTACGCACGATTAAGCGAAGACCGGAATAGAATGTGATTTAGACCCGACAAGTTTGAAGACTTGCTTAATATGGGTATTTCATACACATTCTGGATTTTGAGATAAAACCGATAAGGTTTGACCCGTTTCGGCTAATTTATGCAAACTAGTTACATAAACCGAACCGAACGCGTAATAAGCGTAACGGGTATTCATGAGAGCCATATACAGGTTTCCTAAGTTAATATGCCTGAAATATGTTGTGACATCAGTAAGATATCTTTTATTATGCCCGAAACGAATTTAAACACAAACTATGCCCCGTAAGGGTAGTTTGGTCATTTACAAGGTTATAAAAGAGTTTAAGTATTAACCTGAGTTACAGGTCTGATGTAATCAGCAAAAATACTCAATTTAATAAGTTATAACAGTAGGGTAGAGTATATATGTGAAATTTATCAATTATAACCAAACTATGCACCGTAGGGGCATTTTGGTAATTTCACATAAGCCGAAAAGCTCAAAACTGAAGTCTGAGATAAACAACTTTTGCTTACTGTTAAAATATTATAATTTACCTAAAATATCAGTAGGTATCAACCCTTGTATGTTTAAAATAGTTTTAGTACATACTATGCGTTAAAAACGCTTAATAAGGCGATTAGAAGCCGTTTCCGGGTTCTATATGGAAAACTGATATTTTTATTATTCCAAAAGGTTTAAAATAATTTATTTATCATATATAATCAGTAGCAAAAGGTTTGGGTTCAAAAAGATATGTAAAACTCATTTTATAGCCCAAAAGGGCAAAACCGACAATTACCGAATCAAGCCTACTACACTAAGTTATGCTCAGCCTAAAATTAATTAAAAATCTTCAAAAATCCCAAAATAATATATTATATCAGTGGGTAAAGAGTTTGATATCAAAAAGTGGGTTTAAATAGGCTATACGCTAATTATGTCGTTTAATCGCTAAAGAAGCTTTCTAATTGCGCTAATGAGCATAACTCTCCATCTACACCTCAAACTGATGTCAAGTTTTGGGTGCAAGTTTATAATTACGTAACTAAGGTTTCTACACTTTTACATTTTCAAAAATCACATTTTATGGTGAGAAGGGCATAATGGTCAACATATGAGCAATTAATGGAATCATGCATATTAATTGGATAACTAATGAACCATGGTGTATAATCACAGAGGGTTATACTAGCATGTAACCTAATCCAATTAAAGCTCTAAGGCATTTCTAAAACATACCAAAACGGGTCAGAACTGAACTCAAAGCAAAAGTCAAAGCTTTGCGACTTTCTGTTCCGAACCGGGTCTAAACAGAAAATTGTCGGGTTGAACATGTTTAGACATGTTCTTACATAAATTACCAAGTTATATTAATGATCAAACAGGTTGTATGGGTCCTACATTGCTAATTATGCATAAATTGGAAATTAAGCATTCTGTTGACTTTTTAATAACAAGTTTGACCCGACATTAGACCTAGTTAGAGTGGGAATCAGAGGGTGCCCTTTTAAGGGTTTAATGCCCACATAATTACCAACTTATAACTACTTTCAATTCGACTAATCACTGAACCATCAATGATTAATCACTAAGTCAACCGTTAATTACGACGGTTTGACTTTTAAGCTAAAACTAAGCAAAAACTTAACTAAGAAAGGTTAAGCATACTTACTGAAGTCCTATGCACGATTAGGAAAGACTTGGGTCTGCTCTTAAGCTCCAAGAAGCTCCAGAAATGCAGAAATGAGGTGTGAAGAAATGGTTGCAACCTTGTGGCCTTTTATAGTGTTCAAAACCTCATGGATTGTTGACACACAAGTCTAACTATGGCCTTGGATCATTTCCAGATGTCCCTAAGTGTCTAGGGGTTGCTTAGGGGTCGTGCAAGATGAGGAAAATCGTTTTAAGTCGGTTAAAATGGAGTTGGCAGACAAGAACCCAAAGAATTCGGAGCAGAAGGCCCCTCGCGGCACTCGTAGACCCCCCCCAGGGTCCTCGCGTGGCGCGACGCCCCTACTGATCAAATCTGAATTTCTGATTTTTTATGCTTTGGTCCTTGGCTCTTGGAAACTTTGCTTCGACTTTATTTCTTGCACTTTGAACCCTCCAATTTGACTTATAAGGGCTTCAAGACATTTACCCACTTTGTTTAGTCCTCGGTTAACTTTATTGTTACCCGAAAAGTCATAAACTTCATCGTAGACGCTTTTAACCCCTCGCATACGAATTTGATCATAACTTTCTCATACGATAACGAAACTTTATGAAATTTATATCGTGCATTCTAGTGAGCATAATTTACCGTTACAAAGCTTCGGGTTTGCTAAAAGGTCACTCAGAGGTATAACTTAAACATGTTTACACATTTAACCCCTGTAGTTTGTAATCTCTCACTTTCTTTCATTTTTAGCTTCGTTTGATCCATGATTTATTCGTTTGAAGGTATGAGCATCATGTAGGGTTAATGTACAATATATTTATTCATTGTTGACATTTAGAATTCGTATATTCACATACTTTCCATGATTGTTAACTTTAATCCTTCTATAACACTCTTTCACACGTTCAAACCTATGACACATGTCAACACATTATAGGACGTGAATTTTCGAGGTGTTACATCCTCACCCCCTTAAAAGAAATCTCGACCTCGAGATTTACTGAAATAAATAAGGGTACTTTTCTTTCATTGTGGACTCAACCTCCCACGTGTATTCGGGACCTCTACGGGCATCCCATTTTACCTTTACAATAGGCACATGCTTCCTTCGAAGCTTCTTAACCTGTCGATCTTCAATCGACAATGGTTTTTCCACAAATTTCAAGCTCTCATCTATATGCACATCTGTATGTGGTATGACTAGCGATTCATCAGCTAGGCATTTCTTCAGATTGCAGACGTGGAATACGTTATGAATACCACTGAGCTCTTCAGGTAAATTTAACTTGTAAGCCACTGATCCAACACATTCGATAATCTCGAACGGTCCTATATACCTCGGGCTTAACTTACCTTTCTTACCGAATCGCATCACCCCCTTCCAGGGTGATACTTTAAGCAACACTTTGTCACCTACTTCGAATTTCATAGGTTTACGCTTTGGATCTGCGTAACTCTTCTGCCTATCTCGGGCAGCTTTGAGACGGTCACGAATCTGGACAATCTTGTCCGTCGTTTCAAAGACTATCTCCGATCCTGATAATTGGACATCTCCAACTTCCGCCCAACAAACGGGCGTTCTGCACTTTCTACCGTATAAGGCCTCGAAAGGCGCAGCTTTAATGTTGGTATGGTAGCTATTGTTGTAGGAGAATTCGATTAACGGCAGGTGGTTATCCCAACTACCACCTAAATCAATCACGCATGCTCGAAGCATGTCTTCCAAAGTTTGAATAGTACGCTCACTCTGACCGTCCGTCTGAGGATGGTAAGCCGTACTAAAATTCAAACGCGTGCCCAAAGATTGCTGGAAACTTTTCCAAAAATGTGACGTGTATCTAGTATCTCTGTCAGAGATAATAGACACAGGTATGCCATGTAAAGCTACAATCTTATCCACGTACAATTGGGCTAACATGTCGGAGCTATAAGTCTCCTTAATGGGTAGGAAATGTGATGACTTAGTCAGTCTGTCTACGATCACCCAAATGGTGTCATTTCCTTTCCTTGTCTTAGGTAACTTGGTGATAAAATCCATAGTTACCATTTCCCACTTCCACGTAGGAAGTTCAGGCTGTTGTAGCAAACCTGACGGCTTTTGATGTTCTGCTTTTACTTGTGCACACGTCAAGCATTTAGCTACATAGGTAGCTACAGACTTCTTTAAACCTATCCACCAATAGTTTGCCCTTAGATCCTGGTACATCTTATTAGCTCCAGGATGAACGGAATATTTAGAACTATGGGCTTCCTGGAGGATAACCTCCCGAAGTCCTCCATAAATTGGAACCCATATTCGTCCATTCAATCTCAGAATTCCGTCATTGCCAAGAGATAACTGCTCCTCAGTTACCCCTAGCTTTTCATTAGGATAGTTAGCTTCCAACACAACTTCCTTCTGTGCAGCTAACAACCTTTCATTCAAACTGTTCTTTATTTCAATGCTCTTTGCATTGATTCGGATGGGTTTCACCCTTTCCTTTCGACTCAAGGAATCAGCGACTACATTCGCCTTGCCGGGATGGTATCTGATTTCACAATCATAATCATTTAAAGTATCCATCCAACGGCGCTGCCTCATGTTTAAATCCTTCTGATTAAACAAGTGCTGGAGGCTCTTGTGATCAGAATAGATCACACACTTGATTCCATATAAATAATGCCTCCATAGTTTTAGTGCAAATACGACGGCACCCAACTCCAAGTCATGGGTGGTGTAATTCTTTTCATGCACCTTTAACTGCCGTGAAGCATAGGCAATAACCTTGCCTTTCTGCATAAGCACACACCCCATGCCAGTGTGTGATGCATCGCAGTAAACTACGAATTCTTCGGTACCTTCAGGCAATGTCAGTACAGGAGCGTTGCTCAACTTTTTCTTTAGGATATCAAAGGATTCTTGCTGCTTAGGGCCCCAATCAAACTTTATTTTCTTCCTAGTCAAAGAAGTTAGGGGTGCAGCAATCCTTGAAAATTTTTCAATGAAACGCCTATAATATCCTGCCAAGCCTAGGAAGCTACGAATCTCTGTAGGCATCTTCGGCTCTTGCCAGTTCATAACAGCTTCGACCTTAGCGGGATCCACTTGGATACCACGCTCACTAACCACATGTCCAAGGAATTGGACTTCTCGAAGCCAGAATTCACACTTAGAGAATTTGGCATAGAGCTTCTCATGATGTAGGAGTTTAAGAATACAGCGAAGGTGTTTCTCATGGTCAGCTTGGTTCTTCGAGTAGATGAGGATGTCGTCAATGAAAACGATGACGAATCTATCTAAGTAAGGCTTGCAGACGCGATTCATGAGATCCATGAATGCGGCAGGTGCATTAGTGAGCCCAAACGGCATCACTAGGAACTCGTAATGACCATAACGAGTCCTAAATGCAGTTTTGTGTACGTCTTCATCTCTAACCTTCAGTTGGTGATAGCCTGACCTCAGATCGATCTTAGAGAAGTAACTTGCCCCTTGCAATTGATCGAACAAATCATCGATCCTAGGCAAAGGATACCTATTCTTTATTGTGACCTTATTAAGTTCACGGTAATCGATGCACAGACGCATCGATCCATCCTTCTTTTTGACAAACAAGACTGGTGCTCCCCAAGGAGACGAAGTAGGTTTAATGAAACCTTTAGCCAGCAATTCATCCAGTTGCATCCTCAATTCCTTCATCTCTGTTGGCGCCAACCTATAAGGTGCTCTAGCAACAGGGGCTGCTCCAGGGATGATGTCAATTCTGAATTCTACTTGCCTATCTGGTGGTAAGCCAGGTAGCTCTTCAGGAAACAATTCAGGGTATTCAGAAATGACGGGGATGTCTTCCATCTTAGGTTTCGGCTCATCGATAGTTACATGTGCCATGTAGATGACACAACCCTTCTTCAAACACTTAGAGGCCTTGAGCATAGTCACTTGCTCAGGCAGTCCATACCGGGTATCTCCCTGAATGGTAAGTGATTCACCAGACGGAGTCTTGATCACCACTTGCTTCTTATTACAGACAATTTGGGCCTGGTTGTGAGATAACCAGCCCATGCCTAAAACGATGTCGAAACCGGCCAACTTCAAAGGAAGTAGGGACAAAGGAAAAGAGTGGTTCTTAATGGATATGAAGCATCCATCTAACATGGTTGAGGCGGTTTCTAAGGTGCCATCTGCTAACTCCACCTCATATTTCACTCTTAGGGTTTTAACAGGTAAATTCAGCAATTTGCAAAACTTATTATCTACAAATGATTTATCTGTGCCTGAATCAAAAAGTACTCTTGCATAGATATCATTTATGAGAAAGGTACCTATGATCACGTTATCGTCTTGCACAGCCTCCTTCGCATCCATCCTAAAGACCCTAGCATTGGTCTTCTTGGCCTCTTCAGGCTTCTTGGCGTATTTAGGGTAGTTGGTTTTAATGTGCCCTTTCTCATTGCAACTGTAGCACGTTGCATCCTTCAGCTTTTTGCAATCCAAGGTCTTGTGTTCCTTGGACTTGCATATCCCGCAAGCAAAAGTTCTTGACTGAGTCTGTGAGTTCGATTCGAGCCTGCACTTTCCGAAGTGCTGTTTCTTGCAGACTTTGCACTTGGGCTTTTCACCAGATTGATGCCCATCCTTCTTTGACTCAGACCCCTTCTTGTTGTCACCGTTTCCTCGGTGCTTCTTGTTTGACCTCCGTGAATTATCATCTTCACGTTTTCTTTTCTCAGCATCTTTGTTCCTCAGCGATCTTTGTCTGACCGCGTCCAGCGTGAGGGACAAAGATATATCCGCTACAGATCTGAAAGTAGCTGGCCTAGAGGCCTTCACGCTTGCCTTTATCTCGGGGGCTAAACCCCCAATGAAACGAGCTATTCGTTTGGGTTCCAGGGTCACCAGATACGGAACCAACCTCGACATTGTATTAAAGCTCGTGAGGTAAGCTTGGCAATCTAGATTGGTCACTACCAACGAAAGAAAATCTGACTCAATCTTTTCGACCTCGTGCTGAGGACAGTAGTTCTCCCTGATGAGGGCAACGAATTGTTCCCAAGACATGTTGTACAATGGGATCTTCCCAGTGGCCTGAATCAGCGATCTCCACCAGGCTAAGGCCTCGCCTTTAAAAGATTGTGACACAAACTTGACTATATCCCTCTCAGCGCACCCGCTGATATCCACTACTGTGTCCATCTCATCTAACCACGTCATGCAGTCAATGGCTCCTTTTTCCCCAGTGAAATCCCTGGGTTTGCATGAAACAAAGTATTTATAGGAGCAACCCTTATTACGGGGTTCTTGATTTAGTACAATCTGTTGAGATGGAGCACTGTGGTGGTTTGAGGAGAGTCGATCATCATCTTTCTTTGGTTCTTCCTTCTTGGATGGAGGCTTTGAATGCGGTGTAGATAGGGTCCTACTTCGAGTCCCACTATATTCTTCATACTGCCGCTCTAAGGCCTTTGTAACAGCGTCGTCTACTAACGCTTTCAGTTCAGCACCCGTTATATTAATTCGGGCGTTATCATTATTCTCCACTGGGTGACTATTAATTTCATCCGAGTCAGCCATTTTAATTGAACTGTTACATAAGACAAGGACAATAGTTTACTTGGGAGTTTATTATGGAATTGTCTTTTATGGCAATTCATTAACCATGGTAAACATAGACCATATTGGGTTAATTTGTTACTCACATTTATTTAGGATTTTTATTATACTTTATCCTAATTATAAAACAATAACAGTTTTATTAGTAGCACAAAAGGCCTAGTCACAAGGACATTTTTAAATTATAAGCCATGATTTCAGAGAATCAAGGTATGAAGGTTAGAACATAGTTCTTTACCTTTTTCAGACAGGGTCATAGACTATTACTGTCTTTTGTCTCATATGAAAATGAGCAGGGCCCGTAGGCACTATATTACCAATGTATGGTCAAAATATGATCATCTTAGTTGATGATTTAAACCCATGATTCAGAGATCATTAAGTTGGGTTAGGAATCTTTTGAAGAATCCTTTTTAAGAATGACGTGTGTGATTTTAACGAATCACTTCTGCCATGAGTGTTAACTTGTTTTCAGATGTTAACAGGGATTTGAATCTTTTAAACAGGTCTTACCATCTTGGCCAGGTCTTTAAAATGACACTCAGGCTAGGTTTCACTCTTAAGATTCTTATTCAATATTAAACAGGCAGGTTATTATTAAAAGGAATGATTTTGATTCATTTATTTCATATATAATTTAATTATGCATAAAATGGCAAAAATGAAATTTATAAATTAAACATTCCATTAATTATTAATAGATTACACATCGCCCTAAATGGGACTTTTTAGACAGAACAACATACCCACGCAGGGGTCAAATTGAAATACTAGTCCACGCAGGGACTTAAACAAACAACACACCCTCGTAGGGGTTAACAGAGAGATAGACCCACGCAGGGGTCAGAACAAACAAACATACCCACACAGGGGTCAATACAGCAAGATAGGCCCACGCAGGGGCTCAACTGATACAAGGAAATTACAACAACAGTGGAAGGATTCAATGGTCCTTCTTGCTCTTCCCTTTTATTAGGCTTGTCAATCCTTGGAAGAAACTTTATCGCTCCCTGCGGTCTCAGTGAAAGTCTCGCTCGACTTGGTCCAACCTTTGCAGAATTTCTTCACGCTCTGGTGGGGAGAACCTTGGCGGCTGCGATTGTTGCCGAATTATAGGTCTAGTAGGTATTTGGTACCCATGAGTTGGGTACCCTACTCCCCAAGGAGCTCCATACTGTCCTTCAGGATGAAGGGCGTTATAGTTTGCCGCTACCAAATACGGGTCGGCTTCAGCGTAACCATAGTTGGTGTGAGCCGGCTGCTCAAACGGGTTGTACGCCATCGAACCCGTGTATGCTGGAATCGGGTTATTAAAACCCATCGGTGGTGGTTGCGGTGCAACTGGGTTCGAAGGTCCACCCATTTGTGGATCTTCTTGAAGTGGCGGATAATGACTGCCACTTGATTGTTCAGGAGAGCTAAAATGAAAGTCCCCTCCTCGTGCAGACATACGTGCTCCTGTTCTCCTACGCCTCGGTGGTTGCGGAGGTGCTGGCTGAACAGGTGGCGGTGGAGGCGGTGGCGTGACTGCCACGAATCGTGAATCCCCAGAGGGATCCTGCTGCTGCTGCTGGTGAGGCGACGAATGGTGCGAGGGTGTAAAATACCACTCGAACTGGTTAAATCATGCCTGGTAACTGTCCGGACCACGGTAGGGTGATCCATGAAAAGACGAACCATCTGAGACCTCGATAGGATGGTTCGGAGTTCTGGTTGCGGGCTCGACTGGATCGGTGTCCTCGTCCATGTCCTCTGCATGATCGCCGGAGTAATGATCCTCTGGCCCCAATGGGTTAAAACCCACTGGTTCTTGTATGTAGTTTGCCGGGTTAAACCGGCCCCTAAAAACAGGTGTAGGGTCACCAAAGAAATGGTACGATAGGGATCGCTGTAGAGGTATGTAAGAAGGTTGAGGGTTATCGGGCTCATTTTCCGAATGTGGCCCATAAGAGTTATGAACGGGAGGCGTCGAACTGTGTGAAACAGATCGTCTCGCAGGTTCAAAAAGGTTCATCCTGTTCTCTCGTGGGTCAGCACTCGCGGTGGCGGAAGGAGCTCGCATGTGCGAAAGCCCGGCCTCGTTGTCATTGGGGGCGGTGATTGGCCCCTTGCCTCGTCCTCTTCGTCGAAAGAATCTTGGCGGCATATTTAATCCTGTCAATACAACATAAGATAACGACAAGACTATATAAAATAAAGGTCAAAACAAAACCAAACCAAGTAGAATTTGTCCTATGTTATTTGTCTAGACTCGAAAGTTTAGGAATGTGCAATTGTGTTATTGAGATTAAACACAAAAGGCTAGTGTTTAATTCACTCAATGTTGGCTCTGATACCAACCTGTCACACCCCGAATTCCACGTGTCACCGGTGGGCCCGGTGGGGGATTATCGTGACGTGATTGGCAACATAATAGTCAAATAACACAATATTTAATACGCACAGCGGAAGCAAATGAAAGATATATTTCAACTGAATAAAATATTGTAATATCAAGTATCACAACAGTCGAAAGTTTATCCACAGAACGGATCAGAAATAATTAGGAAACAATAGTTCAACAGACTTTAGGCATCTTAAGCTTGCGAGACTCTTTTGATGCTAAGGAGATATCCAGCCAATTACGAGTAGTACCTGCACTTAATCTTTTTGGGAAAATACGTCAGTTTACACTGGTAAATACAATCAACTGACTCATTTTGAAAAGTTTAATAAAATTGATTTGAATGCACGTGGCACAAACTTTTTTATAACTTGGGATAATTATTTAAATATATAATCTCGTAAAAGAATTACATGTTCCTTATGCGTTCAGTAGCCCGGATCGTGCCGGGTTAAAGATCAATAGACACACCACATTATTTATTTATGCACTGACGGGTGTACGCCTACACCCCGCGCTTAGGTCGTGGCCATTTCGTAAAATGATGCCAAGGATATCCGGGACATGGTCATTAACCTCCCAAAGGCTTTAAGTAAACAAAACAATTTAAACGGGCTGATCAATATCAATTAACCACCATATGATGGAAGATTTAATGCCCGACCAAGCGGTATTTTATATACCGTACCCCAAGCCCGTATAGGGAAAATAAGTTAAAAGTATTTACCTTTGCAAGTATAATTCACAAACAGCAAATGCAAGTAGCTTTTACTGGTCCTCCTATTCTGGAACGAAGGTTTATAATAACCTATTAGAATCCTAACGGGTCTTTAGTTAAGCTTAAGCTTAGACCGGTTAGTTTTAAAGATACGGTTCGTACGCACGATTAAGCGAAGACCGGAATAGAATGTGATTTAGACCCGACAAGTTTGAAGACTTGCTTAATATGGGTATTTCATACACATTCTGGATTTTGAGATAAAACCGATAAGGTTTGACCCGTTTCGGCTAATTTATGCAAACTAGTTACATAAACCGCACCGAACGCGTAATAAGCGTAACGGGTATTCATGAGAGCCATATACAGGTTTCCTAAGTTAATATGCCTGAAATATGTTGTGACATCAGTAAGATATCTTTTATTATGCCCGAAACGAATTTAAACACAAACTATGCCCCGTAAGGGTAGTTTGGTCATTTACAAGGTTATAAAAGAGTTTAAGTATTAACCTGAGTTACAGGTCTGATGTAATCAGCAAAAATACTCAATTTAATAAGTTACAACAGTAGGGTAGAGTATATATGTGAAATTTATCAATTATAACCAAACTATGCACCGTAGGGGCATTTTGGTAATTTCACATAAGCCGAAAAGCTCAAAACTGAAGTCTGAGATAAACAACTTTTGCTTACTGTTAAAATATTATAATTTACCTAAAATATCAGTAGGTATCAACCCTTGTATGTTTAAAATAGTTTTAGTACATACTATGCGTTAAAAACGCTTAATAAGGCGATTAGAAGCCGTTTCCGGGTTCTATATGGAAAACTGATATTTTTATTATTCCAGAAGGTTTAAAATAATTTATTTATCATATATAATCAGTAGCAAAAGGTTTGGGGTCAAAAAGATATGTAAAACTCATTTTATAGCCCAAAAGGGCAAAACCGACAATTACCGAATCAAGCCTACTACTCTAAGTTATGCTCAGCCTAAAATTAATTAAAAATATTCAAAAATCCCAAAATAATATATTATATCAGTGGGTAAAGAGTTTGATATCAAAAAGTGGGTTTAAATAGGCTATACGCTAATTATGTCGTTTAATCGCTAAAGAAGCTTTCTAATTGCGCTAATGAGCATAACTCTCCATCTACACCTCAAACTGATGTCAAGTTTTGGGTGCAAGTTTATAATTCAGTAACTAAGGTTTCTACACTTTTACATTTTCAAAAATCACGTTTTATGGTGAGAAGGGCATAATGGTCAACAAATGAGCAATTAACGGAATCATGCATATTAATTGGATAACTAATGAACCATGGTGTATAATCACAGAGGGTTATACTAGCATGTAACCTAATCCAATTAAATCTCTAAGGCATTTCTAAAACATACCAAAACGGGTCAGAACTGAACTCAAAGCAAAAGTCAAAGCTTTGCGACTTTCTGTTCCGAACCGGGTCTAAACAGAAAATTGTCGGGTTGAACATGTTTAGACATGTTCTTACATAAATTACCAAGTTATATTAATGATCAAACAGGTTGTATGGGTCCTACATTGCTAATTATGCATAAATTGGAAATTAAGCATTCTGTTGACTTTTTAATAACAAGTTTGACCCGACATTAGACCTAGTTAGAGTGGGAATCAGAGGGTGCCCTTTTAAGGGTTTAATGCCCACATAATTACCAACTTATAACTACTTTCAATTCGACTAATCACTGAACCATCAATGATTAATCGCTAAGTCAACCGTTAATTACGACGGTTTGACTTTTAAGCTAAAACTAAGCAAAAACTTAACTAAGAAAGGTTAAGCATACTTACTGAAGTCCTATGCACGATTAGGAAAGACTTGGGTCTGCTCTTAAGCTCCAAGAAGCTCCAGAAATGCAGAAATGAGGTGTGAAGAAATGGTTGCAACCTTGTGGCCTTTTATAGTGTTCAAAACCTCATGGATTGTTGACACACAAGTCTAACTATGGCCTTGGATCATTTCCAGATGTCCCTAAGTGTCTAGGGGTTTCTTAGGGGTCGTGCAAGATGAGGAAAATCGTTTTAAGTCGGTTAAAATGGAGTTGGCAGACAAGAACCCAAAGAATTCGGAGCAGAAGGCCCCTCGGGGCACGCGTAGACCCTCCCCAGGGTCCTCGCGTGGCGCGACGCCCCTACTGATCAAATCTGAATTTCTGATTTTTTATGCTTTGGTCCTTGGCTCTTGGAAACTTTGCTTCGACTTTATTTCTTGCACTTTGAACCCTCCAATTTGACTTATAAGGGCTTCAAGACATTTACCCACTTTGTTTAGTCCTCGGTTAACTTTATTGTTACCCGAAAAGTCATAAACTTCATTGTAGACGCTTTTAACCCCTCGCATACGAATTTGATCATAACTTTCTCATACGATAACGAAACTTTATGAAATTTATATCGTGCATTCTAGTGAGCATAATTTACCGTTACAAAGCTTCGTGTTTGCTAAAAGGTCACTCAGAGGTATAACTTAAACATGTTGACACATTTAACCCCTGTAGTTTGTAATCTCTCACTTTCTTTCATTTTTAGCTTTGTATGATCCATGATTTATTCGTTTGAAGGTATGAGCATCATGTAGGGTTAATGTACAATATATTTATTCACTGTTGACATTTAGAATTCGTATATTCACATACTTTCCATGATTGTCAACTTTAATCCTTCTATAACACTATTTCACACGTTCAAACCTATGACACGTGTCAACACATTATAGGACGTGAATTTTCGAGGTGTTACAACAAGAAACGAAAAATGAGCATTTAGTTTAATGATGTGTATTTGTATGCTCAATAAAAGCTCAAAACTCACTTTTTGTGAGAATGGGTTTTTATGTGATCAAGTATATATAATCAAATTTTAACTAGATTTGTCATGCTGTTTCATAATTTCCTTATGTTGGTTCTTTTTATCATGACGCTATCGGTTGTAAATTTGTAAAAATATAACCTTTTTAGAATTTGAAACTCCCAAATTAAACCTAGACAAGTAAAAAAAAATGAAAAAAAATGAAAAAATTTTGAAAAAATTTGGGGTGTTTAGCGGTTCCAATAGAGTTTTGTGTAAGGCTTGTAATTAGGACTTGCAAAATTCAAGGTTTTAGCATCCCCCCCCACACTTAAATTACACATTGTCCTCAATGTGTCCCAAAAATAAGTTTTTAGGTTGATTGAATGTGTAAAAAGTTGTGAAAAAGCAAAAATTTATGTTACTGGGCGTCTAGACACGGCCCCGTGGTGTCCGGGCACGGCCCCGTGTTCAGATCGCCAGTAACAGAAAACGAAACAAAGTAACAGAAGGCTGGACACGGGGGTGTGTTCAGTGAGCACGCCCCGTGTCCAGGTACCTGAACTGGGCATTTTCCTGCAAATGGTTGAGCACGGGGCGTGTTGGCTGAGCACGGCCCCGTGCTGAACTTGCTGTAATGAAGAAAAATCGACGGAAGGCTCTGTTTTTGTGCATGGGGTGCTGGTGCAAGTTTCCCTTGGTATCCTTCACCACCCCGAGTGTGTTTTATTCCTGAAAATTAAAACTAACTAGAAAACATAAAAGCTAATCTAAATTAAACTAAGGATAGTTCCGCGGAATGCCTCCATGGTGCGCCACATTTATAAGGGTCCTTGGCTAGACCCAAAGACAGTCATATGTTACATGCATCCCATGTTGCATCGTCGGAGAGCATCATCCAAACTTGAGTCTATGACCTTCATGTAATTGACCGGGTCATCGTCTTCTACTCTTTTGCCAACTCCAAACTTCATTTCCTTGTCCCCAACCCTTAATGTTAGTGTCCCGCCATTCATGTCTACCACTGCGTGGGCCGTGGCTAGGAATGGGCTACCTAAGATGAGTGGTACTTCGGTATCTTCCTCCATATCTAGTATGACAAAGTCGGCCGGGAAGACAAATTCGCCAACTTTAACCAATAGATTTTCAGCGACACCTTGTGGATATTTGACCGACCTATCGGTGTGTTGTATGCTCATTTTCGTAGGGCTTGTCTTTCCCAAGCCGAGTCGGTCGAACATTGATGCGGGCATGAGGTTGATGCTAGCTCTGAGGTCGGCTAGTGCATTGCGAATTGGAGATTCCCCAATCGAACAAGGGATTGTGAAGCTTCCAGGATCAATCTTCTTTTGTGGGAGTTTTTTGAGTAGCAAGGCGGAGCATTCTTCACTTAAATTAACTAATTGCAATGATTCGATTTTCCTTTTGTGAGTGAGGAAGTCCCTCATAAATTTTGAATACTTAGGCATGTGTGTTAGGACTTCAACAAATGGAATATTGACATGCAATTGTTTTAGTAAATTTACGAATTTTGTGAATTGCTTATCGGTCTTTTGGCGAATTAACCGACCGGGGTATGGAACCGGAGGATTCTTGGAGGGCTCTTGATTTGGTTTAGGAGCTGCTTCTTGTTCGGCCGTCGGTGGAACCGCGGTTTGGCTAGATCGGCTCTTTTCAACTGGGGGTAGCGGAGCCTCCTCGGGACCCACGGTGCGGTTTCTCAATGTAATGAGATGTACTTGTGCCTTTGGGTTGGTTTCGGTATTGTTGGGTAATGCGCCTTGTGGTCTCTCGGACATATTTTGAGCTAGTTGATTTATTTGTTTTTCAATGTTTTGAATACTAGCTTGTTGATTTCTAAAATTCGATTCCAATTGTTGAAATCGATCCGAGTTTTTCTTCTCGGAGTCGGAGATGAGGCGAGATACAGTATCTTCAAGCCTCTCTCGTCCCCCTTGTTGTTGTTGAGAGAAATTTTGCGACTCGTTTCTTGGTTGTTGAAAGTTTGTTCGTTGGTTTAGATTTTGTTGGTTACTACTATTGTCGGGTTCTCTCCAACCAAGGTTAGGGTGGTTACGCCATCCTTGGTTGTAGGTACCCGTTAGAGGACCCGACGGCCTAGGTCTATTATCAATGTAGTTTACCGATTCCGTTTGATTATCCAATTCTTTCATACAACTCCAATTTTCATGTGGCCCACCACACCCCTCGCAAGCCATAACCGAAGTCGTTTTTACCATTTCTAACTTTTTTGATTTTTGAAGAAAGGGCTTCGATTTGGGCTTGCAAGGACGTGCTCTCATCAACCTTATGGGCGCCCGGGGCAATAGTTTTGTTGCCTCGGGGAGTGTGCCACTGAAAATTGGTTTGAGCAATTTCCTTGATTTGATTATAAATTTCATTTGGGCGACGATTACCTAAGAGTCCCCCGGAGCTAGAGTCAAGTGTTTGTCTTGTGTGTGGCAACAATCCATTGTAGAAAGTGGAAACTTGTTGCCATACTGCAAGACCATGATGAGGACACTTTCTCAGTAGCTCCTTGAACCTTTCCCAAGTTTCATATATGGATTCCCCATCCTCTTGTGAATATGTATTAATTTCAGTCATTAATTTAGCCGTTTTAGCAGGAGGGAAATACTTATATAAAAACCTTTGGGCCAGTTCATCCCAGGTGTTTGCCGAGCCAACTGGGAGGGTATTAAGCCAAGCCTTAGCTCGGTCTTTTAGTGAAAATGGAAACATTCGAAGGCGGATGGCGTCGTTTGATGCTCTATTGATCTGAAACGTATCACATATTTCTAGGAAGTTAGTGATATGCAAATGGGGATCTTCGTCCGCAAGCCCATGGAAGGTTGCGGAGTTTTGGAGCATTTGTATCAAATGCGGTCGAAGTTTGAAGTTATTGGCCTCGACATTCGGTGCATTGATAGCGGCGCCAAGATTACCTACGGTGGGTCGTAAGTAATCCATGAGGGTACGTTGATCCGCCATTGGAAGTGGGTCCCCCGAAACTTTCTCTTGGTTTTTAGCTTTAAGTCTTTTTCTGAGAAAGCGTTCGGGTTCTTCTAGAGGTTCTTTTATGTCTCTACTAGAACTGGAGCTCATACACTACGTAGAAAGTTCAGATGTGGCGCCTGGGTTCCAAGTCCTGCAATAAAAACAGAAAAGAACGTTGGTCAGAAGGTTCACCACGGCCCCGTGCTCAGGTGAACACGGCCCGTGGTCAGAGATACAGTAGTTGTTTTCCGGATCCCTGTTACTGGGGAGCTCGACACGGCCCTGTGCTGCACCGACACGGCCCCGTGTTCAACTCCCTGTAACTCAGAAAATAAAAACTGCTAGTAACAATGCTGAGCACGGCCCCGTGTCCGACCAGGCACTGCCTGTGCTGAGCTCTGCAGAAACTGGAAAATTTAAGAAAAATCCTAAAAAAATAGAAAAATAAAAAAAAAATAATAAAAAAAATGATTAGGCCGTTGATTCCTAACTTTCTTAAAATCCTTGTGTCCCCGGCAACGGCGCCAAAAACTTGATGCGTGTGAAGTGTCGTATTTTTAATGTATATTTTAAGCCATTTAACACTTTTTAGCCAAGTTTTAAATTTATAAAACACGATATTTATTAACACTAAACACACATATGGGCAAGTGCACATATGGACAAGTTTTTTGCGATTGTTTGAAGAATTTCACGAGACGGGGAACATTAGTCACCAATGTAGCTTGTCTTTTATTACTCTTATTGCAAAATCTAAAACGCCTATGGGTTTGAAAGATTATCGGCCTATTAACCTTGTGGGAGTGATCAATAAAGTCATTTCCAAGGTGGTTGCCGAGAGGATAAAAAAGGTGATGGGGGATGTGATTTCGGACTCGCAATCCGCTTTTCTTAAGGAGCGGTATATTTTGGATGGGCCGCTTGTTCTAAACGAATTAATTGGGTGGATTAAGAAGTTTGGAAAAAAGGCTTATCTTCTTAAGCTTGATTTCCAAAAGGCATACGACAATGTCAGTTGGGATTTTCTTTTATCTATTCTGGAGCAAATGGGATTCCCAGTTAAATGGTGCTCGTGGATCAGAGGTATTGTGTACTCAGCTAGGTCTGCGTTCCTAGTAAACGGGTCGCCTACGTTTGAGTTTAATTGTCAAAAAGGGCTCAGACAAGGTGACCCGTTATCCCCCTTTTTGTTCTTAATTGTCATGGAGGCTTTGTCTAAGATGATCTCGCGGGCTTGCTCTTTGGGGGATATTGAGGGTGTTAAAGTTTCTAGGGAGGGGCCGAACATTTCTCACATGTTGTATGCTGACGACGCGCTTTTGTTGGGGACTTGGTCTGACAAGAATGTGTTGATGACTAATCGTTTGTTACGTATTTTTCATTTGGTCTCTGGGTTGCGCATAAATGCTCATAAGTCTCAAATCTTTGGATTGGGAGTTCCTGATTCGGATGTCATTGGTATGGCCGAGGTCTTAGGTTGCAAGGTTGGTGACTTCCCTTTTATTTATCTTGGGATTAAAATCGGTGCTAATATGAATCGGTCGGCTCACTGGGACGTGGTCTTAGAGACGGTTAGAAGCAGACTTCTTTCTTGGAAGGCGAAATTGTTATCAATGGGTGGTCGCTTAACCTTGATAAATTCGGTTCTAGCGAGCCTTCCAGTTTACTACTTTTCTCTATTTAAAGCGCCGAAAGAGGTGATTGAAGATATCGAGAGGTTAATGCGAAAGTTTCTTTGGTTTGGTAACAAAGATGGTAAAGGGATATATTGGGTTTCCTGGGATGTTGTCTCTAGACCGAAGAGATACGGGGGGTTGGGGATAACAAAATTGTCCGAAGTTAATTTGGCGCTACTAGTCAAATGGGCCTGGAGGTTCAAAACTAATCGTGAAGGGCTTTGGAGAAGGGTGGTGTGTAGTATCCATGGAGGTTGTGGTAAATGGTCGTTTCTCCCGGTCAAAAAAGCGCTCCCAGGGACATGGAAGGCTATTGTAAACCTGCTGGAAAAAAGCAGAGTTAATGGGTCCAGTTTAGATATTATGTTTCGGTGCAACTTGGGGAATGGAAACAACACCAGCTTCTGGAAAGATAAATGGTTTGGAGACATGCCTTTGCGCTTTAGATGGCCATCCCTTTTTGAAGCGGAGAAGGATAAAGATTGCGTTGTCAGTAACCGGGTTTGTTTTGATGGGTCTCGTAACAAATTGACTGCAGAATGCTCTGCGGGTGCTTATACTGTGGCGGGTATTTCGGAGATGCAAGACGTCATGTTTATGTTATCGCATATTAGTTTTAAAGACAGCAGCGATAGATGGTCCTGGGACGCTGACCAACCGGTGGAGTTCTCTGTTTCTGCAGTTAAAGAATCTTTGCAGCGGCATTTGTATAGCAGTAATGACAGCGGGTTTTTTTGGGTTAATTGGGTGCCGATTAAGGTTAATTTGCTGGTCTGGAGGATTGTGAAAGGTAGGATCCCCACTCGTGTAGAGCTGCGCAAAAGAAAGATCGAGTTGCCGTGCTATTATTGTCCGATGTGAAGACTGGAAGATGAGACGGTTAGTCATATCCTCTTTGACTGCAGGTTCGCGTCTGAAGTGTGGAACAAAGTCTGGTGTTGGAATAGATTGAGGCCCCCTGATTTTGGCTCTCTAGAAGACGTGTTAAGCTGGCCGAACTCGAGAAATTTCTCTACTGCGAAGAAGAAGCTGATTCGAGGCATTTTTATGGTTACTATTTGGGCACTTTGGAAAGAAAGGAACAAGGTGGTGTTTCAAGACTCCGATCCGAAGGCGGTAGAGGTTGTCTCCTTAGTTAAGTCCTTGGCGTTCGTATGGTTAAAATATAGAAAGAAATGTAATAGGATTGATTGGAAAGACTTGGTGAAATACCCGTTGTACATGTTGTAAGTGGTGGTCGTGGGTTGGTCCGTTTTGTGGCCTTCCCCGTTTTTTGAATGAATTTTTTGTTTCAAAAAAAAAAGTGCACCCATCGTGAGCGTAGTATAGTGTTGGTAAGATACCGAGGTCGTCCAAGGACACAAGAGCTTTTAGTACCGGTTTATCCTCAACGTCTAATCAAATCAAAAGTTTAGAAAAAGGTTTTAAACAAGAAAAATAAAACTAACTAAAATGCTGAAAAATAAAATAAAATAAAAACAGATAGACAAGATGAATCACTTGGATCCGACTCGTGTTTAGTGTAACCTTTGATTATTTCCGCACTTTTGCACTTTTTAAGAGATTATCTTAGTTATTGTAGTAGGCCCCTCTTCTGAAGGTGACGTTACCCTCAACCCAGAAATTTGAGTCAGCAAGGATACAATCCTAAAGGGTTGGATTATTGAAAGATAATTAATTAAGTTATTAATGCATATTGTGGTAGGCCCCTCTTCTGGAGGTGACGTTACCCTCGGCTAAGTAGTCTGAGTCAGTAGGGATACAGTCCTAAGTAGCCGGGTTAAAGTTTTAATAGTAATTTACATATGATGGGATCAAGGAGTTCGGACCCCCGCCATCCAATACCAGTGGGTATTGAAGGAGGTCCTACTAAAGTTGACCCAGGTCCTTGCAGGATCTATACACTGAACAAGGCAAGACTCTTACCAAACCGTTCCCTTAACCCCCGACCAGGTAGCCAACATACCTCCATATAAACCGTGGAGATATGAATGGTGAAAATCTTTTATTTTATATAGACAGTAAAATAATGCCAAGACACCACGGACAAACGATAAGGAAGACTCACCTTCAACATAAGAAACTAGTTATTAAAGTCATTAATACATAACCAAATAAAAAGTGCGAAAAGATTAAAAATAAAAAGTATTACACTAGACACTTGTCTTCACCAAGTGATGTAAGAGACTTAGGCAAACATGGCCTTTGATTGTCAAGAACTATTACGATCAATCTTGGATCCCGAGACTACTCACACACTCTATGATGGATGATGGATGATGGTGGTGGATGTGGGTTGTGATGGTGGTGGTGGGTAGGTGAAGTGTGAGAGAGGTGGTTTGCCAAGGGATGGTTTGCAAATGAGCCAAGAACCCCTATTTATAGCCTGCACAGAAGCCCGGACACGGCCCCGTGTCCACCCGTCTTCTCTTTCTTCATTAAATGCAGTTTGTCTGCATTAGTTGACCACGCCCCCGTGTCCGCTGGGCACGACCCCATGTGCAGAAGCGTATCTGTACTATCAAGATTTCCTCAGATTCTGCGAATCTTAGAGTTGACCACGGCCCCGTGTCCACTGGGCATGCCCCCATGGTGGGTAATAGAAGCTTCTACAACTTTGTCTTTTCTGCAGACACTTGGGCACGCCCCCATGCTCATTAAGCACGGGGCGTGTTCAGCTTTCTGTTTTCTTGTTTTGCTTGGGAAGATGTTGTCTAAGGGGTCGGGCATGCCACGTTTATCCCTTTTCTTGTATTTATGTTAGATTTAGCTGCATTTTTGCTTCTTTTGTTCATTTGAGCTCATTTAATCCTGAAAATACAAAAGGAAGACAAAAACACACTTTTTCCAACATTCGTACTAAAAAGGGTTAGTTTAATGCCACATTTGATGTAATTTATATGTTGCATTTTGAGCACATCAAGTTCCTTCTGGTAATGCAACTATGGGTGCGTTGGTTAACCTTTTGTCACAACCCCCGCCCCCTATCTGTCCGGGGAACGGGCTGCCGCGAGGCCAGTTTTGGTGGTATCGTTTTGTTTATCAATTTGGCAGCGGAAATTTCATCAGGACCGTAGTTAGGAAATGTTTTATCAGAGTAAAACCACCATATTTTATATTAATAACCACATGGGTAAAACCTAAGTTTCTTATTACAACATGTTTATAGGGATAAACCCTATTTTATTGAATTTAAAACATCGTCTTTTAGGTAACTTTTATAGCCACATTTTTCCAAGCTGTTAGTGCTCTCCAGCTGGCTTTCTTCTAATTGGCTTTTACATTTTGTTACCTGAAACGCGTTTAAAAACATTTTGTCAGTGGGAAATACTGGTGAGTGAATCCCAGTTTAATCAAGAAGAGTTTTATTCTTTAACAGTATTGAGAGCTATCACGTTGTTTATTTCTACACAATTACTCATTCAGTACTGTCAATCCTGACTGGTGGGTCATATTACACATTGGCTAACTCGTTGTCCAATGGTAACGTGTTCCACATTTTGTATACAAAACCCCAACATACCGGCAGTAATTGAAGAACTACAAAGACTCAATCACTGCTTAATCACATTGTAATACATTTAAGGTTTTGTAAAAACGATTTACAAAAAGGAGATTACTCACATTGCTGTCTTAGGTTTTCTGTAAGGGTTTCCTGGTGATTATCTATAATTTACACAAATGCACATATTTTTTTAGTAAAATAACCCATTATTTACATTAGTAATACCCTCCCCGAGACGACATTCCAACGACTACGTCGGGCAGAACCTCGACAGCCGTTACGGAACCTTGGATCAATCGGGAAGCGTATCTAATATGTAACCGGGGTTATAATACTTACATCGGGGCAGAACTTCGTTAATTAGGGGGTATTATACCCGATAATTATGCCTACTATTCAGAATTTAGAGAGAGGAAAGATTTATGAACGATTTGTGAACTATGGCCAACGAATTCTATATATAGGTCTGTTCGGGGGGTCTGTCGCGCCCCGCGTAAGATGAGAAGGGGGCTTACGCGGCCCGCCAGGGACTACGTGTCCCGTGATAGGCTTGCCGAGTCAGCCCTAGACCCCACACGCATCAGACACGTGGCGTGCTCCGGTGCGTCCTCGTATCCAGGTCGTCGCGCCCCGCGTAGCCTTGTGCTAAATCCGTAGCGGGCCGCGAGCGACATTAAAAATTGATTTTTATTTTATTTTTAATGATATAATGTATTTTGGGCTCGGTTTTCACATACAGGGTGTATTTTAAGACAAATGGGAATATTTTAATATAAATTAAGTTGTCAGAAAAATTCTGGAGGGTTATTATATCCTCCCCCTTGTTTTAGAGCTCGTCCTCGAGATCTACTGGAACAAGTGTAGATATTTCCTTTGCATTTCTGATTCAAGCTCCCATGTGTATTCTGGTCCTCTTTTGGAGTCCCACTTCACTTTGACCAGAACTAATCTCTTATGCTTGAGGTTCTTGACTTTCCTGTCTTCAATTTGTAGAGGCCTCTCTATAAATTTTAACTGCTCATTTACCTCTATATCCTTAAGAGTTACTATCAGTGTTTTATCAGCTAAGCATTTCTTGAGATTACATACATGAAATACATCATGTATTCCTGCCATTTCCTCTGGCAGTTGTAGCTGATAGGCTACGGGTCCTATTCTTCTAATAATCTCAAAAGGTCCAACATACCTGGGACTTAGCTTTCCCCTTTTGATGAATCTTACCACTCCTTTCCAAGGAGAGACTTTCAATAACACCTTATCTCCTACTTGAAATTCCAATGGTTTTCGTCTGTTATCAGCATAACTCTTTTGTCGATCACGCGCTGCTTTCAGTTGTTCCTTGACTTGAATGATTTTGTCTGTTGTTTCTTGCACTATCTCAGGTCCAGATAGTTGCTTTTCTCCAATTTCTGCCCAGCAGACCAGCGTTCGGCATTTTCGTCCATAAAGCGCTTCGAATGGTGCAGCATTGATACTTGTATGATAACTATTATTATAAGAAAATTCTATCAATGGTAAATGATCATCCCAATTACCTCCGAAATCAATTACAAAAGCTCTAAGCATGTCTTCCATTGTCTGAATTGTCCTTTCACTTTGTCCGTCTATTTGAGGATGATAAGCGGTGCTTAGATTCAACTTGGTTCCCATGGCTTTTTGGAAACTGGTCCAAAAATGTGAAGTAAAATGACTATCTCTGTCAGAAAAAATTGATAGAGGAATTCCATGTAATGAAACTATTTCATTTACATATAATTTAGCTAACTGTTCCATACCGAAAGTTTCTTTCATTGGTAGGAAATGAGCTGACTTGGTTAGCCTGTCTACAATCACCCAGATTGTATCATTACATTTTCTTGTTTTGGGTAATTTAGTAACAAAATCCCTTGTTATTAATTCCCATTTCCAAACAGGCATTTCTAACTGTTGCAGTAAACCTGAAGGTTTCTGATGTTCAGCTTTAATTTGTGAACATGTTAAACACTCTGCAACATATGCTCTGTATCCTTTTTCATTCCTATCCACCAAAAATTATTCCTTAAGTCCTGATACATCTTATCACTTCCAGGATGCATCGTATATTTAGACTTATGGGCTTCTTCTAATATTCGGTGGCGTAGGTTTCCTAATTTAGGTATCCACATTCTTTTCTTATGGAATCTCCAAATTCCATCTGTTCCTGGTTCTAATTCTTTAATCATTCCTTTTAACTTTTCGGTATCATCCTTGATTACTGATTCTTGTGCCTTTCTAATCTGTTCATTTAAATCTACTTGCAGATTTAACTTAAGAGAACATACTCTTTTTGGCTTTACATGATATTTTCGACTTAAAGCATAAGCTACTACATTTGCTTTTCCTGCATGGTACTGGATATTACAATTATAATCACTAAGTATTTCCATCCAACGTCTTTGTCTCATATTCAATTCTTTTTGCCCAAAAACATACCTTAAACTCTTATGGTCGGTGAAAATGGTAAACTTACTACCGTATAGGTAATGTCTCCAAATTTTAAGGGCAAAAATTATGGCTCCTAACTTTAGATCATGGGTTGAATAATTCTCTTCATGATTCTTAAGTTGTCTAGAGGCGTAAGCTATAACCTTTTGACGTTGCATTAACACACATCCATAACCTAATTTAGAAGCGTCACAATAGATTACTAGGTCTTCAGTTCCTTCTGGTAACGCTAGTATGGGTGCATGGGTTAATCTTTGCTTAAGAATTTTAAATGCTTCTTCTTGTTTTGGTCCCCATTCAAACTTAACGGATTTACAGGTTAACTTAGTTAAGGGAATGGCTATTATAGAAAAATCTCGAATAAATCTTCTATAATAACCGGCCAATCCTAAGAAACTTCTAACCTCGATTGGTGACTCAGGGGTTTTCCACTTGGTAATCGCCTCGATCTTGGTGGGATCTACATGAATTCCTTCATGATTAACTAGGTGTCCGAGAAACTGTATATGTTATAACCAAAACTCACACTTCGAAAACTTAGCATAAAGCTTTTCTTTCCTCAATAAACTTAGAAGTGCGTGCAGATGCGCTGCATGTTCTTCTTTGCTTTTAGAGTAAATGAGAATATCATCTATAAAGACAATTATGAATTTATCCAAATATGGCTTACATATTCGGTTCATCATGTCCATAAATGCAGCTGGGGCATTGGTTAAACCAAATGGCATGACAGTAAATTCATAATGGCCATACCTTGTTTTGAAAGCGGTCTTAGGAATGTCCTCTTCCTGTACCTTTAATTGATGATATCCTAATCTTAAATCGATTTTAGATAAAAATTGTGCTCCTTGCAATTGATCAAACAGATCATCTATTCTTGGTAATGGATACCGATTCTTAATCGTGACTTTGTTCAATTCACGGTAGTCAACTCACATACGCATTGATCCGTCCTTATTTTTAACGAATAAAATCGGTGCTCCCCATGGTGATGAGCTTGGCTGAATAAATCCTTTCTCCAACAATTCATCTAATTGTTTCTTTAGTTCCTGCATTTCTGCGGGTGCCAATCGGTAAGGTGCTTTGGCAATTGGTGCGGTTTCGGGTATCAAATGGATTCTGAATTCAACTTTTCTATCTGGAGGTTGCCCTGGTAGCTCTTCTGGAAATACATCTGAAAACTGGGATACTACTGGAATATCCTTTAATTCTTTTCCTTTAGTGTTAGTGATTATAGAAATCAAATACACTAATGATCCTTTTCTTATATAACTTGTTGTTTTCATCACAGAGATGAATTTAGTGGATCTAGAGGTTTTATTTCCTTTAATTGTGATCTTTTCACCCCTTGGTGAATTTACTTGGATTGACTTTTGATCACATAAAATACTGACTTTATTGGCTATTAACCAATCTATTCCTAACACAACATCAAATCCTGCCAGATTCATGGGGTAAAGGTTTGCAATAAATTTCTGATTTAGAATTTCTATTCTTGCTCCCTGCAAGATTTCAGAAATCTTAATGGTTTCCCCATTTGCTGTCTCTACTAGACATTCTTGTGGAAGTTTAGTTAATGATTGATTGAGAAGTTTGCAAAATGAAGTATTAATAAAACTTTGGTTCGCACCAGAGTCAAATAATACTTTAGCAAAAACATCATTAACTAAAAACGTACCGGTGATCACATCTGGGAACATTTTTGCTTCTTCTGCAATCAGAACAAATGCTCTAGCATTTTTAGTATTCTTGGTGTTCGTAGCTGGAGCTAGCTTTGGACAGTTAGGCTTGATATGACCTTGTTCTCCCCAGTTGTAGCATATCCTATTGCTAGGCTTTTTCCTGCAGTCTTCCACCTTGTGTCCAGATATTTTGCAGAAGTTACAGTATATGGAGCATCTTCCAGAATGCTTCCTTTTTCAGTACTTACAGTAGGGTGCAGAGGTAGAACCTACATTTCTCCCACGGTTAGAATTTCCAGAACGAAATTCTTGGGTAAGCTTCTGGATTAGGTTCCTCCTTTGATCCTCTTTTCATGTACGGACTAATTCATCTGTCAAGGTGTTGGCTAGTTCTACAGCTTCTTCTATGGTTTGAGGTCTAGCTGCCTTGACTACATGCCTTATCTCCCCAATTAATCCCCAGATGTAACGGGAGATTAATACTGGTTCAGTTGAAGCAAAGGTTGGTACTATTCGGGCATATTCAAAGAATAATGTAGTATAACCCTTACTATCTATTCCAGTCATCCTAAGATTTAGGAATTTATTTGCTATCTATTCTTTTTCATTGGGAGGGCATAATTTCCTTTCTACCATGTTTTTAAACTCCTCCCATTCCATATTGTAAGTTCTATCACTTCCCCTAGACTGAAGGATAGTGTTCCACCATTCTAGTGCTGAATTCTTAAACAGATTGGAAGCAAACATTATCTTATCCTCTTCCGCACATTTACTTATTCTTAAGACTGCCTCAGTCTTTTCTATCCAGCGTAGAGATGCAACGGCCCCTTCGTTGCCCGAGAATTTCATTGGTTTACAAGACCAGAATTCTTTATAAGAACAACCATAAGGCATGGTTCTTCTTCTTTTGGGAATGGGTGCTTGAAGTACGGGTCCATTGTTCACGCTGTATTCTGGTTTAGTGGGTCGTTTACTGCTATGTTTACTTTTAGTATCAGCTTCCTTAACAGTTTGAATAATAAATGGCATCGCATCTATTATTCCTTGTGCCACTATGTGTTGGATGACACTGTTGTCCACTTGGTTTCCATTATTGTTGTTGTTCGGGTTTTCATTATCCGGGTTAATGTTACTCTGGTGGTTTTCCTGGGTTACTTCGTCGTCCATCTGAATTTTAAACATTTTCCAATTATTAATATCACCAAATAGTTAATAATTTGGGCAACAACCACACAACACACATATTGGTCAAAAGCGTCGAGCATTGCGAATTTACTCTTTCTTATATAGTATGCGTCTAATACACACTAAAGCTGGAATTAAAATTACAACACTACTATGCATCGTTAACCACGAAGTGGTCTATACTACAACATATATTATTATTATTACACACACATATATATATATATATATATATTTTATTATTATTATTTTTTCATACAAACATATTATATATTATTATATTATTATTAATATTACCAATTCCACCATCACTTTCACTGATCTGGATTCATCCAGTAATCCATATTGCGCTCGTCGTACTTCCAGACGAGTCGCTCTCCTACCTGCCTCATCCTCTCACTACTCTCTAAAATCTCTTCTCTGAAAGTTCGGAGCTCGTGCACATTTTCTGCAATCATTGGGGATGCAGGTGCTGGTACTGGGTCTGGGTACTGGGGAATGGGATTCTCCTGAGGGTACGGATTCTCTAAGATCTCCCTAATGTATTCATCGTTATCGTAGTAGGGATCTAGAGGGTCCAGACCTAGATAAGTTGCTAAGTTCGGCATGGTTTTGTCGTTTAGGTGGTAGCGTGGCACATAATCCCTATGATCTTCGAACCATGGATCATAATCTGGGTCTAAGGGATTAGGGGCTGGTATCCTAGGTATCTCCTCAGGGTTGAAGTCATGCATTTCTACTTGATTTTTGGGGTTGTTTCCTATCTCCATCGGCTGAGTGGGAAACAAAGGTAAGGGTTGTGGGGCTACTAGTTGCTCCAGGTTTGGGTCGGCAGCAGTTGTTGCTAGGATATGAAAATTGGCTAAGCTCCTATTAAGCATATCCTGTGTATGGGCATCTAACTCTCGCTTAGCGGCTGCTAGGACTCTTTGCTGTTACAACTTTCGCATTCTTTTCCTACGCTCGAATGCTCCCTTACTGAACCATCCTCTCTTTTTCTGAGGGAATGGCTCTTCAGACTGAGCCTTAAAGACAAACATCCCTTCTTCCTGATCAGCTGAATACCTAGAGAGGGCAGGCTGGGAAGAAGTACCTTCACTCCTAGGTGAATCGGACAACTAACGATACGCGTCAGTTGGTCCTTGATCACTCATACTATAAACTAGAAAATAGTCAAATAACACATAACAATAAAATACAGATATTCACGTATTTTCGTAATTTATTTCCTAACAATTTAAATAATATTTTGGTGTCAGCAGAACACTTCTGTGGCTGAATCAGTGGCTTAGCTCTGATACCACCTTCTGTCGCAAACCCCGCCCCCTATCTGTCCCGGGAACGGGCGGCCGCGAGACCAGTTTTGGTGGTACGTTTTGTTTATCAATTTGGCAGCGGAAATTTCATCAGGACCGTAGTTAGGAAATGTTTTATCAGAGTAAAACCACCAATATTTTATATTAATAACCACATGGGTAAAACCCAAGTTTCTTATTACAACATGTTTATAGGGATAAACCCTATTTTATTGAATTTAAAACATCGTCTTTTAGGTAACTTTTATAGCCACATTTTTCCAAGCCATCAGTGCTCTCCAGCTGGCTTTCTTCTAATTGGATTTTACATTTTGTTACCTGAAACGCGTTTAAAAACATTTTATCAGTGGGAAATACTGGTGAGTGAATCCCAGTTTAATCAAGAAGAGTTTTATTCTTTAACGGTATTGAGAGCTATCACATTGTTTATTTCTACACAATTACTCATTCAGTACTGTCAATCCTGACTGGTGGGTCATATTACACATTGGCTAACTCGTTGTCCAATGGTAACGTGTTCCACATTTTGTATACAAAACCCCAACATACCGGCAGTAATTGAAGAACTACAAAGACTCAATCACTGCTTAGTCACATTGTAAAACATTTAAGGTTTTGTAAAAACGATTTACAAAAAGGAGATTGCTCACATTGCTGTCTTAGGTTTTCCGTAATGGTTTCCTGGTGATTATCTATAATTTACACAAATGCACATATGTTAGTAAAATAACCCAATATTTACATTAGTAATACCCTCCCCGAGACGGCATTCCAACGACTACGTTGGGCAGAACCTCGACAGCCGTAACAGAACCCTGGATCAATCGGGCAGCGTATCTAATACGTAACCGGGGTTATAATACTTACATCGGGGCAGAACTTCGTTAATTAGGGGGTATTATACCCGATAATTATGCCTACTATTCAGAATTTAGAGAGAGGAAAGATTTATGAACAATTTGTGAACTGTGGCCAACGAATTCTATATATAGGTCTGTTCAGGGGGTCTGTCGTGCCCCGCGTAAGATGAGAAGGGGGCTTACGTGGCCTGCCAGGGACTACGTGTCCCGTGATAGGCTTGCCGAGTCAGCCCTAGACCCCACACGCGTCAGACACGTGGCGTGCTCCGGTGCGTCCTCGTATCCAGGTCGTCGCATCCCGCGTAGCCTTGTGCTATATCCCTCGCGGGCCGCGAGCGACATTAAAAATTGATTTTTATTTTATTTTTAATGATATAATGTATTTTGGGCTCAGTTTTCACATACGGGGTGTCATTTAAGACATATGAGAATATTTTAATATATATTAGGGTGTCAGAAAAATTCAGGAGGGTTGTTATACCTTAGCTTAAGAATCTTAAAAACTTCTTCCTGTTTTGGTCCCCATTCAAATTTAACTGATTTGCAGGTCAGCTTGGTTAATGGAATGACTATTCTAGAGAAATCTTGGATAAACCGTCTGTAATATCCTACTAGTCCAAGAAAACTTCTTACTTCTGTTGGTGATTCAGGGACTTTCAAATCAGTAATCACCTCGATCTTTGTGGGATCCACATGAATTCCTTCATGATTAACCAAATGTCCAAGGAATTGCACTTCTTGTAACCAGAATTCACATTTTGAGAGCTTAGCATAAAGCTTTTCTTTTCTCAATAATGTCAGAAGTGTATGCAGATGCTCTGCATATTCCTCTTTACTCTTATAGTAAATTAGAATATCATCTATAAAGACAATTATGAATTTATCTAGGTATGGTTTACATATCATGTTCATCATGTCCATAAATGTGGCTGGGCATTGGTTAAACCAAATGGCATGACGGTAAATTCATAATGACCGTACCTTGTTCTGAAAGAAGTTTTAGGAATGTCCTCCTCCTGTACTTTAAATTGATGATATCCTGAGCGTAAATTGATCTTAGAAAAGAATCGAGCTCCTTGAAGTTGATCGCCATCGATTCTCGGTAGTGGGTACTGATTCTTAATCATAACCTTGTTTAATTCTCGGTAATCTATGCACATACGCATCGATCCATCTTTCTTCTTGACAAGCAACACCGTTGTTCCCCACAGTGATGAACTTGGTTGTATAAAACCTTTGTCAAGAAGTTCGTCCAATTGTCTCTCCAGTTCTTGCATCTCCGTTGGTGCTAATCGATATGGTGCCTTGGCAATCGGTGTCGTTCCTGGTATTAAGTGAATCCTAAATTCAACCTCTCTATCAGGCGGTAATCCAGGTAACTATTCTGGAAAAACGTCTGAGAATTTAGATACTACAGGAATATCTTTTAATTCTTTTCCTTTAGTGTTAATGATTATGGAAATCATATACGCTATTGCTCCTTTCCTTGCATAACTTGCAACTTTCATCACATAGATGAATTATGTCGATCTAGTGGATTTATCTCCTTTAATTATGATCTTTTCACCTGTTGGTGTACTTACTTGTACTGACTTTTGATCACATAAGATACTGGCACGATTGGCTACCAACCAATCCATTCCTAATATAATATCGAATCCAGCTAGATTCATTGGGTAAAGGTTAGCAAAGAAATGATGGTTTAGAATCTCTATTCTTGCTCCCTGCAAGATTTCGTTTATCTTAATAGACTCTCCGTTTGCTGTCTCCACTAGACAATCTTGTTGAAGTTTTGTTAAGGGTTGGTCGAGAAGTTTGTAGAAAGAAGTATTGATAAAACTTTGGTTTGCACCAGAGTCAAATAATACTTTGGCAAATATATTATTAACTAAGAACGTACCGGCAATCACATCCAAAATCATCTTGGCTTCCTCAGTTGTTAGAATGAATGCTCTGGCATTCTTCTTAGGTACTTCAGTCGTCTTAACTTTGTTGGTTGCTACTAGAGCTAGTTTTGGACAGTTCGGTTTAATATGACCAGCTTCTCCACAATTGAAGCATAACCTATTGCTAGCTTTCGTTCGACATTCTTCTTCCTTATGTCCGAGTCTCTTGCAGAAATTACAATATCTTGCACATTTTCCATAATGTTTCTTTTTACAAGTCTTACAGTAAGGTGCAGGGAAGAACCTGTACTTTTCCGACAGTTGGAATTACCATAGCGAAATTCCTAGGTAAGCTTTTGAGCTAGGTTCTTTCTCTGGTTTTCCTCCTGTGTACGTACCAATTCATCAGTCAGGGTATTGGCTAGTTCTACAGCTTCTTCTATGGTTTGTGGTCTAGTTGCCTTGACTACAGCTTCTTCTATCCTAGCATATTCAAAGAATATGGTAGTGTAACCTTTGCAGTCTATTCCAATCATTTTAAGATTTAGAAACTTATTGGCGATTTGTTCCTTTTTGTCGCAACCCTCGATCCCTGATTCCCGGGAACGGGCGGCCGCGAGCCAGTTTCGGTGGTATCGTGTATTGTCTTATTTGGCATCGGAAATTTTCATCAGGACCGTAGTTAGGAAATATTTGATCAGAGTAAAATACCACCATTTATATATAAATAAACATATTGGGATGAAACCCAAGTTTTTATTACAAGCTGAATTATAGAGATAAATCCCATTTTATTTGAATTAAAACGCCTTCTTTATTTAGGTAACTTTTATAGACACTTTTCCAAGCCTTCAGTGCTGTCCAGCTGGCTTCTAATTGGCTTTCACATTGTGTTACCTGAAACGCGTTTTAAAAACATTTGTCAGTGGGAAATACTGGTGAGTGAATCCCAGTTTAATCAAGAATTATTAATTTAATTTAAACTTAACAGTATTGAGGGCGATTACAATGTTTATATCTACCCAATTACTCATTCAGTACTGTCAATCCTGACTGGTGGGTCATATTACACATTGGCTAACTCTTCGTCCAATGGTAACGTTACTCACATTTTGTATACAAAACCCCAACATACCGGCAGTAATCGTAGAATTACAAAGACTCAATCACTGCTAAATTGCATTGTAAAATAGTTAAGGTTTTGTAAAAACTGTTTACAAAAAGTTTAACAAAAATCGGATAAACTCACATTGCTGTCTTAGATTTTTCGTAAGGGTTTCCTGGTGACAATCTATAATTTACACAAATGCACACTTGTTAGTATAATAACCCATTTTAACATTAGTAATACCTTCCCCGAGACGGCATTCCAACGACTACGTCAGGCAGAACCACGACAGCCGTTACGGAACCCTAGATCAATCGGGCAGTGTATCTAATACGTATCCAGGGGTTATAATACTTACAACGGAGCAGAACTTCGCTATTTAGGGGGTATAATACCCGTATAATAAGCTTACTATCAGAGAATTCATTGAGAATGAAAAGATTTGAGCGACGGAAAATGAAATCCCGAGGCTTTCTTATATAGGGCCTGAATTTGAGTTCTACGCGACCCGCGTAAGAGTAGACAAGGGTCTACGCGGCCCGCGTCAAAGCTGGTCAACGGGCTAGCTTGTCCAGGTCAGCGCATAGACCTGCCGTGTGTTGGGCCACGTGGCCGCACCGGGCTGCGCCACCTTTTAAGTTCACGAAGCCCGCGTAAGGGTTAAGGGTCCTTTACGCGGCCCGGCCCGCCTCAACTTAAAAATTCAGTTTTTAATTATTTTTAATACTATTTAATGTATTTGGAGCCCGTTTTCGCGTATGGGGTGTAATTTGGGACATTTTCGGATATTCTTAAAATATATTAGGGTGTCGGAAAAATTATGAGGGTGTCGGTTTTATTTGAGGATTGTTACATCCTCCCCACCTTGTTTTAGAGCTCGTCCTCGAGATCTACTGGAACAAGTGTGGATATTTCCTTTGCATTTCAGATTCAAGCTCCCATGTGTACTCAGGTCCTCTTTTGGAGTCCCACTTCACTTTGACCATAACTAATCTCTTATGTTTGAGATTCTTGACTTTCCTGTCTTCAATTTGTAGAGGCCTTTTGTCACACCCCGACCATGTAAAACAACTAGACGTGGCGGAAACGTCGGGGAGTGTTGTAACAGAATCATTGTTTCGTAACCATGGAATAAATAATTTTGTTTTATTGAATAAATGAACTCATTGTTTTAATACAATCAAATTAGTACAACTATGATCTTCCAAGTTTTAAAGTCGCTAAGGCACGAGTCCATCCTAAATGTAGCATGTATCAACAATCATCTCAAGACAGCACCTGAAACATATGTAAAAATAGGTACGTCAGAATAAAAATGCATGTGAGATACATACGTTTTGTGAATATAGGATTCATGACTTATAAGTTTAGAAAATGTTGTTTAACAAAAGTCAGTCATGATCCTTGTAAAATGTTTTGTTTTATAAATCATTCGAAAAGTGATGATAAAGTAGATGATACGTAAAAGAGTAATGTAAGGTTAATTGAATAACCAAGTAAAAATGAATTTGTATAAGATAAGTTGTTGTAAAACAATGTCTTATGAAAAGTATGTTATTTGTATAAAATGTTATATGACTTAAATTGAAATGATTCAAATAACGCTACGATATGTAATACCATACAAACACTTATATATAGGAAGTACCAGCGGCGTATCCACCATGCTTGTATCATATTACACACGCCTCGTTACTTAAGTCACTTACTCAAACCAAACCACCAATATAGAATGTTCATGTTTAAACCAATAGTCCAATGTTATTGTATAACTCAAGTTAAATGTAAACCATGTAATGTGTAAACAAAAGTTATGTATGGTAAGTAAAATGAGATTTCTTAAACCACAAGTAAAAATGTACAAAACAAAGTGTTTGAATAAATCAAAAGTTATGCTTTGTAAAATAATGTAAGGTTAAACGAATAACCTTATAGTAGCATATTAAAAGTATACTTTGGATTTGTAAATAACATATTAAAATATGTTTTGGTTTGTTGATAAAATATGTTTTGGTTTGTTGATAAAATATATATGTTGGTTCTGTACAATACCACACATTAGAGTATATCAAACTATACTATAAAAGTGTGATTTAAGAATTCATTCAGACCTAGTGCATCAAAATACACCTTTGAGACTATAGGGATACCACAAAGGCAATCCCTATTTGGATGGAGAAACAAATTGGTTTCAGACATTCCATGACAACAGGAATGGGGTGTCTAGTCCTATAGCGCTATATCATACTAACAATCGGTCTGGTGAACATAAAATAAGTACAATTCAACATTTTTATTTTATGTTCTTTGAGAAATCAGTGTTTAAACCATAGATAGTCATTTAGTTTGTCAAAAGATAAATAATAACATGTATAATCAATTATACTTTGAAATCATGAAAATAACACATAGGTACACATGCTTCACCCCAAAACAGTTTGGAAAACAGTAAAATAGGGGAACTATGTACTCACTTGAGATTGCTTCGAAGTCCTAGGATAACCACCAAGCAATGCTAGAGATCACGGAAATCAAACGGCACCTAATATAGGTAACTATGTTAATATACCGGACCTAAATCGGAGGTTTTAGATAGAATGAGGGTTCGTAAACCAAACGAGTATGGAGACTCGTGTCATATGGTTTAACAAAGCCTACATACTAAATGAAACCTAACCTAAGTGCTTACGACCCATTACGACCCGTTTAGGTAGCTTATGCTACTTTAACACGTCGTTTGCGTAAAACGTGTTTGGAACGCCTAACTAGCCCTATGATAAGTAAAATATGCCTTAACATGTTTAATATTGTTGATAAATCAGTTTAGTTACCAAAAGTTATGTTACATATGCTTAAAATTAATTTTGGCGTAAAAGGGCATTTTGGTCATTTACCTAAGGCATATAAACTACCTATCATACAACTAACTAAACGCCGTGACCATAAGGTATAACCTCGGAAGGTTATTCGCTATATACTATGGTCACCTAATGTGTTTGGTCGGATCCTAATGATCGACCAAACGGGTCGGGTTCGAAAGTATAAGCGATTGTTTAGATCGCTTACCTTACGACCCTATATAAGCACTAAACTAAAAGTGACGAGCTAAGCATGTTAAAACATGCTTAACTAAGTTTAGAAAACAGGTTCGGTATCAAAACAAACGGTTTTGATACCTAAGAGTGGTTTGGTTACAAAATACGCAAGAATGCGCATTTTGGCCGAAACTACGACTCATCACTGAGTCTTGATAACGTGGTAATCAGTAGGTATAGTCACTAAGGACTATAACCATCGTGATCATGCTCACGTTATGAAGTTCAAACGAACTTCGCATTGACCATAAACTGGTCAATGCAGAAAGTCAAACAAAGTTCGACTTTCGGACTAGAAAAGCGATAAAAGAACGAAGGAACACTTATAAAGGGTCCCCGCAAGATTGATAATCCAAGTATTCTCAGGTATGAGGTGATGAAACACCCCAACTTAGAGAATTCTCAGATTTCAAGTGGGTTTTGCAATGGGGATGGATGGGTATTTATAGTTTTCGGAGAGCCGTTAAGATCGTTTCTCGAATAACGTGATCGAATCCCATCCGTATAAGTGTTGGAATGTTATGGTGCATCATTTTGCCCACCACAAGAGATTGACATGTGGCATTTGGCCTTTGGGGAGTGTTTAAATCTGTTAATCAGCAGTCAAAAATGATTTTCTGCATCTGACCCATGCTTGCGCACCGTAACACTCAGAGTATTGAGGTGCGCAAGGACCTGCAGACCAGAAAGTTTGAAAAATGGCAGAACAGGCCCCTGAAGCTCCAAACATGCTATTTGATGCATTTTTGACACGTTTAAGCCCCGTTAACCCCATTTCAAAGCTCTAAAATGAAGTTAAAGTATACGGAACTTAAAATGTGCTCAAAAATATCTCGGATGTCGGTTCGTTTGGCTGTACGATTGCGTTGTTCGGTTAATTACGACGGAATGCGCATAAGCGCGAAAAATGATCCAAATGGCGTGACGAATGGATTTTTCTTATGCCAAACACTAAAATAATTTTTTTTAGTGCTTACATAAAATTTTGGATGTCCGGATTTATTCAGAACGTAAGTTATGCGCGAAAATGCAAACTTATGCACTTTTTGAAACTTTTAGTCCCTGAATGACCCAAAAGTTTATTTTAGCACACCGAACCCCTCAAAGCCTATTTCTAAGCTATATAAAGGATATTTAAGGTGTGTTTAACTTATGGTCATGTTCCAGAATGTCTGTTACAGTTCAAATTGGCATACTTTCGCAGTTTGTCAAGTTTAGTCCCTGTAAGCGAATTAACTTGTTTTTGCCATACCAAAGCCTTTAAAACTTATTTCTAAGTTATGTAAAGGTTATTTAAGGTATGTTAAGCCTATTTCACTATTCCGGAGTGTTCGTTGGATTAAACTGGTTATATTTACGCATCAGAGCGCGTATAACCCTCCAGAAAGCGATTTAAAGCTTAAAATTGAACAAGAGTTAATATGTGCAAACGATACACATATTTTTACAAATCCCAAGTATGAAATACAATATTTCATTGGTTTGGAATTTGTTTGATGGTTGAAGTGACACAGGTGTCACACCTTTCTACAAACTTAAGTTGTTCATTTACCTCTATATCCTTAAGAGGTACTATTAGTGATTCATCGGCTACACATTTCTTGAGATTAGATACATGAAATACATCATGTATTCCTGCCATTTCCTCTGGCAGTTGTAGCTGATAGGCTACAAGTTCTATTCTTCTAATAATCTCAAAAGGTCCAACATACCTGGGACTTAACTTTCCCCGTTTGATGAATCTTACCACTCCTTTCCAAGGAGAAACTTTCAACAACACTTTATCTCCTACTTGAAATTCCAACGGTTTGCGTCTGTTATCAACATAGCTCTTTTGTCGATCACGTGCTGCTTTCAATCGTTCCTTGACTTGAATGATCTTGTCGGTTGTTTCTTGCACTATCTTAGGTCCAGATAGTTGCTTTTCCCCAATTTCTGCCCAACAGACTGGAGTTCGACACTTTCGTCCATAAAGTGCTTCGAATGGTGCCGCATTGATACTAGTGTGATAACTATTATTATAAGAAAATTCTATTAAAGGTAAGTGATCATCCCAATTACCTCCGAAATCAATTACACAAGCTCTAAGCATGTCCTCCATTGTCTGAATTGTCCTTTCGCTTTGTCCATCTATTTGAGGATGATAAGCTGTGCTCAGATTTAACTGGGTTCCCATGGCTTTTTGGAAACTTGACCAAAAATGAGAGGTAAAACGACTATCTCTATCAGAAACAATTGATAAAGGAATTCCATGTAATGAAACAATTTTATTTACATATAATTTAGCTAACTGTTCCATACTGAAAGTTTCTTTCATTGGTAGGAAATGAGCTGACTTAGTTAGTCTATCTACAATCACCCAGATTGTATCATTACCTTTCCTTGTTTTGGGTAATTTAGTAACAAAATCCATTGTTATTAATTCCCATTTCCACACTGGCATTTCTAACTGTTGCAATAGCCCTGAGGGTTTCTGGTGTTCAGCTTTAACTTGTGAACAAGTTAAACATTTAAAAACATAGGCTGCTATGTCCTTTTTCATTCCTATCCACCAGAAATTTTTCCTTAAATCCTGGTACATTTTATCACTTCCTGGATGCATTGTATACTTAGACTTATGGGCTTCTTCTAATATACGATGGCGTAGGTTTCCTAATTTAGGTATCCACATTCTCTTTTCATGGAATCTCCAAATTCCATCTGTTCCTTTTTCTAATTCCTTAACCATACCTTTTAGTTTTTCAACATCATCCTTGATTACTGATTCTTGTGCTTCTCTTATCTGATCATTTAAATCTACTTGCAGATTTAATTTAAGAGAACGTACCCTTTTTGACTTTTCATGATACTTTCGGCTTAAAGCATCTGCCACTACATTTGCTTTTCCTTCATGATACTGGATATCACAATCATAATCACTAAGCATCTCCATCCAGCGTCTTTGTCTCATATTCAACTCCTTTTGCCTGAAAACATACCTTAAACTCTTATGATCAGTGAATATGGTAAACTTACTACCATAAAGGTAATGTCTCCAAATCTTAAGGGCAAAAATTATAGCTCCTAATTCCAAGTCATGGGTTGAATAATTTTCTTCATGATTCTTAAGTTGCCTAGATGCATAAGCTATAACCTTTTGGCATTGCATCAATACACATCCATAACCTAATTTAGAAGCGTCACAATAGACTACAAAGTCTTCAGTTCCTTCTGGTAACGCTAATATGGGTGTATGGGTTAATTTATGCTTAAGAATTCTAAATGCTTCTTCTTGTTTTGGTCCCCATTCAAATTTAATGGATTTACAGGTTAACTTAGTTAAAGGAATGGCTATTCTAGAAAAATCTCGAATAAATCTCCTATAATAACCGGCCAATCCTAAGAAACTTCTAACCTTAGTTGGTGACTCAGGGGTTTTCCATTTGATAATCGCCTCGATTTTTGTAGGATCCACATGAATTCCTTCATGGTTCACTAAGTGTCCAAGAAATTCTACCTGTTCTAACCAAAACTCGCACTTTGAAAATTTAGCATAAAACTTTTCCTTCCTTAATAGACTTAAAAGTGCGTGCAAATGCTTTGCATGTTCCTCTTTACTCTTAGAGTAAATTAGAATATCATCTATAAAAAAAATTATGAATTTATCCAAATATGGCTTACATATTCGGTTCATCATGTCCATAAATGCAGCTGGGGCATTGGTTAAACCAAATGGCATGACAGTAAATTCATAATGACCATACCTTGTTCTGAAGGCGGTCTTAGGAATGTCCTCTTCCTGTACCTGTAATTGATGATATCCTGACATTAAATCGATTTTAGAGAAAAATCGAGCTCCTTGCAGTTGGTCGAACAGATCATCGATTCTTGGTAATGGGTACCGATTCTTAATCGTGACTTTGTTCAATTCACGGTAATCAATGCACATACGCATTGATCCGTCCTTCTTTTTAATGAATAATATTGGCGCTCCCCATGGTGATGAGCTTGGTTGTATGAATCCTTTTCCCAACAATTCATCTAATTGTTTCTTCAATTCCTGCATTTCGGCGGGTGCCAAACGGTAAGGTGCTTTGGTAATTGGGGCTGTTCCAGGCAGTAGGTGAATTCTGAATTCAACTTCTCTGTCTGGTGGTAGTCCTGGTAATTCTTCTGGAAATACATCTGAGAACTGAGACACTACTGGAATGTCTTTTAGTTCTTTTCCTTTAGTGTTAGTGATTATGGAAATCAAATACACTATAGAACCTTTTCTTATATAACTTGCAGTTTTTATCACAGAGATGAATTTTGTGGATCTAGAGGGTTTATCTCCTTTTATTGTGATCTTTTCACCTTTTGGTGAATTTACTTGAATTAACTTTTGATCACATAAAATACTGGCTTTATTGGCTATTAACCAATCCATTCCTAATACAATATCAAATCCTGCCAAATTCATAGGATAAAGGTTTGCCATAAACTTTTGATTTAAAAATCCTATTCTTGCTCCCTGCAAGATTTCCGAAATCTTAACTGTTTCTCCATTAGCTGTCTCTACGAGACATTCTTGTGGTAGTTTAGTTAATGACTGATTTAGAAGTTTGCAAAACGAAGTATTAATAAAACTTTGGTTCGCACCAGAGTCAAATAATACCTTAGCAAAAACATCATTAACTAAAAACGTACCAGCTATCACGTCTGGAATCATCTTGGCTTCATCTGCAGTCAGAACAAATGCTCTAGCATTTTTAGTGTTCCTGTTGTTCACAGCTGGAGCCAATTTTGGACAATTCAGCTTGATGTGACCTTTTTCTCCACAGTTGTAGCATAGTCCATTACTGGATTTTCTCCTGCAATCTTCTTCCTTGTGTCCTGGCATCTTGCAGAAATTGCAAAGAGTTGAGCATTTTCCCGAATGCTTTTTCTTGCAGACCTTGCAGAAAGGTGCAGAGGTAGAACCCATACTCCTACAATTGTAATTCCCAGAACGGAATTCTTGAGTAAGCCTTTGGGTTAGGTTTCTCCTCTGTTCTTCTTCTCTAGTACGGATTAATTCATCTGTCAATGTATTCGCTAGTTCTACAGCTTCTTCTATAGTTTGAGGTCTAGCTGCCTTGACTACATGTCTAATCTCTCCAATTAATCCCCATATGTAACGGGAGATTAACATTGGTTCAGGTGATGCAAGGGTTGGTACTATTCTAGCATATTCAAAGAATGTAGTAGTATAACCCTTACTATCTACTCCGGTCATTCTTAAGTTTAGAAACTTATTAGCTATCTGTTCTTTTTCATTTGGAGGGCAGAATTTCCTTTCTACCATACTTTTAAATTCCTCCCATTCCATGTTGTATATCTTATCACTTCCTCTTGACTGGAGGATAGTGTTCCACCATTCTAAGGCTAAATTCTTAAACAAGTTAGAAGCAAACATTATCTTATCTTCTTCAGCACACTTGCTTATTTTTAAAACAGCCTCAGTTTTCTCTATCCAGCATAGGGCTGCAACGGGTCCTTCATTGCCCGCGAATTCTATTGGTTTACAGGACCATAATTCTTTGTAAGAACAACCATAAGGCATGGTTCTTCTTCTTTTGGGAATGGGCACTTGAAGTACGGGTCCATTGTTCACGCTGTGTTCTGGTTCGATTGGTCGCTTACTGCTATGCTTACTTTTATTATTCGCTTCTTGAATCGTTTGAATAATAAATGGCATTGCATCTATGATTCCTTGTGCCACTATATGTTGAACGACACTATTATCCATTTGGTTTCCATTGTTATTGATGCTCGGGTTTTCATTAACCACGTTAACGTTACTCTGGTTATCATTATTCAGATTTCCTTGATTTCCTTCGTCGGCCATCTGAATTTTAAACATTTACCCCGTATTAATATCACAAAATAATATTTAATATAGTCAATCACATGACACGCATTTTTTCCAAACGTGTCGAACATTGCGACTTTACTCTATTCATCTATATACTAGGCATCTATTACACACCAGTACTGAAATAAAATTACAATACCAACTGAAATAAATAATAGTAGGCATCCATACACACATATTTTATTATTTTATTATTATTATTATTACTATTACCGTCTCCATTCTCACATTCTCGGATATGGATTTATCCAAAAATCCATATTACTCTCGTCGTACTTCCAGACGAGTCGCTCTCCCACCTGTCTCATTCTCTCACTGCTTTCTAAAATTTCCTCCCCAAAAGTCCTAAGTTCTTGTACATTTTCTGCACTCATTGGGGGTGCAGGTTCTAGGACTGGGTTCGGAATCTGGGGTGCGGGTTCCTGGTATGGGGGTGTAGGTGCCTGAAATCGGTAAGGATCTTCTAAAATTTCCCTAATATATTCGTCGTAGTAATAGGGATCTAAAGGGTCCATACCTGGATAGGCTCCTATGTTCTGCATGGGCGTGTCTTCATGTATCGGGTAGCGTTGCACATAGTCCCTAACTTCATCCCACCAGGGATCGTAATTTAGGTCTAGGGGGTTTGGTGCTGGTACCCTAGGTATTTCCTCCGGGTTGAAGTCATGCATCTCTACTTGGTTTTCAGGGTTTTCTATCTTCATCGGTTGGTCAGGGATTGGTGGCTATGGTTAGGGTGCTATTATTTGTTCCAAATTAGGGTCAGCTGCAGTGGTTGCTAGGATGTGAATATTGGCTATACCCCTATTTATCATATCTTGGGCATAGGCATCTGTCTCTCTCTTGGCTGCGGCTAGTACCCTCTGATCTTGTAACTTTTTCATACGTTTTTTACGCTCGTGTGCCCCTCGACTGAACCATCCCCTTTTTTTCTGAGGAAATGGCTCTTCTGACTAAGCCTTAAACACAAAGATTCCTTCTTCCATATCAGCAGAGTACCCTGAGAGGGCAGACTGAGAAGAGGAGGTGCCTTCGCTTCTATGCGAACCAGACAATTGACGGTACGCGTCAGATGGTCCTTGGTCACTCATACTGTAAACTAACAAATAATCAAATAACACATAACAATAGATACAGTTATGCACGTATTTCCGTAATTTATTTCCTAACAGATTGAATTTTGATGTCAGCAGAACACCTCTGTGGCTGAATCAGTGGCTTAGCTCTGATACCACCTCCTGTCGCAACCCTCGATCCCTGATTCCCGGGAACGGGCGGCCGCGAGCCAGTTTCGGTGGTATCGTGTATTGTCTTATTTGGCAGCGGAAATTTTCATCAGGACCGTAGTTAGGAAATATTTGATCAGAGTAAAATACCACCATTTATATATAAATAAACATATTGGGATGAAACCCAAGTTTTTATTACAAGCTGAATTATAGGGATAAATCTCATTTTATTTGAATTAAAACGCCTTCTTTATTTAGGTAACTTTTATAGCCACTTTTCCAAGCCTTCAGTGCTGTCCAGCTGGCTTCTAATTGGCTTTCACATTGTGTTACCTGAAACGCGTTTTAAAAACATTTGTCAGTGGGAAATATTGGTGAGTGAATCCCAGTTTAATCAAGAATTATTAATTTAATTTAAACTTAACAGTATTGAGGGCGATTACAATGTTTATATCTACCCAATTACTCATTCAGTACTGTCAATCCTGACTGGTGGGTCATATAACACATTGGCTAACTCTTCGTCCAATGGTAACGTTACTCACATTTTGTATACAAAACCCCAACATACCGGCAGTAATCGTAGAATTACAAAGACTCAATCACTGCTAAATTGCATTGTAAAATAGTTAAGGTTTTGTAAAAACTGTTTACAAAAGGTTTAACAAAAATCGGATAAACTCACATTGCTGTCTTAGATTTTTCGTAAGGGTTTCCTGTCACACCCCGACCACGTAAAACAACAAAACGTGGCGGAAACGTCGGGGAGTGTTGTAACAGAATCATTGTTTCATAACACATGGAAATTGAAATATTGTTTTATTGATCAAAAGAGTTACAATGTCTTGACAATCAAAGAAATATAACATAAATAACTAGTCTTGCATCTTTTATTTTCACTAAGGCCCAAGTCCGCCTAAGTGTATCTTGATAAATCCTATGCATCATATCCTGAAACACATGTGAAAATAGGTACGTCAGCATAAAAATGCCTGTGAGATACATAGGTTTTGTGAAAATAGGATTCATGACTTGTAAGTTTAAGAAAATGTTTAATAAAGTTTAGTCATGAACCTTGTAAATTGATTTGTTTTGTAAATCGTTTGAAAAACAATAAGATCAGATGATATGTATAAATAAATGTAAGGTTAAATGAATAACCATGTAAGATGAGTTTGTTTGTAAAACAATGTCTTGTGAAAAGTATGTTATTTGTATAAAATGTTATATGTCTTAAATTGAAATGATTCAAATAACGCTACGATATGTAATACCATACAAGCACTTATATATAGGAAGTACCAGCGGCGTATCCACCATGCTGGTATCATATTACACACGCCTCGTTACCTAAGTCACTTACTCAAACCAAACCACCAAGATGTAATGTTTAACAATTGTAGAAATGTTTGTGTATAGTCTAATGTCTATTGTCAAATGGTTCACATGGTTCAATAGATACAAATGGTTCACATAATGTAATATAATGTGTTCATATGCTGGATGAGCATATGCAACAAATTGTAATGTAAAACAATGTACTAAGTATGCACACAATGGACATGCATAGCATGAAATGTAATGTAAAACAATGTACTAAGTATGCACACAATGGGCATACATAGCATGAAATGTAATGTAAAACAATGTACTAAGTATGCACACAATGGACATACATAGCATGAAATGTAATGTAAAACAATGTACTAAGTATGCACACAATGGACATACATAGCATGAAATGTAATGTAAATCATGTACTATAAATGTACTAATGAACATAGCAAGTATATGATGTGAAAACATGGAAAGCATGAAAGTAACAAGTAGGCACATGTGTTTCACCCCAAAATGTTTGGAAAACAGTAAAAGAGGGGTATATGTACTCACCTGAGATTGCTTAGTAGTCCTTGAGTAACAACCAAACAATGCTAGAGATCACGGATATCAAACGGCACCTAATATAGGTAACTATGTTAATATACCGGACCTAAATCGGAGGATTGGATAGAATGAGGGTTCGTAAACCAAACGAGTATGGAGACTCGTGTAATATGATTTAACAAAGCCTACATACTAAAATGAAACCTAACCTAAGTGCTTACGACCCATTACGACCCGTTTAGGTAGCTTATGCTACTTTAACGCGTCGTTTGCGTAAAACGCGATCTGAATGCCTAACTAGTCCTATGATAAGTAAAATATGCCTCAACATGTCTAATATTGTTACCAAATCAGTTTAGATACCAAAAGTTATGTTACATATGCTTAAAATGAATTTTGGCGTTCAAAGGGCTTTTTGGTAATTTACCTAAGGCATATAAACTACCTATCATACAACTACTTAAACAAAGCGACCATAAGGTATAACCTCGGAAGGTTATTCCCTATATACTATGGTCACCTAATGTGTTTGGTCAGATCCTAATGATCGACCAAACGGGTCGGGTTCGAAAGTATAAGTGATTGTCTAGATCGCTTAACTTACGACCCTATATAAGCACTAAACTAAAAGTGACGAGCTAAGCATGTTAAAACATGCTTAATTAAGTTTAGAAAATAGGTTTGGTATCAAAACAAACGGTTTTGATACCCAAGAGTAGTTTGGTTACAAAATACGCAAGAATACGCGTTTTGGCCGAAACTACGACTCGTCACTGAGCCTAGATAACGTGGTAATCAGTAGGTATAGTCACTAGGGACTATGACCATCGTGATTACGCTCACGTTATGAAGTTCAAACGAACTTCGCATTGACCATAAACTGGTCAACGCAGAAAGTCAAACAAAGTTTGACTTTTAACGCTAAAACGCATAAAAGAACGAAGGAACACTTACAACGGGTCCCCGCAAGCTAATCTCGATCCAAATAACTCAGGTATGAAGCAAGGGCTTCAACTTAGAGCACTTTTGATCAGATTTGTGAGGAAGAAGTGAAAACTAAGGTGGGTATTTATAGTAAATGGACCACCGTTAGGATCGTTTCTTGGAAACCGTGCTTCAATCTCAACCTTACACTTGTTGCAACCCTATGGTAACTCAAAATGGCCCCTTATGATCAGGAAAGGGCAAGTGGAATTGAGTTTTGGGTGCATAACAGCTGTTTAATTCATTGAATCTGGTCTGGGAGGGCCTAGCGGCCCGCGTAAGGAACATCAGAAGCTTACGCGGCCCGCCTGGGTATGTCTGATCAAAAACAAGTTTTCCAAAATGACAGTTTCAGTCCCTGTTGGTGTTTAAGGCTCATTTCGACACGTTTAAGGCCCGTTAAGCCAACTTAAAGGCCCTAAAATGATGCCTAAACATTGTGGACATGAAACATGCTCAAAAATATTCCGGGTGTTTGTTCGTTTGGCCGTACGATCGTGATGTTCGCTTAATTACGACGGAATGCGCATAAGCGCGAAAAACGATCCAAATTGCGTGACGAATGGATTTTTCTCATGCCAAACACTAAAATAAAATATTTTAGTGCTTACATAAATTTTTGGATGTCCGGATGTATTCAGTACGTAAGTTATGCGCGAAAGTGCAAACTTATGCACTTTTTGACGCTTTTAGTCCCTGGATGAGCCAAAAGTTTATTTTAGCGCACCGAACCCATTAAAGCCTATTTATAAGCTATGTAAAGGATATTTAGGGTGTGTTTAACTTATGGTCATGTTCCGGAATGTCTGTTACAGTTCAAATTGGCATACTTTCGCAGTTTGTCAACTTTAGTCCCTGTAAGCGATTTAACTTGATTTCGGCATACCAAACCATCCAAAAATTATTTCGAAGTTATGTAAAGGTTATTTAAGGTATGTTAAGCCTATTTCACTATTCCGGAGTGTTCATTTCCTTAAACTGGTTATATTTACGCATTAGATCGCGTATAACCTTCCAGAAAGCGATTTAAAGCCCGAAATCGAACAAGAAATGATATGTGCAAACGATACACATATTTTTACAAATCCCAAGTATGAAAAACAATATCTCATTGATTTGGTATTTGTTTGATGGTCACGGAGGCACAGTTGTCACATTTCCTGGTGACAATCTATAATTTACACAAATGCACACGTGTTAGTATAATAACCCATTTTAACATTAGTAATACCCTCCCCGAGACGGCATTCCAACGACTACGTCGGGCAGAACCACGACAGCCGTTACGGAACCCTAGATCAATCGGGCAGCGTATCTAATACGTATCCAGGGGTTATAATACTTACAACGGAGCAGAACTTCGCTATTTAGGGGGTATAATACCCGTATAATAAGCCTACTATCAGAGAATTCGTTGAGAATGAAAAGATTTGAGCGACGGAAAATGAAATCCCGAGGCTCTCTTATATAGGGCCTGAATTTGAGTTCTACGCGGCCCGTGTAAGAGTAGACAAGGGTCTACGCGGCCAGCTTCAAAGCTGGTCAACGGGCTAGCTTGTCCGGGTCAGCGCATAGACATGTCGTGTGTTGGGCCACGTGGCCGCACCGGGCTGCGCCACCTTTTAAGTTCACGCGGCCCGCGTAAAGGTTAAGGGTCCTTTACGCGACCCGCCTCAACTTAAAAATTCAGTTTTTAATTATTTCTAATACTATTTAATGTATTTGGAGCCCGTTTTCGCGTGTGGGTGTAATTTGGGACATTTTGGGATATTCTTAAAATATATTAGGGTGTCGGAAAAATTATGAGGGTGTCGGTTTTATTTGAGGATTGTTACACTTTTCATGAGGAGGACATAATTTTCTTTCGACTATCTCCTTAAAGTTAGTCTATTCCATACTATAAACTCTGTCACTTCCTCTAGACTGGAGAATATTATTCTACCATTCTAAGACTGCATTTTTGAAAAGATTAGAAGCAAACATAATCTTATCTTCATCTGCACATTTACTTATTTTTATGACTGCTTCTGTCTTTTCTATCCAGTGTAAGGCTGAAATGGCTCCTTCATTGCCTGAGAATTCTATTTGTTTACAGGCCAAGAATTCTTTATAAGAACAACCGTAAGAGACGGTTCTTCTTCTTTTAGGAATTGGAGCTTGGATTATTGGTCCGTTATCGTTTACACTGTGACTTGGTTCAGTGTGTTGGCGTTTACTTCCATTTGCAGATTTATTATTTTCTGCTTCTTTAACAGTCTTGATAATATAAGGCATAGCATCTATAATTCCTTGTGCTACTATACGTTCGATGGCACTATTATTCACTTGGTTCTCGTTATTATCATTATTCTGGTTTTCCTGATTTACTTCTGTAACAACCCGCTTATCGCTCTCGTTACTCTCGTTACGCCTAGCACCAGATATTCGAATCATAATGTAAACTATAACGCTGACAACACTATTTCGCATATTTTCGCACACGCTATATGTAACGCTCGCTTTTTCGTAAATTTCCTTATTTAGAAAGCTTGTAATGTATTTCTATTTCGGAAAATTTGTATTTTTTTAATCGTATTTCGTTTCGTATCATTGTAATCCGAGACTTCGATAGCAAAAAAAAATATATATAATTATTTCATACGAATTCTACTTCGTTTATTTTTGTTACATGCTTGAACATTTGATCCTTATACACATTTGATACATACTCGTACCCTCGTGAACACATGCGTAACTTGCAATCAATATGCGATTCTGGATATCCTATACGTGCCAACGCTTGATTACACGTTCACAATACACAACCTATACTTTATTTTATACAAACTTATTTAGTTTCATGTTTTGCATAAATTAAACATTAATATATATATATATATATATATATATATATATATATATATATAAGGATCGTTTGATATGAAGAAGATTAAACATGAAGACAATATAAGTTATTTTAAAGAGATGGCAACATAAATAAGCATGATATGAATTTAAAATATACCTGAGTTTATTGATTGACAAACTTGATTACAAATGATTTCTTTACAATCGGGAGGAGCAACAATAATTTGAAAATCTAAAGATTTTGAACATAGAGAGGTTGATAATACAAGTTTTGGGTTTGAAGGTTTTTTCATACATAAGAAAAGGTTTTGATGTAAGAAAAAGGTGTGTTCTTTCTTCTTTGATCTTCTTCCCTTTTATAGATGGAGTAAAAGGGTTTTCATAATTGCTTCTTGAAAAGAGCTTCCGTATGAAGTTGCATTTGTTGAAAATACTCTTAAAGTTGTTTGTCCACTTATAGAATTATTTGCACCACCTTTGAAGAATTGAAAAGTTTGTTGTCTCTTTGTTGAATTATTTGCACAATCTTCCATAATTGGAAAGTTGATTGTCTTTTTGTTGAATTATTCGAACAATCTTCACTATCTATTGTCGGCCAAAAGCTTTGATAAATTTTTATTATATATATTTTTATTTTATTTTATTTTTTTTATATCATATCAAATGGGTCTTGAGAATCTTGAAAGACTTCAGTCCCCGGAGATGAGTGTTTTGAAGGGGATGAAGACTGTCGAATTTCATTGACTATCTTTAACATTTCTTCTGGAGAATTGCAATTTGAAAGTCTTTGAATAAACTCTTGATCTTCATTGTTGGCTTTGATATCTCGAACCGGAGACTTTAAACCTTTTTCATATTGAATAGTTAATTCCTTATAATACTTGGTAACTGCTTGAGAATTTGCTTTTGTGATGATAAATTTATTCCACCATTTGCACCTATATTGTCTGAAAAGCAATGGAGGAGAAAGTTCTGTAGGGCTTTCTTCTTGAAAATTACAAGTCTATAAACAGATCCATGGAATTCTGAATACACTCATAAACTGTAAAGTATATTCAAAAATTGGTGTTCCATCATGTTGAAAATACTCGACGAATCTTGAAAATGCTTCCAAAATTTCTTTGGGAAAAGCTTCTGGAATAATTCCCATATATTTAAACCATTTAACGAACCATCTAGAAGGCAGAGCATGACCAAGGGGATTTAGAACATAGAAGCTCCTCTTTCTATCTCAGCATTATTTTGAACATAGAAGGCAGAGCATGACCAAGGAGATTTAGATGGTCATATATATATATATATATGGTTAATAAATTAGTTAATTATATTAATATACCATAAGATATATTGTAATGAATAAAAGCAAACACAAATTGTCAAATATGAAGAAATGTTAACTGGCCATTTCGGCCGATCACATCACAGCCATCATGGCTAGATTAACCTATTTTTTTTTTTTATTCATTATTCCACTATTATTATGTTAAGAAAAAATATAGATATTTTTATACCTTTTATATCTAAAATATGGAATAAAAAAAATGGACAAGGTATACTTTTATCACCACACATTAGGTTCACTTTGGCCCATTTTTATTTTATTTCTTATTCAACTAATTATAATAACTTGCTTTACGTTAACATGAAACATGGGGATTTCAATGGTTAATTAAATAAGGCCTGGTCTATTCGCACACGCCATTTGTCTTTTTGCACACCCAAAGCGCCGCGCTTTGGGTGTGCAAAAAGACAAATGGCCAGTGGAGATGAGTTTGTGTTGTTTTTTTTAAATAGGTGGGATGTGGGTTAGTTTGGTAGTGTTTTTTGGAGGAAAAAATTGTATTTGAGTTTTATTATTATTATAAAATATTAGTATTACATATAATTCATAGTTGTTTTATAATTACGTTTTTTTACGTCATTATTTTTATAGAACGTATAAAATATAAGTGCGTCTTTATAAACTGTTAACCTAGTTTATTTTGTTAAATTAAACGAACACGTTAAATAAAATGTACAGAAAGCCATAAGAATTAAACGTAAACAATCCAAAACCAACGTGATGTAAATAGAAGATTAACTGCAATATATATATATATATATATATATATATATATATATATATATATATCAGTTTGTACATACAAAACAAAAAGGTACAGCTGAGTACATAATACATAACAAAACACTAAACAAACAAACTAAGGTACTAATCCTCGTGCGGTGGGGACGGTGGGAGGGGAAGTGGAGGCAACCCAGCGAGCTCTCGTAGAGCAACGAGTGTCTCGACGATCCAGTCAATGCGTGCGCCCTGGCGACTGAGGCGCCGGTCGAAGTCCCGAGCCACCTCACACGCTGCCGGAGGCAGGTCAGCGTAAACGTGCTGCGGGTACTGTGGCGGCTCAGGAGCTGGCTGAACTGGTGGTACCGGGATCTCCTCGACATGCTCATCCTGAGCCGGATCCTCGAATACAGGCTGAGCCTGAACTTGAGCCTAAGGCTGAGCCTGAGCCTGAGGCTGAGCCTGAGCCTGATCCTGAGGCTGGCCCGGGTACTGATCGAGGCCCAGAGCCTGTAGCTGAGCCTGCCGAGCGGCCTCCTGAACATGAGGGGGGGCTAACACTCCACTCCACGCCTCACCTCAATAACAACCGGGATGACCTCCGGCAACACCTCCGGATGCCAAATCAGCCCGTCACGGCCCTTAAACCTCAGACCAACATCAAAGGTACGGGTGATATGCATGCTAGATACTGACGCGCGGCCCAACATAGTCGACGGGATCGGCGCAGAAAGCTCCGGATCACTCTCGGGCACGATCCCTAGCGAGCGTGCAACGGAGGTGATGTATGAGCCACCGTGCAGCTTCCCGCAGAGCTGCCGGTGGTATGCTGTGGCAAAGTAATCTGCCAGGCAGCCTGCTAGATCGCAGGTCTGGCCGCGAAGTAGGCAGTATAGAAAGAAAAGGTCACTGAGGTTGACCTTCTCCCTGCTGGTACCCCGCGGCACGATAGATGACCCGATAATATGGTGCAGGTATCGGTACAAGGGGTCTCTAATAGTGGTGGCCTTTTGCTAGGATTTCCCAAAGGGAACCCTGGAAATGGCCCTCCAGAAACTAATAAGCGTCTGCCTGTCCATCACCCTAACCCCCTGCGTATATAAATCAGTATCAAGCTCGGGCTCTGTGTACAAACCTGTATGGACAGCAAACTCCCGCACACTCATCTGAAACTGCTGACCGGCGAGACGGAATGTAACCTCGTGGACTGGAAAATCCGGGTCCTCCACGTAATCCGCCGGATGCGGCGCGTATGTAAACGTAGAAAGAAACTCGACCGTAAGCTCACGGTACGAGTCCTCCATCGCTATCTGAAATAGGCGCGACCAAGGAGTATCTAGTCCAACAATATCGCGCGTCCGCGCGGCCTCTCCCACGGTCTCCAGCAGGTCCCAGTCTATCCCTACATGCCCCCCAATCTCTATGGTGCGCAACCTAGCGCATCTCCTCCTCGCCCGTGACCCCTGCGGAAACTGCAGGTATGGACATACCTCCTCTCCCTCCTCTCCCACATCTCCCACCTCTCCCTCAGCGTCCATATGCTCAATCTCGTCATCGGAATCCATCCCTGCACGTTAAAAAGATAATAAACAAATAATATTATTAAACAATTTAAATAAAAGATAATAAACAAATAATATTATTAAACAAATTAAAAAAAGATAATAAACAAATAATATTAAATAAAAGATAATAAACAAATAATATTAAATAAAAAATAATAAACAAATACTATTATTAAACAATTTAAATAAATAATAAACAAATAATATTAAACAAATAATAAATAGAAAAAAAATTAAACATGAACCAAAGCGCCCCGCTTTGGCCTCCGCGTGGCGCTTTGGTTCTTCGTTCTCAAAAACAGAACCCAGCCAGCTGATCAAAACCCCCCAAATCAAAACAAAATCAAACATAAAAATTGAACCAAAACAATAAACGCATCAAACGAATAGAAAGTTGGGAAAGTAACTCATTCGTCAGGATGGGGCCCATCCGTCAGGATGGAACTCATCCGCCAGGATGGCCATCTGATCTGGCCATCCTACACCTCACCAGCACCGCCTTACTTCTCTCTCACACTATAAATACCTTCCACATGTCACTGTTCACTAATGTGACAGCCCTATCCGACCAACTCACTCCCAGCTCGTTCTCAAGCACTATTTCACTCGATTCAAGGCTATTTCGTAAGTAATTCTCCCTAAATCTTGTACTTCCATCTTCACTACACACATCTCCATCATCTTTTCTATCAAAAACATTGATTTTCATCACGAAATCACCTGATTTGGGTTGCTTGAAGATGGTGTTCACTTAATGATGTCATCTCATCAAGTTTAGCTCAGATCTAAAGGATTTCTACACATTTTAACATGAATCTTAAACAAAACTTCAACATTTCAACTGATTCAAACTTTCTTTCAACTCTTTTACACTCTTCTACTCAAAACCGATGGAATCTGGACTCACCTGACCTAAGACTCACTCTATAGTCTAGGGCCGGCTCGAAAATGGATTTCCACCGGAGAGGTGATCGACAAACGGGTTGAACATGAAGTCCTATCAAGCTCAGCAGGTCTGATCGAATGGGGTGGTTCCTATCCGATCGACTGGGCTAGACTCGGTGTGGATTTCCGTTGTCTTACACGTCGTCACGCCGTCTCCATTAACTCAAAAGTGTTTACTTGGAAAATTTTACAAAAACTTCAAACTACAGTCTGCAACTCACTTGAATAGCCATCCGATCGAATGGCCATCTGACAGGATAACCATCCGTCAGGATGACCATCCGACAGGATGACCATCCGTCCGGATGACCATCCGTCCGAATGACCATCCGACAGGATGACTGACGTGTGCGTATATATACATAATTTTGCAATGAAATTACACACGATTTGGTTTTAAATTTATAAAAGTGATTATTACTTTAACATCAAAACACACACGAAAGAGGCAAGTGTACCCCGTCATATATGTAGTAAAGTATCGGTAAGAACCAAGTATCGATCCAAGGAAATGGGTGGAGGAATAATACTAGACCTTTGTCACTAAACTACCGGTAAAAACATAAGTTGTTTTATTTTTAATAAACTAAAGTAAGCATAAACAAATACTTATAAAACATAGTAAAAAAAAAAGATAAATAGCCTTGCTTAATACACAACCAAAGTATGTCAACTAAGTCGGTTTTGGGACTAGAAGCATTTGAACAATTCTCTAATTTCAAGACAATTAGTATCCCTTTCGGGAATCCTAACATGACAATAATTCGGAAAGCTAAAACGATAAACGCACTTTAACCACCTAAAATTGTTCTTTAACGTGCAATTGATAAATGTCTATGAAAATCTCTTAAAAATAAGTTAGTCATCCGTTAGGAGTTTTCTAACCCCACTTAAACAAGGAAAATGACACCGATAAACACAATCTAACCACCGAGACAAGCATAAACTAGATTAAATCACAACCGAGTTCATTTTACAAATCTTGCACATAAATTCACCAAGATAGCAATTTTGGCCTAAACTACTAACTAAGCTAACAAATCATGGCAAGAATTTATAACGACACCATTTAACCCGTTAAGGTCCTTACGTGACGACAAGCTTTCTTGATTAACAATAATTACATTTTATTAAACCACTAACCATTTCTAGTATCATGATGCACACATTTTAACCAAGCTAAACTAGTTAACCAAGTTTAAAGTTTACTAATACATGATTAATTAAGCTTCATCTTTCAATTATCTCAACTAACCATACATTAATCATCCAACACAATTACTTATAATCAAGAAATCAATATCAATAACAAGGTTGCAAACTAATCATCAAAGATTAACATAGAAAATACTTCCAAATGTCATTACAAACAAAGATTAACATACTAATGGCTATAATCAAGCAAGGGATTGTTGTGTTTTTACCCAAAGGCTACAATAATACATAAACATTAATCTAAATGCTTGAAAGATTAACAAAATCATGGAAAGATTAGAAAACCAAACCATAAACAAGCATAAGATTAAGAATCTGGAAGATAACGAAGCTAATCGGCACAATGTGGCTTGAATCCGGGTGAAAGCAGAAGCCTCCGGAGCCTGAAAATCGCCAGAATCGCTTCCAAAATGTCCAGAGTTACGAGCAGAATGTTTCTGCAAGTTTTTATATAATTTCGATATCGCACGGTCGTGCGTCCTGTTGCACGACCGTTCACTTTTTGAATTATTGGAGGTATGGTGCACCATACTGCATGACGTCATCAGATCTTGACCGGTCTTCGGTCTCGCACGACCGTTCTTCCTGAAGCACGCCCGTTCGTTTCCGGGGTTTTGTTTGCACGGACAACTGCATGGGTCGTTCAGTTCTGGGGTTTGGCTGGTCATCGCATCCGCACGGGGTGCAATCAGATGCACGACCGTGCGTCACCGGGATTGCCTTGCACGCCAAGTCGCACCCTCGTTCATTGCCGGACTGGGCTGGTTTTGTCGGAGATGCACGGTCGTTCCTCAGACCGCACGACCGTTCCATTCGCCCAGGTCAGAATTCTCACAGAATGTTTGCAGCTTCGTCGTTTCGTCCGGAAAGTCCTCGTTTTCACTATCATCTTGTCTAGTATGCTGTTTTAGGCCTGTAAACAAAAGTATACATTATTAAGTATCCGAATGACGGTTTTACGGCCGAAAACGCATAAAATGGGGATAAAATGGGGGACTAAAATATGTGTAAATTAGCGAATATCAAATCTTCCCACACTTGAACCTTGCTTGTCCTCAAGCAAGCTAAACTAAAATGCAATAAAAGAAAGAATCAAACAAGAACGATAATTTACACACTATTTTATTGAAATAACTATAAACTGTTAGCCGGTTTTTCGAAAGCCAACATCAAAAGAATCAAACCCAACAAGCATATGCAAATATGTGGCGATAACTAAAAAGTCGTGACTCACTTTCAATTGACTTAACATACTAATCTTCACACAACTCACAATGTTCACACACACTCGGTTTTATTTATGAAACATACATAAAATGTGTATGTACAAACACTCAATGCCTCGTCAATGAAATGTGTAATATCATAAGCTTGTCATAAGATCTCGTCTCCACCAACTAACATGCGAAAAAGTGCAAATCAAGAGGTCTTTACGGGTTGTAACGTTAGGCTTGGGCGAAGGGTATGGAAATGGATAATTAAAGTGGCGAAATGGTTAAAACTTGGTAGCTACATTTAACAAGCGCAATACAACAAAACTATACATACAAACGCCTTAAAAAGGCTACTTACGCGACAACGAGCTCATAAACAAGATTTCATCATTTTATCAATCAAAATTGCTCGAATTTTGTCTACTTCACCCTATTTTAGGGTGTTTTATTTTCTGTTTTTTTAAGGCAAATAAACTAATGAATTTATACAATGAAACATAAACAACAACAAGCGCTAGTTAAACGATTATTTTGACCGAGTTTCAACACTACAAGGTTTAAAACATAAAAAGGCTAAATATGGCTAAGTGGGCGATAATATTGGGTAGACAAAGGTAAACGGGAAGGCTCGACATGGTTAATCCTAAAGGGTAACGTAGGGTATACGGGAAACACAACACAAAGAACAGGGCTAACAACAAAGGGGTAATCTAAGTGCCTCTATCACTTTTACACAATTCCGCAAGTTCATGGTCTTAACAAGCATACTAGTGACAAGTTCTAAATTACACATGACATCCGGCTCACTCCTATCCGAAATGAACAAATATATAACAATATCAAGGCTCAAACATGCTCACGTAACGGAAGGAATGGGTAAAAGTGTGAAAACTATCATGCAAGTCTTTCTTTGTTTGTCACGCTTTCCGGTTTCCTTTTTCAAAATTTATTTTGCTTGTCGAGTTTTTATCAAGTCCGAAGCTTTATAAAACACAACCAACCGGTTTATTTACTAAAATATATACAGAATACAAATATTTTTGAATGATTTTTCTGATTTTTTTTAGAGAACATACAAAGTTAACAAAGTTAACCCCCTCCCCACACTTGAACTTCGCATTGTCCCCAATGCGAAACCCGAAATATAGAGAAAAAAGATAATAGTACTCCCCTCAAGATGATTTCTGATGAAATGAGACTTCCAAGCTGTATCTGTCATGTGCTCCGGTCAAAGACTTGATAGCCAAGATCTGCATGTATGTCATATGGTACAGCAAAACAGAACAGAAACAAAATAAACCCAAATAAACCATAATGTACATAAATATAAGTACGAAAATCCAAACAAATACAAGACATAAAGTAAAGTGTCTGAAAATAAAGTACAATCCGAGGGTGTTTGAAATACTACCCAAAATGAACACCCGAAATATAAAGTACTGAAATAATAAAAACCACCAACTGTCAACACCACTGCCTCCTACTCGTCATCACCAGCATCATCTCTTGTGAAGGACGGGCCCGCATCACCATAACCAGGTGGGTTCCATGGTGGGAACTGTGGGGGATGCTGAAAGTAGTCGGGATATGCATGATGCATCTCCCCGAATAGATATGAAAATCCAGCACTCACCCCCTGATACAAGCTGTCCTGGTTCCCCCTAAGCTGATCCTGAGTGGCCCTGAGCTGATCCTGACTGGCCCTGATCTAGTCCTGACTAGTCCTAATCTGGTCAATATAAGTCCCATGTTGCTCCTGCGTAACTCGCATCTGTTGGAACTGCTGGTAAAACTCTGGCCACTCCTGGTGTTGGTGGTAATCATGGTGCTGCGGTGAATGTGGTGGTGTGTGTGGTTGGTGCTGCTCGTGCTGCTCGTGCTGCTGAACTGCATGCTGCTCCCCCATTTCTACATCCTCATCTTCCTCCTCAGTAGGAGGCAACGGGTCCCAGACCTCGTTGTTTAGACTCCTCAATCCATCCCCCCGATCCAACTCAGCAATCACCCCCATGGCCTTCAATGACCGAATATCAACATAAACACCATCGGTCACATGAGTGAGACTCTCAAGCACCTCATCAGTCATTAACCCTAGGTTGTAAGCAATTTCGGTCACATATTGACCGCCATGAATTTGACTGTTGGGTGTCCTCCCTGAGCACTTCACAAAGTATTCAGCCATCCTTGCGGCTAGGTTGATGTGAACTCCGTCAACCAGCGCGTATAGAAAAATCAATTCCGGTGTTGGACAGTTCCCTAAACTGTCTATGCGGCCGCAAATGGTGTGGCTAAATACATGATGCATCACTCGAACCAACGGGTCTCTCAATCTTGAAGCTTTAGACATTCTCGGGTCGTACGGGTCGCCAATTGCATTTTCAGCCCAAAACGCGGCCCGTGCTGCATTAGTTGGAAAGGTAAACTGCTCCGTGAAGAATTCGGAATCCATGTCTTCTCTTGTATAAATTCCAAGCCTCCTACCCAATCGACCCACTGACCAAGTGTGCCATTGTCCACCCAACCTGAAAGTTATCCGTTCCTTGTAGCGGAATTTTGGCCTTCTATGAGCAATTGGTTTTTCGTAGGCATATGTAGAGAAGAACTCAATCGTTAGTTCACGATAGATGGGGCGGTTGATAGATATCAAGCGCGCAAGTGGGATAGTGAGCATATTTTCAAGTCTATCATAATGATTTAGCTCCCTCATGACATCCCAATCCAGCCTCCGCGGGACGCCGAATTGCCCTCGCCTTCTCCCTAAGGTGTCACGTCTTGGAATACAAAGAGCTTCTTTCTCATCATTGGGGTTAAATTGCAAGAAAGGATGGTCCATCTGTAAGAGGAATATCGTTAGAAAGATGGGAACAGGAAAAATTTCAATCAAAAATAGCCGAGCAGACAGTTATGAAGATACTGTTATTCTAATCTGGGCCTGTCGCACGGACGTGCGACAATACGCACGGTTGTGCGTCACCGAGAACGAACAACGATGGCCGGAATATGTCGGATCTGCACGGCGTGCAGTCAATCGCACCACCGTGCATCACCGGACCAACCTGAAATCCAACGTGAACAGCCGGCAAGGAACGACCATTCCATACGAGGAACGACCGTTCGACCATGTTTTTGCAGAATCCGACCCCTGAACTTGAACAGCCTGATTTTTGCAAAATTTCAACAAGTTTTGGGCCAACAGGGGTCGGAAAGTCAACCGGGTGTTCACGATATGCACGATTCAAACAAGGGTTAGGGTTTCATTTGTATTTATGAAGAGAACCCTAAAAAGCCTTGAAGAATCGGATGAATCTAACCTAGAAAGCGAAGAAACAGAAAATCTACAAGAAGGAACGTACCGTGCGAAGAAGGGTGTGAAATCGTGCGAAGAAACCGTGCGAAATGAGGCAAAAACGGTCTGGAACTGCTGGTGCGACTAGGGTTTCGCGAATTGTGAATGGGGGCTGCAGATGAGGGTATTTATACTACCAAATGACAAAACTGCCCTCAGCCTGACGCACGGTCGTTCGACCTATCGCACGGTCGTGCATCACCGACATCGCTCAAACCCAGCACGCTGTTCTCGGAGATGCACCGGGGGTGCGACTCGTCGTGCAAGCCAGCTCACAAACACACGGTCGTGCGACTCGAGGCACGGTCGTGCAACAGCTGCAGATCAGTTTTTTTCGGCAGAAGCCATTTCCAGCAACTGTTTTGACCGTTTTCGCCATTTTTTCAACACGCAAACTGTTTAATCAATATCGCAACATAGAACCTTCGCCCGACACATCTAAAATTTGTTCAAACTAACGGAAACTAACAAATGCAACTAAATTACGCTAAAACTAGAAAAACACATAAAAAGACGATATTACCCCTAAAGAGTCAAAGACTCTCTTGCTACATTTTTAGTCCGCGAGTCAGTAGCGTAGACTCTCTCCTCCCCACACTTATGATGTGTGCGGGGTTTGGAGCTCAATGACCTCCACCGCCGACTCAATCGGCCCGGCTACGTACAACTTCAACAGATGTGCATTTACTTTGAATGTAACGGCATCTGCGTTCTCTACTGCAACAGTACCATACGGAAATACTTCCTTAACTGTGTATGGTCCTGTCCAACGTGAATGAAGCTTCCCTGGAAATAAGCGCAGTCGTGAATTGTAAAGAAGAAAAAGATCACCCGCTTGGAATTCTTTGTGGTCCTTCAAGCGTTTGTCGTGAAATTTCTTCGTGCGCTCTTTGTAGAGGACGGAGCTTTCATAAGCTTGCTGTCGCAGCTCCTCCAATTCATGGATCTGGAGAAACCGGGCTTCACCTCCGGTTTTCAAGTCCAGATTCGCAGTTTTTAAAGCCCACATAGCTTTATGCTCCAGCTCTACTGGTAAATGGCACGCCTTTCCGTATACCAACCTAAAGGGAGTTGTCTCAATAGGGGTCTTGTAAGCTGTACGGAATGTCCATAATGCCTCATCGAGTTTGCCCGACCACTCCTTGCGGTTTGCACCAACAGACCGCTCAAGGATGCGCTTTAGCCCTTGGTTAGTAACTTCCACCTGCCTGCTCGTCTGCGGATGATAAGGCGTGGACAAACGGTGATGCACACCGTAACGGGACAAAGCCTTTTCAAGCTGTGTATTACAGAAATGAGTCCCTCTGTCACTAATAAGTGCTTTCGGAGCGCCAAATAGGGCGAACAAACTTTTCAAGAATCTCACGACCACCCTGCCTTCATTTGTGGGTAAGGCATGTGCCTCCGCCCAGTTTGATACATAGTCAACTGCGACCAGGATGTACTTGTTACCTCGTGAGGGGGGAAACGGTCCCATGAAGTCTATTCCCCAAATGTCAAAGACTTCACAAACTTGTATCCAATTCTGGGGCATTTCCTCGCGTGCCGATATATTCGTCGCCCTCTGACAAGCATCGCACGCTTTTACCCAACTCTGCGCGTCATGAAAAATAGTCGGCCAATAAAACCCGGATTCCAACACCTTCTTGGCGGTGAAATTGGCTCCATGGTGGCCTCCAGTAGGTCCCTCGTGACAATGGCGCAGAATATCGGTCGCCACCTTCCCTGATACACATCTTCTGATCACCTGATCAGCACCCACCTTGAATAAGAAAGGGTCGTCCCAAATGTAGTGCTTGACATCCGAAAAGAATTTCCTCTTTTACTGGTGAGTCAACCCTTTAATCAGAATCCCGCAAGCAAGATAGTTCGCAAAGTCGGAGAACCACGGCGACTCATCGCATATCTCAACACTCATCAACGACTCGTGTGGGAAATTGTCATTGACTGAATCCCAACGCGAGTCCTCGATGTCTCCATGCTCTAACCGAGAGAGATGGTCAGCCGCTACATTCAACCTTTTTGTCTTGAATTTCAATATCAAACTCTTGCAGCAACAAGATCCATCTGATTAGACGCGGTTTAGCGTCCTGTTTGCCGAAGAGATATCTAATGGCTGCGGGATCAGTATACACAACGGTTTTCGAAAGAACCAAATACGATCTAAATTTGTCAAATGCGAAAACAACTGCCAAGAGCTCTTTTTCAGTCGTGGTGTAGTGCTCCTGAGCGTCTTGAAGAGTCTTGCTCGCATAATAGATCGGGTGAAAGTGATTTTCTTTCTTCTGTCCCAAAACGGCCCCTATAGAGTAATCACTCGCGTCGCACATAATTTCAAACGGCAGACTCTAGTCCGGTGCAACTAAAATAGGGGCCTCAATCAACTTTTTCTTGAGAAAGTCAAAAACCCTCAAGCAATCATCTCCAAATATGAACGGAGCGTCTTTCTCTAACAACCGGGTCATGGGTCTGGCGATTTTTGAGAAATCTTTGATGAATCGCCTATAGAACCCCGCGTGACCAAGAAAGCTCCATATCGCTCTCACAGAGGTGGGAGGCGGAAGTCGTGAAATAACGTAAACTTTAGCTGGATCGACTTCCATACCCGCATGAGAAATCTTATGTCCCAAAACTATGCCCTCCTTCACCATGAAGTGGCACTTTTCCCAGTTCAGGACCAGATTCGTCTCCTCGCACCTCTTCAACATCTTCTTCAAATTTTCCAAACAATGATCGAAGGAATCCCCAAATACCGAAAAATCATCCATGAAAACCTCCATAGAATCCTCAATCATGTCATGAAAAATTGCAACCATGCATCTCTGGAAGGTCGCTGGTGCATTACACAACCCAAAAGGCATACGCCTGTAGGCGAATGTGCCGAAGGGGCAGGTAAAGGTAGTCTTCTCCTGATCCTCAGGAGCAATAGGAATTTGGAAGTACCCAGAGAACCCGTCCAAAAAACAGTAATACAACTTCCCCGACAGACGTCCCAACATCTGGTCGATGAATGGAAGCGGGAAGTGATCCTTACGAGTAGCATCGTTGAGTTTGCGATAATCAATGCAAACTCGCCACCCAGTGACGGTACGGGTAGGAATTAGCTCATTCCTATCATTTGAAACTACAGTCATACCACCTTTCTTAGGTACAACCTGCACTGGACTCACGCACACAGAGTCAGCTATAGGATAAATCATCCCGGCATCCAACAACTTAATCACCTCTTTCTTCACCACGTCTTGCATATTCGGATTTAAACGCCTCTGATGCTGTGCACACGGTTTGTACTCGTCTTCCATTAGAATCTTGTGAGTACAAAAAGAAGGATTGATGCCTTTGATATCCATGATTTTCCATGCAATGGCTCTCTTATGAAGTCTTAGAACCTCAAGAAGCTGATTCTTCTCATCCTTTTCCAATGATGCCGAAATTATGATTGGTAAGCGACGCTCCTCGTCAAGAAATGCATACTCGAGATGTGGCGGGAGTTCTTTCAACTCCAAAGACGGCGGATCTTCAACCGACGGTTTTGCTTTCTCTTCTTCTACATGGACAATTTCAAGAAATCTCTCCGGACTCTGGGAACCATCGTCACCAATCTGATAGACTGGCTGCTCGCAATCGTGGCCCTCCTGCGTAATGCCAATCAGGTCCCCACACGACAGACGTGTGTCCGAATCAATCTCGTCAACAGTACCTTGAAAATGAGAGCACACACATGCATCGACAATGTCGACATAATAAAGCTTGTCATCGTGACTTTGCGGATGCTGCATCGATCTTTTGATATCGAATGTCACGTGCTCGTCATTCACTCGGAGCGTGATTTGGCCAGCTGCCACATCAACAATCGTCCTCGCAGTATTGAGGAACAGGCGTCCAAGTATCAAAGGTACTCTTGAATCTTCGTCCATGTCAAGAATAACAAAATCCACGGGGAAAACAAATTTATCGATTTTTACAAGCATGTTTTCCACAAATCCACGCGGATACTTGATTGAACGGTCTGCCAACCGAATGCTCATTCTAGTAGGTGACGGCTCACCCAGATCCAGTTTAGTAAAAACCTTATATGGCATAAGGTTGATACTCGCTCCCAAGTCAGCCAATGCATGGCTAACAGACATATTTCCAATCAAACACGGAAGCGTAAAACTACCCGGATCTCCCATTTTCATGGGCAGACGGTTTTGTAGAACGGCAGAACAAGTTTCATTCATCACCACACATGATATATCCTCGAGCTTCTGTATATTCGAGAGGATGTCCTTAAGGAATTTCGCATACTTTGGCATCTGGGCCAAGGCTTCAACAAACGGTATATTAATGTGTAGTTGCTTAAACAACTCAAGGAACTTACCGTATTGTTCGTCGTTCTTCTGTTTCTTCAGCCTGCCTGGATAAGGTACTGGAGGAGTGTAATCTTTGACCGGCTCCTGGACTTGTGCTGTACTTGCTGGGCGTAGCCTGGCTTGCACCTCGTCCGGTGTGTCAGTCGGGACCGCTTCAGTGATCGGTGATGAGTCCGATATGACGGGTCCGGTAGTTTTTCCACTCCTGGTCATGATCGCATTCACATGCCCACCCAGGTTTGGTTCTGTATTGCCCGAAAGACCACCCGGGGGTCTTTTTGACATCATATGCGCCAGCTGACCAACCTGATTCTCGATATTCTGAATCGAGGCCTTGTGACTCCTCATTTCTCCTTCGTGGGAAAGAAAACGATCCTCGCTCTGTTGGTAGCGTTTTTCAGCCAACTGATTTGCACTCGAGGAGCTAGTAAGAAGCTGAGCCATCATATCCTCCAGCTTGGAACTAGACTGAGTGGCCTGCTGCTGGGAGCTACTCCCAGTGCCCTGATTCTGATATGAATATGGACGCTGCTGGTAAGGTTGGTTGTATTGTTGGAACTGCTGACCCTGACCCTGCTGCGGCCCTGGAGCGCGCTGAGTGAACCCCAGTGGGTTCTGATTACCTGTGTTCGCTCGCCACCCAAAATTTGGGTGATTTCTCCATTCGGGATTATAGGTGTTGCTGTAGGGATTGTTCTGCGGCCTCACCTGATTACTCACGAAATCTACTTCTTCGTGGCCCTCATATACGACTCCCTGAAAGCATGCACCAGGCTCGTGTGACACTCCACACTGGTCACATCCCGAGCCAGCCTGCGCAATCATCTAGGACCTGTCGAATCTCGATGCAAGAGCTGAGATTTGTGCAGTAATGGCCGTATAGTCGTCTATAGCATGAACTCCTGCGCGAGATGATGATGATGATGTTTCCCGGCCTCTATCTCCTTCCCGACGCGAGCTGGATTTCAACGCAGCTTTTTCTATGATATCATACGCTTCAGTCGGCGTCTTAGTTCCTAGATCGCCTCCTGCGTTCACGTCTAATCGCTCCTGCGTGTTGTAACTGAGCCCCTGATAGAACATCAAGACCAGCTGTCTCTTGGAGAAGCCATGATGTGGAACATCTATCAACAAATCTTTAAATCTCTCCCAGGCCGCATGCAACGACTCTCCCTCGTCCTGGCGAAAGGAAACAATCCGGTTCCGTAGCTTGTTTGTTTTCTCAGGTGGAAAATATTTCTGCATAAACTGCTCCGCCAACTGATTCCAGGTCCTGATGGACCCGGCTGGAAGTGACATAAGCCAAGCTCTATTTTTGTCACGCAATGAGAAAGGAAACAGTCTCAATCGAATTGCATCCTCCGAAACACCTGTAATCCTAAATGTCGAACAAATAGCAAGAAAAGCAGCAATATGCCTCCCGGGATCCTCATGCTCACGCCCGTCAAACTGTACTGAATTTTGCACCATATTAATAATACTAGATCTAATTTCAAAAGTAGGTGCATCAATAGTAGGCTGAAGGATACTCGGCTCCAGGCCTGCCCTTTCGGGCTGATTCGTCTCATTCAAAGGTCGCTCATCGTTCGCCATGATTACGTTTCCTCCTGCCCCTGAGCCTTCGGCTTCAGCGGGTACCACCTGCTCCTGCTCACCAGCTGCGAGTAGTAGCCCAACCGCACGCCCTCTCGCGCGAAGACGTCTCCTCAGATTACGCTCGGGCTCGTCTGACGGTTCAACAACTTTTGGAGCGGGGGTCGAGAACATCAACCTGCAAACGAAAAAATTGACACAATGAATATTTTATTAATATAATAATGCTGTTTGTTTTTTTGTTTTTTTTTTGGCTGAAAAGAAACAGAATATTATTTAAAAATGGGATGAAAATTTTATAAAAATCCAAAAATGGGCCCGAAATTTTATAAAAATCAACACAATAAAAATAATCGAATCGGCTAGTATAAAAAAAATGATTTTTAGAAGCCGAAAACTCAAAGAATAAAAAAATAATAAATCCGGATTAAATAAATAAATGGAACAAAAATTTACAAGTGTACAAAATAATCTCGAAAATGAATAAAATGAATTAAAAGCAAGAAATATAAACAAATAAATAATCACGAAAATATACACAAATATTAACAAGTATATACACCGATAACACAATGACCCGGGTCGTTCCTAAAACTTGCCATATCCCCGGCAACGGCGCCAAAAACTTGACGTGTGCGTATATATACATAATTTTGCAATGAAATTACACACGATTTGGTTTTAAATTTATAAAAGTGATTATTACTTTAACATCAAAACACACACGAAAGAGGCAAGTGTACCCCGTCATATATGTAGTAAAGTATCGGTAAGAACCAAGTATCGATCCAAGGAAATGGGCGGAGGAATAATACTAGACCTTTGTCACTAAACTACCGGTAAAAACATAAGTTGTTTGATTTTTAATAAGCTAAAGTAAGCATAAACAAATACTTATAAAACATAGTAAAAAAAAAGATAAATAGCCTTGCTTAATACACAACCAAAGTATGTCAACTAAGTCGGTTTTGGCACTAGAAGCATTTGAACAATTCTCCAATTTCAAGACAATTAGTATCCCTTTCGGGAATCCTAACATTACAATCATTCGGAAAGCTAAAACGATAAACACATTTTAACCACCTAAACTTGTTCTTTAACGTGCAATTGATAAATGTCTATGAAAATCTCGTAAAAATAAGTTAGTCATCCGTTAGGAGTTTTCTAACCTCACTTAAACAAGGAAAGCGACACCGATAAACACAATGTAACCACCGAGACAAGCATAAACTAGATTAAATCACGACCGAGTTCATTTTACAAATCTTGCACATAAATTCACCAAGATAGCAATTTTGGCCTAAACTACTAACTAAGCTAACAAATCATGGCAAGAATTTATAACGACACCATTTAACCCGTTAAGGTCCTTACGTGACGGCAAGCTTTCTTGATTAATAATAATTACATTTTATTAAACCACTAACCATTAATAGTATCATGATGCACACATTTTAACCAAGCTAAACTAGTTAACCAAGTTTAAAGTTTACTAATACATGATTAATTAAGCTTCATCTTTCAATTATCTCAACTAACCATACATTAATCATCCAACACAATTACTTATAATCAAGAAATCAATATCAATAACAAGGATGCAAACTAATCATCAAAGATTAACATAGAAAATACTTCCAAATGTCATTACCAACAAAGATTAACATACTAATGGCTATAATCAAGCAAGGGATTGTTGTGTTTTTGCCCAAAGGCTACAATAATACATAAACATTAATCTAAATGCTTGAAAGATTAACAAAATCATGGAAAGATTAGAAAACCAAACCATAAACAAGCATAAGATTAAGAATCTGGAAGATAACGAAGCTAATCGGCACAATGTGGCTTGAATCCGGGTGAAAGCAGAAGCCTCCGGAGCCTGAAAATCGCCAGAATCGCTTCCAAAATGTCCAGAGTTACGAGCAGAATGTTTCTGCAAGTTTTTATATAATTTCGATATCGCACGGTCGTGCGTCCTGTTGCACGACCGTTCACTTTTTGAATTATTGGAGGTATGGTGCACCATACTAGATGACGTCATCAGAACCGGTCTTCGGTCTCGCACGACCGTTCTTCCTAAAGCACGCCCGTTCGTTTCCGGGGTTTTGTTTGCACGGACAACTGCATGGGTCGTTCAGTTCCGGGGTTTGGCTGGTCATCGCATCCGCACGGGGTGCAATCAGACGCACGACCGTGCGTCACCGGGATTGCCTTGCACGCCAAGTCGCACCCTCGTTCATTGCCGGACTGGGCTGGTTTTGTCGGAGATGCACGGTCGTTCCTCAGACCGCACGACCGTCCCATTCGCCCAGGTCAGAATTCTCACAGAATGTTCGCAGCTTCGTTGTTTCGTCCGGAAAGTCCTCGTTTTCACTATCATCTTGTCTGGTATGCTGTTTTAGGCCTGTAAATAAAAGTATACATTATTAAGTATCCGAATGACGGTTTTACGGCCGAAAACGCATAAAATGGGGATAAAATGGGGGACTAAAATATGTGTAAATTAGCGAATATCAATGTCCATCCGCCCGGACGCACTGCTACAACACTTAACCCACTTTTACCCCATTCGACACGCTGATTCTGACTGTTCAGCCATGAGGAATACTTATGCATCTGTTCCCGTATACAGGCTGATCCGACGCTTTCAACCATCCAACCAGATCGTGTTTATTTGTTGGACACGCACTGTGAGTATACTTGACCCCCTTTTTACGCTTTAAACACACTTTTGGGGTGTAACATACGTTTATATCAAAATACACTTATCAAAACGCAGTACACGATCTAAACTATTATCACATGCGAATGACTGACGTACATATTTACACGTGATGCTTGATACATATGTGCTAGGACTTTTACTCGTGACGTTCCAACTTAACTAGAATAGTACTATAGTTCGACTCACGCCCGACGGGGTCTAGTTAAGACAAACTCGCACTCGCAAACGCACATCGCAATCATCTCGGGACTTAGCTGGTAGTTTTTGTCTTGTAGCGTATATATTGTGTATCATGTTTATGTATGTGGAAATTCGCAGCGCTTTTATCTACTTTATGCTATATTAAACCTGTATACTCGCCAGTACATTTTTGTATTGACATTATTTTAACGTATGTTGCAGGTTAATCACAGGTTATCTCAATCAAGATAGGCTACTTTAGAAACTCACCTAAAAATCTAGGTTGTCGGATTCGTATTGTTTGAGAGACATGAAATCTGTACAACTTTATGTGAAATATTTGTTTATTAGTATGGGATAATGAACTTGTTAAATATTGTCGCTAAATTAGTTGTTATGGATTCTCTTGAGCAATCTGCTTCGCCTAGTGTCGCGCCCCGATGATTCCGTCATCGGTTGGGGTGTGACAACTTTGTTCGACATCTGAATTATAAACATTTATCAGGTATTAATTATCATAGAATAAGATGTTGATACAATCAGTTACACCAACATATTGATAAAAAACGTCGAACATTGCAACTTTACTCTCTTCTTATATATATATATATATATATATATATAGGGTGAGGTTCCTGTAAAAAGGATCTTTTTCATGAGAAGTGTGAGAAGGCATAGAATTTGACATGTAGACATCATGTTTTGAACTTAGGCATGATGTTTTGGGTTGTTTTAGTAAAAAAAAACACCAAATATAACAATTTAAAACACAATGCAACGTATTATGGGAATGAAATTTAAAACACACTACTTAACACTTAAAACACACCACTTAACGTTCTTGTCATGGTGTTTTAAGTTTTAACCCTAGAATTCATTGCATTGTGTTTTAAATTGTTATGTTTGGTGTTTTTCTTGCCAAAACAACCCAAAACATTATGCCTAAGTCCAAAACAAGATGTCTACATATGAATCTTTATGCCTTCTCACACTTCTCACGAAAAGTGTCCTTTTTACAGGATCCTAAGACTATATATATATATATATATATATATATATATATATAGGGTCAGGATTTAGAGAAAACGGTGGAAAGTGTGAGAACGGTGAGAACGCTTATGGATCGTCCGATCAAAACAATCTATGGACTAGATTGGCGCGGTGGCATTTTCATAAATAACACGAATTCTATTGAGTGGACGCGCTTCATTAAGGGTAAAAAGGTCTTTACACTACTATATCAAAACACCAAAGTATTGAATAAAACGCCATTACTGGCCAAAACGCATCCCTATATAAACAAAACTTTCTCATACATAAAAACACACCTCCCCCGACATGAAACGTCATATTTTCTACTATATACATTCATCTTACAACGCCAAAATTTCCAAAACATCAAACACCCCTACTCAAAAACACCATATTTTACTAAATACCAATCATCTTTGAAAACGCCAAAACTCTCAAATATCAAAATATTCCAAAAAAATGGACGTTTCTTTCAGATACACTATTTCCTCAGTAAAACGCCAAAATTACCAAAAATCATTTCTTTTTAATTCAATATTCTTCTACTCGAAGTTTCGCAGAATGCATTCTTTCCTGAGGAGTTGTGACTCAAATAACATTTTGCTGAATGAGATGGACAAAACTTCAAGAAAAAGATACTGGGGTCAAACTTATGTCATTTTTTGTGTTTTGTTATTCATGAATATTATAAAGGCATGAATAGACGAATGACACTGATGAGTGCTTTGAATATACATATCCAAACAAAAAGCTCATGTCATATTGTCTTTCCAAACGGCTACAAAAACACAAGCATGACAAAGCCAAACCACCAGTGAACATGTTTCAAAGAAGAAAGAGACTGATGACAGTGAAGATTTGGAAGATGAATTGTTTCTATTTTCAGTTTTTTAATTTCCCTTTTCTGTTGTTTGTTATGTATTTTTCGACTAAGAATAAAAAGTTTAATAAACAACCAAAAAGTCATAAAGATTGGGAAAAAGCCATAATGCAGAAAACGCCAAATACTCCAAACCTACAATAAAAGTAATTTGAAGAACTATTATTAAAAGTTAAAAATGGAAAAAAGGCCAAAAACTACTTAAAGCCATTAAAAAACACCAAACTTGGAAGATGGAAGGTCTATGACCATAAGAACTCATAAAAAGCTGAACAAAAAGAGTAAAAAATAAACACAGTAACTGAAAAGACGACTACTTTATTAAATCATTTATTATAAATAAAAATCCCGCCTAAACTACGCGTCAAAAACATCCTATAAGAGAGACGTCTCTGCACAATCAACTAATCACAAAACCAAAAAATAAACGCCATCTTACCAAAAACCATTCACTTTAAAACGCCAAAAAAAAGATACTTAAAAAAGCCACAGATGCAGAACCTCATTTCTTTTATATTGAGTATAGTTCTGAATGAAGGTTCACTGAATGGATTCTACTCTGAGGTGGGTATCTCTATAAGCTTTTGCTGAATGAGATGGACAAATATTCATGAAAAAAAGACTGATGATCATCATGTCACTTTGTTCTTGATGGATATATTGATGCCATGAAGGGATGAATACATTCGAGCAGGCGTTGGTGTTCAACATGTCACCAAAGAAGTATATATCAAACCACAATAAAAGAGTCTACATAAGGTATTCAAAAAAAGGTTCAAAACGCCAAAAAGATTAAAGTAGAAGAGGCTGATGACAGTGAAGATTTGGATGAGAAATTAGATTATAATTTTTTTTTTCATTTTCTATTGTTTGTTATCTAATTCTCTGTTGTTTAGTATCTAATTCTCTACTAATAAAAAAAAACGCCAAAACGCCTGATAGTGTGAAAACAGTAAGAATGGATGCTAGCAAAGCACGATGTTGCTATATAAAACGCCAAACAAAGTATTACTGGAAAAATCAGCACTATAGACTTGTATCCTAAATGGCACAACACTTGATAGAAAAAAATAAAAAATAAATAAAACATAAAAAAAATAACTGATGTTTTTTACATTATAGGCATGCATCCTGATCTAAAAACAATAAAAAACGCCAAAATTTGCTTAAAATGCCAAAATATTTACTATGATCCTGATTTAAAAACAATAAAAACGCCGCGTATTTATTAAACGCCAAAAAATGGAAAGGTGATGTAACACGCGTTTAAAAAAAGAAAATATGAAAGGACAAAAAAGCCCCTCCGCCCTTCTCTATGTCGCGTGACACGCGTTGAGCCAGGATGCGTTCTCACCATTCTCACACTTTCTACCGTTTTCTCCTGATCCCGTTTCTATATATATATATATATATATGCGTCGATTACATACCATAACTGAAAATTAAACACACTAGTAGTTATGCATCGATATCTATTTTAGTCTATCTATTTTAGTTGGTTATATATATATATATATATATGTATATATAGGTAGAGGGTCCTGTACATTAATTCATAAGTGTGAGAAGTGTATTATAACACTATATATAACACCATATAAACACCGTATAACACTATGTAACACCATATAACAACATATAACACTATGTAACACTATATAACACTATATAACAAATATAACACTATATTTTGTCTGATAGCATGTCTATGATAGATGTATAGTGTTATATATTGTTATAAAGTGTTACATAGTGTTATATGGTGTTACATAGTATTTTACGGTGTTTATATGGTGTTATATAGTGTTATAATACACTTCTCACACTTTTGAATTAATGTACACTATCCCTACCCTATATATATATATATATATATACATGGCCAGGATTTAGAGAGAACGAGTGAAAGTGTGAGAACGGTGAGAACGATTATGGACTGTCAGATCAAAACAATCTATGGACTATAAGACGCGGTGACGTTTTCGTAAATAACATCACTTTTATTAGTGGGGTGCGCTTCCATAAGGGCAAAAAGGTAAATGTTCATATACAAAACACATCAAAGCCTGACCGAAACATATATACTGTCACGGGCCCCGACCCGGTTTGACCCGTTTCAGGAGCCGCGGAACAGAAAATCCCGTAGTATTTATTTAACAGCGGAAGTTTTCATCAGGATCTTTTAAAAACTGCAATTTCCTCATTATTTTATTTCACGATTCGGGATAAAACCCGATAATTTACAATCTTGAGATTTCACTAAGAAATCTTTTATTTTACAAAACATGTTTCCTTATTTTTATACTGAGCCACTTCCTTAAGCTTTTAGTGTTTCACGGCACTTTTCCTGGATCACAACAGATCACCTAAAACATGTTTGAAAAAGGTTTTGTCAGCGGGAAATACTGAGTGAATCATTCTTTTATGAAAACGACTCATTTGTTATAATTTACAGTATTAAGAGAGATTACAATGTTTATTTCAACCAACTACCCACAGTATTTGTCATCGACTCGTTTCGTGACTGTGGTCATATCACTATTGAGTCCGTTCACCCAATAGTGAAGAATATCACTAATTAGGTTCGCCCACCTAAAGTGATAAAAACAACAGTAATGTGCACAATACCCCACATACCGGCTGTAATTTGGTGACTACATATACTTAATCACTGTAATTATAATCTTGAAAATAAACATACTTTTGTAAACAGATTTGATAAAAAGAGAATGACTCACATTGCAGATTTATTATGAACAGAGCTTAGCCTACTGATTAGCCTTGATAACCTAGTTTAAATAATCATGCACACAAACTAGGTTAGTAACTTAATACAACATTTACGATAACTCACGAGATTAAAACCCTCACAATTAATGACAAAGTGCAATACTTAAACATCCATTAAATTAACAACGAATGACAAAGCATAAACCCTAATGTGGGCAGCACTTAAACATCCATTGGATAGTTTAATCAATCAGACATTGAATCGTATCAGCGATCGAGTTATTACCCTGAATTGCGGCAGTACTTCGTGAATCGTGTGTGTTTTGTAGTGATTGTACTATAATTCAGTGTACGTTTTGAGTTTTTACGTCGAATTAACACAGAATGTCAAGTCCCAGACTCTTGTATTTATACTTGAAAATCGGTTCCCCCGCGTGTCGCGGAGGATGTCGCCGTTTCTGTCGCGTGTCGCGGGGCGTACCCCCCTAGCCTAGGGTAGCCTCGTGTCTTGGGTAGCCTTAATGAGTCGACGTTACATGTAATTTCAATTTCGACAGCGTTTTGTAAAGATAATTATAACTAGGGTTTACCCCCCCTGAGTTTTAGGGGCCCTAATCCTGATTCCAAATGTTCTGAAAATTTTAGGGATTATGTAGAATTACTTGGGTGTCTCAATTAGGGTTTCCTTTTGGATAAACTAATACAATAAATAGGAATTTTGATACGAGTTGTTACATTCTCCCTACCTTAATAAAAATCTCGTCCTCGAGATTTACTGGAATAAATGAGGATACTTTCGCTTCATTTCTGATTCCAGCTCCCAAGTGTATTCAGCTCCTCTCTTTGAATCGCACTTGACTTTAAACAGAACTAGTCGCTTGTGCTTGAGAAATTTCACCTTTCTATCTTCTATCTGAAGAGGTTTCTCAACAAATTTTAACTTTTCGTTTACCTTTATATCTTGAAGAGGTACTACCAAAGATTCGTCTGATAAACATTTCTTGAGATTTGATACATGAAATACATCATGTACTCCAGCTAGTTCTTCGGGTAGTTGTAAACGATAAGCAACTGGTCCTATACGTTGGATCACTGGAAATGGTCCTACGTACCTTGGACTTAGCTTTCCTTTCTTACCGAATCGAACAACTCCTTTCCAAGGGGAAACTTTCAATAGTACTCTGTCTCCAACTTGGAATTCTAATGGCTTAAGCCGATTGTCAGCATAGCTCTTTTGACGATCTCTAGCTGTCTTCAGTCTTTCTTTAATTTGAGAAATTTTGTCAGTCGTCTCTTGCACTATTTCAGGACCTGATAATTGACTTTCTCCTATTTTTTCCCAACAAACTGGAGTTCTGCACTTTCTTCCATAAAGTGCCTCGAATGGGGCAGTTTCAATACTTGAATGATAACTATTGTTATAAGAGAATTCAATTAGTGGTAAGTGATCATCCCAATTTCCACCAAAATCTATTACACATGCTCTAAGCATATCTTCTAGAGTTTGGATTGTCCTTTCACTTTGTCCGTCCGTTTGTGGATGATATGCAGTACTCAGATTTAGTCGAGTTCCCATAGCTTGCTGGAAGCTTTTCCAGAAATGAGAAGTAAAACGACTATCCCTATCCGAAACAATGGAGAGTGGAACCCCATGTAATGATACGACTTCATCTACATACAACTTTGCCAACCTTTCCATGCTAAAGGTTTCTTTCATTGGTAGAAAGTGAGCTGATTTGGTTAATCGATCCACAATTACCCAAATCGCATCATTACCTTTTCTGGTTTTGGGTAACTTAGTAACAAAATCCATTGTTATAAGTTCCCATTTCCATACTGGCATTTCTAATTGTTGTAGTAGACCTGAAGGTTTCTGATGTTCTGCCTTAACTTGTGAACAAGTAAGACACTTAGAAACATATCTAGCTATATCCTTTTTCATGCCTATCCACCAGAAATTATTTCTTAAATCTTGGTACATTTTATTGTTTCCTGGGTGCATGGTATATCTAGATTTATGGGCTTCTTCTAAAATCTTATGTCTTAAGTTTCCCTGCTTAGGTACCCAAATTCTACTTTTGTGGAATCTCCAAATTCCATCAGCTCCTTGTTCTAATTCCTTTATTCGTCCTTTCATTCCTTCAGCATCATCCTTGATTGTTGTTTCCTGAACATTCCTTAATTGTTCTATTAAATCTATTTGTAGATTTAACCTGAGAGCACGAACTCGTCGTTGTTTCTCATGGTACTTACGACTTAAGGCATCTGCAACTACATTTGCCTTTCCTTCATGATACTGAATATCACAGTCGTAATCACTTAGGATTTCCATCCATCTTCTTTGTCTCATGTTTAACTCTTTTTGCCCAAATATATATTTTAAACTTTTATGATCTGTAAATGTCTCCAAATCTTAAGGGAAAAAATTACGGCTCCTAATTCTAAATCATGAGTCGTATAGTTTTCCTCGTGCTTTTTCAATTGTCTTGATGCATACGCAATTACCTTCTTACGTTGCATGAGTACACATCCAAATCCTAATTTTGAAGCATCACAATAGACTTCAAAATCTTCAGTTCCTTCTGGCAAAGCTAGGATTGGAGCATTTGTTAATTTATGTTTCAAAGTCCTAAAGGCTTATTCTTGCTTAGGTCCCCATTCAAACTTAACTGCTTTACAGGTTAGCTTAATTAATGGTACAGCTATCTTGGAAAAATCCTTAATAAACCGTCTATAATACCCAGCTAAACCTATAAAACTTCTAATTTCCATTGCGGTTTGCGAAACCTTCCAATTGGTAATTGCCTCTATCTTAGCAGGATCTACGTGAATACCTTCGTGATTCACCATGTGACCTAGAAATTGCACTTCCTTTAGCCAAAATTCACATTTCGAAAATTTGGCATAAAGCTTTTCTTTTCTTAACAAAGTTAAGAGTGCATGCAAGTGCTCACAATGTTCTGTCTGAATTTTTGAATAAATAAGTATATCATCTATGAAGACAATTACAAATTTATCCAAATACGGTTTACAGATCCTATTCACCATGTCCATGAATGCTGCAGGTGCATTCGTTAATCCGAAGGGCATAACTGTAAACTCGTAATGACCATACCTAGTTCTGAAAGCAGTCTTAGGTATGTCATCCTCTTGTACCTTCAATTGATGATATCCAGAGCGTAAATCTATCTTAGAAAAGTACCTAGCTCCTTGAAGTTGATCGAATAAATCATCAATCCTAGGTAATGGGTATCGATTCTTAATTGTAACCTTATTCAATTCTCTATAATCGATACACATTCTCATCGAACCATCCTTTTTCTTTACAAACAACACAGGTGCTCCCCACGGGGATGAACTAGGTTGTATGAATCCTTTACTTAGTAATTCATCTAATTGATTTTTCAGTTCTAACATTTCTGTGGGTGCTAACCGATAAGGTGCCTTGGCTATCGGTGTAGTTCCTGGAATTAGATGAATTCTAAATTCCACTTCCCTATCTGGTGGTAATCCTGGTAACTCTTCTGGAAATACATCTGGGTATTCTGAGACTACTGGTATTTCCCTAAGTTCTTTACCCTTAGTGCTAATGATTACCGAAATCATATACACTATTCCTTGCTTTCGTTCATAACTAGGAACTTTCATTACTGATATGAACTTCATGGGCTTACGTGGTTTATTTCCTGTAATTGTGATTATTTCCCCAGTAGGTGCCTGAATTTCTATAGAGTTTTTATCACAAAGAATTCGAGCATGGTTGGCTACTAACCAATCCATTCCTAACACAACATCAAATTCGGCTAAGTTCATAGGTAATAGGTTTGCAGAGAATTTATGTCCTAAAAGTTCTATATTTTCTTCCTGCAAAACTTTATCTATTTTAACTGAATTTCCGTCTGCCGTTTCAACTGTAAAAATCTGTCTAAGTTGGGTTAAAGGTAAGTTAAGAGTTTGGCAGAATGAAGTATTTATAAAACTTTGGTTTGCACCAGAGTCAAATAATACTTTTGCGTAAATGTTGTGAACTAAGAACGTACCAGCTATCACGTCAGGAATGAGTTCTGCCTCCTGAGTAGTTAGCTGGAATGCTCTGACATTCTTCTTTGTAGCTCCATCTGCTGGTTTAGCTTTGTTGTCTGCTGGTTTGACCAATTTAGGACATTCTGTTTTGAAATGTCCTGTTTCTCCACAATTGTAGCAAATTGTGAATTTCTTTCTGCAGTTTTCTTCCCGATGTCCTACAACTTTGCAAAAACTGCAGGTTACATTACATCTTCTATAATGCTTCTTTTTACAATTTCTGCAGAACTGAGGAGTTGAGGATTGCCCTGTTCCTCTTCTCTTGAAGCTGTTATTATTACCCGTACGAAATCCTTGGGTAATTTTCTGAGCCAATTCCTTCTTCCTGCTTTCATCTTGCGTGCGTACCAATTCATCGGTTAGAGTGTTAGCTAATTCCACAGCATCGTCAACAGTACGAGGTCTCGCAGCTTTAACGATGTTACGGATTTTGCTAATCAGTCCCCAAATATAGCGAGAAATGAGTACCGGTTCTGGCGAAGCCAGTGTTGGTACCACTCTAGCATATTCAAAGAATGTCGAGGTATAACCACGATAATCAACACCCATCATCCTATGATTTAGGAACTTATTTGCCATTTGCTCTTTTTCATATTCGGGACAGAATTTTCTTTCTACAAGATTCTTAAATTCTTCCCAGTTTATGGCGTAGTCCCTATTTCTTCCTTTAGCTTGTATCACCGTGTTCCACCATTCTAGCGCCCCTTCTTTGAAAAGATTTTACGCATACATGACCTTGTCGTCTTTGTCACATTTACTTATTGCAATCACTGCCTCGGTTTTCTCTAACCAACGCAGTGCCGCGGTTGCTCCTTCATTGCCTGCAAATTCCATAGGTTTACAAGCAAGAAATTCTTTGAAAGTGCAACCAGGCGTTGCAGCTTTCATTTTCTTAGGGAGCGGAGCTTGCCGTGGTTCATTATCTTGATTAATATGATTACCGCCTCCGTTTACGCTATTACTGAAGTTATCTTCAGAAATACGTTTGCTAGGAACGATTTGTTGCGGTTCAATTGGATTCTTAACAGCAGCAACGATTGCTGGAATAACATTGGCTATCCCTTGAGCAACGATATTTTCTATATCTTGCCTAGTCATATATTGATCTCCCGGGTGTTGTTCAGATTGATTAACCTCATTTACTGGTTCATTACCAATGTTTGCCATCTGATAATTAATATATATAATTTATTAGTATCGGATAAATAAAATTTATATATAAAACAATCAGACAAATTTCACAATACACATATAGTCAAAACTATCGATTTCTCGATTCCATTTTATATCTTTTATAATATGCATTACTACACACAAATATCTTACAAGTTTTATTTGTAGTTATTTTACAAAATGGTTTTAATATTACTTTTACTATTACACAACCACAATTTCACTACCCCACTATCTCTCGTCACTTGTCTTCCTAAAAACGAAGCTCCCTTTCATCATACTTCCAGGCAATTTGTCCCCCTATCTCCCGGATTCTATTTCCCGCATCCATTAACTCTTCGCCAAAATGGCGAAGTTCTGCTAAATTCTCATTACTCATGGGTGGATTTGGTAATGGTTCCGGCTCGAACTGAGGAAGAAAGGAATAAGGACTATTGATCAGGTTTTGGAACTGCCAATCATTTGTCCACCATTCATCTATCACTAGAGGCTGGGTGTGGATTATAGGGTTTGGAATTGCAGGGTCCAAGTTCATTGGTAGTTGTGTTTCAAGAGTAGGGTACAGATTATTATTAATTGGCCTGAAAATATCACAGCTTGCCAATGCCCGATCTAATTCCTCCTGAAAAGGTAACTCCTCCACCTGTCTAGAACTTTCCCCGACTTCCCTCTGGATTTGCCTAGAACCTTCTCCATATTCCATTCCTGGTGGCCTAGAATCTCTTCCCAATTCCATTTCTATTTGTTTAGAATATTCCTTAAACTGTATTCCCATCTGCCTAGATTCTTCCCCGACTTCAATCCCTTTCCCTTTGTCCAAGGGATTTTCCATTTTAGGGATTTTCCTAGTTGTAGGCTTCCTCCTACGCACACGTCTCCATCCCCCAAATCTCCTCCTTTTCTTGGGCTTGGGTTTCTCTGGAGGTGGTGAAGCATTGAATTCAATAGGTTTTTCTATATCTGGTATATACCTATTGAAATATCTTGAAACCTCTATTTTTACTGGATAGAGATTTAAGTTCTGAAGGGCGTCAGACAAGTCACTCATGCTGTTATGCAAAATACACACAATTACTAATGTATAACAAAATTTTCATAGAAAATTTTGTAAATATTATTTCTTACTGGGTAAATACAAAACAAATGAAAATTTAAAACACACGAGGTTTTATGGTAAATTTATTTATTTACTGGATAAGGTTTCTGAACTGTAAGAAATAAGGGTGCTAAAACTTGGGTCAAATTTTTTTTTAAAGATTTGCGTTAACTGCTACAGTAGCTAGCATATAAAGATCTGCCCATTTTTCATCTAACTTGTCTTCCCAAGGTGTTTTACTGGTTAATTCCTGGGTTTCCTGTTTAACTTTCTTCTCTCGGGATTTCTTTATTTTCTCCTTACTTTTTCTAATAATCAGATTTCTTTTACTAGGAGAAAGTGGTTCCTCATATTGTGCCTTTCGTACAAATATTCCTTCTTCAGGAATGGCAAAGTGATTTGAGGGTTTGGTTTGGGATGAACTTCCCTTCTCGTTGGATGACCTATCTAATTTTAAGATAGATATTTGAAAGCTTTTGCTTACCCATACTGTAACTAACAAATTGTCAGTTAATAAAACACATAATCACAAAATGGTAATCAGTAAAATTAAGTATTTCTAAATACTTAATAGGCTTAGATCAGTGGCTCTGATACCACCTTTTTCTGTCACGGCCCCCGACCCGGTTTGACCTGTTTCAGGAGCCGCGGAACAGAAAATCCCGTGGTATTTATTTAACAGCGGAAGTTTTCATCAGGATCTTTTAAAAACTGCAATTTCCTCATTATTTTATTTCACGATTCGCGATAAAACCCGGTAATTTACAATCTTGAGATTTCACTAAGAAATCTTTTATTTTACAAAACATGTTTCCTTATTTTTACACTGAGCCACTTCCTTAAGCTTTTAGTGCTTCACGGCACTTTTCCTGGATCACAACAGATCACCTAAAACATGTTTGAAAAAGGTTTTGTCAGCGAGAAATACTGAGTGAATCATTCTTTTATGAAAACAACTCATTTGTTATAATTTACAGTATTAAGAGAGATTACAATGTTTATTTCAACCAACTACCCACAGTATTTGTCATCGACTCGTTTCGTGACTGTGGTCATATCACTATTGAGTCCGTTCACCCAATAGTGAAGAATATCACTAATTATGTTCGCCCACCTAAAGTGATAAAAACAGCAGTAATGTGCACAATACCCCACATACCGGCTGTAATTTGGTGACTACATATACTTAATCACTGTAATTATAATCTTGAAAATAAACATACTTTTGTAAACAGATTTGATAAAAAGAGAATGACTCACATTGCAGATTTATTATGAACAGAGCTTAGCCTACTGATTAGCCTTGATAACCTAGTTTAAATAATCATAAACACAAACTAGGTTAGTAACTTAATACAGCATTTACGATAACTCACGAGATTAAAACCCTCACAATTAATGACAAAGTGCGATACTTAAACATCCATTGAATTAACAACGAATGACAAAGCATAAACCCTAATGTGGGCAGCACTTAAACATCCATTGGATAGTTTAATCAATCGGACATTGAATCGTATCAGCGATCGAGTTATTACCCTGAATTGCGGCAGCACTTCGTGAATCGTGTGTGTTTTGTAGTGATTGTACTATAATTCAGTGTACGTTTTGAGTTTTTACGTCGAATTAACACAGAATGTCAAGTCCCAGACTCTTGTATTTATACTTGAAAATCGGTTCCCCTGCGTGTCGCGGAGGATGTCTCCGTTTCTGTCGCGGGGGGTACCCCCTAGCCTAGGGTAGCCTCGTGTCTTGGGTAGCCTTAGGGAGTCGACGTTACATGTAATTTCAATTTCGACAGCGTTTTGTAAAGATAATTATAACTAGGGTTTACCCCCCTGAGTTTTAGGGGCCCTAATCCTGATTCCAAATGTTCTGAAAATTTTAGGGATTATGCAGAATTACTTGGGTGTCTCAATTAGGGTTTCCTTTTGGATAAACTAATACAATAAATAGGAATTTTGATACGAGTTGTTACATATACTTCCCAGAGAAACCTCCCCAAAATCAACGTAAAACGCGAAAACCCTAGAAAACGCGAAACAACAAAAACTATGGCGTCGAAAGATCAAACCAGATCCAGAGGAAAAAAAACATAGTGAGTTAACTTCGATTTACATTGTGCTAGTTTATGTTGCTTTTGGCGTTCTAATTTTAACAAAAATTTGCAGTTTCTACAAGTGTGGAAGGGGAAGGGTCATCTGCTCCAAAACGCCAAAAAACGAACGAGCAACGAAAGAAGACAACAAGAGGACATGGTACACAATGTTACTTTTCGTGATGTAAAAATACACTTTGATACTTTGTTGCCAAAACGCCAAAATTTGTATTGTTTGTTTAACAATGTATGAGAACGAAATTTTACATATCACTCATGTGTTACTAAACGCCATAAACATGTATCCTGTTATAGCTTTATTCCTAACCGCCAAAAAATGTATGTTTCTGTTATAAACACCATTTAACTGTTATTGTCTTATTCAACATCTATCATCTCTTATTGATTTATAAAACACCATAAATGTATCATAGTTATGTTAAATTATACTATTAAAACGCCATAAAATAAAATGCCATGAAATCATTTTTATAGGCGAAGAGAGGTTAAGATTGAGAATAAATGTCCATACTAGAAAGGCCCAAAACGCCAATAAGAGGAAGACATTAAGTCAGAATGTTGAGGTTGAGGAAGAACCATATCATGAGTTCAGTGGGGCTAGGATCTTGTCAAGAGTAAAACCTACAAACTTGACTGCTTGGTTTATGAATCTAAACGAAAATCAAAGACAGACAGTACACCAAATGGGGTTTGGTGCTACACTAAGGTTGAAAATAGACACCGTACTGACAATGCTTGCGTGCTGGTTGGTTGAAAATTACAATGAAAAGACAAACACCCTAAATGTTGGTAACCATACCATACCATACATATGAATGAAGAATTGATAAACTCTTTAACGGGTATACCAAATGGAAGGGTGCCCGTGAACATGAAAAAAAAGACCAACAACTAAAGACAAGGTGGTGGCTGAGTGGAAAGCACAGTTCTAAGGGTTGGGCTGGGTTAACAGACCAAGTGTGAAGATATACTTTGAAAACTTTTTGCCTATGATGGATGGCTTTGGGAGAGACTTCTGCCTAAATTTCCTTGTAGCATTCTTCACTATAATGGGGTATGCAACTGACAATGTAGTCGTCAACAAACAATTCTTGCACAACGTTACACCAAACGTTCAAATAAACCAAATGAACTAGTGTAGTTATATCATCCAATGCTTGCAACACGCCAAAACCGCATGGGCTCCCAAAAAGCATTACACAGGGCCACTGATCATACTTGCGGTAAGAATAAAATTTCACTATTCATTTGTGTGTCATTAAAACGCCAAAAAATATCTGTCATTTGAAAAATCTATTTTGTTACAGCTTGCCTTGGTGAACGATGCTTGCAATAGGAAAAAATGGGACCGAAAAGAAGGATACCCAATTGAGTGGGTTACAACAGATACTCTTGACTTATTTGAGAGTGCAATGGCAAAATGCCTTGTGGGCAATGAAGTAAAAAGGGAAACAGTAAAAAAAAAAAAAAACTAAGGGAAGCAAGCCCCCAAAAACAAGAAAAATGCAAGTTGTTATTCATGATGAAGATGATGGTGATGATATTGAGAATGAAGATAAAGATGAAGATGATGTTCACAAGGTCGATGAGCATGCTGATAACAATGATGATGAGGCTTCACTTCAAAGAATGGTGACTGAGGATAGAGAAAGCCGAGAAATGATGTTTGAAGTTTCTGCATCAGGAAACCATGCTCTTGTCAGAGGAGTAACACAGTATGACAACATTTTTGCTGATGAAGAAGAACAAAACAATGAACCTGAAGACGTATGTTGTTCAAATAATAAATTTAAAAAAAAACCACAAAACACCATGATCAACAAAATCCTTTTTTAATATAACAGGAAATGTTTGATAAATTTGATGGAGCATACAAAGAATTAGAAGACTGTTACAATAAAATGAGCACATTGTTAAAACAGTCAAAGTCTGAATACCCAAACAGCCTCCTGGTACACATTAAATACAAATAATGTATGACATTGTTGGAGAGCATCTCAAAATTTGTTGATGAAAACGCCAAAGAAATGCAAGCTGAAAGAGAAGAAGGTACACATGAAACTGAGGTTGAAAATGAGGTGGTACTAGGAGATGAAAATGAAGAAGAAGGGGAAACGGAGATGGCTGAAACAGAAAACGCCATTGAAGAGAAAACAGTTCATGAAAACGCCAAAGAATTTGAAAATGAAGAAGAAGGAGAAGATGGAGGTGAAAATGAAGAAGAAAGGGAGAAGGAGATGGTTGGAATTGAAAACGCCATTGAAGTGGAAACAGTTGATAAAAATGCCATTGAAGTGGAAAGAGTTCATGAAAACGCCATTGAAGTGGAAAGAGTTCATGAAAACGCCATTGAAGTTGAAAATGAAGGAAAAGGAGAAGGATAAGGAAAAGGAAAAGGGGAAGAAGAAGGAGAAGAGGAAGGGGAGTCGGAAGGGAATGGTGAAGGGGATGGAGAAGGAGAAGGAGAAGGGGAAGGAGAAGGGGATATAAGAGTAGAAAAAGAAATGGATATGGCCAGAGAACAAAATGCCGAACCCTCGATGCTACAACAGCCCCAGTATATGATGATGATGAGGATAGTATATCATCAGATGAAGATATAAACTAAAACGATATTGAGAGATGGAGTTGTGATTTCAAGACACTTGAATATCACATTTCGAGATACAATGGGGAAAAATAATTAAAAGGAATATTGCTGAGATTTTAGAGCTGCCGGGATAAGATCTAAAACAAAAGATTGATATAAAAGAAGGTCTTGATAATTCAAGAATGGTGGATGAACTGATTAAAGCAATAAAAAAACATCTGCAACCCGCTGAAGAGACCCCAAAAATGCCTGTATTTTATAAGACACCAAACATCCCCACGACAGAAACAGAATACAGTCAGGCATTCAACACTGAAGTAGAAAAAACTGAAGGGGAGATGATGTGTGCAAAATCCAACATATAAATTACATCAAATGTGGCATAAAACTAACCCTTTCTTAGTACTAATGTTGGAAAAAGTGTGTTTTTGTCTTCCTTTTGTATTTTCAGGATTAAATGAGCTCAAATGAACAAAAGAAGCAAAAAGGCAGCTAAATCTAATATAAATACAAGAAAAGGAACAATCGTGGTATGCCCGGCCTCCCCGACAACATCTTTCCAAGCAAAACAAGAGAACAGAAGGCTGAACACGCCCCGTGCTCAATGAGCACGGGGGCGTGCCCAAGTGTTTGCAGAAAAGACAAAGCTGTAGAAGCTTCTATCACCCACCACGGGGGCATGCCCAGCGGACACGGGCCCATGGTCAGATACGCTTCTGCACACGGGGGCGTGCCCAGCGGACACGGGAGCGTGGTCAACTAATGCAGACAAACTGCAATTAATGAAGAAAGAGAAGGTAGGTGGACACGGGGCCGTGCCCAATGGAGACGGGGCCGTGCCCGAGCCTCTGTTCAGCCTATAAATAGGGGTGCTTGGCTCATTTGCAAACCATCCCTTGGCACACCACCTCTCTCACACTTCATCCACCACTCACCACCATCACAACACCATCATCCACCACCATCATCCATCGTCCATCGTAGAGTGTGTGAGTCGTCTCGGGATCCAAGATTTATCGTAAGAGTTCTTGACAATCAAAAGCCATGTTTGCCTAAGTCTCTTACATCACTTGGTGAAGACAAGTGTCTAGTGTAATACTTTTTATTTTTAATCTTTTCACACTTTTTACTTAGTTATGTATTAATGACTTTAATAACTAGTTTCTTATGTTGAAGGTGATTCTTCCTTATCGTTTGTCCGTGGTGTCTTGGCATTATTTTACTGTCTATATAAAATAAAAGATTTTCACCATTCATATCTCCACAGTCTATATGGAGATATGTTGGCTACCTGGTCGGGGGTTAAGGGAACGGTTTGGTAAGAGTCTTGCCTTGTTCAGTGTATTGATCCTGCAAGGACCTGGGTCAAATTTAGTAGGACCTCCTTCAATACCCACCGGTATTGGATGCCGGGGGTCCAAACTCTTTGATCCCCTCATATGTAAGCTACTATTAATACTTTAACCCGGCTACTTAGGACTGTATCCCTGCTGACTCAGACTACTTAGCCGAGGGTAATGTCACCTTCAAAAGAGGGGCCTACCATAATATGCATTAATAACTTAATTAATTATCTTTCAATAATCCGACCCTTTAGGATTGTATCCTTGCTGACTCAAACTACTGGGTTGAGGGTAACGTCACCTTCAAAAGAGGGGCCTACTACAATAACTAAGATAATCTCTTAAAAAGTGCAAAAGTACGAAAATAATCAAAGGTTACACTAAACACGAGTCGGAGCCAAGTGATTCATCTTGTCTATCTGTTTTTACTTTTATTTTAATTTTCAGCATTTTAGTTAGTCTTTATTTTTCTAGTTTAAAAACCTTTTTTCTAACTTTTGATTTGATTAGACGTTGAGGATAAACCAGTACTAAAAGCTCTTGTGTCCTTGGACGACCTCGGTATCTTGCCAACACTATACTATGCTCACGATGGGTGCACTTGCCCATATGTGTGTTTGGTGTTAGTAAAATATCGTGTTTTATAAATTTAAAACTTGGCTAACGTGTAAAAAGGGCTTAAAATATACTTAAATACCTATCACACTTAACACACATCAAGTTTTTGGCGCCGCTGCCGGGGACACAAGGATTTTAAGAAAGCTTAAAATCGACGGCCTAATCAGTTTTTTTTAATCCTTTTCAAAACGCGCGCACATTTTTCTGCATTTTAGTTTAGGTTTGCATTTACAGTAACCTGAACACAGGGCCGTGCTGCATATATTTCAAAAAAACGCCCAGATACAGATTCTGTACACGGGGCCATGTCCACTAAACACGGGGTCGTGTCCAGCCTCTGTTTCCGTTTTCATTTTTGTTTTCTAGTCTCGAGACTCTGTTGTGGTCTGCTGAGTGATTCTTATGGATCAATACTCAGGAGGTTACAACTACACCTCTGAGGAGGATGATTATAGGGAAAACTATTGCACTAATTGTGGTAACCCGCACTCGGTTCAATATTGTAACTTATTTCAACCATCCACTTCATACACCTACTATGAGGAGCCCAGGTACGAGCCATCAAGTTCATACTCATCCTATGAAGACCAAAGGTATGAACTTTCTCCCTCATACTCATATTTTGATGAACCAAGGTATGAGGCTTCATACTCATACTTTGAGGAACCAAGATATGAGCCACCACCTTCATATGCTTATTATGAGGAACCAAGGCGTGAACAACCCACCTCATATGAGTATTATGAAGAACAAAAGTATAACCCTTATCCATCTTATACTTACAATGAAGAACAATGGTATGAACCATCTACTTCCTATGAGTATTATGAGGAACAAAGGATCGAACATCCGGATTCAAGCTTTGAAAATCCCGATCCTTACTCTATCACCGAAGTGACCGATAGGATATTAGAACACCTTAAAACTATCGAGCACTACATAAAAGAATCTCGCGCAAGGGAAGAGGAGTCTCGCGCAAGAGAAGAATTAACTTGTAATAAAGAAGAGATAGTTGAAGAGGTAAAAATGGAAGAACAAATAAGTGAAAAACCGACACATGAGTTAAACAACGAAAAAGGTGAGTCCGACAACGTTAAAATTCAAGAAGAGTCTAATTTTGAAGAAATTAATCTCTTGTCACCTTCTTTTGAAAATCATTGTTTAGTACCTACTCATGCTAAATTTTTAAAAGAGTTAAACACTAACACTAAAATTGACGAAACGGTAAGCATTAAGTTAACAAATGATCAAACCTCGCTAATAAAAGAAGTCCCATTTGAAATCAACATTACACCGGTTCCATGTTTTTTTCAAAATTCGTTTATTAGTAACGTCACAATTGATAAAGATCTTTGCGTTAACATAATGCCCAACTACATTTTCAAAAAATTAAGTATTAGTGATTTTTGTCCACTTCAAATACCCATTTTTCTATCTAATCAGAAAGTAATAAAATCAATTGGTGTAGTTGAGGATGTCTTGGTTCAAACAAATCAAATGGTAATCCCAACCGACTTTGTCATCCTCGATGATACTCCTCTAGTGTTGGGACGACCTTTTGTCAAAACCCACGAAGCTTTGAAAAACCGGAAGTACAACAATCTATATATTCAATTAGGGGCATTTAAAAAGAGTGTCGATCTTGAGCGATCAATGAAATATCCATTCGGCAATAATGACCCCCTAATTGAAGATGAAGATGAACCACCCAATACAAGTGAAAAGATTGACCACTTTGTTGAAGAAGAGGTCGCCATAGAGCAACCTTTTAAAGTTCTTGATCAAAATGAGCAACCAAATAAGGAGTCTTCTAAAGACCCACCTCTTGAGCTCAAAGAACTTCCAAAAGGTTTGGAATATGCTTTTCTAGACAAAGATGGTAAATCACCTGTAATTATTTCGTCTAAATTAGGTAGTTTAGAAAAAGAGAAATTAATTAAACTTTTGAAAAAACACAAAAAATGCGATTGCTTGGAATCTTGTAGACATTAAAGGAATAAGTCCTTCCATGTGCACGCATAAAATTTTAATGAATGATGAATACAAATCGGTAATACAACCACAACGTCGAGTAAATCCAAATGTTCAAGAAGTGGTTAAAAACGAAGTCATCAAACTACTTGACGCCGGACTTATCTATCCTATCTCTGATAGTCCTTGGGTAAGTCCCGTCCAAGTAGTTCCAAAGAAAGGAGGTATAACAGTAATAACTAACGAAAAGAATGAATTAATACCAACGAGAACCGTCACAGGATGGAGAGTATGTATAGATTATAGACGATTAAACGAAGCAACAAGGAAAGATCACTTTCCTTTGCCCTTCATTGATCAAATGTTAGAAAGATTATCCGGTCATAAATTTTATTGTTTCTTGGATGGTTTTTCAGGTTACTTTCAAATCTCGATAGCACTCGAAGACCAAGAAAAACAACCTTCACATGTCCCTATGGAACTTTTGCTTATCGACGCATGCCATTCGGTCTATGTAATACCCCTGCAACCTTCCAACGTTGCATGGTAGCCATCTTCCATGACATGATAGAAAAGACAATGGAAGTCTTCATGGAAGACTTTTCTATCTTTGGGGATTCATACGACCAATGCCTCGATAACCTTGAACGAATGATATCCCGATGTGAGGAAACAAACCTCGCCCTTAATTGGGAAAAATGCCATTTCATGGTAACAGAAGGAATAGTACTCGGTCATAAAATCTCAAGCGAAGGAATGGAGGTTGATCGAGCCAAAATAGACACTATTTCTCGATTACCACCCCCATCCTCCGTAAGAGCTATCAGAAGTTTCTTAGGACATGCCGGATTTTATAGGCGGTTTATCAAAGACTTTTCTAAAATTTCAAGGCCTCTAACAAAATTACTTGAAAAATATGCCCCTTTCATCTTTGACAATGATTGCAATCAAGCATTTCTAACCCTAAAGTAAATGCTAGTCAATGCACCTATCATGATAGCACCTGATTGGAAATTTCCTTTCGAAATCATGTGTGATGCAAGTGACTTTGCAGTTGGAGCTGTCTTGGGACAAAGAAAAGAAAAGCATTTTCACCAAATTTGTTATGCTAGTAAAACACTTAACGATGCACAAGAAAATTATACAACAACTGAAAAAGAATTACTAGCTGTGGTATTTTCTTTTGATAAATTTCTTTCTTATCTGATTCTTTCTAAAACAATAGTCTATACAGATCATGCAGCCATTCGATATCTCTTCAAAAAGCAGGACGCAAAACCACGTTTGATTCGGTGGATTTTACTCCTCCAAGAATTTGATATTGAAATCAAAGACAAAAAAGGAGCAGAAAACACTGCAGCGGATCATCTTTCACGCTTAGAAGACCCAGCTTTGGAGGCAACCAGGGACGAGCAAATCAACGAAAAATTTCCAACGGTGTACCTAGAAATGGTGGAGTACAGGGAAGAACCGTGGTACGCTGACTATGCTAACTACCTAGCTAGCGGTATAATCGCGAAAGGTTGGCCACATCATCAAAGAAAGAAATTATTTGCTGATGTAAAACATTATTTTTGGGAAGATCCTTATCTTTTCAAAATGTGTGCCGACCAACTCATCCGACGGTGCGTACATGGTCGCGAAGTACGAAGAATTCTCCGCCATTGTCATGAAGGTCCATACGGAAGGCATCATGGTGCCACTAGTACCGCATGAAAGGTATTTGATTCAGGATTTTATTGGCCAACCATTTACAAAGACGCCCAAAGTCTTGTCAAGACATGTGATGCTTGCCAAAGAACATGTAATATTTCTTCCAAAAACGAAATGCCACAAAATGGCATTCTTGTTTGTGAAATTTTTTATGTGTGGGGACTCGACTTTATGGGACCTTTCCCACCGTCAAAAGGAAACAAATATATACTTGTGGCAGTAGATTACTTGTCTAAATGGGCCGTGGCCGAGGCACTTCCAACAAACGATGGAAGAGTCGTGGTAAGATTTCTGAAAAAAATTATTCTCTCGTTTTGGCACACCTAAAGCATTAATAAGTGATAGAGGTACCCATTTTTGTAACCATCAACTTGAAAAAATCTTAACAAGATATGGGGTCTATCACCGGGTCTCAACAGCATATCACCCTCAAACAAACGGACAAGCCAAAGTGACTAATAGAGGTTTAAAACGAATACTTGAAAAAACCGTAGGGTTAAATAAAAAGGAATAGGCCGATAAATTAGATGATGCTTTATGGGCTTTTCGAACTGCTTATAAAACAACAATAGGAACAACCCCATATAAGCTCGTCTATTGAAAAAGTTGTCATTTGCCAGTAGAAATTGCACACAAAGCCTACTGGGCAATTAAAAATGTAAACTTAGATTTAGAATTTGCCGGTAGAAATCGATTTTGTCAATTAAATGAATTATACGAATTAAGGAATTATGCATACTCAAACTCCGAAATTTATAAGGAAAGAATGAAAAACTTGCAAGACAAACACATAAAACCAAATGAATTTCGAGTAGGAGATCAAGTTCTATTGTTTAATTCACGACTTCAATTGTTTCCTGGTAAATTAAAGTCTAGGTGGTCAGGACCTTTTTCCATCAGCCATATTTTCCCACACGGTGTAGTAGAAATTAAATATTGGAATGGAATTCCATTCAAAGTCAATGGCCAACGGCTGAAGCTCTATCAAGGATTCATTGAGGATGAAGAGGAATAAATCTCGCTTCAAACGATCGAAGAATGAAAGCATCAACATCATACCTGGTAAGTTACGAACGATTGGGTTGACATCTAAATCGGTAAGTCTTCTAACCGAATTTTTGGGAAAAGAGGGGCACTCACACGACCACTTAAAATTTTTTTTTAACTTTGCTCGGCACGAGGCCGTGTCCGCTGGACACGGGGCCTTGTCCGCGCGACTGTCAGGATAAAACCCTTTTTCTCAAACAGTTTCTTCATTCCACACGCCCCGTTTCCCCAAAAACTCTCTGGTTCAGGCGATTTTTCCGCATAATTCCGACGTCTCCTCTACTTCTAACAACATCAAGGTATGATTCTATCATCATTAGTAGTTAGATTAAGCACTTGCATGTAGTTAAAACATCAAAAATTTGGGGAAAAATCTCTTGAACCTCATCCGGATCGAACCTCAAATTTTTGCATAAATCTGTTGCATTAGTTTAGATTAGTGTTATAGGAAGTAAATTCACTTGTATTGTTCATAGATTTGCCCGATTTCTCACAAAAACCACAAACCCTTGTTTTTGAACCGAAAAAGATAAAATCGAAGGGGTAAACGGTTTGTTTTGGGAAAAGCGGCACTTGGGGTTTCATTTTTGGGGAGAACCGCACCTACTGGACCAAAAATTTTCAAGTTTTCGGGACCGGGTTGAAAAATGAAGTTTTTGAGTAACAGACGCCTGGACACGGGGTCGTGTCCGCTGAACACGGGGCCTTGTCCAGCTAGCTGTTTTCAGTTTTCTTCGAAAATTTCACTGTTTCGTGCTAACTTTTGGTGCATTCTTTCAGATGTCGAAGAAATTCACAAGGTTCAATGCAAATGAGCTCGATGCTAAGGCAAGATACGATGTGCTTCGAACCAGACCGGAAGAAGTGTGCATGGATCTTTTAGCATTGGTGAACCAACTTGACCGGTTTAACAACCTAGTCACCGGCCCACTACGAGCCGCCCTAACCAATCGACTTCGCTCGGTCCATGAGTACAATCTGGAATTCTATAGCACATTCGTATTCAATTCAAGGTGCGACCCATTTGACAATGATGGGGTAGAGTTCCGATGTGGGGGGACTAAGTACTCGATTTCGATGGAACAGTTTGGGTCGATAGATGGGTTGTATGCGGAGGAAGATGCGGGTAATGAAGAGAACACCGGAGGGTTACGTGAACTGTCAGAAAACGAACGCCAAGCCGCTTGGGCTCAAATAGGAGATGGAATATACAACCCAAGTAGCACTAAGAGCATTAAGTTGAGGGACCATCTTTACCGCTACATCCATAGGGTCCTCACTTACTCTCTTAGCCAAAGGCATGATAGCAGTGGCGTTGTAGGGTTGAGAGATCTGGTGGTTCTTCATTGCATTCACAACCGCAGCAACCTCGATGTTCCATATCTCCTGCTCCGAAACATGCATTTGAACCGGCTTGCTACTCCACCAACCCCTATCTTCTTCGGGGGGTGGATATACCGTCTCTTCAAGCACTTCGTGAACATGCCCAGGTCTTTCCAAAAGAGCCCATGGTCGGGAAGAGGGACATACACATCTGCCGCTCCATGAACTTGATCTATGAAGCCGAAGACGGGTCGGTTAACTTCCAAAGAGTCCAAGGGCCTGCATGGAACCCGCAAGAGGCACTCGTCCTTCACGCTCCACAGTTTCAACAACCTCCTCAGTACCAGTACCAGCCCCACGGTGATCCGGGCCAATCCTCCTCACAAGGAGGTGGTTTTCCTAATTTTCAAAGTTTGCATGATTTGTTACAGGAAAACCTCATGTGCACCAGGAACACCTATAACATGGCGAGCAACACGTACACCCGGGTCAGAGCGATTGAGAGAAACATCTCTGACATTCAGGATGACATTGGGAACATCCGGGAGTACATGGCGGGGCACGGAGGAGGAGATGATGATGAGGACGAGGACATGGACTAGGCGGGAGGAGTGGAGTTAGGAGCAGCTGGTTGGTGATCCCACAGGTTAACCCCTTTTCTTATGAACAATTTCCGGCCTGCGTGCCGTGTGTTGAACAATTTACTTTCCTTTAACTCTTTTTACTTTCTGCATTTATTTTTCTTTTAACTTTGTGGTTTGTATGTTTGGACTATGGTAATTTAGGATGCTTGTTATGGTTTGGTGTAGTGTTTATTGATAAAACAGGTACATATGAGGCTTACAGCACTTAAAATTAGTGCTACTAAAGCCGGGACAGGAAAACCGAAGCCAGAAACCTGTTTTTCACCTTTGCAGACTGTCTACACGGGGCCGTGTCCAGCCGACACGCCCCCGTGCCCATTACCCCACACCTGCTGTTTGTTTAAGTCTGCAGATTATTGCCAGACACGGGGTCGTGTCCAGCCGACACGCCCCCGTGTCCACCTTCTGTAAGTAATTGTTACTGGCACTCTGACCACGGGGTCGTGTCCATTCGACACGGCGCTGTGTCCAGACGCCCAGTAACATAAATTTTTGTTTTTTCACACCTTCTTACACATTCAATCAACCTAAAAACTTATTTTTGGGACATATTGAGGGCAATGTGTAATTTAAGTGTGGGGGGATGCTAAAACCTTGAATCTTGCAAGTCCTAAATACAAGCCTTACACAAAACTCTATTGGAACCGTTAATCACCCCAAATTTTTTTCAAAAAAAAATTCATTTTTTTTACTTGTCTAGGTTTAATTTGGGAATTTCAAGTTCTAAAAAGGTTATATTTTTACAAATTTACAACCGATAGCGTCGTGATAAAAAGAACCAAAATAAGAAAATTATGAAACGGCTTGACAAGTTTAGTTAAAATTTGATTATATATACTTGATCACATAAAAACTCATTCCCACAAAAAGTGAGTTTTGAGCCTTTATTGAGCATAAAATACATATCTTTAAACTAATTGCTCATTTTTCGGTTCTTGTGTGAATAGCCGCTTGGTTCTTACGACTCTAGAACTTGCCACGACGATACATTCCCGGTCCTTACCAGCTTAAACCCGAGTAAGTAAATGACGGAGGCATTAGGACTAACCCTTTTTATTTCTACACCATTATTTTTCTTTTTTTTTTACCACCTACCCAAAATCCCACTAGTTAACCTCTTTGAGCCTAAACCTTTTCATTTCATAACCCAAAACAAACGCCCTTTCCCCACCAAAACCTTTTCATTTTTAACCCTTTGTTTTAGTAACAAGCTCGGTTTTTCTAATGACTTTAAAAAAAATGGTGATGATGAAGCAAAAGAAAAATAAACAAACAAGTTTATCAAAAATAACTTTGTTTGAATAATGGCTTCATCAAAATAAAAACTTCAAAAAAATAAAAAGTCTTACGAAAACCGACGCTTTTTACGCCCTTCGCCTTTTTACTAACCACTAACCCAACCACCTACCTTTAACCCAAGCCTAACCCTTCACCCCAAAAGTCCTCTTGATATTTACAAAGGTGTATAGTTAAAAAGGAGGAGGATTGATTGCTTGGCAAGCTTATGGTAGGAGTAAGTTCCATGCCGCTCTCGAGTGATCCCCGTGAGGTATGTGAACTTGTATATAACTGAAATTTTAAAAAGGCATGTTATGTCCTAATAAGTAATTTATCTTATGAAATGTTTTAAATAAATCATGACGAATAGGATTGTAAATAAATAAAAATAAAACTTAATAAAGAATCTTGGAAATCCCGACACTCTATGACAAGCCCAAAAACCTTCTCTTCTACCCATTCCATTTGGGAGTGTAAAGCCACATTATAAAGAGTTTTGCTTGAGGACAAGCAAAGATTCAAGTGTGGGGGTATTTGATGTGTGCAAAATGCAACATATAAATTACATCAAATGTGGCATAAAACAAACCCTTTTTTAGTACTAATGTTAGAAAAAGTTTGTTTTTGTCTTCCTTTTGTATTTTCAGGATTAAATGAGCTCAAATGAACAAAAGAAGCAAAAAGGCAGCTAAATCTAACATAAATACAAGAAAAGGAACAAACGTGGTATGCCCGGGCTGCCCGACAGCATCTTCCCAAGCAAAACAAGAGAACAGAAGGCTGAACACGCCCCGTGCTCAATGAGCACGGGGGCGTGCCCAAGTGTTTGCAGAAAAGACAAAGCTGTAGAAGCTTTTATCACCCACCACGGGGGCGTGCCCAGCGGACACGGGGCCGTGGTCAACTCTAAGATTCGTAGAATCTGGGGAAATCTTGATAGTACAGATACGCTTATGCACACGGGGGCGTGCCCAGCGGACACGGTGGCGTGGTCAACTAATGCAGACAAACTGCAATTAATGAAGAAAGAGAAGGAAGGTGGACACGGGGCCGTGCCCAACGGACACGGGGCCGTGCCCGAGCCTCTGTTCTGCCTATAAATAGGGGTGCTTGGCTCATTTGCAAACCATCCCTTGGCACAACACCTCTCTCACACTTCACCCACCACCCACCACCATCACAACACCATCATCCACCACCATCATCCATCGTCCATCATAGAGTGTGTGAGTCATCTCGGGATCCAAGATTTATCGTAAGGTTCTTGACAATCAAAGGCCATGTTTGCCTAAGTCTCTTACATCACTTGGTGAAGACAAGTGTCTTGTGTAATACTTTTTATTTTTAATCTTTTCGCACTTTTTACTTGGTTATGTATTAATGACTTTAATAACTAGTTTCTTATGTTGAAGGTGATTCTTCCTTATCGTTTGTCCGTGGTGTCTTGGCATTATTTTACTGTCTATATAAAATAAAAGATTTTCACCATTCATATCTCCACGGTCTATATGGAGATATGTTGGCTACCTGGTCGGGGGTTAAGGGAACAGTTTGGTAAGAGTCTTGCCTTGTTCAGTGTATAGATCCTGCAAGGACCTGGGTCAAATTTAGTAGGACCTCCTTCAATACCCACCGGTATTAGATGGCGGGGGTCCAAACTCTTTGATTCCCTCATATGTAAGTTACTATTAATACTTTAACCCGGCTACTTAGTACTGTATCCCTGCTGACTCAGACTACTTAGCCGAGGGTAACGTCATCTTCAAAAGAGGGGCCTACCATAATATGCATTAATAACTTAATTAATTTTCTTTCAATAATCCGACCCTTTAGGATTGTATCCTTGCTGACTCAAACTACTGGGTTGAGGGTAACGTCACCTTCAAAAGAGGGGCCTACTACAATAACTAAGATAAACTCTTAAAAAGTGCAAAAGTGCGAAAATAATCAAAGGTTACACTAAACACGAGTCGGAGCCAAGTGATTCATCTTGTCTATCTGTTTTTACTTTTATTTTAATTTTCAGCATTTTAGTTAGTCTTTATTTTTCTAGTTTAAAAACCTTTTTTCTAACTTTTGATTTGATTAGACGTTGAGGATAAACCGGTACTAAAAGCTCTTGTGTCCTTGGACGACCTCGGTATCTTGCCAACACTATACTACGCTCACGATGGGTGCACTTGCCCATATGTGTGTTTGGTGTTAGTAAAATATCGTGTTTTATAAATTTAAAACTTGGCTAACGTGTAAAAAGGGCTTAAAATATACTTAAATACCTATCACACTTAACGCACATCAGGAGATAGTGAAGAAAAGTGTTGACCAACAAGGTGTAGTGTTTGATAAAACACCATATGAGCAGTCACCATCCACATCTGGGAAAAACCTCTTGAAAAGTTTTGAAGAGGAAGACACACCCAATAAACCCCAGCTTTAAAACGCCATCAACACATCACCACCAAAAACGCCAAACATGTCAGATGTGCAGGAGAAAGGTGATGAGGACAACACTCCAGAAATCACAAAGCTGATGCAAGAAAATACAATTTTAAACCCTGAAGAGTTGCCTACTAATGAAAAAGCTGTTAAAGATGGTGAAGAAGATAAAGATATAAAAAAAAGAATGTGGCTGAAGAGGAGAAGAGAGATAAAAAGATGAGCAGGGCATGTTTGTCACCTTATGTAAGGAGGCAAGTGGTTATACATGAACCAAGGACAAACCCTGAAAATAAACTTTCCACTTCCATCTTCATTGGATACGACGATTATGAGTATGTACACTTCTCTCAATAAATAAAACGCCAAACTTTCCAATCATAACGTTTACTTGAAAATATGCATGTAAAAACGATCAAAACGCCATGTATTATAATAGAATGAGTTTGTATAACTAAAACGCCAAATGATGTTTTTTAGCACTGAGGTGTTCAAGATGGGAGAAAAGTTTCTCATGAGGGTGATCTGTGAGAGCATGAAACCAGGATTTCAAGCACACGTTTCAATTATTCTATATTGGGCACATATCCTGAACTATAAAGAAAGATACAAGGCTCCAGGAAAACCCTCAAGGTTATTCTGCTCAGAATTACACACACATGGGGCTACTCTATAAAATAGGGTGTAACCCTTACGGACCGTAAGGGATAAGGCTTACGGTCCGTAAGCAAGGAAAATTTTTGGGTATAAATAGTGGACATTGGCAATCGATTTCTGGCACTGAAACGACGAAGAAATTCGTTACGTAGACTGAGTTATAGCATAAACACTTCTAAAAACACACACGGATCACTAATCGCCGCCGCAATACAGGGTAATAACTCGATTGCTGATACGATTCAATGTCCGATCGATTAAACTATCCAATGGATGTTTAAGTGCTGCCCACATTAGGTTTATGCTTTGTCATTCGTTGTTAATTCAATGGATGTTTAAGTATCGCACTTTGCCATTCAATGTGAAGGTTTGATCTCGTGAGTTATCGTAAATGCTGTATTAAGTTACTAACTGAATTGTGTGCCTGTTATTAAATTTAGGTTAAAAGGCTAATCAGTAGGCTAGGCTCTGCTCAAATTAAATCTGCAATGTGAGTCATTCTCTTTTTATCAAATTACTTTCAAAAGCAAGTTTATTTTTCAAGGTTATAATTACAGTGATTAGGTATATGTAATCACCAAGTTACAGCCGGTATGTGGGGTTTTGTATACATTACATGATAATCTTCACCATTGGGGCAGCCAAGGGGTGATATGACCATAGTCACAGACACCATTGGACAACAGGAGGGCCAATGGGTCGAGTGACAAAATACTGTGGGTAGTTGGTTTGATATCTGGAAACATTGTAATCTCTCTTAATACTGTAAATTATAACAAACGAGTCGTTTTAGTAAAATGAATGATTCACTCAGTATTTCCCGCTGACAAAACCTTTTTCAAACATGTTTCAGGTGATCTGTTGTGATCCAGGAAAAGTGCCGCGTAGCACTACAAGCTTAAGGCAGTGGCTCCCTATAAAAATAAAAGAAACATGTTTTGTAAAAATAAAGATTTCTCTGTGAAATCTTAAGATTGTAAATTATCGGGATTTTATCCCAAGTTGTGAAATAAAATAATCGGGAAATTGCAGTTTTTAAAAGATCCTGGTAAAATCTTCCGCTGTTAAATAAATACCACGGGAATTTCTATCCCGCGGCTCCTGAAACGGGTCAAACCGGGTCGGGAGCCGTGACAGAAATAAGGTGGTATCAGAGCTACTGATTTAAGCCAATTAAGTTTTTAGAAATACTTAATTTTTACTGATTGCCAATTACGTGATTATGTGTTTTATTAATTGAATATTTGTGTACAGTATGGGTAAGCAAAAGTTGTCAAACATCTATCTTAAATTAGATAGGTCATCCAACGAGAAGGGAAGTTCATCCCAAACCAAATCCTCACATCACTCTGTAATTCCTGAAGAAGGAATATTTGTCCGAAAGGCACACTATGAGGAACCACTTTCTCCTAGTAAAAGAAGTCTGATTATTAAGAAAAGTAAAGAGAAAATAAAGAAATCCCGAGAAAAGAAGATTAAACAGGAAACCCAGGAATTAACCAGTAAATCACCTTGGAAAGACAAGTTAGATGAGAAATTGGCAGATCTTTATATGCTAGCTACTGTAGCAGTTAATGCAAATCCTTAAATAATTTTACCCAAGTCTTAGCACTTTTATTACCTACAATCCAGAAACCTTATCCAGTAAATAAAAAAGTTTACAGTAAAACCTAAGTGTGTTTTGATTTTCAGTTGTTTTGTCACCCAATAATATTTAAAAGCTATTTATGAAATTTGTTTAGTAATCGTGTGTATTTTGCATAACAGCATGAGTGATTTGTCCGAAGCTCTTCAGAATTTAAATCTCTATCCGGTAAAAATAGAGGTTTCCAGAGATTTCAATAGGTATATACCAGATATAGAAGAACCTATTGAATTCAATGCTCCACCTCCCGAGAAACCCAAGCCCAAGAAAAATAGAAGATTTGTGGGATGGAGGCGTGTGCGTAGGAGGAAACCCGTCCCTAGAAAGATGCCTAAAATAGAAAATCCTTTAGATAAAGGAAAGGGAATTGAAGCCGGGGAAGAGTCTAGGCAGATGGGATTACAGTTTGATGAATATTCTAAGCAAATAGAAATGGAGATTGGAGGAGGTTCTCAGGTAGAAGTTGGAGAAAGTTCTAAACAAAATCAAGAAATGACATTGCAAGAAGAGTTAGATTTTATATTGGCAAGTTGTGATACTATTCAGCCTGTCAATACAAATGTTTTTACTCGTCCTATTGAAACTCAACTCCCTATAAACTTAGAACCAGCAATCCCAGAACCTATAATCCATACCCAACCTCTAGGAGTGGACGAGTGGTGGACGAATGACTGGCAATTCCAAAACCTGCTCAACAGTCCTTATTCCTTCCTTCCACAGTTTGACCCGGAACCTATACCAAACCCACCGATGAGTAATGAGAATTTAGCTGAACTTCGCCACTTTGGCGAGGAACTAGTGGATGCCGGAAATAGGATCAGGGAAGTAGGAGAACAGATCTCCTGGAAGTATGATGAGAGGGAGCGTTGTTATTAAAATATTAGCTGACGAGGGATAAGGGGTTTATGGGAAACTGTGGTTGTAAAATAAATAAGTAGAATATAGTTGATGAAATAACTTAAAATAAAACTTTGTAAATAGTGTGTATTGATGCATACTATATAAAAATGGGAATCGAGAAATCGATAGTTTTGGCCATATGTGTGTATGTGAAATTGGCATGATTATTTTATGTTTAATTGTTATTTATTCGATACTAATAAATAATATATATTAATGATCAGATGGAAAACGTTAATAATGAACCAGTTAATGAAGTAAACCAATCCGAGCAACACCAGGAGGATCAATTTCTAAATAGGCAGGATATAGAAAATATCGTTGCTCAAGGGATAGCCAACGCTATTCCAGCAATTGTTGCTGCTGTTAGAAATCCAATCGAACCTCAACAAATCATTCCTAACAAACGTATTTCTGAAGATAACTTCAGCAATAGTGTAAATGGAGGCGGTAATCATACTAATCATGATAATAATCCACGGCAGGCTCCGCTCCCTAAGAAAATGAAAGCTGCAACGCCTGGTTGCACTTATAAAGAATTTCTTTCTTGTAAACCATCTGAGTTTGCAGGCAATGAAGGAGCGACTGCGGCACTGCGTTGGTTAGAAAAGATCGAGGCAGTTATTACAATAAGTAAATGTGCTCAGGATGATCAGGTCATGTACGCGTCAAATCTTTTTAAAGAAGGGGCGCTAGAATGGTGGAACACGGTGTTACAAGCAAAAGGAAGGATGATGGCATATGACATGAACTGGGAAGAATTTAAGAGTCTTGTAGAAAGAAAATTCTGTCCCGAATATGAAAAAGATCAAATGGCAAATAAGTTCTTAAACCATAGAATGATGGGCGTAGATTGTCACGGTTATACTTCGACATTCTTTGAATATGCTAGAGTGGTACCAACACTGGCTTCGCCAGAACCGGTACTCATTTCTCGCTATATTTGGGGATTGATTGGTGAAATACGCAACATCTTTAAAGCTGCGAGACCTCGTACTATTGACGATGCAGTGGAATTAGCCAACACCCTAACTGATGAACTGGTACGCACAAGAGATGAAAATAAGAAAAAGGAATTAGCTCAGAAAATTACCCAAGGCTTTCGCGTGGGTAATAATAGCAACTTCAAGAGAAGAGGAACAGGGCAATTTTCAAATCCGCCTTTCTGCAGGAATTGCAAAAGGAAACATTTTGGAAGATGCAATATAACCTGCAATTTTTGCAGAGGTATAGGACATCGGGAAGAAAACTGCAGAAAGAAAACCATAATTTGCTTTAACTGTGGAGAAGCAGGGCATTTTAAAACAGAATGTCCTAAAGTGGTTAAACCAGCAGACAACAAAGCCAAGACAGCCGACGGAGCTACTAAGAAGAATGTTCGAGCCTTTCAGTTAACTACTCAGGAAGCCGAGATGATTCCTGATGTGATAGCCGGTACGTTCTTAGTTCACAACATTTATGCAAAAGTATTATTTGACTCTGGTGCAAACCAAAGTTTTATTAATACTTCATTCTGCCAAGCTCTTAATATACCCTTAATCAACATTAGGCAGATTTTTACAGTCGAAACGGCTGATGGAAATTCAGTTAAAATAGATAAGGTTTTGCAAAATGTAGAAATAGGACTTTCAGGTCATAAATTCTTTGCAAACCTATTACCTATGAAATTAGCTGAATTTGATGTTGTATTAGGAATGGATTGGTTAGTAGCCAACCATGCTCGAATTCTTTGTGATAAGAATTCCATAGAAATTCAGGCATCCACCGGAGAAGTCATTTTGATTACAGGAGATAAACCACGTAAGCCCATGAAGTTCATATCAGTAATGAAAGTTGCTAGTTATGAACAAAAGCAAGGAATAGTATATATGATTTCAGTAATCATTAGTACTAAGGGTAAAGAACTTAAGGAAATTCCTGTAGTCTCAGAATACCCAGATATATTCCCAGAAGAGTTACCAGGGTTACCACCAGATAGGGAGGTAGAATTTAGAATTCATTTAATTCCAGGAACTATACCGATAGCCAAGGCACCTTATCGGTTAGCACCCACAGAAATGTTAGAACTGAAAAAGCAATTAGATGAATTACTAAGTAAAGTTTTCATACAACCTAGTTCATCCCCATGGGGAGCACCAGTGTTGTTTGTTAAGAAAAAGGATGGTTCGATGAGAATGTGTATTGATTATAGAGAATTGAATAAGGTTACAATTAAGAATCGATACCCATTACCTAGGATTGATGATCTTTTCGATCAACTTCAGGGGGCTAGATATTTTTCTAAGATAGATTTACGCTCCGGATATCATTAATTGAAGGTACAAGAAGAAGACATACCTAAAACTGCTTTCAGAACTAGGTATGGTCATTACGAGTTTACAGTCATGCCCTTTAGGTTAACGAATGCACCTGCAGCATTCATGGACATGATGAATAGGATCTGTAAACCGTATTTGGATAAATTTGTAATTGTTTTTATAGACGATATACTTATTTATTCCAAAAGTCAGAATGAACATTGTCAGCACTTGCATTCACTCTTAACTTTGTTAAGAAAAGAAAAACTGTATGCCAAATTCTCGAAGTGTGAATTTTGGTTACAAGAAGTGCAATTCTTAGGACACATGGTAAATCATGAAGGTATTCATGTAGATCCTACTAAGATAGAGGCAATTACCAAATGGAAGGTTCCACAATCCGCAATGGAAATTAGAAGTTTTATAGGTTTAGCTGGATACTATAGACGGTTTATTAAGGATTTTTCCAAAATAGCTGTACCATTAACTAAGCTAACCTGTAAAGCAGTTAAGTTTGAATGGGGACCTAAACAAGAAGAAGCCTTTAGAATCTTAAAACAAAAATTAACCAATGCTCCAATCCTAGCCTTACCGGAAGGAACTGAAGATTTTGAAGTATATTGTGATGCTTCAAAATTAGGATTTGGATGTGTACTTATGCAACGCAAGTAGGTAATTGCGTATGCATCAAGACAATTGAAAAAGCACGAAGAAAACTATACGACTAATGACTTAGAATTAGGAGCAGTAATTTTTGCCCTGAAAATCTGGAGACATTATCTGTATGGAAGTAAGTTTACTGTCTATACAGATCATAAAAGTCTAAGATATATATTTGGGCAAAAAGAGTTAAACATGAGGCAAAGGAGATGGATGGAAATCCTAAGTGATTAAGACTGTGATATTCAATATCATGAAGGTAAGGCAAATGTAGTTGCAGATGCCTTAAGTCGTAAGTACCATGAGAAACAACGACGGGTTCGTGCTCTTAGATTAAATCTACAATTAGATTTAATGGAACAAATAAAGAATGTCCAGGAAACAGCAATCAAGGATGATGCTGAAGGAATGAAGGGACGAATAAAAGAATTAGAACAAGGAGCTGATGGAATTTGGAGATTCCACAAAAGTAGAATTTGGGTACCTAAGCATGGGGAATTAAGAAATAAGATTTTAGAAGAAGCCCATAAATCTAGGTATACCATACATCCTGGAAACAATAAAATGTACCAAGATTTAAGAAAGAATTTCTGGTGGATAGGCATGAAGAAGGATATAGCTAAATATGTTTCTAAGTGTCTTACTTGTTCACAAGTTAAGGCAGAACATCAGAAACCTTCAGGTTTACTACAACAACTAGAAATGCCTGTATGGAAATGGGAACTCATAACAATGGATTTTGTTACTAAGTTACCCAAAACCAGAAAAGGTAATGATGCGATTTGGGTAATTGTGGATCGATTAACCAAATCTGCTCACTTTCTACCTATGAAAGAAACCTTTAGCATGGAAAGATTGGCAAAGCTGTATGTAGATGAAGTCGTATCTCTACATGGAGTTCCACTCTCCATTGTATCAGATAGGGATAGTCGTTTCACTTCTCATTTCTGGAAAAGTTTCCAAGAAGCAATGGGAACTCGACTAAATCTGAGTATTGCATATCATCCTCAAACAGACGGACAAAGTAAAAGGACAATCCAAACTCTAGAAGACATGCTCAGAGCATGTGTGATAGATTTTGGTGGGAATTGGGACGATCACTTACCATTAATTGAATTCTCCTATAACAATAGTTATCATTCAAGTATTGAAACGGCCCCATTCGAAGCACTGTATGGAAGAAAGTGCAGAACTCCAGTTTGTTGGGCAGAAATAGGAGAAAGTCAATTATCAGGTCCGGAGATAGTGTAAGAAACGACCGACAAGATTACACAAATCAAGGAAAGGCTGAAGACGGCCAGAGATCGCCAGAAGAGTTATGCAGATAATAGACGAAAGCCATTGGAGTTTCAAGTTGGAGATAAAGTACTTTTGAAAGTTTCTCCTTGGAAAGGAGTTGTTAGATTCGGTAAGAAAGGAAAGTTAAGTCCAAGATACGTAGGACCATTTCCAGTGATTCAACGTATAGGACCAGTTGCTTATCGTTTACAACTACCAGAAGAATTAGCTGGAGTACATGACGTATTTCATGTATCCAATCTCAAGAAATGTTTATCTGACGAATCTTTGGTAGTACCTCTCCAAGATATAGAGGTAAATGAAAAGTTAAAATTTGTTGAGAAACCTCTTCAGATAGAAGACAGAAAAGTGAAGTTTCTCAAGAACAAACGACTAGTGCTAGTTAAAGTAAAGTGGGATTAAAAAAAAAAGGAGCTGAATACACTTGGGAGCTGGAATCAGAGATGAAGCGAAAGTATCCTCAATTATTCCAGTAAATCTCGAGGACGAGATTTTTATTAAGGTGGGGAGGATGTAACAACTCTCATCAAAAGTCATGTTTATTAAATTAATTTGTCCAATAGGAAACCCTAATTGAGACACCCAAGTGATTCTGTATAAACCCTAAAATTTTCAGAATTTTCAGAATCAGGATCAGGGCCCCTAAAACTCAGGGGGGGTAAACCCTAGTTAACGATTATCTTAAAATCTCGTTGTCAAAAACGAATTTTGAGAAAATGTCAACTCAGCAAGCCTACACACACACGGGGCTACTCTATAAAATAGGGTGTAACCCTTACGGACCGTAAGGGATAAGGCTTACGGTCCGTAAGCAAGGACAATTTTTGGGTATAAATAGTGGACATTGGCAATCGATTTCTGGCACTGAAACGACGAAGAAATTCGTTACGTAGACTGAGTTATAGCATAAACACTTCTAAAAACACACACGGATCACTAATCGCCGCCGCAATACAGGGTAATAACTCGATTGCTGATACGATTCAATGTCCGATCGATTAAACTATCCAATGGATGTTTAAGTGCTGCCCATATTAGGGTTTATGCTTTGTCATTCGTTGTTAATTCAATGGATGTTTAAGTATCGCACTTTGTCATTCAATGTGAAGGTTTGATCTCGTGAGTTATCGTAAATGCTGTATTAAGTTACTAACCGAATTGTGTGCCTGTTATTAAATTTAGGTTAAAAGGCTAATCAGTAGGCTAGGCTCTGCTCAAATTAAATCTGCAATATGAGTCATTCTCTTTTTATCAAATTACTTTCAAAAGCAAGTTTATTTTTCAAGGTTATAATTACAGTGATTAAGTATATGTAATCACTAAGTTACAGCCGGTATGTGGGGTTTTGTATACATTACTTGATAATCTTCACCATTGGGGCAGCCAAGGGGTGATATGACCATAGTCACACACACCATTGGACAACAGGAGGGCCAATGGGTCGAGTGACAAAATACCGTGGGTAGTTGGTTTGATATCTGGAAACATTGTAATCTCTCTTAATACTGTAAATTATAACAAACGAGTCGTTTTAGTAAAATGAATGATTCACTCAGTATTTCCCGCTGATAAAACCTTTTTCAAACATGTTTCAGGTGATCTGTTGTGATCCAGGAAAAGTGCCGCGTAGCACTACAAGCTTAAGGCAGTGGCTCCCTATAAAAATAAAAGAAACATGTTTTGTAAAAATAAAGATTTCTCTGTGAAATCTTAAGATTGTAAATTATCGGGATTTTATCCCAAGTTGTGAAATAAAATAATCGGGAAATTGCAGTTTTTAAAAGATCCTGGTAAAATCTTCCGCTGTTAAATAAATACCACGGGAATTTCTGTCCCGCGGCTCCTGAAACGGGTCAAACCGGGTCGGGGGCCGTGACACAAATCAACTCTAGCAAAGACAGCTAAATGAACTAAGGGTAAAATACATTGGAAAAATCCTGCTTCATAGCAAAAATGAAAACAGAAAACTATTGACAAGTTGTCTAAAAATATTCATGGCTTTAGGGGGACAAAAATACGTGAATTGTTTGACAAAGGAGACGAGAGAATAACACAAAGAATGGAAGCTTTTGTAGATTAGCTAAACGCCATGGATTTTAGTGTTGACTATTGTGTTTTACTATTTACATTATTACATCTACATGTTTGGTTGTGTGATCTTCTATCGTATTTGTGCAAATCAAAGAAAACGCCATGATTAGAATAATTAACAAATAGTAACCATTTAAAACATAAACAACATTAAAAAAGGGTTAAAAAAACTAAATTAAAACAAGTAGAAAACACAAAAACGCCATATCTATTGGAAATCAATAAAACGCCATTAAAACATAAACGCCATTCGTAAAAAAATACTTTAAAAAAACGTCATGTAAAACTAGCATAAAGATGAAAACGCCATTAAAACATAAACGCCATTGTTAAAGAAAATACTTTTTAAAAAAACGCCATGTAAAACTAGTAAAAAGATGAAAACGCTATTAAAACATAAACGCCGTTCGTAAAAAATATACTTTAAAAAAACGCCATGTAAAACTAGCATAAAGACGAAAACGCCATTTATATTTAATTTTTTTGGAAAAGGAACCATAACGCCATTGTTTAGCGAAAAGTGGACAATGACAATCGTACCCCGCATAACAATTAACACTCCCTGCCACGTGTTGGGCCAGGATCTGTTCTCACCGTTCTCTCCTGATCCCGTTTCTATATATATATAGAGAGAGAGAGAGGAAGTGTATGATACAAATGCCCTTATCAGACATTACATACGCGAGTTTATTGGCCATACATGTGTCCTAATTCGTTTTTCTCTCATAAGGTTAAATTAGACAATTCATTCAATCAGCTGAGGGAAAATTAGTCTATTCATTCAATCAGCGAGAAGTTCGTTACACTACTATCCTGGTAATTATGATTCGAATCAGTTTCAAATTTTTCATAATTCTCAAATTGTCGTTTTCGTTCTTCTGCGTTAGGGTTTGATTCAATGGATCCACGGAGCAGCACCGGACGAATCACAGATGTTGAGTTTGAGACGCTCGATCGATCGGAGACCAGGTTCAATTATCTGCGTATCAGAGAGTTACGATTGATGATGTTTTAAATCCGGAATCTGCAAATCCAAATCCAAATTCAAATACAAGTGGTGTAAATGAGTGTTCTAATGGTAATTATGTTAATCCAGATCTTTAAATTGTTCGTAGATGTGTTTTGTATAATCGTAGTAATGATTTTGCATTATTATAACTGATTTAAAGGATTTGAAGATAATTGGTATGAAAGGAAATTGTATAAGTTCGCATGTGTTGTTCTGTGAATTCGCACATGATGTTCATTTCTAAATGTTGATTTCGCATGTTATGATATCATAAATCGCATGTGTAAACATATTTATCAAAATAAACATTTTCGCATGTTATGAGTCCAACAATTCGCACGTTTTAATTGTTCTTATGATGAAATTATGGAGTTTTCAATATATAGTATGTTACCAGTCCTATAAATCGCATGTGTTTCTTTTATTTTTTAATTTTGATTTATGTAGATGAAAGGCTTTATATTCCAGAGGTTGATGTGACATTTGTGCTCTTGTAAACACTGTACGATGTAAAACAATATCAATTATCAATGAAACAATGTGTTTTGGTCTCAATATTTGTGTATTTATGTTTGACGATTTTACGTTTTGATTCTAGTTCGATTTCAAGCTTTAAATCGCTTTCTGGAAAGTTATACGCAAACTGATGTGTAAACGTAATCAGTTTAACATGACAAACACTCCGAAACAGTGACATAGGCTTAACATACCTTAAATAACCTTTACATAACTTAGAAATAAGTTTTGAAGGGTTTGGTGTGTCAAAAACACGTTTATTCGATCACAGGGACTATTTGCGACAAATTGCGAAAGTCTGCCGATTCGTATAGTAACGAACATTCCTTAACAAGATCATAAGCGAAACATACTGATATTCGTTAATTTACACATATTTTAGTCCCCCGTTTTACCCCTATTTTATGCTTTTTTGGCCGTAAAACCGTCATTCGGATACTTAAATATCTACATTTTTGTTTACAGGCCTAAAACAGCATACCAGACAAGATGATAGCAAAAACGAGGACTTTCCGGACAAAACGGCGAAGCTGCGAAGATTCTGTTAAGAAAACTGACCTGGGCGTGTGGAACGACCGTTCCACCTGATGCACGGTCGTGCATCTCCGACAACGTTGATCAACCCGGCAATGAACGAGAGGTGCGACTGGGCGTTCTAGGAAAACAAGGCGGCTCGGTGAAGAACGGGCGTTCCATCTGAGGAACGACCGTGCGTATCCGATGAACCAACAGAGTCTCGGTGATGAACGACCAGTGCGACTTGGCGTGCAACAACAACCCGGAACTGAACGACCGTTCCACCTGAAGAACGGTCATGCCATTTCGAATCTGGTCAACGATCTGATGACGTCATGCAGTATGGTGTGCCCATCCCTAATAATTGCTTAAAGTGAACGGTCGTGCCATAAAGTGCACGACCGTGCGACAGCGAAAATTATAAAAACAGAACAGAAACATTCTGTTCGTCATTCTGGATTTTTGGAGAGCTTCACAGGCGATTTTCAGGCTCCGGAGGCGTTAGCTTTCACCCGGATTCAAGCCACATTGTCCCGTTTAGCTCGATTACTACCCGGATCCTTAGTCTAGTACTTGTTTATGGTTTGATTTTCTAATCTTTCCATGTTTTTGTTAATCTTTCAAGTACTTAGATTATTGTTTATGTATTATTGTAGCCTTTGGGCAAAAACACAAACAATCCCTTGCTAGATTATTGCCATTAGTGTGTTAAGCTTTGTTTGTAATGACACTTGAAGTATTTTCTATGTTAATCTTTGATGATTAGTTTGCAACCTTGTTATTGATATTGAATTCTTGATTATAAGTAATTATGTTGGATGATTGATGCTTGGTTAGTTAAGATAGTTGAAAAATGAAGCTTAATTAATCTTGTATTAGTAAACTTTGAATTTGGTTAACTAGTTTAACTTGGTTTAAATGTATGCATCATGATACTAGAAATGGTTAGTGATTTAATAAAATGTAATTATTGTTAATCAAGAGAGCTTGCCGTCACGTAAGGACCTTAACGGGTTAGATGGTGTCGTTATAAATTCTTGCCATGATTTGTTAGCTTAGTTAGTAGTTTAGGCCAAAATTGCTATCTTAGTGAATTTTTGTGCAAGATTTGTAAAATGAACTCGGTTGTGATTTAATCTAGTTTATGCTTGACAGTTGGTGGTTGCATTGTGTTTATCGGTGTCGCTTTCCTTGTTTAAGTGCGGTTAGAAAACTCCTAACGGATGACTAACTCATTTTTAAGAGATTTTCATAGACATTTATCAATTGCACGTTAAAGAACAATTTTAGGTAGTTAAAGTGTGTTTATCGTTTTAACTTTCCGAATGATTGTCATGTTAGGATTCCCGAAAGGGATACTAATTGTCTTAAATTGGAATATTGACCGAATGCTTCTAGTGCCAAAACCGACTTAGTTGACATGCTGTGGTTGTGTATTTAGCAAGGCTTTTTATCTATTATCTATTATGTTTTTATTATGTATTTGTTTATGCTTACTTTAGTTTAGTTTAAATCAAACAAACTTATGTTTTTACCGGTAGTTTAGTGACAAAGGTCTAGTATTAATTCTCCGCCCATTTCCTTGGATCGATACTTGGTTCTTACCGATACTTTATTACATATGTGACGGGGTACACTTGCCTCTTTCGTGTGTGTTTTGATGTAAAAGTAATAATCACTTTTATAAATTTAAAACCAAATCGTGTGTAAATTCATTGCAAAATTATGTATATATACGCACACGTCAAGTTTTTGGCGCCGTTCCCGGGGAAATGGCGAGTTTTAGGAACGACCCGAGTCATTTGGTTATCGGTGTATATACTTGTTAATATTTGTGTATAATTTCTTGATTATTTATTTGATTCATTTATTTGTTAATATTTCTTGTTTTTATTTCATTTATTCGTTTTCCAAGTCATTTTTGGTACGCTTGTAAATTTTTGTTCCATTTATTTAGTCGATCCGGATTTATTTAATTGTTTATTCTTTGATTTTTCGGCTTCGGGTATCATTTTTACTTTAGCCGATTCGATTATTTTTATTGTGTTCATTTTTATAAAATTTCGGGCCCATTTTCGGATTTTTATAAAATTTTCAGCCCATTTTTAATAAGTTTCTGCTTCTATTCAGCTAAAAAAAAAAGGCAGAATTATTATATTAATAAAATATTCATTGTGTCAAATTTTCGTTTGCAGGTTAATGTCCTCAACTCCCGCGCCTAATATTGCTGAGCCGGTTGACGAACCAGCGCATAATCTTAGGAGAAGTAGGAGGCTGCGAGAAAGGGCACGTGTCATTGCACAACGGATTGCAAACGCGATTGACGACCCGGTGATACTTTCTGAAAGCGAAAACTCAGGGGACGAAATCATGGCAGACGATAATCAACCTTTGAATGAGACGAATCAGCCCGGACGAGAGGGCTTGGAGCCCAGTATTATTAGACCTACTATTGATGCACCTTCATTTGAAATAAAATCTAGTATTATTAACATGGTGCAGAATTCAGTGCAGTTCGACGGGCGTGAGCACGAGGATCCCGGGAGACACATTGCGGCTTTCCTCCATGTTTGCTCCACATTCAAGATTAGGGATGTTTCGGAGGACGCAATTCGGTTGAGGTCGTTTCCGTTTTCATTGCGTGAAAAAGCCAGAGCTTGGCTTATGTCACTCCCAGCCGGGTCCATCAGGACCTGGAATCAGTTGGCGGAGCAGTTTATGCATAAATATTTCCCACCTGAGAAAACGAACAAGCTACGGAACCGGATTACTTCATTTCGCCAGGACGAGGGCGAATCGTTGCATGCAGCTTGGGAGAGATTCAAGGATTTGTTGATTGATGTGCCACATCATGGCTTCTCCAAGAGACAGCTGGTTTTGACATTCTATCAGGGGCTCAGCTACAACACGCAGGAGCGATTAGATGTTAACGCAGGAGGCGATCTGGGAACGAAGACGCCGGCGGAAGCATACGATATCATAGAGAAAGCTGCGTTGAAATCCAGCTCGCGTCGGGAAGGCGATAGAGGTCGGGCTACATCATCATCATCTCGCCCAGGAGCTCACGCTGTGGACGATTACACAGCCATTACTGCGCAAATCTCGGCTCTGGCGACGAAATTCGATAAATCCCAAAGAGCCGCGCAAGTTGGCCCTGGATGTGACCAGTGTGGAGTGTCACATGTGCCAGGTACGTGTGAGCAGGGTGTTATGTTTACCGGTCACGAAGAGGTGAACTACATGGGCAATCAAATTAGGCCCCAAAATAACCCCTACAGCAACACGTACAATCCAGGGTGGAGAAATCACCCAAACTTTGGGTGGAAATCTGGTTCTGGGAACCAAAACGCGCCCGGTTTTGCTCAACATGCTCCCGCGCCACAACAATCTCACGTTCAATCCTTTGGGTGGAAATCTGGTTCTGGGAACCAAATCGTGTGTAAATTCATTGCAAAATTATGTATATATACGCACACGTCACATACCCTAAATATCCTTTACATAGCTTAGAAATAGGCTTTGATGGGTTCGGTATGCGAAAATATGCTTGTTTGATCAACAGGGACTAAAAGCGTCAAAAAGTGCATAAGTTTGCATTTACGCGCATATCTTACGTTCTGAACATATACGGACATCCAAAAATTTTTGTAATCATTAAAATATTTTATTTTAGTGATTGGAATGCAAAAATACCATTCGTCGCGTAATTTGGATCGATTTCGCGTCCGTTCGAGTTTTCGTCGTAATTAACCGAATAACGCGATCGTGCGACCAAACGAACCGACATACGTGATATTTTCAAGCATATTTTAAGTCCCCTATGCTTTAACATCCTTGTAGAGCCATGAAATTGGGTTAACGGGGCTTAAACGCGTCGAAAAACAAGTTTTAAGCATGCAGGGACCTGTTCTGCCATTTTTGGAAACTTTTATCTGACCTCCCTCGTGCCACGCACCAGAACCAGGTACTCCTGGTGCGCCACGTGACAACACTATTTTTCAGCAAACTTTTTTGCTGCATTCAGCAGCTGGAACATGGTTTTAATCCTTGGTTTTTGCAATCTATGAGCTGGTTTGTGTGTTTAGCAAGTTGCCTAATCATTGTTTAACAAGTGTAAGGCCAAGATCAAGCCTAAGAACACTTGGAATGATCCTATTGATTCAAGATTCCTATAAATAGTCTTGGGTTTTCATTCTTGTTCCTTGCTCATTTCAAAATCTGCTCTAAGTTGAAGCTCTCACTTGTTGAAGGCTTCATACCTGAGTATTTTCTTTGTTCTATCTCCAAGCTTGGACCCTTTGTAAGATTCTTTCATGCTTGGTTGTGTATTTCAAGCAAGAAAGTCAAACAGTGTTTGACTTTCAGCTTTGACCATGAATTGGTCAACACAAAGTTCATTTGAACTTTGCAACGTGAGCGTAATCACGATGGTTATAGTCCCTTGTGACTATACCTACTAATTACCACGTTGATTAATCGAAGTGACGAGTCAAAGTTTCAGTCAAAATGCCGATTATGTGCATTTTGCGACGAAACTATTTTCGGGTATCAAAACACTTTGTTTTGATATCAAATCAGTTTTCTAACTTAGTTAAACATGTTTTAACATGTTTAACTCATCACTTTTAGTTTAGTGCTTGTTTAGGGTCGTAAGTCAAGCGGTCTAAACAACCGCTTAGACTTTCGAACTCAACCCGTTTGGTCGATCATTTGGATCCGACCAAACATATTTTGTGACCATAGTTGTATAGGGAATAACCTTCCTAGGTTATACCTTATGGTCACTTAGTTTAATTAGTTGTATGATAAGTAGTTTATAAGCCTTAGGAAAATGACCAAAATGCCCTTTTCATGCATAATTTGAATTTAAGCCTATGTAACCTAAATTTTGACACTTAAACTAATTATGCAATGTTATTCAAACATGTTAGGGCATATAATACTTGTCATAGGACTAGTTAGGCTATTCGTTTGCGCTTTTGCGCAAATGACTCGTTAAAGTAGCGTAGACTACCTTAACGGGTTATAACGGGTCATAAGCACTTAGGATAGGTTTCGATTCAGAATGTAGGCTTTGTTAAACCATATCACATGAGTTCCAATACTCATTTACGAAACCTCATTCTACCCGATCTTTCGATTTAGGTGCCAATTTATTAACATAGTGATCCGATTACTAGGTGCCACTTGAATTCCTTGATTGCCCGAGCATTGTTAGTTCACTTTTATCGAGAATACTTTGCAATCCAAAGTGAGTACATAGTTCCCCTATTTTACTGCTTTCAATTGTTTTGGGGTGATTCATATGTGCTAAACGATTTTCGAGTTTTCAAAACAAATGATATGGTTTATATTAAACACAACGATTTCAATAATGTGAACGAACTTGTTGGGACGTTATTACATAACACGAATGACATTCATTAACAATGATCAAGCTGACCAGTAGTATGTTATGGTACCATAGGATCTGACAAATCCCGTTATCGAACTATCGCCATGGTTATGTATGGGGGTAATGTGGGTAACGACAGAACCTGATGATTGTTAACTTACCCTTTAGTGGTTTGTTAATACGAGTTGAACGATGGACGAGTCACACAGGTTTGAATGTGTTCAACGAGATGACCAAAAGTTAGTTTTCACAATTAAAACACGAACGATTTGAACGATTGGAATGATTTGAACGATTTGTACGATTGAACGATGGTTTATAACATGAACGAGTTAAACGATTTAAACAAACGATTGAGAACGAATACAATTGAACGATTGATTTTTGGTAAGTGATTAGTTAACGAGACGGGTGTAACATGATAAAAGCATGGTAGATACGCCGCTGGTACTTCTTATAGATAAGTGCTTTTATCATATTACATTCCGTGGCGTTTTTTAGTTCACTGGGACGAACGATTTCAACAATGTCATGCAACGATGTTTACTAAACGATATAAACCATACAAGTTTTACTACAAGAACGATTTACAATTTGGTTTACAAAGACAACTATTTTAGTCAAGATTCATGGCAACGAGGTTTTATAAACTATAACCAATTTGTTTTAAGTTGGTTAATCATATTGCAATACCAACACTTTTCAAAACAAGGTTTTCAATTATCGACTCTTGTAGTCGTACGAGGTATTGCAACATGTATACAAGCCATGAATCTGACATACTCACAAAACCTATGTGCTCACCGGCATTTCTTTGCTGACTTTATTTTCACATATGTTTCAGGTGGTGTTTGATGATGTTGATGATGACTAGGATGCATGCTCACATAGGATCAGACGGCTTTAGTGACTTAATAATAATGTTAGACTATATGTTAAACTTTTTTGTTCTATTTCAAGACAATGTTAAACCCTTAATATTTAAATAAAACAAAACTTCAATCCATGTGTTGTGAAACAATAATTCTGTCGCTCCACTCCCCGACGTTTCCGTCGCGGTTTTGTTGTTTTAACGCGGTCGGGGTGTGACAGTTGAACCATCAGCTACACCTGTGGTTGGAATGCAATTTACCTCTATTGAACAAGCATATGTGTTTTGCCAAACATATTTTAACCTTTTTTTTAAGATTTGAATACATTAATATGATTAATTTAATGATTTAAATTGGTTTGATCGATTGAAGATCCTACGGCTGAGAATATCGCGTACGTAATGTAGGATAAGTGGTATTGTACGTTAACCGGCCTCTCTCTCTCTCTCTATATATATATATATATATATATATATTATCAAAGTACAAAATTACACACATATCTATGAATTTTCTAGGTGTCATGTATCCAGTGTATCTCTCGCTCAACATGCTTCCATATTAACTTTTCTCCTATCTGTCGGATTCTATCCCCTTCTTATACTAACTCATCGCCCCATTGGCGAAGTTCCTGCATATTCTCTTCACTCATGGGAGGTAATGGTACTGGTTTTGGGTCAGGGTATCGAGGTATGGGGTGTCCGTAAGGGTATGAATTTCTTATTACACTCTGCTTCCACCAGTCACTGATCCAGAATGGGTCTAAAGGGTTCAGGTTGGTATACTGAGCTATGGGGTTTGGTGGGGGAATTCTTGGGATCTCATAAGGGTCAACATCTGGGATTGGAAACTGGTCTTCCTAGTTGGGTTCTAGCATTTGTTGGTCTGGGAATAAGGGTAACAATGGTGGTTCAACTCTTTGGTTTAGGTTAGAGTCTACAGCTGTAGTGGCTAGCATATGGAAATCTGCCAACTGTCTATATAATTCCTCTTCCCACGGTGGTCTATTGACTGTTTCCTGAGTTTGTGTATTCACTTCCCTATTAGCTCTAACTAATGCTCTCTGTTGTAATTTCTTCATCCTTTTTCTTCTCTTATGTGCTCCCCTATTAAACCATCCTATCTTTTTGGAAGGGAATGGTTCCTCAGACTGTGCCTTAAAAATAAATATTCCTTCATCAGTATCAGCTAAGTATCTTGAGGGGTTTGGCTGAGATGAGGTTCCTTTATCTTTTGGGGAACTAGCTAGTTGACGATAAGCGTCGGATGTACCTTGCTCACTCATACTGTAAACTAATAAATAGTCAAATAACACAAAATAATAATATACTTAATTACACATAATTTCATAAATTATTTCCTAACACAATTTATCTTAAATTTAGATATCAGCGGAACACCTCGTTGGCTTAAACCAGTGGCTATAGCTCTGATACCACCTTCTGTCACAACCCCAACCCCTACCCCGGGAGCGGGTGCCACGAGACTCAGAGCTGGTGGTATCGGTGTTTATTATATGGCAGTGGAATTCATACATTAGGACCACAGTTAGAAAATATTTTTATCAGAGTTAAACACCAAACTTTTTATAATAATAATTGGGATAAAACCCAAGTTTCATTTGACAATACATTTGTAGGGATAAACCCTAATTTATTGAAAAACTCCTTTTTATTTAGGTAACTTTTATAGCCACTTTTCCAAGCCTTCAGTGCTCTCCAGCTGGCTTATATTAGCATCACATTAAGTTACCAGAAACGCATTTTAAAAAGGTTTTATCAGCAAGAAATACTGGCGAGTGCATCCCAGTTTAATCAAAACAGTTTTATAGTCTTTACAGTAATTGAGAGTGTTATGGGTGAAATTCTGAGCCCATATCCTGGATAATATCTTAAATTATATCTTGATTATATGATATATGTTCATGCCCAGGATGATGATTCAGGATATTGGTAACATCCTGATATGGTATCCTGAGGATCACTAACGGATTATGTGCAGGAACGCGAGTCCAAGCTTGCAACGTTCATGAGGACCTTTTCCCCGGAAGACTCGGTCTAAGTTGTTCGAAGAAAGACGTTGAACCCGCTTTACTCGGTCTCCAATGTTTACTAAGGAATATTCGAAGGCATCCCCCATTTATAGGAGATTTTGTTTTCATTTCTTAGCTATAAATAGATGGATAAATCAGATCGAATAGGACACAACAACACTCACTGCTCTCTAACACCTCAACTCTCTCGCAACTCTCACTTTTACAAAAAGCATTGTAACACTTAGTGATCTGATCAATATCCTGCACTGTATCCTGACGTTCAAAGTAATAAGAAGAACAAGGCAGCTGCGATTGTCAGCTCCCGAGGTTTTGTGCCGGCGATCTAGATTGATCAAGGGCTTTCCTCGTATATCTCATGTCGTTTAAAGTAATAAGAAGAATAAGGCAGCTGCGATTGTCAACTCCCGAGGTTTTGTGCCGGCGATCTAGATTGATCAAGGGCTTTCCTCGTATATCTCGTGTCGCCCCCTTACTTTTTGCTCATTGTTTGATCGTAGATATAGCTCGATATCCTGAGCTATATCCTGAAATTGTTTTAACAAACAATCAATTCAGCATATTTACAACACACATTCTTAGCACACTACCTCACTTAACTAATTTGATCACTAAATTGCTTAGGTAATTTTTAACCAAAACAATTTGGCGCCCACCGTGGGGCAAGTGGTGCTATTTCTACTAGAAGCTTTTGCAAAATCATTAGTTGGTTTTATATTTTCAAAACTTTTTGCTACACTATTTTCAATGTCCTCAAGATCAAACATGAGCTCCTCCACCGTGTCTGCTACAACCTCTGCAACAATTGGTTCGGTGCTTCCTCCACCTCCTCCAAGGACGCAAGCCTCCACACAGCCTCAGGATATTATCCCTACTCGGAACATCCAGGGTGTCACACCCCCAAAATCCACCATGCGGAGTATCACCGCTTGGAGGCGTGACATGACCAGGATCGAGCCACCAATCATATTGAACAACGTAATTAAGTAAATAAAACCAACCACAATACAATTTGTGACCAAAAGAAAGTAACCAACTTTAAGTTGACAGCGGAAGCATAAAACGTAGAACCAAAACATAAGTTCAATAAGTTCATAAAGTTCAAATGTTAAGCACGGAACATAACAGTCCATATCCCACAACGACCTCCTCCTCGTGCAAGCTCCATAAGCATCTAACGACCTACAAGGCATGTAGCAAGGAGTCAACAACAAAGTTGAGTGAGTTCACAGTTGGGTGTTCGTTTTAAGTTGTTTCAAAAACATGGTTTTCGTTTAGTCGGCTTACTTGCCGTGGGGGGGTTACCCCATAGTTGAAAACATGATTAACCAATTCATTCTTTCCCAAACCATGACCCGTGGGGGTTTCCCCATATGAACCACTAGACCGTTACCATATCGACAACTGACGAACAATAGTTGTGCCCTACGTCAATGTCTATCATCATTGACAGTTTGCCATAGTCCATTAGTACACGCCCGTCCGAACGGCACGGTGTGAGGTTTGTTAAACCTAATAGCGCTATTAACTAATGACCCGCTCGCCATTGGCCTCGGCGATTAAGTCGATATAAAATGAGAGACTTAATGATAGAGTTTTGTCTAGTAAGTTTTAAGGTTGTTGTCCTACCCAAGGAGGAGGAACGTACTATTCTACCCAAGGAGAATACGCAGGATTAATATTGGCATCCTACCTATGGAGGATGGCGGTACATATCCTACCCAAGGAGGATATGCAGGTTCCGTTTTAGTTCTTTTAATATTGGCATCCTACCCACGGAGGATGGCGGTACATATCCTACCTATGGAGGATATGCAGGTTCCGTTTTAGTTCTTTAACCCATTCCCAACCACCGGGAATTCCATGCCTTAGAAGGAGTGTGAACTCACCTTTGGTTGCTCGGTTAGACTCTCAAAAATAGCTAACAGTCAAGGTCGGTCAATCACGTCCTAGTATGATTACCACTTAGTTTATTAGTGACTTCAAATAAGCACGAAGTTCCTAAACGCATCTATCACATAACATGCATCACTTTAACGGTTCATGCCCATATAAACTTCCCATCTATTCTCGTTCATAAGCAAACATACAACATTGCACATAACACTTTTATTGACATATAATATGTTAGATCATTCTCAGATAACCTACCCGACATTTAGACACGCAAATTACTACTTATGTCGTTTCAGCTTTTACATTCAAAACTGGGTTGTTTTCGGGAATTTTAATAAAATAGTTACCCTGTTCCAAAAATTCCTAACTTTTCACAGAAGGTCTTAAACGATCCAAATATTATTGTGTAAAAATCTCGAGATCCAATTCACTACCAATATTTTATAAAAAATCATTTACCGGACTGCAATCAGATTCATCACTTTCTGACTGCAGTCCACGGAATAATTTATTAAAAATTCATCGTAAGTCCGATTGATGAAATTCCAGTTGGAGCATTACAACGACATCATTGGTCATCTACAGTATAAATTTCATGAGCAAATTCTACACAGATTTCAAGTTATGACGAAAAACACAACACATATTTTCTGCAATAAAAACGCAGCTTTTGCTGCTGTGAAAAACGACCCCTTTAAAAATAGCAAACGAAGTCCAAATATTATGATTCCAGTGCCATTAGAACCGTATTTCGAAATAACACGTTATAGACTCAAGAAAATCAAGTTTTCGTTAAGGTATGATCTGGTTACAGCCAACTGAAGTTGGCTGTAAACATCAACCAGCTTCCTGTTTTCAGCTCTTAACTTTCTAACGCGTGCTCGATTGATTCCGTTATCATGTTTAGCGAACAACAACGAATCTCATACACACTTACAGCAGGTTATAAGTCAATTATTCCAGAATTAACATGCAATCATCAGCCATCTACTAAACAACATCATTCTAACAATATATCATCATATTTCATCTCATGATTCAAGATTTATGTTCATGTTTCTTGTTTAAACCTTTTAGTGTTCTTGTGATATACATCATACTACATCTTTTAACTACTCAAAATAGAAGTGAACAAAGGTTAAACAAGGACTTACAACTAGCTCAAAGCTAGGGAAGAACTCTTGTGAAAAAGATGAGGAAAGTGGTGTGAAAAAAACAAGAAATGAAGCTCCTTGATGATCCACAAGTTACAAGCTCCCTTGAATCACCTTCTAGTCTTGAATGAAGCTTAAAAATGGATGAAGATGGTTGAGCTATGGTGGTGGTGGTGGCGGTTATGTTGAGCCGAGAGGGAGAGAGGAGAGATGAAGGAGATGGTGTTGATTTTGTGAAGATATGGAGAGATATGGAAAGATCTTGTTTAGATGTTCACCCTTCTTATATTGATTTATCACAATATCTTGCTAAGATACACAAGTAAGATATCAAATATAATATTGCCATGAAATCTAGTGGTGGGGTCCCTTATGGGGCCGTGATCTTTGATGGGGGGGGGTTACTTGTAAATTTTGAGGATAGATGGTAAATATTAGTTCAAGTTCAAGTAATAAGTTACATGTATTAGTTAGTAGGTTTCTAGTGGGTGTTATGGTGTACGGGGATCATAACTAGCCAAGAAATAATTAAACAATTCTTCTTGCAATATATTGGTGTCCCGGGTAATGTCCGGTTGTTCGGTTAGATACCGGTTCGTTAAAGTGCTAAGTTGTTCTGTTTAGTGTCTTTTATGTATCTTTTTGTAACACTTTTAATTCCCAACACTCAGGAAAGCATACAGGACTATTTAGTCAATTTTTTTTGTACAAGACTAGTATGTTAACAAGCACATGTAAGTATGACGCAGTAATCAGAAAGCAGTTAAGTAATTCAACACAGTCATCAAGCACTTTAATTAACATTAATGGATCGTACGGATACATGTAATTACGAGGGTTGTCACACAGGGATCTGGTCCTGTTTTGGCTTCTAATGATGAAATTTTAACTTTATTTGGTAGTATACAGGAACAGATGAAACGACAACAGGAGACCAACCAAATGCTGATAAGAGAAATACAACTCTTGAAATCTAGCTCAAGCAGACCCACCGAGGATACTGTCACTCCCTTGCAACCCAGAGCCTTGAACTTCAGTTCTACAGTATATACTGAGGATAACAGGGGAAATATTGTGCCTAGCCATTCTCAGAATCATACTCCTGAAATACCCTCTTGGGTCAGGGTGTCAACTGTTAGAAGCTCATGATATGCTTCAGGATATGGCCAGAATCCTCAGACTGGTAACGTGTCAAATAATAATAATACTCTTGCTACTAATGGTATTGGATCTTTGTAGGATGCAGGTATGACATCAGTATTTTCTAGGGAGCTTCAAAAGTTGAAGGACATGATATCCAGCGTACCTGGGGTGGTCCAGCCAATTCCGGAAGTGTCACAAGATAGCCACAGGATATCCTGGTTTGCATATCCTATTTATGATGCTGAAATCCCACAAAGATTTCAAACCCCCAATATGAAGCTGTTAGGGGAGGATTCTCCAAAGATCAGTGATCCTCAATTACTGTTGGGTTTAGGGATCCTCAATTCTGTTTGAATTAGTGATCCTCAGAGAGTATTGTAGGATCAGGATCCAGGATCATCATAAGGATCCTTACACTAACGATTGTCTGCTTTGAATATGATGTTGTTTTGCAGGAGTACGAGCTTGGACTTGGTCTTGGCGATATTCTTGGAGCATATTCTCTTTTTATTCCGCACGTGCTTGACTGATATAAACATTATGGAGGTCGTGGAAGACTTGCATGAAATGCGGATAGTTAGTTAGCTTAGATATTTTCCAATTTTAAAAGGGGATAGCGAGCTAAATTAGAACACTTGGCTATTTTTTGGCTAAACACACACACTCGTAACTGCTCTCATCAGCTCTCGACAGTTTACTTGGCGATTACACACTTTTTAGCACATTACACTCTAGTGATCCTTGTAACCAGCTCGCTATCATCCAAAGTTGTAATACATTTTCTGTTTAATCTGAGTTGGTGATCGGTAGTTTCCATCATGCGAGGTTTTTTATGCCGGAGATCAACTCTTGATCAAGGGCTTTTTCCTCGTATAAATCATTGTGTCACTTGTTCATTTCATTTTTGAGTGATCCTTAATATTATTCATTGATTCAAGCATCACACCTCACAACAGAAAGTTTCGTTGCATTATCTTTGCTTGATTTTTGACCAAAACAGTTTGGCGTCCACCGTGGGGCAATTGGTGCTTCGTTCTTGAGAAATTATCGTTCTTGTGATCATTTCGGTTCATTACAACCAAGCAGATGGCTTCTTCAACAAAGAATACATCAAGTTCTATGCCGGCAATCCGTTCTTCACAAGGCGTTCCTCCTTTGCCTCCACCACCTTCTGGATCCCAGAAGAATGCTGAGAATGCTGCGAAGAGACAAACCCCCATTTTCTCAAAACCACCAACTTCTTCTGTTTCCTCTAATCCTACCACTAATGACCTTTTTACTCTGATTTTGCAGATGAGAGATCGCATGCAAGAGCAGGAAAAAACCAATGAAAGGATTCTCCAGGAGATTGGTGATATCAAGAAACAGAAGAAATCAGTGGAGGATCACTCTCCTCTGATACCAAGGTCATTGGATTTCGATACTCCAGTCGTAACTACCTTACAATCGGCAGTTCTGGGCATCCAGTATCAGAGTGGTCCATCAGAAAGGCGTTATTGAACAGCAACTATGAGTCAAGCATTTGGCTCTCACTTTCACCCTCAAGGATCCTGATCTCAGCCATCGGGATCCTCTTTTCAGCATCAGGGATCCTTCATCAGCTCCGGAGGATATTTGGGAATGCACACAGTTCAAGGATCCTCCCAGTTCCAAGGATCCTCATAGGTTCAAGGATCCTCCATGGCTCCAGGATCCTCCCAGGTTCCAGGATCCTCCATGGCTCCAGGATCCTCCCAAGTTCAAGGATCCTCCATGGCTCCAGGATCCTCCCAGTTTCTAGGATCTTCTCTGCCCCAAGGATCCTTTCAGGTTCAAGGATCATCTCAGCTTCAAGGATCCAACATCTTTCAGGATCAAGGATTCTTAAGAAGTATGCAGCCCCCGAGCACCGATGTTCATCAAGGAGACTTCATACCAATGCAGACCATTGCTTCATCTGGTCCTTCGATCATACCGGAATCCCGTCAATATGGATTCACATCTGGAATTCCAAACATGAATCCTCTGGGAGCTAACACTTTCAATAATTCTTATAACACTAACCATGGCTCCATGCAGGATACAGGTATCAATCAAGCTATGGCTAGGGAATTACAGAAGCTTAAGGATATGATATCCAGTGTTCCAGGAGTAGTCAAGCCCATTCCTGAGATCGCAGACGGTAGCCATAGGATATCTCATTTTGCACCACCCTTATGTGATGCTGAGATACCCAAAAGATTCCAGATACCATCCATGAAGCTGTATGATGGTTCAACGGATCCAGATGAACATGTAGCTCAATACAGGGAGAGGATGGAGATCAATCCAATTCCTCAGAGGTTAAAAGAAGCATGTCTATGCAAGGGTTTTGGATCCACACTCACAGTATCTGCTCTTAAATGGTTGCTAAGTCTTCCCCCTTACTCTATTACTTCATTTGCTAATCTAGTTAATCTGTTTAATAGTCAATTCTCTTGTAGTAGAAAATTTGAACGACTAACTAGTGATTTATATAGGGTAACACAAGGTCAAAATGAATCACTTAGAGATTACATTACCAAATTTAGTAAAGAATCCTTAGATATCCCTAATCTGGATATAGCTACGGCTGTAGAAGCCTTTAAAATGGGTTTGCTTAGGGATTCACTGTTCTATGATGATCTTGTTATGACCCCATGCAGGAATCTTGATGAAGTAAGAACCAGGGCCCTTAGATTCATCCAATTAGAGGATGATAAAAGGATCCAGGAAAGACTGACAGGATCCTCAAAACAGGAAAAGCAAGGATCCTACTTCAGGAACAACAAATCAAAATCCTACAACAAGTCTGATAACCAGAATGTGCATGCAGTGGAACAGGAAGAGGATGATGAGGATTATCCTCCCATTTCTGAATACTGTTTTTCTGTTGATAACAATGAACTAATTCTTGCAATGAGCTAGGTGGCCAAGAAAAAGTGATAAACCAGCTGCTACAAAGGATAAGTCCAAGTGGTGTGTATATCATGAGGACTTCGGGCATCTCACTGAAGAGTGTATTGCACTTAGAAAGGAAATTGGTTACTTATTAAGCAAGGGGCATTTGAAGGAGCTTTTGGGACGAAAGAAGTCAAGGATTCCGGATCCTAAAAGGATCCCAGAAAGCGCTCCTGCTCCTCCAGCAGATGCACAAGTTATAAACTTCATATCCGGTGGATCACACATTTGTGGTACTTCCTTTTCAGCAGCCAAAAGACATGCCAAGGAAACCAAGATGGATAATGGAGACAGACCCATCCGGACCTCCACTGTCACCAAGGATAAGATCATAACTTTTGATGAGGATGATCGTCTTGATGTTCAAGATCCTCATCATGATGGTCTTGTTATTACCCTGTTTATTTCTAATCATTTTGTTCGCAGGATCCTTATAGATGGAGGAAGCTCTGTGAACATCATTCAGCTTGATATCCTCAAGAAGATGAATATCCTGGAGTCTGATATTGTCCCAAGATCCTCAGTGCTTGTGGGATTTAGCGGGGAAACCAAAAACACATTGGGGGACATCAAGCTCCCTATCTATATTGAAGGACTCCATTCTTATCAGAAATTTTGTGTTATAGATTGCTTATCATGTTGTAATGTTATCCTTGGCAGGCCGTGGATACATGACATGAAGGATGTCCCATCCATATATCATCAATGCGTAAAGCTTCCTAGTCCATGGGGAGTGGTGAAAATTGAGAGTGATCAACAAGAAGCTAAGAATTGCTATACCTCATCAATGAAGCCAGCCTCAAGACCAAGGGAGCAATAGCAATTAAAGTATCCTTCAAGAGATGTCTTGGAGGCAAGAGAGCAGGAGGTAAAAGAAATCCTCATGGATCCTCATGATCCTAAATCCAAGATCTTCATAGGATCAGGGATCCTTAGCGACATTGAACAGGATCTAGTATCCTTCCTTAAAAGAAGGAAAACTACCTTCGCCTGGAAGCATGAAGATATAACAGGTATATCTAAGGATATAATTACTCATAAGCTTGGCATTGACAGGTCATTCAGGTCTATTCATCAGAAGAGAAGGAAGTTTGCACCCGAAAGGAATGCTATTATCCAGGAAGAGGTAGATAAACTAATTCGGGCAGGTATGATAAGAGAGGTCAAGTATCCAAGTTGGTTAGCCAATGTGGTTGTTGTTCAAAAGAAAAATGGAAAGTGGAGGGTATGTGTCGATTTTACTGATTTAAACAAGGCATGTCCCAAGGATCCTTTCCCATTACCCCACATTGACTCCATGGTGGATGCTACCGCGGGTCATGAATTGTTGACTTTTATGGATGCTTCATCTGGATTTCAACAAATTCAGATGGAACCATCTGATCAAGAGGATACAGCCTTTATGACCCCAACTGGTATATATTGTTATATTGCTATGCCATTTGGACTAAGGAATGCAGGTGCTACTTATCAAAGGCTAGTCAATATGATGTTCAAGGAACAAATTGGACACACTATGGAAGTCTATATAGATGACATGGTGGTTAAGTCCAAGAAAGCTGAGGATCACCTTAAAGACTTGCAGGAAGCATTCAATATCCTTGATAAATTTAATATGAAACTGAATCCTTCCAAGGAACAGGACTTGGAATACTACTAAAATCGCCACAGGGGGACATAATACCCCACTCCATAGCTTGTGAACTTCAAACTACCAACAATGAGGCTGAGTATGAAGCCTTGATAGCTGGTTTGCAAATTGCTAAGCATATGAGGATCAGGTATCTTGAGGTACATGTAGACTCGTTGCTGATTACTAATCACTTTAATGGATCCTATGCTGTTAAAGGAGAAAAGCTAATCAAATATTTAGAGATAGTCAAAGAATTGGCACTCTCTTTTGTTTCCTTTAGTTTGACACAGGTACCAAGGGAAGAGAATGCAGAGGCTGATGCATTAGCCAATCTAGGATCATCCTTGAAGATCCCGGAGAATATCAAGATCCCTATTATCCACATCCTGACCCCTGCTATCGAGGATCATGTAGCCATGGAGATAGGAAAGGATTCTGCAATCATCCCTAGTGATGATACTCAATCTCATTCAGGATCATGGATCCTTCCAATCATGAGATACATACAACATGGAGAGATTCCTACCGGAGAAAACCCCAGGGCTTTCAAAATTAAGGTATCTCAATTTACAATATTAAATAATATGTTGTATAAACGATCTCTTGCAGGACCATTTCTAAGATGCATTGAGGATCCTGAAATTCAAGAAGTCCTGAAGGATTTCCATGATGGAGATTGTGGAAACCACACTGGGGGCAGAGCATTATTCTCAAGGATCCTGAGGACAGGATACTATTGGCCTACTATGAAGAAGGATGCTGTGGAATATGCCAAGAAATGTGATCCTTGTCAGAGACATAGTAATATCCTTCACCAACCAGCAGAACTTTTGCATCCTATATCCTCTTCTTGGCCATTTATGAGATGGGGAATGGATATAGTTGGTAAGCTTCCTAAGGCACCTGGTGGAAAAGTATTCATGCTTGCTATGACTGATTACTTCTCCAAGTGGATAGAGGCTGAAGCCTTTGCTCAAGTCAGAGAAAAGGAAGTGATATCCTTTATTAAGAGAAACATTATTACTAGATTTGGTATCCCTTCTGAAATTGTTTGTGATAATGGATCCCAGTTTATTGGGAATAGAACTACTAACTTTTGTGACAGCTGGGGGATTAAGATGATAACATCAACACCAGTCCACCCACAAGCTAATGGTCAGGCAGAATCATCCAACAAGATCATCATCAACAATTTGAAGAAAAAGCTTGGATCCAAGAAAGGAAAGTGGGCAGAAGAACTACCTTATGTACTATGGGCTGATAGGACAACTCCCAAGAATGCCACTGGCCAAACTCCATTTTCTTTGGTATTTGGGGCAGAATCAGTGATCCCTATGGAGATGGTGGTTCCTACTGCAAGAACAAGCATTCGTGATCCTGAAGAAAATGCTGAAAACTTGGTTCAAGATTTGGATACTATAGAAGAACACAGGGATTTGGCAAGGATAAGGATGGCCAGTTATCAACAAAGGATGGCTGGAGCCTACAACAAAAATGTCAGGATCAGGAAATTCCAAGTTGGTGATATGGTGTTAAGGAAAGCATTTCAGAATACCACCAATCCTGCTGATGGAAAGTTGGCACCAAAGTGGGAAGGCCCTTACTTGATCGAAGCTGAGGCAGGAAAGGGGGCATATCGATTGCTAACAATGGAAGGTGATTTGCTACAAAGAGCTTGGAACGCTGTCCATTTGAAGAAATACTTCATGTAATAAGGATCCATGATCCTTACCCGACAAGTATCCTTGAAGGATCCTTACAGGACAGATGATCCTCATTTTGGTAATATTCTAATCTCAAACTATTTCATTCTTTAATTATCTTATATAAGGATAAGGATCCTGCATCGTTTATCCTCCTTTCACTTGATTCTGAGTTTTGAAGGTTTAGGTATCCTTAACAAAGGATTGAGTATCCACAGAAGTATCCAGATATTTGGGCTTGACTCCAGTTATTTGGGCTTGACCCCAGTTTGGGCCTGTCCCCAGTTTCGCCAGTAGCGCATGATGATCCTGGTACAGTTCATGGTAATGGGACCAGTACTCGCTTTAGGGGCTGACAATTTCATTGTACTAGCTGTATTCAGGATCCTACGTATAATGGTAGACGTACCATACATCCGCTCCTAAGGTTTCTAACGTTTTCACGTTAGCTAAGGTTTTGGCATTTTCATGTCACTAAGTTTGGATAGTCGCCAGTGAGGGCCATACTCCAGTTTACACACGATCCTTTAGGCTTGTCCCCAGTTATCCTTTGGGCTTGTCCCCAGTTATCCTTTGGGCTTGTCCCCAGAATTGTTGGGCTTGTCCCCGGTTACTAACTTTTATCTTATATTGGCTTAGTCCCAAGTTGTATCCTATTTCAGGTTTATGAAGCTAAATGACCAAGGATCCTTGATCCTTACCTCCTACTAAGGTTTGTCTTTTGGTTATCCTGATTATAAGTGTTAAAGGTTAGGATCCTAACTTGGATTCTCAGGTATGATCCTTAATTACTTTAATTTTATTTATTATTTACATGAGTGACCCTTATCCTTTGACAACTGAACTTATGATCCTTAAACTACACTACTTTTCAGAACTTGTTGACTATAGGATATGTGATCCTTGATCATATCCTAAACTTTTGAGGATATTTATTAAATTTTTTCTTCTTTACTTAATAAATCCAGACAAAATGTATATCACAACAATTGAAAAGTAAAGTATTCACAAGGATAACAACACGGGAAATAGCCAGAAAGTTAAGATTTTATTTATTCACAAAACGTTAAACCCTTCAAGGTTGTCAAAATTGCCAACCCATGTTTCTACCAGCAAAACGTGGCCCGTCCACATGGGTTGGCAAAGGGTGTCCATTGTTAACGGGTCTTAAGAGTGCAGGAAATAAAGACGGAAGGATAACGAATGGCTTCATCCCCCAAACAGAGGATCCATCCACCACCCATTATCCTACCTATTGTCCAAGGATCCATGATCCTCAACCCTAAAAACTATTGTTCTAGTACAACCCAACATTGTTCCAAAACATCATCAAAACAAAAACCACTATCAAATCCTAAAAAAAATGGGCTCCGGCCACGTCTAGAAATATCCATCATCGCCCATTTCAGCAGCCTACACCTTTGCTGCATCACCATCACCTTCACCAGCTCCTCCAGCTTCAGCATCACCCGCATGATCCTTAACCCCACTACTGCCAGCCTCGATTGCTAGGACTTCACTACCCTCTTTTTTGTCATCCAGTTCAGCTAACCTAGCCGTCCAGCCCTCTATGTCCCAGTTGCTATTGTCAAACTCAGGATCCTGAGCATCTTGGGTCATCTGCAACTTGGTTTTGTACATAGCAATGGCAGCGGAGACTTTAGCATCATTGGTGATTTCAGCCTTCTCCTGATCCGCAGTGATATGAGCTAGGACGAGTTCCCTCTTTACTAGATTGACATCATTTTCAAGGGAGGCAATCTTCTTATCCTTGGCCAGCATGATCTTTTGGAGGTCCACACACTTTTGCTCAACCTCTTCAATACTCCCTACGTAATCTTGGATTTCAGCAAATTTCTGCATAAGAAAGGATACAATTCAGGATCCCTTACCCTCAGTATGGAAGGATCATACACAAGAATCACATTTAAGGATCAGTTATTCTTACCTCAGCAACGTATTCCTCGAACTGGTGCTGGATCAGAGGCAGACCTTCTAGGGTATCAGCAGTCTCCCTTTTCTTTCCACCCCTTCCCTTAGAAATGGTTGCCTTGGGGATTGTGACGGATGGACTAGCAGCAGGCTTCTTCTTTGAGGATCGGACAGCGTCAAGGTCAGTGACACTAAAACGGGTAGCAGACTTCGATGATTTTCTAGCACCTACACATCCAAAACAGATAAGTATCCTTATTTCATTTTAATTTAAACATTTAGTTATGCACAAAATGGGATACTTACTTGACATCGTAACAGAACCTGAGGATACTTCTTGAGAATCCTGGGTATGTACTTGAAATGATCTTATTGCAGGATCAAGCCTCCGAAAAACAGCAAGCCTTTCCTCCGTTGCAGGTGTTGTAATAAGGTGTGAAACAGTAATAGCTGCAAAATAGAAACAAAAGGATGTTAGTGATCCTCAGCGGAAACAAGGTTATCCTGTGATCCTTCTAAGGATCCTCTATCCTACCATGAGTGGTCCATTTTCTAGGCAGATCCTTTCCATCAGGGATAGAATCCCTTCTGACAAAGAAGAATCGCCGTTTCCAGTTGGTGTCATTCTTAGTGGCTTTGAAGATGGGATGTTCTTCACCAGGTTTATGTTTGAATAGATATCGATGAGATCCATGGCTCACAAGGTCGTACATTTCTGCTAACTCCGACATTCCCAGATCAATACCTTCATGCACAATGATTCTTTCAAGGGTATACAAGACCCTCCATATCATTGGCATTGCTTGGATATAGGAAATGCCGGTGAGAGAGAAGAAAGATTGTGTGAAATTAGGAAAAGGATACGAGTATCCTATCGTAAATGGGGTGACCAGAAAAGCTACCCATGTTTCAGAAACAAAGTCGCTTAGGACGGTGGGGTCAAAAGTTTTAAAAATGGTATTCGCCGGAAAACAATGGCAGATCCTGTCTATTTGCGGATCAGTAAAGTAGCATCTTTCCTTCGCAGAGCCTTCGATGATCCCTTGACTCTTCAAAGGACTGTCCTTCTTGTGATCCTTAGCCGGTGAGGATCTCAGCATCATCTTGGGCATGATGAGGGTGAAGAAGAAGAAACAGAATGAGAAGATGAAGAGAGAAAGGAAAGATAAGTACCTGATCAAATCTTCAAATGAGGATTTAAAGGATGAAACGCACGAATTTAAATGCTTCTTAACCCTTATCTCTAATTTCAATTTATAATCATGATTTTGCAGGATAGTCACCTCAATGACGTCAGGATGGCAACGGCTAGTCAGAAAGTAACGGCTATATATCCGTTGGTTTGTTACGGATTAGAACGAGAAAATATAACTCGTTTATTTACAAATTACTCCTTATATTTTGGGGGCAGTTATTAGGGGACGATTCTCCAAAGATCAGTGATCCTCAATTACTGTTGGGCTTAGGGATCCTCAATTCTATTTGAATTAGTGATCCTCAGAGAGTATTGTAGGATCAGGATCCAGGATCATCATAAGGATCCTTACACTAACGAGTGTCTGCTTTGAATATGATGTTGTTTTGCAGGAGTACGAGCTTGGACTTGGTCTTGGCGATATTCCTGGAGCATATTCTCTTTTTATTCCGCACGTGCTTGACTGATATGAACATTATGGAGGTCGTGGAAGACTTGCATGAAATGCGGATAGTTAGTTAGCTTAGATATTTTCCAATTTTAAAAGGGGATAGCGAGCTAAATTAGAACACTTGGCTATTTTTGGCTAAACACACACACTCGTAACTGCTCTCATCAGCTCTCGACAGTTTACTTGGCGATTACACACTTTTTAGCACATTACACTCTAGTGATCCTTGTAACCAGCTCGCTATCATCCAAAGTTGTAATACATTTTCTGTTTAATCTGAGTTGGTGATCGGTAGTTTCCATCACCCGAGGTTTTTTATGTCGGAGATCAACTTTTGATCAAGGGCTTTTTCCTCGTATAAATCATTGTGTCACTTGTTCATTTCATTTTTGAGTGATCCTTAATATTATTCATTGATTCAAGCATCACACCTCACAACAGAAAGTTTGGTTGCATTATCTTTGCTTGATTTTTAACCAAAACAGAAGCTATATGACGGAACTACGGATCCTGAAGAGCATATTGCCCAGTATAGGGAAAGGATGGAGATCAACCCTATCCCTCCAGACCTCAAGGAAGCATGCCTATGCAAGGGTTTTGGTTCTACCTTAACAGGATCAGCCTTGAAATGGCTCTTAAACGTTCCTCCTCATTCAATTACATCATTTGCTCACTTAGTCAATTTATTTAACAGTCAATTTTCTTGCAGTCGAAGTTTTGAAAAACTAACAAGTGATCTCTATAGGATAATTCAAGGACCTCAGGAATCCTTAAGAGATTATGTGAACAAGTTTAGCCGTGAATCCTTGGATATTCCACATCTTGATGTTGCAACAGCTGTGCAGGCATTCAAGATGGGGTTACAAAAAGATTCTCAATTTTACCAGTATCTTGTGATGAACCCATGCAGGAACCTGGGTGAAGCTCGGAACAGGGCTTTAAGATATATTCGACTGGAGGATGACAAAAAGATGCAAGAGAGGATGAATTCATCCACAACCTATGAATCAACCAATAGGAAATCAGAATCCTCGTACAAACCATATCGCTCCAAGCCATATGGCAGAAATGATAGCAAGAAAGTGAATGCTGTTGAAGACGAGGATCCTGAGGAGTATCCTGAATTATCTGAATATTGTTTTTCTGTTAACATACCTGAACTGATGTAAGCTATGCAGGGTTTAGGAGACAAAGCCAGGTGGCCTCGGAAGAATCAACAAAAAGCTGATTGGAAGGATAAGTGCAAATGGTGTGCCTTCCATGAGGATTTCGGACATGTTACTAAGGATTGCATTGCTCTGAGGAAAGAAATAAGTTATCTCTTAAGCAAGGGATATCTAAAGGATCTCCTGGGAAGAAAGAAGAACAAGGGTCAGGATACTGAGAAGGATCCTGAACGAGCAGCATCACCTCCTGCGGATGCCAAGATAATTAATTTTATTTCAGGAGGGTCCGACATTTGTGGGACTTCGTATTCTGCGTCCAAGAGACATGCAAAGGAGGCTAAGGCTGAAAGGGGAGAAAAGCCAACCAGGATGACGACCCTCACAACTGATAAAGTGATCACTTTTGACAATGATGACAGGGATACTGTCCAGGATCCTCACCATGATGCTCTGGTAATAACATTATATGTGGCTAACCATTTTGTACGCAGGATACTAGTGGATAATGGCAGCTCCGTCAACATAATCCAACTAGAAATGTTGAAGAGAATGAACGTATCTCCAATGGATATCACTTCAAAGTCCACTTTGCTTGTTGGGTTCAGTGGAGAGGCTAGGAACACAGTGGGGGAGATAAAGTTACCAGTATATGTTGAAGGGGTCAACTCAATGCAATGCTTATGTGTGATGGACTCCCTATCCTGCTATAATATCATATTGGGTAGGCCATGGATCCATGATATGAAAGCTGTCCCGTTAACCTATCATCAATGCATCAAAATCCCTACGCCTTGGGGGGTTGTCAAGGTAGATAGTGATCAGCAGGAGGCAAAGGAATGTTACTCATCCTCGATGAAATCCTCAACCAAGCCTAATGCGGCATAGCAATTAAAGATGCGGGCCCAGGATATCGTGGAGGCTTCAGAGCAGGATGTAAAGAAAATTATCCTGGATCAGGATAATCCGGATATCTCGGTGCTCGTAGGAACCAATATCCCTCAGGTTATTGAAGATATATTGACTAATTTTTTTAAATGCAGGATGTCAACATTCGCGTGGAAGCACAAGGATATGACAGGCATTTCCAAGGATATTATAACACATAAGCTCGGTATTGACAGGTCATTCAAGCCTGTCCAACAAAAGAGAAGAAAATTTGCTCCGGAGCGAAATATGATTATTCAGGATGAAGTAGAGAGATTATTGAAATCCAAAATGATCAAAGAGGTCAAGTTTCCAAGATGGCTAGCAAATGTAGTCGTGGTACAAAAGAAAAATGGGAAATGGAGAGTTTGTGTAGATTACACAGACTTGAACAAAGCTTGTCCCAAAGACCCATTTCCTCTTCCTCATATTGACTCAATGGTGGATGCTACTGCCGGCCATGAGATGTTAACCTTCATGGATGCATCCTCAGGATTCCAGCAGATCCAAATGGAACCTTCAGACCAAGAGGATACTGCCTTCATGACACCAACAGGTATTTATTGTTACACTGGTATGCCATTTGGTTTGAAGAATGCAGGTGCGACATATCAAAGATTGGTGAACATGATGTTCAAAGACAAACTGGGGGACACTATGGAGGTGTACATCGATGACATGGTAGTAAAATCCAAAAAGGCTGAGGATCATCTCCAGGATATTAAGGGAGCATTTGATATCCTGGATCAGTATAACATGAAGCTGAATCCTGCTAAGTGCCATTTCGGAGTGGGGGCAGGAAAGTTTTTAGGATATATGGTGACTAAAAGAGGGATAGAAGCAAGCCCAGAACAGATCAAAGCCATCTTGGATATCAAATCACCTTCTTACATGAAAGATGTTCAAAGACTGACAGGAAGAGTTGCAGCATTGAACAGATTTATCTCAAGATCCTTGGAAAAATGCAAGGAATTTTATGATATCCTGAAAAAGAACAAGAAGTTCGAATGGGGAGAGAAGCATGAAGCAGCCTTGCAGGATTTGAAGCAGTATCTTTCAACTGCACCTCTATTGATGAAGCCTGAAAATGGTGAACCATTATCCCTATACCTCGCAGTATCAGGGAATGCTGTAAGTGCCGTCCTTGTAAAGGATCATGAAGGTCAGCAATATCCTGTCTATTATGTTAGCAAAAGTTTATTAGATGCTGAAACTAGATATTCTCATTTAGAAAAACTAATATTAGCCCTAGTTATGGAATCAACAAAACTTAGACATTACTTCGAAACACATAGGATTCATGTTAAAACCAATTATCCTGTTAAAAATGTGCTTAGGAAACCTGAGATGTCAGGTAGAATGGCTAAGTGGTCAGTAAAGTTGAGTGCTTATGACCTAGTGTATGAACCTAGAAATGCCATAAAGTCACAGGCTCTAGCCGACTTTGTGGCTGATTTCAGTAGTGACATTCAAAATGAAGTAGACCTAGAAGTTCAACAACTAGGAGAAACCTCAGAATCCTGGACATTATATACTGATGGTGCATCTAATGTTAGAGGTGTAGGATTGGGAATACTACTAAAATCGCCACAGGGGGACATATTGCCCCAGGCTATTGGATGTGAATTTCCTGCCACTAATAATGAAGCAGAATATGAGGCTTTAATTGCAGGATTAGAGTTGGCTAAAAACATGAATATTAAGAGTTTGCAAGTATATGTTGACTCCTTGTTAATTACTAATCATTTTAACGGATCCTATGCAGTTAAAGGTGAGAAGTTAATCAAGTATCTCGATATTCTCAAAAAAATAGCAGGATATTTCGATGTTTTTACACTTGAACAGGTACCAAGAGAAGATAATGCTAAAGCGGATGCCTTGGCAAACCTAGGATCATCAGTCAGGATACCAGAGGGAACCCAAATACCAATACTTCACATCATGTATCCTGCTGTGGATCTCTTCAAAGCTCAGGATAATGAGGTAACATACATTCAGGATCCTGGTAATGATCCTGGTAAGGATACTAAATCCTGGACGGCTCCAATCATAAGATATCTCAAGGAAGGACACATCCCTAAGGATGAAAACCCTAAGGCATTTAGGATGAAGGTATCGCGATTCATCATTATAAATAATGTTTTGTACAAGAAATCTCTTGCAGGACCATACCTGAGATGCTTGGAAGATCCTGAAGCTAAAGAAGTGCTTCAGGATATACACGAAGGAGATTGTGGTAACCACACTGGGGGCAGGTCATTATTCTCAAAAGTATTGAGAACATGATACTATTGGCCGACAATGAAGAAAGATGCTACAGAATATGCTCGGAAATGTGATGCATGTCAAAGGCATAGTAACATATTACATCAACCAGCTGAACCATTATATCCTATAGCTTCCCCTTGGCCATTTATGAAGTGGGGAATGGACATAGTGGGGAAATTACCGAAAGCTCCGGGAGGAAAAGTCTTTATGCTGGCAATGACTGACTATTTTTCTAAATGGGTTGAAGCTGAAGCATTTGTTCAAGTTAGAGATCAAGAAGTAGTATCCTTCATAAAAAGGAATATCCGGACCAGGTTTGGAGTACCGTCTGAAATCATTTGTGACAATGGATCTCAGTTTATAAGCAAGAGGACTACTGACTTTTGCAAGTGTTGGGGAATCAAAATGATCACATCTACTCCGGTACATCCTCAAGCAAATGGACAAGCAGAATCTTCAAACAAGATAATTGTCAACAATCTGAAGAAAAGACTTGGAGCTAAGAAGGGAAGATGGGCAGAAGAACTACCCTTTGTTTTATGGGCTGATAGAACGACAATAAAAAGTGCAACTGGCCAGACTCCATTCTCCTTAGTATTTGGAGCGGAAGCGGTGATCCCAACAGAAATGGTGATACCTACAGCAAGATCTAACCTCCGGGATCCTGAGCAGAATCCTGAAGCTTTGTGCCAAGAATTGGATACAGTGGACGAGACAAGATATGCAGCAAAGCTAAGGATGGCAGCATACCAACAGAGGATATCCAGAGCGTATAACAAGAATATAAGGACTAGAAGATTTCAAGTTGGGGATTGGGTATTAAGAAAGGCTTTTCAGAATACTACTAATCCTACCGATGGAAAGTTAGATCCAAAGTGGGAAGGACCATATGAGGTTGAATCAAAATCTGGCAAAGGAGCATACCGACTCAAGAATATGGAGGGGTGCTGCCAAGATCCTGGAATGCTATACATTTAAAGCTCTATTTCAAGTAAGATTAGAATTTAATTTCTATCTCAGGATGGTATGGATTCTACCTCTTTTAAATATATTTGAATTTGTTTATTATTTCGAACCCAATACTGACTTAAGCATCGGAGGGGTGTTAGCCAAGCTAACACCCACCTTAGTTTAAGATTATTTTGCAGAATATGCCTCAGGATATAGCTCCAGGATACACGCTCAGGATATTTCGAAAGATTAGAGGATTGGCCCCCTCTCTCTCGTATAAGGGATTCTAATCCCTTCAAAGGTTTAAAGGTATTCACCTTTCTTACGAATTGGGTTTAAACACCCCGCCTGGAGCGCAAGTTATCTAGGGATAGTTCAAGGTAGCGGGACCAGTTCATGTAAAAGTGGCTGATAATTTCGTTACTATTGGCTATATCCTGGATCCTAAAGGTATATGAGGATTGATCACCCTCTCTCACGAAAGGGTATTTTCATACTCTCTAAGGTTTAAAGGTTTTCACATTTCTAAGTTTTGGAGTTTATACACTCCCGCCTGTAGCGCATGAAAATCAGGGTTTATCCCCAGGATATTAAGGGTTTATCCCTAGGATATTAAGGGTTTATCCCCAGGATATTCAGGATTTATCTACAGAAAACCTAAAGTATGACTATGTTTGCATTCCTAAGTCTTCAAATATGCTAAACACAGGGGACATACATCATACAATTCAAAGGATGGATTCAAACTTATAAATGTGCACTGGGGACATTCCTATGATGGAAGAATGGAATTGACTCTCTAGGAATCTTTGGTATGATCTCTCCTTTTTATTTGGATAACAAAAGTTTTATAAGTTATGTGGCAGTATCCTGAGAAGGATATCTCTCAGAATACTCTTACAATATGTTCCCAAGAATGTTCAAACAAAACTATTTTCATAAGTAAAATTTGTGCAATAAAGTTATAACAACATAAATAAAGCCAAAAGAGGGTTATATTATTAACATGGCAAAAGTTTGTGCTTTTGGTTTCATCTCAAACTGAGATCCATCCACCAAAAGCACAATAGGTTCATAGTTATATTTACATAACAGTTGAAGGCTTCATCTCAAACCGAGACCCATCCACCTCTAACTGTTGTATTATTCAAAATGCATGCAGAAAATATAAATTGTTCAAGTGCAGGAAAAGTAAAATGCAGGAAAAGTAAATTGATTTAGGGTTACACACCAACATTCAAATTTAAAAAAAAAAAGTGGGCTCTGGCCTAGGCATCAACATCCATCATCGCCCACTTAAATGCCCTCACACAGCGGCATCTTCACCAGCCTTCTCCGTCTTCTCGGCCTCAGCATCCGTCCCAGCATCCTCACCAGCATTCGTCCCAGCATCCTTCTTCTCTCCAGCCTTGTCCACCACCTCTTCTGACTTAGAGGACTCACCAGTCTCGGCAGGATACGGCACAGCTTTGCCACCCAGGAATCTACCGGCCAGGATGGACACTCCAGGCCTGTCTCCTTGGCCTCATAAGCCATCCTGATGCGAGCCTGTAGCAGGGAGACGACAGCTGAGTTTTTAATCCCTTCCCGGAAGGAGACCATGGCCTGTTCGTGCTCCACTTGGACGGCAGTCAACTTTATCTCAGCATCCTGAGTGACCTTCTTCAGCTTGTCCTCGTAATGTCGGGTCTTGACTTCAATAATGGCGCCTTGGTCAGCAACAGTGGTCTCGAGCTGCTTGATCCTGGCCTCTTGAAACTTGTTCATGCTGCAAGCATCGGTGTAAAGGTGGAGCAGATGCTGGAGGCCCTGCAAGTCAAAATTCAGGTATAAGTCAAAATCCATTAACCAGGATATCCTGTCAGGATATTCTATCAGGATATGTGTGCAGGATATAGTATCAGGATATTACCTTATTGTGGAAGGATGTCATCGGCTCCAAGGAGTCAGCGAAGCTGAGTTCTTCATAGGAGAACCCTTCAGAGCCTGGGGTGCTGACTTCAGAGCCTTTCCTCTTCTTGGCGGTGGAAGCACGAGTTCTTGGGTTGGGCTTAGGAGCCGGGAGCAGTTTGGAGCTGGTAGTAGCAGGAGTCTCTTTCTTGACGTTGACTAGAGTGGGGTAACTATCAAGCTCATCAAGATCCAGGAGGATTGGAACTTTGCTGGAGTCTGCATACAGGGAGTAAAACTCTTTCCTGAACATATCAAATAAAAACATGTATGCAGGATATTGTGCAGGATCCTTACCAGACATGTTTGAACTGGAGAGTGGGCTGGGAGATGGTGGAAACGGATTGAAACTTCTTTCAGCCTCTGGGAGGAGTCTGAGGGCGTCGATTCTCTTCTGTGAGTCGGCTAAGGGAGGTGCAAGCTTCCTGAAATCGGCTGAGTACAAGAAAATAAAAAGAGTTAGTACAAGATATGAAATAGGATACAAGACAGGATCATCCTAAAACCCTAAATCCTACCCTTTCTCAACCATTTCACCGGATAAACCGCTCCACCAAGGATTAAATCTCTTTTTACAAAGAAAAACTTGGATTTCCACTCCTCTTCGTTCCTGGTGGCTCGGAGTATCAGTGGATCGCTGGAAGTGGAATAAAACAAGAATCGACAAGAACCATGGCATCTAAGCCGGTATGCTAAGGGGAGGTCATGAATGGAAAGGTCAGGGATATGGTTCTTCTTGATTTGATCAAGAACAGACAAGACTCGCCAGAGCATCGGCATTGTTTGACTAAAACAGATTTTCGCGATATTAAAGAACTCAGTGATGAAATCTGGAAGGGGAAATTGCAACCCTAAGGTAAAGGGAAAGGCATTAAAACACAACCACTCATCGGAAACCATGTCCGACCGGATTTCCCGGTCGAACGGCTGGAACACCATCCCTTTCGGGAAGATGCTGGAGGTTTTGAGAGCTGAAAAGTTGGCACTATCGAAGGAACATATTTCCTTCTCCGGATCTTGGAGAATATTCTGGTGGATGAACATGGGAGCAGAGTCACCGGAACTCGATCTTGTCTGTCTCGCCATATGGTTGTCGGAATGTTGGACAGAATGGAGGAAGAAGGTGGAAATGAGAGAGAAATTTTTACCTTTTTTCTCTTCGGTAAAGGTTAAATGATGATGAGGATGAGAAGTTATAGGGATGTAATGAGTAATTATAGGCTGCGTGGTTACACCTAGTCACATCAAGGTCTTATCTCTTAATTACCTCGTTATTCGTGAAAAAATGTAACCGTTAGTATCAGGATACTTAACGGTAACATTTTTGGGGACAATTGTTATGGGTGAAATTCTGAGCCCATATCTTGGATAATATCTTAAATTATATCTTGATTATATGATATATGTTCATGCCCGGGATGCTGATTCAGGATATTGGTAACATCCTTATATGGTATCCTGAGGATCACTAACGGATAATGTGTAGGAACGCGAGTCCAAGCTTGCAACGTTCATGAGGACCTTTTCCCCGGAAGACTCGGTCTAAGTTGTTCGAAGAAAAACGTTGAACCCGCTTTACTCGGTCTCCAACGTTTAATAAGGAATATTCGAAAGCATCCCCCATTTATAGGAGATTTTGTTTTCATTTCTTAGCTATAAATAGATGGATAAATCAGATCGAATAGGACACAACAACACTCACTGCTCTCTAACACCTCAACTCTCTCGCAACTCTCACTTTTACAAAAAGCATTGTAACACTTAGCGATCTGATCAATATCCTACACTGTATCCTGACGTTTGAAGTAATAAGAAGAACAAGGCAGCTGCGATTGTCAGCTCCCGAGGTTTTGTGCCGGCGATCTAGATTGATCAAGGGCTTTTTCTCGTATATCTCGTGTCGCCCCCTTTACTTTTCGCTCATTGTTTGATCATAGATATAGCTCGATATCCTGAGCTATATCCTGAAACTGTTTTAACAAATAATCAATTCAGCATATTTACTGTTGGTGCATGCATCTGTCGACTTCGTCTTGTATCGAGTCTTGTATGTTTGTAAATAGATCAGGGCACGTTATACGAGGAAAATGTCAAATATAGGGTGAGAGGCAATTTCAAACGGAATTAGAAGTTGTAATTTCGTTTGAAATCACCATGCCACGTTCAAACAAAATCAGTGATTCCGCTTGAATGTGATTTTGCTTGAGGCAGTTTCAAGCGGAATTACCTCACCTATATATATGTGCCTGCTGATTTCGTTTGTGAGAGTTCTGTAATTCCGGTTTAGAGAGCCGAAGTGCTGCCGAAGTGTCTACTTGCTGTAAAACTTTTTCAAATCAATCTATATACAGTTTAAAGTGATATTCTAGCTGAATTGAACTTGATACGTCTGTTTCCGCCTTTCGTATTGAGAAAAACTCTTCTGATCGACTCGTTCGGGTCTGAAAACGATCCTACATTTACAACACACATTCTTAGCACACTACCTCACTTAACTAATTTGATCACTAAATTGCTTAGGTAATTTTTGACCAAAACAGAGAGCATCCGCATTTACATTGCTTATATCTATCCAATTACCCCTTTGGTACTGTCAATCCTGACTTGTGGTCCCTGTTATCTTTTAAACATTAATTAGCTTTTAAACTTCCGTATTTTACATAAATGGCACATACTTTATATATTTATGTGTAATATTAATATAAAGTACAAAAACCTTTAACGACCAATCTTAGGCATACTTAGGGGTGCGGCCGAGCGTTGCGGATTTCCCGGTTTGTTTAAAAGATCACCCTAAAGTGTAGTTTCGCGCGTTACCGTTTTTAACCCTTTAATTTAAGAACTCGCGCGCATTATCGTAAAACGGCATAAAAGTCTAACATGGCCAGCATTAGACACTCTCGAGGGTATGACCAAACATCGCAGAGTTTCTGGTTCGTTCAAAAGGCCTCTCAAAGGCGTAGTTTCACACATTCACACTTTTAGTCCTTTTAACGCACAAAGTTGTGCGTAATAGCGTTTAATGATGTTAAAGCCTTTCATGGCCCAATTAAGCATTCCCGAGAGTATGACCAAAGATTACGACACTCCAGTTCACTTAAATGGTTGCTCAAGGGTGTAGTTTTAGATGTTGACGCTTTTGGTCCCTTTAACGCGCAAACTTGCGCGTATTTCGTTTAATAGCATCAAAGCCCTATGCAATCCATATTAAGCATTCTAGAGAGTATGATTGCACATCATAATGCTTCGGGTTTGTTAAAAGGTCATTTAGAGGTATAATTAAACATGTTGACGCTTTTAACCCCTCTAACTTGCAAACTTGCGTGCAACATCACTTATTGGCATGAAAGCCTTAAATGGCCAATATTAGGTATTCCCGAGAGTATGATCGAACATCATGAAGCTCCCGGTTTGTTAAAAGGTCACTCAGAGGTAAGAATTAACATGTTGACACTTTTAATCCTTCGTAGCGCAAACTTTCAAATAATTACGCCAACGGCTACTCTCGATCAACAAGTGGCTTATCTGTGAATACGAATACTGTGTAAGGTTATTCAGAGGCTTAGTTTAAGCATGTTGACACTTTCAGTCCTTTCACATTCAAAGTTTTTGATTTTTCGCAAAATTAGTCCCTAATAGTCAACGTTTGACTTTATTAGAGTTTAGTACACGTGTCAACACATCATTGGACGTGATTTTACGAGGTGTTACATCCTTACCCCCTTAAAAGAAATCTCGACCTCAATATTTGCCCAAAAAGATGGAAGTACTCTTTGTCGTACAATGGACTTAACTTTTATAGCATATTTAGGGCCTCTACGGCATCTCAGTTGACCTATACAATAGGTACATACTTTCTTTCGGAGCTTCCTAACCTGTCGATCCTTATTCGGTGCTGGTTTCTCAATAAACCATAAGTTCTCATTAATCTGCATATCATTATGTGATAATGCTATTGACTTAACGGCTAGACATATCCTGAAATCACAAGTGTGGAACACATTATATCCTGAAATCATAAGTGTGGAACACATTGAGAATATCATCAAGTTCTTTAGGTAAGTTTTAGCTTATAGGCTATCGATCTTGACATGTCTGATTTTCTCGAATGGCCCAATATATTTAGAGTTTAACTTGTCCGTTATATCAAAATGCATCATATCTTTAGGGTGGTACTTTCTGTTGAATCTTGTTCCTTATTAAGAACTCAAGAGGTTTACGACTCTCATCAACATTGATTTTTCTGCCGATTACTGGCAGCTTTCAGATGATTACGGATTCGTATGATCTTATCTGTTGCCTCCAGGATAAGTTCAGGTCCTGATAATCGGACTTACCAAACTTCTGTCCACCAAACGGACGTTTGACATTCTTTCTATACAAGGCTTCCAAAGGAGTGGCCTTGATACTTATATACTAACTATTAGTCATAGTATAGCCTATTTAGGGTGAGATAGTCATTCCTATTACTACTTAAACCAATTCTTGAAGAATAGCTAACCTCATGGTTAGTCGAACAAGTCGACGATCCTGGGCAGCTGGTAGCGATTTTCAATCGTTACCTAGATAGGGTTGCGGTAATCAATGCATAAGCACATTGAACCGTCTTTCTTAAATAATAATATCGGAGCTCTCAGAATGATGAGTTAGGCTTTACGAACCTTTCTCTTAAAGCTCATTTGATTGGGGTTTCAATCCTTCTATTACTGTCGGTACTAACCGATATGGAGCTTTTATAACAAATGCAGCGCTAGGCGGGATGTTAATCTTAACTCTACTTGCCTTAGGAGGTAAACCGGGTAGTTCTTTGGAGAAGACAATCAAATAGATGGAGATGACAGAGATATTTTAAATCTCAGGCTTCGGTTAATCTATCGTTACCTGTGCCATATAAATGACACATTTTCCTTACAAATGCACAGACGCCTAAAGTAGTGACACTTAGTTAGACATTTCTATTCTGTATATCTTCTTTGAATACCATTAGATGACTTTAGTACAATATGACCATTGGGATATCTCCGTGGTTCCATGCATTAAACCTCCATACTGATCAGGCATGGAAGCAATCTATGGGACACACTAGGATACGCCAATCCTCATATGGCGCTTTTATCAATACAGTTTGGCATTCGCAGTTGATATAATTCAATGAGACAATAAAATAAAATAACATATTTAGTCGTACTCCATCTAGAGAAAGAGTACTTTAGATTTTGATGTATGAGGATTTTCCGACAGAATAGAAGAAATGGTTCCTATGATTTTCGTCGGTAAGTTTTACCTTATACTTAATATCTGGAGTTCTTTGTGGGAAATTTTAAAAGTTTGCTAAGCTTACAATTTATGAAAGACTTATTTGGTACCTGAATTAAAACAGAATTCTTAGCATTAATATCATTGATTCAGTATAAGGGATGTACCTGGTGTCATTATTGTTATGAACTGCCTTTGGCATTCATCAGGGGGGTTTAGGCGCTTCCAATCTTAGTCTTTCTATACTTAGCTATACCTTCCTTGACAGTTTTAGGGCAGTTGGTCCTAATGTGTCCTTCTCGCCACAGCCGTAACAGACTTCATTCTTTATGTTCCTATATTTGTGGGACTGATGACCGGTTCTTTTACAGACGCCACACTACTTTGGCCTTTGATCCATTCGACACTGTCCCCAGTGTCTTTTATAGCAGGTATTGCATATAGGCTTCTTATTGGACTTTTAATAGTTCTTATTGAATCCGAACTTCCCCTTCTTCTTAGATTCCTGGGAGTTATCCTCCTCCCTTTTCCTTTTTTCCGTCAGTCTCGGTTTTGACTGACTTACTTCTTAACCCATCTAGTGTGAGTGGCTGAGATAGATCCATAGTGGATTTATAAGAAGCAGGATTTGAAGCCTTAATATGCCCTTTTATTTCCGATGCTAAACCACCAATATATAGTGCATTACGCTTAGATTCCGGGTTAACCGAATAGGGCACTATCCCAGACAATGAATTAAAGTCTTTAACATACTGTCGACAGTCTAGATTTTTCTTGGCGAGAGTCAGAAAATCTGATTCCACCTTTCCCATTTCATGTCATAGACTGTAGGTTCTTCTGATAAGGTCCATAAGCTTGGACCATCCCATATTGTATAGGGGTATCTTCCCTGTGGACTTTATTAACGTCTTTCACCACGTAAGGGCATCGCTCTTGAATGACTGTGATACATACTTCACAATGTCTTCCTTAGCACAACCGTTGATATTCATGATGGTTTTCTTTTAAATCAACCATTTCATGCAGCCAATGGCTCCTTTTTCGCCATTGAAGTCTCTTGTTTTGCAAGAGACAATGTACTCTTTTAGAGGAACGGGGCTTCTCATTATATATTATCTTATTTGATTCATTCTTCGCATTCGAAGCTTGAACAAAGCTCTTCTCATGAACAGAAGAATGTAGTTTAGAGCAAGTAGCATTCGACTTTTTGGACTTTTTCATGACCCTTCTCATAGCTTTTCCAACAGCTACGTCAATCACAGCTTGGAGATTAACTCCATTAACATTGAGGTTCACATTTGTTGCATCATTAGCATTTTGTCGCATCATTAGTATCGCGACTGTTGTTTGTCTGATCCGAGTTTGCCATACTCGAAGCTTGGTACTAAACATCAAAATAAACAATTGCTTAGTTGCATTACAATAGCCTGTCATCATTCTGACGACCTAACATATATTAGCCAAGGTATCATTAAACCATGTAGGCTAATAGGTTATGAGCATTCCTAATGAATGTTATTTGAATGTATATCAATAACATTTAGCCTAGGTCACAAAAAGAACCATCAATGGCATTTAGGGTTTGGACCTAGTCCATTATCTTTTAGACAAGGATCAATGTTAAAGTTGTACTTGTCATTTTGACAATTTTGTATAGCTCGGTGGCTCATCACAAGGACTTTTAAATATGGAACATAAGTCTGTCACGAAGGACATATTGTTGTAGCATATAGGCTTGTCACAAAGGACTTATAATGTGGCACATAGACTTATCATGAAGGACATTAATATTCATATGGCACGAAGGCCTTGTCGCAAAGGACATATAGGATATGGCACAAAAGGCCTGTCACAGAGGACATTAATATATAAGCCGCAATTTTATTTGATCAGGGACTTTAAGGTTTGAACATAGTTCTTCGCCTTTGGGCAGAGAGTCATAGACTACATCTGTCATTGCTTTGAAAGGCGATTTATTTTGCCACATAGGCAAATCAATGTACATCACTAATGGATGTTTATACATATATATATATATATATATACATAATTATCGTAATTGAGGATATTAGTCATGATCTTATCGATCTTATAGACTATAAGGCTTGGGCATTGCCCATCACCTTGGACGGTAAACCATAACGGTCACATTTGTCAATGTCACTAATGGACAATATAGTATATAGCCCGTAGGCGAAACATCACTAAAGGATGTTAAATAATGTGATCATCGTATTAGATGATATTAGTCATGATCATATTGATCTTTTAAACTATGAGGCTTGGACATAGTCCAGCATTTTTAGACAGGGGGTCGTAGACCACTACTGTCGTTGTCTTATTGGACAACAAGTTTAGCCCGTAGGCACTTCATCACTAACGGGTGTTTATATTTTGATCATCACATTGATGATACTTGCCATGATCTAATTCGATTATATAGGCTTTAAGGCTTGGACATAGTCCAAATACTTTGACGGCGGGTGTGGTTTCTCAAGTCACACTGCCAGGAGTGTTAACATGTTCTTAGATATTAACAAGGATTAATTGTCTTAAGAGGGTTTTACCAACATAGCATGTCTGTATTGACATATTGGCTAGGTTATACCATTAAGAAGATCTTTTGAAATTATTTAGCAGATCGATAGAATTCGAATAAAATTGATACTATTGTTTGATAAAGGACGAAATGAATACATATATAAAATTTTCAAAGCGTCCCATAAATCATTAGGAAATTTACAATAGTGCATGAATCAGGACTTTTAGTATCCTATTTATCCACAAGGACTACAAGGAAAATATAAGTGCGTATAAGGACTATAAGATATTATAAGTTCATATATGGGTTATATTAAAACAAATCTGCCCATGAAGGGTCTTTAAAGAAATGTCACGTCTTTTAAGGATCTATATTGAAGTAACATGTTGAAGGGGTAAGGTCCCAAAAACCTCGTGGCAAGTACTTGGGACCATACCACAACCTCGCCTCTCAGCCCTCTTTAGACCTTGCACGGCCGCGCACTGGTCCAACAAGAAGAGCTTAAAAAGAAAAACGGCAAGTAACACCCGCGCGACAAAAGGAAGTTAATGAATCCTTGCGCCTTTCTCCATAACAAACAGGGATAAAAACCCTAGTTTAACACTTCCGCTTAAATAATACCCAGACTTGGATATTATTTACCAAACTGATACCACATGATAAGGAGTCACACCGGATTATGGAAATAATCTTCTAGAAGACTCAATCGTGCACCACCAGACGGTTATAACCGTCTGGGACACGTGTTATCATCCCAGGCCACCCTGAAATCACGATGATGGCGTGGAATTGGAGAGAAACCTCCACTCACCCACTTTCCACGTGGCAACTCCCCAGCCGTTGATCTAAATAGCAATCCGTGTGCTTTAACGACGGATCAAGAAGATTAACGGAAAGGAAAATAACTACTTACGGAGTTAGCATCTTCCGTCAACATTTCAATAACAGGTTTTCCCGCCCAAACTCCCGGCTATAAATAGGAGAGTAATTCAGGTATGAACTTCAAGTTACATTCACTTCACTTATACTCTTTCTTCTTCATATACCGATACTTATTCTCACGCCGGAGGGTGGTCACGGAGAGAACCCCCATTCTCCCCGTGACGAGGCTGACGGTGTTCTGTTTTGCAGCTATCACGAAGGAGAAGATATCCGACCCTTTGAATCAAACGAGGGAGAACAAACCCTTTTTATGCAGAACCTAACCCCCTGGATGAATTGATTCCGGTCATTTATCCAGTGTTTCTTTATTGGCGCCTACCGATTTCTCTGTTTCATCCGTTTTTCTCTCGTTTTTTTATTCACGCTGTTAATTCCATTTTAAATGGAAGAAACCTCAACTCATCGGCAAAACGGCCCTCGGCCAAATCTCGTTAACAATACCCAGGTTGAGGGTATTGTAGAAGAAGCCTCGGATAACAATGAAGCAGAGTTTGCTAACAATCATCCAAACGAACCTATCACCCCAGGGGTACAGCCAGAGATCCCTGTAAGCTCAATTCTACCCCTAGGAGAAACCCCAATCTCCTGGTATGTCAGATCTCAGGGGGCATTAAATGCTGTGTACACACAGCTGTGTGCATAAACTGATCCCCAAACTCAATCACGAAGGCCTGTATCCCGTGCTAGGGCACCATCGGTACCTCATGTTTCTCAACATGATGGACCATCCCGAGTCCAGATCAAAGATACAGAGGTTCACTCTAGATCTCCATCGAGATACGAGTATACACAGTCAGAAAATCGTCGAAGAGAGTATCGAGATGAGTCACACTCTCAAAGAAGACCATCAGTTCAAACCAGGTTGGGTTCTCAGCGGAACACCCACACCAGTGAATATGATCGAACTTACTGTGAAGGAGAAAGTGCCAGTGTGTTTAGCTGGTTACAACCGAATTACAACAAGTGTAGACCCCGTGCGATTTACAACCCCGAGGCTGAGCACAATTATGACCTGATCTATCGCCCTGCTGAAGCGGCGGAGAATTCAAAATTTATTAGCGAAATTGCTCTGGCTCCACTAGAGAAAGCAAAACTCCCATCTAACGTAGGCAAGTTCAACGGAATGACAAACCCTGACGATCATCTGCGAGTCTTCACAAGCGCAGGGCTGGTGGGAGGCTGGACCCTACCGATGTGGTGCCACCTCTTCGTACAAACCCTTACAGGCGCTGCAAGACTCTAGTTCGACAACTTGCCTGTGGGAAAAATCACGTCATGGATAGACTTGCGCGAGAAGTTTCTGGTTCATTTCAGCCAGCAAAGGCGATCCATCCGCGACACGGTGGACATAATGAATATATGGCGCCATGATGATGAAAGCCTGGAAGACTTCATTACTCGTTATAACAAGGAAGTACTCAAAATCGGGGACGTTCACGAGCAGCTGATCCGCGCCTAATTTAAATATGCAGTCAGGTTCGACGATATGATAAAAGTCCTGTCTGGAACAGAAGGACTCCCGAAAAGCTGGGAAAAATTAATGGCGGCGTCTAAGGTCTATGCCCAAATGGAGAAGAATCTCAGTACCAACAGGCCACCACCTCCACACAGCCGTCCCTCAGATTTAGGCCCAAGCAGCGGGAAGAAATTTAAGAAAGGCTGGCGTGATTCAAGCTCAGGGAACTACTCATCAGAGGATGCACCAGCCACGGTCAATAAGCTCCTGCACAGAGAGAAGCTAAACAAGAAAACAGGGAGAGGCAATGGACTCCCCTAACCAAAACTCCCGCGGAAGTTCTAAGTACGGAGGATTACTAGTTTAAGCCTCCGCCACCCATGAAGAACAAACGCGGACAGGACCCGAGTCAGTATTGTGATTACCACAAGGACAATGGTCATACCACCAATAATTGCATCTCCTTAGGCACCGAGATAGAGAAGGCACTTAAAAGTGGTGAGCTCACTCACCTATTACAAAACGTGCGCAAGGACATAAAACAAATCACATGAGGCGAAGAAGGCCCGAGTAAAAAAGCGAAGAATTAAGCAACAACTCTATGCCCTCCCTGCATAATGGAGCAAACTAAAGTTTATCAAGTCTAAGCAGGAAATAGAGTGTAAGTTAAGTCCCGTGTAATTATTTTAATAGACTTTGTAACGGCCTCTGCGCCTTATCCTAGAATAAACAACAAAGTTTCTATTATTCTTGTGTTTTTCTTACAAAGTGCATACAATTTCTTTTGGTAAGCGCAGAAACATTATGGTAAATATAATACAAGTCTCATGAACGGTCAGTGATTACATCACACAAGACCATACATTCACACATGAGCTTTATACCACCTTCATTCGCCTTACCTGATCAAAGTAATTGTACATCTGCAAAATATTGTAAACTAAAAAACACACATCATACTATTCCTGGCGCACCAATACGCCTTAAAAACTATCAAACACGGCAGTGTTTCAATGTACGTTACTTGCGTGGCAGCGCATTAACAAAAAAGGGGATAAACATCCCAAAAGACTACAAAAAATTGTTCAATACAATTACAAAAGGAAACCTACGCTAGATCTTCGTCTGGGAAGATTTCCTTTAGTTGCGCCATGTGATCTTCGGATTGCAATGCAACATTTATAAGATCCATGACAGGAAGCTGCAAATTGTTGAATTCTGTTTTCAAAACTGCAAGGGCAGCACCAGTATTAACACCATGGGTGGCGGATCTACTAGTATCCCAGTCAACCTTTAAAGCATTATTCACATGGTGTCAACATTCTGCATACCCTTGAGCGTATCCATCATTTCGCGCAGCAACCACCAAACGCGCAACCGTTTTATCTAATTCTTCAGAATTCAACACTGATTCAGCAACCTACAAAAACAAAAAAAAGGCAAAATAAGGGAAAGGCTCAAAACATTTCCACAAGGAAAACAAGCAAAGACAACTTACACAGGTAATCCCACGCTCTTTCAACCATAACATATCGCTTTTCAAAGGTTCCAGCTCGCTCTCTATTGTTGCCCGCGCCGTTTCGGAATTTTCTAGTTTTTCTTCAGTATAAGGTCCCAAAAACCTCGTGGCAAGTACTTGTGACCATACCATAACCTCGCCTCTCAGCCCTCTTTAGACCTTGCGCGGTCGCGCACTGGTCCAACAAGAAGAGCTTAAAAAGAAAAACGACAAGTAACACCCGCGCGACAAAAGGAAGTTAATGAATCCTTGCGCCTTTCTCCATAACAAACAGGGATGAAAACCCTAGTTTAACACTTCCGCTTAAATAATACCCAGACTTGGATATTATTTACCAAACTGATACCACACGATAAGGAGTCACACCGGATTATGGCAATAATCTTCTAGAAGACTCAATCGTGCACCACCAGACGGTTATAACCTTCTGGGACACGTGTCATCATCCCAGGCCACCCTGAAATCACGATGATGGCGTGGAATTGGAGAGAAACCTCCACTCACCCATTTTCCACGTGGCAACTCCCCAGCCGTTGATCTAAATAGCAATCCGTGTGCTTTAATGACGGATCAAGAAGATTAATGGAAAGGAAAATAACTACTTACGGAGTTAGCATCTTCCGTCAACATTTCAATAACAGGTTTTCCCACCCAAACTCCTGGCTATAAATAGGAGAGTAATTCAGGTATGAACTTCAAGTTACATTCACTTCACTTATACTCTTTCTTCTTCATATACCGATACTTATTCTCACGCCGGAGGGTGGTCATGGAGAGAACCCCCATTCTCCCCGTGACGAGGCTGACGGTGTTCTGTTTTGCAGCTATCACGAAGGAGAAGAGATCCGACCCTTTGAATCAAACGAGGGAGAACAAACCCTTTTTATGCAGAACCTAACCCCCTGGATGAATTGATTCCGGTTATTTATCCAGTGTTTCTTCACATGTCCACTAAGGGACTATAATGAAATCTTGTGTCCGCAAAGGGACTATTTCGTAATAGCATATCCATAAAGGGATTTTAATGAAATAACGCGTCCATGAAAGGACTATATTGGTACAGCATGCGCACAAAGAGACTTTGCAGAACAGATGTCATCACAGGGATTTAAATCGAATGATATGTTCATATAGTGATTATAATAAATAAATGTCCACACTGGGACTATACAGAAGAGATAGGTCTTTATAGGGACTCTGAAGCGATACTAGTCCACTTGGGAACTGGAAGGAAAATATAAGTCCATATAGGGACTATAAGATATGTCATCACTGGGTCTATAGTGAAACAATATGTCCTCGGAAGGATTATGATGAATTTATTACATTTGCCAGGGGACTTTAATGAAATAATATATCTACAAAAAGATTTTGATGCAATGACATGTCCTTGAAAGGACTATAATGGAGTATGATGTCCATGAAAGGACTATTTTGAAATATGATGCCCACGAAGGGACTATTATTGAAATATATTCTCCTCGAAGGGACTATGATAAATGAACGTATATACCAAGTCTCATTAGAAGAAGTAAGTCTACAAGGATTAGGATGAAATGATATGTCCACGACGGACTACAATAATCAAATGCCCATACAGGGACTTAAAGGAAAAGAAATATAATAGAAGGAGGGTTTTCTAATGTCTTCCTTGCTTTATTCCGATTGTTTCTCTTTTTATTTATCGTACGCGGTAGCGACACTGAAGATCTTAGTGAATAAAGTAAACATTTCAAATCAGGATCCGTTGCAGAAGTAGAATCCAAAGACTCAATAGTTAAAGAAATTACATGGATCACGGATTTGGTTTTGACTGGTATAGTCCAAGTCTGGAAATTCAAAACTTGGAAATAGGAAATAGGGATTAATAGCATCCACATGTATCATCTTCAATATGGGAGCCTCAGGGATCTCCTGGTATGGACTCCACTGGTACAGACTTCAAGATTTGAGCCTTAGGGACCTCCGGTATGGACTCCGAAGTCTGGTTAAAAGTTTCAATAGGTTTGGTTTTGGGAATAAGTCCATAAAGGTCTTCCTCCCAACCGGTCGCACGCTCACTTTGGCCGTGGTACGAAGCTTAGTATTCCTTGGCTTCAGTTGAGGAGAATCTCTATCAACGGCTTCTTTGCTTGGCGACATATCCTAAATACATAAATCGAAAGCAATGTTTACTTAATAGGGATGAGAGCATTCCTATGTTAAGTCTAGACTCAGAAGGTATAAGGAATATGCTATTGTGTCATTTGAGATTAAACACTAAAGGCTAGTGTTTAATTCACTCAAATGTTGGCTCTGATACCAACCTGTCACACACCAATATATACAGCTTAGCCCGGTGGGCCCGGTGGGGAGTATCGTGACGTAAGATTGGTATCGTCATAGTCAAACATACACATAATAGCACAGCGAAAGTCTTGGAATATAAAATATTATTACAAACCTAATTGTCTTGAAAATACCGAAAGGATAATTACATACGAGCTTGCAATATTAAATCCACAGGCGGATCATTAAAAAATGTACAAAATGAAGTTTAGCAGACTTTAGGTATCCTAAGGATTTGCAAGATCCTTTATTAACACCAAGCAGCTCCCAGCCTATTTGCGTATAGTACCTGTCACTTAGTCTTTTGAAAATACGTCAGTTTACACTGGTAAATTCAATTAACCGACTCTTTTGAAGAATATTTGAAAATTTGTTTAGATGCTCAAAGCACAAAAATCTTTTATAACTTGGGACAATTATATTAATAATCTTGTATACAGATTTACATGTTTGTCTTACATTTAGGGCCCGGGATAGAAGCAAAGACATGATTACCCGACACACCACTAATATAAACCCACAAGGGGTTATCCCCAACAAGTGGGTATATCTTTTTACATACACAACTGTCGGGTGTATGCCTACACCCCGTGCTTAAGTCGTGGCCATTTACAAATGAAATGAGTTGTGGATATCCAGGACACAGTCGCGTTAACCCCCCAATGTTTATGTTATCAAGCAAAACTGATTAAAACGGGATTATGTAATTTAACCACTATTCGATTAAATGATTTTTATACCCGACCAAGTGGTAATATAATATTACCATATCCCAAGCCCCTATAATGGAAAATAAGTTAAAAGTATTTACCTGAGCTACTACTCGATTCACAGCAAAATTTATATAACTCAGCCATATCCAATCTAACTAAATGCAGATAGCTTTAACCGGGAGGCTCTAGTCTAGAATGATGGTAATATATAACCAATTTAGAATGCTAACGGGTCTTATTTAGGTCATAGACCTAGACCGGCTAACTTAAAGTATTAGAAACAGTACGATACGCTAGATTAAGCGATGACCGGAATAGAATGTAATTTAGACCCAACAAGTATGAAGACTTGTATAATATGGGTAAGCTAAATACATTCTGGATTTTGAAGTAAAAATGATAAGGTTTAACTCGTTTCGGTAAACTTACGTAAACTAGTTACGTAAGTCTAACCGTACGCGTATATGCGATAACGAGTAACCGGATAAGTCATGAACAAGTTACATATGCCAATATACTTTAAACAAGTTATAATATCTGTAGGATATCAACTTGTATGCCCGTTAAGGTTTTAAAATCAAACTATGCCTCATAAGGGCGTTTTGGTCATTTTACGACGTATAAAAGAAACTTGTGTACAATCTGATGTTACAACCATAAACATTCTGTAAAAACACTTTATTTATGATATAATATCAGTAGGATATCAAACATAGGTGTGTTTTATAGTTTAAAACCAAACTATGCTCCGTAGGGGCATTTTGGTAATTTCACACATAGTTTTGAAGGCTAATTTGGGAATCTGAGTTTATACCATATACCTACTATAAAAATATTTAAAATGATTTATAAAATCAGTAGGTAACAAGTCTTGATTGGTAGTTATGGTTTAAAACCATACTACGCGCCGAAACGGCGTTAAAATCGTTAAATGACGATATGAGCTATGTTTAATGAAAACTGATGTTATGATCAGGTCTATATGACTAAAATATGTTAATTAATATAACGTATCAGTAATAAAAAGGTTTTGTATGAAAATTATGCTTTTAAATCATTTTAGGTGCAAAAATGGCATTATCGTCCTTTAAAGACGTAATTCAAGAACGTATGTGTAACCTCAGTTTGTAAACTGAATGGACATCCTAAATTATCCTAATTATGATATTACATCAGTAGGCAATGAGTTTGGTATGAAAAACTATGCTTAAAACCGATCTATGCGCCTAAAGGGCATTTTGGTCAATTTTAAAGCATAAATTACGATATTGCACGCAAACTCAGTTTATGATCAGGTTCGTAATATCAAAATATGTTAAACATGTTAACATATCAGTACCTAAGTTTTTTGCAAGCTTATTGGTGTCTAAAACCTTATTTTCGCTAAAAAGGGCATAATAGTCAAAGTACGGCATATTAACGGAACATGCGCAAAAACCCAGATTTCTAGTATGATCGTGTAATATAACCTTATGGGGTTATGCTACATTATATTACGATCATAACGGAACCTAAAATCAGTAGTAAACTAATCTAATTCGGTTCATAATCGAAAGTCAACGCAGAAGTCAAACTTCGCGACTTTCAGTTGCGAACCGACCCTAAAACTGGAATTGACGAGCCGAACATGTTTACACATGTTCTAATAATTATTACCAAGTTGTTTAAATGATAAAACGTATTTTAGAATACTTCTAAACTCATATCGCAATTATTTCAAAAACTGACACGTTGACTTTTTAAAACAATATTATGTTGACTCTTCAATTGACCAAGCAAACGTGATCCTTAGGAGGTGCCCTTTTGAGGGATTAACACCTACCTAATTATGATCATGTAGCCATGTTTGTTGCGAACAATGGCTTGACCATTTAATGTCTAACTAAAAGTCAAAGCGTTTATCGTAAACGCTTGACTTTTTGGCTTTAAAAGCCAATTAAAAGAACTAATCATGAAAGGAACACTTACAAGTGGTCCTATGGACTGAATAGAACTCAGAGGATGCTCCCAATCAACTCAGGAACTTCCATATTTGAGTTAGAGAAAGAAAGAAAGGAAATGGTGCAAGTTGTTCATGAAAATCAAGGCCTGTTTATAGTGTTCAAGCCCCTTTATGATCTTGCCAAGTGTTCTTGGGACTGATTAGGATGTTAACAAGTGTAATACCAGATATCTAAATCAGTATACAAGCTCAAGGTTTGTCAAAAATGGTTTTAATTGAAGTGGGGATCAAGCAAACATAAAAACCAGAACTTAAAAACAAGTTGCAGTTGCTGTGTACATGTTGTTGCTGTTGCCCGCGAAGAAGCAGCCCAGTGGGCTTCGCAGCCGGCGAGGCTGTCCAGCCCAGCATTTTAAGTTTGGCAGATGTGTTGTTTTGGTCCCTGTCCTTTTTACACACTTTAAGCTTTTAAAGTTTGCATTTTTGGCACTTATTTATCATATTCAAACGTATTATTATTTGTAAGGTACAAAGATCATTAGCGCCCAATTGTTCGGCAGACCTACGTGACCCGCGAGCGATGCTGGTCCGGGTTTCAGCTTTAGCAGCTTGGCAGAATTGGTCCCTGTTATCTTTTAAACATTAATTAGCTTTTAAACTTCCATATTTTACATAAATGGCACATACTTTATATATTTATGTGTAATATTAATATAAAGTACAAAAACCTTTAACGGCCAATCTTAGGCATACTTAGGGGTGCGGCCGAGCGTTGCAGAGTTCTCGGTTTGTTTAAAAGATCACCCTAAAGTGTAGTTTCGCGCGTTGCCGCTTTTAACCCTTTAATTTACGAACTTGCGCGCATTATCGCGAAACGGCATAAAAGTCTCACATGGCCAGCATTAGACACTCCCGAGGGTATGACCGAACATCACGGAGTTTCTGGTTCGTTCAAAAGGCCTCTCAAAGGCGTAGTTTCACACATTGACACTTTTAGTCCTTTTAACGCACAAAGTTGTGCGTAATAGCATTTAATGATGTTAAAGCCTTTCATGGCCCAATTAAGCATTCCCGAGAGTATGACCAAACATTACGACACTCCAGTTCGCTTAAATGGTCGCTCAAGGGTGTAGTTTTAGATGTTGACGCTTTTGGTCCCTTTAACGCGCAAACTTGCGCGTATTTCGTTTAATAGCATCAAAGCCCTATGCAATCCATATTAAGCATTCTCGAGAGTATGATTGCATATCATAATGCTTCGGGTTCGTTAAAAGGTCATTCATAGGTATAATTAAACATGTTGACGCTTTTAACCCCTCTAACTTGCAAACTTGCGCGCAACATGACTTATTGGCATGAAAGCCTTAAATGGCCAATATTAGGCATTCCCGAGAGTATGATCGAACATTATGAAGCTCCCAGTTTGTTAAAAGGTCACTCAGAGGTAAGAATTAACATGTTGACACTTTTAATCCTTCGTCGCGCAAACTTTCAAATAATTACGCCAACGGCTACTCTCGATCAACAAGTGGCTTATCTGTGAATACGAATACCGTGTAAGGTTATTCAGAGGCTTAGTTTAAGTATGTTGACACTTTTAGTCCTTTCACATTCAAATTTTTTGATTTTTCGCAAAATTAGTCCCTACTAGTCAACGTTTGACTTTATTAGAGTTTAGTACACGTGTCAACACATCATTGGACGTGATTTTACGAGGTGTTACAGTTAAACATATTAAAACATGGTTAAATATACTCCCATCACGCATGCAAAGAACAAACACATACTCTTATTCTCTAACAAGTATGGATCCCATATAAATCAATTTATATCATCTGTGAATCTAAAATGATGAGGTTTTTTTTATTTTAGTTTTTTGTGGGGTAGCAACAAGTGGTAATTTTAAGTGATTATAGTTGCACACATGGGTAGAACATATGTGTATTATATGTTGCGGTTCATGCCCACAAGAGCATTTGCATTTGGAGATTTTGAGCTCCACGGATTGCAAACGTGAAAGAGAGAGAGCGAGCACGAAAGATAAGGGACATGAGACTGAAGACGATTAGTGCATGGCCACAGATCGTATCGAGAGATGGAGGAGTGATAAGGTGCTGCGGTCCGTTACTTTAGAGAGACGACAGGTGTCCGTGACCTAGTGCGTTGATGATGCTCTAAGCAATTATCATCATAGACTCATGATTGTTAGGAGTGTGTTTTGTAAGGTGGGGGTGTGAGGTTGGTGGGATAATGTTATTCTTTGTATGTTGTATTGCTTTGCGTGTCGTGGCAAATCTCTTTGATCACACTATGGCGTGGGGTAACCCTTAGACTAAGCGGTATGGGGGCCGACTTAGGCCCGGCGCCGGTCCCCCACACCGCCCCTGGTCCCGTCCCGGCGAATCCAACTCCCCACAGCCGAAGTCGACGGCCCAAATTTCAAAAATATATTCGTTACTAACGGATAGTTTTAATAAAAAAAATTACCTTTTTCACTTTAAATATATATCAACTTCATCCATTTTTTATACCATTCACATCCATTTCTCCCATTCTTCTCCTATTCTCATCCATTTTTATAAAAAACACTCCCATTTTTTTTACCATCATGAATCCATTCAACCCAAACAACCCCAACCCGAACAATCCTAACTTTTTTTCGACTCCCGCTTACACTCCGAGTATGGATCCTTCGTGGGGGTCTCCACAATTTACGTTTTCGGGTTTCCAACAATCACCTAACGCGTTCTCCCAAATGTCCCAAGTTCAACAAATGCAACAATACCAAGCACTCCAACAATTCATGCACGCAACTCGGTTCAACTTGATCAATTCCAATCGCAACCGCCAACTTCGCAACCGCAACCCTCGGTTCAACTTGACGATGATGATGAAGTCGTCCCCGAATCGCCACCTAAAGAACTCAAGCGTAAAAAAAACACGGGGAAGGGGAAGGCGGTTGAAACCGAACCCGACACCGCAAAAAAAGCGGTTCGAGAGCAAAGGCGAGACAGTGGACAAAAGTAGAGGAGGAGGCGCTAGCAATTGCGTATGTTAAGGCCTCAACTTGCTCGATTGTCGGTATGAACCAAAGTTAATTTTTTTTAATTTAAATTTAAAAAGAATTGTTTTTTTAGTTTTACTAATGCAGTTTTTTTTAATTTTAGGGAACAATCAAACGGGTTCTGGTTTTTGGAAGGCATGTACGGATAGATTTAACGAGCTTATGGGGCAAGGCCCGGCCCGTGATCTCGATTCCGTATCGGGCAAGTGGCGGAAAATGAACAAGTGCGTGAATGATTTTATCGGGATTTATAACCCACTTTACATCAATCGTCCTAGTGGGAGTAGCGGCGAGGACGTTCTTAACCTTGCGATGGCTAAATGGGAAGCAAAAAATCCGTCTTTCCCGCACCTCCGAGCATGTAACATTTTAAAGAAAGAACCTAAATGGGCGCCGGTTACAAATGAGGTCGCAACCGTCAAACGGACTAAAACTTCCGAGTCCGGAAGTTATAGTGCGGGAGGCTCCACCGCTCGTTGTCAAATCGACATAAACTACGAACCGGAATATGACGAGGATGCGTTGCCCGCTCACGAGATCGAACGTCCCGGCGGAAGGGACAAAGCAAAAAAAGAGGCGGCCGGAAAGCGCAAAGGGGCCGGCTCGAGTGGAGGGGGCGGCTCGGGTGGAGGTGGCGGCTCGAAGGCGTCTTCGAAAATGGACGAGTTGATTTCCGAATTCCGTTCGTTTAAAGACTTTGCGGCCGAAAAATACAGTCACAAGAAAAACGTGTCGGCCGACTATGTTCGAGCGGAGGATTTTAGGATAATGAGGTTGGATCTCGACTCGGTTCCGGAGGATGAACGAGAGGTGTATCGGAGGATGAAGGAAGAGGTGAAGAAAAAATGGACGTCGTAGGTTTTTTTATTTTATTTTTAGGAAATGGAAATTTTTTTTATTTTTCGGAAATGTTTTTTTTTTTTTAGGAAATGTAATTTTTTTTATGTTATGAAATGAATTTATTTATGTTGTTTTATGTTGTATTTTTTAATTTTTATAAAGTTTTTATTAAGTTAATAAAATAAACTTAGAAAATTATAAAATATTTAGGTGGGGTAGCCCCATCCTCCACCCCCCTCAAAAGTGAAGGAGGCCCATCCCCCATGAGCCGGTGATGTGGCGCCTACGTGGCGGCCCATCCTCATGGGGATGGGCCTCACCATACCCTCTAGTCTTATGGAATCATGCCTATGGCTTTTTAGTTCTTACTTCTTAGGGGCTGTTTGGTAGCCTCTTAATGACCATTCAGATGCTACATCTTAATGATTTAAAACCTCTGAATGAATAAGATGTAACCTCAAGTCTGAATGGTCAAGAGGTAACCTCTGAATGTTAAATCATCACATGTCACATTTTTCTACCTTCTTATTGGTAAAATTGTTAATGGTTCCATTAAAAGGTAGCCTCTTAATGACCATTCAGATGCTATCAAACAGCCCCAAAGTTTAGTTAGACTGTGCCATCCATCTTCTTCTAAATTCTTTTTTCTTTTGCTTCATCTATTGGACATGTACGTACAAACCCCAATTTTTTGATTATTTTGTGGGATAAGAAAGTTAAAAATAATGGTTATTTCTCAATATAAAAAGTTTACGATATTTTATACTTAGGAAATCTTAGATACCCGAAAATAAAGTAAATTCTTGATTTCTTTCACATTATTTAGTATTTACATTTAGACAAAATACATTATGCGTTACATGTTATTTAAAACCGGATAAAATATATTATTTATAATTTATTATGTAGCTAAGAGTTATTGTAATTATGCTTACAGAGAGTTATGATTTAGTTGATTTTTTTTCTTGTACTACACAATTTGGGTAAAATGCTCTAATGACCATGCACCATAAAGCGTTGGGCACACGAGTTATTTAGCTTCGACACTCATAGTAGTTCATACAAATTAGTGTGAAACACACTATTGTGTGAAGATAATAATGCTTTTATTACTTGAGAACACTTTACACGTGATTTTCAAAGTTGCTTTGGAGGTGCCTTTAACCAAATGTGGCCATTGTATTTATATTTGTGAATCTTAATTTAGAATTGTCGGTACAAAATCCATTGGATTCCAACGTGGGTGATGAGTTTGGCCTTTTTGTAAATATATGAGAAGAGGTGTATAGTTGTCTAAGTCTAAGATAACGACATCTTAAGAAAAAAGTAGCTTTGGATACATGAGAGAGATAGAGATATCTCTTATTTGATTGTCAATATATTTTTCCTTTTCGCTTGTTTAATAGATAATTTAGTTTTTCCCTAATAATGTAAGATAATAATATTTTCAAAAGAAGAAATTCTCAACTACTACAAACTCAACTGTCGGCCGCCGACACGGTAATAGTTGTGGGCTATCATTGGGCTAAATGGGCGGCAGGGATAATAGTGCCAGGCAGCTGCCTGGCACTCCCCTATTGGCCCAACAAATTTACGATTTTATCCCCCTTTAAAATTACGATTTTAACATCAGTTAAAAATTATGTTTTCGCCCTCGCTTAAAAATAAATTTACGCTTATGCTCCCAGCTAAATATTTCAATTTTGCCCCCGGTTAAAAATTACGAATTTGCCTCGTTTCAATTTACAGTTCTGCCATTAGGTTTTTTCCCTTAAAAATACGATTTTCCCATCAGTTCAAAGTTATGTTTTTACCCCCACTTAAAAATAAATTTACTGTTTCGCTCCCAGCAAAAAATTCCAATTTTGCCCTCGGTTCAAAATTACGATTTTGCCCCGTATAAATTTATAGTTTTGCCATTAGTTTTTTTCTCACAGCCAAGTTACGATTTTACCCTCAACTTAAATTTACATTTTCCCCATCGTTTTTCTTTGTTTTCCTGCTGACATTACAAGTTTGCCCCCAGTGTAAAATTACAGTCGTGCCGGCAACTTCCTGGCACTCCCCCGTTGGTCCATTTAGTTTACAGTTTATCCCCGAATTAAAGTTATGATTTGGCCCTCAGTTAAAAATTACGTTTTCCCCATCATTTTAGTTTTTTTACCAAAGCTATAAATGTTTTTTTGTTTTAATTGGTTTACTCGATTTAAATTTTTTTCGTGTCAAGGAGTTGCCTAACACTAGCTCATTAGTCCTGAAAAATTACAGTTTTGCCATGAGCCCAAAATTACGGTCTTATCATCGTCTTTGTTTTTTTTTTTTTTCCTAGCAAAATTATATTAGTCTTTTTTTAATTGGTTGAGAATTATTCGGTCATCGCCCCGCAACGCGGGCGGGGCATCTACTAGTTAAATATAAAGTTATGTTTTACTGTTTATTTATGTTCTCATATAATTGATTTAAAACTAAATTGTATACAAAATAAAATTATTTTCTAATATTACGAGACTAAAAAACACAACTATGTATTTTGAAGTTTCAAAAATATTAGACGACACAGACTAATAAAAAAATATATATGTCAAATATACACAAAAAGAAAAAAAAATAATAAGAAATGTAAATAGTTTTCGTTAAGATATCCTATACGTACCCCTGTCAAACATATTTATAAAACATCTTTCAATTTACCAAAAAAAAAAAAAACACACACACACACCTCTAAAACATCCATAATGAAAACGTGTTGTGAAGCAATAAGTTTCATAGGTCCATCCGTTCATCTTTTCTTTTTTTTTTTTTTTTTTTTTTTGAACGACCGTTCATCTTCTACCAATATAACTTACTTTTTTACAAATGTTCACCCTTCAGCAAAACGTTTAAGTTATAACCAATATGAAGGCCAATCTCAGAACAATAAAACATTATTAAAACATCATCCACATAATGAAGTAAATACATATGTGTTAATTTTAGGCATTCTGATTTTCAAAAGTTTTTTACAAAATCGTTTTCTTCAACCAAATATGAAATATGGCACTGTTATATATAATACAATTAGTAAACATAAAATTAACACATCTCCGTTGTTGGTAAAAACAGAGACAATTGAGCCCAGTTTTGCCCATATTTAAAAAACAAAAGTATTACAATGCAACTGATACGATATGATATGATACAATATAAACAGATACCACCAATGGTTGTAACTTATAAGAAGGTGAGCAAACCCGTGTTGGAGAGGGAGAGTACGCGCAATAAATAAACCGAAACGGTTATTTCTATGGTTGCACGTACCCTGCTTCTCCAACAAAGATTGGTCACCTGAATTGTATACAATAGCAATGGGTGGTGATGGTGGGTATTTATAGGTGCAGAAAGAAAGAAGGAAGGAGAGATTAATAAAGCACTTGAGTGTTTGTGTTGTGCCCCCACGGCACCATGATGATGATGAGATCAGGGAGTAGTGTGTGTTTATGGAGTGGGGGTGGGTGGGATAACGTAATGCTACGTGTGTTTATTGCTTTGCGTGTTCTGCCCAATGTATTTGATTGCATATATTGTGGGGGTGGGTTGGATGGAGTCTTTTGGGTTTCTTCTGTTTCAAACCTTAAGGCAGATATGCAAGCTACCTTTAATCAACTTTTTTTAAGCATGAATTGCAAGTAAAGTGTTTATAATGCATAAATTGTGATTTTTGTAGACCAAAAAGGTGGTGTTTGTGCATATCTTGTACGTAAATTGTAATTATAGTGCATTTTTTTTGGGTTGAAAATCTTGAATTGGTATAACGTGCAATCAAAGTAGAGAGTACGAATTATAATTAGAGATATAACAACGGCTAAGCGAGGAGATTTTACCTGCGACATCAGTTTTTTATTTTTTCGATGCTTGAAACTATTACAATCTATGGTCAGAAATTTCAGGTCAGGTCACATAATCAAAGACAATACAAAAATAAAAGTGTATAACATTATCGGAAAAAAACCCACTACAAAAAGAATTTATATTTTATGGTCGTTCCCTACGAGTTTTCATGTTTAAAAAAATAAAACCGAACGAAAAGCAAACGTAAAATCGTTGAACCACACACACCCGTTGCGGCATATCAATGCAAATAAATTAGTCTGAAACGTAAAACATTGAAAAAATAACTAAGTCGATCTAGCGTTGTGACGAACATGTCAAACGGGAATAAATACACGCCTTGCAACGGGCATGTCAAACGAGAAAAAAATAGACAAAAACACGTTGAACCTCACTCGCACGTTGCGGCGTGTTAACTCACAAAATTTAGAACGAAACGTAAAACAGAAAACATGCGAAAGATGAAAAGTATGGAAGACCAATGTTAAAAGTAAAAATGTACATGGGTTAAACTGCAAAAAAAATGAAAAACTTTAGGTTAAAAGTAAAAATAATCAAATAGGTTGAATTGCAAAAGATGAGAAATTTTGTCTTAAAAGTGAAAAATATTTTTTTTTCAACCCCTTAAACATAGGGTACAACCCTACGAAGCACAAAAAATTATAAACTAATAGTATGGAAAATAAAATTTCGGTTACATTTTTATACTTAGTAAATCTGTTTTTTTTTTTAATTTTCTTCGTATTTTACGATAATATCATTAAATAATAAAAAATATCAAATATTACATAATTACTTGTTTTTTTTATAACTTAAATATTCAAGTAAATCCATATATCCGAATATCCGAATTTTTTTAGATATTAGATATATTATATTAATTCAAAAGATATTAATAATATTATTAATTGATATTAATAAGTTGAAGGAGAAAACGCCATGTAGCATTAATTGTAGTCTTTTATTAATATTTAGATAAAACGCAAAAAAGAATGGTGTCAATTGACACCGACACCATATATGTAACTCCGCCAATGGATATGCAAATATACTTTTGATAGTTCCTAGAAGAATTTCCCCAAACATAGTTCTTGAGCGAGGATGACATTTGTCAAAGACGAACACTAATACACATTTGCCATGTGAACCCATTTATAACTATATATTTTTGTCTAAAAAATGTAAAATTAAACAATGATTATGGATTTATGGGTTAGAAAATTAGAAAATAAAAATATAATGAGTTAAACTTAAAGTACATAATGGATGAAGTCACACACACACATGTTGGAGTATTGGAGTCAGTAGTGTAGTGTTGGAGTAAAAAAAAATTAAATGGGGGTGGGGTTTTGGCGTGTGCACCAGAAGAGCTGCATTGGATTATTACTATTATTATTGGCAATCCTGCGAATACAAGTCATGGTACTATTGCTATTGCTGATAGTACAATTAAATGCTCCTCAATCATGCCCTCAACCCCCATATTTCAACATATCCTGACGCATCACCTTTGACTTGTGTTATGTGTGTAATCAAGGGACAGCTACATGACAAACAGATTATCCTCCATTGCTTATCTCATCCATACCTCTATAGATTTTTCCTCTTTCAAATTTTGTTACTTGATTATAGAGTAAACTGGTCTTGGTTCGTTTACTTTTGTCACTTTAGTCTAAAATTTAAATCTTTTGAATTTGAATTCCAGTGGTTTTAATTTTGTTGCCATTTTCATCCAAAAGGAAAATCTAGTCAGGTTTTTCGGTTAACATCAAGTTTTTTTTGTCTTTTTTTCCTTTTTAATGAAGTGGCAAATAGTCAGATTTTTTTTTTAATTTGTTACAATAAAACGTTAAAAGTTAATTTTGCCCTTCATTAAAAGGGAGGAAAAAAAGAAAAAAAAAACTGGATATTAAATAAAAAATCTGACAAGATTTTGATTTTGGATGAAAATGACAACAAAATTGAAACCACATGGACCCAGATTCAAAATATTTGAGTTTTGGACTAAAGTGTCAAAAGTGACCAAAACTTAAGGACCATTTTAGCAGTTTACTCCTTGATTATATTTTATTTAGATAGATAACATTGTTTAGTTATTATAAGAATACATAAAAAAATCATAGCTCTCTGCCTCCTGTTAAGGCCATCCGTAGTCATAAAGCCCCTTGTGGGGCGTTATGCGACACGTGTCGTGCCACGTCACACGGGGGCTTTATGGGGCGTTATATCACTAGAGCCCGTAGTCATAAAGCCCCTACCCATCATTACCTATTTAATAATTTTCAATTTTATTTAATTAATATTAAAAAGATTACTTGTTTGTGATTGGTCAAAGCTTAAAAAGGAATCAGAATCACGGCGCCATTATCATCGCGCCACCCATTTTTTTTTCTCATAAAGCCCCCCGTAATGGTGTTGGGGGCTTTATAGGGGCTTTATGTGACAAAAGGGCTTTATATGGAGCCCCACTACGTATGCTCTAATGAAATTATACCATATAAAAGTCATAAACTTGTTTGACATAGATGTATTTGCGAAATTAACGAATGCTAACATAATTGAAGGTTGGTATTTGTTTTTTTTAGACAAGGATGTCACATTAATATGATACACTGGCTAGTTAGCTTTTTAGTGTTTGAAGAGGTATGGTCCCAATTCCTTGTCAAGATGGCAAGGACCACACCACTTTTTCCATCAGACGTGGCGCTGACATCGACGAAGTCATCCAGAAGCTTCTAGAAGCTTCTGGAAAATATCTAGGTGGCCCCAAAGATGCGCCACCCGACATAAAGGACACAATGTGTCACCAGTCGCCAGGCGCCACGTAGGCCCGTAACAAATCTAAGGGCGGCCCGACAATGCCAGTACGACGTCTCCAAGGTGAGCGAATGCGAGCGCGCCACGTGTACCACTACACTGACCACAGCAGAGGAGACCAAGAGGATATTCCCCTTGGTCGGACAGCTGGCGCGCAACCACAGCTGGCATCGCTGCTTTTCCCCCTCTCACCCTCCGGCTATAAATAGAACCCTTCATCATTCAGGTAAAGGAGAGCTTGCTCTCTCTATTCTCACACTTAACACACACTGTTTATTCCTCCTCGGAACAGTACTTATTCTCACGCCGGAGCCTGGTTAAGAGGGAAACCCCCATATTCCCCTCTTAACGAGACTAACGGTGTTGCTGTTTTGCAGGAACCGTGCCATCTCGCGAGTAGAAAGAGAGATTGAACCCACAGAAGGAATAACCCCACGGATTAACCATAGTGTTAACCTGTGTTTCATCATTGGCGCCATCCACTTTTAGCAAAACCACTCTCATCTCTTTTTCTTTTCAAAAGACACTCGTCAAACATGGCTGAACAAAACCCTTCTCACCAAGTAGACGGAGACGTTTCTTCCTTCGAACTCGTTTCGGACAACGTACACGTCCAGCGGGGTCCAAGGAACGAAATTATCCAAGAGGGGCCGATGAACAATGAGTTTCCCAGCATCTTTGGGAGTACATCCAGGATTGCTTCTCAAAACGCGCCTGGTGCTACTTTCCAAACTCCACCCAGAATCATCACTCAAACCACAAACGGAGCTATGTTCCAGCCTCCGTCAGAGGTAGTCCAACAGACACCACCACCAGTGCAAACTCAGAGCCACGGAGCTGGCCCCTCAGCTCCATCGGACCAAGCACAACTGAACTTCTCTGCACTACTAGGGCTACCCGAAGGAAAAACTCTGGCTTCCTGGTATGCCGAACAAGTGGCGTCTATAAACCTTGTTTACACACAACTAAGTGCGCAGCAAGCTTTGCTTCAAGCACAAGCTCACCAGTCAGCATTTGTCACTCCACCGCAAAGGCCTTTGAGCGCTCCCATGCCTCAACAGGCCAATGCATTCAATCTGCGTCCTGAGTCAGTACCTCCACCGCATATTAGAAAGCCAAGCGCGCACGACACGCGCGATACTTACGGCGAAACAGAAAGCAATTACGTGCAGTATTCTCAACAACCGAAGAAGACAATACAAAGCCGTTTAGGCCCGCGCAACATAAACGACGAATTTGAAGATGACAACGAGACAAACACAGTGTTCAGCAGGCTACCACCAGAGCATGAAGCGTACAAACCTCGCAAGCGCGCAGGTTATGATCCAAAAGCAGAGCATGATTACACCCTGAGCTATCGTCCAGACGACATGGCTGAGAATTCAAAGTTCATAAGGGAGATCGCCACGGCTGCCATCGACAAAACGAAGTTGCCACATAACGTGGGCAAATACAACGGGTTGACAGACCCAGATGATCACCTTCAGGTTTTCAATGGTGCTGGAGCTACAGGTGGATGGAACTTACCAACCTGGGGCCATCTCTTCGCTCAAACCTTCGTAGGCGCAGCGCGCGTCTGGTTCGACAGCCTACCAGCAGGAAAAATCAAATCATGGGTCGACTTTCGAGAGAAGTTCTTGGCACACTTCTCGCAACAACGACGACACACCAGGGACCCAGCCGATTGTTTGAACATATGGCGAAGAGACCACGAAAGCGTGGAAGATGTCATTACAAGATACAACAAAGAATGCTTGGAGATCGGCGACGTAGGCGAGAAGATGATGCGCGCACACTTCATGCGGGCAGTCAAGTGTGATGATTTAATCAAGCGTGTAAAAGGCAGAGACGGAGGACCCAAAGATTGGGAAACCTTCATTGAGGCAGCCAAAACTATTGCGCAGTCGGACAGACAGTTGACCGGTGATGATCACCGTCAACGCAGCTACAACCATAACGACCGGCACGGCAAGAAAGGCAGGAGCCAACCTTGGAAAGCACCCGGTCACAGAGAGCGAAGCCCGGTAAGAGAAGATGCGCGCCACACGATCAATCAAATAGCTCACCGGAAAGAGGTGAAACGAGAAAACAGGGAGAAACAGTGGACACCCCTCACGAAAACCCCTTCAGAAGTCTTAGCAACCGAGAACCACCAGTTTAAACCGCCCCTACAAATGCGCAACAAGAGGGGCCAAGACCCAAATCTTTTCTGTGAATTCCACAAGGACACCGGCCATTTAACCGATGATTGCTTCAGCCTCAAACAAGAGATCGAATGAGCCTTAAGAGACGGAAAGTTAACTCACCTGGTCAAAGGTGGGAAGCGTGATTACCGCCAGATTCAGAGAAGAGAAGAAGGGCCGGACAACAAAAAACTCCGGAAGCTAGAAACCCACATGGTTCAAGGGGGTCCACGAAGGCCAAGAAGAAACTACAACAAGCGCACGCAAGATGACTCATGGCGCGAGAAACAAGTCGTTTTCCCTGTTGTGAGAGGAGGCCCACGAGAAAGAAGGCCCATAGTCATCTCGGGCGTCATAGGGCATTACCAAACAGATTACATCTTCATCGACCCAGGGAGCACTGCGGATATCATATATGAACAGTGCTTTAATCAGTTCGATCAGGAGGATAAAGTGCGCTTAGAACCAGTTGATTACCCGCTCACTGGTTTCTGCAACGAAGCTGTTTTTCCTCTAGGACAAATATAGTTCCCAGTGTTGCTCTCGGACGGAAGAAACTCAAGAACAGAAAAAGTCACATTCATGGTGCTGCCAGCACACTCAAGACACGATATTCTGCTGGGAAGAGAATCCCAAGGTGATTTCAGCATGATTTGCTCTGGCCCACACTCAGCAGTGGGATTCCCAACAGAAACAGGAGTAGCCATCATCTATGCAAGCAAAGAAGTATTAGCGACAGATGAGCTAAGACCTGCCAAGACAAGGAAACCAGAAGCACGCCAAGAGGCAGAAAAATGGGTGCAAAACAGCGCATATCCGGAACAGACAGTAACCTTGGGACCTGCAATGTCCGATCTGACGCGCGCGGCGCTAAAAAAACTGTTGTTCCAAAATATGGATGTCTTTGCCTGGACACCAGCAGACATGGTGGGTGTTCCACGGCACATAGCTGAACACCGCTTAAACGTTTCGGAAGAAGCCAAACCGGTGGTACATGCTAAGCGCCATTTGGGAGACATAAAGCACGACGCCATGAAAGAGCAGGTGATAGAGCTGTTAAACGCGGGAATCATCAGGGAGGTCAGGTATCAAACATGGGTGGCAAGCCCAGTGATGGTCCAAAAGAACAACGGTAGCTGGAGAATGTGCGTGGACTACAAAGATCTGAATAAGGCATGTCCGCGTGACTGTTACGCCTTACCAGACATCGATGAAAAGATCGATTCACTTGCCACATTCCGATGGAAATGTTTCCTCGATTGCTACAAAGGGTACCACCAGGTACAGATGGCCGTGCAGGATGAAGACAAGACCGCGTTCCGCATACCAACAGGGCTATACTGCTATACCAAAATGCCTTTTGGTCTAAAAAATGCGGGCGCGGCTTATCAGAGGCTCATGAACGAAACCTTCCACGACGCCATCGGCAAGTATATAGAAGTGTATATGGATGATCTGGTTATTATGAGCAAAGAGGAGAGTACAATGTTGTTGAACATCCAAAAGACGTTTGACACCCTGCGCGGAGTCAGCATCAAGTTAAACCCAGCGAAATGCTCCTTCGGCATGGAGGAGGGGAAATTCCTGGGTTTCATTGTCACGAAAGACGGCTTCAAGGTGAACCCTGACAAGATACAAGCAATAGAACGCATGCCGTCACCTTCAACGATCAAGGAGATGCAAAAATTGGCAGGACGGTTGGCAGCACTCAACCGCTTCCTGGCCAATCACGCAGCTAAATCATTTCCGTTTATAAAAACTCTCTGTAACTGCATGAAGAAGAGTCAATTTCAGTGGACCCCGGAAGCTGAAAGCGCATTCCGCGAGATGAAAGACTGCCTCATCAAGCTGCCAACATTAACTGCACCAGTCAAGGGCGAACCTCTGGTACTGTACTTATCAGCCTCCGACAGGGCAGTAGGAGCAGTGTTGCTTGTAGATCGACAGGGTGTCCAGACGCCAGTCTATTATGTGTCACGAACTCTAACCGACCCGGAAACCCGGTACGCAATCATGGAGAAACTAGTACTCGCACTGATCCATGCATCAAGAAGGCTGCGCAGATACTTTGCCAACCACGTCATTCACGTGCTAACAAACTACAATATTGGCAACATACTCTCAAGGCCAGAGATTTCAGGGAGACTAGCAAAATGGGCGATAGAGCTCGGGGGTCATAACGTAGTGTTCAGACCAAGGCCGGCGATCAAGGGCCAAGTACTTGCGGATTTCATGACAGAGGTACCGGATGACAAAGATCGAGAATGCAAGGCGATGGAAAAAAGCCGAGAAACAGCAAGTGGAAGAACCATGGCTACTATACACAGATGGTGCGTCTAACGAAGACGGCGCATGTGCTGGTCTCCGGCTGGTGAGCCCTGACAAACATGAGTTCACCTACGCCATACGCCTGGATTTTAAAAGCACGAACAACGAAGCTGAATACGAAGCCTTCCTTGCTAGTTTAAGGTTGGCAATCAAAATGGGAGTACGACACATCGAAGCGCATGTGGACTCCATGTTGGTGGCAGGTCAAATCAACGGGCAGTACGAAGCCAAAGGAGATACAATGGCACTTTACCTGAGCCAAGCAAAGACACTGCTGCAAACCTTCTATTCCTACAAAGTGCATCACATTAATAGAAGCGAGAACAAGTGTAACACCCCGAAAACGGGTTTGGTAATTAAACCCCGTTAATACTAAAAGACGGGTAAAGTACCGTTAGTGGTAAAATTTACCCGGTGGAATATTAGGATTTAAATAATTAATCCTAATAATAAATAAAAATGAATAAAAGCTTTAAAGAAATAAAATGGACAAAAGGCCCGAGTTAACGGGGCCTAAAATAAACTTAGTCATAAATATTCCCGAACCCGCTAAGTTAACTAGGAATATTAAACCTAGTTAATAAGTGAGAGTATTGTTGAAAATAATTAGGTTGTGACCTAATTAATAACTAACCAAACACGAGGGACCAAAGCCGGGTAACTTACAAATGGTTTTATAAACTTAAAAATAAAACAAACACACACACATATGTGTGTGTGCGTGTGTGAGAAGCCAGGAGGGAGCTCCATGGAGCAAACCCTAGTTCTTCAACAAAATCTTCAAATTGGAAGATCAAATGAAGGCCAAATTCGGAATTTAATACATAGAAACGATCACCTAGTCGTGGGGATCGTAAGGTATGTCGAATTTCTAACATTCATGAAGTTGTGAAAATTTGTTAAATTTGCATGATGCGATTTATGCAAGAATCATAGAGGCTATGGCCAAATTAATGAAGTATGATTGCTTAGGAACAAACCCTAAGTAGAAATTTGAAGTAAAATTGCTAGGATTTGAGTAATTTGGTGATTTACCACTTTTAGACAAGTGGGTTTTCATTATATAGTGAAGATGATGATATACACATGTTTAAAATCATCATAGTTGATAGTAGAAGCAAAATACTTGAACAAATTGTAAGTTTGAGTATATGATCATAATTGCCATGAAATGGGTTTAGTTGATTTGATGAAATTAATGTTGTATGGGTGTTTATAAACACCGTAGTAACTCGTACGAATGAACTACTTGAACAAAATAAGGATTTTGTTAAGAGTTCATAATTGTTTAGAAGTGAGTCTTGATACAAGAATTAAACTCAATGATTTATGATTGAGTTTAATAAGAAAAGTAGTCAAAGAATCATAAGGTGTGAAAGTCATGATTTGGAATGACTAATCTAACAACCTTGTGAATAATGGATGATAGTTTGACGCGTAACAAGCTAGGTGAAGCTTGAGGAGAAAGCGGGTCGAACGAATCAAGAATGAAAAGGAAAGCGTAATTCGGATGAAAGGTAAGTGAAACTTACACACTTTGTAGAATACTTGTTTACTTTACAAGTAATAAATGCGATAACGATAATAATGAAAATATGGTTTCCGACGCGATTGGTACGAGTCGGAACATATAAAGATGATAAAAACCATGGTTTATGGTAAAAATGATAAATCGGTAAATCGGTCATGTAATGACTAAGAGATTATGAGTTTGATAAGATTACCGCGTAGTGTAATCTAATATTGAGAAAAGGGGTAAAAATGGAAATTTAGTCAAGTGTCGACTAATGTAAATTGACAATAAAAAGGGCACCCATGGCGTAAGCCGAACGGGTCAAATTTGTAAGAAATGAGTTAAAGAGAAAAGGAGGGGTCAAGTGGTAACATCCGACATGGGCCGGATGTGTAAATTTGAAATTGAAAACCTCGTTTTACTACATATGTAAATGTTTGGTCATATGAGCCAAACGGGTCAAATGGTGATGATAACACCATTTGACAATAATGACTAATCTTGGTTGTCAAGTCATATGTAAACAGGAACGAGTAGCAATTCTGGGATAATTGTGACGCTATAGAATATTGGTTAATAAATGCGAGGTATATACGGGTCTATACGTTGATCCGAGCCAGGTTCGCACAAATAAGTTGTAGTAAGAAGTGCAATTTGGTCAAATATTAGTAGAAGTCCTTTATCGTAAAAATGAAGGATTAAATGTGACCAAAACGCCCTTGTTAGCTAATTCGAACAAACAACCTTTAAAGGTTGTTTGGAAACAAGTTTTATGATTTAGTAAATACTTAGATTAAGTATAGAGGTTGAAAGAAGTATTATATTAGTCAAACGGTACTATTTGAGTTTTTGCCGTAAAATAATGATTCAAGAAGTAAAATTTGGTTTATATAGATCACCACATCAAACCGCCATAAACACAATTGTGGTGGGAGATTATAGGATAAGAAATGTGGTGATGAAATGCTAGAAACAATCGAGAGCGATTTTAGGCTCGAAAATGCTTAAATACCCTTAACGGGTCAAAATAAGCATACGAGTGAAAACGGGTTTAAATTGTGAAATAAACTTGTGATTAGAACCTAAAATGGTAGTTAATAACAAATTGAGAAGTGTAGGTGATGTAGGAATCAAACAAATGTGTTCGTTTGATAAAATGCATAAATGGGTCAAAATGTGGTAAAAGGGCGATAAGCCGAAGACTTAAAAGTCTGAAATTTTATTATGACGGTTGTTGGATTTTAACTCCATAAGATGGAGAATTAAATTACGGACGCGTAGGAAAAAGAATCGGGTAAAACGGATCAATAACGAAGAAGTTATGGCCGTTTCCGTGAAATCAGATCGTGCAGGGAATATGCAGCAACTGATAAGCAAGAGTCTGTGAAAACAAGGGCCTCGCGTAGCGCGAGCCCCTGTAGCGTCACGCGACGCCCCCAACTCGAAAAAAAATGTTATTTTTGTTATATTTAACCCCTGTACTTGTTTGAACTTCATATCTAACCCCTGTACTTGTTTGAACTTCATATTTGACTATCAAAACTAACTTTTAAGTTGGTTTTGATCATAGGTGATTGCCATGAGTGCCCGGATGAAGATCAAGCGACGAGGAAGAACCGAACACGATCACAAAATAAGCTTCCGCACTATGTATCGTTATTATGTTAAATGACGAATGTCGTTTCATTGTTTCTTTTAAGTGACGAACTTAATTACATTATGTTCTAAACTTTTAAATTGTAAAAGGTTTTAGTAAACCCGTTTTTCCAATGGATATGTAATCTTAATTACATGATTGTTTTCGTAAATAATACGCTAAACCTTGATTCATAAGAACGGGTGTTACAACAAGCCAGCAGACGCGCTGAGTAAACTCGCCTCTACAAGCTTCCAGAACCTAGCAAAGGATGTACGCATAGAAGTTTTGAGCAACCCATCAGTGCCACTGCGAGAAGTAAGCGTCGTTCAACTAGGGACAACGTCTTGGATGACTCCGATAATCACATACCTCCAATCTGGAGTACTCCCGGAGAACAAGGCAGAAGCGAGGAAAATCCAGTACAAATCCGAACATTACCAGATGGCTGATGGGATCTTGTACATAAAATCATACCTCGGGCCTTTGTTAAGGTGTGTTGACCCCGAAGACGCACGCTATTTGATCAGAGAGGTGCACGAGGGAATCTGTGGTATACATGCCGGACCAAGAATGGTGGTAGCAAAAGTCATGAATGCGGGATACTATTGGCCCGGAATGCATTTGGACGCGGTCAAAGAGTTGAGGAAATGCAGTGGATGTCAAAGACATGCCCCCAAAACGATGCGCCCCAAGAATGAGTTGGTACCAGTCACCACGGCATGGCCCTTTCAACAATGGGGAATAGACATGGTCGGACCTTTTCCCGAAGCCCCAGGAGCCGTCAAATTCATAATAGTCGCAGTTGACTATTTCACCAAATGGGTAGAGGCAAAGGCCCTCGCGTCGACCACAGCCGCCGTTGTCAAAAAGTTCATTTGGGAACAAATCATATGTCGTTTTGGATTACCTCTTAAGATAATCACCGATAATGGAACCAACTTTTCCGAAGACAATCTTCAACAGTGGTTCAAGGAATTACACATCGAGCACACCTTCTCCTCGGTCGCGCACCCGCAGGGGAATGGTCAAGTTGAAGCCGTCAACAAGAGTATTGTCGACGGAATTAAGGCAAGGCTGGGAGAAAAAAGAAGAGGTTGGGTAGACGAACTGCCCAGCATCTTGTGGGCCCACAGGACGATGCCCAAAACAAGCAACGGAGAAACACCGTTTAACTTGGTTTATGGGTCAGAGGCAGTAATTCCAGCGGAAATAGGATTGTCGTCACCCAGAATGCTCTCAATGAACATGATCAACAATGAAAAAGAGAGGAGGATCGACCTGGACCTCCTAAAAGAACGGAGAGAAATGGCGGCAATCAACGAAGCAAAGTACAAAACGAAGCTGGAAAAATATTACAACTCTAAAGTCCGAGTATGCACCTTCAACCCGGGAGAATACGTCCTCAGAGACAACGAGGCCTCAAATGCAGAAAAACCCGGGAAGTTGGCTCCCAAGTGGGAGGGTCCTTATGTCATCGACACCGTGCTCGGAAAAGGAGCCTATAAGCTGCGCACCATCGACAACAGGGAGGTTCCTCGCACATGGAACGCCCAACAGCTGAGAAAATGTTACATATGAAGAAAATCCTTGTAATCGCAATGGCCAAGTCGCCGACACATTTATAGTTATACAAGAAGTGTTTGGCTATCTTTCTATCATGCAAATTTCTTTGTCACAACTGCATATATTACTTTGGGCATACACGAAAACACCAATGGCTCGACCATTAGGAAACGTTGTAGACCTCCAAGGCCTGTCACAAACAAGTGCACAGCCGGGTCAGACACACAACTAAAGCCTAACAAACGCCAAACAAGTACTTCGTGCCCACATAAACACGAAAACATCGAACACAGGACAAACCAACATTGTAAGCACCCCCAAGGCTGAGAACAGCTGGGTCTACACAATAACCTGTAAACTCGATCACTTCGTATTCACGATCTAACCTGCGCATGAAAACGACAGAATAAAACGTTGTCATAAACACAGCACAAACCTGTCAGCGCCATCATTCATTCGTGATACCTGAATCAAAGTAATTACACATGCACATATTATGACAATAACAAAATTCGCATAAAAATAAACAACTACGAGCATAACAAATGTCAAAGCGTAACCATATATCCACAAGCATAACAGGAAAGTTAAAATTGTTCTTCCAAATTGTCAAGTACTGTAACACCTCGAAAATTCACGTCCTATAATGTGTTGACACGTGTCATAAAGTCTGAACGTGTGAAAGAATGTTATAAAAGGACTAAAGTTGACAAACATGGAAAGTATGTGATTTTACGGGTTCTGTATGTCAACAGTGAATAAATATAATGTACATTAACCCTACACGATGCTCATACCTTCAAACGAATAAATCATGGATCATACGAAGCTAAAAGTGAGAGATTACAAACTACAGGGGTTAAATGTGTCAACATGTTTAAAGATATACCTCTGAGTGACCTTTTGACAAACCCGAAGCTTTGTAAATGTTAATTATGCTCACTAGAATGCACGATTTAAATTTCGTAAAGTTTCGTTAACGTATGAGAAAGTTATGATCGAATTCGTGTGCGAGGGGTTAAAGCGTCAACGTTGAAAGTGGCCTTTTCAGGTAACAATTAAGTTAACCGGGGACTTAACAAAATGGGTATATGTCTTGAGGCCCTTATAGATCAATTACGAGGGCTCAAAATGCAATAAACAAGTGTCTATACAAGGTTTGAAGAGCCAAGGACCAATCTGCAATTAAATGAAAATTCGTTTGGCTGAACCACATGGGCTCGCGTAGCGCGAGCCTGAATGGGGCTGCCGTCGCGCTACGCGACGGCTATAGCTGGGCAGAATCCATGTTTTTCGAATAGGGGCCTGCTAGGTGAGTTTGTGAGCAACTTTTAAACCGAATTTCCTCATCCCTTGACCCCTAAAACAACCCCTAAACACTAGAGACAAGTGTTGGGCAATTGTGGTTGATCCTAGACTTAGATGTCACTTAGTTGTGGTGGATCCAAGTACTATATAAGGCCACATGATGCAACCACATTTCTTCACACTTGCATTTGATCTTTGGAGCATCCTGGAGCATAGGAACTCTCCCTTCTGATCATAAGTCGTGCATTGGACTATTGTAAGTCTACTAGTTCTTATTTGGTTGTGTTTAGCTTAGTTAATTAGCTAAAAGTCAAACCGTCGTAATTACGGTTTGACTTCGAGATTAGTCACTAATGACTCAGTCTTATCTCGAATTAAAAGTAGTTTTAGAATGGTATTTATGTGGGTAATAAAACCCCAAAAGGGTTTCCCCTGATCACCATCCTAACCAGGTCAAATGTCGGGTCAAACCTTTACTTAAAAAGTCAACATAATGCTTAAAATGTCATTTAGGCATAATTAGCTATCTAGATCATATATAACCTGTTTGATTATTGTTATAACTTAATAATTAGTGTAAGAACATGTCTAAACATGTTCAACCCGACTATTTCCTGTTTAGACCCGGTTCGGAACCGAAAGTCGCAAAGCTTCGACTTTTGCTTTGACTTCAGTTCTGACCCGTTTAGGTATGTTTTAGAAATACCTTAGAGCTTCATTTGGACCAGGTTACATGCTAGTATAACCCTCTGTGATTATACACCTCGGCTCATTAGTTATCCGATTAATACGCATGATTCCGTTAATTGCCCATATGTTGACCATTATGCCCTTATTACCTTAAATCATGATTTATGAAAATGTAAAAGTGTAGAAACCTTAGTTACTGATATATAAACTTGTATGCAAAGTTTGACATCAGTTTGACTTGTAGATTAAGAGTTATGCTCATTGTCGCTAAATTAAAGCTTTATGTTAATAAAAAGGCGTAATTAACGTATAGCCTAGTTAAACATACTTTTTGATATCAAATCTTTTACCCGCTGATGTTATATATTATTTTGGGATTTTTAAAGATTTTTAATTAATTTTAGGCCGAGCATAACTAGTAGTCGTAGGCTTAATCCGGTAATTGTCGGTTTTGCCCTTACGGGCCATAAAATGAGTTTTACTTATCTAAACGACTCCAAACCTTTTGCTACTGATCACATATGATTAATAAATTATTTTAAGCCTTCTGGAAATATAAAAATATCAGATTTAAGTATAGAACCCGGAAATGGCCTTTAATCGCCATAATTAGCGTTTTTAACGCATAGTATGTCTTAGAATCATATTGGACATACCCGGGTTGATACCTACTGATATATGAGGCAAATTATGATATTTTAACAGTAAGCAAAGGTTGATTAACTCAGACTTTGTTTTTGAGCTTTTCGGCTTATGTGAAATTACCAAAATACCCCTACGGGGCGTAGTTTGTGTTTAAATTCGTTTCGGGCATAATGAAAGACATCTTACTGATGTCACAACATATTTGAGGCATAATTAACTTAGGAAACCTGTAGATGGCTCTAATGAATACCCGTTACGCTTATTACGCGTTCGGTTCGGTTTATGTAACAAGTTTACATATATTAGCCGAAACGGGTCAAACCTTATCGGTTTTATCTCAAAATCCAGAATGTGTTTAGTTTACCCATATTATACAAGTCTCCAAACTTGTCGGGTCTAAATCACATCCTATTCCGGTCTTCGCTTAATCGTGCGTAAGAACCGTATATTCCCTTAAGACTAACCGGTCTAAGCTTAGGCTTAATTAAAGACCCGTTAGCATTCTAATTAATTATTTATACCATCATTCCAGACTAGAGCTTTCCGGTAAATTGTATCTACGCTTACTTAAGTGACTACGGCTGAGTTATTAGATTCTTGCTATTTAAGACAGGAGCTAGCTCAGGTAAATACTTTTAACCTATTTTCCCAATACGGACTTGAAATACGGTATAACGATACCGTAAATACTCTTAACTTATTTTCCCTATACGGGCTTGGAATACGGTATAATGATACCGCTTGGTCGGGTATTGAATATTTAATCTTAATGAAGGTTAAATTATTGAGGTAACCCGGTTTAATCTGTATTGTTTGAAATAAAAGCCTTAGGGGTTAATGACCATGTCCCGGATATCCTTGACATCATTGTGTTATAAAATGGCCACGTCTTATGCACGGGGTGTAGGCGTACACCTGACAGTTGCATAAGGGAAACGGTATCTCACTCGCTTGTGGGCCTATACTTGTGGCGTGTCTGTTAATCTTGACTCGGTTTCTACATCGGGCCCTGAACGTATAACGAACATGTAAATCTGTATACAAGGTTATAAATATAATTGTTCCAAGTATAAAAGATTAATTTTGCCTCTGTGCATTTTAATCAAAGTGTCAATATATTTTGTGCCATGTGCATCCAAACCAATTTTCAATCATTTTCCAAAATGAGTCGGTTGAGTGTATTTACCAGTGAAAACTGACGTATTTTCCAAAAGGGTTAAGTGACAGGTACTGAACATAATTGGCTGGAAGCTCAGGGCGCTATTAAGGAAATCTTGAAAGTTCTAGGCGTCTAAAGTCTGTTGAACAAATGATATGTTTTAAGATCCGCCTGTGGTTCCCTTACATTCCGTTGTAATACTTTGACATTACTTACATTCGGAATGTAATAATAATTATCTTTTGCTTCCGCTGTGCATTTATATATATATTGTGTTGTTTGACTATTATGTTACCAACCACGTCACGATACTCCCCACCGGGCCCACCGGTGACACGTGGAAATCGGGGTGTGACAAGTACAAGACCAACCAAGGTCATACGCGGCGCGCAGGCCGGAATCCCTCATTCAGGATGACTGGACCTGGCGCCTCCGGCCGCACCACCTTCATCGCCAAGCGCCTTCTTCAACAATGCAACACCATCAGACTTTCGAGCCAGTTTTTTCGCAGCTTTGACCACGGCAAACTCCAGAGACGAAAACTCTTGTCTCTTCGCGGCGTAAGCAACAGTGCAATCCTCCTTCCACAGCTCGAAATGATGCTCCTTCTCCTTATTAACGGCCGCAGCCCTACCCTCGTTGTACCCATCCTTACGCCCGCTGCTGTAACCAGCTTGCCCCAACTCATACATATAATGGGCAAGCTCGTGCGAGTTGACAATGCGATCAGCAATCTATAACAAACACACAAATAAGGGACAATTCACGAAAGTCACAAAATTCAGTATAAGAAATTACCAGAGGCACCGCGCGCGAAAGCAACCATTTGCAATCAGCGGACGCTTCCTGAGCAAGGAGTTCAGAGGCCTTGCATTCAGCAGTCTTCTCTTGAAGAAGACGATCAGCAGTCTCATATTGCCTGGTAAGGTCTTCCAGCTTAGCAATACGCGCAATATACTCCTTCTCCTTCTCTTCAAATGCAACACGCGCCTTCTGAGCTTCATCAGCAAGCTCAGCCTTCTCTCCGGACAAACGAGTAATCGTGTCACGTTGCGATTTAAGCTCCACATTGGTACGCTCGCACGGAGCTTCCCAGTTTTTTTTGCTTATCAGCATTAGCTTGCTTTTCTTGGGAAAGTTTCTCGTCCGCATCAGATAACCTCCAGATCAACCCTTTCTTCTCAACATTAAACCTTTCCTTCTCTTCCGCAAATAGTTTTTTGTCATTCTCGAACTCCAGAGTGTCTTCCCCCATTTCTCTCCACTCACGGACAATCTCCTGTGAAGTGGACCAGAAGTTAACCCCGGCTTGAACATGCTCATCCAAAAGCTCTAACCGGCGGCGCCTCTTCTGGAACATCCTTTCAGCCGGGGGGAGAGACATAGAGAAAAACTCATGACAATTATTCAGATTATCCATCCTGGAACCCTGGGTCAGGTTCCAACGGGGGACGTGCGGAAGATCATCACAAGCAGGATTCGTTGTATCAAAAGAATCGGCATGCACTTTCCCAAACTGAGGGCTGCGGACAGCACTTGAGGTCGCACCACCACCATCACCCGGTGGGCGTTTGGTATACACCGTTTGATGAGGAGTAGTTTCACTTACCTCCACTTCAACTTCAATATTTTTACCTCGATCACCACCAGCAGCAACGCCCGCATCACCACCTGCATTACCACCACCTTCCCCAACCTGCTCAACTCTCACATCTCCTTTCTTCTTCCCGTCAGGAGTATCATGCGGATGAGACAACCCAAACGTCCTCGACGGCGGAGATTCTTGAGGAGTAATCTTGGAAATGTCAATCTTGTGCCCACTCTTGGCTGTTTTGGTACCTGCTCCAAAACGAGCAGCATATTCAAAGAAAGGAAGGACAAACAAACAAAAACCATAAGACACGTTGGGAGAAAATAAAACGAATACCAGAAGCTTCATAGATTTTCTGCAGCAAATCACTAGGCTTTTCAGCGAAAATACCCATGTCAATATCCGATTCAGAAGGGGCAGGAGGATTCTCTTTTTGAAGTTTAATCTTCTTCGAGGCAAGCAAAGCAGCAGCCTGCTCGTCAAGCTTTCGCTTCCTGTCCTCAAACATCTTCTTCTGCATTATCTCTGTTAGAGTCGCGCGGTCCTCAGGGTCCGACTCAGGATTTTTCTCTCCAACTCCTAAACCGGGCAACGTATCAGAAACGACAACGTAATCAAGGATATGATGAGTATGAGGTCGCTTACGAGGAGGCTCAGTGGCAGTTCCTTCAGCTTTTTTCCCTTTCCCTTCCGGCTTGTCCGCTTTCGCTTTCCTCCTCGTCTCCAACAGGTGAGCAGTCTCGACTGGAACCTCCAAATCATCACCAACAGGCTCATTCACCGGTTCATGCACAACCTCCTGCGCCGGACCTGCACGCGCGGAACGAGAGGTTAGATCTTCAAATGATCTGCCGGACCCATCACTCGAGAGAACGATAACCTCCTCTCGAATGGAATCAAATGCTTCATCATCACCCTCACTATCTTCACCTAAGACAGTATTAACGTAAGCAGTAAAACTCTCATTGCTTGGGTGCAGAAAACGGCCACGGATCTGATCCAACCAGGGTCGTTTATCAGGTTTTTGTATCGCCTCAACCATTGCACCCGGTGCCTTAAGATCCAAAACGTTCAACAACGTGAAACCTACTGCATAAAACGGCGAAGAAATAACAATACAACGTACAACACAAAAAAAAAAAAAAAAAGAGAGAGGAAGGGAAGCAAACCGTACACTTGCCCTCATGACCGTAAACCGGGACACCCAACGGATGTTTAGGGATCCACTTCATACTCATCCCGGCACCAACCAACGCCATCTCCTCAAGCTGGATTATCGGAGTGGCTTTACGGGTCAACCTCTTATACCAGTCTTGATCAGCAAAATTTGCAACCACATCAACTTTTGGGATACCCTCATCCACAGATCTGTAATGCATGTCCACAGGAACAACACCCCGGCGAATGTAAAAAAACTTCTGCTTCCAGTCATGGAGACTCTTCAGTGGCACAGAGCAAACCGGAGAAACGTTGGTACGAGCACTGAAAGAGTAAAACCCACTTGTATACGTAACAGTGTAGAAGACGTTGAACATCTCAAACGTCGGATCTAAACGGTTCGCCATACAAACGAACTCGAAGTGAGTAATCCGAGGGAGTCCGATGGCATTTATCTGAGAGATGTGGAGACCATAACCCCTCAACACATCGGCAGTAAATCGGGTCATTGGTAGCCTGAAGTTACCCTCCCGGAAGAAGGCAGCATACAGAGTCATATGACCGGGAGGAGCATCCATGGCTGTAGAACTAGGAGTAGGATACTGAGCACCCCAATCAGGGAGAAAGCCCATCTCCCTTACTAAATTCTGGAATTCCTCCTCTTTCCACCCTATCACCGCCTGATCTGGGCCGGGAGGAGTTTTCCCCTTGTTCCTCCTCTTCCTTGAAGACGGATTTGCAGAAGACATGGTGGGAAAACAAACTATAATGCAGATGAACTCAAACAGAAGAAGATAGAAAATGAAGGAAGAAGAGAGATCTCCGGAATTCAAATTTTGAATAAGTGAAGAAGAAAGAGAAAACCACCATGTATTTATACCCATTGCATTTAATGCGATGGGTAGTGGAGGCGTCAGACTCCGAAAAAGCAACCAACAGGGAGAAGACACGTCAGAGGAGAGAGAAGGCGGCACCTCTTTTTCCGGAAGTAGGTGAACAGATACCTGACACTTCGCCGAAAAGCGACTGACGGTGACTGAAAAGGCAACTGTTCATCTGACACCCGCCAGTCACATCAGTCATCCCTTCCCAAGACAGACAAAGCTTCCTCTCGACGCCAACTTTTTAAAGGGCCAAAACCCATGCGCGGCACGCCATGCGTCCATTTGGCTCAACCTTTTAAAGAGCCAAAACCCATGCGCGGCACGCCATGCGTCCATTTGGCTCAACTTTTTAAAGGGCCAAAACCCATGCGCGGCACGCCATGCGTCCATTTGGCTCAACTTTTTAAAGGGCCAAAACCCATGCGCGACAGGCCATGCGTCCATTTGGCTCAACTTTTTAAAGGGCCAAAATCCATGCGCGACACGCCATGCGTCCTTTTGGCTCCACTTTTTAAAGGGCCAAAACCCATGCGCGACACGCCATGCGTCCATTTGGCTCAACTTTTTAATAGACCAAAACCCATGCGCAGCACGCCATGCGTCTACCCGGCTCAACTATACAAGTTGCCAAACTCCACGCGCCGTGGGCCCATTAGGTGCAGATTTCTTAGGGACCCCATGAAAATCTCACGCCATAACGAAATACCACACTTATAAGTCCAGAATCCCACCTAGACGATCAACTCAACTAGAGGGCACACTGGACTGGGGGAACTTGAAGAGGTATGGTCCCAATTCCTTGCTAACATGGCAAGGACCACACCACTTTTTTCCATCAGACGTGGCGCTGACATCGACGAAGTCATCCAGAAGCTTCTGGAAAATATCTAGGTGGCCCCAAAGATGCTCCACCCGACATAAAGGACACAACGTGTCACCAGTCGCCAGGCGCCACGTAGGCCTGTAACAAATCTAAGGGCAGCCCGACAATGCCAGTACGACGTCTCCAAGGTGAGCGAATGCGAGCGCGCCACGTGTACCACTACACTGACCACAGCAGAGGAGACCAAGAGGATATTCCCCTTGGTCGGACAGCTGGCGCGCAACCACAGCTGGCATCGCTGCTTTTCCCCCTCTCACCCTCCGGCTATAAATAGAACCCTTCATCATTCAGGTAAAGGAGAGCTTGCTCTCTCTATTCTCACACTTAACACACACTGTTTATTCCTCATCGGAACAGTACTTATTCTCACGCCGGAGCCTGGTTAAGAGGGAAACCCCCATATTCCCCTCTTAACGAGACTAACGGTGTTGCTGTTTTGCAGGAACCGTGCTATCTCGCGAGTAGAAAGAGAGATTGAACCCACAGAAGGAATAACCCTACGGATTAACCATAGTGTTAACCTGTGTTTCATCAGTGTTTCATATACAATTCGATACATTTTCTGTGATAATAATGTGATACACTGCCTAATTAGTTTTTTAGTGTTATATATACAATTTTATAAATTTTATGTGATAATATCATCTACGCCACCATACAAAATGATATCCCATGAATGAATACCCTTCATATTTTGTCAAGTGTGTGACTTTCGTTTGGTGATGAAAGCAAAAAACTAATCTAGACCAACTGGTTAGGTCTTTTAACTCTTAACCAAGGGGTTTCAAGTTAAATCCTTACTCCTTTGCACATTCTCCCCCTTTTCAAAAGCTTTTCTTAGCTCTTTTCAACCTTTTTGAATTTATCTTTATTAATTTAGGTATTATTATTATTCACCGGCTTTTTCATTATTGTTATTTTTATAAAGAAATTCTAATTATTAATTTGAAGATTTTTACATTATTATATTAATTGTTGTTTTATGTTTTATTATAGTTAAAAAAGTAAATTGTCATTTTAGTCTCCAAAGTTCCTCCAAAATTCTCATTTTAGTTCAAATAGGTTTTTTTCTCCCATTGGTCCCTGTCTTTTCCCATTTGTTGTCATTTTGATCACATACTATAACTCCGCTCAAAAACCCCAGTTTTAACCAGGGGTATTTTTGGTATTTTCATTTTATACCTTTTCACTTGCCATTTTGATCCATTCATTTTAAACCTTTTCAAAAATACATGTGGTTAAAACCAGGGTTTTTGGACGGAGTTATGGTTAGGGGTGTAAACGAGCCAGGCCGAGCCCGAGCTCGACTGGGCTTGAGCTTGGCTCGTCGTGTTTTTATGAAGCTCGAGCTCAGCTTGAGCTATTTTAAGAACAACCTCAGACTAGCTAAAAACTCGGCTCTAGCTCGCTTCAATGTCGCTTAAACGAGCCAAAGCTCGGCTCGCCAATATTATCATTATTATTATTATTATATTATATATAAAGTAAAATAAATTTTTGTTTGGGCTCGTTTAGGCTCGCGAGCCTAAACGAGCTTTGTATTTCAGGCTCGAGCTTGGGCTCAAGCTCGTTAAAGCTCGGCTCGTTCGAGCTTTTAACCGAGCCGATAACGAGTAGCTCTCGAGCCTCTAGGCTTGTTTACACCCCTAATTATAGTATGTGATCAAATGACAACAAATGGGAAAAGTCAGAGACATAGAGGATAAAAAAACTATTTGGATCAAAATGACAAATATGGACAAACCTCGGGGATTAAAGTGGCAATTTATTCTTATTAAAATTTAAACTATTGTAATTAATATTTTATTGTTATTTGAATGAGCGTAATTTTTTTTGTCGAATTGAACCAAACGACACCTTCTGAGCAATATTGCTACCACTACCAGTATTCATTTTTATATTTTTTGGCTTCATTATAACTCCGTATTGATATTTTTCATCACCCCTACATAACTTTATAACTCACAATTTATGTCTTTCACTTCTTTTTATTAGGTCGATAATATTGAAATTATTATTTTATGTTCTGTACATGTACTAAGAGAGGTGTCCCGGTTATGGAGGACTCGTGTATTCTTTGTGATTCGGCTCAAGAAACGTCTATGCATCTTTTCACCGGTTGTGCTTTTTCTTTAGAATTATGGAGCCGGGTTGGTACGTGGTGTCGTCTGGGACCTTTCTTCGCTTTCGATGTGTTAGATATTCTCAAGTTTGTTGATTCTCAGGCGCTTTCGAAGTCGGAAAAGATAGTATTGAGAGGCATTGTCTTTTCCACTTTTTGGAGCATTTGGATGGAGAGAAACGATCGCATCTTTAGAGGTAAATTTAGACGGCCGATTGAAGTGTTGGAAAATGTGAAGTCGACATCGTATTTTTGGATCCGTCATAGAGCTAGATTAAAATGTTTCGATTGGAAAAAATGGTGTAATTTCCCTCTCGATTTGATGTAATTTGGTTTGGCCGGGGGTCCTCGCTTTGAGGACCACTTTTGGCGTTTTTTTAATGAAGTTAACCTTAAAAAAAAAAAATAGTCCTGCCGTATCGCGTGAGAAAATCTGTCTAGTTATTGAAAATATGGAATAGCACTTCATTAAATTAAAGTATTAGTGTATGGTAACTTCCATGATTACATGTACTTTAGCTAAGTTTATGAAATTTAGGGCATGTTTGGCTAAGCTTTTTGAAACAACTTATTGACTTATTGGCTTTTTGAAAAGTCATAAGCTCTAAAATGATGTTTGGCAACCAAGTTGTATGTGAGGGGAAAAGTGACTTTTCCAAAAAGTCACTCCATTCTGACTTTTCCAAAAAGCCAATAAGTTGTTTTCAAAAAGCTTAGCCAAACATGCCCTTAATTATTTAATAAATAAAAAATGGATTTAGTAACCTTATATTAGTTGTTATTAGGGTTGTCCAAAAAGCTCGTGGCTCGGAGCTCACTTGAAGCTCGCTCTGATTTAGCTCGGAAAAAGCTCGTTCGATATGGCTCGTTTTGAAAGTAAGCCGAGCCGGCTCGGCTCGGTTAGAAGGTGAGCCTAACTCGGCTCGTGACGAGCCAAATTGGCTCGGTTTGGCTCGCTTGGTAGCTTGGCTCGGCTTAGCTCGAATTATTTACTTATAATATATTTTTATTTTTATATACATATAATATATTACAAAAAAGTGATTATTATTTACATGTATTTAGGCTTGTAGTTTAATATCTATGACATATTTAAAGGTTGATTGATGTGCTAATGAATAAATATTGTATTTACTTGAAATATGAAACTTATTTTGCATTGTTGAACAGTAATTTTGGCTTGTAATGTATTAGTTTGAACTTATTTTGAATATGTTCTTTTGAAGTATTGAATAATATTTTAGAATACTGAATTTTGAGAGCTATGTATTAATTTTTATTTTTAAAATCGAGTCAAACCAAGCCGAGCCTAGCTAGCTCGGTTTAAAAACAAGCCGAGCCCTAGCTTAGATTTTCAGCTCGGTTTCAAATCCGAGCCAGCTCGGTTTATAATCGAGCCTAGCCCGAGCTTGCTCTAGCTCGGCTCGGCTCATGAACATAACAACCCTAGTTCTTATGATATTTTTCTGAAGATAACCTCTATTAGTACACTACTGACATACTATTCAGAGCCTATATGAAGACATATGTATCCTACGTTAAGTAAAAAATTGTCATATTGATCGTATGAGAGTCTATATGATATTGTGGTCGTCAAATTATATGGCCTATGTCGTATGAGAGCTCATATGATGTGTTTTACTTACACATAAAGTTTTTTTTTAACAACAAACTAACTTACTATTAAATACTCATATACTTACACATTGAACCAACAGTGGAAAAGCACCATACCGCACCCCATGAATAACTTATACACAAATGACTAGTTTACAAAGTTGCATATGGTTTGCATAACTATTTTCGTTCTGCGCTAACGCTTATAAAATAACCTTATTGTTTAGAAGTACAAAGGCTGCCACGCACTATTTACTTGTAAAGTAGTTATGTTGACAAGACTATTTTACTATTGGTTCATATAAAAATCCTTAATCAACAGGGATCTTTTACTGTTAACCTTTTCTTTTGGATTTTTTTAATGCACAGGAGTATAAAAAGGTTGTAACACGTTTGATTAAAATCATTTTAAAGGTTGGAATGACATTGTTTTAAAAAAATATAGTTTTATAAGCTAAAATGTACTTATTCTGTTGTTTTTATAATAATTATGTTAATTAATTAAAATATAAGAAGTGTATAGAATAAAAGGACATAATCCAGAGTGTAAAATATTTTTGATTGTATAAGGAATATGGAAGTCGCAAGGTATAGTGTTAAAAGAGTAAATGCATATTTGTAACATCCAAAAGATGTGGTGTAACATAGCTACATAGGGGGATAGATTTGCGGTTCAAAAAAAGAAAAAAAGAAAAAAAAAACACAACAGTATGTCTTATATATTTATTAAATTAGAATATTAATTATTTTACATTGATTTAAGTGTTGAGCAATGCAATAGACTCAAGGGGTGTTTGGGATTCCTTTTTAACCTCTAACTTATCAAAAGTCCTTCTCAAAAGTGAGAAGTTAGAATTTCTAACTTCTCAACTTCTCCTTTCTTTTAAGGGGCTGTTTGGTAGCCTCTGAATGGTCATTAAGAGGCTACCTCTTAATGAAACCATTAAGAATTTTACCAGTGAGAAGTTAGAAGAATGTGACATGTGATGATTTACCATTCAGAGGTTACCTCTTAACCATTCAGACTTGAGGTTGCCTCTTATTCATTCAGAGGTTTTAAACCATTAAGAGGTAGCATCTGAATGGTCATTAAGAGGCTACCAAACAGCCCCTAAGGCTTTTAAGGCATAAAAGGACTTTTCCAAAGGCATAAAAGGACTTTTCCAAAAAAGTGTTTGGTATTCCTTTTAACTTTTTAGAAGTTAATAAGTCAAAAAGCCTCCAAATGTCCTTTTTAAAAGGAATCCCAAACATGCACTCAGTTCCATACTTTACAACTTATTTGGAACAAAAGAAAATATCATTTCGACGAGTTTCTGTAGCATACTAAATCTATCCTTTATGTGTTAGAAATGTATTATAATAACTAGTGTGTAAAGGTACCGAGTTAAGGTCACTTGAAACTGTATGAATCTCGGATGCATGGGAACTTACTTTTGTAAGTTTGTTTGAGAGATGTTTAGTTCCCGAATGGCGGGAGCTTCCCATAACTGAATTGGGAACTTACTTATCACGACGGAGTGGGGAGCATATGACAATGGGTGGCGAGAACTTGATCCCTGATTATTGTGTTATGAGTACCAGAATTAGATTATTGTGTTTCATTTGGTGTATTTTAGCTGACCATTTTAATTGTTACACTTCCTACTCTAAGATTTGATGTCCGAGGGAATTTGAATCACATTTTGTCTCATAATGCGATACTACTATACTTGGGGTAAATAGTTCTGTAAAATTTTAAATTGGCTTTTGAGATTAAAACCCTTTATGTATGCATTTATTGCAAATGCTGTGGTGTATAATTTCATGTAAAGCGTCTAAAAAGGCAAAAAGGCGTAGTGAGCTTTGGAATTAATCAAAAGAGACTTGGTTTTATAAACTTAGACCATGTGTAGTGGTCTTGTGGTCCACCAAACCACATGCATAACACCGCCCCCTCTTCATGTTTGGGTTTTTTGGATTGTCCTCATGGTTTAGGCCACAAGATGAAGACTGTTCATTACCCAACCCCATTTTTTTTCAATTTCAAATAGTATATTTAACTCACTAATTTTACATGCCTCACCATACCATGCTGACATGGACGTCACATGGTAAAAAAGACCATTTCACAAGGCTTACCACTACACATGGTCTTATGTACACTAAACAATTTTCTTGTCCTTTAAACTGGATTTTGATCATGACATGTACCCCACGTTGTCTATAATATAATATTGTAAACCTTTTAAAAACTCTTCAGTGTAATATTAGTATTTTGAAATTTGTGTGGCCATTTTCCTAACTTTTTAATAACCTTGATAATTACAATAAAGATGCAGGTGTCACAGGTTTGTATCGAGGTATTCTTGATTAGGACGCCTAAACTTAAACCCATAATACTCGTAATACTAGTACAAGACTCAAGTGGGGGTGTTCAATCTAAGGACTCTAATTTGTGAACCAAAGATAAATTGTGTCTACTGGCTAGGCAGTGTTGGGTTCATAGGACGTGTGGGTTGGTTTTGATCAAGGCTGCAAGGGGTGCATTGTAATACCCCGAAGGCGGAAACATCGGGGCGCCACTTTGATAGATTGTTCAATAGCACATGAAAACTAAAATTCAAATATTCATTAAATTACTTGAATTATTTACTACAACGAAAAAAAGATAAATAGTTCAAATAAACAAAACAAATCTCAATTAAAATTATTCTAAGCCCGATAATGTCCTAAGTGATCAACAATCTTGTAAAGCACCCGCCCTAAGCATTATTTCCTGTCACATGCGCAAAATAAAGGTCAACTATGAAAAGTTGGTGAACACATAGGGTGAATACACATAGGGTGAATAGTAGGAAAATCGCAATTCATATGGCATAGTAAGTATCATAAAGCAATTGTAAAACCTAAAAAAAAAACAAGTGGTACATTCAACCCTTTGTTGACTTGTATTAAAACCGGTTTCTATCATTCCCAGGGGAACTCCCCTAAAAGACCAAGGATTGTGAATGTGGTGTCAGGCCAATAGATCTATCATATACTCCCGTTCGGCTTGTACGGAGTTAATGAATGTACGTTGGCATGTAAAATATTTGACAAGAAGAACACTAGCAAATAGGATAACAAATAACCATAGAATTAAATTGTGCAAGTAGGTATGTAAAAGTAGTGGTGTGTTTTGATAGTAGGCACATGTAACGGCCTTAGGATTCCGTTGGTCAGGGTCCATTAGAAGCCAATACGTTAATAGTTGTAATTGTCAGTGATGATTTTTGTAGTTAGAACCGGTTTTAGCAACGCAACAAACCTAGCCCCAGTTTGTTTACCTTTTTTTGAAAAAGTGGCGTGTAGTTTAACTAAAAAAATTCTTATCAAAACCAACACAACCAGACAATAAACACTTACGAAAAATATATCTAGTTACAAACAAATAAAAGTAGAGGACCGGACCGGACCATGAACACCCTGTTACAAACAAATAAAAGTAGAAGACGCATAAAGTAGTAACAAATCTTGCCGAACGTAATTTTACAACAGTACGAGTCTTAGAACCCAGAAAAATATCTAACATCTCACGTCGATTTACTAGTAATGGAAACAAAAACAAGTAAATGATCTACTTCTTAGCATAGGTGATCAACATAGGACTCTCAGGATTAATCTTAAACCCTTGAAGGCTATGCATAGCAACTGTTGCCTGCATCTCGTCTCCATACTCGATAAAAGCAATCCCTGGCTTCGCTTCCACCATTCTTACTTCCTTGAACCCTTGGTGCTGCCCAAACAACATTTGCAGCATCATCGATGATGTTTGATGAGGAAGATTCTGTATGAACAAAATGTTGTTTGGTGGGGCCGGTGCCTCGGGCATCCCAGATTTAGCCCCACCCGGGTACGGTATTTGTGATAACTGCACCAAAATGTAACAGAAGATTAATTTGTGATTTCGGGGTACTAATTAAGAAAAAAAGAAGTGTTGAATTATAAGAATAACAAATTACCGGAGGAACAGCACCATATGCAGGATTTACACTTACTGCCGCTTGATTAGCATCATGATGTTGGCCCTTTCTTTTCTTCCCTATTTGCATAAAAACAAATATGTTATAATACCTGGAAAGAAACTAACAAGCATATAGAAAGATCGAATAATTGGAACAAATGGACAAAAATTACAAAAGACTTGATGGTTGATACTTGATAAATCAAAAGTAATTATTTAACTTTTCATGTCAGCTATTTAGTAAAATATTTCTACACAAAAAGTTCTAATGTTTAGTTCGTTCATTCTAATCCATGGCAATTACTGTGCCCATAAGTAATAAAGCGGTTGTTTCATAGTCATGTTACTTTTAAGATTGTCATTACAGTGAGAGTGTGAGACCAAAGTAAATAGAATTAACTACCATTAGACCACACAAGATATCAATAATAACAAATGTGTCACCTTTATCGTCATGCCTCTTTCGTCTTTCCCGGGGTACAAAAGTGCCATCTGCTTTTGCTATAATATCTGATTTTGTTTTAGCATACTGTATTCTCTGTAATCATTTAAATAGAATGATGTTAATATAGGTCAAAAGAAAATGTGATTATGACCCGAGTATAACATGTAACGAGCTAATGACTCAGATAGCATCTTTTATCAGCACAGATTTTCCATGTGAATGAGTGATATCTCATTAACTGAAAAAAAATGTGTTATTATAAAACTCATTTTAAAAATTTGCATATTGAAAATTAAAGGCTTCGGAGAAATCAAAGGTCATGGCAGGATATACTAATACACTAATCACCATGGTAAAACTCGCCACATACAAAAAAAAAAATACAATGTGATGATGTCTCTTATTAAAATCAGATGTAAATTTAGACATATAATGCTGTTGTGGATGAAATAACTACAGCTATAGTTATTGAGGTCACCAAAAGTTTAAAACTATTACCTTGAAAAGAATACAAATCAAATCGCATGATGTATAGCTTTCTAAACAAAACTTAAACAAAAAAAAAAAACAATTTAATTTAATTACTACAAATCACTCTTCTAGTAAAATCACCCGTCAAACATAGATATATAGATGCATGGTACTACAAATCGAACATATAGAAGCGTACTAGTAATCTAATTTACAGATATGAGGAACATGTCAAATTGTCATTTGTCAATGTGACATACACATATGTGAATGTGAAAGCTAATACACAAGTATGTATGCAAAGGTATACATGTATTTTTATGTGTACATTAGATTTTTTGGTAACCTAATTTGTTACTTGTACACAAAGCATGCTTGTAGATTAAGACTTTTGTTTATCAAGAAATTCACAAGTTAAAATACAGATCGACTTACTTTTTGTGTAAATTGTTATACATTAGTAGTTTGTGCAAGTTCAATTTTATTCCCAAATAAGATTTCTGTTATAAAAAAAGTTTCAACCAATTTCTGCACCTCAGCGTTAGAAAGAAAGCTTCATCACCCACATCAAAGTTCCTTATAAATTGGTAGCTCAATTGCCCTACCATGTACCCTCACCTAGAAGATAATGTTAAAATAGACAAACTAACTTAGTATTTTTATTATGGAGTTGCCAAAATATATTTTGCCTTATACAGTCATACCATACGAACTTCTATTACTGCTATTTACCCAATAAGTAGCAGAAATATTATGTACTCTCTTGGCGCACCAATATCCTAATAGAAATAGACATGTCAGACTTAGACCAACAGCAACACCAAGTCACCAACTATGCCTCACACATGTCAAAATATACCTCTTTTTACAATCCATGTCTAGTTTTCATCAACGCGCCGCTTGCGGTATGCACATGTATGTATATATGTGTGGGCCCTCAGGGTGCAAAAGTGAAAGTGTACTAATTTTAGCGTTATTTCATGAAAATAACGTTAAAAGGCGAGGGACGGTTAATCATGCATCATGTGGTGGCGTTGATAGCCGAAAGACAAGGGGGTACATGCACTAATCGGCTTTTATCCCAATTGTTGAGTGTTATGTGCCTTATGTCCAAGGATTGATGCAAAACTACTATGGAGCCGGGGGTCTCACTGGAAGCAGTCTCTCTATTCCTACGGGGTAGAAGTAAGGCCGTCTACATCTAACCCTCCTCAGACCCTACCTTAGCTTTGCTATTGGTGGGATTTACTGAGTATAATGATGATGATGATGAGGAAGTTACTGTTAATCTGTTATAAAATGTACCTTGTTATGGTTTCCAATTTTCCATCTCTACATATCTGATAATTATATGTAATTAAAGAACCTTCTGTTGACAAACAACACCATCATGGTTTGTTTCAATTTAGTTTCAGAACATAACTTTATCATCATCAGCTTGAGTTATCACATAAACTAAAAAAAGACAAAATCCTCACGTCTGTTACATTACATACCATTTGATCGATGAATTTCAATTATCCGCTTTCTAATCCTGTCAGTCACATTTATCCTTTTGTAATTATACATAGAATTTTTACGGATCCTTTGCACGAGGGTGTTTGGAAGTGTTTATATTAAACAACTTCAAACTGCTTAATCAAAACAATTTATTTCCCATGTAAATAATCAAACAAGCAGTTTAATTAAGCAATCACAAACACCCTCAAAACGGATTATAACTACATCAAAACTCCCCCTTAGTCTTAAACAAACAATGTATGCCCACAGTTCAAATTGAATTCAAACCTAACCTACAATCTTATAACGGTAATAATAAAAAGAAAAAGAAAATACCATAGGTTTGTCGTAAAACGGAAACCCCTGCATCTGCTTAAGGGCAGTAACAGCAGACGCAGTATCCTCAAAAACAACCCATGCTTGACCCTTATGTTTTAGGGTTTTGAATGCAAGTATCTCCAAGATTTTCCCAAATTGCGAGAACACAGCTTGCAGCGATTTCTTTAACTCTAATTCATTAAAAAAAAAATACATATTTATTATGTCTCATACAATCAAAATCAAGAATTTACACAAAAGGTTTCGGAGATAGAACAATTAGGGCAAAAAGACGTTTAAGAGTTACGGAATGTGGAAATAAAAAGAGGGTTACCGTCAAGTTTGATTTTTTCGTTGAGGTTGTTGATGTAAATGGTGTTATTTTGAGGAGTTTCGTTGCCGACCGTCATCTCCGCCATTTTTCGGTTTCGATTGTGCAGGATTTTCAGCAACGGAGGAGGGGTTTTCTTCCGCTTTTTTCACAAATCAAAAACTACGATTCCCAGGCCCAAAGTCTAAACGATCACTATGAAATCAGTAATGGGCTTTGTTGTATTTTTATCTATTGGGCCCAATCATCGTGTTGGGCCTACATAGTGACTAACTTTTACTTAAACGTTAGGGTGATAGTGATAACTTTACCGTTGATTACTGGTTGGAAAATTTTAAAAATAAAATTATGTATTACATATTTACATTGGGGTTGAGTTAGACCGCCCGTAGTGAGGCGTTTTTATAAAAAAAAATAAAAAAAAACGCCGAAACACGCCCTCAGCCCATTACGGCCCGGCGTTTTCGGGCGTTTTCCGAGCCAAATTTTGTTTTGGCGTTTTTTGAAACACGCCGAAATGGAAAATGTTTGGCCAATCAGATGAGGGCATGTGGGTTAGAGATGGAATGTGGGGTTTGATTTGGCCGGATTTTTGAGATTTGCCGGAATTTCAGCCGGATTTTTGAGTTGCAGGTCCGAAGAAGGGATGGAGGTCACGAAGAAGAAGGGTTTGAGTTGTGAGGTTTGTGGGTTGTTTTAAAACTTTGCTCTTGACACATTAGGCCCCTGTAGTTTTAAACTTCAATATCTTTAGTATTTTAAGTTTCAAAAATGCTATATCAGTCCCTAAAGTTTTGTTTATTAAATGTCTTATTTGAATCTTTTATAAAACTTAAAATTTTGCAATGTAATTTTTTAGTATTGTATTTTTTTTTTTTTTTTGTAATTTAATGAAGTATTTTAAGTTTTTAATTTAAAAAAAATTAAATAATTGTGTAATGATTGGATGGGGCGTTATTGGGCATTATTCCACTACGCCACTTTTGCAAAAACGCCCAATAATGCCCCCATGCTGACTGGACTGCCACATAGCAGAAAACGCCCCATGGTGGGGGCATTATCATCAAACCACTACGCATGGTCTTATAATACAAAGTATTTAAAAATAAGAAGGGTAAGAAGCCACCAGAGAGTGACAAGTGTCCTAGGAGAGATTAAATGGAATGGGTAATTTTGTCTACAAGAGGAAAGAGAATATGTACATGCAAGTCACATGTTATTTCCCCCCCCAATTTTTAAACGTCCGTAACTTTTTTATACATCATTTGTTTTTAAAAAAAATTATACCATAAAATCAAACGTTTTTTTATCTTTAATATGAGCACCATATTGTTATATTTTTCAAAAAAAATTCAAAAACCCAGTTGCATATTACACAATGGACATGATGTAAAACACAATGTAAAGTAGATCAAAAACACAATCAATGACAACAAATAAAGACACAATGGACAACATATTAAAACACAATGACCATAACGTATAACACAATGGCGATAACATATAACACAATAAGTATCAGACTAAATAAAAACACAACTGATGACAACAGATAAAAGACACAATTAATGACAGCAGATAAAAGACACAATGGAGAGCAGATGAAGACACAAACAAACTAAAAACACAATACACAACAAACTAAAACACAATGAACAAAGATAATAAAAAATTGAACAAATTATTAAAACACAATGGACAACATATTAAAACACAATAAATAACATATTAAACACAATGACCTGAACTAATAACACAATTTATAGAAAACCCAGATATAACACCATCTTCATTGTGTCATATATTGTGTTATAGGTTCTTATAAAAACGCAATGGATAGAACCCAAATTAACATTGTGTTATAGGTTTTGATAATAACACAATGGACATGATGTAAAACACAATGTAAAGTAGATCAAAAACACAATCAATGACAACAGCTAAAGACACAATGGACAACATACTAAAACACAATGAACATAACGTATAACACAATGGCGATAACATATAACATTAGTATCAGACTAAATAAAAACACAATTGATGACAACAGATAAAAGACACAATTAATGACAACAGATAAAAGACACAATGGAGAGCAGATGAAGACACAATGGAAAACAAACTAAAAACTGAATACACAACAAACTAAAACACAATGAACAAAAATAATAAAAAAAATTGAACAAATTATTAAAACACAATGGACAACATATTAAAACACAATGAATAACATATTAAACACAATGTCCTGAACTAATAACACAATTTATAGAAAACCCAGATATAACACCATCTTTATTGTGTTATAGGTTCTTATAAAAACGCAATGGATAGAACCCAAATTAACATTGTGTTATAGGTTTTGATAATAACACAATGTATAGAAACTCTACTGACCAAAACCCAGTTAAAAGACACAATGACCTGAACATTTAACACAATGCAAAAAAAACCCAGTAAAAATGAAATTTTTTATTTTATTTTTATATGATAATATGGTACTCATATTAAATATAAAAAAAACGCTCGTTAATATGGTGATTTTTTTTTAAAATGTCGTATGAAAAAGTTATGGACGTTTTAAATCGATGGGGGAATTGGCATGTGCCTTGCATGTGGAGAGAGAAAATCCATAAATATAGGATTCCATAAACCCTTCTATTATATCTCTAAAAATTTCTTTATATATAACATTATATGTTTTATTTGTAACTTTACCATCTACATTTAATATTAGTAAGTTGATCTTATCTCGACATGAACATTCTATAGAACACGTGATTAAAAGAAAGCGTGTTACATAGACCTGACTCGTATCCCTTTAGTATTTCTAGGGTGGAATGACACCATCGGAAAATTAATAACATTCCATCATAGATTATAACTAACTCAGGGTCGCTAAAAGGCTTGCTCTAAATCAGCTTGTTTATAAATGACCTGACCGCGATTGAGTCAAGATAAACTCCTTCGTTTGACTCGTCATGGAGCTAAAAAGGCTTCGCTAACAAGGCATGAAACTATGAGTTTCTTTTAGCCAGGCTTTAACTCAAAGTTCAAATCCGTTAAGGATAAATGAGTTAAGCCGAGCTTATGTCTTGTAACTTTAAATCCCAAAGCTTAAGCTTTTTCGGCTCTTTGAATCCCTACATCAAAGATCCTCTAATTTACTCTTGTAAAAATGTTGAAACGAATATATTATTTTTGTCTTGTTAAATGCAGGGGCGGGAGGGGGCGCCCGACCCCCCGAACTTTTCGCTTAATAGTGTTATATATAGAGTTTTCGTATAGAAATTCTTAGAGTAAACTGCCATTTTGGTCCATATGGTTTGGGCAGTTTTGTCATTTTAGTCCAAAACTTTTTAAATCTGGGTCCCGGTGGTTTGCATTTTTTTGCCATTTTAGTCCAAATCTCAAAAACTCTCATTTTTTACTGTTACAAGATGATTTTTTTGTCTTTTTGTGCAGGGGTAGTTTTGCCCATCTAATTTTAATATAACATATTAATAATTAATAAACTAAATTAATATACCATAAACATCTGCATCTGCATATACCATTGCAGACCAGAGAATTCTCAGATGGACCACCACCTGCTGCCACCCTCTCGCACCACCACCCCCACACAAACTTTTAAGAAATTCATATATCAGATAAATCACATAAATCACCACCGGAAGACAGGAGACAACTGATAAAAGAGAGAGAGAAAGCCACCGGAAGACAGGAGACAACAGCCACAACCACCGGTGATAACCTAAATCGCTGTATAAATCAGATAAAATAGAGAGAGAGAGAGAGAGAGAGAAAACCCTAACCATCTCACTGTTCCCGGTCAATCAACACCACCCTGTTCCCGATCAATCAACACCACCACATCTGTAACTTTCAACCCAACAACCCTCAAGGGCGCTGCCGTCTCAATCACAGACGTCCCACTGGTCACCAAATCCTCGACAATCGGACACGTTTGGTGTCACACCCCGATTTCCACGTGTCACCGGTGGGCCCGGTGGGGGAGTATCGTGACGTGGTTGGCAACATAATAGTCAAACAACACAATAATCAATATGCACAGCGGAAGCAATTTAAAAATATGATACAACCGAATTTATTATTGTAATAACAAATGTCACAATATTTGGAAGTTTATCCACAGATGGATCGAAATAAAATAGTATTAATAGTTCAACAGACTTCAGGCATCTTAAGCTTGCGAGACTTCTAATGATGCTAAGGAGAAATCCCAGCCAATTACGCATAGTACCTGCATTTAATCTTTTTGGGAAAATACGTCAGTTTACACTGGTAAATACAATCAACTGACTCATTTTGGAAAATGATTGAAAATTGGTTTGGATGCACGTGGCATAACCATTTTATTTAACTTGGGAGAATTATTTAATATTATAATCTTGTGAACGAATTACATGTTCCTTGTGCGTTCAGTAGCCCGGATCTTGTCCGGGTTAAAGATCAATAGACACACCACAATATTCTTTTGTGCACTGACGGGTGTACGCCTACACCCCGCGCTTAAGTCGTGGCCATTTCGTAAAATGATGCCAAGGATATCCGGGACATGGTCATTAACCCCCCCAAAGGATTTAAGTAACAAGACTGTTTAAACGAGCCGATCAAATTATTCAATTACCCACTCAATGGTGGAGGATTTGATGCCCGATCAAGCGGTATGCTATATACCGTAACCCAAGCCCGTATAGGGAAAATAAGTTAAAAGTATTTACCTGAGCAAAGTATAATTCACAATAAGCAAATTGCAAGTAGCTTTTACTGGTCCTCCTAATCTGGAACGAAGGTTTATAATAACCTATTAGAATCCTAACGGGTCTTTAGTTAAGCTTAAGCTTAGACCGGTTAGTTTCAAAGACACGGTTCGTACGCACGATTAAGCGAAGACCGGATAGAATGTGATTTAGACCCGACAAGTTCAGAGACTTGTTTAATATGGGTAATTCATATACATTCTGGATTTTGAGATAAAACCGATAAGGTTTGACCCGTTTCGGCTAATTTATGTAAACTTGTTACATAAACCGAACCGAACGCGAAATAAGCGTAACGGGTAATAATGAGAGCCATTTACAGGTTTCCTAAGTTAATATGCTCCAAATATGTTGTGACATCAGTAAGGTGTCTTTTATTATGCCCGAAACGAATTTAAACACAAACTATGCCCCGTAGGGGTAGTTTGGTCACTTTAAAGGTTGTAAAAGAGTTTAAATGTTAACCTGAGTTACAGGCCTGATGTAATCAGAAAATATACTCAATTTGCTAAGTTATATCAGTAGGTTAAAGCATATATGTGAAATTTATCAATTTTAACCAAACTATGCCCCGTAGGGGTATTTTGGTAATTTCACATAAGCCGAAAAGCTCAAAACTGAAGTCTGAGTTTATCAACCTTTGCTTACTGTTAAAATATTATAATTTGCCTCATATATCAGTAGGTATCACCCTTGGTATGTTTAAAATAGTTTTAGTACATACTATGCGTTAAAAACGCTTAAAAAGGCGATTAAAAGCCGTTTACGGGTTCGATACATAAAGCTGATATTTTTATACTTCCAGGAGGCTTAAAATAATTTATTTAACATATATAATCAGTAGAAAAAGGTTTGGAGTCGTTTAGATATGTAAAACTCATTTTATGGCCCGTAAGGGTAAAACCGACAATTACCGGATTAAGCCTACGACTACTAGTTATGCTCAGCCTAAAATTAATTAAAAATCTTTAAAAATCCCAAAATAATATATTACATCAGTGGGTAAATATTTTGGTATCAAAAAGTAGGCTTAACTAGGCTATACGCTAATTACACCATTTAGTTAACATAAAGCTTTCATTTTGCGCTAATGAGCATAACTCTCAATCTACACCTCAAACTGATGTCAAACTTTGCATACAAGTTTATATATCAGTAATTAAAGTTTCTACTCTTTTACATTTCCAAAAATCACGTTTTAAGGTAATAAGGGCATAATGGTCAACATATGAGCAATTAACGGAATCATGCATATTAATTGGATAACTAATGATCTGAGGTGTATAATCATAGAGGGTTATACTAGCATGTAACCTGGTCCAAATTAAGCTCTAAGGCATTTCTAAAACATACCTAAACGGGTCAGAAATGAAAGTCAAAGTATAAGTCAAACTATGCGACTTTCGATTCCGAACCGGGTCTAAACAGGAAATTGTCGGGTTGAACATGTTTAGACATGTTCTTACACTTATTACCAAGGTATATTAATGATCAAACAGGTTGTATATGTTCTACATTGCTAATTATGAATAAATTGAAATTTAATTATCCTGTTGACTTTTTCTTAGCAAGTTTGACCCGAGTTTTGACCTGGTTAGAATGGTAATCATGGGGAACCCTTTTAGGGTTTTATTACCCACATAATTACCAACTTATAACTACTTTTAATTCGATATTTGACTGGGCCATTATTAATTAATCTCGAAGTCAAACCGTAATTACGATGGTTTGACTTTTAGCTAAATAACTAAGCTAAACATTATTAAAGAAGGATTAGCAAACTTACAAGTGTCTAATGGTTGATTAAGAAGGCCTGGAAAGTGCACCTGTGCTCCACAATTGATCAGAAGTTTGTTTAAGGGATGAATGATCAAGTGTTGCACTTATGTGTTTTATATAGTGAACATAGACACCACAATGTGTTGACAAACAGGTCTACTACTGACCATAACATTCCCACATGTGTCCCTAGTGTTTAGGGGTTGTTTAGAGGTCAAGAGGGATGAGGAAAACCGTTAAAAATCAGTTTCATGCGCGTAACAGTAAAACATCAACTTTTCTGTCGCTGGGCACTGCTTGCGCACCGTAAGGCTCCTGTTGTTGCGGTGCGCAAGCGTTCATCAGCAGCCAAAATTTTTGTTCTTTCATGCATTTGAAAGGGCAACATCATATTCTGACTTTGGGACATTGTTTTATCAATTAGGGGCCCTTAAAATGTGTCTTGTACTATTACATACCCTACCATTTGGTATGTTTCAATGAATGCTTAATGAAAGTGCCGAACAATAAGGTTTACCGTAGAGATTTTCTTCGTAGGAGTCCACTACCTCAATTATTGTCAAGAATTTCTGGATTTAGATGTTTAAGATATATATAATTGGGTCTTGGGATTTATAATTGAGGTCGTTCAGAGGTAAAAATTAACATGACGCCACTTTTAAATCCTGCCAAAACATCTTTATTACATCCGGGTTTACAACGCGTTTTGTCTTTCATGACACGTGTCGTTATTTTATTGAACACGAATTTTCGAGGTGTTACATCCTCACCCCCTTAAAATAAATCTCGACCCGAGATTTACTGAAACAAATAAGGGTATTTTTCTTTCATGGTGGATTCAACCTCCCACGTATATTCGGGACCTCTACGGGCATCCCATTTGACCTTTACAATAGGTACATGCTTCCTTCGAAGCTTCTTAACCTGTCGATCTTCAATCGACAAAGGTTTTTCCACAAATTTTAAGCTCTCATCTATATGCACATCTGTATGTGGTATAACCAGTGATTCATCAGCGAAATACTTCTTCAGATTACAGATGTGGAACACATTGTGAATTCCACTGAGCTCTTCTGGTAAGTTTAATTTATAGGCAACTGACCCGACACGTTCGATAACCTCGAAAGGTCCTATGTATCTCGGGCTTAGCTTGCCTTTCTTACCAAACCGCATCACTCCCTTCCAGGGTGACACTTTAAGTAGGACTTTGTCACCCACTTCGAAGTGAAAATCTTTATGCTTTGGATCAGCGTAACTCTTCTGCCTATCCCGGGCAGCTTTGAGACGGTCACGAATCTGGACAATTTTGTCCGTTGTTTCGAACACTATCTCTGGTCCTGATAATTGGACATCTCCAACTTCCGCCCAACAAACTGGCGTTCTACACTTTCTACCATATAATGCCTCAAAAGGCGCAGCCTTTATGCTGGTGTGGTAGCTATTTTTGTAGGAGAACTCAATTAGTGGTAGGTGCTTATCCCAACTACCACCCAAATCGATCACACATGCACGTAGCATGTCTTCCAACGTTTGAATAGTACGCTCACTCTTAACCAAACGATATCCGATTATCCACGACGAGACCTCATTCTTAACCAAACGTTTTCGTTGTTCAATACACATACCATTCTTATACTCGCATTCGTTTATTAGGTCATTCGTTCACTCTTATACCTCCATTATTCCTCGCTATTCTCTGCCTTTTATACAAACCTCGTTTGTAATTAATTGGTTTAAACATTCGAACCCTAAAATGCTTTCTTACTTTTATAACTATTTTCCATTCTTAATTTATGCACAAACATACTTAGTTAGCCGTTACCTCCAAAACCTTTTTTTTTATTTCAAATACCTAACTTCCTCGTTTTTCACCGATAAAGAATTCTCTACAAAACTAAGATTTGTCAATGCTCTTTAAAACCAACGAAAATTTTCTTACAACCAACAGTGCGGCCACACTTTTCGTCGAAACGCTTACTGTTTTATACGAAAGTTTCACTTCTTAGATGTCATGTTTTAAAATACCTCCCCATTTCGAGTTATTCTAAGTCGCTTAAACTCACTATGCCTATACACACACACATACACGTTTTAATTTTGTTTAACATCTCAAATCATTTTTAGTCAAATGAACTCCTTTTACAAATCTACCTTTTCGTTCCTCAGATTTTCGTACTTTTCAAACACTCCCAAGCCCCGATTTTAGACAATCACTTTTCTAACCAAAAAGTCTTTTAAAGTCTTCTTCTTGAATAAATTTCGGGACGAAATTTCCTAAAGGAGGGGAGACTGTAACGCCTCGCTTTTTCGTAACTTTCCTTAATTAAAAAGCTTGTAACACATTTCTATTTTTGGAAAATTTTAATCTCTCGTTATCGTATTTCGTTGCGTATCATTGTAATCCAAGACCTTGATCGGAATAAAATTTATTTATTTTTCATACGAATTATACTCCGTTTATTTAATCCTTAAATACATTTGTTACGTGCTCGTACCTCGTAAACACATTATTATATGATCCTTGTGCATTGAAATATAATATGTAAATGTGAAACTTAGTGGTTAAAGTGAAAGAAAATATATCAACTGAAAATGGCCAAACTTGCGGCCAGACCTTGTTCGCAGCCTTTAATGGCAGTCTTAAGGGTTTTTTTGTATAAATTATTATTAAACTCAACTACTTACATTCAATGCTCACCGTTTACCGAGTAACATTTAAACCACTCTACTACCTTGAGACTTGATACAAGACCCATGCCTAAATGCCTTATAAATGAAAGTTTGGTTTTCTTTAAAACCACTTTGCCGCCAACTGTGTGACAGCTCATACATACCTTCCTAATCCTCACATCATGAGCTTAGTCAACTTTCTTGGTAACCTTCATTCCCTGTACACCCGTTTCCTAAATTTTGTTTTTATATATTATCGATCACCATTCTCATACCAGCCGACTACCGACGCCGGCTTCTTCTTCCGTCAAACACCCCCACCACACGACACCCTCATACACTCTCCAACCTTCCTTCGCTGACCTGCACACTCCCCGGAGTAACCGAAGCTGAGCGGACTGAAGAGGAACTCGAAGCGGCATTTCTCATACGTGTTCACAAGGGGAATCACCGGAGCCACGCCTTTCACCGGAGCTCCAACTAAACCGCCGGGAAACCATAACCGCGTCGGAGAAGACGACCGGAGTTTCGACAGAACTTTCAAATCATTTCGGTATACCCTCTCCCCTGTTGGAAATCTTATGTTTTCGATGTTAAAACTCATCCAAACAAAACAACTAGATCCTAATAAACCGAGTAATCAGTTTGTCGTTTGTTCTTTTTGAAATAAAACAAATGAACTGTTTGATCATTTAAGTGAAAAAAAAAACGAACAACGACGGAAAATAGCGGGTTTTCGTTTGTGTGGTTTCGCAATTTCATAGACCATTTGATTTTATTAAATGAAGAAAGCAGATTATAAAAGTATAGTGATTGTGTTTGTACAGTCACTGTCGAATTCTTTTAATGAAGAAGAAGGCTACACTATTACAAATATATGAATGAATTAAAAATGAGACCTTTTCAAATAAGTGGCTGACTAGTTGGTTATTTCTTTTAGTTTTAATTTTCTTTTGAATATAATTTAAGATATATTTTTGAAACCCAATTTATTGATGGACTGTTAATGATTTATTTCTAAATCTTGATAAAAACCTAATACAAGAATAAGACTTATACCAAATAAGTAATAAGGATAGTCAACGAAAGGTTAGACAATAATTGATAAGGTTTTACTAATCTACAAATAATAACAATTTATTATAATCTTTTTATAACATTAAACGTCAATATCTGGATAAATTATCTTATAATTAATTTATTTAACTTATAAATAATAATGAGATCGCGTTATGATTATTTAGGGTAAACGTTTCCTGATCATTCTCTTGGGTTTCCCAATCTTACTCGTACATTATTTACAAGAAATCGCGACGCAACCACTGTGAGTATACTCGATCCCTTTTTCCCCTTTACACTTTGGGATGCAACATGTATAACTATGCAAACAACTTTTGAACTAAACATACTCAATCTTTGAACGAAGCATGAAACTAATGTGACTTACTTGCTATTCTTGTATGCTCTATGAACGATTTGGAACGTTATATGCTCATTGACTTGCTCCCCCACCTTAACAATTATAGCGCTATAGGATTAACGCCCCGCCCGCTATTCTATTGGGTATTGTTAAGTTACCACCTCGCTAAACTATTGGGATTAGGCTATTTTATGCGTTGTATTCTAGGGTTTGATCATATTGTACGCCAAAATTGCATACTAGTAATCACATATTATGAATCATGTTGGATTTGAGTTTTTATTCTATTATGCTATGTAAACAAACTTGTATACTCGCCATTGCTTTTGCATTGAAACTCTATTTTAATACATGTTGCAGGTTGAATATTGAAGTATGGATGAATGATGAAACAAGTTTAGGGTGGACTAGATACACACCTTTAATCTATTTATCTTTTGATGTTATGTGGAATTTGAACAATGTTGTTATTTCTATTTTAAATGTTGTATGACAACTTAGCACTTGCAATGAAATTTGAATTTAATTAAATATTGTCACATAGTGTTATGAAGTCTCTAGCAATCTATACACACTTCGTCTCATCCCGATGTTTCCGCCATCGGTTGGGGTGTGACAGATTGGTATCAGAGCCATAACTATAGGGAATTAGGAAAAGTAGGAATGCTTTTACCTAGTCTATAGTTTTAGAGCTTTATCCTTATGTTTTGCTTGAAACTACTACATGATACTTTATTTGTTTCTTATTTATGCTCTTTTAAACATATATGTCACTTATGTGTAATTATTTAACATGTTATTCTTATGTGTTAATACTTGTTTTATTATGTGTTAATACTTGTTTCATTGTTCGATTCTTTATGTGTTATTCTTGACATATCTCTCTAAGTGTTAATACTTGTTTTATTATTTCATTCTTTATGTACCATTATTGATATGCTTTCTTATGTGCTTATACTTGTTTGTGTATTCCTTTGGCATGCACTTTTCCTCATGCATTTTACTCGATTATTCTAAATCCGACAACACTCATATTGTACAAACGAGATGAGTTTACCAAAATAGGCGTGATACCCACAATTTGGTAAACGACTCCCAATCCTCTTAATTCTATTTTTGCATGAAATTATACCATTAAGTTAGGGGTGAGACCCACACCTTGATGGAAATTTCAAATTTTCAATTTCAAATTCTAGTGGACCCCCGTCAACGTGTCAAATTTTGATTTTGACCCGACGAGCACCAACCACATGTAGGGTACAAAGTCGTCAAGTTAGGGGTGAAACCCGCACCTCGTCGACTGGTCCCACTCCTTGATTTTCATAAATCCCGCCAAGTCTCGAATTTTCGATTGAATTGGGGCATGTAGTAACTGGAAGGGTGAATACCGTTAACCGACTTGTCGGCGAGAGTATACCACCTATTAGGCCAAAGCATGCTTTTCAATTTCAAAAGACCTTTCGATCACTTTGGTTAGTCAACGTTTCGTTTTGGAACCATCCAAGTTTCTTTTTATCGAACTTACGCTTTATTATTTTCGATCTTTTATGATGAAACTCTCTCTTGTCAATTTTGAACCATTTTTTAGATTTCATTTTTGCGCATACACCATACTATTACTTTTCATACAATTAAACATTATTAGCAAGCATAATTTCACGTAATTTTATTTACACTTTTGTAACAACGAGTGGAGACATATCATCAAGATAGGAGTGATTTCCTTACCTTGACGATTGACTCCGCTTCTTTTCTCATCTTACAACGACCTCACCAACAGATTATGGGTGATTCTCTTACCTAGGTGATCGTTACCAATACTTTCTTTTAATAGCCTATATTATGTAAACACGATTATGTTTATATCTAAATCGTTTATCATTAGTCAAATCTCTAATTATATCAAAATGCATTGTTTATATAAACGAACTTCTTATCTTACAATCTATTTTCATATGACTTACACACACAAAATTCACAATTTTTCCGTAAAGGCTTATTTCTCGACATTCAAAATTTCACGAAATGTTACACGTCAACTTAGTCGGTCTAACAAACCCATTGCCCACGAAATTTCATATTCAACGTAATTATTAAAACAAGCTCACCTCATATCATTAACCAAGAAATCTTCTATTTTCGATTGGGAACCAAACCAACTGTTTGCACACACCTATAAAATATTACAACTATTATTCAACATTTACTAAAACTTCTCTCAAAAGCAATAAAACATTTTATTAAAAGACGCTTTTCAACAATCACTAAGTTCATATACCAAATCTTTTTTTTTCTAAGGATCAACTTTTTCACAAGAATTTGTAAGTTTCAAAAATTTCTAATACAAAATTTCTTAAAACGATGCAAACTTATTAGTCTCTAGAACTTTTCAAAACCTCACTCGATACGTCAGTTAAATTCAAAACACGTGGGCAAGGAAACTTCATAGGAACCAATAATTTTCAACTATATCAATCCTTCAAAAACCATAGTAGCATTTCCAACCTTTTTACAAGGTACGTTTCACATAACACATAGACGTTTTATACTTTCTTTACATTCACAAACTAGAGTTTATATTTTGTGACAACTCAATCTGTTTTAACTTCACGTTTTACGCAAACAACTATATATGCATATCATCTTACACGTTTTGGCCAATATCTCACAACAATTTCACGCGTGCCACTCGTTTTTTTTTCTTTCATACTCAAAACTTTTAGGTAGTGTTTGGTATGAGGTAATGGAGGAAGGAATGGAATAATCCATTCTTAAAGAATGAAAATAGGATTGTTTGGTTGGTTACAGGAAAGGAATCAAGCATTACATACACCATTCCATTCCCTCTAAATGAGCCCTTAACTATTCCAGCGCCCCACCCAGTTTTTTTTTTCATTCCGTTCTTTTTCTCCTCCTTTCTCGATTTTGCCCTTGATTTTTTCACAAACTCCCTTTCCCCTCATTTAATTATTAAACCAGTAAAAAATAACATGCTCTTCTCCTCTTTCCGTTACTCAGACGGCCTAATAGCAATCAGAGTCTCATCCTACACCGCATTCATTATTCAACGCTCTATAAAGTTCATCTTCTCCATTGAAGAATTTTGATCAGATGTCTTCGTAGCTGTGTGGCCGTTCTATAATCGAGAGGCTTCATCATTGACGAACTTCATCGGGAAATTCCATGTGAGGTCGGAATACCCGTTTTTGTCCATACAAGCTTTTTGCTGTTGAACCTTCCCCGGTGGTGCTGGAGATGTAAGCGACAGTGTAGACATAATTTGTGCTTGTGCATATGGATTTTCTAAATGCAGAAATCAACGAAGTATAAATTCAGGTTCACTCAAGATCAATTTGTCTAATTGTACTCGGAGTTTTATATGTACATTCGGCGTCGCTTTTGCCTCCGATACCAATCCGAACGAGTCTAATGAGGTAGATAAGCTCCAATTTCCCCATCTCAAAATGTTACGTTTTATGGCTTACATGTGTATTATGTGATTTTGTTGTTGTATGTTCTGTTTTATGTGTATTAATTAGACGCAAAACACTTATTTGATCAATGGTTCTGTTGCTTGAATTGAAATATCGTTGGGTTTTATGTGATGATTCTGATTCCTGATGGTTTGATGTAGGTTGTATCAGCTCAAATTGATGTTGTATCAGTCCTTTGTTTCATGGGAATGGGATAACCATTTGATTAGAAATATATTATTTATGACTTGTTTTTTTATTAACGCAAAAGTATATGTATTCTGTTCTTATTTCTTACACACATATATATTATTTTACTTTTGAAATTTGTGTACTGTGATTTGTTTAGCATATTGTGTGTTGTGAATATTGGTCAATTTTCTTTATTTTGAGGCAGGGTATTTTTGTCATTTTTAATAATTTATTTCATTCACATACGTGTAACCAAACAGGACAATGGAATGGTAATAATCTATTTCATTCCATCGTCCATTCCATTCCCTTGTATATTCCATTCACTCGCCAATTCCATTAACTCATACCAAACAGACCCTTAATCTTTTAAGCGCATAAACTCGTGTATTTTGATTTATACTATAAACAAAATCATTATTTCCTACATCCATACTTATACGTTTCATGCCTTCACGTATGTTCACACTTACACATTTATGTTATACTCATGATTCAAAATTCATACGTTTTACGTTTATACATACACTCACGATTATACATTTACGTTGTACTTACATTTATGTTTATACTACATTCCTATTCATGATCATACATTTTATGTTTTCATTTACACTTATACAACTTTGCTTACACTTATATTCATAAACATATATTTTATTCATACTTAAACCTTCATGTTTTACACCTATATTCACGTTCATATCTATGCTCATACATCTTATGTTCACACTTATACTCGTATTCAAACTCATACGCCTTGTGTTTATACTTGTGTTCGTACTCACATTTATACTCATTTTTTTTCATACACGTTGTGCTTATACTTGTAATCATACCCTTGTCATGCGATTTGTGTTTATGCTCACGTGCATATTCATGTTTAAACTTATACCATAATCATGCTTTTCGTTTTACTCAAAATTTATACCCTCGCACCTGTACGCGAGCGAAACCCGAGGGATTCGCTTACGTTGGTCTTATACTAATTGGAACGCAAACATGCTTACATGCTACATTTCTATACACACACAGTCTCATTTTCAGAATTCATGCATACCTTACTTTATACGCAACTAGTACAAGCTATGCGGATCATGCAACGATCAATATAATCGCGGGTGCACACGGGATTATAGTGATGGGCGTATGAGAAACCATAGAGTGTACTACTGCGTATGATAAGACACGGAACGTAACATGACACCGAATACGAGATGGGCGTAATATGGTCAAAACATGGTGGATACGCCGCTGGTACATCCTATATATAAGTGTTTTCACCATGTTACCAAACTTTCGTCAAACGTGCCATGAAAAATTCGGTGTTTTGCAGACCATATTTGGACCTAATATGCAAACTTTAACAACTCACAAATGCATTGCTAAACACACGATATCCGATTATCCACGACGAGACCTCATTCTTAACCAAACGTTTTCGTTGTTCAATACACATACCATTCTTATACTCGCATTCGTTTATTAGGTCATTCGTTCACTCTTATACCTCCATTATTCCTCGCTATTCTCTGCCTTTTATACAAACCTCGTTTGTAATTAATTGGTTTAAACATTCGAACCCTAAAATGCTTTCTTACTTTTATAACTATTTTCCATTCTTAATTTATGCACAAACATACTTAGTTGGCCGTTACCTCCAAAACTTTTTTTTTTTTATTTCAAATACCTAACTTCCTCGTTTTTCACCGATAAAGAATTCTCTACAAAACTAAGATTTGTCAATGCTCTTTAAAACCAACGAAAATTTTCTTACAACCAACAGTGCGACCACACTTTTCGTCGAAACGCTTACTGTTTTATACGAAAGTTTCACTTCTTAGATGTCATGTTTTAAAATACCTCCCCATTTCGAGTTATTCTAAGTCGCTTAAACTCACTATGCCTATACACACACACATACACGTTTTAATTTTGTTTAACATCTCAAATCATTTTTAGTCAAATGAACTCCTTTTACAAATCTACCTTTTCGTTCCTCAGATTTTCGTACTTTTCAAACACTCCCAAGCCCCGATTTTAGACAATCACTTTTCTAACCAAAAAGTCTTTTAAAGTCTTCTTCTTGAATAAATTTCGGGACGAAATTTCCTAAAGGAGGGGAGACTGTAACGCCTCGCTTTTTCGTAACTTTCCTTAATTAGAAAGCTTGTAACGCATTTCTATTTTTGGAAAATTTTAATCTCTCGTTATCGTATTTCGTTGCGTATCATTGTAATCCAAGACCTTGATCGGAATAAAATTTATTTATTTTTCATACGAATTATACTCCGTTTATTTAATCCTTAAATACATTTGTTACGTGCTCGTACCTCGTAAACACATTATTATATGATCCTTGTGCATTGAAATATAATATGTAAATATGAAACTTAGTGGTTAAAGTCAATGTTGTAAAAGGCGCTAGGCGCTAGTCGGGCGGTGAGGTACAGCCTAGGGATTAATCGGGATTAATCGGAATGGGATTTTTATATGTATTTTTTCAAAATTATATATATATACTCAATAATATAAAAATAATACTTCAAAATTCACATAAATACTTCAAGTTTCAGATAGTATGGTTTGATTTTGACCGATTTTGACCAATTTTGACCGCCTAGGATCGCCTAGGACCGCCTAGGACCGATTTTGATCGATTTTGACCGACTAATATTGTCCAATTAATCCGATTTTTGACCGCCTAGGACCGATTTTGACCGCCTAGGACCGATTTTGACCGATTTTTGACCATGACCGATTAATTGACCGCCTAGCTCAAGATTAGGCAGTAGATGACCGCCTAGCGCCTAGGCGCCGATTAATCGGCCGCCTAGGCCGATTTCTGCAACCATGGTTAAAGTGAAAGAAAATATATCAACTGAAAATGGCCAAACTTGCGGCCAGACCTTGTTCGCAGCCTTTAATGGCAGTCTTAAGGGTTTTTTTTGTATTAATTATTATTAAACTCAACTACTTACATTCAATGCTCACCGTTTACCGAGTAACATTTAAACCACTCTACTACCTTGAGACTTGATACAAGACCCATGCCTTATAAATGAAAGTTTGGTTTTCTTTAAAACCACTTTGCCGCCAACTGTGTGACAGCTCATACATACCTTCCTAATCCTCACATCATGAGCTTAGTCAACTTTCTTGGTAACCTTCATTCCCTGTACACCCGTTTCCTAAATTTTGTTTTTATATATTATCGATCACCATTCTCATACCAGCCGACTACCGACGCCGGCTTCTTCTTCCGTCAAACACCCCCACCACACGACACCCTCATACACTCTCCAACCTTCCTTCGCTGACCTGCACACTCCCCGGAGTAACCGAAGCTGAGCGGACTGAAGAGGAACTCGAAGCGGCATTTCTCATACGTGTTCACAAGGGGAATCACCGGAGCCACGCCTTTCACCGGAGCTCCAACTAAACCGCCGGGAAACCATAACCGCGTCGGAGAAGACGACCGGAGTTTCGACAGAACTTTCAAATCATTTCGGTATACCCTCTCCCCTGTTGGAAATCTTATGTTTTCGATGTTAAAACTCATCCAAACAAAACAACTAGATCCTAATAAACCGAGTAATCAGTTTGTCGTTTGTTCTTTTTGAAATAAAACAAATGAACTGTTTGATCATTTAAGTGAAAAAAAAAACGAACAACGACGGAAAATAGCGGGTTTTCGTTTGTGTGGTTTCGCAATTTCATAGACCATTTGATTTTATTAAATGAAGAAAGCAGATTATAAAAGTATAGTGATTGTGTTTGTACAGTCACTGTCGAATTCTTTTAATGAAGAAGAAGGCTACACTATTACAAATATATGAATGAATTAAAAATGAGACCTTTTCAAATAAGTGGCTGACTAGTTGGTTATTTCTTTTAGTTTTAATTTTCTTTTGAATATAATTTAAGATATATTTTTGAAACCCAATTTATTGATGGACTGTTAATGATTTATTTCTAAATCTTGATAAAAACCTAATACAAGAATAAGACTTATACCAAATAAGTAATAAGGATAGTCAACGAAAGGTTAGACAATAATTGATAAGGTTTTACTAATCTACAAATAATAACAATTTATTATAATCTTTTTATAACATTAAACGTCAATATCTGGATAAATTATCTTATAATTAATTTATTTAACTTATAAATAATAATGAGATCGCGTTATGATTATTTAGGGTAAACGTTTCCTGATCATTCTCTTGGGTTTCCCAATCTTACTCGTACATTATTTACAAGAAATCGCGACGCAACCACTGTGAGTATACTCGATCCCTTTTTCCCCTTTACACTTTGGGATGCAACATGTATAACTATGCAAACAACTTTTGAACTAAACATACTCAATCTTTGAACGAAGCATGAAACTAATGTGACTTACTTGCTATTCTTGTATGCTCTATGAACGATTTGGAACGTTATATGCTCATTGACTTGCTCCCCCACCTTAACAATTATAGCGCTATAGGATTAACGCCCCGCCCGCTATTCTATTGGGTATTGTTAAGTTACCACCTCGCTAAACTATTGGGATTAGGCTATTTTATGCGTTGTATTCTAGGGTTTGATCATATTGTACGCCAAAATTGCATACTAGTAATCACATATTATGAATCATGTTGGATTTGAGTTTTTATTCTATTATGCTATGTAAACAAACTTGTATACTCGCCATTGCTTTTGCATTGAAACTCTATTTTAATACATGTTGCAGGTTGAATATTGAAGTATGGATGAATGATGAAACAAGTTTAGGGTGGACTAGATACACACCTTTAATCTATTTATCTTTTGATGTTATGTGGAATTTGAACAATGTTGTTATTTCTATTTTAAATGTTGTATGACAACTTAGCACTTGCAATGAAATTTGAATTTAATTAAATATTGTCACATAGTGTTATGAAGTCTCTAGCAATCTATACACACTTCGTCTCATCCCGATGTTTCCGCCATCGGTTGGGGTGTGACAGATTGGTATCAGAGCCATAACTATAGGGAATTAGGAAAAGTAGGAATGCTTTTACCTAGTCTATAGTTTTAGAGCTTTATCCTTATGTTTTGCTTGAAACTACTACATGATACTTTATTTGTTTCTTATTTATGCTCTTTTAAACATATATGTCACTTATGTGTAATTATTTAACATGTTATTCTTATGTGTTAATACTTGTTTTATTATGTGTTAATACTTGTTTCATTGTTCGATTCTTTATGTGTTATTCTTGACATATCTCTCTAAGTGTTAATACTTGTTTTATTATTTCATTCTTTATGTACCATTATTGATATGCTTTCTTATGTGCTTATACTTGTTTGTGTATTCCTTTGGCATGCACTTTTCCTCATGCATTTTACTCGATTATTCTAAATCCGACAACACTCATATTGTACAAACGAGATGAGTTTACCAAAATAGGCGTGATACCCACAATTTGGTAAACGACTCCCAATCCTCTTAATTCTATTTTTGCATGAAATTATACCATTAAGTTAGGGGTGAGACCCACACCTTGATGGAAATTTCAAATTTTCAATTTCAAATTCTAGTGGACCCCCGTCAACGTGTCAAATTTTGATTTTGACCCGACGAGCACCAACCACATGTAGGGTACAAAGTCGTCAAGTTAGGGGTGAAACCCGCACCTCGTCGACTGGTCCCACTCCTTGATTTTCATAAATCCCGCCAAGTCTCGAATTTCTGTAGGCGTCTTTGGCTCTTGCCAGTTCATTACGGCTACGAATTTCTGTAGGCGTCTTTGGCTCTTGCCAGTTCATTACGGCTTCAACCTTAGCGGGATCCACCTGGATACCACGCTCGCTAACCACATGTCCAAGGAATTGGACTTCACGAAGCCAAAATTCACATTTAGAGAATTTGGCATAGAGCTTCTCCTGCTGAAGTAATTCCAGAATGCATCGAAGGTGTTTCTCATGGTCAGCTTGGTTCTTCGAGTAGATGAGGATGTCGTCAATGAAAACGATGACGAATTTATCCAAGTAAGGCTTGCAGACGCGATTCATGAGATCCATGAACGCGGCTGGTGCATTAGTGAGCCCAAAAGGCATCACTAGGAACTCGTAGTGACCGTAACGAGTCCTAAATGCGGTCTTGTGGACATCTTCATCTTTAACCTTCAACTGATGGTAGCCTGACCTCAAATCAATCTTCGATAAATAACTTGCCCCTTGAAGCTGATCGAACAGATCGTCGATCCTGGGTAAAGGATACCTATTCTTGATCGTGACTTTATTAAGCTCGCGATAGTCGATGCACAGACGCATCGACCCATCCTTCTTCTTGACAAACAGGATTGGCGCGCCCCAAGGAGACGAGCTAGGTCTAATGAAACCTTTAGCCAGCAATTCATCTAGCTATGTCCTCAACTCCTTCATTTCTGTGGGTGCCAATCTGTATGGTGCTCTAGCAACAGGTGCTGCTCCGGGGATGATGTCGATTCTGAATTCAACTTGTCTATCCGGTGGTAAACCAGGTAGATATTCGGGAAAAACTTCTGGGTATTCAGAAATGACAGTGATGTCTTCTATCTTTGGTTTAGGCTCATCAATGATCACCTGTGCCATGTAGATGACACAACCCTTCTTTAAACACTTGGAAGCCTTGAGCATAGTCACTTGCTCAGGCAATCCATACTGGGTATCTCCCCGAATGGTAAGTGATTCACCAGACGGAGTCTTAATCACCACTTGCTTTCTGTTGCAGACGATTTGGGCCTGGTTATGAGATAACCAGTCCATACCCAAGACTATGTCAAAACCGGCTAATTTAAATGGAAGTAGAGACAGAGGAAAATAATGGTTCTTAATGGATACAACACATCCATCTAACACAGTTGAGACGGTTTCTAGGGTGCCATCCGCTAACTCCACCTCATAATTCACACTTAAGGTTTTGACAGGTAATTTCAGCAATTTGCAAAATTTATGATCTACAAACGACTTATCAGCGCCTGAATCAAATAGTACTCTTGCATAGACATCATTTACAAGGAAAGTACCTGTAATAACGTTGTCGTCTAGAATCGCTTCCTTTGCGTCCATTCTGAAGACTCTAGCATTAGTCTTCTTGGCCTCTTCAGGCTTCTTGGTGTACTTAGGGCAGTTGGTTTTAATGTGGCCCTTTTCATTGCAACGGTAGCACGTTGCGTCTTTCATCTTCTTGCAATCCAAGGTTTTGTGATCCGTGGACTTGCATATACCACAAGCATAGGTTTTTGACTGAGTCTGTGAGTTCGACTCAAGTCTGCACTTTCCATAGTGCTGTTTCTTGCAAATTTTGCATTTGGGCTTCTCACCAGAGTGATGCCCATCCTTCCTTGACTCCGATCCTTTCTTGTTGTCACCGTTCCCACGGTGTTTCTTGTTCGATCTTTGTGAACTATCATCTTCATGTTTTCTCTTCTCAGCCTCTTTGTTTCTCAGCGATCTTTGTCGGACCGCATCCAGAGTAAGTGACAAGGATATGTCAGCTACAGACCTGAAGGTAGCGCGCCGAGAAGCTTTTACGCTTACCTTGATTTCCGGGGCTAAACCACCGATAAAACGAGCGATTCTTTTTGGCTCCGGGGTTACCAGATATGGAACCAACCGGGACATCATGTTGAAGCTCGTTAGGTAAGCTTGACAGTCAAGGTTTGTCATCACCAATGATAGAAAATCAGATTCTATCTTCTCCACCTCATGTTGAGGGCAGTAATTTTCCCTGATAAGGGCAACAAATTGATCCCATGACATATTGTACAATGGGATTTTCCTGGTGGCTTGAATCAGAGATCTCCACCATGCTAAAGCTTCACCCTTAAAGGACTGCGACACAAACTTAACCACATCCCTCTCCGCACATCCGCTGATATCCACAACCGTGTCCATCTCGTCTAACCACGTCATGCAGTCGACGACTCGCTTTTCCCCAGTAAAATCCCTGGGCTTACAAGACACGAAGTACTTATAGGAGCAACCCTTGTTACGGGGTTCTTGATTCAGCACTATCTGCTGAGATGGGACACTTTGATGGTTGGTGGACTGACGATCATCACCATTTTTCTTGGGTCCATCATTTTTGGGAGGTGGCTTGCTGTGAGCCTCAGAGTGTGTTTTGGGCTTTGAGGGCGGCGTAGATAGGGTCCTACTCCGAGTCCCACTATAATCTTCGTACTGCCGTTCCAAGGCCCTTGTAACTGCGCCATCAACTAGCGCTTTCAATTCAGCACCCGTCAAAGTAATTCGGGCGTTATCGTTTTCCTCCACTGGATGGCTATTTATTTCGTCAGAATTAGCCATTTTAATTGAACTGTTACAAAAAACAAGGACAATAGTTTACTTGGGAGTTTATCATGGAATTGTCTTTTATGGCAATTCATTAACCATGGTACAGAGACCATATTTGGTTAATTTATAATCATATTTATTTAGGATTTCTATTATAATTTATCCTAATTATAAAACAATAACAGTTTTATTTGTGGCACAAAAGGCATAGTCACATGGACACTTTTAATTTAATCTATGATTTCAGAGAATCAAAACATTAAGGTATACTGGCACAATAGGCCTAGTCACAAGGACGTTTATAAATTATAAGCTATGATTTCAGAGAATCAACGCATGAAGGTTTGAACCTAGTTCATTACCCTTATTTGACAGGGAGTCATTGCTACCACTGTCTTTTGGCTCATGTAGAAACGAGCAAGGCCCGTAGGCATTATATTACCAATGTATGGTAAAAATATGATCATCTTAATTGATGATCTTAACCCATGATTCAGAGATCATTAAATTGGGTTAGGAATCTTCTAAAGAATCCTTATACATATAAAAATGACGTGTGATTTTAACGAATCACGTCTGCCATGAGTGTTAACATGTTTTCAGATGTTAACTTGGATTTGAATCTTTTAAACAGGTCTTACCATCTTGGCCCGGTCTTATAATGACCCAAAGGCTAGGTTTCACACTTTAAGATTCTTAATTAATAATTGCATAGGCAAATTATTTCAAAAGAAATGATTTTAATTTATTTATTTCATTTATAATTTATATATGCACATAATGGCAAACATGAAATTTATAAAACATCCATTGCATTAATTTATTATAATATTACACGCTGCCCTGAACGGGTCTTTTTCAACAACAATTTACCCACGCAGGGGTCAATCAATATGCTAGTCCACGCAGGGACTTTAAACAATCATAATAGTCCACGCAGGGACCTTAAACAAACAAACTAGTCCACACAGGGACTTTAAGCAAACATCATACCCTCGCAGGGGTTAACGGAAGATAGACCCACGCAGGGGTCAAAACAAACACACATACATACCCTCGCAGGGGCTTAAACAAATACAACAAATACAGGCCCACGCAGGGGCTCAACTGATACAAGGAAAAACAACAGTGGAAGGATTCAATGATCCTTCTTGCTTTTCCCTTTGATCAAGCTTGTTAATCCTTGGAAGAAAGTCTGTCTCTCCCTGCGGTCTCTGTGAACTTCCCGTTCAACCTGATTTAACCTCTGAAGGAGTTCTTCATGCTCAGGTGGGGAGAACCTAGGCGGCTGCGATTGAGTCCGAATAATAGGCCTAGGAGGTATTTGGTACCCATGTGTTGGGTACCCTACTCCCCATGGATCTCCATATGGTCCTTGGGTGTTGTAGTTAGCCGCTACCATGTAAGGGTCGGCCTCCGCGTAACCATAGTTGTGGTGAGTCGGCGGTTCAAACGGGTTATACGCCATGGAACCCGTATATGCCGGAATTGGGTTGTCAAAACCCATTGGCGGTGGCTGTGGTACAGCTGGGTTGGAGGGTCCACCCATTTGTGGGTCCTCCTGATGTGGCGGATAGTGGCTGCCACTGGATTGACGTGGGGAACTGAAATGGAAATCCCCTACTCGTGACGACATACGTGCTCCGGATCTCCTACGCCTTGGCGGTTGTGGAGGTGCCGGTTGAACTGGTGGCGGTGGAGGCGGTGGCGTGACTGCCACGAATCTGGAATCCACAGAGGGATCCTGTTGTTGTTGCGGCTGCTGCTGCTGAGTCGACGAATGGTGAGGAGGTGTATAGTACCACTCGTGCCTGTTGAACAAAGCTTGAAAACTGTCTGGACCACCGTAGGGTGATCCGTGGAAAGAAGATCCGTCGGATATCTCGATGGGATGGTTTGGAGTACCACTAGCAGGTTCGACGGGATCAGTGTCCTCGTCCATGTCCTCCGCGTGATCTCCGGAGTAGTGATCTTCTGGACCCAGTGGGTTAAAACCCACTGGTTCTTGGATGTAATTGGCCGGGTTAAACTGGCCTCTGAAAACAGGTGTGGGGTCCCCGAAAGAATGATGCGATAAGGATCGCTATAAGGGTATATACGAAGGCTGAGGGTTGTTGGGCTCGTACTCCGGTTGTGGCCTATAAGGGTTTTGAACCGGAGGTGTAGAGCTGTGTGATACTGATCGTCTGGCTGGTTCAAACAAGTTCCTCCTATTCTGCCGAGGGTCGTCACTCTCGGTAGTAGACGGAGCTCGCACATTTGACGGTCCAGCTTCATTATCATTGGGGGCGGTGATTGGCCCCTTGCCTCTTCCTCTTCTCCTGAAGAATCTTGGTGGCATTATGTTAATCCTGTCAATATGGCATGAGATAACAAAACAAAAATATATGCAAAATAAAGGACAACACAAACAAAGTGGAATTTGTCCTATGTTATATATCTAGACTCGAAAGTTTAGAACTGTGCAATTGTGTAACTGAGATTAAACACAAAAGGCTAGTGTTTAATTCACTCAGTGTTGGCTCTGATACCAACCTGTCACACCCCGATTTCCACGTGTCACCGGTGGGCCCGGTGGGGGAGTATCGTGACGTGGTTGGCAACATAATAGTCAAACAACGCAATAATCAATATGCACAGCGGAAGCAATTTAAAAATATGATACAACCGAATTTATTATTGTAATAACAAATGTCACAATATTCGGAAGTTTATCCACAGATGGATCGAAATAAAATAGTATTAATAGTTCAACAGACTTCAGGCATCTTAAGCTTGCGAGACTTCTAGTGATGCTAAGGAGAAATCCCAGTCAATTACGCATAGTACGTGCATTTAATCTTTTTGGGAAAATACGTCAGTTTACACTGGTAAATACAATCAACTGACTCATTTTGGAAAATGATTGAAAATTGGTTTGGATGCACGTGACATAAACATTTTATTTAACTTGGGAGAATTATTTAATATTATAATCTTGTGAACGAATTACATGTTCCTTGTGCGTTCAGTAGCCCGGATCTTGTCCGGGTTAAAGATCAATAGACACACCACAATATTCTTTTGTGCACGGACGGGTGTACGCCTACACCCCGCGCTTAAGCCGTGGCCATTTCGTAAAATGATGCCAAGGATATCCGGGACATGGTCATTAACCCCCCAAAGGCTTTAAGTAACAAGACTGTTTAAACGAGCCGATCAAATTATTCAATTACCCACTCAATGGTGGAGGATTTGATGCCCGATCAAGCGGTATGCTATATACCGTAACCCAAGCCCGTATAGGGAAAATAAGTTAAAAGTATTTACCTGAGCAAAGTATAATTCACAATAAGCAAATTGCAAGTAGCTTTTACTGGTCCTCCTATTCTGGAACGAAGGTTTATAATAACCTATTAGAATCCTAACGGGTCTTTAGTTAAGCTTAAGCTTAGACCGGTTAGTTTCAAAGACACGGTTCGTACGCACGATTAAGCGAAGACCGGATAGAATGTGATTTAGACCCGACAAGTTCAGAGACTTGTTTAATATGGGTAATTCATACACATTCTGTATTTTGAGATAAAACCGATAAGGTTTGACCCGTTTCGGCTAATTTATGTAAACTTGTTACATAAACCGAACCGAACGCGAAATAAGCGTAACGGGTAATAATGAGAGCCATTTACAGGTTTCCTAAGTTAATATGCTCCAAATATGTTGTGACATCAGTAAGGTGTCTTTTATTATGCCCGAAACGAATTTAAACACAAACTATGCCCCGTAGGGGTAGTTTGGTCACTTTAAAGGTTGTAAAAGAGTTTAAATGTTAACCTGAGTTACAGGCCTGATGTAATCAGCAAATATACTCAATTTTCTAAGTTATATCAGTAGGTTAAAGCATATATGTGAAATTTATCAATTTTAACCAAACTATGCCCCGTAGGGGTATTTTGGTAATTTCACATAAGCCGAAAAGCTCAAAACTGAAGTCTGAGTTTATCAACCTTTGCTTACTGTTAAAATATTATAATTTGCCTCATATATCAGTTGGTATCACCCTTGGTATGTTTAAAATAGTTTTAGTACATACTATGCGTTAAAAACGCTTAAAAAGGCGATTAAAAGCCGTTTACGCGTTCGATACATAAATCTGATATTTTTATACTTCCAGGAGGCTTAAAATAATTTATTTAACATATATAATCAGTAGCAAAAGGTTTAGAGTCGTTTAGATATGTAAAACTCATTTTATGGCCCGTAAGGGCAAAACCGACAATTACCGGATTAAGCCTACGACTACTAGTTATGCTTAGCCTAAAATTAATTAAAAATCTTTAAAAATCCCAAAATAATATATTACATCAGTGGGTAAAGATTTTGGTATCAAAAAGTTGGCTTAACTAGGCTATACGCTAATTACGCCATTTAGTTAACATAAAGCTTTCATTTTGCGCTAATGAGCATAACTCTCAATCTACACCTCAAACTGATGTCAAACTTTGCATACAAGTTTATATATCAGTAATTAAAGTTTCTACTCTTTTACATTTCCAAAAATCACGTTTTAAGGTAATAAGGGCATAATGGTCAACATATGAGCAATTAACAGAATCATGCATATTAATTGGATAACTAATGATCCGAGGTGTATAATCACAGAGGGTTATACTAGCATGTAACCTGGTCTAAATTAAGCTCTAAGGCATTTCTAAAACATACCTAAACGGGTCAGAACTGAAAGTCAAAGTATAAGTCAAACTATGCGACTTTCGGTTCCGAACCGGGTCTAAACAGGAAATTGTCGGGTTGAACATGTTTAGACATGTTCTTACACTTATTACCAAGTTATATTAATGATCAAATAGGTTGTATATGTTCTACATTGCTAATTATGCATAAATTGAAATTTAATTATCCTGTTGACTTTTTCTTAGCAAGTTTGACCCGACTTTTGACCTGGTTAGAATGGTAATCAGGGGGAACCCTTTTAGGGTTTTATTACCCACATAATTACCAACTTATAACTACTTTTAATTCGAGATTTGACTGGGCCATTATTAATTAATCTCGAAGTCAAACCGTAATTACGATGGTTTGGCTTTTAGCTAAATAACTAAGCTAAACATTATTAAAGAAGGATTAGCAAACTTACAAGTGTCTAATGGTTGATTAAGAAGGCCTGGAAAGTGCACTTGTGCTCCACAATTGATCAGAAGTTTGTTTGAGGGATGAATGATCAAGTGTTCACTTGTGTGGTTTATATAGTGAACATAGACACCACAATGTGTTGACAAATAGGTCTACTACTGACCATAACATTCCCACATGTGTCCCTAGTGTTTAGGGGTTGTTTAGAGGTCAAGAGGGATGAGGAAAACCGTTAAAAATCAGTTTCATGCGCGTAACAGTAAAACATCAACTTTTCTGTCGCTGGGCACTGCTTGCGCACCGTAAGGCTCCTGTTGTTGCGGTGCGCAAGCGTTCATCAGCAGCCAAAATTTTTGTTCTTTCATGCATTCGAAAGGGCAACATCATATTCCAACTTTGGGACATTGTTTTATCAATTAGGGGCCCTTAAAATGTGTCTTGTACTATTACATACCCTACCATTTGGTATGTTTCAATGAATGCTTAATGAAAGTGCCGAACAATAAGGTTTACCGTAGAGATTTTCTTCGTAGGAGTCCACTACCTCAATTATTGTCAAGAATTTCTGGATTTAGATGTTTAAGATATATATATACTTGGGTCTTGGGATTTATAATTGAGGTCGTTCAGAGGTAAAAATTAACATGACGCCACTTTTAAATCCTGCCAAAACATCTTTATTACATCCGGGTTTACAACGCGTTTTGTCTTTCATGACACGTGTCGTTATTTTATTGAACACGAATTTTCGAGGTGTTACATTTGGTCGGGAAGAAAGACCCATTCGATGGCTTTGCCGGTGCCGTAGGTTTTGATCTCTTTGCGACGCATTAACATGGGGGTGTTGGTGGTGGTGGAGATGACGGTGGCGATGAGTAAGGCGGTGTAGGGGACGCCGCATAAGAGGTCGAAGGTGGTGGTTTTAGGGAGGGTGGAGATGTGGTGAGTAGGTAGTGGTGGCGGTGGTGAGAAGGGAGGAAGAGGTGGCGGTGGTGGAGATCTCTGCATTTGTGGAATTAGGGTTTGGGTTTTTGCTCTGCATTTGGGAATGACAACTGATTTATTTATTTGGGGGTTTTTTAATTAAGAAAATGTTTTAATAAATATACTTGGACAAAACTACCACTGCACAAAAAACAAAAAAAAACATGTTGGAAAGTAAAAAATGAGAGTTTTTGAAATTTGGACTAAAATGACAACAAAATGCAAACCACAGGGACCCAGATTTAAAAAGTTTGAGATTTGGACTAAAATGGCAAAATGCCCAAACCACAGGGACCAAAATGACAGTTTACTCAAATTATTAGCTATATACGTTTTCGACTCCCGGTTCTATAGAAATTTTTTGGTATATACATTTTCGACCCCCGTCATTCTGGTCAAAATTGACCGCTGCTTAAATCCAACATACTTCAACAATTATGGTCGAAGCAACCAAATGTATAGGGTTTGACTCACACAGTAGGACGGTGGACCCGCACTATCACGAAAAACGACCACCACATGGGATGTCGTCGTAATCAGCAACCCGCCGCCCCAAACTTATGCTCCCTTTCGCGATTCTCAACACCTGTGATTCCTTTCGGTGACCGATAACATAAAATATTACAACACATGCTATGGACCTTGGTGGGCCACCAAACGTACACTGAACCTCACTTACACTTGATCCAGCCCACTTTTAAAAAAAACCCTATTTCCCACCTTTATAAATACCCTTCATTTTCATCTTTGTTTTTCACTTCAACCTCATAAACCCTAACGCAACCGTTGCAGCTACAGAACTTTCACCAGTATCTGTAGTTGCATCGAACAAGTTCATCAATGGCTAGAATTGTCTCATCATTCATCGTTGATCACTTGTCTGTTGTTGCTAGGTGATTTCACGTTAACATAATTTTATTATTTGTTATTTGAATTTCTCTATTGTTTTTCATTGATCATGTTTTGTACAGGCGTGGATATGCATCGGCAATGCAGGGTGTGGTGTCGGAAGGCGCGAAGGGGAGTGTGGTTGCAATGATGAAGAAAGGAGGTGAAGAATCGAAGAAATCTAGTGCGTGGATTCCGGATCCGGTTACTGGTTATTATAAGCCTGAAGGTCATGGGAATCAGATTGATCCAGCTGAGCTGCGTGAGATGCTGCTTAAGCACAAAACTCGACAGAATTAGTAAGGGTTTTAAACCAGAAATTGGATTGAGTTGTGATGAGATGATCGATTTCGTTCGTTCGGATTGCGGATTCATGCTGGTTGTTAGAGATTATTTGGTCACATTCAAAAGTATGAATTGCTACATGATTCTACATCTCTCTATATCAATTTCTTTATTTATTTTTTACAATAAATTGTATGTATTATGAAACCTTTTTATAACCTTGTTATATTGTTTAACTGCCTTTTTAATTAAAATCTTATTTCGATCATTATCTATTTTTGTTTTAGTGATAAAATATGAAACTGATGGTCTGTTTGGTATGAGGTAATGGAACTGGCGAGTGAATGGAATGTACAAGGGAATGGAATGGACGATGAACTGAAATAGATCATTACCATTCCATTGTCTTGTTTGGTTACACGTATGATGAATGAAATGAATTATCAAATATGACAAAAATACCCCCCACCTCAAAATAAAGAAAGTTGACCAATATTCACAACACACAATTTGATAAACAAATCACAGTACACAAATTTCAAAAGTAAAATAATATATATATATATATAGGGTGGGGTTCTAGAGTGAACACTAGTGTATTTGCGAACTGAGTGAACAAATCATGTCCATTGATCTACACACGTGTATGGCCAGGATCTCATCATCAACTCGTAAAATACACTAATGTATTTCAACATCAAATCATGGCCATTGATCTACACACGTGTATGGCCAGGATTAGTTCACTCAGTTCGCAAGCTACACTAGTGTTCACTCTTGAACCTAATCCTATATATATATATATATATATATATATATATATATATATATACTAGTCACTTACCCGCGCGATGCGGCGGGAGTGGCAATTTACAATAGTATAATTGTTTATCGTTAGTTTATCCGTCGTCTCATGAAATATTGTATAGTACTTAAGTTAGTTTTCTTATTCGTGATATAATGGCACTGGTTTTTCTGTTAGTTTATCGATTATTTGGTGATCTTCTACAAGAATAGTACAAAACAAGGAAGTAGATGTAATTAAAAACAAGAAGAGTTCAAAACAATCAAGTAGCTGGACAAAACAATAAAAACACCATGCAGGGAGTCTCTTGTATCTCTTCCTGTTTTACCAATACATCTGTTCGCTTATGACTTTCTTGTATCTTCTCCTCTACTTTACCAGATTTCGACACATAAAAAAATGTTAGACGCCTACAGGTGGTTTAAAATAGTAATTAAAAGGTAATTTCTGGAAGCAAATAAGGCACAAAATCTACTAACTTACCTTCTTTTTTATACAGATGCGATTAATTAATCACGCAACACTTCCTGGTAGACAACATTTGATGTGTAAACTCCGCGTTGTTTGAATTCTTTGGCGAGATGTACCAACACCTTCGTACTTTGTCTTGAAATCCCTCTTGATAACGCGACAAAAAGTTGTCCATGTGAAAATACAGAATCCGATAGATAAATACCAACGTTCGGAATTGTTTGACCTTGAGCTTTATTAATCGTCATGGAAAAGCTAAGTCGAATTGGAAATTGTTTTCTTTTCAGCTTGAATGGGAACATGTCATCTTCAGAAAGGGTTAGAGGGATTCTTGGCAAAAAAACTCTTTTTCTGGCATGTTGACCGACTGCAATTTCCGCATCAATAACATTTCGCATGAAACCCTTACATATCAACCGCGTGCCATTACACAGGCCATGTGATGGATCGATATTACGTAACAATATTATTGGGCATCTAATTTTTAAACGAAGCTTATGAGGCGGCAAACCACTAACATTTAGCGAGTTTAAGAACTCGACCGGATAGAAGTTGCGCTGATCGTCTTCAGCTTCATCAAAACTGTAATAAACTTTTTCCTCCCCTTGAAAAATTTCAATCATTTGATTATTAATCTCGTCAACACTATCATTTTTAGTGGACAATATTGCTTTAGAGATTATATAATCTGAAGAATATACATTATCTTCAATTGATGGAAAGATGGCATGGATCAATTCTTTTATAGCGTTTTCTCTGTTGTTGCACTGAATTGTCATGTCATCGGGTATGCGGATATAGTTTCCTTCGATTGGTTCTTCAGTTCCATCGCCGACTCTTAAAAGAAATTTAGAAAACCATGGATCTTTCAGCGCTCTCATATTTATGGTCAACGCATCTTCTTAGTCAAAGACCAAAGAGGTGACATTCGTACGCTGGAGTCTACAATCTGTGCTTGAGTGCCACGTTTAATAACCGGCAACACCTGTCTGAAGTCACCTCCCATAACCATTATCTTTCCACCAAATGGGAGACTAACACCTATAATGTCTTGGAATGTACGATCGACTGCCTCTATCGCCTGTCGTTTAGCCATCGACTCTTCATCCCATATGATTATTTTGGCAGACCGAATCAGTTTAGCGGCCCCACTCTGTTTTTTGATATTGCACATTGAATTATTTTCAAGATTAAGAGGAATCTTGAATCTCGAGTGAGCCGTTCTACCTCCTGGCATATTATTAGCCGTTGCACCTGATGAAGCTGTTGCGAGAGCAATAAGACTACGTGACCGAATTTCAGCAAGCAAGGCAATGTGCAAAAATGTTTTTCCAGTTCCACCTGGACCATCAATAAAGAACACGCCTGGAAGATCATTATCAACATGCATCATGATCTCATCAAACACGTTTTTTTGGTCCAGATTAAGTGAATCTTTGGCACTCAAGTGTTCAGGTTCCAAAACAATCCCATACTCTTCTTGTAACTCACGATAACCTGCATCTTGTAAGTTAACATCGTCTGTTATCTTAGGAAGGTCGAACTCATTGAAATTTTTACCCATGGATTGTACCAAGACACTAATTTCGGTAAGAACCATATTTTGAACTCGTTCTATACTTTGACAGTGTAACCGATGATCTTCAGACAGTGAATCAAAGTGGTCATTCCATAACTTTCGAATATCTCCAGGTTGGCAAAAAATCATTATGGTCGCAAATAACCTTCTAAGAGCATTGGGAAACTGAACGTAGAGGCTTCTTCGAGACATTGTGATAGATATTCATCGTCTTCTATTAAGCCTAACTCAAGAGCTGCTTTCCGAAATGTCGCACACCGTTGACCATTAACTGTGCAAAGATGTTCAAAAGAAGTAGGCCCTCTGACATTTGACAAAAGTAGGCGTAAGTAATACCTTTCTCCTTCGGCTGGATTAGCGGAAACGATACGACCTCTTTGTTTTTTACCGAAACGACGACTCCAACGGCGTGTGCTTCCATTCCACGTAAAGTGTTTTGGAAAATCTTTATACAAATGTACCCTTGTTGTTTCATCGTTTCTATTTATCTCAAAAAATGCTGTTAGCATGGTTCTCTTATCCCTTTCCCTATCAACAATATTAGGCATTAAGTCATCATCTCTAAATCTAACCATCTGAATATTTGGGAGATGAAGTTGTAAGGCTAGAACAGCAGGAAAGATTTGAGAAAGAGAGAAGGAAAAAATGCGCCACATAGCCTCTGGGGGCGATATGTAGCGTGCATCTTGAAATCTTTTTATCTCATTAATAACAACCCCTGGCTCACTTTGATCGACTTGAATAACCTGTTTGTCATGTCCTTTATAAACATATTTGAAAAGATATTTCACAGATTTTATACTTTAGCAAACTTCAACATTCATGTGGCAGTTAAACATCATCAAAAGCCTTGGGTTATATGGGACCACCCATCTATTATCAAGTGTTTGTCCTCGTAGGTGCACTTCTATCCCGGTGTCTCTCCTTCGATACTACGGATACGAATCTTCTCCTTGTGTCGTCTGTTCGTTAAATTGTCTAGGATAGCTAAAACGACAAATTTTAGGATCACCCTGCATACAAGGACTGCTTGATCGTAAATTGCCGCAAGGACCGTGAATCATGTGCTTGACAACCATCTCATGCAATCTGGGATGTGTTAGTTTGTTAGGAATTTCAGCACACACAACCTTATCATAATGGTCCACGTTATTAATCTTGTGTTGCGGGTACATGATTAGGAGAAAATGTGCGTGCGGCAAACCCCGCTTTTGAAATTCAATGACATAGACGTATGCCTTAACTTCCCCGAGGACATGTTTCTTGAAGAGTTGATCCTTAAGATCTTCTAATTTAGCCCGGAACACTCTTGAAACAAGGTCTGGACGATCTGTAGCAGTTTGACCAACATGTAAATTATCACATATCTCAGGCCACTTAGGATTACATGTCATTGTAAGGAATACATCAGGCTTGCCGTCATCTTGAACTAACGTCATCGCATCTAGAAACCGACATCGCATGTCGCGAGGCCCCCCGATGAAAGATGCAGGCAACACAATTCTTTTCCCGACTCTGTTTGCATGAACCTCACCAGTATTGACGCAATCCACAATACCTTGGTACAATTCGGCCCGAATCTTATCCTGGTTTCTCTCACAAAATTCTAAGCGTGACGTCTCAATTTTGATGTAAACATCAACCACAAACTGCTGTAGCAGCCTACCACCGAACAAAAGCACATTATCGGTAGATCGAATCTGGAACTTGTAACAGTAGTACTCTCGCATAGCCACGGTTGTTCTACCACTTCGTGTGTTTGCCTCTGAACGATGAAGATGTATTAAAAACAAACAGTTAATAAAAATAAAACGCATTACGCTATTTTTATGATCTTCACTTAAAAAAGGATAACAAATTGTTGGTACCTTCCATTTCTCCTTCGATGTTGTCATTGTTGCGAACATCATTGATTGATACTCCGTGACGTGGTATGTTAGCATGCCAACCCGACTCACCATTAGGGAAAAATAGAGGATACGACAATGGATCGTAACAACTGAAGTACGGCTGAATACTTTGACTATATTCAGACCTACCGTACACAACAATACTTCGTTTATACGAAGTGATATTGTCATTACCTTCAACCCAAATACCAGCAACCTATATAATTGTGAACTATAAGTAAGTAAAATAAGCAATACTATTAAATAATTGCAATTAATATAATATTATATATACCTCCGATGTCGTTGGTCGGTTGTACACCCTTTGGTCAAGTTCAACCGAAGTATTCAAAGTGACTCTATAGTTGTCCAGAGGTCCTAGTTCCGCAAGTCTTCTAAATGTATCGACATATGGGTTTGTAGAAAGAACGCGTGTTAAAATCTGAGTAATACGCCGATCAAGATTTGGTCATCGGAGTCTGTGATCTAACTCAGTATCAGGATCGTAAAAATACAACTGCAAGTACCTAGGGGTCCCATCCCTCGGAACTAATTGGTCGATTCTGTGATATATTCCTTTATGTGCACGAAAAGTATATACGCCGTCTCTCATATTGTTCAATGTATCATCCAATGTCACACCCATTGAGGCAAAAGAAAAATTGGTGTTATAAGCACGGATGTTTTGCCTAAACATATCTCCAATTTCATCTTGAGACGTGAAAAGTCGGTACAATTCCTCTGGAATTTCTAAGTTTGCTAACACAGTTTTCCCACTCATACAACAAAAGGTATCAAATTCATACTGAAATCGTTTTGCTCCACAATTAGGACATGCACCTCGTTCCTTTAAAACACGATGCTCTCCAGGTACACCATTGTAAACAAAATTATAAGGATCATCTTGTACGCTCCCATCTTGGAAGGAAGGTTGATCAACTACTTCAGCAAATTGGGGTAATAAAGTACGCGGATGAATTCGAATACCTAAAAAAAATTGGTGTATTAAGTAATGAAGGTTGTAAAAGATGTCAAGTTCGAAAAAGAAATCATTGTTAAATAAATAGAAACCTCGTGATGTTCTATGCCTGACTACGTCAATTACAGATGGGAATGTGGTTGTCGGCGTAACATCATCTATCGGGGTTTGGTTGACTTGACTGCCATTTGAAATACGCATTCCATTATCGTTTCGTGTATTAGAACATCCTTTATTGTACTCCTTGCGTTTTACAGTAGAAACACTTGAGGCGTTCTCATTTGTTGTTTGTGTAAATTGAGTAATATTAGTTTGTAAACTTCCTAACGGTGTCCTTTCTGTTGACCTATTACTCATTAAAGATATTGATGAAGCACTTTGGGAGGCATCACCACTCCCAAATTTAGATACTTTGTTATTTTCTTTGCGTGCAGCATAGTATCTTTTTTGATACTCTTTTCGTTTTTTAGCTTTAGTAGATGCACTCGAGCTAGAAGCATGATTACGAAGGTTTGGTTGTCCATTAGTCATTGTAAATTGATAAAATGACAAATACCTTGCAAATTAAATAAAAGAGAGTTATCATAGATGATGAAATTCTCAAATCATTACAACATTCCAACACATAACTTACAGAAAAACAAACCGAATGATAACATTGAAATACATAATGATAACATTAAAATACATGACTTAAGCCGAATATCGTGACTTAGAGAAAAAAAAAACACAAATCCTTAAAACATTGACAAACATAATGATAACATTAAGTGAAAGCCAATCTAAATACTTGGTGAAACAATGGTCTCCACAAACACCGCATCCTTAAAACCTCGAAACCAAGAAACGGGATAAAAACATTCGAAGGGCTTCATATCCATTTCAATTGTAAACAACTCCCCTAATTTAGTCATCACAAACCAATTACCATTTGTCACATAATGTGCTATATCGCACCACAATGGCAATGATATCGAGGGGATCGGAGGACATGATAAGACCTTAATCCAGTAATCCCCTTGTAGTGTCCATAGGTCAATTGTCATCTCAAACATGCCAGTGCTAGCAAACATGTGAAGCTCATTTTTTACATTAACTAAAACACCTTGAACCATTCCTATAGAAGGAACGGGTGGAAAGCTTATCTCCTTGAACTGCTCCGAATTAACATCAAAACAAATCACCCTTTTTGTACCTCCAAGCCAACATTCGCAAACAGTGAAATATACAGTACCACCACAAAATGTGCCAGCTGACCAATTGAAATGAGGGCTTAGGTACTCTTGTCTTGTTATGAAAGGAATATTTCTCCAAGAGTCTACTTCCCTAGAATAAACATAGACAACAAGTACACCACTCCTACGCTTTATATGCAAGACCTTGTAATTATCGTCAGCGTCAACGTACAAACCAACGGCATCAAGGTTATTTATATAGAATCCATGAGAATCAGGAGTTGACAAACGCTTGAAAGCAGTAGTTGTTGGATTCCAAAGAAGCAGCTCGTATGTATGATTCAAGCAAACACACAACAATCCATTCAAATGTGAAAGTATTGAGACATCATTATTTTGGTGATGGAATGGAAATGTAACTATGGAGCTTGGCCCATAGTCATTGGATTTAGAGATGATTGGACGAATAGAGCACGTTGGGTCATCAATTAGTAGAACTCTCTGGTTAGATGAAACTAATGAGCGAGAACAATGTATCCTTACGAAATCTTGTGTTGACAGTAACACATACCATTGCTTACATACACTCTTAGAACGACCTACATCCTTTGCTGGCACCCTCGTTAATATCTCAAACACGATTGTATGAATAGGAAGGTCGGCCATGGTTATACCTTCGTTTAACACAGATAATGATTATTTAGTTGTCCAATCTAAGAAGATTATAGTTTGGTGAAAAATAGGTGTAACCATTACATGTAAATCAAGTAATATAACATACTTGTAATAACAAAGTAAAGTATACTTCTACAATTACATCAATATGAGGGAAACAAAAAGCAAAACACGAAACACCAAGAGAGACTTTAATATTCAACAACTAAACATATAACAACACCAAATGTTTCTAACTTAAACACAAACTTGGATAACGATCCATAATTTAAATATCCCGTGCCTCGACCATATCCGGTTCGTACGTAATCGTACTCAACTCCGTAGACTTCAAATATTAACTGAAATAACAAATAAAATATAACTTTTATTAAACTACATGAGCCATTAAATCTAACTAATTATTAGAATGTTCATGTGTAAAGCATAACATACTATCTGGTAGATGAACCAACTTGAGACGTGATACATATATGATAGACCTTTGTTGCACGGCTCGAATGGAACGTATAACATCGGAAGGCTTCAGGGCAGACAAAAACAATTGTATTGTGTGACCACTGTATATTACGATTTTGGGTTAAAGTTCTTCTAATAATAATATTTTCTTACATATAATGTAAATATTATGTTTGTAATATGTTAATAATAAATAATAACCTACGTCTTATCTTGAAGAGAAAGTTCAAAACAACATCGATCACGTTTGCCTTCTATTATTCTCCCAACCACATCTAAAACCAAATCAGTCAAATCGTATAGACCATATATAAAGTTATATATATTTAATAAAAATTATAGATAGAGAATTTATATGTACCAACAATATCCATTTGAGGTCTCCTGTCATGCTTCAATTCTATAATGGAAGGGACCAATGGATATAAAGAAGCACCCCTTGGAATCGTAAGCATAAGTGAAGAAAGCTTTGTATATTCGTTGATGACATTTTTTTTCTCGGACCAAACTAACACGTAATTCTGGTACTTTGGGTACTCATGATAGTTGAGATTCTCAATTTGGAAATGATTCAAGGAAAAAAAACCACCCATCAAAGACGCGTCATTATATATGTGTATCAAATCTTGTGGGACGAACGCAACAATTTTTTGTCTCTAAAATGAAAAGAAATTTAGTGGTGGAAAAACGCTTACTCGTATAACACAAAGTAAATTAAAATAATGTTCTTACGTGTTGATCAAGAAATATAACCACTAATCTCTTTTCATCGACGTCATGCCAAATAAACTCCACCTTAACAAAGATTATATTATACCATGCTCTATCATTTCTCAATGATGAAAATTCTTCAACGGAAAAATGATCAGACATATCCTATTAAGTGTTCAATGTTAGTTAACTAAAAAATAAAAACTCCAGAAATTAAATTTAAACTAAAACATGATTAAAATTAAACAACAACAACAAATTTAAATTTAAACTAATACATAATTAAAAGTTACATAATTAAGATTCAAACTAATTCGAGAAAAAAAAAACTACAGTCATCATAAAAGTTGTTCTAAGGTTCCCAAACCATTTCTTCATCCAATGGTGGTTCGTAAACCGCCCCAGGGTCAGTTTCGTACCCTTCAGCCCAGGTCGGTAGTTCTTGTGTTTGACTGTGGTTTTCCACATAAGGGGGGTTTGAAGGTGGAGGATGCATAGGTAGTATAGGAGTGTTTGGCACCGGACGATGGCACCCCTCAATTTGTAGTCCACCAAATTGTAGTTGAGCGAAGGTATAGTCATACGCCCAATTCAACTCTTCATCCGTCCAACCAAATGGATCATCATGTTCAGGGTTTGCCACTGGAGGTGGGGTTGAAACCGGAGGTGGGGTTGAAACCGGAGGTGGAGTTGACACCGGAGGTGGGTTTGCCACCGGACGAAAAGGGTTTCTAACTTCAGGGTTTGAAGTTAGAGGGTTTGAATCAGGAAGGTTTAAATGGCGACGGGATGATCGTCCATGGTTTGTTGATCCTAGTGGTTCAACGGGAATTGGATAACCACCACCCATACCTCTCAATTGATATGTGTTTGGAGTGATTTGTAAACTGAAAAATACAATTTTGATGGATATAAAGATCAATTTTAAAGGAAATAAATATAGTTTGGTTAAATATAAAAAAAAAATGATTGTGTAAACTGAAACATACAATTTTTATTGGATATATAGATCAATTTTCTTACCATGTTAAAAATTAACATCAAAGTAAACTCAAACATAAGGATTCTGTAAACTGAAAAATGCAATAGTAATATAATATATTAATTTGAGTAAATGTTTTCTCTTTATTTGATGTGATGTTTTTTCCTTTATAAATTATGAGGTGTAAAGTTGTTATCAGATCATATAAAATTGTAATATTTGAAAATGGTGAAGATGACATATGATCATATCCCATGTGAAAACGTGTGACTGAAAATGTAGATTTTTAGAAAAGTTAAATAGTTTTTTTTTCATTATTATTAGAGTTTAAAAAATAAATTTTTGTGTTGTTCGAATCGAAATGTTTGTAGGTTGATTAATTAAAAGTGGATGTACATTTGAACTGGAACTGAAATTCGGTTCATGTTTGGGTCGATCAAATAAACCGAATTTTGTAAGAAATGTTACGTAATCATATATGTGTATATCATATGTGTATGTATATATTTCAAAAAGAATATATGAAAGGCATAAATCAAATTCATTTGATTCAAAACTCAGAAATTCAAAGTTAAAAATTTGGTTCATGTTTGGGTCGATTCAAATAAACCGAATTTCATAAGAAAGGTTAAATAGTGATATGTGTATATAATATATGTATGTATATACTTCAAAAAGAAATATAAAAGGCATAAATCAAATTCTTTTGATTCAAAACTCAGAAATTCAAAGTTAACCAGAAAAAAGTAGTTTCAAAACTTTGAAAAAAATTGTTTGGTTCAAAAGTCAGAAAAGGTTAATTCAAAAACGGAGTTTCAAAGAAATTGTTTAGATGCTAACTTGTTATGAACATTCGAAAACCATATTCGAAATTGGTTTAAACCATTATCGTTTTTTGGAGTCTGTTTTAGATAAGGAACACTCCAACCTTAGTCAAATTTGATTTAACCATTCCAATTTCTATATCAAAATACTGTTATTTAAAGAGAAATACGGCCACTGTGTCATATAATGTAACAGAAATCTAAAGTTAAATGCCAAAAGCATGTAATAGGATTGGTTATCATGATCTGCATGTCGTGTCAACGTATAAGCATGAACTTCCTACATAACTATTAGCTCGACTTGAGAAAGGCATGATTAACGATTTAGGGATGTGACACCATGTAGATGGTTGACTTCCCAAGCATGTAAATGGTGCATTTTAGGAATTGTTCATCAAAACGAAGCGCCATACTAAGTGTAACATCACAATCATACGAATTGACAAATAAACAAAAGTAAACAGACAATTAGGAAACAGTTATATCAAACAATCAACCTTCAACCAATAAAATTTTGATAGGATTTCAAGTAAATAAAAAACAAACAGGCAGTTAAACAGTTAAACAATACATCTGGATTCAACAACAAAAACTACTTAATAAAAAAAACAAAGAGGCAGTTAAACAATACAGATCTAAAAACCCCAGTTATTTCAACATTTACAACCTTCTAAAGTTAAAAGCCACAGTTAAAAGTTACAAAAAAAACCCAAGAAATTTGAAAGAACTTACAACAATGCAAGAGGCAGATGTGAAAAGCCGACAAAAAATGTAAAACCTTGATGTGAGAGCCGAGAAACAACGCAAGATCCAGATGCAAAGAGTCGATATATTCTGAAATCGAAGTAAAATAGAAGTTGTTAGGTTGATGTTTTGAAGGTTTAATTGATGCAAGATTTAAAAGTAGGATTTAGTTCAACTGAGATAAACTTACAATTTGAAAGTTTAATTCACCCCAGTTGAGTGTAGTTGAGAGTTTGTAGAGTGTTTGTAGAGTGTTGATACATCTGAAGTATTTATAGAGACTGAAGCAAGCATGCTGTCTTTGAAACAGTGTTTGTAGAGTGTTGATACATCTAAAGTATTTATAGAGACTGAAGCAAGCAAGCTGTCTTTCAGACAACAGTAATCTTGCTTTTACAGCTGTAGTCCTGTAGATGTAAAAGCAATACGGTAAGTAGTAAAAAAAACAAAAAGAACAAAAGTCAAACAATACATTCTGACATGATACGACCTCTTTCTGAAAAGGTTGAGATATATTAAAAGATATTATTATAACTAAAGACTTTGGATTATAACTTGAAGTTGGATTATAAGTTATTAAGAATATGAAAAAAGTCTTTGGATTATAACTTGAAGTCGGATTCTAACTAAACCATTTGGTATTTGAAAGGGGTAATACTTGACTGGTTTTAATTGTTTTCATAAAAAAAAACTTCTCTATTTGTAAATTATTGTTTAAGTAATAAAAACAATATTGTTAATGATAATTTTAGTACAAAAATTGAGTTTAAGAACAAGAAATGAATTCAAGAACAAAAATTGAATCTAAGAACGTCTTCTATCTATGAATCTAAGAACAAAAACTGAGTTTCACAGTTCATACCTTCTGCTGCGTTTGCAGGCTTCTGCTACAGCTTCGACTTCTACTATGGCTCTTGCTTCTGCTGCAACTCCTGTTCGCCTGCGTTTGTACATCCATCAGTTGCTGATCTAATCTGTCAAACAATAAGTTTATTCAAAAGAGTTATCATTTGATGCAAGTGCAAAGCTGTTTAGAGTTTTTACCTGATTCATTGTCGGTTTCGACTTGTGGCAGGTTGAATCGCCTAAGGTTTTCTATGCTTTTTAGGGGAAAAATGGGTGCATCTCTCCACAGGGCATACAAAACACAGGTTATTGGCGGCAGCCCGCCAAATTTAACATATAAAGTTTTTTTATATGTTAAATATGGCGAGCTGTCGCCAATTAACCTGTGTTTTGTATGCCCTGGGAGAGAAGCACCCATGTTCCCCCTAAAATGCAAAGAAAACATCAGGGTTTGCTTGAGTTGCTGGTAGTTTTCCCACTACATTTAGAAACCATAAATAACAATCTAAACTTTATGAATTCAAGTACAAAAACTGATGAATTCAAGTACAAAAACTGATCAGACTCAAATAACAAACAAAAAACATTAGATCTGGTTTATAACATACCTAGAGGTCAACCCCAGTGGATCTTGTGTCGAATAGAGAGAAAATCATCGATTCGGTGTCATTGAACCCTATCCAAACACTGTATAAATATAAAACAGACCAGACTCAAATAGCGAACAACAACGTATGAAAAAACAGATTTAGACTTCATATACCGTTCAGCTCGTCGACGTTGTTAGGGTTTTGCTCCACGACCTCTTGCTTCTGCTGCAACTCCTGCTCGCCTGCTCGGATAAGGTAAATCTTGAATGTCTTATATTTACACATTGGTCAATATATGATTAGTGATTACAAAATCTCAATAAAATATTTTACTGAATCTTTTTAGTTGGTAATGAACTAATAATATTTATTTTCTATTAAAAAACCATTAATATGATTGCTCAAGTCAATAAACATAACTCTTGTCGCAAACATAAAGTTAACCAGATCCAAACACATATGTAGAAGTTATAAACAGATCAGACTCAAATAACAAACAAAAAACATTATATGTGGTTTATAACGATACCTAGAGGTCAACCCCAGTGGATCTTGTGTCGAATAGAGAGAAAATCATCGATTCGGTGTCATTGAACCCTATCCAAACACTGTATAAATATTAAACAGATCAGACTCAAATAGCGAACAAAAACTTATGAAAATACAGATTTAGACTTCATATACCGTTCAGCTCGTCGACGTTGTTAGGGTTTCGCTCCACGACCTCTTGCTTCTGCTGCAACTCCTGCTCGCCTGCTCGGATAAGGTAAATCTTGAATGCTTATATTTACACATTGGTCAATATATGATTAGTGATTAAAAATCTCAATAAAATATTTTACTGAATCTTTTTAGTTGGTAATGAACTAATAATATTTATTTTCTATTAAAAAACCATTAATATGATTGCTCAAGTCAATAAACATAACTCTTGTCGCAAACATAAAGTTAACCAAATCCAAACACATATGTAGAAGTTATAAACAGATCAGACTCAAATAATAAACAAAAAACATTATATGTGGTTTATAACGATACCTAGAGGTCAACCCCAGTGGATCTTGTGTCGAATAGAGAGAAAATCATCGATTCGGTGTCATTGAACCCTATCCAAACACTGTATAAATATTAAACAGATCAGACTCAAATAGCGAACAAAAACGTATGAAAATACAGATTTAGACTTCATATACCGTTCAGCTCGTCGACGTTGTTAGGGTTTCGCTCCACGACCCATCAGCCACCAGATCCAATCAGAAGTTGCTGTACAACAAAAAAATACATCACAAGTTGCAGCCGTAAACGCGCCATTAAAAGGCTTTACACCCGTTTGCTGTTGCGTGGTCATTTACCGTTTAAATCATTATCTGCCAAAGTGTAGATGTGAGCCAGCCGATCCCTTTGTATAGCAAAAAACGACACTTTAACTCATGGTTTTGACTCATGAGCCAGCCGATCCCTTTGTATGGCAAAAAACTCAATGAAATATAAGACAACACCAAAATGAAACCTTTTAAAGAGAACTAAACCTTTTATAAACTTATATAACAATTTCAAATATAGATAAAATCCCCGGATCAATAAACGTGTAGCATCTAAAATTAGTAAAGCATTTAACTTTTAAATCTTCAATTAATACCAAGTTTCCTTAAATCCTTCATTACATAGCAAAATCCACCCCTATGGTTTCTAAACCAAGCCCAATGGTTGGTGAAAATGATCTTTTTTTGTGGTGTTCATGTCAAATGATGCATCGACTTAAAACGGATCAGGCCAGCCAACTTAAAATGGTTTAGGCCAGGTTAGACTGACAGGGTCAGGCCAAGTTAGACCGACAAATAGTAAGTCCTAAACTAATATTTGAGAATTTTCCATCTGAATTAGAATCTCCATATGAAGTTTACAAATTTAAATTATTTTATAACAATTCCTTCTCTTCATTTTAGTTATCTTCCAATGTATTTATTAAACTAAAATATCAATTGATTTTAGCAACAAACACTACCTTAAGCAAATGCATTAATTAAAAAAATCAAAAACTAAAACACCACTTTCTAGATATTAAACTTACAGATCAAGAAAACACTAAGCATTCACTAATTACATTAAAAAATCACTTAATTTAGCAACACACTACCTTACACGAAATACTTAACCAAATCAAAAGTTAAAACACCAGCTTCCACATATTTAGACATAAAAACCCTAGAAACCATGAAAATCTCACCAATATCCGAGTAGCCAATGTATTCGACAGACCACGATTCGTGAGTGCGTCCAGCAAACAGCCAACATGATGCTCACAAAAGAATGAAGACCCCACGGTCTTCATCTTCAACTGTATTCACATTTCTAGAAAACAAAAACCGTAATCAATACAAAAATATATACTCTCTCCGTAGATCCATTCACAAAACATTAAAAAAACACAAAACCAGCACAGATCTGAAAGTATTATAACAGATCTGACAAAGATGTTTATAAAAAACTTAAAAGATATAAAATTTAACAAACAAAACTATAGATAGGGTAAAAAACGGTACCACTAAGGATGAATTTGAAGGTTCTTGAACCAAGCCGCAGTGTTCTCTCTTTCACCTGTTCATCGGTCTTCGTCTTCAACTATATTCACATTTCCAGAAAACAAAAACCCTAATCAATACAAAAATATATACTCTCTCCGTTGATCCATTCACAGAACATTAAAAAAATCACAAAACCAACACAGATCTAAAAGTATTATCACAGATCTGATAAAGATTTAAAAAAAAACTTAAAAGATATAAAATTTAACAAACAAAACTATAGATAGGGTAAAAACGGTACCACTAAGGATGAATTTGAAGGTTCTTGAACCAAGCCGCAGTGTTCTCTCTTTCACCTGTTCATCGGTCTTCGTCTTCAACTATATTCACATTTCTAGAAAACAAAAACCCTAATCAATACAAAAATATATACTCTCTCCGTTGATCCATTCACAGAACATTAAAAAAATCACAAAACCAACACAGATCTAAAAGTATTATCACAGATCTGACAAAGATTTAAAAAAAAAACTTACAAGATAGGGTAAAAAACGGTACCGGTTCCGTGGATGAAAGGGGAGAAGACGGTGATGGCGACGACCGGTTCCATGGATGAAAGGTGGAGGAGCGGTGGAAGATCTAGGGTTTGTAGAGAAAGGTGGAGCGGCGGATGAAACGATTGTGGTTTACAGAGAGTGATAGAAAGATTATATTGGATCCATCAAACTAAAAACGGGTCAAGTTGATCCGGGTAAGATCCGCGTGGGTATCAGGTGTTGAAAACAAGTTTTCAACACTTTGTGCTTAACAGGTTTGTACAATGGGCTTCAAAGACTTGTAAAGTGGCAAATGACCATTCTATCCTTCCTATATGCTTTATAAAGTAGTATATATATATATATATATATATAGGATAGGGATCATGAGTGAACAGCATCCTTGGTTGTGAACCTTGTGAACTAATCCTAGCCACACATCTTATTTAGACTTTATTAATATTTAAATTATTCTAAAGGGTGATAATGTAATTTAACATGGACTTATTTATGGTAACTACAGTAATATAAATCAAAATATTAACTTTATTCCCTAAATATCGAATTTCATCTCTAAATTAGTTACAAAATCAAATACAAGGAAAAAGATGATTTGTTTTTACGATTGTTGTAAGTTCTTATTGCAAAACACAAAAATGTGTTAATCAATAGTGATCGCATCATCACATGTTTCTAGAGTTTCGAATGAATTGCAACAAATTATTCTTGTATGTAGTGGGTCCTTATTTGTTAAATGGGCACTACAATTTATATTTGAGATAATATGAGTAAGTGGATTGAAATGAACATACGATGCATCAATTGTTAGTTTTTCATGTTATTATAAGTTTTTTTAGGATTGTTATCTTTTATTTTGTTAACCAACAATTGTCCCTGTTTTAATTGATTTGAAGTAAAGGTAGCAAGTGATGTTTCTGGTGTCAGAGAAGAGAAGATGAAGGCTAGAAGATTGCGAACCAAGGGAATTAAGGACACGGCGATTTGCAAACCAGTTTTCTTCCAGATGTTAGACAATTTTGTGGTAGTTTTTTTAAGTAAACATTTTTTTTTGTGGTTTTCCTAGACTGGTTTCCGATTTTATTTCTACTACTAGTGGTTTTTTTCAAGAACATTTTTTTTCCGTAAATCATAATTCTCCCAGAAACAGTTTTTAATGATTTGTGAACAACTATCTCAAATACTTGTTATACACATTTGTATAATGCTGAAAAACCATATCAGATGCTTGTTATACACATGTACAGTGCCGAAAAACCATCTTAAAAACTTATTATACACATATGTATATCATTAAGATTCATATGTGTATGTTACAAATATGCATATGTAACTTGCTTGATTTTATACTTTATAAGAATATATACACATATGTACAATGCCAAATAACCATCTCAGGTCTTTGTTATACACGCATGTACATTGCTGAACAAAGATATCATTAACTTCTAGTTAGAGGTATATTATGAATGTACATGTGTGTACATAATTTTCTAAAATATGAATGAATACATATATTACATATATGTATAGAGAATGTAATTAAATATTTGTAATTATGTTTTAATGGAACAATATTTGAAAATGTTTGTATTTTTTAAAATTATTAAGTTAGGTAATTGGTGAGAGAAAAAAAAATTGTAAAGAATGTAATTAAATGTTCTTTAAACTGGAAAGAGAAATTAGGAGAGAGAAAAAAACAATTAATTAATTAGAGAGAGGAAAATACAATTATACCCTTATGTCTATTAAAACACATGGAAGTTATATAAAATAATTACCATCTTGCCACTAAAGAAAAAATCTAGATCTACAAAATCAATGGTCAAGATAAGTTCATTTTGTTCACAAAAACATCATCGTTCACTCATGAACCCTACCCTATATATATATATATATATATATATATATATATATATATAGTGTGTGTGAGGTTCATTGGAGAACACTAAAAAAAATGGGGAACAATGGGGAACCGACTCAAACGAACTCCGATTGGAGTCATTCCAGCGGCGTTGGAACCGGCTCGTCGAACCCTAACTAGGATCTCTTAACCCTAACCCCTAAATCATAACCCCTAAACCCTAAATATATTAGGGTTTGGCTTTTAGGGTTTAGCCTTAGGGTTTAGCTTTAGTGTTTAGTTTTAGGGTTTAGGGTTTAGCTTTAGGTTTAGCTTTTAGGGTTTAGCTTTTAGGGTTTAGCTTTTAGGGTTTATAGTTTAGATTTTACGGTTTAGCTTAAGTTTTAGCCTTATTTTTTAGCTTTAGGGTTTAGAGTTTAGGAGTTAGGATTTATGGTTTAGGGTTAAGAGATCTTAGTTAGGGTTCGACGAGCCGGTTCCAATGCCGTTGGAATGAGTCCAATCGGAGTTCGTTTGAGTCGGTTCCCCGATGTTCCCTAGTTTTTTAGTGTTCCCCAATGAACTTTCCCCTATATATATATGGGGTAAGATAAAATAAAAAGTTAATTTTGCCTAAGTAGGATAAGAAGTAATCTTAACCATTCATTTTCAAATCAATGGTTAAGATGAAAGTGTAAGAGAAAGGAGGGGTGCAAGGGTATCTTGGGAAAATCCTATTTATGGACTTTCTTTCTCCACATGCAAGGCACATGCATATTCCACCCCCATTTTTTAAACTTTTATAACTTTTTTATACGACCTTATTTTTTCATAAAAATTTCACCGTAAAATCGAGCGTCTTTTTATCTTTAATTTGAGTACCATATTGCTATATAAAATATGAAGACTAAAAAAACCCACTAAAATGTGTTGTATTTTTATGTTATATAACAATTTTTTGTGATAGATTTTTGTAGTATATTTTTGTGCTGAATTTTTTTGTCTTAATTTTTTTCTCAATTTTTTGTGCTGGATTTTTTTGTACTACATTTTTTTGCTGAATTTTTTCGTGCTATATTTTTTGTACTAGATATTTTTGTGCTATATTTTGTTGTACTACATTTTTTGTGCTATATTTTTTTGTACTAGATTTTTTGTGCTAGATTATTTTGTACTAGATTTTTTTGTTGTATTTTTAAAAAACAAAAGGGGTGCCACATGTCATTTTCACTCATATTTATAAGGACCAAAATGCCCTTCATTCCTACTTATTAGGAGTGCCACATGTTATCATCACAATCCTTCTTAGGCAAAATCCACTTTTTAGTGGATCCTTCCCATATATATATATATATATATATATACTAGGTGGACACCCGTCCGATGGACGCGGGTACATCGTAAACATTGAGTGTAAGCCTACTTTTGTAAGTAAAATAAGATGTGAAATTATTTAATGAATTCACGTTCACATTATACTTAAGAATACATTAAATTTGTCGATTGATTAAGTTTAGACACAAGAGAAGCATAACGAACCCACAAAACATGTTTACTAACACAAATATTCTTTGTTTATAAATCTGGTCCAAGCCCAATCCTTGTTTATTAAATCTGGTCCAAGCCCAAGACCTTGTAACCGTTATCATGGTAACCGTTATCATGATTACACAAGATTCTTATTAGAGGTGGCAAGATCGGCGAGTAAGTGCATTGAATAACCTGTAAAAAATCAACTTGAAATAAGCTGACCCGCAACACTCGTTTAAAAAACAAAATCATTTCGACCCATCCATTTTAACAAAACTCGTTTTAACACAAACCAAAATGCCAACTTTTTGTCAAATCACAATAATTAACATGAAATGATCCTCACATGATTAATAACAGTTTTAAAATCAAACCGTTACTTTGAACCTAATGACTTTTCAGCCAAGATCCAGGAATGTTCGGGATACTTAGCAGCAACCTTTCGTACAATATCGTAGTGAAACCCAACCAGTGTTTCTGGCTTTGGTGCAGCCTTTCTTGCACTGTCAATGTCTGCAAAAAAACCTAAATCAGAAAGGTTGGAAATAAAATTTGAAATCGGTAAATATAATAAACCTGCCACTTACGTAGATTCAGGCCATCCTCATTCATAATGCTTTTTCCTAATGTTTTCTTTGCTTTTTAGGGGGAAGATGGGAGATTCTCTCCATAGGGCATACAAAGCACAGATTATTGGCGGAAGCCCGCCACATTTAACATATAAAGTTTTTTTATATGTTAAATATGGCGGGCTGCCGCCAATAACCTGTGTTTTGTATGCCCTAAGAGAGAAGCACCTATGTTCCCCCTAAAAAGCAAAGAAAACATTAGGATACTTCACCAGTCCTCTTACTTCATTTGACGAATGCTTTCGAAGTCGATTAACATTCCTTCCTATTGCTTCACCAGCCACAATATTTACACCATTAAGCTGGGACTGAGTCGAATGACTTTGATCTTAGACTACAACATCGCATTAAGCTGCCACAAAAGACCATGCTCATCAATCAACAAACACCTATCAGATAAACACTGACGTTCTCAAACAAATAATACGCTAAAAAATACTTACATTAGTTTCTAAAAAAAATCTTTTAAAAAGAGTTTTATATAGCTGGTTTAATTGGCATAGTTGTCAAACTCGTACAAATAGCACTAAAAAGAGCAGACTCGGGCGCTGACACGAATCACAAGTGACTCCCATCAAGCTATACGGATTTTGGACCGACTCATTCAGAGTCGACTTGCTGTCCTACTGCTAAGATATGTTGGGCCTTATAGACCAGAACATTGAAACCAGTGAACTTGCAGCATCTTAATACATGTGCTGTATCAGCTAATTAACTTACACTTACCATTTAGATGTGTATAGTATTGATATGCTTTAAATCATGACTTGTGAGCGAAATCATGACTTGAAAATTTAGGATTCGATTCACGTGTTAATAACTATAGATGTAAGCAAATCTAAAGATTACTATGTAAATATTGTAAAAGAACTGCAATTTCGTTAATATATATGCACAGATACAAACCTTGCTGGCAAGTTACACAAACGGATGACCACAACTCCACAAGCAGCAGAACTCATAATATCACATGTATTCACTTCAATAAAAAACATGTCTATTAGAAAACCATGCATACCACATTTTATTAAATGACGAATGGTTATACATTTTTTAAGGTTTAATTAAAAATAGACTATACCAAAAGGGAACATCTTTTAAATAACAAATAAATAAACATAACTACATACAAAACATGTCTAAAAAACTAAATTACTACTACCAAGGAACCAAATGTACAACCACATTAAACATCGTTTATAAACCTTCAACCAACATTTATGAAGAGAGCTTTGTTTTTTTCATATGCACAACTTTTCATAGCTTTATAAATAATCAAAATACAAATGAAATCAAATAAATAAAAATTAAATTAAAATTTAAGTATTACATATAATAATATATAATAAAATAATGTAAAAGGAATATTGAAGCAAATCATCTACCCAATCTGTACTATATGATTCGGTTCTATACAATCACAAACATAAGGCTACTCGGTATCGTGACGGAGGGAAGCCGGCGACGGAGGGGGACGGAGGGGGGGCGGCGTGGGAGGACGGCGTCGCCGAGGGGGAGGCCCACATGTCTGGTCCGTCACAAACGGCACAACTCGGACGGGGAGGACGGGACGGAGGGGGACGGAGGGGGGGCGGCGTGGGAGGACGGTGGTGACGTGGCGGCGCCGGGGGTGGAGATGGAGCCATACCGAGTAGCCTAATAGTTCTTATTTATAGTTTAGTAGCTTCATGATACTTCCATGTCAATCAATGGTTATTTCAAAAGCAAATGATGGTAAAATTATAATGCCCCATAAAATAATAGCTAATATCATCAAACAAATAAAAAAAAAAAAAAAACTTATAAAAACAGAATCCTATGTAGTAAGACTATACTTTTTAACCTTCTTGTTATTAAGTAGGAATTTTAAGATCCTTACCATAGTTTTATGTTTAATTTCTCTTTGTTTGTTATATAGTAATGAATTTGATTCACCATATTGACATACTGTATTAAAAGCTTTAGATTAATAGTTAAATAAGAAGTCATATCCGAGGAAACTTGTGAACCAAAAGGAATGATATTACGTATTGGTGTCTCTAACAGAGATTTGATTGGTAATTGTAAAGTGTAGATACAAAGACGGGTAAAAGGACAAATAAATGTGATCGCCATATAAGGTAGACATATTTGTAGTCGGACTCAAAGAGAAACTGATGCGTTCCAATTTCGAGTGACAACTTGATGGCTTATTGATCTTTTAATCATCCCCACTACTTCACTTAAACTAAATAACTGTAAAATGTTTATTTGCACAAATTATGCTCTGTAGGGTCCACATGAGAGAGTCAACAACACCAAGCCCTCCTTTGGTGTTCTGTATATTGAGACAATCCTTGGCCAATATATACATTCCACACCTGAGGTCCATTTATGTATTATAACCAGATTGTGTTGTGAAGAAAGAAGAAACATACACTTGAAGCACATTAAGACTACTACTATATTTATATTAATAAGCATTACGCATATTATATACTTCTATAAAGCAAAGAATACACACCTGAACCACACTGAATAGTCCTTCAGGTACTTGTTCCAACAGACACAGCCAGGGGCGAAGTATAGAAGGGGCGGGGAGCCCGACCCCCCGAACTTTTCACTCGGTAGTGTTATATATGTAGTTTTCGTATATAAATTTTTGGGTATATACATTTTCGACCCCCCGGTTCTATAGAAATATTTGGGTATACACGTTTTCGACCCCCCTGTCATTCGGGTTAAGCTTCGCCACTGGACACAGCTAAGCATTCAAGCCGTACCTCTAAGAAAAGTCCATATGTACGAACGTAATATGGAAAAGCATATTCAAAGGTTAGTAAATCATATTCAAAGGCAAGTAGAAAATACTTACAAAAGAACGTGTTGAAAGTCAAACAACATCTATGTTAGATGCATACAAAAACCTCCAAAATCGTCTTTATTCAAGATTTTGATTTGTAGTGATGTAATCACAATATGTTTTTCATTTTTGACTAAATAAATTATCAAAACCATGATCCGTCCAACTCAAGTACTCAACACACTTTCGTTTGAACCCGTACTCAAAATGACATATTTTAACCAAAACAACAAACTGAATTTTTATTAGCATACTGAAAGTAATCACGATGAAAAGTAACCTTTGCAAGAGTGATCATTGCTCTTCCACCTTTCTTGAAATACTTGTTGTAAGCTTCGATCTTAGGCTTGCCTTAAGTTGATCGAGTAAAACGCCCAAGTTCCCGACCTTCAAGACTTTCTTGAAATACTTTGAACGAAAGTCCCAAAACTGGCCAAACCTCTGGGACAAAAATTGCATTTTACTCAACCAAAATTAACAAAAAAAGTTTTTAAACTGAATTAACTACCTGTAACGAATTTGCAGAACTGAAATCAGAAGCACCAAGAACATAAAGTCGACTTGCTTTTCCTTCTGCATAAGCCCATTTTAATCGGCTATTGGTGTTTTATCTAACTTATACCCGAGATTCAGTTTGAATAACGGGCCACATTGGGTCCCACTTAACTCCTTATCAGTTGAAAGTTCAGTTTTTGAAGCTATTGAGTGAGGAACACTCCACATTAGAATTTCGCCATTGTTGTATCCAATAACAACCTTGCTTCCAAAGGGACAAGCCCAACATGTAGCCGTCACTTTTTTGGTGTCGTGATTTTGCGAGTAAATTAATGTTCCTCATGTTGTAAAGACTGGTTTGCTATCTTGAATTGACCATAGTTTAACAAAACCATTTTTATAAATTATAAGAATCCTGAATTCAGAAATGACGCGTGATGTGAGATTTAAGAGTTTTAACGGTCTGAAGCATTATGAACGAAAATTATGTATTAAGCATCACCTTTTACTTTCAGCTGCTGGTTGAGGCAGAATATACATAACAACAGCATCATTGAGGTCCTCTGTTGGATTACCTACATAAGTTGACCACTCAAAAAGTCAAAGATAATATAAAGACTCATGCATACTGCTATCTTATAATATAATGTGGCTCACCATGAACTGCTCCAAAAGGAATTCGGTATTGCATTTGTGTTATATTACATATATCTTTGTCAAACTTCATAGCTGAAACATTTCCAGACGAGTCTCCAACGTACACTTTAACTTCAAAACTAATATCTTTACCATCAGTCGATCCCTAAAAGTACCCTTATTAGTTTGAGAAGCACTCACATGTAAAAGGTACATTGCAGAACAGTAAAAGATGTAATTTCCTCAATATATACATGCACATGGGCCAAGGACTTCATGTCTATGTCCCAAACCTATGTATATGCAACACTTTTATATCTCACATAAGTTGGTGGATTTAGCTTGTCAATAAAAAGTTAAAGAAAACTATGATACAAAAATGATGATTGAACTGCATCGATTTAGATCCAACTGGCTTACCTCGATACAATTTTTTTGCATTAATGTTTATAAGAAATGGTTGATTGTGAATTAACAACAAAAATTTGCTTGGTACTGCCTCAGGAGATTCCATTATGAATTGAGTGTTGTCTTGTCCAAATAACTTAATCCGGCCATCTCTAATGAAACAGAAAAATCATATTAATCAGATATTGGATTAAGAACACTCCCAAAACAAGGCTATTAGTTTTAAGGTAATTTTTTTCTTTTATATATTTAAGGAACCACAAATATATAGTATTTGACATTAAGGGTAATAGAAGCATACATAGTTGACATGGCAAGAATCTTCTGAATAGGGTCATAAGCAAGCAGATTACATCCTGATGGAGGGCCATAATGGTAAATAAGGCACGGATTTACTTCATCGGACTTCAAACCATCTATATTTCCTCCAGGCTGCAACACAAGCTTCAACAATAGCGATTATGAGTCAAAACGATTAAGGTTTTTCTAGCAGCCGGAATAAAAAGAGTTTTTTTGCATTATTTACTATTGGTTTCTTCTCAACATTGCATTGGAGATTCAATCAATATTAAAAAAAAAGGATTCAAACGTTAATATGTCAATTACAACGCTGATTACATGCTAATCGAAGAAACTCAAATCCAAATCAATCCAAAATCAATTTCGAATCCTGAATCATCAAAACGCCAGATTCATAAAAAATAGAAGTAACTAAAACATCATCTGAGTATAATAAAGAAAAAAGAACAGAGAATCTAACTTCAGGAAACATACCAGTCAAGACGGCTTAGTTGAACCTTTGAACCTGAGCTGGACTTCATCCTGCCTTGACTCTTGTTTGACCACTGTTTGACAAAAGTCAAACCACTGTTTGCAAAAAAAAAAAGCCTGTTTAACCAAAGTCTGTTTGACCAAAGTCAAACCACTGTTTTCAAAACTATGATTCTTAGTGGTTCAAAAGTCTGTTTGACCAAAGTCAAACCACTATTTTCCCAAAGTCTGTTTGACCAAAAAAAGCAACCACTGTTTTCTCCACAAACACTATTTTAACCCAACAGTGGTTTCAAACATTTGTTTTCATCCATCTGTTGACCAAAGTCAACAGATGTATCAACCACTGTTTTATTTTCTAACATCTGTTCACAACAAACAGAGGGTTCAAAAAATAAAACAGACCTTTTCCAAATACATGTTTCACAACAAACAAAGGTTTCAACTTCTTCTTCGGTACATCGCCACCACTCTCACTCAACCTCTCTTTCCTCTTCTTATCACCAATCACCATTCCTCAGAAGATTCAGGGAAGACCTAATGCACTGTTGAAAGTGATTATGTGATATCTAAATGATTACATGTACTTCATCGAAACAAAATCCTCAGATAAAGGTTGATTGATTTAATGCATAATTAAGATCTCATAGTCTCATTAATGTACACATAGTTAGAACATAAACAACAATCATATATGCTAAACTATAAATCAAACATAAACACAACAATAATTATCAAATTCAGATTTCATATGAACTTTGATTAATTTCAGAATAATCAGAGGGCATAAACGACAATCAAATAACCTAAACCCTAACTTACACACAAACACAACAACAATTATCAAGTTCAGATCTCAAAGATTGATCAACTTAAGCATAATTACAGCATAAACAACAATTATATCAACTAAACCCTAACACAAACACAACAACATTTATCAAATTAAGATCTCAGATAAAGGAAAACAGTGTTTTGAAGACAGTGGATCTGCTCAACTTTTAGAGTCACTTGAACAGTGTTTTGAAGAGGAAAACAATGATTTTGAGAAACAGTGGTTCTTTTGTCTTAAACAGTGTTTTAAATACACTTGAACAGGCATTTGAACCAAAGAAACAGATGTTATACTCCTCTGAACAGAGTTTTTGTTCTTGATGTTTTTATTAATCTTTTTCTTTTAAAAACACAACTTTGATCTGTGATTCAGATATCAAAGGTAATCAAATTTCAGCTCATGGATGCTATGAATCTATATGGTCTTTTATGTGGTATCTATTTGATGATTCAATTAACTTTCAGAAATCATTTATAAAAATCTTGTCAAAAAATAAAGAGTTGAACTAAGAAACTTATAGTGATTGTGATTCTTCAGTTTCTTTTGACTTCTATTTCCTCGTGCTCGTAATTCCTCAAGGGTTCATCCCACTTATCTTTATCCTTGCCAGGATCCTCATGTATCCCATGCCACCGATCTCTCCATTCTTCTCCAATGATCCAAGTAAGCGATGCGAAAACATGAACTTCATGGTGCAATTGTTATTGTAATTTACTACAAATAAAGAGATTAAATGATTATTCTATCAATAATCTGAAAATTTCATCAGCATATTCACACAAATCTGTCTCCATGAGCATATCCATGAAAAATAACAGCATAATATTAATAATGATTCTTCTTACGGTGATTGCTTTTATAAGAGCGTCGTAGACAGACTTAAGCTCCAATCTTCGAGCATCAAACTCTTCATTTTTCTTCCACTTTTTATTCAGAGAACCTTCAACTTCTTTCCTCTCTAAACGCAACATGTTCAAACGTTGAACTTCGCAAGCCAATGTGGTCGAACTCGCATTTAATCCAGCAGCTGAACCGAAACATAAACGACTTAATAAGTAACAACACATCATAATATGATTAATATCATGCCTCTTGTAAATGAAGATAAACTGAAAGTATCATATTACCTCAATATATTTGCATCGGCTCGAGCGTCAGTTTTCTCTATTTCCTTAATAACGACAATCATTACTATATTACAATAATGTGATATGAAGATATAACAATAAAGTAACAACACATCATAATATGAAGATATAACAATAAAATAATAACCAAGAACTAAAACAAATTAAACAATTACCATATGCCCAGTGCCCCTAAGAACAGCTTGAGGATTTTCAAACATTGCACATGTAAATCTTGAAAAGCCACTTCTACTGGTGCTTCCTTTGCATCTTCTAATTCATGGATTTTCTCCATAAAAAAAGCATCAGCATCATGGTTAAAACAAATCTATCTTCAGCCTACTATAACCATTATTTGATATGGAACCTCACAAAAAGATATTGAAAAGGCAGAAACATACGACTATTATTATATCAAAATTCAAAAATCAATAAATCAATGATATTTACATACTTATGTAACTGAAAGGAATACGGGTGTTCATTTAATACGGTTCAATCAGAAAAAAAGAACCTAGATAACTTACGTGATCTTGACGATGTTCCGGTAATTTTGTGGAATCGAACCAAAGATTAGTGAATCGGAGATTTAAGAGGAGAACATGGGTTAGGAGGTAGAGAATGGCGATTACGGTGGAGACTGGCGATTGCTGTTATCTAGGGTTCAGCGTAAAGAATTACCGATGTTCAATAGCCTCTCCATGGCTATTTAATGAAAATCGAAAGAAACATATTAACAGTATTACTTACAGAAGTAGACATGACTTTCCATTTTGCCCCACCAGCTTTACCGACCTGTAAATCAAACACAAAATCAAAACCTATCTAACAATAATCAATAATCAAAACAGCAAAACCAAAGCCTAAATTTCAACCAAAGCCTAAAATCGGTTACCTGGTCATTGTTTGAATGAAAAATCGACGATAGATCGTTCAACATTTGGTGAAAGAGTATCCAATTTCCACTCTTCTTCTTCTTCTCTACTGAGAGAGAGAATAACATTTTAGGTGAATCATATTATCTGCATACTCACCACTCGACTTTAGTAGATGCCGTCTGTTAACTTTTCTAGTTGATACCATTCCTTTCGAACTTACTTCAACAACCTTCAAGCAAACAAACAACACATACATGATACATAACAATATCAATACATCATATAGCTTATGAATCTCAGCGTATTTATGAGAAATAGAACATGATGGAAGCCCTAATTTGGGTACCCAAAGCTATTATTAGCCTAAAATCACCAAAAAATAAACAAAAAAACCTAATTACCTTGAGAAATAGTGTTCTGAATCTCATCGTATTTCTGAACAACCGTATGATCATTAACACCTCCTTCTTCAATCAACACTTCAGTGAACCCCAGATCTCTCCTGATGCGGCGGCTAGGACTTTCTCGGGCGCCTTTCTCCTCTACATGCATCTCCATCCTTGACCATCTCAACCGTCTGAGTTTTTAGGATTCAGGTGGTGTTGTTTGGTTTTTGTTGATGCAATGTGTTTGTTGCTTGGTTCCCTATTCTCCTTTATCTGCAGCTCCATCCCCAATCTAGAATCAGGTTTGAGAGAGAGAGAGAGAGAAGAAAGAGAAAGATGGCAGTGGGTTTGAATTTTGAAATTAGATTTTATGTTTTTGTTGGCCGCTTGGGTTTCAATTTTGATGTTGTTAAATTAATTAATTAATTAAATAAATTATGATGATGTAATAAATAATTAAGAAATGCTGAGTTGGCTTTGCTAAGAGATTGACACATAACCTTTTCTTATGTCAGCATTACTTCTCCTTTTATAGATAAGTAGATATATATATATATATATATATAGATTGAGGTTCCTGTAAAAAAGACCAAAAGTGTGAGAAGGGTAAGAAAGAATCTACACCATTAGATCTTTGATCTAAAGGTTGAGATTAATAGGGACCAAATTGTAAAATTTGTTTTATTTTTTTGGACTGAATTGAAAACTGTAGGGGTAATAAAGTCTTTATATCCATTCAAAATAGGAAACTGTAAATCAAAATCCCTACAATTTCGATCTCTCTCTACATCGCACGACCAGATGATCTCTCTCTCTAAAATTTCGATCTCTCTCTCTACATCGCAGTGGAGCGACGGTTCCAGCAGCACCAGTTCATCATCTCCAGCGGTGCAGCGATTAGCGCAAGTTATGGCCTCTCGGACACCCGGTGATGATGAGGATGATGAGGATGATGATGACCTAGGGTTCCTGTTTGCTAAACCGGCGTCGTTTATGAGTAAGAGTAACGGTAGCGGTAGCGGTAGTGCCGGCCACCTCTCCACGACGGCGGCGGTGAAGCGACAGTGGTGGTGCCGGTAGTGGAACGACGGGGGTTGTAATGTTATACAGAGCTATAAAATGGTATTATGGTGTTATATACTTATTTTGTAGTGTTATGTACTTATTAAATGGTGTTATATAATTATTGAATGGTGTTATATAATTCTTTTTTGTAGTGTTATGTATTTATTAAATGGTGATATAATTATTGAATGGTGTTATATACTTATTGAATGGTGTTATATAATTATTGAATGGTGTTATATATGTGCTGAATGGTGGTTGCAGTGTTATTCGTAGTGTTTTTATAGAGATCTTTAAAATGGTGTTATATACTTATTGAATGGTGTTATATACTTATTGAATGGTGTTATATAATTATTGAATAAGGCTGACAAATCGTGTCTTAACAGGTTTCTGACGGCGCGCACAACATAAGTTTCAAACATGATTACGACTCGTTTAACTACTTTCTACCTCATGTTTATAAAACAGTTTTATGTACAAAGATGAATAAATGATAGATCCTAACATTGTAATTTTAATTATTTTAAAAATTAAAAAAGTCAAAGGGTGTATTTTTCAGTCAAACAGGTCTAATCGTGTCTTAACAGGTACCCAATTGCCAACCCTATTATTGAATGGTGTTATATATGTGATGAATGGTGGTTGCAGTGTTATTCGTAGTGTTTTTTTAGAGATCTTTTAAAAAAATCATGTTCCTATAATTAAGGTGGCGGTAATGGAAAGTTTTGAATTAATTGAATTAATGATAAATTACTTGTTTACCGTTTTGAATTAATTTAAATTGAGAACACATGTCATCTCCACAGTATTTCTCACATTTCTCACACTTTTAACATTTTTTTATAATAACCTTACCCTATATATATATATATATATATATATATATATATATAAGAAATAAGAACAGAATATATATACTTTGATGTTAATAAAAAAAACAAGTCATAAATAATATTTCTAATCAAATGGTTATCCCATTCACATGAAACAAAGGACTGATACAACATCAATTTGAGTTGATACAACCTACATCAAACCAACAGGAATCAGAATCATCACATAAAACCCAACGATATTTCAATTCAAGCAACAGAACCATTGATCAAATGAGTTTTGCGTCTAATTAATACATAGAAAACATAATATACAACAACAAAATCACATAATACACATGTAAGCCATAAAACGTAACATTTTGAGATGGGGAAATAGGAGCTTATCTACCTCATTAGACTCGTTCGGATTTGTATCTGAGGCAAAAGCGAAGCCGAATGTACATATACGATTGAAACTCCGAGTACAGTTGGACAAATTGATTTTGAGTGAACCTGAATTTATACTTCGTTGATTTCTGCATTTAGAGAATCTATATGCACAAGCACAAATTATGTCTACATTGTTGCTTACATCTCCGGCACCACCGGGGAAGGTTCAACAGCAAAAAGCTTGTATGGACAAAAAACGGGTAGTCCGACCCCACATGGAATTTCCCGATGAAGTTCGTCAGTGATGAAGCCTCTCGATTATAGAACCGCCTCACAGCTACGTAGACATCTGATCAAAATTCTTCGATGGAGAAGATGAACTTTATAGAGCATTGAATAATGAATGCGGTGCAGGATGAGATTCTGATTGCTATTAGCTCGTCTGAGTAACTGAAAGAGGAGAAGAGAATGTTATTTTTTACTGGTTTAATAATTAAATGAGGGGAAAGTGAGTTTGTGAAAAAATCAAGGGCAAAATCGAGAAAGGAGGAGAAAAAGAACGGAACGAAAAAGAAACTAGGTGGGGCGCTGGAATAGTTAAGGGCTCATTTAGAGGGAATGGAATGGTGTATGTAATGCTTGATTCCTTTCATGTAACCAACCAAACAATCCTATTTTCATTCTCTAAGAATGGGTTATTCCATTCCTTCCTCAATTACCTCATACCAAACACTACCTGAGAGATACGAAACAAAGTTTTTTTTTAAATGCAACGGATACTGACGGACCACTGGAGTATCATTATGCCACAAGTGGAACCACCAGATTATATCCATCTCAAAATTAATAAATTTGCCGATCATATCCATCTCCACCTAATAAATATGGGAAAAAGCCCTCTTGTGGCAATCGAACCCATGGTCATAAGTCTTATCTCATCCCTAAAATACCACTAGGCTATAATGTCATAGACTATATACTAACTAACCAAAGTAATTGTATTAGGATATAAGGCTATGCCCATTGATGACTTAGAGTTGGGTTGGTCACCAATAAAACAAAAGTTTGAGTAATTAATTAAATAAAAAAGAAATTCATACTACCTAAGTTGCAACTAGATTGGTGGAGCAACCTAGGTTGTAACCTAAACTAATTCCGTTAATAATTCAATTACTCAAATTACTTGTAATATTCAAACCTAAAAAAAACAAATACACGGTATTTGTTAATTTTTTTGTGAACATCATGATATAAATTTATTAAAAACAGAGTTCGTTCGAACGCATGTATTTTTAGGTTGGGATGGGTTGTGAATGTGTGTTAAAAATTAAGCCGGGTTGGGCTGGGTTGTGTTACAACTTGTTTAGGTGGAAGAAAGAGACTTCCCATTGACGCGAACATAAAACCGGGTCAAATTTTTGAAACCTATATTGGATAAATTTAATACGAAATTATCCGTGTAGAAAGCTAAGACACTTTCTTTAGCGGGTCGTGTCACGTTGGCAAAAGCGGTGCTCGGGGAGCTTCCTAATTATTACTTCTCTCTATTTAAAGCACCCTTAGGCGTTATTAAATCTCTTGAGAAGATTAGAAGGTCCTTGTTTGGGGTCGCGGAAAAATAAAGTTGATTGCTTGGGATAAATTGCTGAGACCAAAAAGCCATGGGGGTTTGGGTATCGGGGACATTAAGAGCTTGAATCTAACCCTTCTCGCGAAATGGTGGTGGAAGTACAAAGCATGCAATGAGGCGCTTTGGGTTAATGTCATTCGAGCTATTCACGAGAATAAAGGAGTAGTTTCGATCCCTATTAATAAAAGTGTTTCTGGATTTTAGAATGACATTGGTTCAGTGGAAAAGGAATTTTAGAAGCTAAATTTGTCTTTGAAGGAGAATATTGTTGGGATTGTAGGGGCAGGGGATAATATTCTTTTTTGGGTTGATAATTGGCATACAGTGGGTGTAACACCTCGCAAATTTGTGTCCTGTAATGTACTGACACGTGTCCCTATTCCTAATTATGCCTATTGGTGGCTAAGAGGGACTAATTTTGCCAATTGTGAAAAGTATGAATGTAGAGGGACTAAAGGTGTCAACATGCTGGAACTATGCCCTGAGTGACCCTTTACGGTGTCCATACTCTCAAATGAACCACTTGTTGGACGAGAGGGACTATTTGTGAATTTATATGAAAGTTTAATATTGGAGGGACTAAATGCGTCAATATGTTAATTTATACCTCTGAGTGACCCGTTAACGAATCGGGAGCTTAATGATATGCGTTGAGGTGACGCTTATGTGGCATAAGAAAACCCCTAGGGCTTTATACCACACCCTCCAGGCTTAGAAAATGTATGAGTATATAATATAATATCAGTTTTTAGTATTTCATATTATGACCATTTCTATACTTTATTTTGTATATAAATTGTATTTCATATTATGATCATTTCTATGCCTATGGGGTAGAGGTAAGGTTGTCTACATCTTACCCTTCTCAGACACTATTTTAGCTTTGCTATTGGTGAGATTTACTGAGTATGATGATGATGATGATGATTTCTATACTTTATTTTGTATATAAACTGTTTAATAAATAAATAGTTATTATAAATACAATTAATTCTAGTTTATAATTAAAATTGATATATAATTAAAATTATAATTAAAACCGTTACATAATTTAAAATTGAACTCACACATGATTAAAATTAAAACTATTACATAAATCTAAGTTATAAATCATCAACCAATGGTGTGTTTAAAATTGTTAAAGGTTGTGTGTATATAATATATTTTTTTAATTAACGGTCTCATGACCATTTGGCACAATATCCAACACCACCACACCTCCTCATAGGTGAGCAGAAAACCGAAATAACCGAAGCGTAACTGAAATAACTGAAAAATCCGGACCGAAAAAACCGAACCGAAACAAAAACCGACGTTTCGGTTTTCGGTTTTTTAATAACCGAAATTTTCGGTTCGGTTTTCGGATAATCATTTTCAATAACCGAACCGAACCGATAAGTTTAAATAGTATACCAAATCTATATATTTTTATATTTAAGTTGTTCAAGTGTTTACCCGTGCTATTAAGAATTATTAATTTTATTCTTGTTTGTTAAATATTTATAATAAGAACATTAAAATGTTTATTTATCATTAAAATTATCCATTGTTTACAAGAACTAACAAAGTTTAATATAAAAATTAAATGGTTTTCAAAGTATTATAAAAGAAAACGTCTTAACAAAAACTTTGGAAAAACATTAAAATAGATTAGAAAGTTAGATTTATGTGAATAATATTAATTTAAAAGACTAAATATATTAATAAGATTCTTAAACTTTGAATTATACTTTTAAGTTTTGAATCTTACATAATTTGTTTCAAAAACTGAAAAAACCGAAAAACCGAACCGAACAGTTGCTAAAACTGAAATAACCGAAACCGAAAAAACCGAAACCGAAAAAACCGAAACCGAAAAAACCGAAACCGAACGGTTTTTAAAAACAAAAAACCGAACCGAACCGTGCACACCCCTACCTCCTCACGTACCCCATCCCAGCGCCCTCCATAATGCCCTTGGGGCGTTGTTCTCACACCATATGCGAATCCATAGTGGTGACTTATTGTTAAAAGAGATCAAGGAAATAAAGGAAAGTTACTATTAAACATTCGTACTTGAATTACGATTGTTTTAAACCAACATAACAATTTGGCCCACAAAAACGATCAACGAAAAGAAATAAATATATGATAACTAGGCAATCCTTTGAAACGACAGAAAGCACCATCTATCCCACTCCAAAATTTTGAATTTCGACCTATTTTTAATCCATAAGAAAGAATACATTTTGACGTCTTCAACCGTTTTGTGAATCGGAATAAACTTTTGCTCGAATTCCATGTCGTTTCTAGCCTTCCAAATCTGCCATAGTGTAGTGAAAGCAATTGCTACGATGACATTTTTCCAATCTTTCAATCCAGCCAACATGTCAATCCATTTAAGAATCTAGGCCGGTGCATCAATTTGATTCGGATTGGGGAGTTTCAGCCACACTCGAATTTGCCACCATATCGCCCTAGCCCATATACGTGCCGAGAGAATATGGTTTGTTGATTCTGGCTCTAATCCGCACCATGAGCAGTTTACATCGGCCACCAATACTCCTCGTTTGCCTAGTTCAGTTTTAGCCGGGATTCTTTCCATACACGCTCGCCACCCAAATAATACGACCTTGGCCGGTACCCACTTATTCCAATAATTCCGAACCTCTCCATTGTGACTTTCCTGTGCACTCACTAACTTTTCTCTTAGTTTTGCCACCGAAAAATGTAGAAAACTTGTCAACTAGTAAAACATGTCTGTACAATTCATAACAAGTATTATATCATATGAACACATTATAAAAACAAACACACGATGTGATGCACACAATATTTTTAACTAAACAACACATATGTTAAAAACAATATTTATATCTTTTTAATATCCACACGGTAACACCGGCGCCAACCCCGCAATTGATGCGGTAGACTGAAAAGGCCGGGGAGGAGTCACCGAGTGTGTTGTTTGGTTTTTTTGACCGTTGGAGAACGTGCAACGGCTATAATGTAACCCCTTGCGGTTGAGTGCAAAATGGGAAGTGGAGATGGGAGTTGACATAATTGGCTATGGTAGAGAGGGGACTACTCCCCCTAGTGAAGCGCTCCTTACACCCTAACAATAACACTAAAGTTCATGGCTTTGCGTGAGTTTTCTACGGCTAGACGTGTCAAATGTTATTTTAGTAAGTTGTCTTGAGTCAATGCAGTGAATTTCCCATAATGTGTGTGTATATAACATGTAAAGGTCGATTAAGTATTCATCATATAAGTTGTGTATTTTGTTGGGTTACTATGTTCCGGTATTTACAAACGCCTTAGATTGCGGACATAAGAAATATGTGTCACACCTACGTCTACAAACAAACTTGTTCCTTAACCAACATCAACATATTATTCACTTCAATTACCATTTTTCTCATTTCAAAATCCACCATCTTCCTACTCTCAAATGACTTATCGGGCCACAATACCTCCTCTCCTCCTCCTCCTCCTCTTCATGTGTGCAGCCTTCGCTCAAGTCCCGACGGCATATGAAATACTACAAGAATACGATCTCCCTGTTGGTCTGCTTCCGACAAACGTTACAGCGTACACCCTGAACAGAGAAACCGGAGAGTTCCATGTTAATCTGGGTCAAAACTGTACGTTTTTAAACGATGGGTACGAAGTAAAGTACAAACCTATGATCAGTGGAGTGATCAGAAAAGACAAGGTGACGAAGTTGAAGGGGGTAAGTGTAAAAGTTATGTTATTCTGGGTGCAAATTGTGTCGGCTATTCGGGACGAAGGTGAGGTGGATTTCTCGGTCGGGATGTTGAAGGCGGGGTTCGATATCGATGCATTTGAGGAGTCACCGCAGTGCGGTTGCGGGTTTAATTGTGTTGCTTCAGAAGTTAAGGGGAAAGTTTCGAAGATTTTGGACTGGTCGATGTGATTCATGTTGTAAGGCTTTGGTTTGGTGTTAAGTTTCGAAGCGGAATAATAATGTACGTATTCTATTATATGTTAAAAGTCTGTCATCTAAAGAATTTAGGGATCAAGTTATAAATGTCAACAATTAAAAACATATGTAGCTATTGTAGATGGTTAATGTAGTAATGGGTGCCTATATGAATAGCATTTATAATGAGGTCATATACTCATATGTAATATTAAATCATCTATCAAGGTTGAAAAATGCAAACATGAATAGCGTTATCTTTTGTCATGTGTGCACAACTTCACGCTCAATTACATTACCATTACACTGTCGGAAAGAAGAAAAAAGATAGTATAGGGGCTAGAGTGTAATATGGTGTTCTATATATACACCGTCTCTATGTAATCCTTTTTAGTACAACACGTATTATCAATACAATTAAAACTCGATTCAGAAATTATTCTCTATACCAAACAACATGGTATCAGAGCAGAGTTTCTGATTCTTGAACACCCTGTTCATCATCTACAATCATCCCAGCCAATTCAATCTCAAAAAAAATTAAAAATCAAACCATTTGAAATCTTCTTATCTAATCGATTTCAATCTCAAAAACCAATTCAATTTTTGCACCTCTGTTCTTATCAAAAGCAACAAACAAACTGTTCAAATCGACCAACACTAAATCGATTTCAATTCCTTTTTCGTTTTCCCAAAATCCAATCCAAAAAAACAACTTTAATCAGTCATTTGATCCAAAATTCAGCCTATCATCGCCGGTTTCGATAAATACGCTTTGGGTTTCTTAAGTCGCCGGTTTTTTTGTTTTTGAAAGTTTCCTTATCTCTTGAAAGATTCTTTTGGAAGTTTCTTGTCATTTAAAAGTTTCTTTTTTTTCGAGATAAGTGTCATAAGTTTCCTTTTCACTTGAAAATTTCCTTTTTTCAAGTTTCCATTCTTGATAAACAAATACGCTGGCCTCTTTTGTGTCGGTAGCGGATTTGTGGTTTGCGGGCGGACTTAAATCTTGAACGCGAGTTCAAGTCACCGGTGAATTTCGATAAATTCGCCGGCTGAGATAGCTTCGCCTCTTAGCGGAGTTATTCCGAACCTAAATCTTGAACGCGAGTTCAAGTCGCCGGTGAATTGTGATAAATTCGCCGCGTGAGATAGCTTCGCCATTTAGCGGAGTTATTCCGAACTTATTTTTTGAACGCGAGTTCGGCGTATTTGGTTGCCTATTAAATACGCTCGGTTTGGTTGTCGTCTAAAAAAAATGGAAATCAATCATAGTAGGAACAGTGCTTGGATTTTCGATTCTGGTGCCACTGACACCATGACGTTTGAACCATCAGACATACGATCAATGTCCAACCCTCAAAAAACTCAAATTCACACTGCAAACAATGGAATGATGCAAGTGAAAGGAGCAGGAGGAACAATTGAAATTTCACCCACTATGAAATTATCAAATTGTCTTTATGTTCCATCATTATCGCACAAACTGCTCTCAATTAGCCATATTACCAAAGAGCTAAATTGCACAGTACTAATGTATCCTACTTTCTGCCTTCTACAAGATATCAGGACGGGTGTGATTATTGGACGTGGTACTGAGCGCCAAGGATTGTATAATGTGGATGAAGTGGCTCAACAGGGTACTGTGATGTTGGCTCATGGAACTGATAACCGGGAAGCCTGGCTATGGCATAGACGTTTGGGACATCCATCCCATGGTTATTCGCACCTTTTGTTTCCAAAACTCTTCCCTTCAAATGGGAAAATAGATTGTGAAACATGTCTTCGCGCTAAAAGCCATCGACAATCATTCAAACCTAGCAATACGAAAGTGGCCTCACCTTTCTCGCTTATCCATTCCGATGTGTGGGGTCCTGCTCCTGTGATGGGGGGGGGGGGGCAGGGTCTTCGGTACTTTATACTATTCGTGGATGATTGCACTCGCATGACATGGGTATATTTTTTTAAAAATAAAGCCGAAGTGTACGAAAAATTTGTCATGTTTTATGCTATGATTCAAACTCAATTTCAAACTCAAATTCAAATCCTTCGATCCGACAATGGGGGGGGGGGGAATTTGTCAATACATCTATGAAACAATTCTTTAAAACCAAAGGATTAATTCATCAAACCTCTTGTGCTCATACCCCCGAACAAAACGGTGTTTCCGAACGGAAAAACTGTATTATTCTTGAAATGACTCGAGCCCTTTTGATCGAATCTCAGGTCCCTAAATCTTTCTGGCCGGAGGCAGTTGCAACCTCCGTGTATCTGCTGAATCGGCTTCCCACAAAAGCTCTTAAATTTAAGACTCCCTTAGATTGTCTGTCTAAGTCTGCCAGTATCCCTCATCCTCTTACACTTGAACCTCGAATCTTCGGGTGTACCGCATTTGTTCATATACCCAAAACCAATCGAAACAAGCTTGGCCCATGTGCTGAAAAATGTGTATTTGTCGGCTATGGGATCGATCAAATAGGTTACCGATGTTATAATCCAACAACTCGTCAAATGTTCACCACAATGAATGTTGACTTTCTTGAAACAAAATACTTTTATAACACCCAACTCAGTGGTCAGGGGGAGAATGACAGTATAGATACTCTGAGCTGGTTAACCCAAATTCCCTCATCTGAAGAAGTCACAACAGAAAACTATCACAGTACTGCGAGTCCTTCAAACACAGACACACAATCCGCGGAGCACAGTACCACTGAAGAAAGTCCATCCAACGTGATGCCTGAGGTAAGAAATACTGAGAACCCTGAATGTTCTACGTCTTGTAACTATGAGACAACAGGGAAATACATATAACCGACAACTACAGAGCATGTTGATCCAGTTGTTGAACATGTTGAACCAGTTGCAGCAGAGACTACCGGAAGATACTCTCTCCCACCTAGAGCCAATAGAGGGGTTCCTCTAAAACGGTACTACCCAGAGAGGGAGACCAGAAATTCAAGATATCCTGTAGCTAATATGGTCAACGGGAACTTATCTAACAGTGTGAAAGCATTTGTTACTTCTCTATACAATGAACAAATACATAATTCCGTAAAGGAAGCTCAAGGTAAGAAGAACTAGGAAGAAGCAATGGAAGTGGAGATGCGTGCTCTTATGAAAAACAACACATGGGAGAAGTGCATTCTTCCTAAAGGAAAGAAAACAGTTGGATGCCGGTGGGTGTATTCGATTAAATATAAACCAGATGGCTCTATTGGAAGATACAAAGCCCGGCTTGTAGCCAAAGGGTACACTCAGACGTATGGGATTGATTACTCTGAGACATTTTCTCCGGTAGCAAAAATGGATACCATAAGAGTTCTCTTTTCCGTGGCAGCTAATAAGGATTGGCCCCTTCATCAATTTGATGTTACAAATGCATTTCTTCATGGAGACCTAACTGAAGAAGTTTACATGGAAGCACCTCCAGGTTTTTCAGGGGGTTTTAAAGATGGGGAAGTTTGTAGGTTGAAGAAATCTCTATACGGGCTAAACAGTCTCCTCGGGCATGGTTTGGAAAGTTCACCTTGGCCATGAAAGAATACGGGTATCACCAAAGCAACGCTGATCATACCTTGTTCCTCAAAAGGAGGAATGGCCTCGTAACTTGCTTGATCATATATGTGGACGACATGATTATCACCGGAGATGATGTAGAAGAAATAGCACAGCTGAAGAGAAATTTGTTTTCAAAGTTTGAAATGAAAGACCTTGGGAATCTCAAGTATTTCCTTGGAATAGAAGTTCTCAGGTCTAAACGGGGGATTTTCATCTACCAAAAGAAGTATGTTCTTGATCTCTTGGCGGAAACTGGGTTGATTGATTGTAAACCAGCAGATACGCCAATGGTGGTGAACCACAATCTTCACATGGAACTCGATGGGAAGCTCGCAGACAAAGAAAGATATCAACGGCTCGTGGGCAAGTTAATTTATCTCTCTCATACTCGTCCTGATATAGCTTATGCTGTTGGAGTGGTAAGTCAGTTTATGCACCAACCGCAAGTTGCCCACATGGAAGCTGCTCAGAGAATTCTAAGGTATCTAAAGGGTACCGCAGGCCATGGAGTGTTATTCAAAACAAGTGGGAATTTAAATGTTGAGCTCTACACGGATGCCGACTGGGCAGGAGATAAGGGAAACCGAAGGTCAACGTCAGGGTACTTCTCCTTGGTTGGCGGAAACCTTGTCACATGGAGAAGTAAGAAACAGAAGATGGTCACTCTGTCGAGTGCAGAAGCTGAGTTCAGAGGCATAGCTCGAGGGCTAAGTGAAGTTCTTTGAATCAGGAAGCTCCTAGAAGACATTGGTTTCTCCCAAAGGGCGATACCCAGTAAAATTATGTGCAACAATACAGCTGCAATACAAATCTCAGAAAACCCAGTTCAGCATGATCGAACCAAAAATGTAGAGGTGGATCGACATTTCATCAAGGAAAAAATGGAGGAAAGAATCACAGAGCTCACATATATATATCAACAAAAGAACAACTCGCAGATATTCTCACAAAAGCAGTCAACGGAAACGCTTTTAGTAGCTGTTTGAGCAAGTTAAGTATTGGTGACCCCACTACTCAACTTCAGGGGGAGTGTCGGAAAGAAGAAAAAAGATAGTATAGGGGCTAGAGTGTAATATGGTGTTCTATATATACACCATCTCTATGTAATCATTTTTAGTACAACACGTATTATCAATACAATTAAAACTCGATTCAGAAATTATTCTCTATACCAAACAATATACACATGGTCTAATAAGCTGATCTCAAGTAACTAATAAATGACTCGACTCATTTACACACCTAGTTTGTTATACAACAATATAGGTTTCAGATTTAGAAGCTTATTCATCTAATAAATTTGATTTGCAATGTGGGACCCAAATTATGAAAATTGGGAATTTTGGGCTCTATGGGTCCTCTCGCCACCATGCTATACCTCATCCATTTATACGGAGGAGCAACTCGAAAACCTGCTGAGATTGTCTCGTTTAAGCCTTAAAGCTCCAAACAAGCAGAACTTAAACAAATAGCTATATTATTCGTATCTCATTTTATAAACAAGCTCAAACACAATCTTTACTTATTGAACATGACTAGAGTTGCTATCATAAACCAGCCTATTATTCATATGAATATAATAATATTTTATATGGTGCATACATAAATACAGAATATATTTCATCATATATAGAAATAGGATAAAGTTACAAAATAATATATAACTAGAATTACGACCCGCCGCATTGCGGCGGGGATTCTTTAGTTATAACTAAGTCGATTTAGGACGCGCACGTTATGTTGAATTTGTCAAACAGGAAAAAAAATAGACGATGTAAAAACGTTCACCCACACACGCACGTTGCGTCATATTAACTCGCAAAATTTAGAACGAAACGTAAAAACGTTAAACCAAAGACGCATGTTGCGATGTGTTAAGTCACAAAATTTAGAACGAAGCATAAAGCGAAAAATTTGCGGAAAATGAAAACTATAAAGGACCAAAGTTGAAAGTAAAAAAAGTTGTGAAGACAAATTAAAAAGTTTTGTGTTTAAAGTAAAAAAAAAACAAATAGTTTTGGTTAAAAGTAATATATGAAATACTTTTGGGTGAAAATTAAAAAAATCAATTTTTTTAAAAAAAAACCCCCAAAGCCAAATTGTTTATACAACAAGTACAAGACTAAGGCCTGTAGCGATATCTCCGGGTAAAAGGGTTCAAGGGTTTCGATTAGCCTAACGCAGGTGGTGGGGTCCTCCCACGTTTGTAGCACGTGGGGTTGGATCACTTGTTTATTGATCGCTTTTGATTCCAGCTTGAAGGAAATTCAAGCCGGAATGAAGTTGTTAGCGAAGCAATGCTGTTTGAAGTGAAGAAAATAAGCAAGTATGAAACTTGTTCTCAAGAGAGGAGAGAAGATCAGAAAGTATGTGTTAGCCCAACTGATCTGGTGTCCTTGATATGGTTGTTGGAGCTAGTACTTATAGATAAGATGTATTCTATAAGAGGAAGCTCGTGACCATGGATCCAAGGCTACAGTGGAGGAATTACCCGTTTGGGGGTTGGAGGCTTTAGACCTGCGGATAAAAGGTTGTTCTCTGTACACATGTTCTGTCTGTGCAGAAATGGTTCACACGTTAAGTGTTGATGTGATCGGACACTGTGCTTGTCCTTTTTACCGTTCACCTGAGTTCGCGCGTATTGAACCTCTCAGCCTTTTAACCTTTTAAGCTGTTATGTATATTAGTCATTTTATTGAGATTTGGGCTACCCCCGTCATCAGCCCCCCCAAGTCAGAGGTGTTTGGGATGTAAGCTCAAATGCTTCTGACTTTTACACATTATTTTTTTATTGCTTAAAGGCTTCAAGGCTTTAAGGCGTTTGAGTTTTGAGATTTGAATTTCGGAATGATAGTATGTAACACCCCGTGTTTTCAGGAAGTCGAAGTCAAAGTCAAGGTCAAAGTCAACGACCGGTTCGCGCAACCTGACTTTTAGTGAATTTCTTTCATGTGTTTAATTTAGTTGTATTATGTGGAGTAAGTGTCAATAATTACAATAATCGACGTGTGTTATTCGCAATTTAATCGACTTACAACTGTGAACTGTAGGAAGTAACAATGCGATAAAGTAATGAAACGATAATCAAACTATGCTAATCGAATCGACTTCAAATCGCAACTCGAACTACGTATTTTAATTATTGTTATACGTGTGCGTGCCTTATGTGTTACTTGTACATGTTCATTAATGTTATGTGTGAATCGCAATCGAAACGCAATCGAACTCAATCGAAATCGAACTATGATAGATATAGTAGTTGGGATTAAAAGTAATTTGAATAGGAAACTCTATCGCATACGCGTCGCTCGCAATCGAAATCGAAACAGCAAAAATCATCGCGCCAAACACCCGAATCAAGTGCCATCCGGCCGGATTGCCATCCGATCGGGTTGCCACTTGATTGTGGTGTCAGGTCGTCATCCGACCGAGATGACATCCAACCGATTTCGGGTTAAGCAAGAACAACCGTCTTGAATCGGGTAACTGGCCGAACTAGGGTGATTCCTGTCGATCATGTCGCTTGGGACAAGATGGGGTTCTATTGGTTAACACGTTGTCACAACGTCTCGATAAAACTACAAACAAACAAAACGACCAAGTGTAAGACGGCCGGAGCAACCAGGACGAAGCGCTGTCCGACCGGACCACTGCCCGAACGGATAGGCTACCCGAACGGATTGTTGTCCGAACGAATAACACCTTGGGTCCCACACTTAGTCAACTTTATCTAAAAGTTTGAGTATTGAACGAATTGCCATCCGATCGGACTACCATCCAACCGGATTACTCTTCGGATCATGAGATACTAGGACTTTAATGACTTAAACAATTTTCAACATGTTCACTAACAGGGTTGCCACCCGGTCGGATGGGCATCCGACCGAGTGACTCTTCTGCTATGAACTGTTTCCATTAAGTAATCTCATCACTAAGGTCGCCATCCGACCGGATGACAAATCGAACGGATTGCTGTCCGCACGATCGACCGTCCGATCGACCGACTTGAAGGATAGAGATACTTCAATGTTTTCAAAATGCTACAACAAAAACTTCAAAAGACAAGCCATCATACACAAACACATTCATCTCATAGGAAGAAACAATCCACTCGAATAGTCATCCAACTGGACTACCGTCCGACCGGATGACCATCCGAACGGATTGCCATCCGCACAGACAAGCCGTCCGATCGGATTACCATCCGACCGAACTGCTATCCGACCCATTCACATTTTGAATCGTTTTACGCGTCACTTATCATCATGCTATCAATCCATTCAGGCTAACTTTACTCGCTAAGCGCTCCCTTCAATCCATCAACCGCTGTGAGTATACTCGATCCCTTTTTGCTTTATGCACTTTTGGGTGTTACATACGTTACAACTATTCAAATCACATCAAACACACTACTCAATACTATTTGAACGCTAACCGTTAATGCATGTTATACGTGGCTTATGAATGCTTGTTTGTTATGTTTACACATGGAATGCTGTCTACCTGCCTTAGCAACGATAGTACTATAGTTTGGAGTCAGCACCCGTTCGCGGGGGTTGTTAAGGACAATTACTTGCATGGATTACGGTGGTAATCATGTATTGCGAACTGCATTTGGCAGTCAACCCGCAGTCATTGGTATCGATGGATCTATGTCGATAACTAACGTGCTTCATTCACTATGTGTACGTGCTGGTTATGCGTAAACGAATTCGAACTTTATATGCTATTATCAAACTTGTATGCTCACCTTTACATTATATGTATTGACTTTATTTTAACGTATGTGACAGGTGCTTAGGATGCACACATGATAGGAAGTTGAAGCTAGAATAAAGCTTTAGAGCCCAACAAATAGTTGTATGTGGTAATTGAACCAAGGGTCTCTAGAAGCAGATAAACAATTGCTCTATTTAAATCTGAGTTGTCGAAACAGAATTAATTGCCTAGATTTTATCTGTAATAATTTGTTTACTGTTTGAGACATGGTATGGGACATGTTATTTTAAATTGAATGGCGATGATAATTGTTATAGAAACTTCTGGACAATCTGTTTCGCTTAGTGTCATGCCCTGATGATTCAGCCATCGGTTGGGGTGTGACATAGTAGATGTGATAGGCTTCAAGGTTTTAAGGCTTGAAGGCTTTAAGGCTTGAAGGCTTAAAGGCTTCAACTTGTCTCACTCAAGAGGAAGTTGAGGCTTTTTGTAAAGAATGGGGGATCGATCTAAAGCTTAATCCGGTGGCTCTGGGTTTTGGCAAATCGATCGATTAGTGTCCCGTTGGTTCGCTTGCTCTTTATTGCTGAGTTTTCCAACTTGCGTCATCCGTTTTCAGTCTTTGTTCTGAATGTTTTAGAGTATTATCGTGTGTCGTTTGGTCAGTTACACCCTTAAGGTCTTGCTGGGACTTTACACTTTGAGGTTTTGTGATAGGGTATGGCCCATCGTTGATGTTTCTTCCGGTTGACCAAGAACGACGATCCACGTTTGAGACATCCCCAGTTGATGTTTATTTGATTTCCTCAATGGTTACTACCTTTGGTTCTTGGAAGTACCGATTTTTTTTGGATTTCTGAGTCCATTGTTCCCTTCAAGCTTGTTTGGAGGCACCCTGATGCTGTGTTAAACAACTTTGAGCCATTTGAGTCTAAACTAGATAGTTGGTTGTTAAAAGACATTTAGGAAATATCCTTCGAGGCGTCGTCCCTTTCCTGAACACCTTTTAGTGTTGATGGGTGTGAGCACCTTGTGGGACAAGCCAGATCGTGATCCTGTGCTCATGAGGGATGATCAGGGTATGATGTTTTGTTTTATCAAGAGTGATGGTACCTCTGATGTTGTGTTTGGGGATGCTGAGGCCACGCCTGGTGAATATATTGTTGCCAGGAACACTGAACATAGGTTCGAGGGTTCAGGCCACGTGAACGTCCCAAACGCCAAGGGTTTTACCAAGGTTGCTGCTTACAAAGTCTCTACTCGCCGTTCAAACCGTCGTTTGATAAAGGTTGCCGACCATCCATCGGCTTCTGAGCCAGTGGAACTGAGCGATGACATAGAGGCTTTAGATGATTTAGAAGTTGGTTGAGGAAAATTTATGAAAGACAAAGAGTTACCATTGGTGATTGGTAAGGGGAGCAAGGCGGCGGGTAAAAAGGTTGTAAGCTTGAAGGGTTCCAGGAGGGGTGGTGAAGGTTCCACCAATGTTAATCCAGGGGAGGTTTATGTGCCGGATTGGAAGGTCACAGTTGGTGACAGCTTCAAGCCTTCATCCGTTTGTGAGGATGTTCTTACCCACTTTGATTATCCTGTTGTTCGAGGTTCTTGCTCATCTATGGATGATGACCTGATGATTTCGAAAAATGGTAATGGGTGCTTGTAACCTTGTTGCCTTGCTTCCAGAGGGTGTATCCCGATTTCGCAGGAGGATGCGAGAATATGATGTCTTCTCGAAGAAGAGGGATGAGATAAAGGCTTCACTAGCTACTCTAAAGAAGGAGGCAGAGGGTTATGCTGGGAGGGAGAAAAGCTGATGTTGAGGATTGATGAGCTTTCTTCCCAGCACAAGACTGAGATGGTTGAGTTGGAAAAACGCTTGGAAGCTGACAGGGTTCAAGTCAGGGTTGATAGGGCTGCTTTGGAGGTTCAGAAGTAGCCTCCTTGGAGGAGAAAGAAGGGTTAAAGGCTTCACTTTCCCAGACAACTGGTGATAATAAACGGCTCATTGAGCATGGATTCCAGCAAGTGGTCACCTATCTTCTCCATTCGTCGGAGTTCAACAAAGTCTTGGGTGATGTGTACACCAAGTTTCTTGCTCATGTGAGACACCAAGGTTTGTTTGCTGGTTACAAAGCTTTGTGAACCTGGGGAGCCTTAGGAAAAGTCTTCTCTTTTTCAACCCAAAGCCTTCAAAGTCTTCAAGGGAACAATTTTTAAGATTGACCATATGGTTTACCCTTATGTGGGTTAAGTCTCCAAGTGTTTTGGTAAATCTTTGCCTGTCTTGCAGGAGCTAAAACCCCAGGGCCTTAATGAGGTTGTTTGTAACGAAGTGTTGAAGTCCCTCTCGAAGAAACGTCCTTGCTCCGGAGATAGCGAGGAAACGTGTTCTGAAGGTGATGAGGGCTCAAAGGGTTTAAGCCTTGAAGCCTCCGAGACAGCGGGTGTCGTAGGGAGGAAAAAGAGAAATGCTAAAAACACCCAAGATGATGGGGTTTCGAAGAGGGATGATGCAACAAAGTCTACCATCTCTGATGCTGCCAAGTGAAAAAAGAAACCTTAATTCATAGCTTTCTTAGCATGTCGAACAATGTTATGGATTGTTTGTTTGAACATCCTTTTATTTTAAGGGAACCATTTAGGTCCCTTGGTGGTTAAAGCATGGAAGGCTTGTGGACAATGTTTTATGTTTGATGGCCAGTATGGCCCTTGCTATCTTTAACTTATCTTGCTATGTTTATTGTGTTGTTCTGTTTACTCCCTGGTGTTTTCATTGGTTTTGTATGTTGTCTTTGTTTTTGGGTGGTGCATCTTATGTCACTTAGCCTTAGGATATTTTTAACAAGAAGATACAACCTCTATCCTATGTATGACACACACTTAGAGTCTTTTTGGTTCGTAAGCCAATGTTGGGGCTTAAGGAACTTTTGATGTAGGCTGTTCAAACCCGTCTATGAGACATGTTTTTTTTAAGATTTCTATGAGTCTCATAGAGTTGTATTGATTTAGGAACTCACCCCTTATATAGGTCCATTCAACCCTTGAACCTATTGAGCGATGTGGTCTGGGAGCTCATCCCCTTACATGGCCCTTGCCATGGAGTTTCTTGCTAGGTTCTCAACCTGATTATAGGATAGAAAGACAAATTCATTGTTCATTCATTTCAAGGTACTTTGATTAAAAGGGGAATAGAACAACTTTTTGGAACTATTTGTAACACGTTTTGGTTAAACATGGAACCTTTTAAGGTTTTTGCCATCTTAATCGCGGGGAAGCTTTTTGCCTTGAGGGCCTGCCAGCTTGTATGATCCCCCTTTGTAGGCTTTGGATAGTGTATGGCCCTTCCTACTTAGGGCCAAGCTTTCCTTGGCTTTCTTTCTTGCAGGCATCATTATTTCGAAGCACAAGGTCCTCAGGCTTGAAGCGTTCATGCTTCACCCGTGTATTGTAATACAATTCCATGTTTTGCTTGTACCTTGCTTTTTGTATGGCTGCTTGATCACGAGCCTCTTCGAGGAGTTCCAAATTCAACATCGTCTATTTCTTATTTGGCTTGAGGTCGATGTTAATTGTTCTTTGTGTTGTTGCTCCGATTTCAGCTAGGATTACAGCCTCTGATCCAAACACTAGGCTGTAGGGTATTTTCTTGTGGCTTGTTTTCTCGGTTGTTTGAATTTCCAATAGCACATTGGGAAGCTATTCGAGCCAATTGTTGTCGTACCTTCACAATCGAGATTTAATCCCTTCAACAATGTTGTGGTTTGTCCTATCAACCTGGCCATTGGATTGTGGGTAAGCTACCGAGCTGAATACTTGAGTTATTCTGAACTCCTTGCACCAGGAGCTAGAAGGTTTCTCAGAAAACTATTTCCCGTTATCCATGACTAGTACCCCTGGAGCCCAAAACGATAGATTATGCTTTCGAAATCAATGACATGTTTCCCTGAGATTTTTGCCAATGGTTTTACTTCTGGTCACTTGGTGAAGTAATTCACGGCTACCAATAAGAGTTTGACTCCTCATTTGGCTAGTGGGGATGGACCAACGATGTTTATTCCCTACTTGTGAAATGGTCAAGCCGATGAGATGGGAACGGGGTCATGTTTGGGGCTTTTGGGTACCGGAGCATGTAACTGACAAGCTTCATACTTTCGTAGTTGTTCGGAGGTATCTCGATGCATGGAAGGCCAAAAGTGTCTGAGGTTCATCAACTTTGACACTACCGATTTTGGGCCACAATGAGCTCCACATATCCCTTCGTGAACCTCTTTGATCAGATATTGGCTTTGTTTTGGGCCAACGCATCGAAGTAGTGGTGCAAGGTATCCTTTTTGTAAAGAATATCTCCTTGTAACACATATTTCCTTGACTTGATACGAACCCTTTTAGCCTCAGTCTGGTCATTAGGTAGTTCACCATTTTGAGGAACCTTTCAATAGGAGTCATCCAATTTGGCCCTTTTTTAGTGATCACATCTTGAACCTCCAGTTTTTTGATGGATGAGGTTTTTAATACCCCAACTAGTACCTTCTTGGTGAGGTGGGTAAACGTAAGAGATGCAAGCTTGCTTAGTGCATCAACTTTCTTGTTTTGAGATCTTGGAATTTATTTGATGGCACATGTTTGAAATGCGTGCATTGATTTATCTCAGTACTTATTCATGTTGGGTTCTTTTGTTATGTAGCTGTTATTGTCTTGGCTTGAGAGAGTTTGTGAGGACTTGAAGCTTTTGAACCCCATTTCTTTGGCTAGCTTTAGCCCAGTGATCAATGCTTCGTATTTGGCTTTATTATTGGTAGTCTGAAATACAAGCCAAAGAGCATATGTGAATTCTAACCCTTCAGGGTTAATTAAAACTAGCCCAACCCCTGACCCTTCGATACTGGAACTATCGGTAAAAAGCTTCCAGGTATCAGGGTTGGAGGGTTCAGCTGTAGTTGTATTAACTTCTGTTATGGCTTCTTTAGGGACTTACAAGATGAAGTCCGCCAAGATTTGAGCTTTTCTCAGGACATAGGTGATTTTATGTTCACCTAGTTTCACAATCCATTTGGCTAATCGTCCGGATTTTTTTTTTGTTTTTTCAAGCACATTCTTAATAGGTTAGTCAGTGACCACTTGTATCGGGTGTGACTGAAAGTACCTTTGAAGCCTTCTAGCCGTTTGGACTAAGGCTAGAACAAGTTTTTCCAAAGGAGAATATTTGATTTCTGCTAATTTTGAAGTTTTGAAAAAGTAAACGGGTATCTGAACTTTGTTTCGTTTAATGATTAGAGTCGTACTTATGGCCTTTTCAGCAATCGAAAGGTAGATAGAGATCGTTCCTCCTGTTTCCGGAGCCAAAATGGCTGGGAGTGAAGCCAAGTGTTGCTTCATTTGGTTGAAGGCTTCCTTTTGAGGTAAAACGCTTCAAAGCTGTAAGCTTTCCATCGAAAGTCTTTCTTGTTAGCACATCCCTTGAGGGTTGGCTTTTATGCTTTGTTTCCCCATGATATGCCCTACAAACGAGCACTTGACTGAATTAATCTTCATATTGATCTTTCTCGAGTTTTGGAAGGTTCTTTGTATGTCATGGAGCATTTGGTATTACGTTTTGCTCTTAATCACCAAATCGTCAACATAAGCTTTAATGTTCTTGCCGATTTATCCAGCAAACGCTTTGTCAACCAGACGTTGATAAGTGGCACCTGCATTTCTTAAACCAAAATTCTATTCTTGATAGCAAGATATACCTTTATCAGTGTGGAATGTGGTTTTTTCTTCCTATTCTTTTTTCATTAGGATCTGATGGTAACCCTTTTAGGCGGGAAGCCTGTGAGCGAGTTATCGTTGATGTCTATCTGGGGCAGCGGGTAGCAATCCTTTGGGCATGCTTTGTTCAAGTCTTTAAAATCGATACCCATTCTCCAAGATTGATACATGACCTCTCGAAGGACTAGAACAAGCTTTTCCATCTCTTGGCGTTATACAAGGCTTCTTTTAGGGGCTTGACTCTGTTTCTTTTGTATAATGGGCTTAACATCAGGTGGGATCCATAACTCATGTTTTAACAATGCTACGAGGGATGCCGGTCATATCTTCTGGGCACCAAGCAAAGACATAGTGCAAGAGCAGCTTTTTAAGGTATGAGATGGTTTCTTTGGAAAGGTTAGTGTTTACCTTATCCCCTGTTGAGGATATTTTGGGTTTATGTCCAACCCTTGTTCATCGTCTTCATCCTTTCTTGAGCTTTCCCCTTCAACCACAAAATCTTCTTGGGTAGGTTGAAGGGTTGATATCCCTTTTTTTCAGTGGGAAACTTCACAATGCCTTGACCAACTGAAACTGCCATTCCGAACACACTTTGCCATGGCCTTCCTATGATGATATCATAGTTGGGAGGGATATTGATCGCCGCAAAAGCGAGTTGTTCGGTTCGTCCCTTTGTTCTCTCGTTGAACAAACATTAAGGGTTATTTGGCCTAAAGGCTTGATAGGTACGTCTGTGATACCTTCGAGGGAGAATTCAGACTGTTGATGCTTTGAACGTTCATTGTCACTGAGAGGGTTAAAGCATTTCTCAAACATGATTTTGGTGGTGGCACCGGTGTCAATGTAAGCCTTTTGTGTCTTGATGGTTCCTATGTTGGATTCCATCACCAGAGGGTTTGAAAGCAACTCTCCTTCCGATGGTGGGAAGCAAACATGTTGACGTTCCCATGCCTTGGAATGATGGCGTTTGTGGGAAGCTTTGTTATCAAGGTCGACCATGTTCACTTCCTACTTTGTTTTTTCTTCAACCATCTTGTCCTTGACCCCTTTAACCAAGTGAGCCAGTTTGGAGTTGACGACTGCTTCGATGCTCTTTTTGGGTTGGAAGCAATCATTGGTATGGTGACCTTTTCATTCGTGAAACTCACAATACTAGCTTGATTTTTTCAATCTTTTGTTTTTTTGCAGAGGTTGGGGAGGGCGGAAGCTGTGTTTTACCTCTTCGGTTGCCAAGATCTCTTGCGGAATCTTGGTTAAGGCTGTAAAGTTTATGGTTTTTTCTCGGCTTGGAGGGTTCCGGCCTTCAGGCCTTCTGGAATCCGATCTTTTGAACCGTTTGTCATAAGAGCCATACTGGAAGCTACGGTTAAGAGTTTTTTATTTTTTATATTTTTTTATATTTTTGTTCTTTGATGTCTACAACTTATTCTCCTCGAATGTGGCCTCAGCCCTTTTGAGTGCTTCTTCAAGGGTTTTGGGCAAGCATTTATTGAAGTCTCTTGTGAGACATTTGGAATTTAGCATTCATGAACCCTGCAACCCTAATCTTTTTTATTGGCGTAAGTTAAACCTTCCTTCATGTACCTTTCGATGAAGTCTCTGAGACTTTCATCATCACATTGTTATGGGAAACTTTTGCTAAGATCGTCAAAGGTCTGAATGCTTTGTTCAGGAAGGTCATTGAACCATATGCGTGAAGACCCTTCAAGGGTTCGCATGAACATGATACAACATCCGGGGTTGGGCCATTTTTCTATTTTTGCAGCCCCGGCGAATATTTGGGGGTGGTCCTTAGTACCGTGATGGCGTCTTTATCTGGGTTTGAAACTCGTACTCAACAATTTGTTGGGAGAAGCAAGATAAGTTATTGGGCTTGTAAGGTTTTGAGAGGTATTTTATTACCCTTGAAGCTGGGTTACCGCTTGAGGTACCCTGGTGAGTGGTTGGCACTTGGTTGATGAAATTAAGGTTAAAGCCTTGAAGGCTTTCTGTGTCATCATCCAGCTTTCACGTGCTGCAAAGGAAATGGTGCCATCATCTGTGTCATCAGCTAGGGCATAAGGTTAAAGCCTTAAAGGCTTTCTGATGGTACTCATAAAAGATGGCATCATCTGTATCATCAGCTGGGGCATAAGGTTAAAGCCTTGAATGCTTTCTGATGGTACTGTATAAGGCAAGGTGGCCATGACTTGTTCCTACGAAATAACAAAGAGGGGAGGAACACTTGAAGCTGGTGACTGCCATAATTGATCAATAGTGGTTTCATGCCCAATAGTTGTACCGCTTGTAACGGGTTAGGAGGTAAATAAAGGAAAAGCGGTTGGACTTGTCCTCCCCAAAAGCTCAAGGGCTTGAGTGGTTGGTCTGTCACACTAGGGCCAGCTTTAATTTAAGATGTGGCTGAACGTGAGCTGCTAAAAGGAAGAGATGGAGGGCCAGGTGATAATGAGGGTTCAGACTCCTCACAATTTAGTCTTATTCTTACCCTTTTCTTCCTTTCTAGGCTCACATGCTAGTTGAGAAAAGATCTCAGTTGTAAGAAATTTCTAGATACTCCCTCGGGTGTTAGATCTATGCGTTCCGGTGTACGTATTACACCGATTTGAGGAAATGCAACCCCTGATCGAGATGGGGTTGGTGTTTGAAAAGAAGTGAATTCCGGGAACATAGTTCCCGGTGGAGTACTTCCGGGAGTAGAAAGAAATGTAGATTTGACCGGTGAGATCCGACCAGAATTTGGTGTTTAATCGGTGTTGTTAGGCACTTGATTTACCTGACCGAGAGACTCGCTTTCAGACATGATGTAAAGAGAAAATGGAGCTACACATCTGGTCTTTAAGATAAAGTAAGCGGCGTAGCCCCACGGTGGGCGCCAACTTGTTGATACAACAAATACAAGACCAAGGCCTGTAGCGATATCTCGGAGTAAAAGGGTTCAAGGGTTTCGATTAGCCTAACGCAGGTCGTGGGGTCCTCCCACGTTTGTAGCACGTGGGGTTGGATCACTTGTTTATTGATCGCTTTTGATTCCAGCTTGAAGGAAATTCAAGCCGGAATGAAGTTGTTAGCGAAGCAATGTGAAGAAGAGAAGCAAGCATGAAACTTGTTCTTAAGAGAGGAGAGAAGATCAGAGAGTATGTGTTAGCCCAACTGATCTGGTGTCCTTGATATGGTTGTTGGAGCTGGTACTTATAGATAAGATGTATTCTATAAGAGGAAGCTCGTGACCATGGATCCAAGGCTACAGTGGAGGAATTACCCGTTTGGGGGTTGGAGGCTTTAGACCTGCGGATAAAAGGTTGTTCTCTGTGCACATGTTCTGTCTGTGCAGAAATGGTTCACACGTTAAGTGTTGATGTGACCGGACACTGTGCTTGTCCTTTTTACTGTTCACCTGAGTTCGCGCGTATTGAACCTCTCAACCTTTTAACCTTTTAAGCTGTTATGTATATTAGTCATTTTATTGAGATTTGGGCTACCCCCGTCATCATTAATCAAAGGGGTTAAATTGTATAAGATGGAAATTTTTGAATTAGAAGTGAAAAATCAAATGAATCAAAGGGGTTAAATTAGCAAAAGATTAAAACTTTAGGGTTAAAAAGGAAACAAAGATTAAAACTTTAAACTTAAATTGGCAAAGAATAAAACTTCAGGGTTAAAAAAGGAAAAATCCAATCTTTTTTGAAAAACACCCTAAACCAAAGTTACAACTTTTATATGCATAAAGATGTTGCTTCTTTATAATCTTTAATTTTGTTACGTATAAAGATATAATTGTTAATACAAAATATGTATATAAATAAATAAAATAAATAAATATTAAAAAAATAAATGAATCTGCTATGAGTCTAGCTCGGGTTGTCGTAAACTAAATGAGCTAAACTTGAGCTTGGTAAAGCTCATGCTTGTCTCATTTACACTTTTAGGTACGAGTTTTTTTTTTTTTTTTAACGGCTAACTGCTTTCCACGTGGAAACCCACCCTTTCGGAGCTATGTCCAAATGCCGACTACTCGACCACCGCTAGAAAGCGTAGCACACCCCTAATGCGCGGAAACCCCGTGGAATAGGTAAAACCGCGCCCCCCCTCGGACTTGAACCCGGGTAAAACCCCAGGCCAAGCCCTCACCGAGATGTGTACATCCACTGCGCTGCAATGGAAGACACTTTTTAGGTACGAGTATTAGATGACCAAAACACATTCATATTCAGCCTAATCTATACTAAGGTTAGGATCCAACTCTTGACCCTGGCTTTTAACATATTCATATCCGGCCTAATCTATACTAAGGTTAGTATCCAACTCTTGACTTTGGCTTTTAGAGTTTTTTAGGAGTGTTCACGATACAGTTTTGATGGTTTTTAGAATAAATTGTGAACCGAATCGCCAGTGTTGGTTTAAGATTATCATGGACCAAAATCAAATTGTCGAAAATTGAAAGTGAACCATTACCAATGGCTTGCCTTTGGTATAGTTCCATAGTTTGAGCTTCGGATAGTAATAGGATCCTAACCTGAATCACATGATTCATGAGAGATCTAAATGACTCCACGTTTAACAATCTAAAAGGCGACTGGATGATCTAGTTATTGTATAAATATATCACTTGAGTGATGGATGCAAATGCTAATTAGCTTTTCTAATATCCCATGATGACAACACCAGTTTTCATTATAAATGTACACTTCTACCATCTTATTTTGACACTATACCACCCGCATACTTGTATAAGAGTCAAATACCAATAAGGAAATGTCAGAGTGTGTTTGGTTACGCAAATATATGACAAGTATACATGTATACAAGTCATGGGTAAAGTTCTTGTACAAATAATCTTAACATACTAAACATACAAATTGAAGGAAAACTCAAAAAGACAAGGTGGCATTTTTGTAATTATCAATAACTATCAAAGTTACTCTACAAATATACCTAAAAAAACCTAACCACTCCCCCCCCCCCCCCCCCCCAAAAAAAAACCTAAACCCCCCACCCCCCAAAAACCTAAAAAAAACCTACCCCCCCCCCCCCCCACACCCCCCAAAAACCTAAAAAAACCTAAACCCCCCACCCCCCAAAAACCTAAAAAAAACCTAACCCCCCCCCCCCCCCCCACCCAAGCTAAAATGCTAAAAACTAAACCCCCAAAAAATCTAAAAAAACACACAAATTATTTTATTTTATTTTTTTAACATTTTTTATTAAAAAATCGCTACTTTTAGTAGCAGCAAAAAAAAAAAAAAAAAAAAAAAAAATTTTTTTTTTTTGCTAACGAAATGTAGCGATTTTTTAATAAAAAATGTTAAAAAAATTTTTTGTGTTTTTTTAGGTATTTTTGGTTGTAACTTTGATAGTTGGTGGTAATTACAAAAATGCCACCTTGTCTTTTTGGGTTTTCCTTCAATTTGTATGTTTAGTATGTTAAGATTATTTGTATTTGATCTTTTGCCTACAAGTCATATATATAATCCATAAACTATATACAAGCCTTATATACGACCAGTATACATGTATACGAGTCATATATACCATCCACAAACATATATGCCAATATAAATGTATATGAGTCCGATACTTGCGCAACCAAACACATTTTGACATTCTCTTACTAGTATACGACCGGTATATATGTATACGGGCTGTATATTTGTATATTTTTGGGCGTATCTTTATTAATTGCAGAAACCATCTTTCTGAATCGAACCTGCTTAGAAAACAATCGAATCGGGCCATGAATTTCTTGACACTCACCCAAGTAAAAAAGCAGACAAATCAGAAACAAAACTATGAACTTTGTAATCTACAAACTCCACATCAGATTTACGAATCATTTATTCACGAATCACAATCTAAAAATCATCACCTCGATAGAATCATTATTCATCTTCTTCGTGGATTTTCCGTCACAACCAATGACTAAATCAAATCAATACGAAGACATCAATAAATCATCCAAATACAATTTATTACAATCAAACCCACATCCACACTGCGGCGACTCCACAAAATTATCTACCCCAAATCCAGCCGACATAATTCCAACGGAGAAATCAAGCTCATCACCATGACGACTGACCTCCACGATGTTCAACCACACCACCAGTATTTTCACATTTATACCCTTCAGATTCTTCAACCTACCTTTCTCAATAACCCCACTAATCGTTGATTTGTATTGGAGATTATAGCCTTGAATTTTGAACGAGCAGGTTTCCGGCAAATAGGCTTTGAATTCGCCGGTGTTTTTGTTGAGCTCGTAGCCGGTGACGCCTATTGGGAGAAGACCGACGGGGAAATCGTAGGCCAATAGCTCGTCGTACGCCGTTGGTGTGTCGGAGGCGGCGGCGGCGGTGGTGGTGGTGGAGATTAGGAGGAGGAGTGATGGAAGAAGGATTAAGGGAGTTGCCGGAGATGGTGAACCGGTGGTTCGCCGGAAAAGATGTGATCTCATCTTGATTTGGTCAACTCTTTTATGACTTTTTTTTTTGGTTAAGATGTATTTATTGAGTTTTGCTCGGTTGCTCCTAATTTTTAGTCTTTATCGAATTTTTTTGTTTTTTAATTGATAAAAACTAAATTTAATGAGTAATCTAATGAGTTTTATCGATTAATTCTAGTTTGAAAACTAAACCTTAAACTTTTATCTAATGTACTTTTTGTTTCTTAGTGAAAACTTAAAAGCTATTAATGTGTGTAAACTTTAAGCTTTTCTAAGAAAATAAAGTATATTTGCGGGAAAAAATCACAAACAAACGAAAATAAATGTATAAAATGTATTCCGAATCTGCCTATTCGTATGAATAAATTAGATACTTGGAAATTTTTCACGTATTATGATAGAAGTTAAAACTTGTATGAAATTTAATGTAAAAATATCAATCTAATTATCTAAAATATATTAACATAAAATACACAACAGGCAACAGCTTTATTATTTTATAATAATGCATTTTAATAATCCTAACAATTAGTTGTTGACGACAACGGTCCCAATTTTAAAAATAACCAGTGGTAATCTTTTCATATATTGTAAACCAATGGACCTTTACTAAACCGAAAAGGATAAGTGGACAAAAGGAAATTAAGGTTCTGTTGTTAAACGTCTATTAGTTTATAATATGCGAAAAGGTGGGACCATCACCGATTATTTTTGAAGTTAAGACCGTTGCCAGCGAATGGCTAATAGTTTGGATTCATTGTTCCGTTTATTATAACAACTCACCTCATCTCAATTATTTGTTGGTGGAAGGCATATTCCAATGATGCATTTTAAAGTAGATGCCAAATATCCTGATGAGCACTTTGTCCGATTCAAAACATACCATTATTGCTATATTCAATAAAATAACTTCATTTGAAGCTGCACTTTTTATCATTTAACCAACAAGACACGTATGGAATACCCAACTAAGTGAATGAGATTGTTTATCTGCCTGATTATTTTCGAAGAAATAACATATTCCACTCGTAATCAATTTCGCAAAAGTAAAATAACTTATACGTTAAGCACAAAGTTCACCGGATCATGCCTACATGCTCAATGTATAATCTTTTATGTTAACATCGTCCAAGGTTTCATGACGTTAGGAGCAAATGAGGGACACGTTATTTATGTAAGCGTTTGAGAGGTAAAAATTGTAGTTTTGTTTTGTTCAGGTGCACTCTTTTACCACTCATGTTATATTGGTAGCTCCATACACACACACACACATACACCTCATGTTCTATATTTTTTTTCTCTTTCTTTCCTGGGTGTTCTAGAGCCGAGGGTCTCACTGGAAGCAGCCTCTCTATCCCTAGGGATAGGGGTAAGGTGTGCCTACATCCCACCCTCCCCAGACCCTACCAATAGCTCTGTTATTTGTGGGATTTTACTGGGTATGATTGATTGATTGATTTTGTTCAGGTGCAATAGCAAACTCATATGGCCTCTTTACTATATCAATGGAAAAAGTGAAAAATCATTTCATGCATACAAAAATAAAGAAATTGACTCAATGTGCTATTTTTTTAACTCTATTTACAATCTCATATTAAAAATAATTACCAAGAATTTCACAAACACAACCACTGTAAGGACTTCTATAGCACCGACTTCAAGTTCGACCCCAAACCACTTTTAGATCTTCAGCTCTCACCTAGGTTCATACATAACTAACAGTTAAAACCTGTAGTCCTTCCTGTTCAGCAAGCTAGTAACCTGACCAATGGTCGGAGCCAGGAGACTTACAACTCTACAAAAGCAACAAAAAAAAGGAATAGTTTAGGTAAAGCGGCCAAACAAACAAACAAATATACCCACTACAATCCCACCGAGATCCCCGGCTCCAAAAACCTTTTCTTTATTATTTATTTTACGTGAACAGTATAGGGTATGGTAATGCAGATAACGTAAAATATGGCTAAGAGCATCAGAGCACAAAAGCAAAGTTGTAAACTACTGCTAACATACAATGATGAGTAAACTGTAGTAGCTACATATAGAGACACAAAGAGACACGAAAATAAAGCACCAACCCCCATGCAAGTACGTAAACACTCTCCTAAACAGGTCAATTTGAGTTATGTGTTTTCCCAAACAGGTCAAACTAAAAGAAGTTAGCTTTATAAAAGGTAAAATCATTCGAACGAGTTGAAAGTCAGCAAGAGTCTTAGCACAAGCTACTAAATCTTCGTAACTTGTAGGCCTAACTCATCCTTTTAACGTTGAGGTGATGACATGTGTCCTCGAAAATTCAGTTCCTTTTTACATATGAACAAAAAAACAACACCCAAACCGATCTGGACTGATTTGACCAGTAGTCGCACCAAGACAATCTGTTTTAACCCATTAGCACCACTAAGTTTACGCAAGTGAATAATAAATAAGATGTTTAAAGAAAAGCCCTTGGAAGAAGTAAGTTCGTCTCCATATAAGCCAGAGCAAACATTCTTTTTGTTGTTTCCATATACAATTAATAACCCTAGGACCATACAGTGCAGAGTTGTTAGGTAGTTAAAAATATAATCTATTTATAAGTGTGTTATACTAACATGCACCATTTGATAATTATATGTTAGTGGGTTAGGTAATTTAAACTACATGGTTAATGTAGATCAAATGATAACGATAGTCTTCATCAAGCATGTTAGAGGTCTTGGGTTCGATTCCATGAGTGTCACTTTTGCAATGTTTTATATTTATATTATATTTAATGGTTGTTAGGTGATTAACGAAATGTCATGTAACTTAAAGCTGGATTTTAATGCATCAAGTGCAGGGTTCAATTCCCTCCGTATCCAATATTTGCTATATATTTATTTATATATATTATAATCAGCTAACCATTTTTAGCAATAAACTTGACATAATTTTGTAAATTATATTTTTTAGAAAAATAAAAAATGAAGTTTCATATGTTTGAAAAATCACTCCTCTACATTCATGTAAAAATTTGCAAAAACCGAATAACAAATGTTCACACATTGTCGTCTAACAAATGTTTTCACATTGCCGTCCATTATCATCAAACGCAAATAACTAAAAAAGGTGGACACAGAAGTTTTCTTGACATCATTGGTTCCACCAGAACCTGCAATACCTGAATTATGTGACCAGCTTTTGATGGATTGGTCAAGTTTTCAGGTTGAACCGAATATGCACACCCTTACACCCAATTGAGTTTAAAAAAATGCGTGCCCACAATATTTTTCTGGATAAAGTAAATTAAAGCAAAATCCAACCAATATGAGAATTTCATTCCGGTGTTATATATGTATGCTTCAATCGTTGCATACATTATGGAAACCAGAAGCTCCCATGGTGGACGTTGAGGCAGGGTCTTAGTGTGGATAGAGATTGTCATTAAGAAGATGTCAAGATGTTATTATGTAAAGATACTGAGTGAAGACTATCTGTCGTAGAGGAAATTTCAACCCACTTATTTACAAATGGTGATTCTTGTGATTTATCTCTGTTGGGTCAAGTGGTTTAAAGCCCAAAAAAATTTAACTACAAAGGAAACGGCTTAGAAGTCATCCAATGTGTGTTCAAATGCATATAACCTTGTAAGATCTTTTTAAAATAAGTAAACAATAATTGTAATAATCTGGTTCTTTTGTGATCATATTTTGCCACCTCTAGGGATACCGGATATGGGGACTAAGGTAAATGGTAAAGTGGGTTATATAATCTTATTATCTAAATAAAATAGTTATATAAATGGCTAGCTGTGGACATTGACAAACAGTACGCTTACTGTGCGCTTTTATTTTTCCTAGACTTCTAGTATCACTTTCTTTACTTCCATAAAATCAATGAACTAAGTATCAGCTTATAATTTCCAACCTCTAGTATATACTTAATGTTCTATCCATTGTTTTACTTATTTGATTTTTCAAAGATTCCAACTGTAGTATACTCCCATCCAAAACAATAGTACACTTCTAATACCAAAAGTTCCAAATAGTATTCCACTCATGACCTTGACATTCACTTTTGTAAATTCAGTTGTATCTGTTTCGATACTAATTTAAGAGTTCAGTGCAGTCATAAATCTTCTGTTTTATCCAACTCAAACTTAGTTTTAAGAGGAACTCATTTCAGTTTGGACCCTTTTGGGTTGTAGATAGCATGATATATTATTTATACAATTCCACCATATCACTGTCATGAAAGTATATGTAGTTGTATATATCAATATATGTAGTTAATATAGAGTTATCAGCCTTGGACAATTGGACTATGTACTTCTAGTGTGAACAAAGATTTACAAATAAACCTTCATTGCAAGGTTTTTGTGATCATAATCTCATGCAAATTAAATTATCCCCTTATGTGATTAGCATATTGCTCTAGTCTAATATTCTCCAATGGGCCATACGGCACAAGCATATCATACTTTAAGCAACTGAGAGAATTGTATGCAGAATGAAACTAGTATCTCCAAGGACATGTTAGCTAATCAAAGATTCAAGCAATGGCAAGAACAGCTAAAGACCCATCAAACCACAGATACATAATAGCAGTATGATCATATATTTTTCAGGTAAAGGCAAGAGACAGATACCTCAGAATTTCAGTTGACATCCTTGAGCCTCTTGATTAGAGAATCTAGGGATTTTTTCTTGGGATTTTGCTTGTAACCTCTTGATCCAAAAGTTCCAAACAGTCGTTCAGAAGGATCCTTTAGTTTCTCTGAAATGATTGCGACTTTTCTGTAATCCAAAGCATTGTAGCTTCTCTCCCTGATCACGGGATTCAAAAAGTTCTCTGGGTTATTGCTGAGAAGCAAATTAACCAACTGTCTGGCCTCTACAAGTGCTTTCTTCAACTGATTAGCCTCTTCTTCAGATACAAGAGAAGCTTGGTTTTCAGCAAATTGTTCCAACACTTTGATATCAAGATCAATCCCCATCACAGCATTCAAACTAAACTTTTTCACAGATTCACCAACTAAAAAGTTTACAATCGTTTCCGATATGTGAGCTAGAACATCTTGCAACACTCGTTTAAGGACTTGACCGGGCAATATCTGCTGTGCAGTAGAAAGAAGAGTTTCCAGAAATATTATGACCTCATTCACATATTCATTTTCATTCTGAGGCTGTTCATCAATCATCCAATTAACATTCTCAATCAATGTCATAAAACCATCAACCTTCTTTTTAAGCAAGCTAGAAAGCATTTCTTCAGCTGCGTCACGTGCTTTGGTCAGTGGAAACTGTCGCCGACTTCTTTCCACCATCCTCAACGGGAGCCCAGAAAGCTTAGCAGCATGTCGAAAGAAGAAATCACATGCTCGTTCAAAAACAGCCATATTGGCAGCAACAACCATCGCTTGATTAACCCCACCAATTGAAGTGCTGATAAGCTTTAGCAAGGCATCATCCAGAACCTCAGTCAAAAGTCGGTCCAAGTACTTCTTCACAACATCGTAGAAATCAAGCTGTCCACCATGAGACATGAAACTAACAGAATCCTCAACAAAAGACCTCACAATTCTACAACAATCAGGCACTGTGGATGAAAATGGGGCAATATAAGGAAATGCAGGTACGATATCAGACGTTTGAATCTGAAAAGAAAGCACATTCATAGAATACTCATACTCCTTATTCATCCACATCTGCTCAAATTTATCAGCCGCCAGGGCTTCAGCAACTTGCATTCTGCAATCCGATAACAACAGCTCATGATACTTATCCCTATGCTTGTTCAACACATCAAGCAACGCATCAACCGAGTACCCATACCTCCGCAGCGTAACACCAAGCAAACTCACATAATCTTTAATCAACAACAAATGATTCGCTGTTCGCATCCTAGAAAACTGATCTTCCAACACAGAACACATTTTACTAACAGCAATATCCCATAGATTTTCCACTTCCATTTTCGTTATCAATCCACCACCCGTCCTTAACACACGATCTTCCACTATAAAAAACCCTGCAATCTGCGCGAAAAACGTCTGATGAGACTCCAAAAAAGGAGTCATCGATGACACCTGAAAATCCGAAGTTAACTGAAGCTTCCTATTCTCGAAATAATACTTCTTAAATCCATCCTCAAGGCCTAGAGTCTGATGAATATGATACGATCTATACAAAGGAGTCAAATCAAAACCGAGAGCCGCATTCGCAGCGTTCGCGGTCGCAGTACCACCGTTACCATATACATCATTACCTTCGTTACCTACAAAGTAACCATCATCCTCTTCTTCTTCCAGTGCATAAACAGTATCCCTAACACTTAACCGACTCTGTTCCTCAGCTTGCCGTTGCCTGATCCGTAATTCTTCTTCTCTCTGCCTACCTGCAGACGCCTGTCCAATAGCAACTTGCCCTAGGTTCCGACTAACCGTACGGATCTCAACCAGCCAGTCACCAAACTCCTTACTGATTTTCCGCTCAATATGTGCCCTAACCGCCGGAATATTCTTCTCGAGCATTCTCCGGAGCGTAGACGACGGCGTTTTGTGGATAAAATCTCGTTCAATCGAGTCAATACACTTCAACGCCATATAGAAATTACTCTTCGACATATGAAAATTCGCTCGTGAACAAATCTCCATTAGCTTAACACAGATCTGAAGAGATTGAATCGCTAGGGCTATGTTTTGGCACTTGTTTCTCGCTTCGATGAACGAATCAAGCGAAGTTAGCAAGGGACCGGCGACGGACTGTAACTGACTGTTGGAGTTCGAAATTGACGATTTGAGCGATTCGACGCCGGAGAGAAGTGATCGGAGGTCATCAACGGCCATGATGAAGTCTTGATAATGAACTTTGCATACTTCTTCGATCTCGGCTTCTTTGGATCTGCAGAAGTGACGGAGGTGGTGAAGTAGGGTTTCAGGTTTACCAGAGGCGAAGGTTTTGCGGATGAACGGGGAGAGGTCTTCGCCGTTGGAGATGGCGGAGGAGAGGAGGAGTTGGTCGAGCTTGTCGCCGGAGTCGCCGTTCTCCGTGGAAGTGATGGCGACTTTCCGGCGAGATTTGGTGGAATTCATTGGGTTTGTTTGGCGTGACACCGTCAAGGGATGATGATGATTAAGTGAAAAGTAACACGGAAATGTGGTTGCTGGTGGTTTAGGTGAGCAGATCCAGATGGGAACGACGTCGTGGGAGTGGTTGGTTAATTTCTTTTTCTTTTCTTTTAACAGCTTACACGAACTGGTTGACGGCTATGAAAAAATAATGTATTGTAATTCATGTTAAGTAGCCCCTGTATGATGTTGAGGGGGTGTTTGGGGTTCCTTTTTCACTTTTGACTTATAATAAGTCCTTCTTAGGAGAATAAGTAACAAATTGTTACTTATTGGTTTCTCCTTTTTGAAGACAAAATTTGCTTCAAAAGGACTTTTAAGAAGTGTTTGGGATTCTTTTTTCACTTAAAAGTCCTTCTTAGATGGATGTTTGGCATTCATTTTAACTTATAATAAGTTAATAAGTCCTTTTAAGCTTCAAAAGTCCTTTTGAAAAGGAACCCCAAACGTAGAGATCTCATTTCCTAAACTTAACCTTCCATAATACAGAAAAACAAAAACAAAAAAAAAGCCAAAAAGTATAGAAAATAACTCCGAAGATAAGTTTTAGAGAATGAACAATAAAAGCATTCATATCCCACTTTTCATTTTAAGACCTGCCTTTCTACGTCACACACCACACCGTCATTGGCGTTTTCCACGGCATTGTGGATTGGGCTTGAACATTTCTATCAGCATTGAATTCATTTCTTGGTCGACGTGGCGTTCTTTAATTGGATGTTAAAATTTGGCCGTTTGCCCCAACGGCTAATAAGAAAATGATGTTTTTTTAATTACTCTTACATACAAATACATCATCTCTTCCATTTTACCAAATCATTCAACTATCATATCATTTTACATGTTAAAACACCCTCTCAAAAAGCCTACGAAATGCCGGTTATTCCTTGGGTCGTACAAGAGTACATTGCGTTATGCGAATCGTGGGTCGCAATGGTGACCAGCCACGAGGCTACGTTACCAACGTCGCTATTTTGGGATCAAGATTACCATCAATTTTGTTTATATAGGGGTGAGGCCATTCGAAGTGTGAACGCACTTTGTTCACGTTTTCGGATGATACATAGGAATTGCGCGAGATTTGAGGTGATAGTCAACAGTGTGGACAACAACGATGGTTAGCTAAACGATGGCGACATCATCCAAGTCGCTTGCGTCAAGTACCATAACATGTACGGTCTTCAGACACTATGCAGCGTGGCAAATAATGCGTTTTTAGGTTAACGTTTTATTTTAAGTTATGTAATATTTTTAATTCTTAAGTTATGTATTATTTAATTTTTAAACGTTTTATTTTAAGTTATGTAATATTTTTAATTCTTAAGTTATGTATTATTTAATTTTTAAGTTATGTAATTTTTAATTTGAAGTTATGTAGTCTTTTAATTTTTAAAGTTATTTATTTTATTAGTATTAATTGGTTTTTATTTAAATTTAATAGATTTTATATAATTTATAAATATAAAATAATAATAAAAGTGTGTCACGTGTCAAATAACGTCACTCTTCCACGCCCCTTTCCACCCCTCTGTTTTATGTACCACGCCACTTTTCTTGTGCGCGCTAACGTGTCGTCCACATGTCGAACCACACCCGATTTTCAAGCTCATCCACATCGTATAGTCTAAGCTCTATAATTCAATTAAAAGGTATATTTTCACCTAAGTTTTGTTTATTTTTAAAAATCCATCACATCTAACTCTCTATCTTTATCTTACACACAAATACTTATTTTATGTAAGACCTTTATTTAATTAATCGAAATTTCATAAAAATTTCGCATCTAAATGCATTTATACAAATAAACATCCATTAAAATTACGAGTTTCATAAAACTTCTTAAAATTAAAAACATTTCAACATATTATCATTGTTTAGTTTCGTAACGACGAAACGTAATGCGGAAGCTTGAACTTTGATCGTGTTCGGTTCTTCGTAAGCTTAATCGTCATCCGGTACTTCAAAACAATACCTATATTTCATATACCATGAAATATGTTAGTTATGAGAAGTATATGGCATAACAATTTAACCCAAAAACTCAAAATAATCATAAACAACATTTTTGGATTTTACCCGCCGTAAGCTACGGCTCTGTACCTTAGCTTACGGTACAGGAATTATGTTTGTTATAGAAGTTGCCTGCTGTAAGCTACGGTAAGCCACCGTAGCCTATGGTGGGCTGCTGCAGCCTTTGTCAATTTTGTCGTTTTTGTTACGAAAACTTCTGTAACTTATTCAATTTTCATCTGTTTCACTTGAAACTTGTTTCTAAATATCCGTAAAATGTTTACCTACATATTTGATCAAAAATCATTAACCCGGATTCATAACCTTTATGAATTACGCAACCTTTACCCAGTTTACGCGCATATTCATTTCAACCCGTTATGGAATTTGAGCACTTAAGCTTAAATTTCGCTCTTTCTTTCCTTATCTACTATTTCCACCCTAATAATTTTATTTATCTTCCACCACAACTATATTTGTGGTGGACTTGTTATCGTAAAATCATTTGATCCAAATTCTACCATTCGGATTGACAATTTACGAAAAAAGACCCGTTAAGAGACATTAAACCAAAAAGGCTTTTGCTTTTCAATTTTACACTACCGAAAGGGTCTATTAAAGTATAAAACTCATTTTAAACTACCTTTAACTGTCGTTTGCCCGGTTTGCAATTTAAAGGGGCATTTTGGTCAGCTTTGGTCCTTTCTACGACGAAGGACTTTTAAAAGTATATTTTGACCAAGTGAGCACCTTTAATCAATATTCTATTTAAAAATCGTTATGTTCCCAAGAACATAATATCTACAATTCAAATTATTAGATTTACCTTACTCTAGGTAACCCAATGTCCACCCATGACTTGTTTTAACTCTCATTGGACCTTAAGTTCTTATTGAAAGTTTGACCCATTACACATACCTGACTTGAATCATATCATTGACTCGTTTTATTATCTTGCACTATTAATTACTAATTAAATAGTGATGCAAGCCATAATTTATTCTCCTTCTGAACACAAAACTCGACAAACAACCATTAGTCATTATTGTCAAATGGTTATATCATCACCTTTTGACCCGTTTGGTTTAAATGACCATTTTATCATTGTGAGATGGTATTTATTTGCATCTCATCCATGTAGCCCGTTTTGGTTTACATCGTACGATCATATTACTTAAAAATCATTTCTTAATTCTTTTGACCCATCATGGTTGATGTGCTAAAAAGTAGTTTAATAAAAATAACTAAATTAACCTACTTCTAGACTCTAAGTAATACTCTAGACTCACTAAGACACACTAAACTACTAACCGGCAAGTGTACCGATCGACTCTAGTATAGCTAATGTAAGTCCGGATATCGAACCCACGAGACTCTATCGAATTACGCTAATGACTTTATCTAGACTGACTCTGACGCGACACTTAACTACTTTTATGTTTAAAGGGGGGTCTAAAAATCCTAAGAATGCAATTAAAACTAAATTAATTAACTAAGTTAACTAAAAGAATTACTTCGGACTTTACTCAGATGGTGGAAACTCTACCTAGACTGGAATCCTGATTGCTTTTAGTTAAGATTAGAGTTAAATGCTTGGTTGGTCCCTGTGGTTTTCAAAAATTTCACATTTGGTCCTAGTGGTTCACTAATTACACTCTTGGTCCCAAAACTTGTAAAAAATGCACTCTCTTGGTCCCCAGCCCTAACTTCAGTTAAATTTCTGAGTTAACTATGTCTGAAATGACTATATTACCCTTGAACAATTAAAAACCTAAAACTATATTACCCTCTGCATCATCTTCATCACCATCATCATACCCATTTCCCTCTGCTCTATCTCGATCTCACACCGGTGACCGGCCGGTTTTCCGGCATCTCCGTTCTCCGGTAGCACCACACCCACCTCCGACAAACCCCGAACAACCAACAACCACCTGCCATCCCCCCTTGTTTCACACAAACCCTAACCTAAATTACACAAATTCTAACCTGAATTTCACTCTCAACACGCAACCAGATGCATCACAAGAACACGTTAACGATACCGATACCGATGTGTATTCCGAATTCAACCAGATTTCGAAGATGTTTCCGGTAAACCACATCTTCATGACTGAGAAAGAAAACAAGATCCACGAGTCCGAACACAGGTCGTCTGCAATCACATACTAAAACAACATGATTCGATTCAACCTTTTTGAGTAAAGTATGAAATCTGTGACGATATGTTGAACAGATCGTTGATTCAGATGCACAGGAAGAACAAACAGTTGTAAATCGAGAAGATGAAGATGAAGAGAAAGGTGATACGGGTGTTTGTCGGAGAAGGAAGGGCTAGGGGTGTTTGTGTGTCGCCCGTAAGCGGACCCGCCGCCGGCAGCCGTCGCCGGTGTTTCACCGGTGACCGGACGTGCTTCTTGTTGTGAACACGAGAGAGAAAGGGAACCGAGAGAGTGGGGTGATCGGTGTGTGTGATGGGCTAGGGAGGGGGTGTGCGTGTGACTGACCGGGTAATGGTGGTTTGGGGAGTTGGTGGTGGTGGGTGGTTTTAAAGGGTGGAGTGGGGAAGAAGAAGAAGAAGAAGGGTGCCTTATTTCTATTTTTTTTTTAATCTTAGGGGTAAAACAGACATTTCACACACACTTAACTGAGATATTTAACTTAGGTTAGTGTCAAGGACCACCCGAGTGCAAAAATTACAACTATTAGGACCACGCGTGTAATTAGTGAACCACTGGGACCAAGTCTGCAATTTTCGCAAACCACATGGACCAACCAAGCATTTAACTCTTAAGATTATATTTGGAAGTTGTCTACTATGGAACCGGGATCATAAAATTCTAACCTCTCGGGAAATCTACAGGACCCATAACCCTTCTCAAGAGCACGCTATGATACCCTAAAGGTTATTAAATTACCGGTTATTAGACTATTTTGCAAGACACCTAATGGATTTATGAAAATATCCTACGAGACTCACTCCCTGTCAAGATCTAAACCAAGGATAAACTTGTTTTCTCAATTAGACTTGCTAGACTATAGCCAATAGGTTTACTCCTAACGAAGCTCCCACCTTTCAATTTAATGACTTAGACCTAGCAATAACCTCGCACCTTGCAGCTATTGATGATTAGTAGAACACTTGATTTTATGAGATTACCGAATATTACTTATAAGGTTTGATGGCCACTTAACCCTAAAGATTAAAGATTTATTATGTGATATAGACACTCACTAAAATCTAAAACCTAGCACGACTCTATTATGTGATAAAGACCGTCACCAAGATTCATGCGAAGCAATAAACAATATTCAAACAACATCAAGCATGCAAACACATCTAACCGATAGAACAAGTCGTTTACAATTCATAAATAATCCATAGTTTTCATAAATCCATAATAATAATAATCAAAACGTAAGCAATCATTCATCCAAGTCTAGGTAGTTAACGAGTTTAGCCAATCAAAGTCATGAAAACATCAAACACGAAGTATAATCAAGAACATGAAACATAACGGTGAAAGAAAGACGAAAGTAAAGACACCCGAATGGCAAATATGCAACCGGAATGATTCCCGCACTTCGTATCTTCAACCGGTAGCTTCCTGAACTCGAAAACGTTCCAAAAGATCTCTGGAATTCATCCACAAACTTCCTGGTTCGTCAAGTGTAGGGTTTTTATGATTATGATGAATTTATACAACCCTGATCTCGTAACAAGGAATTTTCGCACAGATACTGTGACAACCCGAGTTTCCAAGGTTTCTACTCAACTTAATACTCGTTCGCAAAGCATTGATTATATACGTGATGTGCATTATAAGTGTCTATGTATGTATATTGTATTAATAATGTGTTGTGGGGTTTAATAAAAATTCTCTAGCCGAAAACACCCCTATGAAAACACCCCATGACCGAAAACACAAAGTGTTTTCGTCCACATGAGATCAACGAAATCAAAAGTGGGCTTTGGCCCAGTATCGAATAAATATAGAACTTGTTTTACCTGTACGCACAAATTGGATAACTGACAAACCCTAAAACACGTCTCCTCTCTCTCTTGCTTTCCTTTGAACCCGACGGCAGGCAAACTCTAGCTCTCTAGGAACCGTTGCTAGCCTCTTGTTTTAACGGGTTAGTATTATCTTGGTGATCAGATTGTTGTTAACTCTATATGGGATGATTGTTATTTGATTTCATGTTAGTGTGTAATGATTGTGAGCATGTGATTGAATTGATATGTAGGTAATGTTTGGTCCAATAATATGATTGGTAAATTATACGATCACATGGATGTTCTGAATCTGATGATTTACATTAGTTCATGATTTTTATAAATTATATTTGTTCATGCAAAATATGATAGTGGCATGTTTGGTCCAATAATATGATTGGTAAATTATACGATCACATGGATGTTCTGAATCTGATGATTATGCAAAGTGGTATGATGAAGTATTGTGAGGGGATTTATTTTGGTGGTTATGTGATCATATGTTACATGAGTATATGCCAATGATTCTGTTATGATAATACATTGATTGCAAATTGATTTTTACAAACTATTATGATTGAGCGATTTCTTGTTGAAGCCGTGGAAATTGTTAGAGATGACTAGGGTTGGTGTAAACGTAACTGACATTAATGATGATGTTATAATCGACGAAAACACTTTGGGATTTCGTTGCCCAAGTGTTTTCGCCAACAAGGGATTCGGCCCAAGGGATGCGGCCCAAGGAATTTTGGCCCAAGTGTTTTCTTCACAAAGTTATTTTCGTCCATAGTGATTTCGTCCCAATCTGTTAGTTTATTTACTTTGCTAGTTACTAACTTGGTTAAGTTATTAACTCTGTTAACTTCATTAACTCCGTTAAAGCATGTGACTCCGTTAGGTACGCAACTCTAATGGTTTGTTAACTTTGTTAGTTAATCAACTCTGTTAGTGTATAGTTCCTGTTAAATACGCTAAGTCTGTTTAGTCTGTTAACTTATCAAGCACGTTATTAAATAACCATGTTAGTGGTGAAGGACATTTATATGAAACATGAACTGCACGACTTTGATTATCTGCTTACGTGATATGTGATAATTGCTTAAGCACATGTTATGACATAGATTGCATGTGAAACCTTACGAACCTAAACTGATTGAGTGTACGTGCATACTATAGGATTTGACTGATTACTGGTGAGCACATAATTTAGCATACCGAGCAAACCAAGGTGAGTTCACACTCTTACCAAGGCATGGGATTCCCGGGGTTGGGAATGGGTTTGGATGATTACTTGTACACACATTGATACTGGAATTACGTACCACTGACCTCGGGAGAGGCAGGTTACTTGTAGATACTGCTAGACTAGTGATACAAATACTACTCTTCGCACACACGTCTGGAATGGCCGCTGTAACACCCCAACCCAGAAGGGCTGACGTGTCACAATAACAGTAGTATCATAAACAAAAGTCATAATTCCATTTATTTATTTGACAAGGATACAACCACATGACTACTAAACTTAAGGTTAATATACAAGCGGAGACATTCGACTTAGTTAACTAACATCTTCAGATTTATTCCTAGGCTTTATTCTTCTCTCTCTTTCCCGCCCAAAGTAACCTGCTGACCTGTATATACAAAAATTTTACGGAATGAGCCGAATGCTCAGTACGGAATAATAGGCTCAAATAAAAAATAACGCTTTATGCAAAAAATGATACTATGCAAGAACATAATTTCATACTCATATCTTACGGATGTACCCATGAGCAACTTAAAACGTGACAATACACAGGTAGCTACTCCTGCATAATTATCACATGAGATGGCGAATTGGCATACCCGTTATCCACCTCCTTATACTTAAATCCTAGGATCGATCCATACGCCCCCTAATAGCCATATGTACCACACTTGTACTTAAGAGACGCCGTGAACTGATCTCTCCGTCACGGATGGAGCACATGATGTCGATGCCGCAACAACATGCTCGTGGGACACTCCACGAGAAGCGATACTCAGGGTATCAGAGTACAAATGGTCTTATTCACATAACTTATAAAACTTATTTTCATAACAAAACGGAACATATATTGGAACATGCGATAATGAGTACAACTAACATAATACTATCGCATGACATGAAAGCTTAATTCAAATGATTAGAAAAGAATTTCGAACGGACTGTCAAATGAATCGATAATCAAAGACGTGATGAGGTTGAAAAGATATATGAATTCAACGGTTTATAACAATTGAATATCAAACAATAAGGAGTGGGGTAAGGATCCGTACCTTAATAATTCCAAAGTGAAGCTACCTTGTGATAATATTTCAGATTTATACGGGCAGAGTTTAGACTACTGATTAGTCTTTTAACCTAATTTAAATAACATGCATACAAACTAGGTTAGTAACTTAATACAGCATTTACGATAACTCACGAGATCAACCCTCACAACGAATGATAAAGTGCTATGCTTAAACATCCATCGGATTCACAACGAAGGACAGAGTATTCCCCGAATTCGGGTGGCACTCAACATCCAGTCGGAATCACAATTAATGACAAAGCATCACCCTAATGTGGGCAACACTTAAACATCCATTGAGTACATTGATCGATCGGACAATGAATCGTAACAGCGATCGAGTTAATACCCTGTTCTGCAGCACCCCGCTATACTAATTAGTGATTTCGTGTGTGTTAATTGAGTAATTGGACGATATTTCAGAGTGTATTCTGAGTTTCTTCGTCGTTTTTGTGCCCAGATTCAAGTGCCAATGTTCTGTATTTATACCCAAAAGTTGTCAAGCCTTGCGCATCGTAGCACTAAAACCCCTACGATGCGCAAGGGTCACAAACAGGTTATTTGCTTGCCGCGTGTGTTTGGAGTCCAGGTGAGTCGACATTTCGTTTAAATTTGATTTTTATAATAAGTTATATGGATAATCGTTGAGTAGGGAATACCCCCCTGAGTTTTAGGGGCCCTAATCCTGATTCTGAAAATTCTGAAAATTTTAGGGTTTGTACAGAATTACTTGAGTGTCTTAATTAGGGTTTCCTATTGGATAATTTATAAATAATAATAATAGTTTTGGTTGCTATACATAAGTATGGATCATAATATAAATGTTTAGTTTATTATAAATTATTATTATTCTTTTATTTCTAAAATAATGATTTTAAAATTTATGGTTATTACAGCCGCGATACTAACACTAATACTTAACTTCGCACACATGCCTGTAATGGCCGCGATACGAATATTAAACTTCGCACACATGCCTGGAGGGCCGCGATACAAATATACCTAGTCTAGAAAACATGGGAAACCCCCACTAATCTTCGCCAACATGCCTAGAGGGTCGCGATACAAATACATACGAAACATGGTTCACTAAATGAACATACTGTTTACAATACGATTACTATAACTGAACAACCAACTGTGAACTCGCTCAACTAGTTGTTGACTTTCTGTTACATGCCTTGCAGGACCATAGGTACTCTTGGAGCTTGCACGGGAGGCGCGATCGTTGTGGGCACATGGACTGTTGAGTTCCATGATAAACATTTACACTTTGTGAACTTAATACTTATGTTGGGTTTTTACATTTATGCTTCTGCTAAACATTGATACTATACTTTGGTTTTTGGAACACCTTTCATATTGTTTGGTTGAATTACACTTACTATTTACATTGTTCAATATGATTGGTGGCTTGATCCTGATCAGTCACGCCTCCAAGCGGTGATACTCCGCGTGTGGATTTTGGGGGTGTGACAGATTGGTATCAGAGCCATTGGTTATAGAGAACTCGGTTTTAATAAGGGAAAAACGTTTTTATTAAAACCAGACTATAACCTGTACAATGTTCAACGATCCACAACGATGCCTCGCTCCACGTGCAAGACTCAACATTCTAGGTAATATGGTATATGTTTTATTGCCTGCTTGCTAGAATTACATAGAACTTTGCTCATGGTATGCTTAGATACACATAACCCCTATTGCTTGAGAATACTTGTGTGCTCACTCTCTTCTGTCATCGCACTATTCGCGAACCTCTCTTAATTATGTTATCTTTGCTATGAAGATCATGGTTGGACGTATCAACATGACACAAGCCCAGTTGACGGCTCTCATTAACGAACAAGTTGCTGCGGCACTTGCAGCCGCACAAGCAGGAGGTATACCCTGCAGTTGTAACTCACACTAGAATCTTTAGATCCTACACTCCTAAACCAACTCTTGTGTTTAATCTTGTCCTGATTCTTATACCCAACAGGTCAGCCACCTGTTTGCACCTTCAAGACTTTCATGGACTGTCGTCCTACTACTTTCAGTGGCACGGAAGGAGCAGTTGGACTCCTCCATTGGTTTGAAAAGCTCGAGTCCGTTTTTGAGATGTGTGAATGCCCTGAGGCTCGCATGGTGAAGTACGCCACTGGTACTCTAGAAGGCATTGCGCTGACTTAGTGGAAGGCGCAAGTTCAGATGTTAGGGTTGGCAGTTGCTAACGCCACACCCTGGAACGATTTCAAAGAGTTGATCAAAGAGGAATATTGTAGCCGTGATGACATTCATAAGATGGAGGTAGAGTTTTACAATTTGCAGATGACGGGATCGAAAATTGAAGCGTACACCAAAAGATCGAATGAGTTGGCTATTCTGTGTCCCACTATGGTAGACCCTCCCATTAAGCGTATCGAGCTGTATCTCAAGGGTCTAGTGCCAGAGATTCAAAGTCACGTAACCTCAGCGAATCTTGGCACCATTCAACAGATCGTCAAGTTAGCTCATCGCCTCACCGACCAGGTAGTGGAACAGAACAGGCTGCCTAAACGTTTCAGCGCTACTACTACCGCTACCACTTCAGCTACTCCTGTTACTCCCAGTGACAATAAGTGGAAATGGGAGGGGGATTCCAGCAGGGGTTCAGCTACCGTTCAGTCTCAAGCACAGCAGCAGCGCAAGACTAATGATTACCAGAGTCCGAGTCAGCAATCTTCTGGTGGTCAGGGGCAGGGTGGATATCGGGGAATTCACCTACTGTGTAACAGGTGCAACAGACACCACAGTGGTCAGTGTCGCAAGGGCCGCTGTCAGAGATGTCTCAAGATAGGTCATGAAGCTAAAGATTGCAGGAGCTCAAGGCCTGCGAATCAGAACCAGCAACAACAGCCACCAGCTCCACGAAACCAGCAACAACAACAACAACGAGGCAATAGGGGATGCTTTCAATGTGGGGCTGAAGGCCACTTCAAGCGGGACTGCCCCCAGTTAAACCAGAATCTGAATAACAACAACAATAATCAGGGCAATGGGAACAACAATGGGGGAAATAACAACAACAATGGTGCTAGGGGTCGTGCATTTGTGATTGGTCAGGGTGATGCAAGGAACGATCCTAATGTGGTTATGGGTAAGTTTCTTCTCGACGACTTTTATGTTACTATATTATTTGATTTGGGTGCGGATACCAGTTATATGTCTCTGAAAGTTAGTCACATGCTTAAACGCGCACCAACACTTTTGAACACCAAACATGTCGTAGAGTTAGCTAACGGTAAAAGTCTAGAGGCCACACACATAGTTCAGGGTTGTAATCTTATCCTCGCTGGTCAGACTTTCTCTATCGATCTCATTCCTATAACTCTGGGTAGTTTCGATATCGTCATTGGTATGGATTGGTTATCTCAACAACAAGCAGAGATCCTATGCAAGGAGAAGATCATTCGCATTCCCCGTACTGGAAATGAACCTCTCGAAGTTCAAGGCGACAAGAGTAGTGTCGTGAGTGGCATCATCTCCTTCTTGAAGGCACAGAAGTGTTTGTGAAAGGGCCACACAGCTATTTTAGCACTCGTTACAGATACATCGACGAAAGAGAAGAAGTTAGAGGATATTCATGTTGTACGCGACTTTCCTCAAGTGTTTCCTGAAGAGTTACCTGGGTTACCGCCTCATCGCCAGGTCGAATTTCAGATCGAGCTAGCTCCAGGAGCAGCACCCATAGCTCGAGCACCTTATCGCTTAGCTCCAACTGAACTGGAAGAACTATCTAAGCAATTGCAAGAACTTTTGGAAAAGGGTTTCATACGTCCTAGCTCTTCGCCCTGGGGAGCTCCAGTATTATTTGTGAAGAAGAAAGACGGTACCTTCCGCATGTGTATTGATTACCGCGAACTGAACAAGGTGACTGTGAAGAATCGCTATCCTCTTCCACGCATCGACGACTTATTCGACCAGTTGCAAGGGTCGAGCTATTACTCGAAGATTGACCTGAGGTCAGGCTATCATCAATTGAGAGTCCGGGACGAGGACGTCTCCAAAACAGCATTTAGAACTCGCTATGGCCACTACGAGTTTCTAGTCATGCCATTCGGGCTAACAAACGCGCCTGCGGTTTTCATGGATCTTATGAACAGGGTGTGCCAACCTTATCTTGACAAGTTTGTTATTGTTTTCATCGATGACATCCTGGTCTACTCGAAGAGTCAGGAGGAACACGAGCATCATTTACGACTTATTTTGGAACTTCTTCGAACGGAACAGCTGTACGCCAAGTTTTCAAAATGTGACTTCTGGCTTCGTGAAGTCCACTTCCTAGGCCACGTGGTAAACAAGGATGGGATTCATGTTGATCCATCCAAGGTATATTCGATCAAGAACTGGCCTGCACCTCGCACACCAACCGAAATACGCCAATTCTTGGGTTTGGCGGGTTATTACAGACAGTTCATCAAAGACTTCTCAAAAATTGCACAGCCGCTTACACTACTGACACAGAAAGGGGTTGTTTACCGTTGGGGTAATACACAGGAAACAGCGTTTCAGCACTTAAAGGATAGACTTTGTAGCGCACCTATCCTCTCATTGCCTGAAGGCACGGACGATTTTGTAGTCTACTGCGATGCATCTATCCAAGGTCTTGGATGTGTGTTGATGCAATGGGATAAAGTCATTGCTTATGCTTCGCGCCAACTTAAGATTCACGAACGGAATTACACTACACATGATTTAGAGTTGGGAGCTGTTGTTTTTGCGCTCAAGATATGGCCACATTACCTGTATGGCACCAAGTGCACCATCTACACCGATCACAGGAGTCTCGAGCATATCTTCAAGCAGAAAGAGTTGAACATGCGACAACGTCGATGGGTCGAGTTACTGAACGATTACGAATGTGCCATCAAGTACCATCCGGGCAAAGCCAATGTGGTGGCCGATGCCCTCAGTCGAAAGGATACTACACCTAGGCGTGTACGAGCGTTGCAACTCACTATTCAGTCTAGTCTTCCTGCACAGATACGAGATGCTCAGGTAGAAGCATTGAAACCAGAAAACGTCAGGGCTGAAGCCCTACGCGGCTCAAGGAAACGGTTAGAACAAAAGGCAGACGGCGCCTACTATGTAACATGACGCATTTGGGTCCCACTCTATGGCAACTTACGCGAGCTTGTAATGGATGAAGCTCATAAGTCTCGCTACTCAGTACATCCTGGTTCGGATAAGATGTACCACGACTTGAAAACTACATATTGGTGGCCTAGTATGAAAGCTCATATAGCAACTTACGTTAGCAAGTGTTTGACTTGTGCGAGATTCAAATCGGAATATCAGAAACCATCGGGCCTACTCCAACAACCAGAGATACCACAATGGAAATGGGAGCAAATTTCCATGGATTTCGTTACTGGCCAGCCTAGATCTCAACGTGGTAACGATACTATTTGGGTGATCGTGGACCGACTCACAAAATCTGCACACTTCTTGGCTATCAAGGAAACAGAGAAGTTCTCTACTTTAGCAGACGTTTACTTGAAGGAAGTGGTTTCGAGGCACGGGGTGCCCACCTCTATTATTTCCGATCGTGATGCACGTTTCACTTTAGAACTTTGGCAAGCGATGCACAAATCCTTTGGCTCACGATTAGACATGAGCACAGCTTATCACCCTCAGACGGATGGGCAGTCTGAGCGCACTATTCAAACTCTAGAAGACATGCTTCGGGCGTGTGTAATTGACTTTGGCAACGGCTGGGAAAAACATCTGCCACTTGTGGAATTTTCGTACAATAACAGTTACCACACCAGCATTAAAGCTGCTCCGTTTGAGGCATTGTACGGGCGTAAATGCCGGTCACCTCTTTGTTGGGCAGAGGTGGGAGATAGTCAGATCACTGGTCCAGAACTGGTGGTAGACACAACAGAACGAATTGCTCAAATACGACAACGAATGGCGGCAGCTCATGACCGTCAGAAAAGCTACGCCGATAAGGGCAGGAAACCACTCGAGCTCCAGGTTGGGGAGCGGGTACTACTCAAAGTCTCACCCTGGAAGGGTGTGGTTCGTTTTGGCAAACGAGGCAAGCTCAATCCGCGATACGTTGGACCATTCGAAGTCATTGAGAAAATAGGCAAGGTGGCCTACAGACTGAATTTACCAGCAGAACTCAGTGCAGTTCACAACGTCTTTCACGTGTCGAATCTGAAGAAGTGTCTGTTAGATGAGACCCTTATAGTTCCTTTGAAGGAGCTCACTATCGACGATCAGTTGCGATTCGTCGAGGAACCAGTTGAAATCACGGACCGGGATGTTAAGGTCCTCAAGCACACTAGAATACCTCTTGTTCGAGTTCGTTGGAACTCCCGTCGTGGCCCAGAGTTCACCTGGGAACGAGAAGATCAAATGAAACTCAAGTATCCCCAGTTATTCGAAAACAGTGCAACTACTGCTAAGGCTGAAGCTACTACAGAATTTCGGGACGAAATTCCAAATCAAAGGGGGAATGATGTGACACCCTGACGTGATTGTCGTGGGTCACGCAAATTTAATCCCAAATACAACTATAGATAGCGGTAATAGGGTATCGAACTCAGGGAGTATGTGGAAAATATGTCAATTGTATAGCCTTGTATTTAAACTAATATTAAACTAAATTGCAGAAAATTAAAATTCAAGATTGTGGATTGTTGTTTTAGAAAACTAAATTAAGAACTAATTCAAATCAAAGTTGGTTGTAAACAATTAGGAGAGAATAATGATCACCCTAGGTTTCAGTTTCTTTAAACAGTTGTGTGCAATTTCACTAGAAAGAGTTATATAGACATAACTCGTGTATATGTGATTGAAGTGATAAAAGGGAACAAAGTACTCGGATTAGATAACGCGAGGTTGTTTCCCGATGACCTATTAACCAATAACCAAACCTAACCCTTCCCGTGATATCTCGGTTGCCAACGGCACCAAGAACGTACGATTAAGACTAGAAATTGCAATATTGATTAACACACTACAAACAATCAAACATACACCATGACATTCAAGCAACGCAAGATATCATTCTAGAAATGCAGAAATTAAACACACAAAAGTTTCAGAAACATTCACCTAGGATGATCACCGAAGAGTTTAGCCGGACATGGCTCGGTGGATCATCATAACAAGCAATTCGATGTTCATACAAATCAAAAACACAAACCGAATGTTAGAAATTGTTCCAAACCAAGCAAGACCAAGCAAAATCGCCCCCAAGGTGTCCAAGAACCGTCCAATGATGAGATCATGAAAAGACACCCCCAAAAACTAACTTAAATGTGGCAGTTACATGTTTTCTCGCAGCCGTCACCGTAATTTACGGCTCCACCGTAAATTACGGTGGACATAAAAGGTTTACGGCACAATTCCACTGATTTACGGTGAGCTTCAAATGAGTTCCAGGTCCACCGTAAATTACGGTAGGACCGTAATTTACGGTGGTGAGCTGAAATATCTTCTTTGTTTCGTTTGTCACATGTGCAGCCTAATGTCTCATCCCACATGTGTGTTTGCTTCCACTACCGTCCAATAACAGCCCATCAAAGGTGCACTGTTGCGCACAAGAAGCCCACATGTGCCGTCAGTTTTACTTCAATAAACATGTGATGTTGTCTTACATGTGCCTCTTATGTTTGCCAACAATTCTTTAATGTTGATGATGTGATGTTATAATTCCTTCCCAAAGTCAAAAAGGTCAGCCCTTGTCTTCACGTGGATGAGTGATGTTTGTTGACTTCTATGTAAACTTCCATACATGTGCACGTGAATGTTTGATGGCTGCCACTTAGCATATGTGTGTCTTCTAATATTTGATGATGGATGATATGTGCGGTCCAATCATGTGTTCTCTTCTCATAAAAATCGGCCCAATACCAACCCAACAAAACTTTTGTGAACTCCCTTTAATGTCTGCCGCCCAAGTTATAATTGGCCCAATCAATAAAATCCACCAATCACCTATGCCGCCATTCGAGCCCATGTGCGGCCCATGTTATCTCAAAGTCTTGTGTCCCTTCTAGGCCCACCATGTGTTGTGTTGGCGGTCCAATGAAAGAAAAGCCCAGCCGCCCATGTAATTACCCTCTCAAATTTTTTATGTGTTTGTTTCTCCAAATCAGCTCCAACTTCCAAGTCTGCACATGTGATGTTGATGAGTGATGATGAGTATTAGGTTGACTATTCTTCTCGAGACCCAAGGTAGTCTTCATGTGTTGTTAGATGATGATATAATAAACCCCCAATAAACTAATGGTGACCACGTGAATGTCCAGAAAGTCCACTTTGATGATGATGTTTATTAATTGAAATAATAATCCTCCAATGTCACGTGAACTTCCAAGAAATCATGATGCCATTTAATTTCCAACCGTAGCCTACAGGTCCAATTTAACCGAATTAAGCAATTTACCTGCAAATCACACGAACACTCGTAGTTACTAAGTTCAAGCAAATAACCAAGTAAAACATGGAATTTTAATCTTTTTAAACCATTTAAGGGTTGTCCAACGGACCACCCGTCACATCCCCACACTTACCCGTTGCTTGTCCCAAGCAACTCATCAAATCAGTTTCAAAATAAGCGATCAAATTCAACCAAGCAAAAACAAGCAATCTTTTTACTAACCCCTTTTTAACACCCAACCAATGCACCCCTCTCTAAATCTCTCCTCTCGGCTACAAGTGAAAACTAGCAAAGATAAGCTAGACACACACTAGGCAAACGGGTGGTTGCACAATCATAAGCTTGTACCTAAATCAATTATTCTCCTAAAATGTGTCAAACATAAATGCAAATCAAAGGGACTTTCAAGGTTGTAACGTGGCTAGGCGTATGGGTAGGAAATGGAATATATATGAAGTAGCGAAAACTTGACCCGGTCTTTTATTACACAAATAAGCAAACAAGCAACTATCAAACTTAACTACTATGCAAAAGATAACTAACATCACTTCTTTTTTTTTTTTTTTTTCATTTTTCATTGCTTTTTCTTTTTTTTTTTTCTTTTCTAATTTTTTTTTTTTTCAAGTAATACTTCCAACATACATCAAATAACATTACATACTACTAAACAATCACTAATCACTATAAAACCGGGTCAAGTTGGGTAAATTTTTAAGTAAGTAGCTAGGGATAACAATTGATAGGCTATTAAGGCACAAAATGGGCAACTAAATGTCCAAACCCCCGCCCCTCTCACTACCATGCTCATATATATAACTTATGAGGTCCAACCCCCCAAATCCCACACTCACTCACACCAACAACGAGGCTACCTAAATGCCCTTATCCTTTTTGCATTCATGTCTAACTAAGGACTCAAACCGCATTCAAGCACAAGTTCTAATGCACCCCCACCCGTAGCCACTCTCATCAAAGACAATCATTATTTATGTACAAGTGTGGCTACAACTCTCACCAAGAAAGAAAAAAGTATCAAGGGTTGCCGGTGCACCAACTTAGGGTTAATCTAGGGTGTTCAAATTTTCACATCGTTTCACTTGGCTCAAAAATTTTTTTTTTTTTTTTTAAATCTTCAAAAAAAAAAAAATTCCCCCCATCCCCATACATTGGGACAATGTATCCCAAGTGTGGGGATGGGGGGAATTTTTTTGACGTGATTTGACGTGATTGTCGTGATTGGGGATTAAACTCCCTGTGTTCGTCCCCGGCAACGGCGCCAAAATTTGACGTGATTGTCGTGGGTCACGCAAATTTAATCCCAAATACAACTATAGATAGCGGTAATAGGGTATCGAACTCAGGGAGTATGTGGAAAATATGTCAATTGTATAGCCTTGTATTTAAACTAATATTAAACTAAATTGCAGAAAATTAAAATTCAAGATTGTGGATTGTTGTTTTAGAAAACTAAATTAAGAACTAATTCAAATCAAAGTTGGTTGTAAACAATTAGGAGAGAATAATGATCACCCTAGGTTTCAGTTTCTTTAAACAGTTGTGTGCAATTTCACTAGAAAGAGTTATATAGACATAACTCGTGTATATGTGATTGAAGTGATAAAAGGGAACAAAGTACTCGGATTAGATAACGCGAGGTTGTTTCCCGATGACCTATTAACCAATAACCAAACCTAACCCTTCCCGTGATATCTCGGTTGCCAACGGCACCAAGAACGTACGATTAAGACTAGAAATTGCAATATTGATTAACACACTACAAACAATCAAACATACACCATGACATTCAAGCAACGCAAGATATCATTCTAGAAATGCAGAAATTAAACACACAAAAGTTTCAGAAACATTCACCTAGGATGATCACCGAAGAGTTTAGCCGGACATGGCTCGGTGGATCATCATAACAAGCAATTCGATGTTCATACAAATCAAAAACACAAACCGAATGTTAGAAATTGTTCCAAACCAAGCAAGACCAAGCAAAATCGCCCCCAAGGTGTCCAAGAACCGTCCAATGATGAGATCATGAAAAGACACCCCCAAAAACTAACTTAAATGTGGCAGTTACATGTTTTCTCGCAGCCGTCACCGTAATTTACGGCTCCACCGTAAATTACGGTGGACATAAAAGGTTTACGGCACAATTCCACTGATTTACGGTGAGCTTCAAATGAGTTCCAGGTCCACCGTAAATTACGGTAGGACCGTAATTTACGGTGGTGAGCTGAAATATCTTCTTTGTTTCGTTTGTCACATGTGCAGCCTAATGTCTCATCCCACATGTGTGTTTGCTTCCACTACCGTCCAATAACAGCCCATCAAAGGTGCACTGTTGCGCACAAGAAGCCCACATGTGCCGTCAGTTTTACTTCAATAAACATGTGATGTTGTCTTACATGTGCCTCTTATGTTTGCCAACAATTCTTTAATGTTGATGATGTGATGTTATAATTCCTTCCCAAAGTCAAAAAGGTCAGCCCTTGTCTTCACGTGGATGAGTGATGTTTGTTGACTTCTATGTAAACTTCCATACATGTGCACGTGAATGTTTGATGGCTGCCACTTAGCATATGTGTGTCTTCTAATATTTGATGATGGATGATATGTGCGGTCCAATCATGTGTTCTCTTCTCATAAAAATCGGCCCAATACCAACCCAACAAAACTTTTGTGAACTCCCTTTAATGTCTGCCGCCCAAGTTATAATTGGCCCAATCAATAAAATCCACCAATCACCTATGCCGCCATTCGAGCCCATGTGCGGCCCATGTTATCTCAAAGTCTTGTGTCCCTTCTAGGCCCACCATGTGTTGTGTTGGCGGTCCAATGAAAGAAAAGCCCAGCCGCCCATGTAATTACCCTCTCAAATTTTTTATGTGTTTGTTTCTCCAAATCAGCTCCAACTTCCAAGTCTGCACATGTGATGTTGATGAGTGATGATGAGTATTAGGTTGACTATTCTTCTCGAGACCCAAGGTAGTCTTCATGTGTTGTTAGATGATGATATAATAAACCCCCAATAAACTAATGGTGACCACGTGAATGTCCAGAAAGTCCACTTTGATGATGATGTTTATTAATTGAAATAATAATCCTCCAATGTCACGTGAACTTCCAAGAAATCATGATGCCATTTAATTTCCAACCGTAGCCTACAGGTCCAATTTAACCGAATTAAGCAATTTACCTGCAAATCACACGAACACTCGTAGTTACTAAGTTCAAGCAAATAACCAAGTAAAGCATGGAATTTTAATCTTTTTAAACCATTTAAGGGTTGTCCAACGGACCACCCGTCACACCCCAGGAAAACCAGTAAACGATACAACTTACCTAGCTTCCTCAGTGACCGCATGCTAAATTTCGGGATGAAATTTCTTTCAAGTTGGGGATAATGTGACAACCCGAGTTTCCAAGGTTTCTACTCAACTTAATACTCGTTCGCAAAGCATTGATTATATACGTGATGTGCATTATAAGTGTCTATGTATGTATATTGTATTAATAATGTGTTGTGGGGTTTAATAAAAATTCTCTAGCCGAAAACACCCCTATGAAAACACCCCATGACCGAAAACACAAAGTGTTTTCGTCCACATGAGATCAACGAAATCAAAAGTGGGCTTTGGCCAAGTATCGAATAAATATAGAACTTGTTTTACCTGTACGCACAAATTGGATAACTGACAAACCCTAAAACACGTCTCCTCTCTCTCTCTTGCTTTCCTTTGAACCCGACGGCAGGCAAACTCTAGCTCTCTAGGAACCGTTGCTAGCCTCTTGTTTTAACGGGTTAGTATTATCTTGGTGATCAGATTGTTGTTAACTCTATATGGGATGATTGTTATTTGATTTCATGTTAGTGTGTAATGATTGTGAGCATGTGATTGAATTGATATGTAGGTAATGTTTGGTCCAATAATATGATTGGTAAATTATACGATCACATGGATGTTCTGAATCTGATGATTTACATTAGTTCATGATTTTTATAAAATTATATTTGTTCATGCAAAATATGATAGTGGCATGTTTGGTCCAATAATATGATTGGTAAATTATACGATCACATGGATGTTCTGAATCTGATGATTATGCAAATTGGTATAATGAAGTGTTGTGAGGGGATTTATTTTGGTGGTTATGTGATCATATGTTACATGAGTATATGCCAATGATTCTGTTATGATAATACATTGATTGCAAATTGATTTTTACAAACTATTATGATTGAGCGATTTCTTGTTGAAGCCGTGGAAATTGTTAGAGATGACTAGGGTTGGTGTAAACGTAACTGACATTAATGATGATGTTATAATCGACGAAAACACTTTGGGATTTCGTTGCCCAAGTGTTTTCGCCAACAAGGGATTCGGCCCAAGGGATGCGGCCCAAGGAATTTTGGCCCAAGTGTTTTCTTCACAAAGTTATTTTCGTCCATAGTGATTTCGTCCCAATCTGTTAGTTTATTTACTTTGCTAGTTACTAACTTGGTTAAGTTATTAACTCTGTTAACTTCATTAACTCCGTTAAAGCATGTGACTCCGTTAGGTACGCAACTCTAATGGTTTGTTAACTTTGTTAGTTAATCAACTCTGTTAGTGTATAGTTCCTGTTAAATACGCTAAGTCTGTTTAGTCTGTTAACTTGTCAAGCATGTTATTAAATAACCATGTTAGTGGTGAAGGACATTTATATGAAACATGAACTGCACGACTTTGATTATCTGCTTACGTGATATGTGATAATTGCTTAAGCACATGTTATGACATAGATTGCATGTGAAACCTTACGAACCTAAACTGATTGAGTGTACGTGCATACTATAGGATTTGACTGATTACTGGTGAGCACATAATTTAGCATACCGAGCAAACCAAGGTGAGTTCACACTCTTACCAAGGCATGGGATTCCTGGGGTTGGGAATGGGTTTGGATGATTACTTGTACACACATTGATACTGGAATTACGTACCACTGACCTCGGGAGAGGCAGGTTACTTGTAGATACTGCTAGACTAGTGATACAAATACTACTCTTCGCACACACGTCTGGAATGGCCGCGATACTAACACTAATACTTAACTTCGCACACATGCCTGGAATGGCCGCGATACGAATATTAAACTTCGCACACATGCCTGGAGGGCCGCGATACAAATATACCTAGTCTAGAAAACATGGGAAACCCCCACTAATCTTCGCCAACATGCCTAGAGGGCCGCGATACAAATACATACGAAACATGGTTCACTAAATGAACATATTGTTAACAATACGATTACTATAACTGAACAACCAACTGTGAACTCGCTCAACTAGTTGTTGACTTTCTGTTACATGCCTTGCAGGACCATAGGTACTCTTGGAGCTTGCACGGGAGGCGCGATCGTTGTGGGCACATGGACTGTTGAGTTCCATGATAAACATTTACACTTTGTGAACTTAATACTTATGTTGGGTTTTTACATTTATGCTTCCGCTAAACATTGATACTATACTTTGGTTTTTGGAACACCTTTCATATTGTTTGTTTGAATTACACTTACTATTTACATTGTTCAATATGATTGGTGGCTTGATCCTGGTCAGTCACGCCTCCAAGCGGTGATACTCCGCGTGTGGATTTTGGGGGTGTGACATATACCCCGTCGCGTCGTGCGACGGGTAAACAATATCAGTGTCGCGTAGCGCGACAGCACGATGGTCCAGAAATTATTATTTTAATCCTCGCGTAGCGCCACCATGAGCTCCTGAAGCTGTCGCGCAGCGCGACAGGTCATTTTTCATAGAACCTTTTGTTTTTGAAGCAGTTTCAGCATCCCAATGATCCGGAATTCATTCTAACTCCAAACTCCGCTGTTTACTCTTCGTTCTTCAACACTTTTCAGCACCAAAGACCTGGAAACACCAAAACGAATCAAAGTAATGAATTTCTATCTAAATATAACTAAAGGAATACGAAATATGTACAAACTTTACATGATAAATGGATGTATTTTGCAATACATCAATGGCTTACGCCATAGAGTGTCTTTTTTTCAAAAACTAATGTTTATCCGTTAACTCGTAAACAAATTCACTTGTTCTGACCCGTATTATTACACATCGAAACATCATATTTCAAATACTAATTTACCTTATTCATAACCAATATGTAAGACCCTTACTTAATTTAACTATATTTCACATAAGTTTCGCAATTAAATGTGTTTATACGATTACATATATATTGAAAAATACGAGTTTCTCAAAATTCTTGAAAATTTAAAACGCTTCGAATATAATATCTCCGTTTGTGCGCAACGACGAAACATAATGCGGAAGCTTAAATCTTGATCGTGTCCGGTTCTTCATTGAGCTTGATCGTCATCCGGCACTTCAAGATTTACCTACATTTCATAAAATCATGAAATGAGTTAGTCATACTATGTTTATAACGTGTCTAATCAAGTCCGAATGTCAAAAACGAATAAGAAAACAATTTTTGCCAGTTAATAAGCCCCTCGTGGGGAGCGACTGGTTTCTTTTCGTCCTTTCGCGGGGCGTGACAGTCGTCGCATTGCGCGACCGTGTTTACCCCTCACTGTCACGTGACGCGAAGCCCCATTTTTCACATAAGGCTTGCAGCTGGGAGCTGCATACTCCCAACAATCCCATTTTTCACGAAAGCGTTCATAACTCACTCAATTTTTATCCGTTTTACGACCCGTTTCTTCCTACATGATCGTAATTTGTTCCTCTATCACATGGAGTTAAAATTCAACATCTGAACTAAACAACTTCTTAAGTTTTAAGCCCTCGGCTTTATATTTATTTACGAGTTTTTGACCCGTTCATGATTTATCAAACAAACTTTTTGTTTGCATTCAAATTCTCCTGATCATGTTACTATAATTGTTTCCTATTAACCAAGGTTCCATTCATGGGTTTTCTATACATCCATAACCCGTTTTGCGTGTATGCTTATTTTGACCCTTAAGGATTTAAGCATTTTAAACTCATATCACGCTCTCCCTTTTTTTCTTATATCTTAATCTCACATTATGATATCTACTTAACTTCTCCCACAACTATATTTGTGGTGGATTTAATACAATGAAACATTTATTCCGAATTCTACCATTCGGTTAGTCCTTTTACGGAAAAGACCCAATTTGAGGCGTTTGACCCAAAAGGCTTATACATATTACTTTTTACACTTATCAAAGACTTACTTGATCATAACGCTTATTTCTAAATGACCCTTAAGGGTCGTTTACCCGGTTTATCGATCAAGGGCGTTTTGGTCAACTTTAGTCCCTCGTTTTACGACAAAGGACTTTCAATAACATATTTGACCAAAATCGCACATTTTAGTTAAAATCTTATTTACACATACCTGGCTCGGGTCAAAGTATTGACCCGTTTTAATACCTCATCATATAAGTTGCTAATCAATAACAACGGTGTCTCACGCGATATTCGTTCCTGTGAGCATAAAACTCGACGACAACATTAATCACTAATGTCAAATGGTGATATCATCACCTTTTGACCTGTTTAGTCCATTTGACCATTTATTCATCGTGAGATGGTGTGTATTTATTTACCATCCCATCCATGTAACCGTTCTGGTTTAAACCGTACTATCATATTGCTTAAAATCATTTCTTAATTCTTTTGACTCGTCATGTTTTACGCCGTATAACGTCTTTTTCAAAAACAATTGTTTGTCCGTTAGCTCGTAGCCAAATTACCATATTACCCTTTTCACTCATTATGGTTTACTCCATAATATATCTTTTCTCAAAACTCATTGTTTATTCGGTCTATACAAGACTGAATTCCCATTTTACCCCTTTTTACTTATTCTGACCCGTATCGTATCGCGTCAGATCACCATAATTAATGACCATTTTATCATAATCATAACAAATACAACAAGTAGGTGATCTAATAAAAAAGTGTAAGCTTTACTTACCTTGCATCCAAATTACGCTTTTCTTTCATACTTGATTCGTTTGACCCGATTCCTTCCCAAGCTTCCACCTAGCTTGTTAAGCGTCAAACTATCATTATAATTCGTAAGATGGTTAGATTAGTCATTATCAATCACGACTATTCCATATTACGGGTTTTATGTCGAATTTATCATTCGATCTTATCATTGGTCAGTTTGACTTTTAAAAAGTCAGTTGACTTATTAATTTACACGAATGCACAAATTGGTTTATCGAACTCACTTAGGCATTTCATCCAAATACTTAATGAAATCACAATTTACATACTAACTAGTAGGTAACTTGATTTCGAGCATCTATAACATGATTTTAACATCAATTTCTTTATATCATACAAAAACTCATCTTATGGCAAGTATGATCATATGCCCGAATTCATAGATTAATCAAACACTTTCTTATTACCATAATGTATGATGATTCTAAACATGTTTATATCATCAATTTCATCATAATATTAAAACCCATTTATCTAAGCAACCTATGTGGAATTTTCACTTAGGGTTTTGTTTCTAAGCAAGTATACATCACTAATTCGGCCATAACCTCTACGATTCATACATAAATCACATCTTGTGATGTTCATCAAATTTCACAACTTCATTAATAACAAAAATTCGACATACCTTATGATCCTCTAACTTGGGTGATCGTTAATTCACGTTCATTCATGAATTTGAGCCCCTAAATAGTCCTTCAATTTGATGTTATTTGATGAACTACGGTTTTGGCTCCTTCGAGCTATCCTGGTTGTCCCAGAACACGCACACACTTAGTGTGTGCGGTGTTTTGTTTTAATTCATATAATTAAACTTTCAATTTATCCAACTTTAGCCCCTCATGTTTGGTTAGTTATTAAGTAGGCTACAACCTACTTATCGCCAACAATATTTTCTCTTATTAACTAGGTTAAACATTCCTAGATAACTTAGTGGGTTCGGGGAGGTTATAACCCGTTTTATTTTAAGTCCCGTTAACTCGGGCCTCTTGCAAACCTTATTTTCTCGAGAGCGTTTGTTCTCCTTTTATTTATTATTAGGTTTATTTATTTGAATCCTAATAATTATCGGGTTAATTTTTACCACTAATGGTATTTTACCCGTCTTTTAATATTAACGTGGTTTGATCACCAAACCCGTTTTTGGGGTGTTACACAATACAATAAGTAGGTATTCTACTAAAAGGGTGTAAGCTTTACTTACTTGCATCCAATTATGCTTTATCGCGTACTTGATCCGTTTGACCCGCTTCTTCCCAAGCTTCCACCTAGTTTGCCGAGCGTCAAACTATTATTTATCATTTGCAAGATGGTTAGATTCGTCATCATTTATCATGATTATCCCACCTTACGCATTTTACATCAAAATCAGCGTTTAATCTTATCATAGGTCAGTTTGACTTTTAAAAGTCAACTGCTTATTAACATATACAATCCACAATTAAATTCAATAACTCATTTAGGCATCCCATCAATTACTCGGTTGGCGTCATTTCTAGGCCACCTTTTACTAAATTTCTCAATTGAGTTCACACAATTGTTAACATTGATTTAACGTAATCTCAATCATTGTATGCTAATCTATCAATCTTATTCAAGAACTTGGAATTGTTTCATCACTATAAAACAATCCATTGCATCATATATGTGGAGTTTATCTGATCGTCAAACTTAGCCAAATACTTTAAACACTCACAAACATATGATGATTTCAAACATCATTTAACATGAATATATCATCATATTATTCAAAAACTCGTTTCATGGCAGGTATGAACATGTACTTTAACTCATAAATTATTCAAGTATCTTCTTATTACTGTCATGTATGATGATTCTAAACACAAGTATATCATCAACTTCATCATATAATCAAAACCCACTTCATAATCTACTTGTTAATTACCTACAAATAATCATACCCCAAATATTTCATAATCTCTTTATGTCTAACGAAATCAAGCACGCATATACACTTAATTTCATCTTTGGATCATAATCCAACAACTAAATTGCAAGTATTCTACTTGTCTTAAATCATGACTTTCACCAATCTAGGTTTTTAAACATACCTTATGATCCCCTGGTCTATGTGATTGATAATTCATGTTCATGCACGAGTTTGACCTCCAATTTCCCTTTCAATTTGATGATTCTTGGTTGAACTAAGTGTAACACCCCGTGTTTTCACGAGTGAAAGTCAAAGTCAAGGTCAAAGTCAATGACCGATTTCGCGCGACTTGACTCGTAGAAATGTTTTTATTTTATTTAAATTATGTGGAGTAAATGTCGTTCATTACAATAATCGAATCGTATTAACCGTATTTCAATCGACCTACGACTGTGAAGGATAGGAAGTAACAATGCGATAAAGTTAATCAAGCTATGCTAATCAAATCGACATCGAACCGTAACTCGAACTGTGTATTTTACTTGTCATTATACGTGTGTGTGTGCCTTACGTGTTACCTGTGCATGTTTATTTTATGTTGTGATAATCAAGTGAACTCAATCGAACTCGAAGTCTAACTCGAATGTAAACGAACCCGAACCCGAATTCCGAGTCGAACCATATAAGAAGTAGTTGGGACTGAAAGTAATTTGACTAGGAAACCCTATCGAATCGCTCGAAAATCAAAACCGAAGCAACATCGCACCGAACGCACCAAAGCAGGAAGCATCCGCACGGATGGTCAATCAGCACGGATTGCCAATCCGCACGGACAGCCTATCCGGGTACGTGCCATGCGCACGGCTCACCCTTTCCCCTTTTGGCATCCTATAAATACACAGGTCACTCTCCAACTTTTCCACTTTTGGCAAGTGACGTCCGAACCGCACGCATTCTTCACCTTTTCTCAGATTTCTCTCAATCCAGGTAAGATCTTGCATTAATTCTTGTACATCTTTGATCACCACACAATTCTACACCTTTCTATCTTTCAAATCCTAACTTTTAACCGTGAAATCACCAAGATTTGAGGTATTCACGGGTGACGTCATCATGAAGTTCTTATGAACTTCAAGCTTGACCTCATTCCACCAAGAATAACTCAGATCTGAACGGTTTCCATAAGTTTTCACAACAACTTTACCTAAATCTAAACTTTTCTAAGGATAAAAGAGTTGAAAGAAATAAACCTAAGTTCTCTCCTTCTTTTACCTTTAAGATTGGTACGAATCTGATTGGAGCTAGTCTCTACTCGATAATAGTGATGCACTAGTCCTAGATCTGGATTCTACCCATCAGACACCTGATTTCGGGGTCAACCGGAATGACCGTTCTGAGTCGCCGACAGGCCAAGTTAGGGTGGTTCCTGACCGGTCTAGTCACGCGGGTGAGAATACAATTCCAAGTGGTTGCCACGTAATCAGAACGTCTCGATAAACGACAACAGAAACCAAGAGTAGACTAACGGAACAATCAGACCAGAGACTGTCCGCACGGACCAGCGGTCCGCACAGACAAGCTGTGCGCACGGACTAGTCTGTCCGCACGCACAGGTCATCCGGACGGGTTGTCACCCGGACGGGCTACCCTTGGGACCCACCTTCCAAACAAGGTTTGAGTATCGACGAATGAGCAATCCGGACGGACGACCTCTGAATGGATTACTCTTCGGATCATGAGATACTAAGGCCTTAAAATAAATTCAAACAATGTTCATACGCACGGCCAAGTCGTCCGCACGGACAGGCTACCCGGACGGATTGTCTCTGCCCGCGCGCACAGACTGTCCGCACGGATTACCCTTGTCCGCACGGACTACCACCCGGACGGATTGTCGTCCGCGCGACCGGCGTGAAAGGTAGAAACACTTAAATGTTTTCTAAATGCTACAACGAAAACTTCAAAGCACAAGCCATCATACACAAACACATCCTTAGGAAGAAACAATCCACTTGAACGTTTACCCGCACGAACAACTTGTCCGTACAGTTAAGCAATCCGCACGCACGGATCACCATCCGCACGCACAGCTCGCGCGCACGGATAGCTTATCCGGATGGGTCACCATCCGCACGGATCACCACCCGTACGGATAGGTCGCCCGCACGGATAACTTCCTCTCACGGATAGTTGATCCGCACGATCAGCCGTCCTAACCACTCTCACTTTGTACTGATTTACGCGCCACTTATCGTTACGTTATCAAATCTATTCAGGATAACCGTACTCGCTGAAAAGCGCTCCCTTCAATCCATATCGCTGTGAGTATACTCGAACCCTTTTTGCTTTTAGCACTTTTGGGTGTTACATACGTTACAACTATTCAAACTACAACTATCACACTACTCAAGCTATTTTAACGCTAAACCATTTATGCATGTTATACGTGGCTTATGAATGCTTGTTTGTTATGTTTACACATGGAATGTTGTCTACCTGCCTTAGCAACGATAGTACTATAGTTTGGACTCAGCACCCGTTCACACGGGGGTTGTTAAGGATCTTTTACTTGCATGGATTACGGTGGTAATCATGTATTGCGAACTGCCTCGGGCAGTCAACCCGCAGTCATTGGTATCGATGGATCTATGTCGATAACTAACGTGCTTCATTTCACTATGTGTACGTGCTGGTTATGCGTAAACGAATTCGAACTCTATATGCTATTATCAAACTTGTATGCTCACCTTTACATTTTATGTATTGACTTTATTTTAACGTATGTGACATGTGCTTAGGTTGCTTTTATGCTCTTTGTGCTGTGATGAACTTGAAGCTAGGGTCTGGAGTCCTAGAAACCAACGAATAAATTGTTATGTTTAAATCTGAGTTGTCGGAACAGAACATTTGTTTAGTTTTTGTGTCTGTAATAACTTGTTTACTATTTGAGACATGGTATGGGACATGTTAACTTATATTAAATGGTAATGATAGTTGTTATGGAAACTTCTGGACAATCTGTTTCACTCAGTGCCGCGCCTCGATGATTCCGCCATCGGTTGGGGTGTGACACTAAGGTTCCCCTTATCTCCACCTCCTGATAATCGACCAACACACACACTCACTATGTGTGTTGTGTCTTAATTCTAGTGTTTAAAAACACAAGCTCTTTTTATGGCAGCCTTAGCCCCTCAAGTTTAGTTTTGATTATATAAGACTACAACTCCATGTTTTATTAGCTATTTACATGTTACTAACTAGGTTAATTAGTTCCTTAGTTATTTTGTTTACGGATTAACTTTTACCACCAACGGTACTTTATCCGCCTTTAATATTAACGTGATTTGATTGCCAACCCCGTTTTTGGGGTGTTACATTTTATTATTCTATTATTTTTCTCATACACTTACAACATTATAGATATGAATGGTGAGCTATCAAATATAGAGATTATGTTCTACTCTCTATTATATGATATAGAGATGAAGAGCAAATAAAGAATCAGATGTAGAAGATATTTTTGCTCGTTTCTCAATATTATTGAGATAGAGGGTAAAATAAAGAAAGGGATGTGAGTGCTCTAACAAACTAAATTTGAAGTGTTAATATTCATCGTTAATTAACAGTAAAATGCAATTTGCGTCCCTATGGTTTTTGGGTGTGGTCAACTTATGTCACACCCCAACCGATGGCTGAAACATCGGAGTGAGACAAAAACGAGATTGCAAGAGACTTCATAACACTATTAGTGACAATAATTAAATAATATATTTCATTTCATTTCTAAAAGTCAATTACAAAGGTTGGAATCAAATACAACAACTTGAAATAGCAGAATGACAATACAATAAGAATACAAAATTTTAAATGTGTATCTAAGCATCCTACTATGTTCCATGCATCATCAACATCATCTTAAAACCTACAACATGTTTTAAAAGCATAGTTCAATACAAAGATGTATTGGCGAGTATACAGGTTTTCATACATAGCATAAAAATAAGTTGTAAACAATTCCACATGGCAAGCTATTGAAACAAGATAAACAATAAAATTGACATACGTTTAACTAATCAAACCAATGATGAAACGCAATAAGCTCTTAACATAACCCAAAGTTTACAGGCGGTGCGTTAATCCTATAGAGCTATATATGTCAAGGATAGGCTCGTACGAAGTTAATTTTAAGTCTAACACAAAACGTATAACCCCAAGTTTAAAGTACCAAGTAATCAAGTATGCATGCATGTATAAGGAATGTTTGTGCATTTGGAAACAAGTATATGTGTAGGTTTTAATAATTAACATGTTACACCCAAAAAAAGTGGTAAACGAAAAGGGGGTTCAAGTATACTCACAGTTTTGCAAAGTTTCCTTTGGTGATTCCGTGAAGAGTTATAGGTTGGAGCTTCAAGTTTCCTTTAAAACACTTAGCATTTTCTTTTAGAACTCTTAGATTTTTCTTCCTTGAGAGAGGTTGAGAGAAGAATGGTTGGAACACTTAATGTCCTTTTAGAATTCTTAGAATTCTTGATTTAGAGAGATTGAAAGAATTAGAGAGATGAAGAGAAGAATGGTGTGAAGAAAATGGTAGAAGGAGGTTGGTATTTATAGGTAGAGAATGTGGAAAAGGGTGAAATATGATTGGTTAAAAAAGGTGGAAGGGGATTGAAAAGATGATTGGTGGAGAAAGGAGGTGGAAAAAGATGAAATATGATTGGCTAAAGAATGTGAAAGAGGATTGATGAGGTGGAAAGATAATTGGTATATTTCTTGGTATTTCTTGAGTATATATTATGTAATCTATCTATACTTTCTATAAAAGGAGAAATCCCAATGACATAAGAAAAGCTGATGTGTCAGCAGGAGAGGATGTCCAACAATGCTTTTCTTATGTCATTATTACATCATAAAGCCTAATATAAAATATCATTTAAAATTTTGTCTAAACATCTGCCCTCAACATTTTATAATCAAACATCTGTTCCCAATAAACATCTGTCCAGATTCAAAATTCTGGCTCCACATTCAAAATTCAAACCATATATTCTAATCCTATAAATAAGATACAATTATCTGGATCCACATTCAAATCTCTCTCGCTCATATCTTCAAGCGTATCTCTCACTCTCAAATGCATCTTTCTCGTGATTCAGCCGCTAATCTCCGATTACACTTCTTTGTTCGAATGTTTGTTGATTATGTTTACATGTTATCGTTCCAGTATCATTGTTCCAACATCGTCGTTTCAATGAAGCTTCCCATCACACATCAACCTTTCAATATCGATGTTGCAGTATCATTGTTGTAACATCGTGAAAAGTTACATGTGCTACCTTCTTTGATGGGAGAGTTGCATTGTTCGATTTTCGTTAAATCGAAAGTCAGGTTTTCTTGCGTCAGTAAGATTTTCTCCTTTTATAGAAAGTATAGATTCGTGCAATATCGTGAAAAGTCAGATGTGCTACAACAGTTGAGAGGAGACCTTTGCATTTTAGGTTTGTTTCTTATTTTGATTAACTGTTGATGATGTTGATAGTTTTTATTGACACTGACATTTTAGAATATGTTAAGATGCATGTTGATATTATTAAAATGAACTACTACATAGAAAAATAGAAATTTAATGAAATATTTATAAAGTATTACACGCTAGAGTTAACACTTGCTAGGATTTCATAGACTCTGGCCTTTCTCCATGTGATTTCATGCTCTCTTTTGAATTTCAGGTCAGTTAGCATGTTGCAGATTTTCTGATCCTGTTTTAGAAGTTGTGTCAGAAACTCTTCTGCATTCTTCTGGAACTCTGATGGAGGATAGTGGAGGACTTCATCGAGCAATGCTATGTTGTTCCAGGTTTTGTGGTAATTAGTGTCATTGATTATGTCGACTTTCTTGTTTAGTTCTTCGTCTGTTCTTTGTTCTTTGAGTGACCACATCGAGAATTGTGTTTTAACATCGCTGGTTTTTGACCAGTGGTAGAAGTTGAAGTTTGCCATGTAGATTTTTTGTTGGTTTTTCTGATTTGGAACATTTTTTGAAAGAAAGTGATTTGTAGGACAATTTGTTGATGTTTTGAATCAAAAGTAATCATCGGTCTTTTATAGAGTTTAAAAACGCGTTACATGGTAAATGAAGAGGTTAATTGTAACTGTCATAATCTGCTTTTGTTCTTTGAACTTTGAAATTTTGTCCCTTGGGTTTCTTGGTATTTAATTTTACAGTTTTCCCATAAAAGTTGGGGTTTGAAAAGGGTTTTTGCATTAAAAGACTGTTGTTTTGATTTATACATTAATATGTTTATATTAAATCTGCACGTTTTCACTGTTAGATATTTCATTATATAAACTCATAGTCACTCCACCTGTTTTTCATCATGTTTTCCTACGAAGATATCATACTTTCAGGAAAGTCGAGTAATATAGTTTATTCAAATGGCATCATTCACTTCTGTAAGATCAGATGATTTAAAGCAGCGTTTTGTCAGGTAAATCGAGGAACAGGTGTATGAAGATAGGGCTACTCTTCAAGAGCTGAAGAGATATTTTTTTAGAATTGCAAGTTGGCCTGTTCACGAGAGAGCAGGTTTCCAGAAATCTTATCTGGATGCCTTCAACTTCCGTTCGTGAGCTTTGTGTTGTCAGTAATATAGAGTGCGGTGATAGAGACGTAGAGTTCATGGCGATGTTGAAGGACATACATCGAGAGGTTCAACAATCGATGAAGTTGAAGCTAAAGTTTCTTAATTCTTGTTGTTATTATTAGATTTGAACTTTAATGTTGTTCAGTATGTTATGTAATTATTGGACTTTTAATGTCATGAATAAATTTTAATCTTATGAATCTATGTTGCGTTTTAGTTTTACTTATTTAGTGTTTGAGTTTGATTTAGATTATGTTGAATTGTGTCTGAACATCTGTTTGGTAAGTCAACAGAAGTTTAATAGTATCAAGGGTTGGTTTGATGGTGAACAGATAATGTTGATGTTGAATTGTGTCTGAACATCTGTTTGGTAAGTCAACAGATGTTTAATAGTATCAAGGGTTGGTTTGATGGTGAACAAATTATGTTGATGTTGAGTTGTGTCTGAACATCTATTTGGTAAGTCAACAGAGGTTTAATAGTATCAAGGGTTGGTTTGATGGTGAACAGATGAGTGCAAGGATAAAACAAATGTTCAGAATTTGATCATTGATAGTAGTTTTTTGAAGAATCTGTGCTCCTGCAAATTATAGAGAGTCAATATTTGGAGTTGTAAAAGGTCTGTTGTAGTTAAAGTTTGGTAAAAGAGAACATCTGCTGATGATGAAACAACTGTGTATGCTAACGACTGTTGATCTACCACTGTTGACTAAATGAATAAATTTTAATAGTATTAATCTTTATTATCGCATCTTCATTTTAATTATTTCAGTCATACCTAAGTATTATTATATAATTTTGTTTATCAATAACAATTTTTTGGAAGAATTTACCGTATATTTTGGTGTTATAAAAGGTGTGTTGTAGCTAAAGTCTGACAAAAGAGAGCATCTGCTGATGAATAAATGTCTGAAGATGCAAAGGTCTGCTATGGGTCAACAGATGTTAACGAACAACAGATGATATTCAATCTTAAAATGCATAACAGAGGATTTGATACTAACAGTGGTTGGGCTAATGATGAATGAGTATTATTATATAAGGTCTGCTATAAGTATTATTATATAATTTTGTTTATCAATAACAGTTTTTTTCAAGAATTTATGGTATATTTTGCTGTTATAAAAGGTGTGTTGTAACTAAAGTCTGACAAAAGAGAGCATCTGCTGATGAATAAATGTCTGAAGATGCAAAGGTCTGCTATGGGTCAACAGATGATATTCAATCTTAAAATGTTTAACAGAGGATTTGATACTAACAGTGGTTGGGTTAATAGCAGATGTTAGACTTACGACTATTGAGTTACACCGATTGAAAACAACTGTTTTTGAAACTTCTGCTTACCTAAAAATACATCCACTGCTAAAGGGTACCGTCTGTTGTCATAATTTCTGTTTATCATAATGACTGTTGATTTACTATACTGCTGACTGTCATCCATTATGACAACGGAGGTTCTGACGTGGACAGATGTTAGCTAAAAATAAAACAACTGCTGAAAGTTATCATCTGTTCTCATAACTTCTATTTATCTAACGACTGTTTGACTCACACTGTTCCCAACGACCAACAGAGGTTTCCAAACAACTGTCATCGGTTGTCGCAAGAGAGGTTCTGACGTGGACAGATCTTAGCCATCAAATATTTGTAACTACTGCCACGTTAGCATTCACTTCTTCTCTCTATATAAAAGTTGTTTCGTCCCTAAATCGAGGTTCTACTATTGCCGTCTCGAATTCAAAATTCTCAAAAACATTTTCCAACATATTAAAAACCCTCCAACTTAAACTCTGTTTCATCCCCAAATCACCTTCTTCTCCGATCATGTCTCTGAACATCAAAAACCCTCACAACTACCTCCTCATCTTCGAGAAAACCAGCAAAAATACCAGCTATCACTCAATAATTGACCTTTTAACGTCATCAAAATACAAATCAATTCTTACTGCTGATGCTCCGGTTCATACAGAAACACTCCGACAATTTTGGTTTAATGCTGAAATAGAGTCTGAAGATAATAATCCAGTAGCCATCACATCTAAGGTCGGTGAAAGTGTGGTACGGATTTCTCCCTTTACAATTTCCACTACATTTGCATTGGACGACTTGGGAGGTAAGACCAACTTTGAAAAACTTGAACTTCATACAGAGTTCATTGAAAGAGGGTATGATGCACAATTAAAGGAAGTTACTATCTACAAACCAAACTTCCCTCAGCCAATGAAATTTTTGTTTCATACTCTTTTAACTTGTCTCTCAGCCAAGACCACCGCATTTAATGAGATACCTTTGAACATTCAGTATTTGGGTTATGTTATTTTAACAAAATCTGATTACAATTTATCACAAGCACTGTTTTCTAATTTGTTGAATAATGTGAAAAATATGAAAAATTTGAAAAAAGGTGTTTGTAGAAATGCTTTTCTGTTGTATCCAAGACTTCTAAGCTACTACCTACGAAAACAAGTGTCACAAACAGATTTTGAACAAGGTGTAGCTTTTCAAATAAATAGTGTTACAAGTAAAACTTTTACTAAATTTATGGATAAAGAGTCAAAAGTTTCAACAACGGAAACAAAGGGGGATGCGCCTGTTTTAGATGCGTCCGCATCAGTTGCTCAAACTTCAGTTGTTGAGCGAACTGCTCCTGGTGATCATGACACCACAACCGGTGTTGTGAAACACACACCAGGAAAACGCAAAAAGAAAGATGTCACATCTAAAAAGCCCACCAAAACCAAACAAAATAAAAAGGTTCCTCTGGAAGATGAGATCCCAGAGGTTAATGCAGTGACAACACAAATGTCACTTGAAACCACTGCTGCTACTTTCTCACAGTTGTTGGAAAGATCTCAACTCATCCAAACTCCTCATGTATCCTCACAAAAGGATCATGTTGTAAGCACAGGGACACCACAACATGAAGTAGACCTTTCATATGAAAGTATGTTTAAAAGTCCCTCTCCCAGGGCAATCACGCTTTCTACACCACAACCCTCGACTCAAGTTCCATCAACAATATTACTTCTGTTTGAAGCAATTGAATTTCATAAAGAAAACAGTTCCTCTAATGCACACATTACTGAGAGTAGATCGCAACAAATGACTGTGTCTGAACCAATTCAATCTCCTATCCTACAAACAGTTGAGGAGGTTATCCCCGTTGAGTATTACGAAACTCTTGGTGGTAGTTCAAGTGGAGCAGCCACTACAACTGTTGAACCCATTGGTGATCAGTTGGACATTGGTTACATCATTAAGACTCCCTTGAAGGTAACCACTGATGAGGTTACAACTGTAATCTCTGCTTCAGTGGGAAGTCCCCATAACAAAGAAAAATGGGCATCTGTTTCTGATGATATGGAGACTTCTCCTATTATCAAAACAAATACAACCACTACAGGTGGGAATTCAGATGATCCTATTAAAGTAGGTGATGAATTAACTTATAAATATTTGACGGTTAGAGTGTCTACCATTGAAACAAATGTTGCTGAAATGAAAGAATTGATTAAGCAGATGATAGAGCTTTTTAAAAGTCAACCTACTAGACATGAAATTTCCAATGAGCTTTGGAATTCTATGCAACCCATCCTTCAAGCTCAGAGGAATTTGGCTGAAAGTAACCACAGTTTCAGTTTGGAATTTATCAGAAATTTGGTTGATGCCAGGTATAAAGACACACAAGCAGACATTATGAACATTAAGGAATATCTGTTGAAACTTATTGGCTCCACCTCTACACCAATCTTTGAGAAAGACGATGATGACGATAATGATGCCAAAAAGGGGGAGAAAGATTCACTGAGAAAGTTGCCACCAGATTCAAAAGCTAATCCTACAGAAATTGTATCCCCTGCTCAAACTAAATCCCAACCTTCTCCAAAAAAAACCACCACAAAAGAAGGAGAAATAACCTTCCACACCATCATCACCCATTTTGTCAATAGATGCTGGGAACACAAAAGTATTAGCAGATGTTTACCAAACAGCTGCTGAGACACCAGTTGTTTCAGCAGAAGTTTGTCAAACATCTGCCATGATCATTTTCACTACACCAACCACAATCCAACCATCTCCAACATCACTGATGTGTGCAAAATGCAACATATAAATTACATTAAATGTGGCATAAAACTAACCCTTTTTTAGTACTAATGTTGGAAAAAGTGTGTTTTTGTCTTCCTTTTGTATTTTCAGGATTAAATGAGCTCAAATGAACAAAAGAAGCAAAAAGACAGCTAAATCTAACATAAATACAAGAAAAGGAATTTGGGCACGGCCCCGTGTCCACCCTTCTTCTCTTTCTTCATTAACTGCAGTTTGTCTGCATTAGTTGACCACGCCCCCGTGTCTGCTGGGCACGACCCCGTGTGCAGAAGCATATCTGTACTATCAAGATTTCCCCAGATTCTGCGAATCTTAGAGTTGACCACGGCCCCGTGTCCGTGGCACACCACCTCTCTCACACTTCACCCACCCTCCACCACCATCACAACACCGTCATCTACCACCATCATTCATCATCCATCATAGAGTGTGTGAGTCGTCTCGGGATCCAAGATTGATCGTAAGATTTCTTGACAATCAAAGGCCATGTTTGCCTAAGTCTCTTACATCACTTGGTGAAGACAAGTGTCTAGTGTAATACTTTTTATTTTTAATCTTTTCACACTTTTTATTTGGTTATGTATTAATGACTTTAATAACTAGTTTCTTATGTTGAAGGTGATTCTTCCTTATCGTTTGTCCGTGGTGTCTTGGCATTATTTTACTGTCTATATAAAATAAAAGATTTTCACCATTCATATCTCCACGGTCTATATGGAGGTATGTTGGCTACCTGGTCGGGGGTTAAGGGAACAGTTTGGTAAGAGTCTTGCCTTGTTCAGTGTATAGATCCTGCAAGGACCTGGGTCAAATTTAGTAGGACCTCCTTCAATACCCACCGGTATTGGATAGCGACTCTTTGATCCCCTCATATGTAAGCTACTATTGAAACTTTAACCCGACTACTTAGGACTGTATCCCTGCTGACTCAGACTACTTAGCCGAGGGTAACGTCACCTTCAAAAGAGGGGTCTACCACATTATGCATTAATAACTTAATTAATTATCTTTCAATAATCCGACCCTTTAGGATTGTATCCTTGCTGACTCAAACTACTGGGTTGAGGGTAACGTCACCTTCAAAAGAGGGGCCTACTACAATAACTAAGATAATCTCTTAAAAAGTGCAAAAGTGCGGAAATAATCAAAGGTTACACTACACATGAGTCGGATCCAAGTGATTCATCTTGTCTATCTGTTTTTATTTTATTTTATTTTTCAGCATTTTAGTTAGTTTTATTTTTCTTGTTTAAAAACCTTTTTCTAACTTTTGATTTGATTAGACGTTGAGGATAAACCGGTACTAAAAGCTCTTGTGTCCTTGGACGACCTCGGTATCTTACCAACACTATACTACGTTCACGATGGGTGCACTTGCCCATGTGTGTGTTTAGTGTTAGTAAATACCGTGTTTTATAAATTTAAAACTTGACTAAAAAGTGTAAAAGGGCTTAAAATATACATTAAAAACCTATAACACACTGCACACACCAAGTTTTTGGCGCCGTTGCCGGGGACACAAGGATTTTAAGGAAGCTTAAAATCGACGGCCTAATCAGTTTTTCAAAACTTTTTCAAAACGCGCGCACATTTTTCTGCATTTTAGTTTAGTTTTGCATTTACAGTAACCTGAACACGGGTCGTGCTGCATATTTTTCATAAAACACCCAGATACAGAGTCTGAACACGGGGCCGTGCTTACTGAACACGCCCCGTGCTCAACGAAACCAATAACTTTAATTCAAACACCCAGATACAGATCCTGAACACGGGGCCGTGTCCACTGAACACGGGGCCGTGTCCACTGAACACGGGGCCGTGTCCAGCCTCTGTTTCCTTCTTTATTTTTGTTTTCTGGTCTCGAGACTCTGTTGTGGTCTGCTGAGTGATTCTTATGGATCAATACTCAGGAGACTACAACTACACCTATGAGGAGGATGATTATAGTAAATATTATTGCACCAATTGCGGTAACACTCACTCGGTACAATATTGTGACTTATTTCAACCATCCACTTCGTACACCTACTATGAGGAGCCCAGGTACGAGCCATCAACTTCATACACATCCTATGAAGACCAAAGGTATGAACCTTCTCCCTCATACTCATATTTTGATGAACCAAGGTGTGAGCCTTCATACTCATACTTTGAGGAACCAAGATATGAGCCACCACCTTCGTATGCTTATTATGAGGAACCATGGCGTGAACAACCCACCTCATATAAGTATTATGAAGAACAAAATTACGACCCTTATCCATCATATACTTACAATGAAGAACAATGGTGTGAACCATCTACTTCATATGGGTCTTATGAGGAACAAAGGATCGAACATCCGGATTCAAGCTTTGAAAATCCCGATCCTTACTCTATCGCCGACGTGACCGATAGGATATTAGAACACCTTAAAACTATCGAGCGTTACATAAAAGAATCTCGCGCAAGGGAAGAGGAGTCCCGCGCAAGAGAGGAATTAAATAAAGAAGAGATAGTTGAAAATGTAAAAATGGAAGAACAAATAAGTGAAAAACCGACACATGAGTTAACAAACGAAAAAGGTGAGTCCGACAACGTTAAAATTCAAGAAGAGTATAATTTTGAAGAAATTAATCTCTTGTCACATTCCTTTGAAAATCATTGTTTAGTACCCACTCATGCTAAGTTTTTAAAAGAGTTAAAGACTAACACTAAAATTGACGAAACGGTAAGCATTAAGTTAACAAATGATCAAACCTCGCTAATAAAAGAAGACCCATTTGAAATCAACATTACACTGGTTCCATGTTTTTTTCAAAATTCATTTATTAGTAATGTCACAATTGATAAAGATCTTTGCGTTAACATAATGCCCAACTACATTTTCGAAAAATTAAGTATTAGTGATTTTTCTCCACTTCAAATACCCATTTTTCTATCCAATCGGAAAATAATAAAATCAATCGGTGTAGTTGAGGATGTCTTGGTTCAAACAAATCAAATGGTAATCCCAACCGACTTTGTCATCCTCGATGACGCTCCTCTAGTGTTGGGACGACCTTTTGTAAAAACTCACGAAGCGTTGAAAAACCGGAAGTATAATAATCTATCTATTCAATTAGGGGCATTTAAAAGAAGTGTCGATCTTGAGCATTCAATGAAATATCCATTCGGCAATAATGACCCCCTAATTGAAGATGAGCCAGAACCACCCGATAAGGTGGGTCTAGCCAAGGACCCTTACAAACGTGGCGCACCACGGAGGCATTCCGCGGAACTATCCTTAGTTTTAGATTAGTTTAACTTTTATGTTTTCTAGTTTAGTTTTAATTTTCAGGAATAAAGCACACTCGAAATGCTGTAGGTTACTAAGGGAAACTTGAACCCACACCCCATGCACAAAAACAGAGCCTCCCGATAATTTTTCTTCATTACAGCAAATTCAGCACGGGGCCCGTGCTCACCCCAACACGCCCCGTGCCCGAGGTTCTGCAGAAAATGCCCAGTTCAGGTAAATGGACACGGGGCCGTGCTCACTGAACACGCCCCCGTTCCCAGCCTTCTGTTTAAATTGATACTGGCAGTCTGACCACGGGGCCGTGCTCAGCCAACACACCCCGTGTTCAGCTACCCAGTAACATAAAATCTTGTTTTTAACCCACTTTTACACATTTTAATCAACATAAAAACTTATTTTTGGGACACATTGAGGACAATGTGTAATTTAAGTGTGGGGGGATGCTAAAACCTTGAATCTTGCAAGTCCTAAAAACAAGCCTTACACAAAACTCTATTGGAACCGCTAATCACCCCAAATTTTTTCAAAAATTTTCATTTTTTTTTTACTTGTCTTGGTTTAATTTGGGAATAACAAGTTCTAAAAAGGTTATATTTTTACAAATTTACAACCGATCGCGTCGTGATAAAAAGAACCAACATAAGAAAATTATGAAACGGCATGACAAATCTAGTTAAAATTTGATTATATATACTTAATCACATTAAAAACCCATTCCCACAAAAAGTGAGTTTTGAGCCTTTATTGAGCATACAAATACACATCTTTAGATTAAATGCTCATCTTTCGTTTCTTGTGTGAATATCCGCTTGGTTTCTTACAACTCTAGAACTTGCCATGACGATACATTCTCGGTCCTTACCAACTTAAACCCGAGTAAGTAAATGATAGAGGCATTAGGACTAACCCTTTTTCTTTTCAACACCATTATTTTTCATTTTTTTATACCACCTACCCAAAATCCCCCTAGTTATCCCCTTTGAGCCTAAACCTTTTCGTTTCAAAACCCACAAAAAAACACCCTTTACCCACCAAAACCTTTTTTCTTTTCAAACCCATTTTGTTTTACTAAAAAGCTCGGTTATCTGTTGGTGCATACGTCTGTCGACTTCATCTTGTATCGAGTCTTGTACTAGATTGTATAGATCATGGCACGTTATACGAGGAAACTGTCAAAAATAGGAGATAGGGTAATTTCGCACGAAATTATAGAAGTATAATTTCGCAATGAAATCATCATGTAATTTCACACGAAATTACATGTAATTTCGCACGGAATTATATTTCGTGTGAAATGTGATTTCGTTTGTACTAGTTCATGCGAAATTAGCAGCCTATAAATACCCTTAGTGTCTTGTCATTTGGGACGAAATTACGAAGGTGTATTCCGGAGCCGAAGTGCTGCCGAAGTGTCTATTCGCTGTAAAACTTTGTCAAATCAATCAGAAAGACATTTAAAGTGAATATCTAGCTGAATCGAACTCGATATGTCTGTTTTCGCCTTTCATATTGAGTAGAACACCTCTGAACGACTTGTTAGGGTCAGAAAATGATCCTACAAGTGGTATCAGAGCTCAGGAGGAGGAGTTCTACCGTATTCAGCTTGATTTCATCAGATTTTCTAACTTCTACACCTTCTTTTCAAAATTGAACAAAATTTCACGGTTAAAATGTTTTGAATTTCACACATTATATGCGAAATTGTGTTTTAACAAAGCCTTGAGAGAATTGGACCTAAAATCGAGCTAAAACCTGATCAATTTGACAAAAGTTTGACCGAAATGATGACATTAGCATAATTTCGCGTGGAATAACATCATAATTTCGCACGGAATTACGTTTTGAAATTAATTTCGTTTGAAATTGCACCTAATTTCGCACGGAATTATAATTTCGCTTGAGATATTCCATACGAAATTACAATTTCGTTTCAAAGTTGTGATTTCGTTTGAATTTGTTTGTGATTCCGTACGAAATTAAATTTCGTTTGGTCGGTTCAAACGAAATCCCTAATTTCGTTTGAAGTTTGTAATTTCGCTTGAAACTGTTGTGCAGGTTATTTCGTTTGTGGAGGGTATTTTCGCTTGAGAAGTTATTTCGCTTGAAAGGTTTTCATTTGAAGGTGCTAATTTCGTTTGAAAGTGTTTGTTCTTGAAAAACGTGTTACCGAATCATGGAAGAGGAATTCTATAACGCATTTTCTACATCCCCGACTACTTCGGCTGCCATTGCTCAAAGCATGAACATGGAAAATGAAGCTGGAACTTTACAAAACCCCCCGAAACTTATGGGAATTGAGGAGTATTATGGTTGGAAATATCGATTTGAAAACTGGGTTCAAGCTAACCATTTGAGATCTTGGGAGTGTATCGAGAAAAAGTATGTGAAGCCTCGTACGGATTTGGGAGTTATCAAAACAATTTCTGAATTGACGGATAAAGAACGAGACATGTACAAAGCCGAAAAGATGATGATCAGTTTGTTACAGCAAGCTATAAAGGAAGACATCTTCATGTTGATTCAGCACGACAATACTTCACGATCGATCTGGGACGCGCTTAAAACTAAGTTTGAGGGTAGTGAGAAGATGATCAGGAGCAAGAAAGCATTGCTTAAGAAAAGAATTTGACTTGTTTTCAAGCTTGCCGGGTGAATCGTCAAAGAAGCTGATTGAAAGATATTGCCACTTAGTGCGATCTATGTCTTTGTTAGAAATTGTCAAAGATCAAGAAGAATGGGTCGATAAGTTAGCTGATGCATTACCTCAGAAAGAGTGGGGTACATACTTGATGATTTTGAAGAATACTGGAGAATATGACAAGTTGACTATTTCACAATTCATTGAAAAGATAGAGGGTCGAGATCTGGAACAACAGAAGATTGCTAAAATGAACAGTCCGAGTGGCCAACAAGATGTCAAAATGTATTACAAAGGAAGTGTTCAAGAGGTTGAAGCAAGTCCAAAAGTCCAAACTGCTTTTAGTGCCGAAAATTCATCTGGTTCAGTAAATCAAAGTCCAAACAGCAGCAGTGGATTATCTTCATATCCGAGTGTTAATCCAAAGAGTTCAACTTCAAGTCATCAATTTCAAAGCTCAAACAGCAGTAATGGTCAAGTGTTAAATTGCAACATCGCGTTGCATCTTCAGAATGGTCAAAATTTCTCTGAAGAGATTGCCAAAAGTCACATGTCGTTACTTGCTACTGTGTTGGAATCATATGAAGGATTGGTTGCCGGGAGAATCGGAAATCCTATGCTGACGAAAGAGGATTACGATCAGATAGATGCAGAAGAGATGGAACTCATGGATATTAAATGGTGTTTGGTGAGTGTTTTGAGGAGAGCTGAAAAGTTCAAGATGATTACAGGAAGAGATGATTTTAGAGATGTAAATGTTTCTACTTTGGGTTTTGATAAATCTAAAGTTACTTGTTTTCGATGCAGGGAGAAAGGACATTTCAAGAGGGAATGTAAAAATCGAGAAGCAAGTGGAGCACAGAATCCGTTTGGAAAAGATGATTACTATCGGAAAGCTATATACCAACAAGTTACTGATCAACCGTACAAACAAAAAGAACCACAAACTGCTCATGCCAAAATGATCGAAGAAACAAATAAGAAAGCTTACTTTGGTATAATTGATCAAGATGACGAAAAAATGGCAGAGGATTTCAGTTGGGACAAATACATTCCACCTGATTCAAAAGTGGTAGCTCTCACTGCACAAATCATCCAAGAGCCAGTGTTTGATCAATCATCATCTGATGATAGTGATGATGAAGAAGAGACACAAATTAATATTGGAAAATCTATGTTATCTCCTGAAAGTTTTGAATTTTATTTTGCAGATAGATTGGAGAAGCTGAAAGAGAGACGAGCAACTAAAGAACAGAGAAAGATGAAATGTGAAAGCGTTGCTCAAAAAGAGGAATCTGAACAAAGTGAAGAAATTAAAGTCGTTGAGAAAGTTGTTGAAGTTGAAAATATAGTAGAAATTGAAAAAATTATGGAAGTCATCAAGCCTTGTTTAAAGTGTTTAGAATCTTGCAAGCAGTGTGCAGAGAAGGATGAAAAGTTGAGTGAGCAAGATAAGATGAAAGAAAAGTTATTGTTCGATCTCAACTACGTAAAAGAATCATACGATGTGTTGAACAGAACAGTAACTGGTCTGCAAAAGACAAATTCTGAAAGAGAAGATGCGTTGACAATGATGAATGTTTTTTTTTTTTTTTTTTTTAAACAGAAAGCTATCAACTTTTACATTGAAGAAAGTGCAAAGTGGAACCAAGAGTTGGAGACAGAAAAGATCGAAAATGAAAGAATTAGACGGTTATTAAAGAGTTATTCTAGTTCTGATTATTTGATTGACATAATTTATCCAACTGTTGCAGGTCTTGAAGCTTTTCAAGATGAGAAGCCAAAAGAGAAGGATACTGGTAAGAAACAAAGTGCAAATTATAACAAGTGTCCGCCTCCGATCTGGGAAGGATATTCTCCTAGAAAACTGAATGAGGAGCAAGTCAAAAAGGCTGTCAATATAAAGTCAAAATCCGAAACAACTGATGATTTACCAGAAAACATTGACGTCACATTCACATCGTCTGACACTGATCATGAGTCCGAGTTAATAAAAAAGGTGGTCGATCAGGTGTTGGATAAAGATGAGGAGTCGGAGTCAAAGTCTGAGTCTGAAAGTTCGAGAACATCATCAGTTGACAATCCAAAGTCGTCGGTTAAACGGGTTTTGTCACAACCCCCGATCCTTTATCTTTCCCAGGAACGGGCGGCCGCGAACTCAGTGGCGGTGGTATCAGTTTATTTAATTTGGCAGCGGAAATTTCATCAGGACCGTAGTTAGGAAATATTTTATCAGAGTAAAACCACCTTATTTGATATTAATAATCATATGGGTAAAACCCAAGTTTCTTATTACAATACATTTATAGGGACAAACCCAATTTTATTGAATTTAAAACATCGTATTTTAGGTAACTTTCATAGCCACTTATTTTCCAAGCCGTCAGTGCTCTCGAGCTGGCTTTTTCCCAGTTGGCTTTCAAATTGTGTTACCTGAAACATGTTTTAAAAATATTTTGTCAGCGGGAAATACTGGTGAGTGAATCCCAGTTTAATCAAGAAAACATTTTATCAGTTAACACAGTATTGAGAGCGATCACATTGTTTATTTCTACACAATTACTCATTCAGTACTGTCAATCCTTGACTTGTGGGTCATATTACACATTGGTTAACTCGTTGTCCAATGGTAACGTACTGTCATTCCGACTTACTACTCGTAAGTAATAAATTTTGTATACAAAACCCAAAATACCGGCAGTAATTGAAGAACTACAAAGACTCAATCACTGCTTAATTGCATTGTAAAATAATTAAGGTTTTGTAAAAACTGTTAACAAAAAGGAGATTACTCACATTGCTATTTTAGACTTCGCGTAAGGGTTTCCTGGGAATAATCTATAGTTTACACAAATGTACCTAGGTTAGTATCATAACCCTTTGAAAATATTAATGATACCCTCCCCGAGACGGTATTCCAACAACTACGTCGGACAGAACCACGACAGTTGTTACGGAACCCTAAATCAATCGGGCAGCGTAACTATTACGAATCCAGGGGTTATAATACTTACAATGGAGCAGAACCTTGCTAATTAGGGGTATAATACCCGACTATAATGCCTCTAATTCAGAAAGTGAGATTGAGAATGAAATTGTGAGCGACGGAAAGTGAAACCCGATGGCCTTCTTATATAGTGCTGATACTGGACTTTCTCGCGGCCCGCATAATATGAGAGCAGGTCTTACGCGGCCCGCGTTGACCCAAGGTCAACGTATAGCTATGCTGAGTCGATGTGTAGGCTTGACGGGTGTTGTGCCACGTGGCGGCCTAGGGCTGCGCCACCTTTCTAACCTCTCGCGGCCCGCGTAAGGGTTATGGGGTACCTTACGCGGCCCGCCTCAACTTAACTTTTATTGTTTTTCATCTATTTTCAATGCTATATTGTATTTCGGGCTCGGTTTTCACGTACGGGGTGTATTTAAAAACATATAGGGGTATTCTAAATATATTAGGGGTGTCAGAAATATTTTGGGAGTGTTGGCAATATTTTGGGTATAGCTCCTGGACTATTTAATAAAATATATAGTGCACTCACACTTAAATATAGTAACCCAATTCCACTTTATCCCTACGTCATGAGACAGAACCCCAATGAATTTAGGCAGAGCCTTGACATACATTACGGGGCCCTACGTCACTTGGACAGGGTATCGGTGATTAGGGGCTACAATACTTAAAACGGATATTACAATAGGTAAGAGTCTTATATATAAGAATTTGAAGTGTAGAAAATAGAAATTGAATTGTTCAGTTGCAAGGAAAATGAAAGACTGAACTTTGAGTATTTATAGGAGAATGTCTTCAATCAATTACCTTTCTGTCTACGAAACTTCAATGGATAAGGTTTCCTTCATAATGAAGTTTACTTGAAAACTATGTATACATACGTCATTGTTTTAGATTTCATGGAACCTTTATATTATTTTAGATATATCACTTATTTAATCTCTTAATATAATTGTAATATATATACGTAACCATATTTGTATTATTTATTATAATTAAATGTCTTACACATGCACCTACACACGTGCACTTTATATACTCTCAAATATTTTGTTTTAACTTATTTTATTAATTATATATTATAATCAATTTAACTGCTTCACTCATTTGGCGCTTATAACTTTTAAAACATGATGTTTTATAAAATAATGAGTATGCCACTAGAATGAGAATATTTTTGTCTACATTTGGGTCTAAGTTTCATTAAAAACATAGTAGGTTCAAATATAATGTATTTTTATAAATTAGTTATTAAACGGTTCCTACGCTTGCCCAAAATATCTCATATTTCCATTGGTCAACTTACCCATGATGCATTCTTTTAATAACATAAGTTTTTATATAATTTATAAAAATTTTGGGATTTTTACAGGTTTACAATAAAGAATTCTTATTATCAAAATCTAATTTGAATGACGAACCAATCAAAGTGGCATATACTTTGAATGATTCAGACAAATTATATTCTGATGAGGAATTTCCAATAAGAGGTGTTAAAACTGAATTGATTAAAAAGGTTTACAAACTAACAGAAATTAATATTTCTAAAATAAAAGATGTAAATCTTTCTGGAAAACCTAAACCTTACACCTCAAGAGTTCAACAACGTTTAAACAAGAAAAAGGGTTACAGTTTTGGTTCAGGTTATCGAAAGAAACCAAACCATAACGGTAATTACAAAAAGAAGGGATTGGGTTTTATTCCACCGAAAAATCATAAAAATGAGAAAACTTATAAATAAAAAACTGTATTTGTTTCAGGAGCAAGCTCAGAAGAGGAAGAAAAGAACTCATTCTGGAAGCAATAAAACAAAGAATTTCTTGCTAAAAAGCAAGAGAGAATGACGAATGAAGCATATCAAAGAAAGGAAACAAGAACCTGTTACAGATGTCAAGAAGTTGGTCATATTGCTTGGAACTGTCCTAAAGCAACCAACATAAAACAGGAAGTTGTTTCTAAACTTAAAGAAAAGATTGTTGAGAAAAATGAACCACCAACTGAAAAATTCAAAGTTTTTAAAAATTCAACGTATGAAGTTGGTGAATGTTCGAAGAAAAGATTTTACAAAAGAAGGGTGAATCTTGACAACCAAATGTGGGTGGTTAAGAAATCTGAGGTGAAATCTGGCAATGAATCTGATTCCACAAAATCAGAGGAGCCACAAGTTGAGGTAAAAGATGAGAAAACAGTTCCTCCAATGGATGATGAGAACTTTCCACCATTGAGGACTGAAAATTTCAAACAAAAAGTTGGCAAAGTTGAAATCTCGAATCAATTCTATTCTGAAAAGAAAGAATTTGATGTCGAGAAAGCGTTTAATGGGAAAGTAAAACACATTTTTGAGAAAATGGTCAATGGGAAGGACAAAGGGGTGAAAGAATTTTATGAAGAAAAAAGAAATGTTCAAACCCCAGGTGAAGTTGAGAAGGTTACACCCAAAGCTGGTCAGGCTTGGGTGTCTGTGTTCTTTACTTAAAATTTTGACTTGCCGGAACTCCCAGGTTGGTAAGTGTGGAGTAGGAATCGTCGTCTGTCTTACAAGTGGTATGTTAGTTTGGAAGTGGTAGTTGTTCTTAAAATTGCCATATGTCATTTTACATTTGGTAAAGTTGAACCTACAAGTGGTTAATCAAGGTCATTAACTTGAACTTGATTTAACTTTCATCATGATCTGAAAATAGAACAAAATGATGAACCAAACCCCATTTTTACAAGTGGTAAAATCAACAAAACTTATTTTCCGGAAAAATCATTTTTGATTAAAACCAACTTAAGTGTTTTGAAATCTTAATGGGAAAATAGTTTGTTGTAAGGGGGAGTTCTGATTGTTTATGCCAAGTTGTAACAACTCTCATCAAAAGTCCTAATTATTATTTTAATTTGGCCAATAGGAAACCTTAATTAAGACACCCAAGTGATTCTACACAAACCCTAAAATTTTCAGAATTTTCAGAATCAGGATTAGGGCCCCTAAAACTCAGGGGAGGTAAAACCCTCGTTACGATTATCTAAATAACTCTCTGTCAAATTCGAATTTCACAAAACTGTCGACTCAGCAAGCCTACCCATGCACGTAGCTACCCTATGAAAATAGGTTGGCAGTCGCGTAGCGCGACGACTAAAGGGGTAGGCAGTCGCGCTACGCGACTGGGTCAAATTTTCAGTATAAATAGGTTAGTTTGGGACTTGAATTCTGGTACTGAAATGACGGAAAAATTCAAAGTATACGCTGAGTTATAGCAGAAACAATATCAAAACACACACAATCACTAATTGCTGCCGCAATCAGGGTAATAACTCGATCGCTATTACGATTCAACGTCCGATCGATTATAACTATCCAATGATTGTTTAAGTGCCGCTCAAATTGAGTTTATACTTTGTTATTCATCGTGATTTCGACTTGAATGTTTGAGTGCTGTTCGAACTCGGACTATACTCTGTCATTCGTTGTGAATCCGCTGAATTGCTAAGTATTGCACTTATAAATCGTTGTGAGGGTTTAATCTCGTGAATTGTCGTAACTGCTGTATTAGTTACTAACCTGTTTGTGTGTGCATTATTATTTAAAATTAGGTTAATCAAGGCTAATCAGTAGGCTTATACTCTGCTCGTTAAATCTACAATGTGAGTCATTCTCTTTTTATCAAATTACTTTCAAAACCATGTTTACTTTCAAAGGTTATAATTACAGTGATTAAGTTTATGTAATCACCAAATTACAGCCGGTATGTGGGGTATTGTGCACATTACTACTGTTGTTGTCACTTTAGGTGGGCGAACCTAATTAGTGATATTCGTCATTCATTGGGGCAGCCAATGGTGATATGACCACAGTCACCGAAATGAGTCGAGTGACAAATATTGTGGGTAGTTGGTTTGATATCAGAAACATTGTAATCTCTTAATACTGTGAAATATAACAAACGAGTCGTGTTAGTAAAACCGAATGATTCACTCAGTATTTCCCTGTTGACAAAACCTTTTTCAAACATGTTTCAGGTGATCTGTTGTGAGCAAAGGAAAAGTGCCGTGGAGCACTACAAGCTTAGAAAAGTGGCTCAATGTAAATAAATAAAGAAACATGTTTTGAAAAATAAAGATTTCCCAGTGAAATTACTTTATTGTAAATTATGGGATTTATCCATATATATATATAAGCGAGCAGTTTTAATATTAATTGATCCTGTTTAAAAAGACTTCCGCTGTCACTTAATTAGATACCACGGGATTTCCTGCCTCGCGGCTCTGGACTGGGTCAAACCAGGACCGAGGGCCGTGACAGGAAAAGGTGGTATCAGAGCCACTGATGTAAGCTTACTATTGATTTTAGCCTATTAAAGTAATTGAGAGATACTTAGGAAATTTAATTGCCATTATGTGAAAACATGTTTTATTAACTGATTAATTGTTGAGTTACAGTATGGGTAAACAAAAGATTTCTGCTATCTACCACAAATTAGATACTGCACCCACAGAAAAAGGAACCTCTTCCTCCAAACACCCAGCGGAACTGGAAGAAGGGATTTTTGTCCGTAAAGCAAATTATGAAAATCCTCTCACCCAAGATAAAAGAAATTCGATTCTTAGAAAGGGATAGGAGAAAATAAAGAAACCCCAAGTCAAGAAAGTGAGGTTTAATTCAGAAATCCAGGAATTAGGCAATAGGCCACCTTGGGAAGACACATTAGATGAAAAATGGGCAAACCTTTATATGCTAGCTACCGTAGTAGAGAATGCAAACCTCTAAACTATAAATAAGTCTGGTCTAGTAGAAAATTTAATACCCATTAAATAAATAAATTATAGTGTGTTCACTTTCCTGTAGTCTTTTGTACAAATCAGTATGCAATAAAACTTTAATGTTTATTTGTAAAACTTTGTTCCAAAGTTTTAACTTAACATTTTTGTGCATTTTGCATATATGTTATCCAGCATGAGTGAGATATCGGAAGCATTTCAGAATCTCAACCTCTACCCAGTACCAATTGAAGTCTCCCACGACTTTACTGGTTATATTGCTGACATAGAGGAACCTCTGGAATTCCAAGCTCCACCGCTGGAAAAAGCAAAACCTAAAAAGAGAAGAAGTTATGTAGGATGGAGGAAAGTGCGCAGGAGAAAGCCAGCTACTAGGAAACTCCCCAAAATAGAAAACCCTATAGACAAAGGAAAAGGAACCGAAATCGGAGAAAGTTTTAAACCAGTAGAGATAGAAATCAGGAAAGATTCTAAACAAAAAGGAATAGAAATTGGAGAGAGCTCTAGACAACCTGAAGAAATCACATTTCAAGACGAAATAGATCGTCTACTGGCAAATTGTGATGTCATTAGCCCTATCCATAATAATCTATATCCTTACTTAGCCGAAACCCAACTTCCTGTAAATCTGGAACCAGCTATTCCAGACCCACTAATCCACACTCGACCTTTAGGTCAAATGGAAGAATGGTGGACAAATGACTGGCAATTCGAAAAATATAATCAACAGTCCTTATTCTTTCCTTCCACAGTTTGATCCAGAACCTCTCCCCAATCCTCCAATGAGCAACGAAAACTTAGCCGAACTCCGTCAGTTCGGTGAAGAGCTTATAGGTACAGGGAATAGGATCCGGGAAACGGGGGAACAAATCTCCTGGAAATACGACGAAAGGGAGCGTCGCTACTAAACTGCCAGTTGACCAAAGAATAATAGGGGTTGGGAAGAATGTCTGTATAATAATAATAATAGTAGTAGTTAAATATAACTCTGTAAAATGGGAAATAAAACATTGTAAAATAAACAGTGTGTATGGATGCCTATATAATATATAAAGCAAAATAGAAGTCGAAACATCGACAATTTTGGATATATATATCTGTATTGTAAGATTTTATGTGATTCTGTGAAATTGTTTTATTTACAATCATTTGATACTAATAGTTATATTTATAATAATTATCAAATGGAAAATGCTAGTAATGAACCAGTTAATGAAGGGAATCAATCTGAACAAAATCAGGAAAACCAGTATATGACTAGACAAGATATTGAAAACATTATCACTCAAGGGATAGCTAATGCTATTCCAGCAATCATGGCTGCTGCTCAGAAACCTGTTGAACCACAACAAATCATTCCTAGTAAACGTACGCAGGAAGACAATGTTAGTCATAGTGTAAATGGAGGCGGCAATCATGACGATAATAATCTACGACAGGCTCCACCTCCTAAGAAAATGAAAGCCGCAACACCTGGTTGCACTTTCAAAGAATTTCTTGCTTGCAAACCTGCTGAATTTGCAGGCAACGAAGGAGCAACTGCAGTACTGCGTTGGTTAGAGAAAACCGAAGCAGTAATTGCAATAAGTAAGTGTTCCGAAGAAGATCAGGTAATGTATGCGTCAAACTTGTTCAAAGAAGGGGCGCTAGAATGGTGGAACACGGTGCTACAGGCTAAAGGAAGAAATAGGGCTTATGCCATGAACTGGGAAGAATTTAAAAGTCTTGTAGAAAGAAAATTTTGTCCTGAATATGAAAAGGAACAAATGGCAAATAAGTTCCTAAATCATAGTATGGTAGGAGTAGAGTGTCGCGGTTATACTTCGACATTCTTTGAATATGCTAGAGTGGTACCAACACTGGCTTCGCCAGAACCGGTACTCATTTCTCGTTACATTTGGGGATTAATTAGTGAAATTCGTAACATCGTTAAAGCTGCGAGACCTCGCACTATTGACGATGCTGTGGAACTAGCTAATACCCTAACTGATGAACTAGTGCGCACAAGAGAAGAAGATCGAAAGAAGGAATTGGCTCAAAAGATTACCCAAGGATTTCGTGTGGGTAATGATAATAATAGATTCAAGAAAAGAAGAAGGAGACAATCTGCACAATCGCCTTTTTGCAGAAATTGCAAAAAGAATCATTTTGGAAAATGCAATGTAATTTGCAACTTCTGCAAGATGGCAGGACATCGTGAAGAAAATTGCAAAAAGAAAACCATAATCTGCTATAACTGTGGAGAAACAGGACATTACAAAACAGAATGTCCTAAATTGATTAAAATCGCAGACAATAAAGGCAAACCAGCCGATGGAACAACAAAGAAGAATGCCCGAGCATTTCAGCTAACCACTAAGGAAGCCGAACTCATTCCCGACGTTATAGCTTGTACGTTCTTGGTCCACGACGTTTATGCAAAAGTATTATTTGACTCTGGTGCAAACCAAAGTTTTATTAATACTGCATTTTGCCAAGCCCTTAACTTACCCTTAACCACCCTTAGGCAAATTTTTACAGTCGAAACGGCAGACGGGAATTCTGTTAACATAAATAAGGTTTTGCAAGAAGGAAAGATAGAACTGTTAGGCCATAAGTTTTCTGCAAACCTGTTACCTATGAAGTTAGCCGGATTCGATGTAGTGTTAGGAATGGATTGGTTGATAGCCAACCATGCTCGAATCCTTTGTGATAAGAATTCCGTAGATATCCGTACTCCCACAGGAGAGGTAATTTTAATTACAGGAGATAAACCACGAAAGCCACTGAAATTCATTTCAGTAATAAAGTTGGCTAGTTATTCAAGAAAACAAGAAATGGTGTATATGATTTCGGTAATCATTAACACTAAAAGTAAGGAACTCTCAGACATCCCTATAGTTTCAGAATACCCAGACATTTTTCCAGAAGAATTACCTGGGTTACCACCTGATAGAGAAGTAGAGTTTAGAATCCATCTAATTCCGGGTACTACACCAATAGCCAAGGCACCTTATCGATTAGCACCCACCGAAATGCTAGAATTGAAACAGCAGTTAGATGAATTATTAAGCAAAGGATTTATACAACCTAGTTCATCCCCTTGGGGAGCACCAGTGTTGTTTGTGAAAAAGAAAGATGGATCGATGAGAATGTGTATCGATTATAGAGAACTGAATAAAGTTACAATTAAGAATCGATACCCATTACCTAGGATTGACGATCTTTTTGATCAACTTCAAGGCGCTAAGTATTTTTCTAAGATAGACTTAAGATCCGGATATCACCAGTTAAAAGTACAAGAAGAAGACATACCTAAAACTGCTTTCAGAACTAGGTATGGCCATTATGAGTTTACAGTCATGCCTTTTGGTCTAACAAATGCCCCAGCAGCATTTATGGACATGATGAATCGGATCTGTAAGCCATACTTGGATAAATTTGTAATCGTATTCATCGACGATATACTTATTTATTCCAAAAGTCAGGAAGAACATTGCGAACACTTGCATGCACTCTTAACTTTGTTAAGAAAGGAAAAACTCTATGCCAAATTCTCGAAGTGTGAATTCTGGCTGCAAGAAGTACAATTTTTAGGTCACATGGTGAATCATGAAGGAATTCACGTAGATCCTGCTAAAATAGAAGCAATTACCAAATGGAAGGTCCCACAAACAGCTATGGAAATTAGAAGTTTTCTAGGCTTAGCTGGATACTACAGACGATTTATTAAGGATTTCTCTAAGATAGCTGTACCTTTGACTAAGTTAACCTGTAAAGCCGCTAAGTTTGAATGGGGACATAGACAAGAAGAAGCTTTTAAGATTTTAAAGCACTGATTGACGAATGCTCCAATTTTAGCATTGCCCGAAGGAACAGAAGATTTTGAAGTATATTGTGATGCTTCAAAATTAGGATTCGGATGTGTGTTGATGCAACGCAAGAAGGTAATTGCGTATGCCTCCCGGTAGTTGAAAAAGCACGAGGAAAATTATACGACTCATGACTTAGAATTAGGAGCCATAATTTTTGCCCTTAAAATCTGGAGACATTATCTGTATGGAAGTAAGTTTACTGTTTATACAGATCATAAGAGTTTAAGGTATATATTTGGGCAGAAAGAGTTAAATATGAGGCAAAGAAGATGGATGGAAATCTTAAGTGACTACGACTGTGATATTCAATATCACGAAGGAAAGGCAAACGTAGTTGCAGATGCCTTAAGTCGTAAGTATCAGGAAAAACAAAAGCGAGTCCGTGCTCTTAGATTAAATCTACAAGTAGATTTAATGGAACAATTAAAGAACATTCAGGAAACAGCAATCAAGGAAAATGCTGAAGGAATGAAAGGTTATATAAAGGAACTAGAGCAAGGACATGATGGAATTTGGAGATTCCACAAGAAACGAATTTGGGTACCTAAGCAAGGAGAATTAAGAAATAAGATTTTAGAGGAAGCCCATAAATCTAGGTATACTATGCATCCAGGAAACAATAAGATGTACCAAGATTTAAGAAAGAACTTCTGGTGGATAGGAATGAAGAAGGATATAGCAAGATATGTTTCTAAGTGTCTTACTTGTTCACAAGTTAAGGCAGAACATCAGAAACCTTCAGGACTACTACAACAATTGGAAATGCCTGTATGGAAATGGGAACTCATAACAATGGATTTTGTTACTAAGTTACCCAAAACAAGGAAAGGTAATGATGCGATTTGGGTAATTGTGGATCGATTAACCAAATCAGCTCATTTTCTACCAATGAAGGAAACCTTTAGCATGGAAAGGCTAGCCAAGTTGTACGTAGACGAAGTGGTATCTTTACATGGAGTCCCACTCTCCATTGTATCAGATAGAGATAGTCGTTTCACTTCTCATTTTTGGAAAAGTTTCCAGCAAGCTATGGGAACTCGACTAAATTTGAGTACTGCATATCATCCTCAAACAGACGGACAAAGTGAAAGGACGATACAAACTCTGGAAGACATGCTCCGAGCATGTGTGATTGATTTTTTGTGGTAATTGGGATAACCACCTACCCTTAATTGAATTCTCCTATAATAATAGTTACTATTCAAGCATTGAAACTGCTCCATTTGAAGCACTATATGGACGTAAGTGCAGAACTCCAGTTTATTGGGCAGAAATAGGAGAAAGTCAATTATCAGGTCCAGAAATTGTGCAAGAAACTACTGACAAGATAACTCAGATCAAGGAAAGACTGAAAACAGCTCGAGATCGTCAGAAGAGCTATGCAGATAATTGCCGCAAGCTGTTAGAATTTCAAGTCGGAGATAAAGTACTATTAAAAGTTTCTCCTTGGAAAGGAGTAGTTAGATTCGGAAAGAAAGGAAAGCTAAGTCCAAGGTACGTAGGACCACTTCCAGTGATCCAACGTATAGGACTAGTTGCTTATCGTTTACAACTACCAGAAGAATTAGCTGGAGTACATGATGTATTTCATGTATCCAATCTCAAGAAATGTCTAGCAGACGAATCTCTGGTAGTACCTCTTCAAGACATAGAGGTAAACAAAAAGTTAAAATTTGTTGAGAAACCTCTTCAAATTGAGGATCGAAAGATCAAGTTTCTCAAACACAAACGACTAGTTTTAGTCAAAGTCAGATGGGATTCAAAGAGAGGAGCTGAATACACTTGGGAGCTGGAATCAGAAATGAAGAAAAAGTATCCTCATTTATTCCAGTAAATCTCGAGGACGAAATTTTTATTAAGGTTGGGAGAATGTAACAACTCTCATCAAAAGTCCTAATTATTATTTTAATCTGGCCAATAGGAAACCTTAATTAAGACACCCAAGTGATTCTACACAAACCCTAAAATTTTCAGAATTTTCAGAATCAGGATTTGTGCCCCTAAAACTCAGGGGGGGTAAAACCCTCGTTACGATTATCTAAATAACTCTCTGTCAAATTCGAATTTCACAAAACTGTCGACTCAGCAAGCCTACCCATGCACGTAGCTACCCTATGAAAATAGGTTGGCAGTCGCGTAGCGCGACGACTAAAGGGGTAGGCAGTCGCGCTACGCGACTGGGTCAAATTTTCAGTATAAATAGGTTAGTTTGGGACTTGAATTCTGGTACTAAAACGACGGAAAAATTCGAAGTATACGCTGAGTTATAGCAGAAACAATATCAAAACACACACAATCACTAATTGCTGCCGCAATCAGGGTAATAACTCGATCGCTATTACGATTCAACGTCCGATCGATTATAACTATCCAACGATTGTTTAAGTGCCGCTCAAATTGAGTTTATACTTTGTTATTCATCGTGATTTCGACTTGAATGTTTGAGTGTTGTTCGAACTCGGACTATACTCTGTCATTCGTTGTGAATCCGCTGAATTGCTAAGTATTGCACTTATAAATCGTTGTGAGGGTTTAATCTCGTGAATTGTCGTAACTGCTGTATTAGTTACTAACCTGTTTGTGTGTGCATTGTTATTTAAAATTAGGTTAATCAAGGCTAATCAGTAGGCTTATACTCTGCTCGTTAAATCTACAATGTGAGTCATTCTCTTTTTATCAAATTACTTTCAAAACCATGTTTACTTTCAAAGGTTATAATTACAGTGATTAAGTTTATGTAATCACCAAATTACAGCCGGTATGTGGGGTATTGTGCACATTACTACTGTTGTTGTCACTTTAGGTGGGCGAACCTAATTAGTGATATTCGTCATTCATTGGGGCAGCCAATGGTGATATGACCACAGTCACCGAAATGAGTCGAGTGACAAATACTGTGGGTAGTTGGTTTGATATCAGAAACATTGTAATCTCTTAATACTGTGAAATATAACAAACGAGTCGTGTTAGTAAAACCGAATGATTCACTCAGTATTTCCCTGCTGACAAAACCTTTTTCAAACATGTTTCAGGTGATCTGTTGTGAGCAAAGGAAAAGTGCCGTGGAGCACTACAAGCTTAGAAAAATGCCGGGGAACATCTCTCGGATATATGGGTAACCCCCAAAATCTTGTTTGAAAGGTCCCTCTTTCTGAGATACTAGGTCTTTATGCTTAGTGATATCTGGGGTATTATCCCGGGACTTCTGATTTTGCGGAAGCAATGGCCTAGTCCCCGTATAATACTTTCTGCTTGCTTGAAATATAGCTCACCCTCAGCATAAAAAATGACGAAACATTGCAAAATGCTAATCATGTGCTGTTGAAGAAAAGATTCTCTAAAGGGAACCCACCAAAAGTCGAAGCCGTCATCTCTCTGATTTTGCGGAAGCAATAGCCTGAGCTCTCACGGCCCTCGCATTTAACCCTTTACAGATATCATCTAGGTATACTCACCTGTAAGACTGAATATTGGGATCTGGATACGGGAGTATATTCTGAGGTGGGACACGCGTATAAGTTTAAGTCTCTAAAACATTAATCTCGTATCTCAAAACAGTTGAACTTTGTGTGAAAATTTAAGTGGATCAGTATACTGACAATCTAAGTGAATCGTTTAGAACTTAATATGTTTAAAGCTTAATGGTGTTGGTGATTTGTCTCAGAAACTGATATGATCCTCTTACACAAACTCTCAAAAATATTGTCTGTATATATTTTTTTTACTGCATTTCGTTAATTTCATAATCCAAAAAGATTTTCAGTATGTTTTAGCATAAATTTTGAAAAATCCAAAAAGATTTTCGACAACTGATGTTGAAGAGCTAATTTTCAAAATTCCAAGTGCTGAACATGATGAACATTTCGTGAGGGGGAGTCTGTTTATAATGAATAAAAATTAATGTTTTGCCTACAAGTGGTTCATCAGATATTAACATTGTAAAATCATTCATTGATTGATTAATTACTGCAAATGAATTTTAAATTTGTCAAATATTAAATTTGTGAAATTTATTGTGAGGTAGAGTATGTGCAGGATAGCCAGGTTCCAGATTCTGATTCTGAGTGTTAGAGAGCCAGGTTGCGATTCTGAATCGGTGAAGGCTGCATATCATGAAAAAGATTGAAGAAGAGAGTCAGCATCCAAGAGGAGATTATATGTTGGTGCTGATGAAAAAAGAAGAGAGAAGACTGAGGAAGATTTACATTGTCAGATACTTCAGGAAGAGTAAAAGACTGATAAAGACTGAAGACGTTGAAGACTCGACACTGAAGACTCGTCAACATCCGAGGGGGAGTCTGTTGGTGCATACGTCTGTCGACTTCACCTTGTATCGAGTCTTGTACTAGATTGTATAGATCATGGCACGTTATACGAGGAAACTGTCAAAAATAGGAGATAGGGTAATTTCGCACGAAATTATAGAAGTATAATTTCGCAATGAAATCATCATGTAATTTCACACGAAATTACATGTAATTTCGCAAGGAATTATATTTCGTGTGAAATGTGATTTCGTTTGTACTAGTTCATGCGAAATTAGCAGCCTATAAATACCCTTAGTGTCTTGTCATTTGGGACGAAGTTACGAAGGTGTATTCCGGAGCCGAAGTGTCTATTCGCTGTAAAACTTTGTCAAATCAATTAGAAAGACATTTAAAGTGAATATCTAGCTGAATCGAACTCGATATGTCTGTTTCCGCCTTTCATATTGAGTAGAACACCTCTGAACGACTCGTTTGGGTCAGAAAACGATCCTACAGTTATCTTGTGCAAAAAAAAAAATTTGCAATAACCAAACAAGTTCCTCAAAAATCTTGTTTGAATATGCTTAGCTTGAATAAATGTAAAAAAAAAAGAGGATTCACAACAACCGACGCTTTTTACGCTTTTAGCCCTTTTTTTTTACTAACCACTAACCCAAAATCCACTTACCTTTAACCCAAGCCTAACCCTTCCCCAAAGTCCTCTTGATATTTACAAAGGTATAGTTAAAAAGGAGGAAGATTGATTGCTTGGCAAGCATATGGTAGAAATAAGTTCCATGCCGGTTTCGAGTGTTTCACAAAAATACATCTTCGGCCGAGTGTTGAGTGATCTCCCGTGAGGTATGTGAACTTGTATATAAATGGAATTTTAAAGAGGCATGTTATGCTCAAATAAGTAATTTCTCTTATGAAATGTTCAAAATAAATCAAAACGAATAGGATTGTAAATAGCATAAAAATAAAACCTAATAAAGATCTTGGATGCCCGACACTCAAGGCAAGCCCAAACTTCTCATCTACCCATTCCATTTGGGAGTGTAAGCCACATTATAAAGAGTTTTGCTTGAGGACAAGCAAAGATTCAAGTGTGGGGGTATTTGATGTGTGCAAAATGCAACATATAAATTACATCAAATGTGGCATAAAACTAACCCTTTTTAGTACTAATGTTGGAAAAAGTATGTTTTTGTCTTCCTTTTGTATTTTCAGGATTAAATGAGCTCAAATGAACAAAAGAAGCAAAAAGGCAGCTAGATCTAACATAAATACAAGAAAAGGAATAAACGTGGCATGCCCGACCCCCCGACAGCATCATCCCAAGCAAAAACAAGAGAACAGAAGGCTGAACACGCCCCGTGCTCAATGAGCACGGGGGCGTGCCCAAGTGTCTGCAGAAAAGACAAAGTTGTAGAAGCTTCTATCACCCACCACGGGGGCGTGCCCAGCGGACACGGGGCCGTGGTCAACTCTAAGATTCGCAGAATCTGGGGAAATCTTGATAGTACAGATACGCTTCTGCACACGGGGTCGTGCCCAGCGGACACGGGGCGTGGTCAACTAATGCAGACAAACTGCAATTAATGAAGAAAGAGAAGAAGGGTGGACACGGGGCCGTGCCCGAGCTACTGTTCAGGCTATAAATAGGGGTGCTTGGATCATTTGCAAACCATCCCTTGGCACACCACCTCTCTCATACTTCACCCACCCTCCACCGCCATCACAACACCATCATCCACCACCATCATCCATCATCCATCATAGAGTGTGTGAGTCGTCTCGGGATCCAAGATTGATCATAAGAGTTCTTGACAATCAAAGGCCATGTTTTCCTAAGTCTCTTACATCACTTGGTGAAGACAAGTGTCTAGTGTAATACTTTTTTATTTTTAATCTTTTCGCACTTTTTATTTGGTTATGTATTAATAACTTTAATAACTAGTTTCTTATGTTGAAGGTGATTCTTCCTTATCGTTTGTCCGTGGTGTCTTAGCATTATTTTACTGTCTATATAAAATAAAAGATTTTTACCATTCATATCTCCACGGTTGTAACAATCCTAAATAAACCGACACCCTCGAATTATTTCCGACACCCTAATATATTTTAAAATATCCCAATATGTCCAAAAATACACCCCATACGTGAAAACGGGCCCCGAATACCTTAAATATTATAAAAATAATTAAAAATTTAATTTTTGGATTTGTCGCGGGCCGCGTAGACCTCTTAAGGGTCTTACGCGGGCCGCTAGAGATCAAAGATGTGGCGCAGCCCGGTGATGACACGTGTCATCATCGTGGCGAGCCTAGTCGCTGATCCGGACAAGCTATAGTGTTGACCGATGTTGACGCGAGCCGCGTAGGCCCTTGTCTACATTTATGCGGGCCGCGTAAAAGCTGAAATCAGGCCCTATATAAAGGAGGCCTCGGGTTTCAACTCAAATCGTTCAAATTCTTTTCTGTATCTCGACTTTCTAAAGTTATAGGCATAATATTCGAGTATAATACCCCCTAAATAGCGAAGTTCTGCTCCGTTGTAAGTATTATAACCCCTGGATACGTATTAGATACGCTGCCCGATTGATCTAGGGTTCCGTAACGGCTGTCGTGGTTCTGCCCGACGTAGTCGTTGGAATGCCGTCTTGGGGAGGGTATTACTAATGTTAAAATGGGTTATTATACTAACACACGTTCATTTATGTAAATTATAGATTATCACCAGGAAACCCTTACGGAAAATCTAAGACAGCAATGTGAGTAATCTCGTTTTTGTAAACAGTTTTTACAAAACCTTAACTATTTCACAATGCAATTTAGCAGTGATTGAGTCTTTGTAATTCTACGATTACTGCCGGTATGTTGGGGTTTTGTATACAAAATGTGAGTAACGTTACCATTGGACGAAGAGTTAGCCAATGTGTAATATGACCCACCAGTCAGGATTGACAGTACTGAATGAGTAATTGGGTAGATATAAACATTGTAATTACCCTTAATACTGTTAAGCTTAAATTAAATTAATGTTTCTTGATTAAACTGGGATTCACTCACCAGTATTTCCCACTGACAAATGTTTTTAAAACGCATTTCAGGTAACACAATGTGAAAGCCAATTAGAAGCCACCTGGATAGCACTGAAGGCTTGGAAAAGTGGCTATAAAAGTTACCTAAATAAAGAAGGAGTTTTAATTCAATAAAATGGGATTTATCCCTATAAATCAGTTTGTAATGAAAACTTGGGTTTTATCCCAATGTGTGTATTTCTATAAAATGTGGTGTTTTACTCTGATAAAATATTTCCTAACTACGGTCCTGATGTAATTTCCGCTGCCAAATTAATAAACACAGATACCACCGAAACTGAGTTCGCGGCCGCCCGTTCCCCGGACAGATAGGGGGCGGGGGTTGCAACAGAAGGTGGTATCAGAGCTAAGCCACTGATTCAGCCACAGAAGCGTTCTGCTGACATCAAAATTCAAATAGTTAGGAAATAATTTACGGGAATACGTGCATAATTGTATTTTATTGCTATGTGTTATTTGACTATTTGTTAGTTTACAGTATGAGTGACCAAGGACCATCTGACGCGTACCGTCAATTGCCTGGTTCGCCTAGAAGCGAAGGCACCTCCTCTTCTCAGCCTGCCCTCTCAGGGTACTCTGCTGATACGAAAGAAGGAATATTTGTGTTTAAGGCTCAGTCTGAAGAGCCATTTCCTCAGAAAAATAGGGGATGGTTTAGTAGAGGAGCACACGAGCATAGAAAACGTATGAAAAAGTTACAAGACCAGAGAGCACTAGCAGCAGCCAAGAGAGAGACATATGCCTATGCCCAGGACATGATCAATAGGGGAATAGCCAACATCCACATCCTAGCAACCACTGCAGCTGACCCTAATCTGGAGCAAATAATAACACCCCAACCCCAACCACCAATTCCTGATCAACCAATGGAAATAGAAAACCCTGAAAATCAAGTAGAAATGCATGATTTCAACCCGGAGGAAATACCTATGGTACCAGCACCAAACCCCCTAGACCCAAATTACGACCCCTGGTGGGACGACAATAGGGACTATGTGCAACACTACCCGATACATGAGGACATGCCCATGCCAAACAAAGGAGCCTACCCAGGTTTGGATCCCTTAGATCCCTATTACCACGATGTATTCATTAGGGAGATTTTAGAAGATCCTTACCGATTCCAGGCACCTACACCTCCATATCAGGAACCCGCACCCAAATTCCAAACCCAGTCCTAGAACCTGCACCCCCAATGAGTATATTTGGTGAGGAAATTTTAGAGAATAACGAAAGGATGAGATAGGTGGGAGAGCGACTCGTCTGGAAATACGACGAGCGCAATATGGATTTCTGGATGAATCCATATCCGTAAATGTGATGATGGAAACGGTAATAGTAATAATAATAATATAATAAAATAATAATAAAATATGTGTGTACGGATGCCTACTATTATTAGTGTAATTTTATTTCAATTGATATTGTAATTTTTAATTTCAGTACTGGTGTGTAATAGATGCATAATATATGAATAGAGTAAGTCGCAATGATCGACGCTTTTGCCCAAAATGTGTGTCATGTGATTGACTATATTAAATATTATTTTGTGATATTAATACGTGGTAAATGTTTAAAATTCAGATGGCCGACGAAGGAAATCAAGGAAATCTGAATAACGATAACCAGAGTAACATTAACTTGGTTAATGAGAATCCGAGCATCAATAACAATGGAAATCAAATGGATAATAGTGCTATCCAACACATAGTGGCACAAGGAATTATAGATGCAATGCCATTTATTCTCCAAACTGTTAAGGATGCTGATAATAAAAGTAAACATAGTAGTAAACGACCAACTGAACCAGAACACAGCGTAAACAATGGACCCATACTTAAAGTGCCCATTCCCAAAAGAAGAAGAACCATGCCTTATGGTTGTTCTTACAAAGAATTCTGGTCCTGCAAACCAATAGAATTCTCGAGCAATGAAGAACCCATTGCAGCTCTACGCTGGATAGAAAAGACTGAGGCTGTTTTAAAAATAAGCAAGTGTGCGGAAGTAGACAAAATAATGTTTGCTTCTAATCTATTTAAAAACTCAGCCTTAGAATGGTGGAACATTATCCTCCAGTCCAGAGGAAGTGATAGGGTATACAACATGGAATGGGAAGAATTTAAAAATATGGTAGAAAGGAAATTATGTCCTCCCAATGAAAAAGAACAGATAGCGAATAAGTTTCTGAACCTAAGGATGACCGGGGTAGATAGTAAGGGTTATACTACCACATTCTTTGAATATGCCAGAATAGTACCAACCCTTGCATCACCTGAACCAATATTAATCTCCCGCTATATATGGGGATTAATTGGAGAGATTAGGCATGTAGTCAAGGCAGCTAGACCTCAAACCATAGAAGAAGCTGTAGAACTAGCCAACACCTTGACAGATGAATTAATCCGTCCTAAATAAACCGATACCCTTGAATTATTTCCGACACCCTAATATATTTTAAAATATCCCAATATGTCAAAAAATACACCCCATACTTGAAAACAGACCCCAATACCTTAAATATTATTAAAAATAATAAAAAATTTAATTTTTGGATTTGTCGCGGGCCGCGTAGACCTCTTAAGGGTCTTACGCGGGCCGCTAGAGATCAAAGATGTGGTGCAGCCCGGTGATGACACGTGTCATCATCGTGGCGAGTCTAGTCACTGATCCGGACAAGCTATAGCGTTGACCGATGTTGACGCGGGCCGCGTAGGCCCTTGTCTACATTTACGCGGGCCGCGTAAAAGCTGAAATCAGGCCCTATGTAAAGGAGGCCTCGGGTTTCAACTCAAATCGTTCAAATTCTTTTCTGTATCTCGACTTTCTAAAGTTATAGGCATAATATTCGAGTATAATACCCCCTAAATAGCGAAGTTCTGCTCCGTTGTAAGTATTATAACCCCTGAATACGTATTAGATACGCTGCCCGATTGATCTAGGGTTCCGTAAAGGCTGTCGTGGTTCTGCTCGACGTAGTCGTTGGAATGTCGTCTCGGGGAGGGTATTACTAATGTTAAAATGGGTTATTATACTAACACACGTGCATTTATGTAAATTATAGATTATCACCAGGAAACCCTTACGGAAAATCTAAGACAGCAATGTGAGTAATCTCGTTTTTGTAAACAGTTTTTACAAAACCTTAACTATTTTACAATGCAATTTAGCAATGATTAAGTCTTTGTAATTCTACGATTACTGCCGGTATGTTGGGGTTTTGTATACAAAATGTGAGTAACGTTACCATTGGACGAAGAGTTAGCCAATGTGTAATATGACCCACCAGTCAGGATTGACAGTACTGAATGAGTAATTGGGTAGATATAAACATTGTAATCACCCTCAATACTGTTAAGCTTAAATTAAATTAATGTTTCTTGATTAAATTGAGATTAACTCACCAGTATTTCCCACTGACAAATGTTTTTAAAACGCGTTTCAGGTAACACAATGTGAAAGCCAATTAGAAGCCAGCTGGATAGCACTGAATGCTTGGAAAAGTGGCTATAAAAGTTATCTAAATAAAGAAGGCGTTTTAATTCAATAAAATGGGATTTATCCCTATAAATCAGTTTGTAATGAAAACTTGGGTTTTATCCCAATGTGTGTATTTCTATAAAATGTGGTGTTTTAATCTGATAAAATATTTCCTAACTACGGTCGTGATGTAATTTCCGCTGCCAAATTAATAAACACCGATACCACCGAAACTGAGTTCGCGGCCGCCCGTTCCCGGGACAGATAGGGGGCGGGGGTTGCGACAACGGTCTATATGGAGGTATGTTGGCTACCTGGTCGAGGGGTTAAGGGAACAGTTTGGTAAGAGTCTTGCCTTGTTCAGTGTATAGATTCTGCAAGGACCTGTGTCAAATTTAGTAGGACCTCCTTCAATACCCACCGGTATTGGATGGCGGGGGTCCAAACTCTTTGATCCCCTCATATGTAAGCTACTATTGAAACTTTAACCCGGCTACTTAGGACTGTATCCCTGCTGACTCAGACTACTTAGCCGAGGGTAACGTCACCTTCAAAAGAGGGGCCTACCACATTATGCATTAATAACTTAATTAATTATCTTTCAATAATCCGACCCTTTAGGATTGTATCCCTGCTGACTCAAACTACTGGGTTGAGGGTAACGTCACCTTCAAAAGAGGGGCCTACTACAATAACTAAGATAATCTCTTAAAAAGTGCAAAAATGCGGAAATAATCAAAGGTTACACTACACACGAGTCGGATCCAAGTGATTCATCTTGTCTATCTGTTTTTATTTTATTTTATTTTTCAGCATTTTAGTTAGTTTTATTTTTCTTGTTTAAAAACCTTTTTCTAACTTTTGATTTGATTAGACGTTGAGGATAAACCGGTACTAAAAGCTCTTGTGTCCTTGGACGACCTCGGTATCTTACCAACACTATACTACGTTCACGATAGGTGCACTTGCCCATGTGTGTGTTTAGTGTTAGTAAATATCGTGTTTTATAAATTTAAAACTTGACTAAAAAGTGTAAAAGGGCTTAAAATATACATTAAAAACCTATAACACACTGCACACACTAGTCACAAAGATTTCTCATACATTCATCTTCACTACCAAAACATTCTCTTTCACCAGAAATCATCTCCACACGTAAGAGAAAAACTCATATCGATAGAATCACAAAAATGAATAATGATCCTCTGGTAAAGCCAACTCCACCTAATTGGAAGAAAGTCAAAACAGTGGATTCAGATGAGGTATTGAAGTTTAAAAGAATGAGAGCAGAGCTTGTGGCTGCTGCTTATGGTCCAGTTAGATCCATTGCCAGATGGTCTAAACTGAAGATAGTTGAGACCTACAAAAAGCTTGAAGAAGTTAGAGCTGAACATTCAAATGTTCTTCAAAACCCAGTCTATCCTACAACTGCTGCTCTGTCTCTAAAAATCGGTACTTCGAAAAACCTTCTCTCATCATCTGATTTGTCTGAATCAATTGCAAATTTAGTTAGCAGACCACAATTACCAAACTCATCTTCAATAATTCTTTGCCCAAGAAAACCAACTAATCCAAAAATAGTAAAGTGGAAGTCATGCTCAAAAACCCAAGTATTGACTTTGATCAGATCAGATGGTAGTGTTGAAGAGATTAAAATGGATAGTGCATATAATCTGAATGCATACGATCTCCAAGATTTGTTGGACCTTCAATTTGAGAGGGATGATGAAGAAGGCATGTTCTCCCTGAAATTTGAACTACAATTCAAAGGACAAATCAGGGAGATGTTGATGAGAAATAAAAATTAGTAATAAAGAAGGGTTTTCGTTGTATAGGGAGATTGTTGGATCAGCAGCTGTTACATTGTTTGCAGTAGCATATTTAACCAGATCACAACATGTAGCAAAGGACATGTTGCTGTGTAACAAATTCTTGAGTGAGGTTTGATGTGTGTTGTTTAGGCAGGTGATCGTATGTTCTTAGTTAATGTTTGATAAAGTTAAGTTGTATTCGAATTTTATTAAGTTTGTTAGACATCTTTTATATGTACTTATGTTTATAACAGTTTACATTGTCAATGGGTGGATACTCTCTTTTTTGAATAAGAGAATGGAAATAATCATATGTAACTGATGAATTTTATTAAGTTTGTTAGACATCTTTTAGACATCTTTTATTAAGTTTGTTAAATATCTTTTATATTTACTTATAGTTGTCTTTTAGCTATAATAGATAACACATTTTCGTACAATATATATACATGTATCTATATGTTCTATCAATATGTGTTATGCATGGTTTTCTAAAAACGACCCATGTTTGCACACGGGTCTTACCGCTAGTACTATATAATAAAAGAAACCACTTTAGGGACACTTGTCTTCATATTAGGTCATCTCTTATAGATAATTATTATTTTATTATTTAATCTCTTCTAATTAATTATGGATAACTCTCCTACTAAATATTATTTAGTTTAATATCTTATATTATAGATAACTCTCCTACTAAATATCATATCTTATGGATAGTTATTATTTAGTTTAATCTCCTTCTCATTTATAATATTATTTATTTGAATTAATTATATTTGAACGTTTTGTTTAATTTGGTATCAAATAGATTTTACGAAACTTAAAATAAAATTAACTAATATTATTTATCATTTATACATTTATAGAGTTTTAAATAAAGGGTTAAATTTATTGAGACTTCGTTAACAAATTTTGCAATAACAGAATAATCTATTTTTACCACGAAACCCAAACTTTGTATTAATATATTAAATATTTTTAGTTTCACTATACAAAATTACATTTACTCGACCCGTGTAATACATGACGTTTTTTAAGATATAACTTTTTATTATTTGATATATAAAATTAGATTTATTCAATTCGTACAATACACAGGGTTTTTTAAGGATATATTTTTTTATTATTTAGTACAGAAAATCACATTTATTCAAACCGTGTAATGAGCATATTTTTAAAGATGTAATTTTTTTATTATTTGGTATATAAAATTACATTTATTCAACTCGGGTAATAAATGAGGTTTTTTAAAGATGTATTATTTTATTATTTGGTAAACAATATTACATTTATTCAACCCGTGTAATACACGTGGTTTTAAAGATATAACTTTTTTATTTGTTATATAAAATTACATTTATTCAACCCGTACAATATGGTTCTTATAGATATAACTTTTTGTTATTTAATATATAAAGTTATATTTATTCAACCCGTATAATAAATGAGGTTTTTAAAGATATATTGTTTTATTATTTAGTATATAAAATTTATTTATTCAACCCCGTGTAATACACGGGGTTATAACCTAGTTGAGTATATAAAAAGTATAAAAGTATAATTCAAGTATTGAGGATGTGCGTATAAGTATTTATATGTATAATTATGTCGGTTGCGTATAAATACGTATTTAAATGATCGGTTGTGTGAATAAAAAATATGTATAAAATATGAAATTTATTATGATTAACGCCTCGAATTGTGAGATTGAAATTAAAATACGAATGTAAGGTTTCTAAAATTAGAATACGAATACGAACATTTTTTAAATAGAAATACGAAGATACGAGGCGTTACAACTTAAGTCTACGGATGAAAATTTTGGAAACTTGAGTCATGTACTTTGAAAAGCGTTACATTCCGAGTCATTTTGTCAACTCTCAGTCAGTTTGATCGTTTGACCATGGTTGAAAAGTCTCTTTTACCCCTGAACCTTCTTGTGAAAAAGACTGTTTTACCCCTGATCTTTATTATTATTATAGAAAATCACAATCATCATCATCATCATCATCCATTCATCTCATCATCATCGCATAACAACCAAAACCACCATCATATCCAAGTTTCAAGATTAATCAAATCTAAGTTTCAAGATTATTCTTGATAGATCATAATCAAATATTTATCCTTTTCACCACTCCACCGTTCATTTTCCACCACTCCACCGATCACCGTCGTCAAACCACCATCACACACACACTCTCTCTCTACACTTCGCTGACAATGAACCTCCGCACATCGCAACAATGACATCAACCAACACTGTGAATTTAGATCACATGGTACACACTCTTTTCTTTCGAATTCCATTTCATCTTATTTTTTTGTAAAATTTCTATGTTTTTTGTTGAATTTGTTTGCTTGATCTGTAAGCTACACGGTCCAGCTTTGGCGCGAGGTACAATTTCATCATATTTTTGTAACGTCCGCCAAAAAAACGGATCTCCGAAACCCGACCCAGATTGCAAAACCGAAACCGTCGGAAAATAACCCGAACCCAATTCCAATTCTATACCCGTAATTAAGGTTTTTATACTAGAAATCCACGTATATGTGCAGCCAGCCCAACCCCTTAAAATACTACTAAACTTCTGATTTTTTTTTCTATATGTTGATCCATCTATGATTCTTAAATCTTAATCGAGAAAACAACCCACTAGTATGGGCTCTTTATGGTGGCCCACCCTAAACACCTTCCAGATGTCAAAGTGTAAAGCATTGCAAAATTGAGACCACTTACAGATGGGCCTAAAACGAACCTCATACAATATCCAGTTTTTGAAAGGGCCCAAAACCAGCCCACCGTGAATTTTACGTTATATTTACAAACACGTGCAAATTCGCCGTTGTGTTCATAAACCCTAGCCTCCCTCTCCTTCCCTTTGGACACCGTTTCTTTTTGCAGCACCCGCCGTCGCCATGGTATCGTCATTCACTCGAACCCTAGCCTCCACGTCATCATATTTTACTATTATTACAACTCACTATTCTGTTCATTATCCAGGGTATAGATCTAGTTGCAGGTGGAAAGAGCAAGCGGACCAAACGAACCGCCCCTAGATCCGATGATATCTACCTCAAGCTTCTCGTCAAGGTATGTATATATATCAACCCTCATTCAATACATTTTATTCATTCTTCAATTTCAATTTCAATTTCAATTTCTTATGCGTATGTTGTTTCTACCTTTGTGCAGCTTTATCGGTTTTTAGTTAGAAGAACAGGAAGCAATTTCAATGCTGTCATTCTTAAGAGGCTTTTCATGAGCAAAGTCAACAAGCCTCCAATTTCTCTTTCTCGTTTGATTCGTTACATGTCTGGCAAGGTATTCGTACATGCTATGCAGTTAATATCTGTATATATTGACCGACATTTGACCAATATAACCAATACATCACTGATATTTGACCGATATAACTGATATATCACCGATATTTGACCAATATAACCGATATATCACTGAATTATTTGTGTTAAATTATGCATTATACTAAAATTACCGATATCTCACCGAGATAACCTATATCTCAAATATCGGTCATTTTACCGCATTAACTGCATAGGTTACATGTTTTATGTTCAATTATTTGTTACAAGTTTCACATAATGTTGTAAGCCTTAGAATTAAATAGAGTGAGAAATAAGCAGGTTTTGTTATTTAGTTTATGTGGATGTTTGTTAATATAGGAAGACAAGATTGCCGTGGTTGTTGGCACGGTAACTGATGATGTTCGGGTTCATGAGATTCCTTGTATCAAGGTTACTGCTCTTAGGTTTACAGAGACTGCTAGGGCAAGGATTGAGAAGGCTGGTGGAGAATGTTTGACGTTTGATCAGCTGGCTCTTAGAGCTCCACTTGGACAGAACACGGTATGCTGTTTTCTTTTAGATATATATATTCGTAGTAGTTTCAGCAGATATTGATAGCATATGTGAACAAGTTTTAGTTTGTGATGCATGCGTTTAGCTTATCTTCTTTTGTTTTAGTACAATTTGAATTAACATGCTTGTTACTTAATGAACTGATAGTGTTCTGATCATTTGAAACTGCAAGTTATAAGTTATAGGTTCCAAACTGAATGGTTTAATAACGATATAAGATTTTCTATTGTTGCATGCAAGAAAAGTGTTCCTATGTAGTTGAGAAAAATCCACTTGGTTTGGCTTGCAGCATTTTTAGGCAGGTGACTGGTATGATGTTTTAAAGTTATAAAATGTCTACTGGTCTTTTACATTTGCTTCTTGTTTATAAGATTACTTTTAGATTCTGTTTCTTCTTTTTATTTAGGATTCATTGTGGTTTATGAGGTTCTTACAGATTTGCTGTATCACAGCACAACGTGTACATTTTTTTCACCATTTCGTTTGTTTCTAGTCTGGTAGTAATCTTCTTATTATGTTTTGATGGAATCTGATCGACATTAGAACTAGGGTGAGCATTGTTTAAATTGGTGAGGTTATTGGCTTAAACCAAAAAAATATGTGAATACTTTTAGTTAACAGAGAACTATAACCAATCGATGTCTGTTAAACACTATATTGGGCCAGTTTTTTGTTCATTATTTTCATTTCAACAAAGCCCATTGCTATTGAACTAGACCTATTTTTGACAGAAATTGTCAGATCTGGCAAGGATCTCACTGGAAGCTCGCAGAAGCGCCAGATCTGAAAATTTCTGTCAAAAACACGGTCTGAACAAGAACTAAAGTGGTCTGGAACATCCAGAGATGGCATGTAACTAACCTAAAACAGCCTAAACTAGCCCTAATTGAAATACAAAGAAATACAATTTTTTACAATTCAGGTGCTGTAAGTCAGGTATCTTATTCTCTATGGATTAAAAACCCATTGACCACAATTAAAAGCCCAAACGAGGACCATATGTTATCATCTAAAATCGGGAACGAAGGGGCCTTAACTGATTCCACCAGCTCTGAATTCTTTGCCAAACTCGCTTTACAAAAAGGAAAGACAATGTCCACTTGATTCAGGGTTTTCTCACAAAAAAGACACAACATTTTATTGGTACTTATTGTTATTACATATTTATACACACGCTCACACAACTGTTTGGATATTTTGGTTACAGCCACACAAATATGGTATAGAGAAACCATAACTGAACCTTTGGTTACTTAAATTGGTTTAGTTGTTTGGTTATGATTATGTTTTAGAATTCAGAACATATTTTGTCACGTAAAACAAGTTGGGTGTGCCGATGATGTAGTAAAGTAACAAATGCAAGGATTTAATGATTTCAAACAAGTTATCTTACATCAACCATTTACATTTTATACATCATTATTCATAAACAGAATGTTAGCTTTGAACATGGTAAATGTTTGCAGGTTCTGTTAAGAGGTCCAAAGAACTCTCGTGAGGCAGTGAAGCACTTCGGACCAGCTCCTGGTGTTCCGCACAGTCACACCAAACCCTACGTCCGATCCAAGGGAAGGAAGTTCGAGAAGGCTAGAGGACGAAGAAACAGCAGAGGCTTCAGAAACTAACTTGTTACCGAGGTGTGGGGCTTTTCTATTTATGTCAAATTATATACTTTCAAGCTTTTTAATGTTTTTAGGCATGTTTTTTTGCTACTGTTTGGTGTTTTGAATGTTTTTAACATTTTCATTTAGATTCTTGGATGGTGTTTGAAAGTGCATGTGTTTGAGCAAAAAATACGGATTTAAAGTAGTTATTGGTATTTATTTATTATTTTGAAAAAGCAAAACATTCCAACAAAATGAACCAGACAGCATTAAAGAACAATTGTGTAAGCAGCAAACAAAAAACGTGAATACGTAACTTCCCTATGCAAAAAGTGATTGACCCGGTTGAGTTTGATATATCATGAACATGGGTTGTTTTCCAAAAGATTCTATTATTTTTGTTTGACCCCTTCTTGGGCACGACCTGGTCATGTGTCCATCTTTTTCTAGGAGAACTTTTTTTCACTTTTAGCGAAAATATCATAAGATTTTAAAGTTACTCTCTTCGAGTTAATATCAAAAAAAAAAAAAAAAATGGCATTATCGAACCGTTAAAAATGAAACCACAAGGGCTTTTTAAAATTAAATAATAACAAAATGAGTTTAAATGTCACGACATCGAATTTTAACATGATTATTAGTTGCGATTAAGTTTCCATATAAAAGTCATTTTTGGTAAAACTACGTTAGATACGAAAAAATTTAATATAACTACGGTTTCTTTCTATGCTTTTTAGTAAATCCTAAACTTGTCCAACATGCGAAAATTAAAAAAATATTATTCTTTCAAACGAGTAAGTTTTTTTAATCAGTGACGTTTAACATATTTGCAAAATAAAAATCTGTCTTAGTGATTATTTATACTTTTTACAACATTTAACTTTAAAGATTATTGAATTTTAATAATCCTAGGTTTCATTGTTGGCCGATAATAATCCAAACTTTAAAAATAATCAACTACAACGATCCCAACTTATAAAAGATTGACCCTCATTAATCCTTTTCTAACATATAAGAATTTGGTCTCCTCAATAGATTCAAGTACACCTGTAAACTTCTTAATCGATTTAAGTGCCTGTTAGAAAAAGATTAATGGTGGTCAAATTTTTTACAAGTTGGGACTGTTGGAGGCAATTTTTAAAGTTAAGATTATTATCGGCCAACAGATGAAAATTAAGATTATTAAAATCTAATAACCCTAACTTTAATTTCGACAAACTAGAAACTGTAGTGTCTCTCTCAAAGTTTGTTTTCAAAATTTTTTCTAGTTAGAGAATTTAATATATTGAAGTTAGTTTCAAAGTTTTTTTCCTGTCTTATAAAAGTTTAGAAACTTCAATATAACAAATTTATATCGACACTTATTTTCATCTAAAGTTTAGAGTAATTGTTTGATTTTTATCTTTATTAATGATATTTGATTCAAAATTTTACATCGTGTTAGCCGTCATTATTATGTTTCATTTTCATTAGGTGAACACTGCTGGTGTGAGGTGAAGGGCGTTGAACCCCTTCATCACGCGGGGAACACCACCGCCGTCCCTATCACCGCGTGGCAAGCTTCAAAATCGAGGACTCTTCATCGCTCCACAATATAGCCGTTGGACATGGAAAAGGACCGTTGGACATGATGTTAACGGCTATAATGTCGTTTAATTAAAAAAAAAACAATTAAATACATTTTAAATATTACTCTATTTTACATTTCATTTTTCACCCAATTCACATACTATGGTTTTATTTTTTAGTAGGTATAATTTTATATATTGATTTTTTTTAAATTTAGTTAGTTTAGTTTAATATAATGTTTTTTTTTAATTTAACGTACTTTTATTTTGTTAAAAATTGTGTTTCATTTATTAATTAATAATTTATAAAAAAAAACGAAAATAAATTAGTTTAGCCAATCTCATGAGTGGTGACCACCACCTTATGTTTTTTTTGGTAAGAGATGAGTTAGATAGAGGAATTGACATGACATCTTATGAGAGCATTCACATCCAATCTATTATATTTTCACCATAAATTACACTAAAAAACACTATATTTTCTCTCTTATTTTCAATTAAATAATATTTTTTTATACCTTTATCATTACCTTTTCTCTCTCCTCCACTCACAACCACTTTCAAAATATATTAAAAAATTATAGGGGGTGAACAGTGTCCCCCCAAATATACAGATGAACAATAACATTTTCTCTCTCCTCCACTCACAACCACTTTTTATACTCTTTATATTTTAAAAACAACACACATAATTGGGTGGGTGAAAAGTTTACCCCATCTTATGAGGGGTGCACCCCTTTCACCCTTAGACTAAGCGGTATGGGGGCCGGCTTAGGCTCGGCGCCGGTCCCCCACACCGCCCCCTGCTTCAGTTCCGTCGTCCCCGGCTCCCCACAGACGAAGTCGACGTGCCACTTTCAAACAAATAGCCGTTATGTAACGGCTAGAATTATTAAAAAAAACTTTTTTTCATTTTAAATATATACCCATTCTTCTTCCATTTTTTTATACCATTTCCTCAATATTTCACCCATTCTTCTCCCATTCTCATCCATTTTTATAAAAAAAACACTCACATTTTTATACCAATCTTTTATAAAAAAATATATTTTCATCCACAATGGCATCTAATTCTTGGTGGTCCTCGTCTTCTTCGGACGAAGAGGAGATGTTTTTTGCAAACGCTGTGGTAAAGGCGGCACAGATTCTTTTGGAGGAGGAAGAGGAAGATGGCTCGTCTGAAAACGTTATTACCAGACGAATACGGATTAACAGAGACCGCGAACGTTTGTCATTAATAAATTTTATATATTTATATATTTCCTCGTATTTATATATTTTTTACGACAGGAGCGCACGAGAAATTGGTGAACGATTATTTTTCGGATGCACCCCTTTACAATGCCGACATTTTCAAACGAATGTTCCGAATGAGTCGCCGGTTATTCACACGGATTGCTGATGATTTGGCTGGGCTAGACCCGTTTTTCACGCAACTACCTGATGCTCGGAATTATGAAGGGTTCACCACGTTACAAAAGTGTACTGCGACCATTCGCCAACTGGCGTACGGGACAGTGGCCGACGCTTTGGACGAGTACTTACAGATGTCGGCAAGAACTTCGCGGGAATGTTTGTATCGGTTTTGCCATAATGTGGTGAAACTGTATAGCAAACAATATTTGCGGAAACCAAACGCGTATGATGTTCAACAGTTGTACCAAGCTCATGAAGCAAGGCACGGGTTTCCGGGAATGCTTGGTAGCATTGATTGTATGAATTGGGCGTGGCATAACTGCCCGACTGCGTGGCGAGGCCAATACACGCGAGGTGATCACGGCCATCCAACCTTAATACTTGAGGCCGTGGCGTCACAAGATTTGTGGATCTGGCATTCTTTCTTTGGGCTCCCTGGTTCACTCAACGACCTCAACGTGCTATACCAATCGACGATCTTTAGCGATGTCGTTAATGGAATCGGTCCGGACACCCGTTTTACAGTTTCAGGGGTTGAGTATAGACACGGGTATTATCTTGCTGACGGAATATATCCGTCTTGGTCTACAATTGTCAAGACTATTTCATTTCCCGAGGACGAAAAAAGGAAAAAATTCGTCAAGCGTCAAGAAGCTGCAAGAAAAGACATCGAACGTGCTTTTGGTGTTTTAAAAAAAAATGGGCCATCCTTGAACAACCGGCACGTGCGTTCACACCGAAGAGGTTGCGCCTTTGTATGTACGCTTGCATTTTGCTCCATAACATGATTATTGAAGACGAAGGTCGGGCGATTTGTGAGTATGATGAGAATGCATCTTACGGGAATGCTGTCTCGGTAGATCCGACGCAACAGGATTTAAACTCGTTCGCGCTAACCAACGACTACACACATGCAAACCTTCAACAGGATTTGGTAGAACATATATGGAACAACGTAAATGTCGGGGACGGTGACGGAGACGAAGACGAAGACGAGTAGTGTAATTTTTTATTTTTAGGAAATGTAATTTTTTATTTTTTTTTTGAAATGTTTTTTATTTTTAGGAAATGTAATTTTTTTTATGTTATGAAATGAATTTATTTATGTTGTATTTTTTTTAACTTTTATAAAGTTTTTATTAAGTTAATAAAAAAAAACTTAGGAAATTATAAAATATTAAGGTGGGGTAGCCCCATCCTCCACCCCTCTCAAAAGTGAAGGAGGCCCATCCCCCATGAGCCGGTGATGTGGCACCTACGTGGCGGCCCATCCTCATGGGGATGTGCCTCACCATACCCTCTAGTCTTATAACCTCTTTCTATATAAAGAAATTTCGTTTTAATTTATTCAATACATACGATCATATTCCAGTGGTCCGTCAGTGATCCAAGTTTACCGTTAAAAAAACACAAATGTATTATTTGCCGACGCACTCTTTCAATTTTTCTTTAAAACTTTTTCCCATTGACTTGTATTTAAAAAAAATGCTTTTAAAAATATGAATTTACTGAGATATTTTTATATGCAATGGTAAATTGTAATTGATTTTCATTATCTCTATAGTACAAACTTAAACTCACTGTATGCGGTCCTCTTCCTCTCCCATCACCGTCATTGAATTCGATATATACTTGCACCAACCAAAACAACTTATTAATTGTCTAGAAATAAATATATTCAATTTTACAATAATTAAAAATCTATTTTTATGACAAGTCATATGATCAAGATATGGGTATGAATGGAATATGGTGTTAAACGAGGAAACCCAACATACACATTTGCTACATCATCCAAAGTCAAACAAAGCATGTTACATCTTCACAAATCATATACAACAACAATTTTCAAAATTTTATTTTTCTCACACATCAATCATTCATATATCCCGCTGATTCATACTTTTTTCTTGTAAAGAACTTTCTATTGTAGAAATCTTATCAAATGAATTTGTACAATTTCCATAATATAAATTTGCAACAAATTGTTGCATTATGTGTTGTACCCCAAGCATTGGGGGATTTTTCAAAAAAAAATTGTGATTTTTCATTTTTAACCCAAAAGTTTTAATCATTTGTATTTTAACACTTTTAATTTGTTTAGTTTTAACCCAAAACTTTTTTATTTACAACTTTGGTCCCCCATACTTTTTATCTTTCGCAAGTTTTTCATTTTACGTTTCGTTCTAAATTTTGCGAGCTAATACGTCCCAACGTGCGTGTGTGGTTCAACGTTTTTCGTCTATTTTTACACATTTGACAGGTATGTCGCAATGTGTCTATTTTCCCCCTTTGGCAAGTTCGCTGCAACGGGCGGATCCTACATTGACTTAGTTATTCTTTTATACGTTATTTTGCGAGTTAACACGACGCAACGTGCGTGTGTGGTTCAACGTTTTTACGTCTTTTTTTTTTCATGTAACAAGTTCGTCGCAACGCGTGTGTCCTAAACCGACATAGTTATTTTTTTCATGTTATATGTTTCGGTCTTATATTTTCGCATTAACACGCCGCAACTTCAGTGTTGGTAGTCGCTACCAGCGGTGTGGCATTGATGCTACTTGTAATAGTTTTAGGCCCCCGCCGCAACGCGGGGGTGTTTATTTCTAGTTTTTTATAATCTGTAACCATTATAAATGATTTTATACATTAGATAGGGTTTTCTAATAAGACTTTTATCTTGATATGTTTTCATTTTAATGGTAAATTCATATAAAAATACACATTAAGTTGTTTAAACAAAAATATATCGGTATATTTTACAAGTGATATAATTTATAAAAATAGTTGGACAAAAATCATTTCACCCACTTTAATACCAAGCTTTTTATCAGTGCCGTTCCTACGTTTTCGGAGGCCCTAATCGAACTACGAAGTGGTGGCCCTTTTGCAAAATTATCATTTTCAACATATTTAGTAACAAAACCCTCCTGCTTTATTCGGGCTTGGGACCGGCAATTATAAACTAAAAAGTTTATAATTCGCATAGTTAAAAAAAATTGAAAGTCATATGTTTTCTATAATTATAGTATATCTTTAAATAAAATCTAATTTTCTAGCTTTAACCGAGGCAAATTGTTTGATGAAATTATCGTAATTAGCCCCAATTCAACAAATTAGCCCTAATTCAACAACTTAAAATCAACCCTAATTCAACAATTTAAAATAATCAAATAAGCCCTAAAGGCCTAAATAACAAACTGAAATCAGCAAATTAGCCCTAATTCAATAACTTAAAATCATCAAATTAGCCCTAATTCAACAACTTAAAATCAGCAACTAATGAAATAAGCATAATCCCTAAACAAGAGATTCAAATTGGCAAATACACCCTAGTTCCCTATTCAACAAATGAGGATGTGAATGTCTAACCTGAGTGAGAGCCACAAGATTAAAAGCCAACCACAAAATCACAAAACTGAGCAAAACTAACCTTGCGATGCAGAATCCTGATGCCATGATTATTGCTTGTCTGATACTTTGATTGCTTATTGCTCAGTTCCATATCGTAAACTCAAACGGCACTGCAGAGAAGGTATCTGATTTATTGCTGCTTTGGCTTCTGCACCCACCGCTACACGTGCTTTCAAACTTCTCTCAGTGCCATTGGGTTATTAGGTTTATGTAATGTTCACAGATGAGAGATTTGGCCTGATCTATTAGAAAATTGGTGGCCCTTCAAATTGGAAAATTGGTGGCCCTTCAAATTTGGTGGCCCTAGGCTTGGGCCTAGGTTCATTTAACCATAGGGCCGGCTCTGCTTTTTATAAACATGATACTGGGGTACAATTGAGTATGCATTTCTCTTAGTTATTTACATAAAACAGTATTCATCATGGCCGACCCTGAGAATTCGTGTACCCTGTTCGAGCTCGAAAAAACGTGCTCTTAGGCCTTAACGAAATTGAGTATTGGACTCACTATTAGTTTGTAAGTGAACCTATGTTTGTGTTTGTATGGGTATACCCTATTATTTTTTTTACATATACATATTGGATTTTTTTAGAATACCGTGCTGTTTGAAATATCAGGCCCTGGCCGGTGGTCATCCCCGCCCAACCTCAGGGCCGGCCATGGATTTCATTCATATTCACCAACTCTTAAAAATTAGCGTCTCAATGGGAGTAACCTCTATATGAAATATGATAGATACGTTTTGTCCCTACACACCCTGATATTCTATTAATAACCGTGCGCCTTTGATGCAAGTAAGGGTGGGGGGTATGGTTAATCACTCTAGGGTGATTGAGTGATTCTCTACCCAATAATATTGTGCCATGTCAACTCCCCATTACACTCCCCATTTTGCACTCAATTCAGGGGGTATGGTTAATCACTCTAGGGTGTTTGAGTTATATAATTTTTGATTGGTTCTTCTCTCCTCTCTCCTCTCTCTGGTGACTATACCCCAATTTCCTTCACCGAATACCTACTCACCGAAACCATTCCTCACCCCGGTGTGGTCACCGATCGGTGACACACACTCACCGCATGAGTCCCCGCACATTATACCCCCACCCTAAGATTATACTAAAAGAGAACATAATAACCGTTCCTATGGTTGCATAGGAAGAGCAAAACATACTGACAGTTAACGTATAACTATGAATATAACAATGCAATATTTTTATGCCATTTGCTTATATCTACATAATTACTAAACATTTTAATTATGCAACTATGTTCTAAAACATGTGAGAGAATGATTATCATATTTTCCGGGTCATTACTCGTTTCGAGACCCGAAAATCTAAGCTTACGAAGACTCGTTCCACCCTCCCAGTTCTAGTGTTTTGAACTCTAATAATTTTCCTTTTATTTTAATTATCGCTTTTATTATGTTACCGTTCTATTAGATAAACAATAATAGTCAAAATGTACAGACTGTCCCAATTAAATTTCGATGTCCCATAATACATTAAAAAAACAACAATATAATTTGCGGAAAACAGCAAGCAGACAATATTTTAATCAATAAAAATAGATGAAGTAGACGAGATGTTAAGAATAAATTAGCACATTTAAGTATGAAGCAATATAATGATATAAAAAGTTTATTTCGTTGTGTTTACATTTAAATCTAGCACATTTAGATTTATTAACTCAAAAAGTTGTGAATAAAAAGCTCATCGAAAATAATATAATCACTTAAGGCTGCTTTAGATATCCATGGACGATTCATGTGTTATCTCTAGAAACGATATATCAAAGAGTAACATGCCAATATGGTCCTTTAGTTTAGACCACTTTTATCACTTCAATATAAAAATAAAACTTTTTGTATCTGAGTCATGAGTTTTCATTTTTGTTGTCATTTTCATCTAATTGTCAAATTAGGTTAGAGTTTTCTATTAACTTTTGTCCATATCCTTATTTAAATGAAGGGTATACTCGTCATTTTATGCCATATTTTATTTTAATTAAATAAGGAAAACGACAAAAAAAGGAGAAGTTAACAGAAATTTCTAACTCAGTTTTCCTAACAGAAATTTCTAACTCAGTTTTCCTATTCGATAAAAATGGCAAAAAAAATGAATCTCAGGGACGTAGATACAAAAAGTTTTATTTTTAGACTGAATTGCTAAAAATGAGCTAAACTCAGAGACCATTTTAATATTTTACCTGTATCAAATAAAAATACCAATATTTTAGTCATAGACACATGTATTAGTCGTACAAATCTTTAATGCTTCATATGATCATAATATTATAGGCAAAAGATCAAATACAAATAATCTTAACATACTAAACATACAAATTGAAGGAAAACCCAAAAAGACAAGGTGTTATTTTTGTAATTACCACCAACTATCAAAGTTACAACCAAAAATACCTAAAAAAACACAAATTTTTTTTTTTAACATTTTTTATTAAAAAATCGCTACATTTCGTTAGCAAAAAAAAAAAAAAACAAATTTTTTTTTTTTTTTGCTGCTACTAAAAGTAGCGATTTTTTAATAAAAAATGTTAAAAAAATAAAATAAAATAATTTGTGTGTTTTTTTTATTTTTTTATTTTTTTAGGTTTTTTGGGGGTTTAGTTTTTAGCATTTTAGCTTGGGTGATGGGGGGGGGGGGGGGGTTAGGTTTTTTTAGGTTTTTGGGGGGTGGGGGTTAGGTTTTTTTTTAGGTTTTTGGGGGGTGGTGGGGGGGGGGGGGGGTTAGGTTTTTTTTTAGGTTTTTTGGGGGGGGGGGGGGGTGGGGGGTTTAGGTTTTTTTTTTGGGTGGGGGAGTGGTTAGGTTTTTTTAGGTATATTTGTAGAGTAACTTTGAAAGTTATTGATAATTACAAAAATGCCACCTTGTCTTTTTGAGTTTTCCTTCAATTTGTATGTTTAGTATGTTAAGATTATTTGTACAAGAACTTTACCCTAATATTATAATATTAAATCTAACAAGTCTAACCTCCCTTAGGTCTCAACTCAAGGCAAGTAGGCAACGCGTCTTTAGTTCTGCATGTTCCTCTCAAGTCTTACACGCATATACATATATTATTTTATAAAATTATTTATTGTTTTTCAACAACTAAGTTGTGTTATAAATGTTCTTAACGGTATTATACTTCATGTCAGCACAACTTTATAAAATAACATACACGACTTACTAAAATAAGGATCAAACATCCAACGTCTTTGAGTATTATTAAAAATAGATATAGACTTGTTCTAGATGACCTAAAGTTATAACCTCAAATGAAATTGTTTTAACCTTGTTAACGGTTTTTTTTTTTTAATTTGAATTTAATTGTTTAAAAGATAAAATGGTTAATTGAAAAATTAAGGTTAAGGGTAGAAAACTTAAATTCGTCTAATTTATACATCTTTTTCAGTTGCGATGATACAATCTGTTTATGCCTTACAACAAAATAGTCGTTTTAGATGCAGTGGCGGACTCAGGAATTTTTCCATGGGGGGTGCGGACCATTTTTAAAATTTTAGGCCCCAAGGTATATAAGTAAAAAATCGGTTCGTATCGGGTCGGGTCGGGTCATGTAAAACAAAATAACATCGAACTAAATTTATATAATCATCAAAAATATGTTAAACCATGTTACAAACATAATTAAAACGTCACCCTACGGGTCTTTATTTTTTGAAATCTATCCAAAACATGGCTCCATAACATATTACATAATATATCAACTATTCAAGCCCTAGAAATCATAATGTAAATAACTCTAAAAATCATCTAAACAACATATACACCATAAAAAGAAAAAGCCAAACATTCTTCACTAACAAATATAACCCACCAGATCTACTGTATGGTGTATGCGGCTATACAAAAAGGCAAAATATCATCACTAACAAAATATAACCCACCATATAACATAATGAAAAACAAAACGAAGCACGTGTCTACTGTCATGGTTAGTATGCGGCTAATATCAACCAAAAAATCAACCAAAATTCATCAAAAATAACAAAGAAATTTACCCGTGTTCGATCGTCGGTGGTATGGTGGCTTATTACGGTGGTATAGAGAGAGCGGGAGAGAATATGTAAGGGTTTTGGGTTTGTTTATTTTATTTTAATTTGAAATATTGTTGATTTGTTGGGTTTGTTTATTGGGCTAAGACTTAGTAGTGGGCTAGTTAAAGGTATTGGGTATTTGGGTTTAGTTATTTAGGTATTAAAAGTCATATAATTTAGGTAGTATTTAAAAAAAAATAAGAGTTTACTAATGAAGGGGTAAGGTCCCAAAACCCTCATAAAAAGGATTTGAGACCATACCACGAACCAACCTTTTTAGCCTTTCGACCTTGCGCGGCCGCGCATTGGTCTTATAAAGAGGAAGAAGAAGTCAGCGATCTATAATCACGCGCCCAAAGGAAAACATAAATCCTTGCGCCTTCTCCCATTTACCAAAGGATTAAAATCCTTTGTTCAATACCTCCGCCTAAATATCCAGACTTGGATATTATTTTACCCAGACTTGGGATTTATTCGTCTGTATCCACACAGCAAGGTGTCACACCAGATTACAGTAGTAATCTTCTAGAAAGAAATACAATCGTGCACCACCCAGACGGTTATAACCGTCTGGACACGTGTCATCACCACAAGCAACCCTGGAATCACAACGAAGGCATGCAATTGGAGAGTAATCTCCACTTAATCACTTTCCACGTGGCAATCCCCCAGCCATAGATCAAACCACGATCCGTGTGCATTCACATCGGATCGAGACAACTTGACGTTGGATCAAAGAACTTAACGGAAGAAAATATAACCGCTACGGCGTTAGCATCTTCCGTCATCTTTTCAATAACAGGTTTTCCCTCCCAAACTCCCGGTTATAAATACGAGCACTGTTCAGGTATAAACTCAGTTCACACTCACTTCTCAAATACTTTCTCTTCTCCATTACCAATACTTATTCTCACACCGGAGTCGGGTCAAGGAGAGAACCCTCTTCTCCCCTTGGCGAGGCTAACGGTGTTCTTTTTTGCAGAATCACCGGAGAAGAAGTTCAGCTGCAACTGAATCAACCGAGAGAGAGCTAACCCTTTTATGCGGATTCAAACCCCCTAGATATTTCGGTTCCGACCATTTATCTAGTGTTTCTTCAACTAAAAAAAATTTAAAATATAAATTGATAACACTTTTTACCTAAGGGGTGCAGACGAAAAATTCCAAGAGGTGCGGACGGAAAATTCCAAGGGGTGCGGACTGGATTTTCGACGAAACTTAGCACTAATTTTTTTTTCCCGGGGGTGCGCCCGCCCACCCTGGGTTTCTCTTAAGTCCGCCCTTGTTTAGATGCCGAAGGTTTCCGATTTGCTTTTTAGGTTCATATGAGGTGCATAACACTAGCTAGCAGAAGATGGTTAAAAGGAAGAAATCTAATATTTTTGTGTTCAAGATAAAATGCATATGCATGTGAAACTACCTTAATATTTTTTCGTGTGTCACGCATACCTACGTCGTAGAGAAACCTAGACTATTATATATATATATTGTTGATAAAGAACGATGAATAGTAACTTTATTTTTATAATAATATATAACTTTTTATTATTTTTAATTTAATATATTATAATAGTTTACTATTATATTTACTTTTAATATTATATATTATATATTATATATTGTTGATAAAGGACGATGAATAGTAACTTTATTTTTATAATAATGTATAGCTTTTTATTATTTTTTATTTAATATATTATAATAGTTTATTATTATATTTACTTTTAATAACGTATTTTTACTTTTAATAACATAATTTTAATATTTTTTACCTTTTTAAAACCATATATTTCCTTTACCATTTTTTAATAATTCTCTTTTCTTTGTTTAGAACATATTTTAATTTATCGATTAATTTGATACTTCTGTAATAGTTTACGTTTATAACTTTTTTTCTAAAAGCTTAATTACGTAGTTGTGCTTAATTTTTTCCCTAACATTCTGATATAAGTTTTGTTAAAAACGAAGTTGTACTCAAAATAAAGTATTTATTTGGTATTATAAAATGGTACTATGATAAACTAAACCATTCTAATAGTTTGGCTTTATAAACAAATCATGTTTTTTTTTACATTATCATTTGTAGGTTTCGTCACACGCGCGACATAAAAAAACTAGTATAAATAGTAATACACGACTCTTAAGATACCATTCTCTATAATATATTTGGAAGTGACAATTTGAAGGACCAAAAGGCTTTATTTGTTTGTTCTTTCTATGTAGTTGAAACAATAACATTTATTCAACCGAGGGGTGTTCATGGTCCGGTTTTAGCGGTTTTTAGTTGAGAGTCAACCTTAGAGTCAACTGAAGTGTTAGGGGAGTTTGTGCCGTTGATCTTGCTAACGATATCGGGTATTACTTGGGCCATTTGCTTGACCATGAACGAGATCATCTTCTTGCTTAAGCTCGACTTGGAGCTTTTCTTTAAGTTTGAGAGGCGGTTAGAAGGCATTTATAAGATGAAGTAAAGCGAAAGGATGAGACTTGATCATAATGTGTTAGAAAAGTAATTTTTTTTTTGTGCATAAACTAGCATGGTAGTATGTCACGTAGTATATAAGTTTCACATCGTTTAGATAAGCATAACACATATTATCATGTGCATAAATCAAACAACAATGAAAGAGTCGTAAATTTCGTTTTTTCTCGAATACTACTATTGTTTTAAATTGCGAGTAACGTGAGATTAGGGTCTTCGATTACAAAATGAACAAGGTATCAAGTATAAAAACACATTAAAATGGATATGACCTAAAAGAGATTCAATGAAAAACTTGGAATGTCTCGGAATGAAACTAAGACTATTCCAAAGTGGTCGGAAATTCTTTTGAGTTAGTGAAACATGCTTTGGACTAATAGGTAGAATACTCTCGCTGAAATTTTGATTGACGATATTCACCCTTTCGGTTATTACATGTCCCTAGTCAATCGAAAATTTGAGACTTTGGCGGGATTGAAAATCGAAGAGTGAGATTAGTTATCAAGATGCAGATTTCACTCTTAACTTGACAACATCATACCCTAAGTGTAGTTAGTACTTACCGAACGAGGTAAGGAACTAATTCCAACTCGTTGGTAAGGGTCCACTAGATTTGGAATGGGAAATTCCCTATCAAGGTATAGAAGTCACTCCTAACTTGATGGTACAATTTTGTGAAAAATTGATAAAGCGGATTGAGGGATTTCGTCAAAAGGGAGGGTTTTCAGGCCTATTTTGGTGAGATCGTCTCGTTTATGAAATAAGAATGTTTTCACATATTCGTGTGTGTATTATAGTTCGTCTTGGGAAAGACTTTGTATATTTAAGACAAGAGATAAAATGAGAAGCAAAATAAGGAGAATTTAAGTATTTAGACATGATAACAAGAATGGGTAGGTTCCTAAACTATAGACTAGGTAAAAAAGCATGGCAATTTTTCATAATTCCTTATAGTTATGGCTCTGATACCAATCTGTTACTCCCCAACCGATGGCGGAAACATCGGAGTGAGACGAAAACGAGATTGTTCGAGACTTCGTAACCACTAACTTGTGACAATAATTTAAATAACGATTTTCATTTCATTTCAAAAGGTTCTAATACATTGTTTGGAAGCAAATAACAACAAATTGAAACCTAACAACTTAACAACAAAACATAGAATTTAAACTAGGTGTGTTTCCAGCCATCCTACTAGATTCTTTCTACGCATCATCATAAACCTGGAATATATATTAAAGTAAAATGTCAACACAAAAATGCAATGGTGAGCATACAAGTTTAGTGTACTAGCATATGTATAAAATAATTTAACGAGATCCACATGACAAAAACGTATACTAAGGCATAAACATAACATGAACTAGCATGCATCACATACGTGTCAACCCAAAGATTCCACTAGCATAATCTTGTCGTCGCAACGACAAGACCGTTTGTATGATTATATTACTTAACATAGACCAATCAATGGACGGTGTGCTACTCCTATAGCGCCATACATGTCAAGGTAGGCTTGCACGAAGTTAATGACAAAGTATAGTGCAAGAATGGCTTCTAGCATGCATGTATTTCAAAAGTATAAACGTATGAAGCATGTATATTGGATTCTCTTGTATGAATTGTCACACCCCAACCGATGGCGGAATCATCGGGGCGTGGCACTGAGCGAAACAGATTGTCCATGAGTATCCATAACAACTATTAATTACCAGATACTTAAAACGTCATGTCCCATACCATAACATATCCAAATAAAACAGTTATTACAAATAATTGTCTCACAAACAAGTACTGATCCGACAACCCAGATTTCAAAATAGACAATTTGTTTATTTGTTTCTAGACTCTTTCCTAGCCTCGATTTCACAGCAAGCCAAGCATTTTAACATCTTAAGCACCTGCCACATACGTTAAAGTAAAAGTCAATACACATAGTGTAAAGGTGAGCATATAGGTTTAATAGATATAATAGAGTTCGAAATCGTTACACATAACCAGCACGTACAACGTGTGATGTGAAACACGTAAGTTATCGACATGATCCTATCAATACCAATGACTGCGGGTTGACTGCGCAAGGCAGTTCGTAACACATATTCACCACTGCGAATCATGTGATTAATGGTCCTTAACAACCCCTGAGTGAACAGGTGCTGAGTCCAAACTATAGTACTATCGTTGCTAAGGCAGGTAGACAACAATCTATGTGTAAACATAACAAACAAGCATTCATCGAGTCACGTATAACATGCACTAGCGGTTAGCGTTAAAGTATTGCGTAGTGTGTTCGATGTGATTTAAAATAAGTAACGTATGTAACACCCAAAAGTGCGTAAAGCAAAAAGGGTTCGAGTATACTCACAGCGATGATGGACTGAAGGGAGCGCTAGAGTGAGTTTAGCCTTATCAGAACGATAGTATAAATGATAAGCGACGCGTAAACCGGTGTAAGTGTACCAAGGATCGGATGGCAATCCGATCGGATGGCCAGTCGATCGGGTGGCAATCCGTTCAGAAGGTCATCCGATCGGATGGCCATTCGATTGGATTGACACGTCGTTTGGTGAGGATGTGTTTGTGTATGATGGTTTGCCTTTTGAAGTTTTCGTTGTAGTATTTTAAAAATAGAGAAGTATCTCTACCCTTCAGGTCGGTCGATCGAACGGTCATTCGATCGGACGGCAATCCGATTGGTGATTATTCTTAGTTTGAGAACAAGTTCACAGTAGGACGGTCTCTCGATCAGATGGCTATCCGATCGGGTGGAAATCCGTATGTATTGAACATGTTGAAAATTGTTTAAGTTTTGAAGTCCCAAACATCACATGGTCAGATGGTCGCTCGATCGGGTGGCAACCCGATCGGACGGTAATCCGTTCGACGTTCAGTTCTTCAAAAAGTTTTAAGTGTGGGACCAAGGTGCAAGCCGATCGGATGGCTGTCCGATCGGGTGGCAATCCGATCGGATGGCAATCCGATCGGACGGCAATCCGTTCCGATGGCCTGATCGTCTTGACACTTAGTTGTTTTCGGTAGTTTGTAGTTTTGATCGAGACGATGTGGTACGTGCTAAGCAACAGAACCTTGTCAAGCCCCAAGTGATCCGATCAGACAGGAATCACCCTAGTCCGGTCAGTCAGTGTTTCGAGCCGGTGGTTCATGCTTAACTCGAAACCGGTTGTCTCTCTGATAGAAACCAGATCTAGAACCAACACATCACTAGGAATGAGTAGAAGATTAGAACTAGTTCCTATTCTATCGGTTTTGAGTGCATTTTAGTGCAAAAGAGTTGAAAGAAAGTTAGAAAAACCCTCTTTCAATCCTTTTCACTATGAATATGTTCAGATCTATGCAAGATCTTTGTTTATTCATGTGGAAATCGTCCAGATCTAAGTTGTTCTTGGTGGATTGAAGCCAAAACATGAAGTTCATAAGAACCCTATGATGACACCATCCTAGAACACCTCAAATCTAGTGATTTCACGGTTAAAAGTTAAGATTCAAAAGATAGAAAGGTGTAGGAGTGCGTGTAGATCAAGGAAGTACAAGATTTAGGTTGAAAACTTACAAGAATCGCGAGAAATGGAGAGAAAGAGTGGCTGGAGCGAGCTGAGTCGAGTGAGAACTGTCACATCAAGTGATGTGACATATGAAGGGTATTTATAGGGTTTCCCAAAAAGGAAAGTGGGGAAAGTGGCTGGTCGATCGGGTGGCAGCTCGATCGGGTGGCAACTTGATAGGATGGCGACCCGATCGGATGGCAATCCGATCGGATGGCCACTCGATCGGTTGTCCGGCGTGATGAGTTTTGTCGTTTCAATTCGAGTGTTGAGCGTTGCGATTTGATTCGAGCGATGCGATAGTATTAACCATTAGTTACCCAAATAACATAACTACTATATCTAACATACAATCACTATAATTAACTTGCGTTTAGCGCTTTCGATTCGATTGCGATGCGATAGATTTTTCGATTGCGCTTAACACCTCAACATAAACATAACATGCACAAGTAACACATAAATAGCACACACACGTAAAACAATATCCAGAACACATAATTCGAGTTGCGATGCGATAGCGATAAGCGATAAATCGATTAAATATGCGATTAAACCTTGATTATTACTAGATACTCCACATAATACAACTAAAGCAAATAATTAAATAGATTCGATTAAAAGTCAAAGAAGTCAAAACAGTAATTGAGCAAAGAGTGACAGATCGCAATTAGCAATCTTTTATCCCTTTGACTTCAATCTTGACTTTGACTTTGACTTTCGAAACACGGGGTGTTAATGCCTTCCTCACTTAAGGGAATTTCGTCCCGAAATTAGGCTCTAGCCGTAACAAACAACTGCGGGTACTTCGCCTTCATGTCACTTTCGAGTTCCCAGGTAAACTCGGCACCGCGTTTGCCTTCCCAGCGAACCTTCACAATGAAAATGCATGAGCGTCTGAGCACCTTGGCTTCTCGTCCCACGATCTCGACAGGCTTTTCCACGAAGTGTAATGTTTCGTCCACTTGCAAGTCCTCAAGAGGGACATGTAATTCCTGGTCGGCCAAGCACTTTCTGAGGTTCGAAACGTGGAAAGTCGGGTGGACGTTACTCAGTTCCTCTGGTAGTTCGAGTCTGTAGGCCACTTTTCCAATCCTTTCCAGAATCTTAAAGGGTCCAACATATCGAGGCACGAGTTTTCCTTTCTTGCCAAATCTGATCACCCCCTTCCAAGGTGTAACCTTTAGGAGTACGTGATCGCCAACGTCAAATTCAACGGGCTTGCGGCGTCTATCAGCGCAACGTTTCTGTCGGCTCCGAGCTTTCAATAGATTGTCTCGAATTTGGAGGATTTTATCTGTCGTTTCTTGCAACAGCTCGGGACCGGTAATTTGCGCGTCTCCGATCTCGTGCCATACAATAGGCGATCGACACCTCCTTCCGTATAAAGCCTCAAATGGTGCCATTTGTATGCTAGAATGATAACTGTTATTGTACGAGAATTTGACCAAAGGTAAGTACGAGTCCCAATTACCACCGAAATCTATGACACACGAACGGAGCATGTCTTCAAGGGTGCGAATCAATCTTTCAGTCTGACCGTCGGTTTGGGGATGGAAAACGGTACTCAGATTAAGAGTAGTACCGATAGCAGATTGAAATGACTCCCAAAAACGCGAGGTAAACCGACCGTCACGGTCAGAAATGATGTCACGAGGCGTCCCATGTCGACTAATGATCCCGTTGGTGTAGAGTCGGGCTAATCTTTCTACCTTAAAGTCTTCTCGTATCGGCAGGAAGTGAGCTGACTTAGTCAAACGGTCAACCACAACCCAAATGCTATCATGACCAGATTGAGTACACGGAAGTTTCGTTATGAAGTCCATGGCTATACTCTCCCATTTCCACATCGGGATCTCGGGTTGAACAAGTAAGCCAGAGGGTCTTTGATGCTCAGCCTTGACCTGGAACATGTCAGGCACTTCGAAACATAGATTGCGATATCCTTTTTCATGCCCGGCCACCAATACTTGTAACGCATGTCCTGGTACATCTTGTCAGCACCGGGATGAATAGAATATCGAGATTTGTGGGCTTCGCCATCAGAAGTTTTCGCAAGTCCGTACGCTTGGGAATCCAGATTTGATCCAAGTAATGAAAAATACCATTCGACTTATTCTCGAGTTGGGCACCATCGTTCAGAATTCTTTCCTTCTTCAAAGTTCGCTCGGTAAAACAAGCATGCTGCGCGTCACGGATGAGAGCTTCGAGATTAAATTGGGCTTGGGAATTACGAACGCTAAGCAAGTAGCTTCGTCGACTGAGAGCATCGGCAATGACGTTTGCTTTGCCTGGATGGTAACGAATCTCACAGTCGTAATCGTTGAGTAGTTCTACCCACCGGCGTTGACGCATATTCAGTTCCTTCTGGTCAAAGATGTGTTGTAGGCTCCTATGATTGGTGAAGATCGTACACTTGGTACCATAAAGGTAGTGTCGCCAAATCTTTAACGCAAAAACAACTGCGCCAAGCTCGAGGTCGTGTGTGTTGTAGTTCTTCTCGTGGATCTTGAGCTGTCGAGAAGCGTACGCGATAACCTTGTCTCGTTGCATAAGAGCACAACCAAGACCAAGGTTCGAGGCATCGCAGTAAACCACGAAATTGTCGTTTCCATCGGGCAATGAGAGCACGGGAGCATTGCAAAGCATGGTTTTGAGGGTTTGAAAGGCCTCCTCCTGTTTGGCCCCCCAAACAAAAGGTTTATCCTTATGCGTAAGAGAGGTAAGCGGTACGACGATCTTGGAGAAACCTTCGATAATATGGCGATAATAACCTGCCAGTCCGAGAAAAGAACGAACTTCAGACGGATTCTTGGGTGTAACCCAACTCTTAACAGCCCCGATCTTCGCATGGTCAACGTGGATACCTTGACTATTGACAATGTGACCCAAGAATTGGACCTCCTCTAGCCAAAATTCGCACTTGGAGAACTTGGCAAAGAGACGGTTTCCCTGGAGTAACTCAAGAACCAAACGTAGATGCTGCGAGTGTTTGGCTTTTGATTTTGAATAGATCAGGATATCGTCGATGAATACGATCACGAAGCGATCAAGGAAAGGTTTGCACACTCGATTCATCAAATCCATGAAGACTGCAGGAGCATTGGTCAAACCAAAAGGCATGACAACGAACTCAAAGTGACCATAGCGGGTTCAAAAAGCAGTTTTGGGGATATCTTCCTCTTGAATGCGTAGTTGGTGATAGCCCGAGCGTAAATCGATCTTAGAAAAACACGTAGCACCTTGTAACTGATCAAATAAATCATCGATTCGGGGCAAAGGATAACGATTCTTGATTGTCAACTTATTTAACTCCCTATAATCGATGCACATCCTGAACGAACCATCCTTCTTTTTGACGAAAAGGACAGGCGCGCCCCATGGAGAGGTGCTAGGGTGAATAAAGCCTTTATCAAGAAGTTCCTGGAGCTGACTTGAGAGTTCGCGCATTTCATAAGGAGCAAGACGATACGACACTTTAGCAACAGGGTTGGCTCCAGGAATGAGGTCGATTCGGAAATCGATATCACGAGCGGGAGGTAATCCGGGTAGATCATCGGGGAATAAATTTAGAAATTCACGAACTTCGGGGACCTGATCCACCTCCTTAACTTCCTTTTTCTTTGCTACTACAATGTGTGCCAAGAGAGCTTGGTATTCCTTGCGGAGATACCTGCTAGCCTGAACACACGACATGAGTTGGAGTTTCTTCGACACGACTTCACCGTAGACACATAATTGATCACCATTAGCGAGCGAGAATCAAATCATCTTATCGAAGCAAACAACTTCAGCATGGTTTTCACGAAGAAAGTCCATGCCTACTATGACGTCAAAACTTCCGAGCTGCATTGGAATAAGATCGATGGGGAAAACGTGATTGTTGAGCTCTAGAGTACAATCATGGAGAACATAATTGACAGCGACGGTTCTTCCGGTGGCAACTTCAACATCGAACATCGAGGGGAGATGGGCGCGCTTACGATTGAGGAGCTTTTCGAATTCAAACGATACAAAACAGTTATCTGCTCCAGTATCAAATAAACACGTAGCATATATACCATTCACGAGAAACGTACCATTGACCACATTGTTATCGGCTTGAGCCTGGCGGGCGTTAATGTTGAACACACGTCCGTGGGCTGCTGGTTGTTGCTGCTGTTGCTGAGGCTGCTGCTGTTGTGGCTCTTGCTTGACCACTCGGTTCAGGCACATGTTGGCGAAGTGGTTGGGATCACCACACGCATAGCAAGCTCTAGCATTGACCGCGGGTGCCTGAGCCGCTTGATGGCCTTGAGGAGCAGCAAGTAGAGCTTGATGAGCAGGAGCTTGACCTTGTGTTGGAGCAGGGTTTTGATGTGGAGCTGTACGGCAGTTGGCGGTGAAGTGGCCGTAGATGTTGCAATGGGCGTAGTATCTGCAGGCGATTCCCACTGGGTGGTGATAAGTACAAGTAGGGTAGACCGGATGAGGACCAGTATACGCATGCTTTGTCGGCGGTGCGTTGGTAACCGGGGCCGCTACTTGGCGGTGTTGATGTTGCTGAGGAGCTGGAACAGCTTGAAGTGGGGCAGCATTGGTTACAACACAGTTCTTGTTGCTGGAACTGCTGTTGTTCTTTCTCTTGCGTCTCGAGAGCTTGGATGACTGAGGAGCGGTGGCGGTTTTAGCGGTTGAAGCAGTAGTAACTTGATGCAGATTCTTGGGAGCTTTATCCTAGACACCAGACTTGACTCGCTTGTCATTGATCTCAGCTGCGAGCAAGTAGGTTTCTTCAATTGTTGACGTCTTCACTTCTTGAACAAAGTCAGCCACGCAATCCGGAAGAGCACGGATATACTTTTTGATGGCGATCTCGGGCGTATTGACTTGATCCGGACAGATAATACTCAACTGCTTGAAGCGCGCACTCAAACCAGCGTTGTCACCTTCTTTCTGCTTAATATGCCAGAATTCATCCTCCAACTTTTGGCGTTCATGGGGAGGGCAGAACTCTTCCATCATTACGTCCTTCAACTCATCCAATGATAGCTCGTAAGCTGCATCATTTCCGCGTTTGTTTCTCTCGGCCATCCACCAGTCTAAAGCGCGGGACTAGAAGACGCCAGTTGCGTTGAGAGTACGGAGATTATCAGGACAGCCACTCTGACGCAGGGTGACCTCGATAGAATCAAACCGTTGGAACATGGCCGTAGGACCATCTTCACTGGTAAACTCTTTCGGTCAGCAGGCTTTGAACTGTTTAAAGCTGAAAGCAGCTTTGGGAGTATCGGTCCTAGACTCTTCAGAAGATTTACTCGCATTTTCGTGAAGTTCACTGACGATCTGAGGAATAACCTTCGCCATTTGTTTAGTAATCGTAGAGGTGAGGCGTTTATCTGCCTGTTTTCGGCGTGCAGCTTGAGTAGCGGGGGATCCAGATGACGACATTGTCTGCATCAGACAGCGCCATAGGACTCAAAACACTATTCAATTATTCCTAGTATAGTCTATCGATTCACCATAAAGCTCAGGAACACGTATCCACATAAACACCGAATCACATAGGCACATAAACACATAAGCACATAATCACGTAGAGAACAGAAACACATAGGCACGTAAGGCACAGGAGCACATGAGGCAGTCAGAATACAGAAACCTAGCTATATGTTGCACGTATTCCCTATCCTTCACAGCGCGTCTAGCGATTAAATATAGCGATTGCGAGTATCGAGCAGCGATTGCGAATAATGACCAGCGATTTGTTGGCGTTCTGAGATAGATGTGTAGTGCGAGTTGTGCGTGTTGATCGAAATGAACAGCAAAAATGATTAAGTCACCAAAATCGAAACACGTAATCACATAAAACACATAAATTCCACATAAAATCGATGAATCACAGAGTTAGCTGCGGTAATTCCAGAATCGAAATACATAAAATTCGGGTATAGATTGTCTTGGCTAGATAGACGTCGACTGCCCAAAGTGGTTCGACTATTTATGAGGACTTTAAGTGCACACTTTGGCCTTCGGGACTGTGCTCTCGCTTCAATTTGAGCGGTCGGCAGGCATCCTTCCAGTTATAGTGTGACTTCAAGTCGTTGGAGTCCGTCGAGACTTTGGTGAGAGTGTTGTAAAACCACATTTAAGAGTAGAACGAGTCATCAAGGTTCGGGTTTCACCCCTAACTTAGTGACTACATTCCTGCTTGTGTGATAAAATCACGAGATTGATAAGGAGATTGGCGTCGAAGTATGGATTTCACTCCTGATTCAACGCAAATTCTCTTGTTTTATAGTAAAAATATCAATTCAAAGAGCAATCTGGTCGAGAGTTTGCGGTTTTCACACCTAATCTTAACCAGATCATTCGTTTGTGTGTGTAATCAGCCTTAGGAAAGGCTAATCTCGCGTGGAACTGTAGTATGCGATGTTCGCGCAAGTGTGTAGTGTATAGCGAGTTCGAGCGAGAAATAGCGAGTAAGCTCATACAAAACCCTACTGGTGTAACACCCCTAAATTTATTAAACTATATATGTCGTTATACTATAATGAGAATCGAAACTAGGAATAATTAACCTAGTTAAATTCTAAATAGAAAAGATGGGGAAATCAAAGAATTATAACCATTGTGTTAACTTAGAAACTTGAGGGACCAATTGTGTAACTCTGGAAAGATGAGTGTAGAATCCTGGATAAACATCAATATACACACCTTGTGTGTATCCCCTGTTCCATCGAAACCCCAGGAGCGACCCCAAGTTTCCCCAAAACCCTAATTCACTCAAAACTACTTCAAATCCAAGTAAGAATTCAATCAGGAGTTAAAATTAAACTAGAATCTCGATCACTATCACTAGGGGATCGAAAGGTATGCTTAATTTTTGAATTATGAAGTTGTTTTTATGATTTTGAATTCTTGTAACAGAAATTAGTGGTAAATCAATGGATGTTAGGGTTAAATTTTGATGAATACAAGTCTAGGAATTAATCTTAGACAATGAATTTATCAATTCATGGTATAACCTAGGAGTTTTAATGTTAATTACATAAGGGTATATGGGTATTGTAAAGAATACATATATTATTGTGATATTGGATGTTAATTGATGCTTATGATGCAAAGTCTAGTGTAATTATAGTGTTCATGATATATGAATCGAATTACTATGCATAAGTATGGTAAAGCTATTAACCGTGAACATGATAGTGTAAGAGTATAAATTATGCACACTAGATGTTCGATAAAATGCTTGATTGAATGGGAATGCTTGAAATATATGAAGTAACTGCTTAATTGATTAATCAAGTGAATGAAATATCGAATATTGAACCCCGAGTTCTAAACCATATATTCGAACCAAACTATATAGGTGATTTGGGTGGATCAACAAGTGGGCAAGGCGGAACGGATACTCGCCTAAAAGGAAAGCTCTAAAGGTACGTGGCTATTCGCTTCGTAATATCTTGATTAGTCTTTTATGTTGAGCATTTGAATGATAATCAATTGTTATAATGTTGGATAATACTAAAACGAAGAAGGTCGTTTGTAGTATTCAACACGAATAAGTAGAAAATACGAAACTATAGAAATAATGCAAGTGGTGGATTCCACTTGAAAGTTTAAACGGGTCAAATGGACTCGAATACTACATGTTTGATTCAATAATGGCAATGGAATTTGCCAATGAAATCAAACATGTTAAAATCACCAAAGTATTGAAACTTCGGTGAGTTAAAGTGATAAATATCGCTAAACACTTTAAATTATACAATTAAGACATATATGCCTTGTTACCGATACTTGAGTTATAGTAAAACAAGTCGTAACATGGAAGTATGTAAAAATATAGCTTTGATAGAAGTTTTGAGCTTGAAATTTCATGTTATGTTTCATTAATGCAAACGGGTCAAATAATTTTGTAAGATTTTTATAATCCGAAGGTTTAAATGAAAGAAATTTTTCAGGTAACGGTAGGATTTTGATTCCATGTTATATAACATTGAATTACGGCCCCGTAGAAAGAAACGGGACTTAATTCGGATCATTAACGGAAGAGTTATGTCCGTTTTAGTAAATGAGAGTAGAGCTGGGAATGTGCAGGTTGCATAAGTCTACTTTCTGCCGAAATAACGTGGTCGCATCACGCGACGCTCAAAGTTAAATACCGTCGCGCAGCGCGACTGCCTTCGCGGCCCGCGTAAGCTAAGGGGAGCTCTGTCGCGCCCCGCGACAACTTCCCAGATGCAGAAAAATGTGATTTTTGCTTGTTTTGGCCATTGTAACTTGTTTAAACCATCTTATAACTTGACTAACTGATGTTTTGAATGGTTTTTGGTCATAGGTAGTACTAGCAAACTTGCGGATGAAGATCAAGCTATATTGTACACCGAACACGCACGCAAAGAAGCTTCCACAATTGAAATCACCTCTTTTGTCATATAATGATGTATTTTCATACTTTTGTTAGACAGTTAGTATGGTTTAAAGTTAAACATGTAAGTTGAACAATATGTTTTGGAAACAATGGTGATGGTTGTATGTAAAGTTTTGAAACCTTTATATAAAAGTTGTTAGTTTGAACTTAAAAGTAAAAATGATAAAAAAGAGCGTGAAGGGTCTTACAAGTTGGTAATCAGAGCCTCGTTAAGACAAAGTGTATTCGGTTCAAAGCTTGATCAAGACATCTGGTAAGAGTTACTTATAAATAAGTTCAAATGTATAGATTTAGATGATATAAGGTATACAAAAGTGTATGGGAGGAGTGTACTATTATACTCGAACCCGGGAAATACACTACGTAAGAAAGGTAAGGCAAGATATGTACTTGACCAAATCTAAAAAGAAATACACATTACTTGTGATTAAGTATGTGTAATATAAATTTCCATGTAACAAGATGGAAATAAATTAAATAGTTATTGATTAACTATTGTGAATATTTCAGTCAAAGAAATGGCCGGTGAAACCGGAAAGGAATCAACATCTTGTGTAACTGAAGAGATGAAAGCTACTATTTCCGAGGAAGTCGGAAAAGCTTTAGAAGCTAGTCTACCGCAGTTCATTGATAGACTACAAACAACGCTTTTAGCGGTAATAGACGATAAGATGAATGAAAAGAGAGATGCAGATAAATCGAAAGTGTGTCCATATAATAAATTTATGGCATGCAAACCCCCTTTTTATCATGGTGAAGTTGATCCGATCGTTTGTCAACGATGGATTAGCTACATCGAAGGGGTATTCGAAAGGACCCATTGTGATGAGACTGATTTCGTGGCATACGGAACCGGTCAGTTGAGGGGCCAAGCTAAGGATTGGTGGGATAATCTGAAGAAGGAACAGGGAATTGAGGCCACGAGAACTATGACGTGGGAAGAATTCAAAACTCCATTCCCTAGACACCATAGTCCGAAAGTTGTGATAAATAGGATTAAAGAAGAATTTATTCAGCTAAGGCATAATGGTGAGTCGATAGAAAAGATTACGGGAATCTTCCTTGATAAGCTCAGGTTTTGTGATGAGCTGGTTCAGACTGAAGAACATAAAATATATTATTATTATAACATGCTGAGCGTGGAGTATCGGGAGTTTATGACTCCTTCAAAATACGGGCATCTTACAGAGATAGTGAATGCCACACGTGAAAGGGAAATTGAGCTGAAAAAGCAGATTGAAAGGGGTGAGCGAAGGGTGTTTGATAAAAACCCAATCCCCACAAAGAAACAAAAGCTGAATGAAGCTCCAAAGAAAGGAGTTGAAAAGGGGGGAATACCTCCATGCAAAATTTGTGGAAAGAATCACAAGGGCGAATGTTATTTTAAAAACAAACCATGTTCTACTTGCGGTAAAGTGGGACATGTGGTTGCGAATTGCCTAGGAAAGGTGTCGGTATGCTATAAATGTTATAAACCGGGACACAAAAAGTCTGAGTGTCCGGAGTTAGCTGGAACCAAAGACACCACTGATGTAAAGCCGGATGCCCAGAAAGCAAAGGCTAGATCTTTCCACATGACAGCTGCTGAGGCTAAAGCCGAACCTGATGTTGTTTCTGGTATATTTCTTGTAAATTCAATTCCAGCATGAATTTTATTTGATACGGGTGCAAATAGATCTTTTATATCACATCGATTTATTCAACACCCTACATTCACGTTAACAAAATTACCTGTACCACTAGAAGTAGAAACAGGTGATAATAAAAGTTTTATTGTTTGTGATATGTGTTGGAATTGCAAACTGAGCATCGATGATGAGGAATATTTCGTTGACTTAATTCCCATGTCAATGGGAGAATTTCAAGTGGTAATCGGGATGGATTGGTTAGCTCGATATCACGCGAAAGTAATATGCAACCGTAAAGAGATACAACTAATGTCTCCAAACGGAAAACATGTTACTATTTATGAGGAGAAAAGCTGCAGCCCCATAATATGTTCTTTCATCAAAGCTTGCAAGCTGGTTCGACATGGATGTAAGGCGTATATGGCTTACGTACATGATTCGACTAAAGAGGCTCCATAAATCAAGGCTGTACCAGTGGTACGAGAATTCGAAGATGTTTTTCCGGAAGATCTACCGGGGTTACCTCCAGAGCGTGAGGTAGAGTTTGGTATTGAATTAATCCCGGGCGCGAAACCGGTAGCCAAGGCTCCATATAGATTAGCGCCTTCGGAACTACAAGAATTGCTGTCGCAATTACAAGACCTTTTAGATAAAGGATTTATTCGACCAAGTGTTTCTCCGTGGGGAGCGCCAGTATTACTTGTAAAGAAGAAAGACGGAAGTATGAGAATGTGTATTGATTACCGGGAGTTGAATAAACTCACGGTAAAGAATCGATATCCGCTTCATAGGATCGACGACTTGTTCGATCTGTTACAAGGCGCGAGTTGGTTTTCGAAGATGTCACACCCCTATATTTCCACGTATTACCGGTGGGGAGTATCGTGACGTAGTTGATATCATCATAGTTAATTTATCGCAGTTCAATGCACAGCGGAAGTCTAAAAGTAATAATATTACAAACCAAATGAAAGTAACATAAGTATTACAAACGGAATGTAAAAGGATCCACAGGCGGATCAAAACAAAGGAAATATTGTTCAACAGATTTTAAAGTGACAAAGCTTGCAAGACTCTTTATTTATTCACTCAGGAGTAGCCAACCTATTTCGCATAGTACCTGCACTTAACCTTTTGGAAAATACGTCAGTTTACACTGGTAAATACAATTAACCGACTCTTTTGAAAATATTTAATAAAATTGATTTAAATGTACAAGGCACAAATAATCTTTTATAACTTGGGACAATTATTATAAAAATAATCTTGTATACAGTTTTATATGTTTGTCGTCCGTCAGGGCCGCTTAGAAGAGCCGGACAAGATTAACTGACACACCACAAGTATAATGCCCACAAGGAAAACTCCTTATTGTGGGATACCTTTTATACATACGCAAATGTCAGGTGTATGCCTACACCTCGTGCTTAAGTCAAGGCCATTTCAATGAATGAGCCGAGGATATCCAGGACATGGTCATTAACCCCCCAAAGGCATTGCACCAAACAAAACAGATTAAAACGGGTGATGTAAATATATTAATCATAATCCGATTTAAATAACTACATACCCGACCAAGCGGTATTATTATAATACCGTATCCCAAGGCCGTATAACGGAAAATAAGTTAAAAGTATTTACTTGAGCAAAATATACAAATTTATCTCAGCCGTATATAATCAGCAAGTGCAAATATCTTTTACTGGGCTCCTAAATCTGGAATGAAGGTTTTAATAACCTATTAGATTCCTAACGAGTCTTACTTAAGTTTAAACTTAGACCAGTCAGTTTTAAAGAAAGATATACGGTTCAAAACGCAAGATTAAGCGAAGACCGGATTAGAATGTGATTTAGACCCGACAAGTATGAAGACTTGTATAATATGGGTAAACTAATCACATTCTGGATTTTGAAGTGAAAATGATAAGGTTTGACCTGTGTCGGTCAATTTATGCAAACTAGTCATATAAACCGTACTGAATGCGAAAAATGCATAACGGGTAACCAAATGAGTCATGTACAGGTTTCATAAGTTAATATGCCATAATTATGTTGTGATATCAGTAGGATACCTTCCATTATGCCCAAAATGAATTTAAAACCAATTTAAGCCCCGTAGGGGCATTTTGGTCATTTTTAAGATTATAAAAGAGGTTAAATAATAACCTGAGGTTCTGGTCTAAACTGATCAGTAAAAATATTTATTTTAGGGAGTTATATCAGTAGGGTATTGCATATATGTGAAATTTATCATTTATGACCAAACTATGCACCGTATGGGCATTTTGGTCATTTCACATAAGCTTTAAGGGTCTATTTTGGAAATCTGAGTTTAAAACTTTTACTTACTGTTAAAGTATCAAAATTTACTCATAACATCAGTAGGTAATGGGTCTTAAATGTTAAACATAGTTTTAACCCATACTATGTGTTTAAAACGCGTAAAAAGTCGGTTTTAGGCTATTTTTAGGTTAAAATAGGAAAGCTGAGATTTTTATCAGTCCAAAAGGCTTAAAATATTTTATTTAACATATTAAATCAATAGAAAAAGATTTGGTATCAAAATGTTATGTAAAACTCATTTTATTAGTAAAAGGGGTATAACCGTCAATTACCGAATCAAAGCAAGAACCCTATGTTATGATCAGTTTAAAATTCATCAAAAATCTTCAAAAATCCCAAAATGTTATATTACATCAGTGGGTAAAAGGTTTGGGGTCAAAATTTGGGTTTAAGTGGGTTTTATGCTAAAAATGCCGTTTAATTAATTAAAAGGCTTCAATTTACGATATCGAGCATAACTCCTAATTTAGACCCTAAACTGATGTCAAATTTTTTTGGACATGTTTATAAATCAGTAATAAAGGTTTTTGTCCTCTCACACTTTCAAAAATCTAATTTTAATATAAAAAAGGCATAATGGTCAACTTTTAAGCAATTAACGGAAACATGCAATGAACTAGGATTTCTAAGGAACCAAGTTGTATAACCTCAGAGGGTTATACTAACCTATATTATGGTCCTAAAGGAACCCTAAGGCATATCTAAAATAAGATAAATCGGGTCAGAATTGAAAGTCAAAGCAAAAGTCTACTTTTGCGACTTTCGGTTCCGAACCGAGCCTAAACTCAGAATTGTCGGGTTGAACATGCTTAGACATGTTCTTACATTGTTTACCAAGTTATTTTAGTGTTAAAACATGTTCCATAACTTCTACATTATCAGTTATGAATTTATTTGTAAAAATAGCTTCTGTTGACTTTTTAATATTAAGTTTGACCCGACTATTGACCAAGTTAGAGTGATAATCAATGGGTGCCCTTTTAAGGGTTTATTACCCACATAATTACCAACTTATAGCCACTTTCAATTCGAATAATGGCTGGACCATTAGTGATTAATCACTAAGTCAAAGCTTAATTACGATGACTTTGACTTTTGGTCATTAAACTAATAAAACTTGAACTAAAGAAGCTAAGAATGCTTACAAGGACTCTTAGCACGAATTTGGAACTGAAGAAAACTTCTTAGAGCTCCAAGGGACTCCAAATAATGAGTTTGAATGAGAATTTGTGAGTTGAGCAAATGAACTAGCAAACAACAAGTGCTTATATAGCCAAATATACTTCACGAGATCACTCCACATAACTCTACAAATGATTCCTAATGATTCCAGGTGTCCCCTATGCATGTAATACTGTTGGCTCAGACCCTGGTATCAAGAAATGGCATGCAAAGGCGGTGGAAACTGATTAACCTGCAGTTGTGCAGATTTTTCTGCATCTGGGCCTTCTACGCGGGCCGCGTAGACCTTCTGATCCGGTAAAAACTTGTGCAACTTTGCAATTTCAGTCCCTGCTCCATTTAAACTTTATTTAAGTTTCATTTATTGTACTTAGGACCCCCATAGTTAACTTTTAAGGGCCTTGGGTCATAAACTAATTCCGTTAAGCTCCCGGTTACTTGTACGGTCACCCGAAAAGTCTTGTTTTCTTCGAAACTTCACAAAATTAATATCCGGCATTTTCGAGATCAAAATATACAATTATTAGAATGTTTTTGGGATTGTCAAAAGGTCACTCAGAGGTTACTTTTAACATGTTGACACTTTTAACCCCTATGTTTCATAAGATCCTTATTTTGAGCACAAACGACTTTCCAAGTTCGATAAATTATTCGTTAAAGAATACGAACGTCATGTGAGGTCAATCAGAGGCACAAGAATGGCATGTTGACACTTTGGATCCCTTTTATTAACATATTTACATTGTTTGACAATTCTAGTCCCTCCAGATCAATCCATTACACGTTTAAAGTCCATGTCACGTGTCTTCATTATATTGGTCGTGATTTTACGGGGTGTTACATCCTCACCCCCTTAAAAGAAATCTCGACCTCGAGATTTACTAAAATAAATGAGGGTACTTCTATTTCATTGTGGATTCAACCTCCCACGTGTACTCGGGACCTCTACGGGCATCCCATTTAACCTTCACAATCGGTACGTGCTTCTTTCGAAGCTTCTTAACCTGTCGATCCTCAATCAACAAAGGTTTTTCAACAAACTTTAAGCTCTCATCTATATGCACATCCTTATGTGACATGGCTAGCGATTCATCGGCCAAACATTTCTTTAAGTTGCAAATGTGAAATACATTATGGATTCCACTGAGCTCTTCAGGCAGGTTTAGCTTGTAAGCTACAGTTCTGACACATTAGACAATATCGAATGGTCCTATGTATCTGGGGCTCAACTTTCCCTTCTTACCAAATCGCATCACCCCTTTCCAGGGTGATACCTTAAGTAAAACTTTGTCACGTACCTCGAATTTTAGAGGTTTACGCCTTTTATCTGCGTAGCTTTTCTGCCTATCCCTGGCAGCTTTGAGACGATCACGTATCTGCACAATCTTATCTGTCGTCTCCAGGACTATATCAGGTCCTGTTAGTTTGACATCTCCAACTTTCGCCCAACAAACTGGCGTCCTACACTTTCTTCCATACAAAGCTTCAAAAGGTGCAGCTTGAATACTCGAATGATAGCTATTATTGTAAGAAAATTCGATCAGCGGAAGATGATCATCCCAACTTCCACCTAAATCAATAACACAAGCCCTTAACATATCCTCCAGCGTTTGAATCGTATGCTCGCTTTGACTATCTGTTTGAGGATGATATGTAGTGCTGAAGTTTAATCGAGTGCCTAGGGATTGCTGAAAGCTTTTCCAAAAATGCGATGTATATCTCGTATCCCTATCAGAGATGATAGACACTGGCACTCCGTGAAGAGATACAATCTCGTCCACGTACAGCTGAGCTAACTTATCTGAGCTGTGTGTTTCCTTAATAGGTAAGAAGTGGGCTGACTTGGTTAGTCTATCTACTATAACCCAAATAGTATCATTTCCTCGCTTTATCTTTGGTAACTTAGTGATAAAATCCATAGTTACCATTTCCCACTTACAGGTGGGAAGTTCAGGCTGTTGTAGCAAACCTGACGGCTTCTGGTGTTCTGCTTTAACTCGCGCACGTCAAACATTTGGCCACATAAGTGGCTATAGATTTCTTCAAACCTATCCACCAGTAATTTGCCTTTAAATCCTGATACATCTTATCACTACCAGGATGAACATAATACTTGGAACTATGGGCTTCTTGAAGGATCACGTCCTGAAGTCCTCCATAGATTGGAACCCATATTCGTCCATTCAATCTTAGGATTCCATCCTTGCCATATGATAACTGTTCAGCAATTACTCCCAATTTTTCATTCGGATAGTTAGCTTCTAATACAGCTTCCTTCTGAGCGGCTAACAACCTTTCATTCAAGCTATTCTTCAATTCAATGCTCTTGGCATTGATTCTAATAGGTTTAACTCTTTCTTTTCAGCTCAAGCATCGGCGACCACATTTGCCTTGCCTGGATGATATCGGATTTCATAATCATAATCATTCAGTGTCTCCATCCATCGACGCTGTCTCATGTTCAGATCCTTCTGGTTAAACAGATGCTGAAAGATCTTATGATCAGAATAGATCACACATTTGGTACCATATAAATAATGCCTCCAAAGTTTTAGTGCAAACACAACGACACCCAATTCCAAGTCGTGGGTGGTGTAATTCTTTTCGTGCACCTTTAATTGTCGAGAAGCATAGGCAATGACCTTGCCTCTTTGCATGAGTACACAACCCATTCCAGTGTGTGATGCATCACAATATACTACAAACTCTTCAATTCCTCCAGGTAATGTCAACACAGGTGCATTGCTTAACTTTTGTTTAAGAATATCAAAGGATTCTTGTTGCTTAGGACCCCAATCAAACTTGATATTCTTGCGAGTTAATAAAGTTAGGGGTGCAACAATCCTTGAAAAATTTTCAATAAAACGCCTATAATATCCTGCCAGACCCAAGAAGTTGCGAATCTCTGTGGGCGTCTTTGGCTCTTGCCAATTCATGATAGCTTCAATCTTAGCGGGATCCACCTGGATACCACGCTCACTCACAACATGTCCAAGAAATTGGACTTCACGAAGCCAAAACTCATATTTAGAAAACTTGGCGTAGCTTCTCTTGCTGAAGAAGTTTAAGAATACATCGAAGGTGCTTTTCATGATCGGCCTGGTTCTTCGAATAAATAAGAATGTCATCAATGAAGACGATGACAAACTTGTCTAAATAGGGTTTGCAAACGCGATTCATGAGATCCATGAACGCTGCTGGTGCATTAGTGAGCCCGAAAGGCATCACCAAGAACTCGTAGTGACCATAACGAGTTCTGAATGCAGTCTTATGCACATCTTCATCTCTAACCTTCTGCTGATGGTAACCGGACCTTAAATCAATCTTGGAGAAGTAACTTGCCCCTTGCAGTTGATCAAACAAATCGTCGATCCTGGGCAATGGATATCTGTTCTTGATTGTAACCTTGTTTAGCTCGCAATAATCAATGCATGAACACATTGATCCATCCTTCTTCTTCACAAACAGAATTGGTGCTCCCCAAGGAGATGAGCTAGGCCTAATAAAACCTTTGGCCAACAAATCATCCAGTTGATTTCTTAACTCTTTCATCTCAGTCGGTGCTAACCTGTAAGGTGCTCTTGCAACAGGTGCTGCTCCAAGAATAATGTCAATTCTGAACTCCACTTGCCTATCTGGAGGTAATCCAGGTAGCTCTTCAGGGAAAACTTCTAGATATTCAGAAATGATTCGGTTCATCAATGGTCACTTGTGCCATGTAAATGACACAACCCTTCTTCAAACACCTTGACGCCTTAAGCATAGACACTTGCTTAGGCAACCCATACTGAGTATCTCCTTGTATTGTGAGTGGTTCACCATACGGAGTCTTGATAACCACTTGTTTCTTGTCACAAACAATCTGGGCTGGGTTATGAGATAACCAATCCATGCCTATCACTATGTCGAAACCAACTAGTTTCAAAGGAAGTAAAGATAATGGAAAAGAGTGGTTCCTAATGGATATAAAACATCCATCTAACACGGTTGAAGTAGTTTCTATGGTACCATCGGCCATTCTACTTCATATTTTATGCTTAGGGTTTTAACAGGCAGATTTAATAACTTACAAAATTTATTATCCACAAACGACTTATCTGCACCCGAATCAAACAATACCCTTGCATAAACATCATTGATAAGAAAGGTACCTATTATCACGTTGTCATTTTGAATCGCTTCTTGTGCATTCATTTGAAAGACCCGAGCATTGGTCTTCTTACCTTCTTCAGGTTTCTTTGCATATTTTGGGCAGTTAGTCTTAATATGCCCCTTCTCGTTGCAACCATAACAGGTCACGTCCTTCAACTTCTTGCAATCCAAAGTCTTATGTTCTTTGGACTTGCAGATCCCACATCCAATCGGCTTTGATTGCGACTGTGACTTTGATTCAAACCTGCATTTTCCAAAATGATGCTTCTGGCAGGTTTTGCATTTAGGCTTCTCATCTGTTTGCTGATTACCCTTGTTAGACCCATAATTCTTCTTGTGGTCTGAGTTCCCCCTATGTTTCTTATCAGAACGATGTGAGTTCTCATCCTCACGTTTCCTTTTTCCTTCATTGGAACTCTTAAGCGATCTCTGCCTAACCCGACCGAGAGTAAGGGATAATGACAAATCAGCCATTGACCTAAAAGTGGTGGGTCTAGACGCTTTCACACTTGCCTTGATTTCTGGGGCTAGTCCCCCAATAAAACGAGCTATGCGTTTTGGTTCCGGTGTAACCAAGTATGGAACCAATCGTGACATGGTATTGAAACTGGTAAGGTACGCCTGACAGTCTAAGTTCTTCATGACCAAGGTCAAGAATTCAGTCTCAATTTTCTCAACTTCATGTTGAGGACAGAAATTCTCTTTGATTAAAGCAACAAACTGATCCCATGTCAGATTATACGAGATCTTCCCAGTAGCTTGGATCAATGACCTCCACCAAGCTAGAGCTTCTCCTTTAAACGATTGTGACACAAACTTCACAATATCTTGCTCTGCACAACCATTAATATCGACCACAGTGTCCATCTCATCGAGCCAGGTCATACAATCGATGGCTCCTTTCTTCCCTGTAAAGTCTCTAGGCTTGCAGGAGACAAAATATTTATAAGAACAGGTCTTAACACGGGGCTCTTGATTGAGCACAACTTTCTTAGACGGGACACTCCTCTGGTTTGATGAATGATGAGATTCACTCTTGCGAGCTGTATGAGTCTTGGAGGGTGGTTTTGAATGTGGTACAGACTAAGTTCTAACGCGAGTTCCACTCGATTCATTAAATTGTCTGTCAAGAGCTCGAGTAACGGCATTATCTATTATTGCCTGCAATTCTGCGCCCGCTACATTAACTCTGGTAGTATCATGATTTTCCCTTGGGTGACTGTTGACTTCATCTAACCCAGCCATGTATTTTGATTGCTACATAAATATTGACAAAGATTTATTCAGAAGTCTATTATGGAATTGTCTTTTATGGCAATTCATTAACCATGGTAACCATAAACCATATTGGTTAATTTAATTTATTTAAATTTTTATTATATTTTATCCCAGTTATAAACTATTAAGGATAATAGGGTGGCATACAGAAGGCCTAGTCACAAGGACAATTTTCATTCTTAAGCTACGATCTTATAGAATCAAGGCATTTAGGTTTGAACATAGTTCATTACCTTTTCTTGACAGGGAGCCGTGGACTACAACTGTCTTTTGTCTTATATGACAATGAATATGGCCCGTAGGCATTACATCACTAATGGATGTTTAAATAATAAATAAAGGTAAGGAATTGGAAGAATCCAATATAAGGATGGCTTGTGTGATTTTATCAAATCACATTTTCCAGGAGTGTTAACATGTTTTCAGATGTTAACAAGGATTTGAATCTTAATAAGGATCTACCATCATGGCCCTGTCTTAAAATGACACATGGGCTAGGTTTTGCCTTTAAGATTTTGTTTAATATATAATGGCAGATTAATTATAAAAAGGAATGATATTTTTATTTATTTCATATATTATACTCATGCATATAATGATAAAATAAAATTTTAAAAATTTAAAACATTCCACTAAATTTAAAAAGAAGTACATAGGTGCCCTAAACGGGACTTTAACAGAAATAACTTGCCCACGCAGGGGCTAAACAGAAAATACAAGTCCTCGCAGGGACTGGTTACATAAATAGATGTCCACACAGGGACTTAATTGAAATTAAAAATTACAAAACAAATAAAATAAGGAATTTCAATAATCCCTTCTATTCTTCCCCTTGATTAAATCAGCCAATCCCTTAAGTAGACCCCGGCGGCTTCTACGCTCCCTCTAAACATCCCGCTCCACCTGGTTCAGCCTTTGAATGATCTCCTGCTGCTGCGGTGGTTGGACAAGTGGCGGCTGCGGCTGAAGAGTTGGTGGGTATTGATACCCATAAGCTGGGTATCCAGTCTTGTAGTAATTGTAGCCAGAGTGGCCTGGCTGCTCAAAAGGGTTATACACTGCTGCACCAGCGTAAGAAGGTATTGGGTTATCAAAACCCACATGTGGAGGTGGTGGTGCGACTGGCGCAGAGTCCACCTTAGAAACTGGGTTTGAAGGCCCACCCATCTGCGGGTCTTCATACAGTGGCGGGTAGTGACTGCCACTGGAGTGTTGGGGGGTGCTGAAGTGGAATCCCCCTCGCACGGACATCCGTGCTCCTTATCTTCTCCGCCTCGGTGGCTTCGGAGGCGGTTGCTGCTCTGGCGGCGGTGGTGGTGGTGGAGTAACCGCCTGGAAACGTGAATCCTCAGAGGGATCCTGCTGCTGCTGAGGTGGGTTAAAAGGGGGAGTGAACTCCCAAGGGTATAAGTTAAAAGTTTTTACTTGAGCAAAATATACAAATTTATCTCAGCCGTATATAATCAGCAAGTGCAAATATCTTTTACTGGGCTCCTAAATCTGGAACGAAAGTTTTAATAACCTATTAGATTCCTAACGGGTCTTACTTAAGTTTAAACTTAGGCCGGTCAGTTTTAAAGAAAGATATACGGTTCAAAACGCAAGATTAAGCGAAGATCGAATTAGAATGTGATTTAGACCCGAAAAGTATGAAGACTTGTATAATATGGGTAAACTAATCACATTATGGATTTTGAAGTGAAAATGATAAGGTTTGACCCGTGTCGGTCAATTTATGCAAACTAGTCACATAAACCGTACCGAACGCGAAAAATGCATAACGGGTAACCAAATGAGTCATGTACAGGTTTCACAAGTTAATATGCCTTAGTTATGTTGTGATATCAGTAGGATACCTTCCATTATGCCCAAAACGGATTTAAAACCAATTTAAGCCCCATAGGGGTATTTTGGTCATTTTTAAGCTTATAAAAGAGGTTAAATAATAACCTGAGGTTCTGGTCTAAACTGATCAGTATAAATATTTATTTTAGTGAGTTATATCAGTAGGGTATTGCATATATGTGAAATTTATTATTTATGACCAAACTATGCACCGTAAGGGCATTTTGGTCATTTCACATAAGCTTTAAGGTCAATTTTGGAAATCTGAGTTTAAAACTTTTAATGGGTCTTAAATGTTAAACATAGTTTTAAGTTTAACCCATACTATGTGTTTAAAACGCGTAAAAGGTCGGTTTTAGGCAATTTTTAGGTTAAAATAGGAAAGCTGAGATTTTTATCGGTCCAAAAGGCATAAAATATTTTATTTAACATATGAAATCAGTAGAAAAAGATTTGGTATCAAAATGTTATGTAAAACTCATTTTATTAGTAAAAATGGTATAACCGTCAATTACCGAATCAAAGCAAGAACCCTATGTTATGATCAGTTTAAAATTCAACAAAAATCTTCAAAAATCCCAAAATATTATTTTACATCAGTGGGTAAAAGGTTTGGTGTCAAAATTTGAGTTTAAGTGGGTTTTATGCTAAAAATGCCGTTTAATTAATAAAAAGGCTTCAATTTACGATATCGAGCATAACTCCTAATTTAGACCCTAAACTGATGTCAAATTTTTTTGGACATGTTTATAAATCAGTAATAAAGGTTTTTTTCCTCTCATATTTTCAAAAATCTCGTTTTAATATAAAAAGGGCATAATGGTCAACTTTTAAGCAATTAACGGAAACTTGCAATGAACTAGGATTTCTAAGGAACCAAGTTGTATAACCTCAAAGGGTTATACTAACCTATATTATGGTCCTAAAGGAACCCTAAGGCATATCTAAAATAAGCTAAATCGGGTCAGAACTGAAAGTCAAAGCAAAAGTCTACTTTTGCGACTTTCGGTTCCGAACCGAGCCTAAACTCATAATTGTCGGGTTGAACATGCTTAGACATGTTCTTACATTATTTACCAAGTTATTTTAGTATTAAAGCATGTTCCATAACTTCTACATTATTAGTTATGAATTTATTTGTAAAAATAGCTTCTGTTGACTTTTTAATATTAAGTTTGACCCGACAATTGACCAAGTTAGAGTGATAATCAGTGGGTGCCCTTTTAAGGGTTTATTACCCACTTAATTACCAACTCATAGCCACTTTCAATTCGAATAATGGCTGGAACATTAGTGATTAATCAATAAGTCAAAGCTTAATTACGACGGCTTTGACTTTTGGTCATTAAACTAATAAAACTTGAACTAAAGAAGCTAAGAATGCTTACAAGGACTCTTAGCACGAATTTGGAACTGAAGAAAACTTCTTAGAGCTCCAAGGGACTCCATAGAATGAGTTTGAATGAGAATTTGTGAGTTGAGCAAATGAACTAGCAAACAACAAGTGCTTATATAGCCAAATATACTTCACAAGATCACTCCACATAACTCTACAAATGATTCCTGATGATTCCAGGTGTCCCCTGTGCATGTAATACTGTTAGCTCAGACCCTGGTATCAAGAAATGGCATGCAAAGGCGGTGGAAACTGATTAACCTGCAGCTGTGCAGATTTTTCTGCATCTGGGCCTTCTACGCGGGCCACGTAAGATTCTTAAAGAGTCTACGCGGGCCGCGTAGACCTTCTGATCCGGTAAAAACTTGTGCAACTTTGCAATTTCAGTCCCTGCTCCATTTAAACTTTATTTAAGTTTCATTTATTGTACTTAGGACCCCCATAGTTAACTTTTAAGGGCCTTGGGTCATAAACTAATTCCGTTAAGCTCCCGGTTACTTGTACGGTCACCCGAAAAGTCTTGTTTTCTTCGAAACTTCACAAAATTAATATCCGGCATTTTCGAGATCAAAATATACAATTATTAGAATGTTTTTGGGATTGTCAAAAGGTCACTCAGAGGTTACTTTTAACATGTTGACACTTTTAACCCCTATGTTTCATAAGATCCTTATTTTGAGCACAAACGACTTTCCAAGTTCGATAAATTATTCGTTAAAGAATACGAACGTCGTGTGAGGTCAATCAGAGGCACAAGAATGGCATGTTGACACTTTGGATCCCTTTTATTAACATATTTACATTGTTTGACAATTTTAGTCCCTCCAGATCAATCCATTACACGTCTAAAGTCCATGTCTCGTGTCTTTATTATATTGGTCGTGATTTTACGGGGTGTTACAGAAGATCGACTTAAGGTTGGGGTATCATCAGTTAAAAGTAAAAGAAGAGGATATACCCAAAACAGCATTCCGAACGCGTTATGGACATTATGAGTTTTTAGTAATGTCTTTTGGATTAACTAATGCACCTGCGGCTTTCATGGATCTTATGAACCGCGTCTGCAAGCCAATGCTAGATAAGTCGGTAATTGTTTTCATCGATGACATTCTGGTGTATTCAAAAAGCGAATCAGATCATGAATGTTATTTGCGTGAAGTACTTGAAACGCTTAGGCGTGAAAGACTTTATGCAAAGTTTTCAAAATGTGCCTTTTGGCTATGTGAAGTACAGTTTCTAGGGCATGTTATTAGTGCTAAGGGAGTTTCGGTAGATCCGTCCAAAATAGAAGCTGTGTCGAAATGGAAACCTCCAAAGAATCCATCGGAGATTAGGAGTTTTCTAGGTCTTGTGGGTTATTATCGGAGATTTATACAAGATTTCTCCAAGATCGCAACTCCATTAACTAAATTGACCCGTAAAGAGGAGAAGTTTGTATGGGGTAGTGCACAAGAAGATGCCTTCCGTATCCTTAAAGAAAGATTGACCAGTGCCCCGGTACTAACGTTACCAGATGGGATAGAAGACATGGTTATTTATTCAGACGCATCCCAGCTTGGTCTTGGGTGTGTACTTATGCAGCGAAGAAAAGTGATCGCGCATGCTTCCAGACAATTAAAGATTCATGAAAATAAATATCCGACACATGATCTGGAATTGGCGGCGGTAGTCTTTGCCTTAAAAATATGGAGGCATTATTTATATGGTGTGAAATGCACTATTTTCACTGATCATAAAAGTCTCAAGTACTTCTTTGATCAAAAGGAGTTAAATATGAGACAACGACGTTAGTTAGAGACGGTGAAGGATTATGACTGTGAAATCCATTATCATCCCGGAAAAGCTAACATAGTGGCAGATGCACTAAGTAGGAAAGAAGAATATTCACCTATTCGGGTGCAGTCGATGCAGTTAATCGTGACCTCAGGGTTACTTGAACGAATCAAGGAGGCGCAAACGGAAGCTGTAAAAGAAGAAAATGTGAAGAAGGAAAGAATAGCGGGTCAGCTTAAAGACTTGCAAGATAATAGTAATGGATTGAAAACTCGTTTCGATCGAATCTGGGTTCCAAACACTTGCAATGTTAAAATTCTTCTTCTTGACGAAGCCCATAAGTCTCGCTATTCTATTCATCCGGGAGCTACTAAGATGTACAAAGACTTGAAACAAAATTATTGGTGGCCTGGAATGAAGCGGGACATCGTGAAGTATGTGGAAAAATGCTTAACTTGCTTGCAAGTAAAAGCAGAATACCAGAAGCCTTACGGTAAACTTCAGCCGTTGGACATTCCGGTGTGAAAATGGGAACATATTACGATGGATCTGTTAACTAAACTACCAAGAACATCGCGTGGATTTGATGCTATATGGGTAGTAGTTGACAGATTGACCAAGAGTGCTCATTTTATTCCAATTCGGGAAACATACACGTCTGAGAAGATGTCGGAAGTATACACAAATGAAATTATATCTCATCATGGGGTACCAGTGTGACAACCCGAGTTTCCAAGGTTTTTACTTGACACATTACTCGTTTCGTGATTTGTTTTTGTAATTCCTTGCACTATAACTTGCTCACGTCTGGCATATGTGGATGTGATTATTTTAAATATTAAATTGTGAACTATGTGTTGTGTGTTAGTTAATAAATAAAATTTGAATATGTGATAGAAATTATCAACCTTCACCACCCACACACACATGACGAAGCTTGAAAGCTTCGCCACAACAACCACTCGAGGAAGGTTAACCTTCCTCAAAACTGAAGACACCTGAAGCTAAACCTTCGTCACCCTCATACTTGACGAAGCTTAACCTTCCCCACCCACATACTCGGCGAACTTGAAACCTTCGTCAGACACGGGCTTTGGCCCAAGACTGTTCGGCCGGCCCAATCACATTTACGTTATATCTTGTGAGATCGCTTAGGGTAGAACACTTTTAGAAAACCCTAAACTACTCTTCTCCTGTGCGACGACAACTACAACATTGGAGCCTTTCTTCGCGATCAATCCATTAGTTTTTCTTTTCCGGTTAGTGTTTAATCCGCACATGATTGGTTGTTTGATATTATCGTTAATTGTGTGTTTTAAATCATGACCCCGTGATACTAGGTTATCGAATACGGTTTCGCATGTAAATGGTTTGATGTTTCTGTCATGATTCATGTATAATAGATCTTATGTGATGAAAGCTGTTGTTTAGGCCACTGTTCGTGCATTAGTTAATGCTTGATGATCATATTGTTTGGGTGTCCCATGATTTTGTATTACTGCTTGGTATGTGTGGGTGATCTGGGGTAGTATAATTCATGGTTAAGATGATGTTATGATTGATGATGCGAACTGTTAATTGAATAATTAAAAGTGCTTGTATGAATTGTTATGATTAAGCAAATGGTTGTTGTAGCCTTCGTAACTATTAGAATGTATTAGGGTTCCTGTGTTCTGTAACTGATGACGATGATCATGCTTACCTGGGGAACCTTCAGTTAAGGAAGGTTAAGGTTCCTCGTGAGGAAGGTTAAGGTTCCTCGTGAGGAGGGTTAAGGTTCCTCGTGAGGAAGGTTAAGGTTCCTCATGAAACTTGTAAGTACTTAAGGTTCCTCGTGAAACTTATAAGTAACAGTAGTTAAGTATGTTAACTCTGTTAGTGTGATAACTCTGTTAGTGTGATAACTCTGTTAGTGTGATAACTTTGTTAGTATGTTAACTCTGTTAGTGTGTTAACTCTGTTAGTGTGATAACTCTGTTAGTGTGATAACTCTGTTAGTGTGATAACTTTGTTAGTGTGATAACTCTGTTAGTGTGATAACTTTGTTAGTATGATAATTCTGTTGGTATGATTAACTCTGTTAGAATGTTAACTCTATTAGTATGTTAACTAATAACCCATGTTAAGAATAGACTGAAAACTCAACTATGTGAAACACGAATTATATTAACATGAGATAACTGTTATGTGTTACTTGATAATGATTGCTTAAGCACACTTTGGGACATAGATTGCATGTGGATAGTTACGACCTTAAACTGATTGTATCTATACGTATACACTATAGGCTTTGACTGAATAAATTGAACGTGTAGTTAAGCATACCGAGCAAACCGAGGTGAGTTCACACTCTTTCTAAGGCATGGGATTCCCAAGGGTTGGGAATGGGTTAAAGAACTAAAACGGAAACTACATATTCTCCTTGGGTAGGATATGTACGGCAATCCTCCATGGGTAGGATGCCAAGATTAAACCTCGCGTATTCTCCTTGGGTAGGATACGTACGTTCGTCCTCCTTGGGTAGGACAACAAGATTAAACATAATGGACCAAAACTCTATCATAAGTCCCTCATTTTATATCGACTTAATCGCCGAGGCCGATGGCGAGCGAGTCATTAGTTAATAGCGCTATTAGGTTTAACAAACCTCACACCGTGCCGGTAGGACGGGCGTGTACTAATGGACTAAGGCAAAGGGTCAATGATGATAGACATTGACTTAGGGCACAACTTACTTTCGTTAGTAGTCGATATGGTAACGGTCTAGTAATTCACATGGGAAGCCCCCACTAATTATTGAAATGGTTTGGGAAACAAGGATACTGATTAATACGTGGTTTACGAAACAAACTTATGATTATTGAAACGAACGCAATAACTAAACAACCAACTGTGAACTCGCTCAACTTTGTTGTTGACTCGTTGTTACATGCCTTGCAGGACGTTAGGTATTCATGGAGCTTGCACAGGGAGGCGCGATCGTTGTGGAACATGGACAGTGTGTACCATGTTAAAACATTTACATTGTTTCGAACTTAATACTTATGTTTGGGTTTTACGTTTATGCTTCCGCTGAACACTTTAACTATGCTTTTGATTTGAACACCTTTCATATTGTGTGGTTGAACTTTATTTATTACTTACAATGTTCAATATGATTGGTGGCTTGATCCTGGTCAGTCACGCCTCCAAGCGGTGATACTCCGCATGTGGATTTTGGGGGTGTGACAGATTGGTATCAGAGCCATTGGTTATAGTGAACTTGGTTTTAAAAAAAGGGGAAAAAGCTTTTTCATAAAACCAGACTATAACCTGTACAGTGCTCAACGATCCACAACGACGCTTCGCTCCACGTGCAAGGCTCAACACCATAGGTGATATGATTTATGTTTATATTACCTACTTGTTAGTTACATGGTATATTGTGCATGGCATGCTTGGGTTAACGTAACAACTATTGTTAGACCCTCATTGTGTGCTTACTCTCTTCTGTCATCGCATTTTCACGACACCTTTCTCACTCATGTTTCCTTTGATATGAAGATCATGGGTGGACGTGTTTACCTAACTCAAGCCCAGCTGACGGCTTTGATCAATGAACTAGTTACTGCAGCACTCGCAGCCGCTCAGGTAGGAGGTATAACCTGCCATTGAAACTTACTCTAGGATCTTTAGATCCTACTCTCGTAAACCAACACTTATGCTTAACTTTGTCTCTTCTCACACCCACGACAGGTCAACATGCTCAGCCTCCTGTGTGTACTTTCAAAACTTTTATGGACTGCCGACCTACTACTTTCAGCGGCACTGAAGGAGCCGTAGGCCTCCTCCATTGGTTCGAGAAGCTCGAATCAGTATTCGAAATGTGTGAATGTCCAGTGGCACGAAGGGTGAAGTATGCCACTGGTACTCTTGAAGGCGCAGCGCTTACGTGGTGGAATGGTCAAGTCCAGATGCTTGGGTTGGCGACTGCTAATGCCACCCCATGGAACGATTTCAAAGAATTGATCAAGCGAGAGTACTGCAATCGTGACGACATCCACAAGTTGGAAGTGGAGCTCTATAACCTAAAAATGACTGGGTCAGAAATCGAGGCATACACAAAGAGGTCAAATGAGTTGGCAGGGTTATGTCCAACTATGGTGGATCCTCCCATCAAGCGTATCGAACTGTATCTTAAGGGTCTGGTTCCAGAAATTCAAAGTCATGTGACCGCAGCTAACCTCGCTACAATCCAGGATGTTATTCGTCTGGCTCATCGTCTCACAGACCAGGCAGTGGAACAGAACAGGCTGCCGAAACGCATCAGTGCTACTACTACCTCTGCTACTCCCAGTGATAACAAGCGAAAGTGGGATGGAGCCTCCAGCAAGGGTTCAACTTCAGTTCAGTCTCAGGCTCAGCAGCGAAAGACTGATGACTACCAGAGTCCTGGTCAGCAATCTTCTGGTAGTCAAGGGTAGGGTGGATATCGAGGAAACCACCCTAAGTGCAATAGATGCAACAGACACCACAGTGGTCAGTGCAACAAGGGTCGATGTCAGAGGTGTCTCAAGATGGGTCATGAAGCTAAGGATTGCAGGAGCTCACGACCTGTAAATCAAAATCGCCAACAGCAACCACCAACCCTACAGAACCAGCAGCAACAGCAGGGTAACAGGGGATGCTTTCAGTGTGGCGCTAAAGGCCACTTCAAGAGAAACTGTCCTCAGCTGAACCAAAATTAGAACAGCAATAACCAGGGGAACGGGAACAACAATGGGGGAAACAATGATGGCAATGGTGCCAGGGGTCGAGCATTCGTGATTGGTCAGGGTGACGCAAGGAATGATCCTAACGTGGTGATGGGTAAGTTTCTTCTCGACGACTTCTTTGTTACTGTTTTATTTGATTCGGGTGTTGATACCAGTTATGTGTCTCTAAAAGTTAGTCAAATGCTTAAACGCACACCAACACTTTTGAACACCAAGCATGTCGTAGAGTTAGCAAATGGTAAAAGTTTAGAGGCCACACATATAGTTAAGGGTTGTAACCTCGTCTTAGCTGGTCAGATCTTCTCTATCAATCTCATTCCTATAGTTTTGGGTAGTTTCGACATCGTCATTGGGATGGATTGATTATCTCAACAGCAAGCAGAGATCCTTTGCAAAGAGAAGATCGTCCGTATTCCCCATTCTAGTAAAGAACCTCTCGTGATTCAAGGCGACAAGAGTGGTGCTGTTGTGGGCATCATCTCCTTCCTTAAGGCCCAGAAGTGTTTGCGAAAGGGCCACACCGCTATTTTAGCACTCATTACTGACGCATCAACGAAAGAGAAGAAGATAGAGGATATTCCAGTTGTACGCGACTTCCCTCAAGTGTTTCCTGAGGAATTACCTGGTCTACCGCCTCATCGCCAGGTTGAATTTCAAATCGAACTAGCTCCTGGAGCAGCACCAATAGCTCGTGCACCTTATCGTTTAGCTCCATTAGAACTTGAAGAACTGTCCAAACAACTACAAGAGCTCTTGGACAAGGGTTTTATTCGTCCTAGCTCTTCGCCTTGGGGAGCTCCAGTGTTATTCGTGAAAAAGAAAGACGGTACCTTCAGAATGTGTATTGACTACCGCGAACTCAACAAGGTGACCGTGAAAAATCGCTATCCTCTTCCACGCATTGATGACTTATTCGACCAGTTGCAGGGGTCGAGTTTCTATTCGAAGATTGATTTGAGATCAGGCTACCATCAACTGAGAGTCCGAGACGAGGACATCTCCAAGACAGCACTCAGAACTCGTTACGGCCACCACGAGTTTCTGGTCATGCCATTCGGGTTAACAAACGCACCTGCGGTTTTCATGGATCTTATGAACCGAGTGTGCAAACCATACCTGGATAAGTTCGTTATTGTTTTTATTGATGACATCCTGATCTACTCTAAGAGTCAGGAGGAACACGAGCAACACCTGCGACTTATCTTGGAACTTCTACGAACAGAGCAACTTTATGCTAAGTTTTCCAAATGCGACTTCTGGCTTCGAGAAGTCCATTTATTAGGCCACGTGGTAAACGGGAATGGGATTCACGTTGATCCATCCAAAGTCGACTCGATCAAGAACTGGCCTGTACCTCGTACACCAACAGAAATTCGCCAATTCTTGGGTTTGGCGGGATACTACAGAAGATTCATCAAGGATTTCTCCAAGATCGCGCAACCTCTCACTTCATTAACTCAGAAGGGTGTCACCTATCGTTGGGGAGATGCACAGGAATCTGCATTTCGACACTTAAAGGATAGACTTTGTAGCGCACCAATTCTCTCATTGCCAGAGGGCACAGACGATTTCGTGGTTTATTGTGACGCGTCAATTCAGGGTCTTGGTTGTGTGTTAATGCAACGGGATAAATTCATTGCTTATGCATCGCGCCAACTCAAAATTCACGAAAGGAATTACACTACACACGACCTGGAGCTGGGAGCAGTTGTTTTCGTGCTTAAGATATGGAGACATTACCTGTACGGTACCAAGTGCACCATCTACACCGATCACAGGAGTCTCGAGCATATCTTCAAGCAAAAGGAGTTGAACATGCGGCAACGTCGATGGGTCGAGCAATTGAATGACTACGAATGCGCAATCAAGTACCACCCGGGCAAAGCTAATGTTGTGGCCGACGCCCTCAGTCGAAAGGATACTACACCTAAGCGTGTGCGAGCGTTACAACTCACCATCCAATCTGGTCTTCCTTCCCAGATACGAGATGCTCAGGTAGAAGCATTGAAACCAGAAAACGTCAGGGCTGAAGCCCTACGCGGCTCAAGGAAATGGTTAGAACAAAAGGAAGACGACGCCTACTATGTAACAGGACGCATCTGGGTCCCACTATATGGAAACTTACGCGAGCTTTTAATGGATGAAGCACATAAGTCTTGTTACTCAGCACATCCTGGTTCGGATAAGATGTACCACGACTTAAAGACTACATACTGGTGGCCTAGCATGAAAGCCCACATAGCAACTTATGTCAGCAAATGTTTGACTTGTGCGAGAGTCAAGACCGAATATCAGAAACCATCAGGCCTACTCCAACAACCAGAGATCCTGACCTGGAAATAGGAGCAAATTTCCATGGATTTCGTTACTGGCCTGCCTAGGTCCCAACGGGGAAACGATACTATTTGGGTGATCGTGGATCGACTCACAAAGTCTGCACACTTCTTAGCTATCAAGGAAACGGATAAATTCTCCACTCTAGCAGACGTTTATCTTAAGGAAGTTGTCTCAAGGCACGGGGTGCCAACCTCTATTATTTCCGATCGTGATGCACGTTTTACTTTAGAATTATGGCAGGCAATGCACAAATCTTTTGGCTCTCGATTAGACACGAGCACAGCTTATCACCCACAAACGGATGGGCAGTCTGAACGCACCATCCAAACTCTTGAAGACATGCTTCGTGCATGTGTAATCGATTTTGGCAACGGCTGGGAAAAACACCTTTCGATCCCTTTTATTAACATATTTACATTGTTTGACAATTTTAGTCCCTCCATATCAATCCATTACACGTTTAAAGTCCATGTCACGTGTCTTCATTATATTGGTCGTGATTTTACGGGGTGTTACAGAAGATCGACTTAAGGTCGGGGTATCATCAGTTAAAAGTAAAAGAAGAGGATATACCCAAAACAGCATTCCGAACGCGTTATGGACATTATGAGTTTTTAGTAATGTCTTTTGGATTAACTAATGCACCTGCGGCTTTCATGGATCTTATGAACCGCGTCTGCAAGCCAATGCTAGATAAGTCGGTAATTGTTTTCATCGACAACATTCTGGTGTATTCAAAAAACGAATCGGATCATGAATGTTATTTGCGTGAAGTACTTGAAACGCTTAGGCGTGAAAGACTTTATGCAAAGTTTTCAAAATGTGCCTTTTGGCTACGTGAAGTACAGTTTCTAGGGCATGTTATTAGTGCTCAGGGAGTTTCGGTAGATCCGTCCAAAATAGAAGTTGTGTCGAAATGGAAACCTCCAAAGAATCCATCGGAGATTAGGAGTTTTCTAGGTCTTGTGGGTTATTATCGGATATTTATACAAGATTTCTCCAAGATCGCAACTCCATTAACTAAATTGACCCGTAAAGAGGAGAAGTTTGTATGGGGTAGTGCACAAGAAGATGCCTTCCGTATCCTTAAAGAAAGATTGACCAGTGCCCCGGTACTAACGTTACCGGATGGGATAGAAGACATGGTTATTTATTCAGACGCATCCCAGCTTGGTCTTGGGTGTGTACTTATGCAGCGAGGAAAAGTGATCGCGTATGCTTCCAGACAATTAAAGATTCATGAAAAGAAATATCCGACACATGATCTGGAATTGGCGGCGGTAGTCTTTGCCTTAAAAATATGGAGGCATTATTTATATGGTGTGAAATGCACTATTTTCACTGATCATAAAAGTCTCAAGTACTTCTTTGATCATAAGGAGTTAAATATGAGACAACGACGTTGGTTAGAGATGGTGAAGGATTATGACTGTGAAATCCATTATCATCCCGGAAAAGCTAACATAGTGGCAGATGCACTAAGTAGGAAAGAATAATATTCACCTATTCGAGTGCAGTCGATGCAGTTAATCGTGACCTCAGGGTTACTTGAACGAATCTAGGAGGCGCAAACGGAAGCTGTAAAAGAAGAAAATGTGAAGAAGGAAAGAATAGGGGGTCAGCTTAAAGACTTGCAAGATAATAGTAATGGATTGAAAACCCGTTTCGATCGAATCTGGGTTCCAAACACTTGCAATGTTAAAATTCTTCTTCTTGACGAAGCCCATAAGTCTCGCTATTCTATTCATCCGGGAGCTACTAAGATGTACAAAGACTTGAAACAAAATTATTGGTGGCCTGGAATGAAGCGGGACATCGTGAAGTATGTGGAAAAATGCTTAACTTGCTTGCAAGTAAAAGCAGAATACCAGAAGCCTTACGGTAAACTTCAGCCGTTGGACATTCCGATGTGGAAATGGGAACATATTACGATTGATCTGTTAACTAAACTACCAAGAACATCGCGTGGATTTGATGCTATATGGGTAGTAGTAGACAGATTGACCAAGAGTGCTCATTTTATTCCAATTCGGGAAACATACACTTCTGAGAAGATGTCGGAAGTATAAACAAATGAAATTATATCTCATCATGGGGTACCAGTGTGATAACCCGAGTTTCCAAGGTTTTTACTTGACACATTACTCGTTTCGTGATTTGTTTTTGTAATTCCTTGCACTATAACTTGCTCATGTCTGGCATATGTGGATGTGATTATTTTAAATATTAAATTGTGAACTATGTGTTATGTGTTAGTTAATAAATAAAATTTGAATATGTGATAGAAATTATCAACCTTCACCACCCACACACACATGACGAAGCTTGAAAGCTTCGCCACAACAACCACTCGAGGAAGGTTAACCTTCCTCAAAACTGAAGACACCTGAAGCTAAACCTTCGTCACCCTCATACTTGACGAAGCTTAACCTTCCCCACCCACATACTCGGCGAACTTGAAACCTTCGTCGGACACGGGATTTGGCCCAAGACTGTTCGGCCGGCCCAATCACATTTACGTTATATCTTGTGAGATCGCTTAGGGTAGAACACTTTTAGAAAACCCTAAACTACTCTTCTCCTGTGCGACGACAACTACAACATTGGAGCCTTTCTTCGCGATTAATCCACTAGTTTTTCTTTTCCGGTTAGTGTTTAATCCGCACATGATTGGTTGTTTGATATTATCGTTAATTGTGTGTTTTAAATCATGACTCCGTGATACTAGGTTATCGAATACGGTTCCGCATGTAAATGGTTTGATGTTTCTGTCATGATTCATGTATAATAGATCTTAAGTGATGAAAGCTGTTGTTTAGGCCATTGTTCATGCATTAGTTAATGCTTGATGATCATATTGTTTGGGTGTCCCAGGATTTTGTATTACTGCTTGGTATGTGTGGGTGATCTGGGGTAGTATAATTCGTGGTTAAGATGATGTTATGATTGATGATGCGAACTGTTAATTGAATAATTAAAAGTGCTTGTATGAATTGTTATGATTAAGCAAATGGTTGTTGTAGCCGTCGTAACTGTTAGAATGTATTAGGGTTCCTGTGTTCTGTAACTGATGACGATGATCATGCTTACCTGGGGAACCTTCAGTTGAGGAAGGTTAAGGTTCCTCCATGGGTAGGATGCCAAGATTAAACCTCGCGTATTCTCCTTGGGTAGGATACGTACGTTCGTCCTCCTTGGGTAGGAAAACAAGATTAAACATACTGGACCAAAACTCTATCATAAGTCCCTCATTTTATATCGACTTAATCGCCGAGGCCGATGGCGAGCGGGTCATTAGTTAATAGCGCTATTAGGTTTAACAAACCTCACACCGTGCCGGTAGGACGGGCGTGTACTAATGGACTAGGGCAAAGGGTCAATGATGATAGACATTGACTTAGGGCACAACTTACTTTCGTTAGTAGTCGATATGGTAACGGTCTAGTAATTCACATGGGAAGCCCCCACTAATTATTGAAATGGTTTGGGAAACAAGGATACTGATTAATACGTGGTTTACGAAACAAACTTAAGATTTTTGAAACGAACGCAATAACTAAACAACCAACTGTGAACTCGCTCAACTTTGTTGTTGACTCGTTGTAACATGCCTTGCAGGTCGTTAGGTATTCATGGAGATTGCACAGGGAGGCGCGATCGTTGTGGGACATGGACAGTGTGTACCATGTTAAAACAATTACATTGTTTCGAACTTAATACTTATGTTTGGGTTTTACGTTTATGCTTTCGTTGAACACTTTAACTATGCTTTTGATTTGAACACCTTTCATATTGTGTGGTTGAACTTTATTTATTACTTACAATGTTCAATATGATTGGTGGCTTGATCCTGGTCAGTCACGCCTCCAAGCGGTGATACTCCGCATGTGGATTTTGGGGGTGTGACAACCAGTGTCTACCGTATCGGATAGAGATACACGCTTTACTTCCATTTTTTGGCGCGATTTTCAAGAAAGGATGGGTACTAAGTTATTCATTAGTACCGCATATCATCCGTAGACCGATGGGCAGAGTGAAAGAACTATTCAGACACTCGAAGACATGCTACGAGCATGTATTATCGATTTTGGCAGTAGCTGGGATATCTATCTACCACTAGCTGAATTTTCATATAATAACAGTTACCATTCCAGTATTGGAATGGCCCCGTATGAAATGCTTTATGGCAGAAAGTGTCGAACCCCGGTATGTTGGGGTGAAGTGGGTCCACGAGAATTGGCTCAAAAGGATATAGTCAGGATTACTAATGAAAATATTGAAGTGATCCGGGCTCATTTGAAAGCAGCTCAAGATCGGCAAAAATCCTACTCGGATAAAAGACGAAGACCAATTGAATTTCAGGTGGGTGATATGGTTATGCTTAAAGTATCTCCGTGGAAAGGGGTTATTCGATTTTGAAAACGGGGAAAAATGAGTCCAAGATTTATTGGGCCATTCAAAATCACAGAGTGTGTCGGTAAGGTAGCATACTGACTAGAATTGCCAGAAGAGTTGAGCGGTATTCATAGCACTTTCCATGTTTCACACTTACGGAAGTGCTTAGCTGATGAAACAACTTATGTAAGCTATGACGACATCGCAATTGATGATAAATTGAATTATGTCGTAAAGCCTATCGAAATTCTTGATCGCAAGGTCAAAAGCTTAAGGCATAAAGAGATTAATCAAGTTAAAGTCAAATGGGAACACCGGAAGTGATCGGACACCACTTGGGAGTCCGAAGAAGAAATGAGACGCTTATACCCTTCCTTATTCGGTACGTATTCTGATTTCGAGGACGAAATCCTTTTTAAGGGGGGTAGACTTGTAACACCCCTAAATTTATTAAATTATATATGCCGTTATACTATAATGAGAATCGAAACTAGGAATAATTAACCTAGTTAAATTCTAAATAGAAAAGATGGGGAAATCAAAGAATTATAACCATTGTGTTAACTTAGAAACTTGAGGGACCAATTGTGTAATTCTGGAAAGATGAGTGTAGAATCCTGGATAAACATCAATATACACACCTTGTTTGTATCCCCTGTTCGATCGAAACCCCATGAGCGACCCCAAGTTTCCCCAAAACCCTAATTCACTCAAAACTACTTCAAATCCAAGCAAGAATTCAATCAGGAGTTAAAATAAGCTAGAATCTCGATCACTATCACTAGGGGATCGAAAGGTATTCTTAATTTTTGAATTATGAAGATGTTTTTATGATTTTGAATTCTTGTAACAGAAATTAGTGGTAAATCAATGGATGTTAGGGTTAAATTTTGATGAATACAAGTCTAGGAACTAATCTTAGACAATGAATTTATCAATTCATGGTATAACCTAGGAGTTTTAATGTTAATTACATAAGGGTATATGGGTATTGTAAAGAATACATATATTCTTGTGATATTGGATGTTAATTGATGCTTATGATGCAAATTCTAGTGTAATTATAGTATTCATGATATATGAATCGAATTACTATGCATAAGTATGGTAAAGCTATTAACCGTGAACATGATAGTGAAAGAGTACAAATTATGCACACTAGATGTTCGATAAAATGCTTGATTGAATGGGAATGTTTGAAATATATGAAGTAACCGCTTAATTGATTAATCAAGTGAATGACATATCGAATATTGAACCCCAAGTTCTAAACCATATATTCGAATCAAACTATATAGGTGATTTGGGTGGATCATCAAGTGGGCAAGGCGGAACGGATACTCGCCTAAAAGGAAAGCTCTAAAGGTACGTGGCTATTCACTTCGTAATATCTTGTTGTAAGATTTTTATAATCCGAAAGTTTAAATGAAAGAAATTTGTTCAGGTAACGGTAGGATTTTGATTCCATGTTATAGAACATTGAATTACGGTCCCGTAGAAAGAAACGGGACTTAATTTGGATCATTAACGGAAGAGTTATGTCCGTTTTAGTAAATGAAAGTAGAGCTGGGAATGTGTAAGGACCAGCAAAAATGTCCCAAAATGTCCCGTAAGTGAAAACTCGGACCCCTGAAACCCTAATGCTCATGAAAAACCAAGAAAACGAGAAATTTGGATTTCTAGCGGGCCGCGTAAGCCATAAGGCTAAGCTTAAGCCTACGCGGGCCGCAACATACCCACAATCGACTGGGACAAGTTCCAGGCCATGTGTCAGCCACGTGGCGGGTATACCCATGACACGCTAGCCTTAGACATAGAATAGGGGGCCCTCGCAGGCCGCGTAAGGTTTAAGAGGGGGTTTACGCGGGCCGCGTAAAACCCAAAAAGTTGCTATAAATTGCCTGTGCATGGGCTGATAGTCTGTGTGCGCAAAATTTATCAAAATCACAATCTTTCTGTTCGAAAATCACATTCAAAATAGGAAAACGCTGCTACGATCAAGGGTAATAACTCGATCACTGCTACGATAATGTCCGATCAATTGAAACCGATCCGATGGATGTTTAAGTGCTGCCCGTATTTGGGCTATACTTTGTCATTCGTCGTGAGGGTTTTGATTTCGTGAGTTATCGTAAATGTTGTACTAAGTTACTGACCTAATTTCGTGTGCATTGTTATTTAACTAGGTTATCAGGCTAAAATCAGTAGGCAAAACTATGCCCGTCTAAATTTGCAATGTGAGTCATTCTCTTTTTATCAACAATGTTTTACAATACTCAAATTATTTTCAAGAGTTATAATTACAGGGATTAAGTCTTGGTTATCTTGAATCACTGGCAAGTGGGGTATTGTGCACATTACTAATTTCTCACGGTTAGGTTCACCAACCTAACAGTGATAATCATCACTACTTGGGTGAAAGGACCCAATAGTGGTATGACCATCGTCACCAGGGTGTGACACGACGCCATATAAAAATAAGATAGTAGCCATTGTAATCGCTCTTATGCTGTAATCGATAACTAACGTGTCATTTTATAACTTGAGTGACTCGCCAGTATTTCCCCGCTGATAAAACCTTTTTAAACATGTTTCAGGTGATTTACTGTGAACCAGGGAAGGTGTCGCATAGCACACCAGCTTGCAGAATGTGGCTAAGTAAATAAAATAAATAAACATGTTTTTGTAAAACAGGGATTTCCCAGTGAAATCACCTTTATTGTAAAATATGGATGTTATTCCCAAAATGGGAAATAAAATAATTGGGCATTTTCAAGTTTAAAAGATCCTGTCAACATTTCCGCTGCCAAATTAAATAATAAATACCACGGGTTCTGTCCCGCGGCTTCTAGACCGGGTAACACCGGGCCGGGGGCTGTGACAGAAAAAGGTGGTATCAGAGCCACTGATTTAAGCCAATTAAGTATTTAGAAATACTTAATTTTTCTGATTGGCATTCTGTGATTCTGTGAAAATTTAATTTACAGTAAACAAAATTTTAACTTAAATTTGTGTGTGTTTCTTCATGTGTGTTATCAGCATGAATAAACTGTCGGAGGCACTCCGAAACTTTACTATACATAGCACCGATATGGTTACCACAGGAAACCCATCTGGTTACCAGGCGGATACTGAGGAACCACTAACTTTCCAGGCCCAGGCCCAGGAGAAACCCAAGCCGAAAAAGAGGAGGAGGATCTTGGACTGGAAACGTGGGCGTAGGAAGAAACCAGCTGCACAGAAGGTTAAAAAGACAGAGGATCCAAAGGAAAAAGGGAAAGGTAAAGAGATCGAGGAAAGTTCCGGGCAAGTCGAGGAAATGCCACCATGGGAGGAGCTGGATCGTAAACTGGCGAACTGTGACCTCATCGGACCTGCCGATGAAAACCTCTTCAATTATCCTGCTGAATCCAACTCCCAGTTAACTTGGAACCGGCTATCCCAGATCCTATTGTCAACCCCCGACCTCTACAAGGAGAGCTGGAAGAATGGTGGACAAACGACTTCAGAATCACTTGAATAACCCTAGCATCTATTTCCCCCAGTTTGACCCTGAGCCTGCACCAAACCCACCTATGAGCACAGAAAACTTGGCTGAGCTCCGTCACTACGGCGAGGAACTGGTGGACGCAGGGAATCGAATCCGGGAAGTGGGAGAACGGATCTCCTGGGAATACGACGAGAGGGAATGACGTTTCTAAAAAGCCAGTTGATTGTGGGTGTGTGTGGTTATATGATTATGTGTTTAATAGTAATAAAATAATAATAAATAATAATAAAAACATAATCATGTAAAATAACTTAAAATAAAACTTTTGTAATATATCTGGTGTGTATGGATGCATCCTAAAATATATAAAAAATATGAAAGTCGCAAAGTCGACAATTTTGGCCATACGTGTTGACATGATTATGTGTGATTGCTTTATTGCATCAATAACTTATATATTTTGTTAATTATCAGATGGAACACCCTGTTGATGAACCAGTTAACGAAGTTAAGCAATCCGAGCAAAACAATGAAGATCACTTTCTTAATAGGCAAGATATAGAAAACATCGTTGCCCAGGGAATAGCAAATGCTATCCCAGCAATCGTCGCTGCTGTTAAAAGTCCTATTGAGCCTTCACAAGCCAACCCCAGTAAACGCACGCGCAACGATAATTTCAGTAATAGTGTTAACGGAGGCGGCAATAATGATAACATGATCCAAGCCCCAATACTTAAGAAAATGAAAGTTGCAACACCTGGTTGCACCTATAAAGAATTTCTTACCTGTAAACCTGTCGAATTTGCAGGCAATGAAGGGGCAACTGCTGCACTGCGTTGGTTGGAAAAGACCGAGGCAGTAATTAAAATAAGTAAATGTGCCGAGGAGGATAAGGTCATGTATGCTTCTCACCTTTTCAAGGAAGAGGCATTAGAGTGGTGGAATACGGTATTACAGGCCAAAAGAAGTGACATGGCTTACGTTATGAATTGGGAAGAATTTAAGCAATTGGCGGAAAGAAAAATTCTGCCCCGAATATGAAAAAGAACAAATGACCAATAAGTTCCTGAGCCACCGAATGGTAGATGTTGACTGTCGAGGGTATACTTCGAAGTTCTTCAAGTATGCTCGAATTGTACCAACTCTGGCTTCGCCAGAACTGGTACTTATTTCTCGCTATATCTGGGGTTTGATTAGCGAGATTCGTGACATCGTCAAAGCTGCAAGACCCCGCTCAATCGACGATGCGGTAGAATTAGCCAACACCTTGACTGACAGACTGGTGCGTACGCGAGAAGAAAATAGAAACATGGAATTGGTTCAAAAGATTACCCAAGGATTTCGAGGGGGTAATACGAGTAGCAACTTTAATAGAAAGGGGACTGGGCAATCATCCACCCCGCCGTTTTGCAGTACCTGTAAAAGAAAGCACTTTGGAAAATGTAAGGGGTACTGTAACTTCTGCAAAATTCTGGGGCACCAAGAAGAAGATTGCAGAAGAAAGAAATCAACAATTTGCTTCAATTGTGAAGAAGCTGGACATTTTAGACCAGACTGACCTAAACTGGTCAAGCCAGCTGATAACAAGACTAAACCTGCTGAAGGAACTAGTAAGAAGAACGCAAGAGCCTTTCAGCTGACAACCCAAGAGGCAGATCTGATTCCGGATGTAATAGCGGGTACGTTCCTAGTTCATGATGTTTACTCAAAAGTATTATTTGACTCTGGTGCAAACCAAAGTTTCATAAATACTTCATTATGCTAAGCTCTTAAGCAACCCTTAACTAAACTTAAACAAGTTTTTACGGTAGAGACGGGAGATGGGAGTTCTGTTAATATAGATAAGATTTTGCAAGAAGGAAAGATAGAACTCTTAGGCCATAAATTTTCTGCAAACCTGTTACCTATGAATTTAGCTGGATTCGATGTCGTGCTAGGAATGGATTGGTTAGTAGCCAACCATGCTCGAATTCTCTGTGACAAGAATTCCATAGAAATTCATACATCCACATGAGAAGTAATTATGGTTACAGGAGATAAGCCCCGAAAGTCAATGAAATTTATTTCAGTAATGAAAATGGCCAATTATTCAAGAAAACAAGGAATAGTGTATATGGTTTCGGTAGTTATTAATACCAAAAGTAAGGAACTCAAGGAAATTCCAGTAGTATCGGAATACCCTGATATATTCCCAGAAGAACTACCGGGATTACCTCCCGATAGGAAGTAAAATTTAGAATTCACCTAATTCCTGGAACTACACCAATAGCCAAGGCACCTTATCAGTTAGCACCCACCGAAATGCTAGAATTAAAGAAGCAGTTAGATGAATTATTAAGCAAAGGATTCATACAACCTAGTTCATCCCCGTGGGGAGCACCAGTGTTGTTTGTGAAAAAGAAAGATGGTTCGATGCGAATGTGTATCAATTACAGGGAATTGAATAAGGTTACAATTAAGAATCGATACCCATTACCTAGGATTGACGATCTTTTTTATCAACTCCAGGGAGCTAGATGTTTTTCTAAGATAGACTTACGCTCCGGATACCATCAGTTGAAGGTACAAGAAGAAGACATACCTAAAACCGCTTTCAGAACTAGGTATGGTCACTACGAGTTTACAATCATGCCCTTTGGACTAACAAATGCTCCTGCAGCATTCATGGATATGATGAATAGAATCTGTAAACCGTATTTGGATAAATTTGTAACTGTCTTCATTGACGATATACTTATTTATTCCAAAAGTCAGGACGAGCATTGTGAGCATCTACGAGCACTCTTAACTCTATTAAGGAAAGATAAGCTTTACGCCAAATTCTCGAAGTGTGAATTTTGGCTACAGGATGTGCAATTTTCAGGACACATGGTGAATCACAAAGGTATTCACGTAGATCCCTCCAAGATAGAAGCGATCACCAAATGGAAGGTCCTGCAATCAGCTGCGGAAGTTAGAAGTTTTCTAGGGTTAGTCGGGTACTATAGACGCTTCATTCGGGATTTCTCTAAAATAGCAGTACCATTAACTAAGCTAACTTGTAAAACAGTTAAGTTTGAATGGGGGCCTAGGCAAGAAGAGGCTTTTAAGATTTTAAAACAAAGGTTAACACACGCTCCAATTCTAGCCTTACCAGAAGGAACAAAAGATTTTGAAGTTTATTGTGATGCTTCTAAGCTAGGATTAGGATGTGTGTTGATGCAACACAAAAAGGTAATTGCGTATGCCTCAAGGCAATTGAAAAAGCACGAAGAAAATTATACGACTCATGACCTAGAATTAGGAGCCATAATTTTTGCCCTTAAGATTTGGAGACACTATCTGTATGGAAGTAAGTTTACAATCTATACAGATCATAAGAGTTTAAGGTACATATTTGGGCAAAAAGAATTAAACATGAGACAAAGAAGATGGATGGAAATTCTAAGTGACTACGACTGTGATATTCAATATCATGAAGGAAAGGCAAATGTAGTAGCAGATGCCTTAAGTCGTAAGTATCATGAAAAACAAAGACGAATCCGTGCTCTTAGATTAAATCTTCAAGTAGATTTAATGGAACAACTGAAGAACGTTCAAGAAGCAGCAATCAAAGATGATGTTGAAGGAATGAAAGGAAGAATAAAAGAATTAGAACAAGGGATTGATGGAATTTGGAGATTCCACAAGAAAAGGATTTGGGTACCTAAGCAAGGAGACTTAAGAAATAAAATTTTAGAGGAGGCCCATAAATCTAGATATACCATGCATCCTGGTAATAATAAGATGTACCAAGATTTAAGAAATAACTTCTGGTGGATAGGAATGAAAAAGGATATAGCTAGATATGTTTCTAAGTGCCTAACTTGTTCACAAGTTAAGGCAGAACACCAGAAACCTTCAGGTTTGCTTCAACAAGTAGAAATGCCTGTTTGGAAATGGGAACTAATAACAATGGATTTTGTTACTAAGTTGCCTAAAACTAGGAAAGGTAAGAATGCGATTTGGGTAATTGTGGATCGATTAACCAAATCAGATCATTTTCTACCCATGAAGGAAACCTTTAGCATGGAAAGATTAGCAAAATTGTATGTAGACGAGGTAGTATCCTTACATGGAGTCCCACTCTCCATTGTATCAGACAGGGATAGTCGTTTCACTTCACATTTTTGGACAAGTTTCCAAGAAGCAATGGGGACCCGATTAAACTTAAGTACTGCATACCATCCCCAAACAGATGGACAAAGTGAAAGGATGATCCAAACCCTGGAAGACATGCTCAGAGCATGTGTAATAGATTTTGGTGGAAATTGGGATAACCACCTACCCTTAATTGAATTCTCCTATAACAATAGTTATCATGCAAGTATTGAAGCTGCCCCATTTGAAGCATTATATGGACGGAAGTGTAGAACTCCAGTCTGTTGGGCAGAAATAGGAGAAAGTCAATTATCAAGTCCCGAAATTGTGCAAGAAACCACCGACAAGATAACTCAAATCAAGGAAAGATTGAAGACCGCTCGAGATCGCCAGAAGAGTTATGCAGACAATTGACGCAAGCCACTGGAATTTGAAATTGGAGACAAGGTACTCTTAAAAGTTTCTCCTTGGAAAGGAATAGTCCGATTTGGTAAGAAAGGAAAGCTACGTCCAAGGTACATAGGACCATTCCAAGTAATCCAATGCATAGGACCAGTCGCCTATCGCCTACAACTACCAGAAGAACTAGCTGGAGTACACGACGTATTTCATGTATCCAACCTCAAGAAATGTTTATCTGACGAGTCTCTGATAGTACCTCTTCAAGATATAGAGGTAAATGAAAAGCTAAAATTTGTTGAGAAACCACTCCAAATAGAAGATAGAAAGGTCAAGTTTCTCAAACATAAAAGACTAGTACTGGTCAAGGTCAAGTGGGATTCAAAAAGAGGACCTGAGTACACCTGGGAGCTGGAATCGGAAATAAAGCGAAAGTATCCTCACTTATTTCAGTAAATCTCGAGGACGAGATTTTAAATAAGGTGGGGAGGCTGTAAGGACCTGCAAAAATGTCCCAAAATGTCCCGTAAGTGAAAACCTGGACCCCTGAAACCCTAATGCTCATGAAAAACCAAGAAAACGAGAAATTTGGATTTCTGGCGGGCCGCGTAAGCCATAAAGCTAAGCCTACGCGGGCCGCGACATACCCACAATCGACCGGGACACGTTCCAGGCCATGTGTCAGTCACGTGGCGGGCCTACCCGTGACACGCTAGCCCTAGACATAGAATAGGGGGCCCTCGCGGGCCGCGTAAGGTTTAAGAGAGGGTTTACGCGGGCCGCGTAAAACCCAAAAAGTTGATATAAATTGCCTGTGCATGGGCTGATCGTCTGTGTGCGCAAAATTTATCAAAATCACAATCTTTCTGTTCGAAAATCACATTCAAAATAGGAAAACGTTGCTACGATCAAGGGTAATAACTCGATCACTGCTACGATACAATGTCTGATTGATTGAAACTGATCTGATGGATGTTTAAGTGCTGCCCGTATTTGGGCTATTCTTTGTCATTCGTCGTGAGGGTTTTGATTTCGTGAGTTATAGTAAATGTTGTATTAAGTTACTGACCTAATTTCGTGTGAATTGTTATTTAACTAGGTTATCAGGCTAAAATCAGTAGGCAAAACTCTGCTCGTCTAAATTTGCAATGTGAGTCATTCTCTTTTTATCAACAATGTTTTACAATACTCAAATTATTTTCAAGAGTTATAATTACAGGGATTAAGTCTTGGTTATCTTGAATCACTGGCAAGTGGGGTATTGTGCACATTACTAATTTCTCACGGTTAGGTTCACCAACCTAACAGTGATAATCATCACTACTTGGGTGAAAGGACCCAATAGTGGTATGACCATCGTCACCAGGGTGTGACACGGCGCCAGATAAAAATAAGATAGTAGCCATTGTAATCGCTCTTATGCTGTAATCGATAATTAACGTGTCATTTTATAACTTGAGTGACTCGCCAGTATTTCCCCGCTGATAAAACCTTTTTAAACATGTTTCAGGTGATTTACTGTGAACCAGGGAATGTGTCGCATAGCACACCAGCTTGAAGAATGTGGCTCAGTAAATAAAATAAATAAACATGTTTTTGTAAAACAGGGATTTCTCAGTGAAATCACCTTTATTGTAAAATATGGATGTTATTCCCAAAATGGGAAATAAAATAATTGGGCATTTTCAAGTTTAAAAGATCCTGTCAACATTTTCGCTGCCAAATTAAATAATAAATACCACGGGTTCTGTCCCGCGGCTTCTAGACCGGGTAACACCGGGCCGGGGGCCGTGACAGAATGTGCAGGTTGCATAAGTGTACTTTCTGCAGAAATAACGTGGTCGCGTTACGCGACGCTCAAAGTTAAAAACCGTCACGCAGCGCGACGGCCTTCGCGACCCGCGTAAGCTAAGGGGAGCTCTGTCGCGCCCCGCGACAGCTCCCCAGATGCAGAAAAATGTGATTTTTGCTTGTTTTGGCCATTGTAACTTGTTTAAACCATCTTATAACTTGACTAACTGATGTTTTGAATGGTTTTTGGTCACAGGTAGTACTAGCAAACTTGCGGATGAAGATCAAGCTATATTGTACACCGAACACGCACGCAAAGAAGCTTCCGCAATTGAAATCACCTCTTTTGTCATATAATGTTTTAATGATGTATTTTCATACTTTTGTTAGACAGTTAGTATGGTTTAAAGTTAAATATGTAAGTTGAACAATATGTTTTGGAAACAACGGTGATGGTTGTATGTAAAGTTTTGAAACCTTTATATAAAAGTTGTTAGTTTGAACTTAAAAGTAAAAATGATAAAAAAGAGCGTGAAGGGTCTTACAACTGGGCATGCACAAGTCGGTCTGTTGGTACTTAGACTATAGACTAGGTCGTTCTAAGACATCAGCCCGGACTAGGTCGAGTCTTGCCTAATTCCCTATAGTTATGGCTCTGATACCAATCTGTCACACCTCAACCGATGACGGAATCATCGGGGCGCGGCACTGAGCGAAACAGATTGTCCATGAGTATCCATAACAACTATTAATTACCAGATACTTAAAACGTCATGTCCCATACCATAACATATCCAAATAAAACAGTTATTACAAATAATTGTCTCACAAACAAGTACTGATCCGACATCTCAGATTTCAAAATAGTCAATTTGTTTATTTGTTTCTAGACTCATTCCTAGCCTCGAATTCACAGCAAGCCAAGCATTTTAACATCTTAAGCACCTGCCACATACGTTAAAGTAAAAGTCAATACATATAGTGTAATGGTGAGCATACAGGTTTAATAGATATAATAGAGTTCGAAATCGTTACACATAACCAGCACGTACAATGTGTGATGTGAAGCACGTAAGTTATCGACATGATCCTATCAATACCAATGACTGCGGGTTGACTGCGCAAGGCAGTTCGTAACACATATTCACCACTGCGAATCATGTGATTAATGGTCCTTAACAACCCCTGAGTGAACAGGTGCTGAGTCCAAACTATAGTACTGTTGTTGCTAAGGCAAGTAGACAGCAATCTATGTGTAAACATAACAAACAAGCATTCGTCGAGTCAAGTATAACATGCAGTAGTGGTTAGCGTTAAAGTAATGCGTAGTGTGTTCGATGTGATTTAGAATAAGTAACGTATGTAACACCCAAAAGTGCGTAAAGCAAAAAGGGTTCGAGTATACTCACAGCGATGATGGATTGAAGGGAGCGCTAGAGTGAGTTTAGCCTAATCAGAACGATAGTATAAATGATAAGCGACGCGTAAAACGGTGTAAGTGTACCAAGGATCGGATGGTAATCCGATCGGATGGCAATCCGATCGGGTGGCAATCTGTTCGGATGGTCATCCGATCGGATGGCCATTCGATTGGATTGGCACCTCGTTTGGTGAGGATGTGTTTGTGTATGATGGTTTGCCTTTTGAAGTTTTCGTTGTAGTATTTTAAAAATAGAGAAGTATCTCTACCCTTCAGGTCGGTCGATCGAACGGTCGTTCGATCGGACGGCAATCCGATTGGCGAGTCTTCTTAGTTTGAGAACAAGTTCACAGCAGGACGGTCACTCGATCGGATGGCTATCCGATCGGGTGGCAATCCGTATGTATTGAACATGTTGAAAATTGTTTAAGTGTTGAAGTCCCAAACATCACATGGTTAGATGGTCGCTCGATCGGGTGGCAACCCGATCGGACGATAATCCGTTCGACGTTCAGTTCTTCAAAAAGTTTTAAGTGTGGGACCAAGGTGCAAGCCGATCGGATGGCTGTCTGATCGGGTGGCAATCCGATCGGATGGCAATCCGATCGGACGGCAATCCGTTCCGATGGCCTGATCGTCTTGACAATTGGTTGTTTTCGGTAGTTTGTAGTTTTGATCGAGACGATGTGGTAGGTGCTAAGAAACAAAACCTCGTCAAGCCCCAAGTGATCCGATCGGGCAGGAATCACCCTAGTCCGGTCAGTCAGTGGTTCATGCTTAACCCGAAAATGGTTGTCTCTCTGATAAAGAAACCAGATCTAGAACCAACACATCACTAGGAATGAGTAGAAGATCAGAACTAGTTCTTATTCTATCGGTTTTGAGTGCATTGAGTGTAAACGAGTTGAAAGAAAGTTAGAAAAACCCTCTTTCAATCCCTTTCACTATGAATATGTTCAGATCTATGCAAGATCTTTGTTTATTCATGTGGAAATCGTCCAGATCTAAGTTGTTCTTGGTGGATTGAAGCCAAAACATGAAGTTCACAAGAACCCTATGATGACATCATCCTAGAACACCTCAAATCTAGTGATTTCACGGTTAAAAGTTAAGATTCAAAAGATAGAAAGGTGTAGGAGTGCGTGTAGATCAAGGAAGTACAAGATTTAGGTTGAAAACTTACAAGAATCGCGAGAAATCGAGAGAAAGAGTGGCTGGAGCGAGCTGAGTCGAGTGAGAGCTGTCACATCAGGTGATGTGACATATGAAGGGTATTTATAGGGTTTCCCAAAAAGGAAAGTGGGGAAAGTGGCTGGTCGATCGGGTGGCAGCTCATCGGGTGGCGAGCCCATCGGGTGGCGAGCCGATCAGGTGGCGACCCGATCGGGTGGCGACCCGATCGGGTGGCCACTCGATCGGTTGGCCACTTGATCCACTTGTCCGGCGCGATGAGTTTTGTCGTTTCAATTCGAGTGTTGAGCGTTGCGATGAGATTCGAGCGATGCGATAGTATTACCCATTAGTTACCCAAATAACATAACTACTATATCTAACATACAATCACTATAATTAACTTGCGTTTAGCGTTTTCGATTCGATTGCGATGCGATAGATTTTTCAATTGCGCTTAACACCTCAACATAACATGCACAAGTAACACATAAATAGCACACAGACGTAAAACAATATCCAGAACACATAATTCGAGTTGCGATGCGATAGCGATAAGCGATAAATCGATTAAATATGCGATTAAAACAGCGATTAAACCTCGATTATTACTAGATACTCCACATAATACAACTAAAGAAAATAATTAAATAGATTCGATAACAAGTCAAAGAAGTCAAAACAGTAAGTGAGCAAAGAGTGACAGATCGCAATTAGCAATCTTTTCTCCCTTTGACTTCAATCTTGACTTTGACTTTCGAAACACGGGGTGTTACATGAATAATGTATTTTCATATGTGTGTTTGTGTGAGTTTTAATATGGTAATATATATTGCACCCAAAAATGTGAAAACGAAAAGAGGGTCATGTATGCTCACGGTTTGCAAAAGCTTACAAACGTGAGCGAAGAGCATTGAGAGTTTAGGAACGTCGCGGTTATCCTACAAGGATGAACGGGGTGTATGAGTTAATGGAATTCAGAATTGAGTTAGATTAGGGTTTCAAGATAGTATGAAAGTATGTATATTGCAAGAAAATACATCTTGTCTAAAAGCACTCATTTTGGACACCATTTTGGTAGTGATTTCATGGGTACCGATTAACCTATTAGAATCCATAGTTTGAGGAACTTTGACCAAGATGAATATGACCCTAATACGTAACACTCAACCATAAGTTTGGTTGGTGTTATGATTAGGTTCTAACATATAATTACACACACATATATATATATATATATATATATATATATATTTATTTATAAGTATTTTAGTCCAAGTCATATATTGTCATGTATGGAGGTAGGATGAATTAACCTCATTGTATGGATTTACCAAAGCACAAAATCATCAACTTAGTTGGTGATTCGGTTGGTCATGAATGAAATAAAGAATGTATAAATAACTAATCATCTAAATCATCAAGTAACCAAGTGAAACTCAAACTAGACTAGTCCATTCCAATCATGGCAAATGTTTGGAGCCTTGGTGTAGTTTGGACGCTTTGTTACTAGTAAGTTTACTTGATGACTTAGATTCACTAGATTGGAGGTGTTTGCACCTCAAACTTTCTGGAATGATACCTTAACTCAAGCCCCACAACATGTAAGTTAATTGGGAACAAGGTTTGGCTCATGTTCATCCAAGAAAGGTGTTGAAAATGTTGTTAAGTTTTAAAGTCTAACCAAAACAGCATTTTAATCCAACTTTGTACCTCAAATGTGGTGATGTTCCAACTTAGTTTACCATGGTAAACTTGTGGAAACATTCCTAGAGGTTATCCAAGTGGAATGAAAGAATAAAACACGAAGAAATTAAGAAGAAAGTGAGTTGAAATCTCACTTAAACACTTGAAACTTTCTTCCCAAACTTGGAGATTTCTTGATGATTTTGGAGTGTTTGAGAGTAATTTGGAGTTGTGGAAAGTGAAAATATGTTAGAGGAGGCTTGGTTTTATAGGGGAAAAATAGGGTTTGAGTTTTAAGGAGGTTGGAAGGTGATTGGACGTGAAAAGATATGGAAAAGCTTGAAATCCGATTGGTGTTAAAAACCTAATGCGGATTGGTTCTGGTCGCGCCACGCGATCAGGCAAAACTTCCCCGTCACATGGCGCGACGGGAGATGTTTTCCAGCTTTGAGTTTTGTTCACTTTTAGTCTCTGTACTTTGTAACTAGGTTATTTTATGTCGTTTTCTTGTATTTTAGCTCATTTTTAGGTATTAAAAACGTAACAAAGTATGTATGAGTATGTTGCATGTATGATTGATATTTCCAAGCATTTTAAGTCTCGATTTTGCATATGAACACATATTTAAAGGTTGATTGCGTATATAACACAAGTATGAAATGTAATACGTATGAGCATAAAAGTGAGCTCCCATTATGATTAAAGTCTCGGATTACAAGATTGGAAATGAAATACGAATACAATACGAATACAAATTTCAAAAAAGTATAAATGTGAATACAACTTTCTAAATGAGGAAAGTACAAAAATACGAAGCGCTACAAATCTAAACCCCTAAGACAAATGCTAAGCCACATCTAACTCTCCCCTAAAAGTCTTTAACCTTAATCTTACGTCTCCATGAAATACCATCCTAAACCATTAAAGAAACAACACCAAAAAATTAAAAGAACATATAGGTATCTTAGAATACCATTTAACCACATCATAATAATTATGTTATATTGCTACAAAGTAGTTGAGCCAAAACTAGATAATACTAACTAATCTAAAATGGCATCAAGTCTTCCTTTACATTGTCTTTACTCAAGTTTGAAGAAAAGTATGAGATGGAGCTTTTACCTGCTTTTACCTAAAAAAGAGTTTAATATAGGTTAAAAGTTATAAATTAACACGTTTGATTATCACTAGGCCCAAATAGCACATGCAAACAAGTTTAGGCAACAAGTTTACCACGTGATTTGAATCTCTAAATTCTCTCCCTCCCAACTTTCCATATTGTTTGTTATGAGATAATTAGGTCGCATTTTGATCTGTTTGATCAATTTGTTGAGTTTGTCTTACTAGCAAAATTGGTCCTTCAAATTCTTAGTTCTCTTAAACTGTGTTAATTTAAGTCCTTTTTTGTGCTATTGCAACTAAACACCCTAAACTGTCTTTTAGCAATTAGAAACTTGGCATAAGTCATAAAAAGTTTAGTACTAATTAGAAACTTGGCCTTTTAAAAGTTTCCTACTTAATATCACATTAGGCTATACAAGAAATATATATACCGCCTATCAAATTGTTGAGTGTTGTTGGATTTAAATTAAACACATTTATAATAGTACAACCTTCCGTGAGCTACTCAAGACCGTCTTGAACTTGGTCGAACTTCAACGAGCTTGAGTCAAGCTCGTGCCTGGATTGGAGTTTTTCTAATAAACAAGGTCTAGCTAAGTTTTCATACAACTTAAGTACAATAGGAGTCAAAACGAGCCTATCTCTTATATACATTCGTTAGTAAATATATTGATTTAACATACAACTATATAATAGATTTACTCACGACCTAAGTTCAAAATTGTATAATTAGTCAGTCATGAGATAAGCTCACGTTTAAGACACAGCTCAAGGCTCGAAATTTCTCATTTACGTAACTACAGTTATACACCAAACGCCAAAATCATATTCATTAAACCAGGTTTTGGCTGAATAAACAAGTCTCTTTATCATCACACGTTTAGTTTTATTTGTAATCTATCAATTTATTGTAATGCCATGCACTAAATAGTAAATACCACTAAAATGTGTACGATGTAGCCATTCCAACCATACATGTAGTTTAAGTGCGTAACTACCTAGTCACCTAGGGTGATAGGAGTATAGGACAATCAAAAATTGTCCAAAGATTGTCTATCTTTGACTTTCTTTGATTACCTTTTTTGTATTTTAATTAGCGCTAATTTGTCACAAACCTATTGGTCCAAAACCCTAAAAAATAGAACCTTCATTTTGATTTTTAATTTGTTGCAATTAAAGTTATATTCCAAACCTCTATAGAATAATCATAATGTGAATATAAATATCCATAACACGTAATGTTAAATTAAACTATCATTTTAAATGGATAATTACAATTTTATAAGGAAAGATTAACTTAAACATCCATATCTTTGTCCTTGTATGCAATAAATTATCTTCTTATTTGCCTAAATAACACATTAATTAAACTTTTATCCTATCATCATTTGATACAATCAACTTGAAAAAAAAAATAACGAAACATTTTTCTCAAACATAAATATACAACACGTCCTTTTCTCTTTTCCTTTATCAGATTATGCAAGTATAGTATGAGATGGTAACGTTATAAAATTTGTTATATCAAAGCTACGAGATAGTTTACAATATGTACTAACAAAAACATAAATAATATTACAATCTTAAACAATAAAGTCTTCTTTTTTTTAACAGCCAACAGAATCAATCCCGAGCACTCTCGGGCATTGGCGAAGCTTAGGGGGTCGATTTTTCCCAATTCCGGGGGGGGGGGGGGGGGGGCGAAAACGTATATACCTAAAAATTTCTATACGAAGGTACTGTTCATAACACTATGCGTCGAAAAGTTCGCGGGGGGGGGGGGGGGGGGGCTCCCGCCCCAAGGGAGCTGCGCCCCTGCTCTCGGGGCACCCCCTGGACCAAACGGAGTACTCCGAAAGTAACCCAAGTCCACAAATTCCGGGGAAAACCCGGCGGTAAAACCCGTTTTGACTCAAGGATCGAATTCAAGTTTCTCTGTGTCTCCTATCATTGTCCACCAGTATATGACTCTGCATTGAGTGAAAGTTGAACCTAAATCTCCCAAAAAGAAATAGTTTTATAAAATAAACTTATTGCAACGTCATAGAAGATGCATCATTAAATTAAAATTATTAAAATCAAAGGTTTTTCATCCCTATATATATATCATCTCTATACATCCAACCCCCATATTATTACTCTCTCACTTTGCATTTACAACATCTACCAACATGCAGACCAATCTCACTTCCCAATCCTCAAAACGCCGTCGTCTTATCTTTCTCCTTATGCCATTTTCAGCCCTCCTTTTACTCACACTCTTCATTTCTTCACCCTCCAAATTTAAAAACACCCCCCCTACACTTCCACTCTCATCACAAAACAATCCTTTACAGTTACACATTCACAGTCACAGACGACTCCAAACTACAACGGCCGTATTGCACTGCGACGGTGCACTCTACCACGACCTCTGCATCTCCACGCTAACGAGAGTCGTACCAGATCTCACCTCGTCTTCGTTATCTGAAATCATCTCCGCTACAGTCAACGAAACAATCTCCGACGTCCGATCCACCGACTTCAACGTCACTAACATACGCCGGAAACTTCCTCACCTCACGCTCATCGAGATCCGTGCACTCGAGGACTGTCACACATTGTTTCTCGAAACTGTTTCGGAGCTCCGAACTGTTGTTTCGGATCTGTCGACGTCACCGACGAAGAAGTATGACGATCTCCGTACGATGCTGAGCGCAGCGATGACGAATCAAGCCACGTGTCTAGACGGATTTGAAGGTAGTAAAAATCAGGTGAAAATCAGTCGACATTTTCGTAAAGCGTTGAAAGGTATTTCACGACAGGTTAGCATCTCTCTCGCGTTGTTGAAGAAGATGAACGGAACGACGTCGTCTGGATCGTTTTTAAACCACGTTGAAACTACGTCGTTTCCGGATTGGGTGAAACCGGGAGACAGGCGGTTATTGCAAGCGGAAACGAATGTAACAAATGGAACGAGTGTGACGAGTGGAATGAATAAAACGACGACGTATGATTTGGTTGTTGCGAAAGATGGAAGTGGAAACTTTACGACGATTGGTGAAGCATTGAATGCGGCACCAAACTCAAGTGCTACGAGATTTGTTATATATATTAAAGCGGGTGCGTATTATGAGTATGTGGACGTGACTAACAAGAAGAAGAATTTGATGTTTGTTGGTGATGGGATTGGGAAGACGATGATTAAAGGAAACCGGAATGTTATCGACGGCTGGACTACTTTCCGATCCGCCACTCTTAGTAAGTCTGCTGCTACTACTGCTACCGTTACCACTACTACTGCTTTTTACGTACATACGATATAAAATATAAATACGATAACTTTTTACTTACATATGATATAAATATATGTATTTAGAGTTGTTTTATTATATGATTCGATATTATTGATTGGGAGTATCGTTTAGTGGGTAAAAAAATCGGGCATGGATATCACATGTTAGTATTGTTTCCGTTTTTAGATAAAACATAAGGCTACTCGGTATGGTTGATGGACCATCCTTGAGGATGATCCGCCACGTAGGCGGCCACGTCACAGTCCTCCCAAGGATGGTCCATCTCCAAAATTAGAGGGCATGGGAGGATGGTGCTAGATGATCCTACCCCACAAAACTATGTACAAGTATTAAAGCATAATGTACAAATCCCACAAACAAACAAACAAACAAAAGAGAGGGGGCCCACTGTTTTGGATCGTCTTAAACGTCGGAACTCGGACGTTGGCGACGGGACGGGGGGGGGGGGGGCCGGCACGGTGTGCCCAGCGGCGCCGGACCAAGACGACCCGGGGACGGGTGCCATACCGAGTAGCCTAAGTACACCTTAAAAGGGTCACGGTTGAAAACTAGGTAAGGAAATAAATGAACTTTTTTTGGTCAGGGTACGCATACTTTTCTAAACATGTTTTATACATTTTTTAATTTGTGTTTATGAAATAGGTTAAAGAAGCTATAGATTGTTATAGTTTATACACTAAAATTTATAATCGTTACACAATAATTGTTGTCCTTTTTTTTGGGGGGGTAGGTTTTTGGGTGGGGGTGGGTGTATATACACAGTTTTTTGGATATTTGTTACTCTATCATGTCTTCTTACACTTCTTACCTTTATGAGCCTTTGTACAATAACAACTCATTATAAAGTATCTGTCTGCATTGCATTTAACAAATAAGTCTTACTTATAGTAAAAATTTTATCATGTTATAAAACTTATATTATGTGCACAACTCTATCCTTACCTTAAAACATGAATTAAAATATGAGATTTTAGAGTGGAGGAAAAAAAGATGTAATGGTCGTGCTAGGAGTTATAATTAATAAAAATAAAATGTATGAAATTTTAAGTATTTTAAATAAGTAATCTTTTTAGAACGGCTATTTATCATAATCCATTTCTATTAAATGATTATATTCGATATTAAAAATTTTGGTTTGGTAAATATATATAATATTACACAAATATTAATGTTACATGTAAATCCACTGCTTAAACAAAAGTTAGAATGATTAATACGTTTCTATGTCTTGATTTAGTGAATAATTATTTTTGGATGAAGTTGATACAAATTTTAATAACGGTTCTATTGAACAAATACATATGATATTTGATAATATATAACCTTTACAAACAGTTGATAATGAATAAGTCATATTTTCTAGTTGGGACTTGTGATCCTACATTATCTTAAAAAAAAAAACAATATAATAAGCTAACATTTTCTAAATGAAAAACCAAACATTTTTATCCTTTCTTTATTTACGCCCATGAGAAGAAGGCAAGAAGTTGATATTATTATTATTGAGCTAACAACATGTTATTATTGAAACAGTAAATATGGTACTAAATAATATTGTTTATAAGAAACATGTAAGATTTGGAAAGCGAAGCTACATCGAGGAGTTCAATAAAGATTAACAAAGCAAGTCAATCCATGTTGGACTGACAAAAATAATGTTTTTTATTTATAGTTTAAAAAAATAATGTTTTTTATTATAGTTTTAAAAACAGAGATTGGATCCAAAGGAAATGGCAGGTAGTTGGGCCGTAGGTTACGGAAATGACCATGCATCTTGTAGTCCTATCGAATCACTTTGTCGGTGTATTCGTTTTAAACATGCGGTCCCTTTATTCACGTAAATGCACCTACCTAACATAGTAACGTTACATAATTGTCAAGTACTTTTAAAACAAAGTAAAAATATATATCTTAGAACCTACGAACTTCTTCTTGTTTGTTTAATATCTGTTAAATTAAAACATGGATCTTTTAGATATATCTGTTTTTTAATAGTTTGATCTCTGACCATTTAATCTAAAATATGTTTAGTAAAGTTGTAACTAATTTAATTTTGTTTACATAATATTATAAAGTTAATACAAATTTACCTTATATATTATTTAACAATAAACATAGCTAAACAAAGTATATGAAGCTTGGGTAGTTTAATAAACTGTCTTCTTTTAGACTCGAGCTCAATTCAAACTTTTAGCAACACAATCTCAAGCAATTCACGAGAAGTTTGAATCATTTACAGCGTTATCTATTTTATATCCGATTCCCAAACACTCCCCTAACTCTGTTTACTTGTTATAGTTGTGGTAGGTGCAAATTTTATAATGAAGGGTATAACAGTTGAAAACTACGCGGGACCAAGTAAACACCAAGCAGTTGCACTACGTAGCGGCTCCGATTTCTCCATCTTCTACCAATGCAGCTTCATCGGCTATCAGGACACCCTCTACGTCCACTCTCTCCGGCAATTCTACCGCGAGTGTGACATCTACGGCACCGTCGACTTCGTCTTTGGCAACGCAGCCGTCGTATTCCAGAAATCTAACTTCTACGCCCGCCAGCCCGAACCAAACCAGAAGAACATGTTCACTGCTCAAGGTAGAGACGATCCGAATCAAAACACTGGAATTTCGATACTAGAGTGCAAAATTGCAGCTGGATCAGAGCTTATACCGAACCAGTCGATGTTCAAATCGTACCTTGGTAGGCCGTGGAAGTTGTATTCGAAAACAGTGATTATGCGGTCGTATATTGGAGATTTGATTGATCCGGCGGGTTGGTTGGAGTGGAGCGGTGATTTTGCATTGAGTACGCTTTACTACGGGGAGTATATGAACAGAGGACCGGGATCTAATACAAGTGCTCGGGTTACTTGGCCAGGATATAGAGTGATCACGAATGAGACGGATGCCAGTCAGTTTACCGTCGCAAACTTTATTCAGGGAGGCGAGTGGCTGAACGGTACCGGTGTTCCATACTATCTTGATCTTCAACAGAACGTAACAGTTTCAAGTTGAGTTTGTTAGGGGTGGTTGTATGCATACAGAAGTTGCAATTGCAGATTGTTGTAGGGATTTTAGTGATTGTGTTCGAATCTCGATTACAGAAAGATCGAGTTGTCGAGTAGATGAACACAATTTGTACTTCCTCGAAATTGTTTCAATAATTTATTTGCTAAGGAAGAAACTAATAAATTCTTATTTATCAAGATACTTTTAGTTCGTGATACACGAGATAGAAGAAAATCACAACACTGTGAAATGGGGCTTAACGATCATCAATTATAACAATGTCATAATGTAAAAGGTACACGGAGTTAAAACTTTATTTAAGCTATGTGGTATGGGAGTTGTATTCACCTATGGGGTACCACGAGCATATCATTATGACACCAGTGATATAAAACCTCTGTCGCCGTCATGAAGAGCCTTAAAACTAGCATTATGGGCAAGCAGTTATGGATTATTAAACAGCTATATAAGACCGTATCATGCTAGAAAGGCTACTTCACATGCCTTACATTTATACAATCAAACAGATCATCAATCTGCAACTGTTATACCCAGTTCAAATTTTATTTAAGCTTAACCCAAATACATAGCCCATATATAGAAGAGGCTAGCTTCATGGGCTTTCACCTAGGCTTCATCATCAATAGCGACTGGAACGGATTTCACCTGACGAAGTTGAAATAAGTAAACACTTGTAAAGCATATAACTAACAATAAACAGGCTTTAGTACTCACCAGATCACGGAACTTAAGAATATAAAACATCTCTAGATATCGTCTGGTTTCACGCCTGTCAAGTTTCGAGACATACTTCCAGAAGCTATAAACTCCAGCTAATGTCATTAAACGTTCAGAGTAAATCTTCCATGTGTACCTATAACATTACAAAATTCTCAAGTAAACTATCAGTCAACCGTTTCATAATAACATCAGTTTTGATATATCAAACCTTTCATATATTCTTTTAAGCCCTCCGTCAGATATCGTCACCCAGTAAGTCTTATCCTCCTTGCATTTCTGAAAAAAGTTAACCATTGTGACTGCTGCAGTATCTGGATGATATGGATCAATGTGGAAACCGGAAACACCATCTTCAATTATCTCTGCTGGACCACCATGGCAAGTTGCAAATGTTGGAAGCCCACAAGTCATCGCTTCCACCACTGTAAGCCCAAACGCTTCATAAAAAGCAGGCTGAAATTACCACAGAAGATTTTTTCATTAAAATGAGATTAAATAATCAAAAGAAGAATATGATAAGAGATATTAGATAGAGTTGTTTTGCTTGAAATACCCATTTGAATCATTATGTATGGAAAAAAAACGGCTGTAAAATAATGATTTTTTTTTTCAAAAAATGCTGATTTTATGTATAAGTAATGGCATTTTCGTCTCTGAGGTTTGGCCAGTTTTGCGACTTTCGTCGAAAGATTTGTTTTTCCGCATCTATATCCAAAAGGTTTGAAATGTTGTCACTTTCATCCAGCTCGTTAACTCCATCCATTTTTGTCCGTTAAGTCAAGGCTATTTTCGTCTTTTTTGTTAATTTAAAGGGCAATTCGGTCTTTTTCACTTTATGTACGAGCATTTAGCATAATGTACAAGCATTAAAAAGATCGAATTGCCCTTTAAGTTAACAAAAAAGATGAAAATGCTCCTAACTTAACGGAGAAAAATGAATGGAGTTAACGAGCTGGATGAAAATGGCAAGATTTCAAACCTTTTGGATCCAGATGCTGAAAAACAAACCTTTGGACAAAAGTCGCAAAACTGGCCAAACCTCAGGGACGAAAATGGCCTTTTACTCTTTAAGTATAACAATGTTGGATATATATAATACTAAAATTAACAAAATAACCTGACTGGTACACAAAACCATCTCTTAATGACTCGTGCGTACAAAATGAAAAGTATAATGACTCAAATAAAAAAAGTAAAAATACATAGTATTATACCTGTACAAAGACTCCTCTTCCATCAGCAATATAGCGATAAAGTTCACCATTTTGTGTGGGGTTTGTTTGTGCGGAAATCCATCTTACCTGACCATCTAATTTGTATTTCTTAAAAAGATCATGCATTTTTTCAATTTCTGCAATTTCTTCTCTGTCATTAGATCGCTTCACATCATTGTAACCGGCAACCACAACAAGGTTTGCTAGTTCCCTAAGCTTATTATTCTTAGCATACCACTCAACCAGGCCCGTAATGTTCTTCACATGATCAAGTCTTGCCATTGAAAAAATCATTGGTTTTGATCGATCACTCAGATTTCCACTACACAAGTTCAAGAAAATCGCCAATTATCACATAAACTGTTGATAACATTATGGTTTTACCAAAAAGTGACTCACATGTGCTCTTCGTTCTGCTGAGGGTCAAACAATAGCTTCTCAATTTTAGCATGAAGAGACGTAAGTCTTTTTTCCTTCTCGGTGTATGGAAAGTAAATGGTCATATCTGCCCCTGGAGACACAATGTTGAACTTAGGGTCAAAAACGTCAATACCATGAACAACCCTGTAGAGGCCTGGAAGAGTGAAAGATGAATGACTCTCGTATTGTCCGATGGTATTTTTCCTGAAATTCATAAATAAATAGAATAAGCTGATGAAGTTGTCATAATGTCATATGAAACAATTGAATCAAACTACTAATCGTAACTCACGTTCCCGCAATCTCTTGGTATGTACTTGTGATGATAAAATCTGCATTGTTCATGGCTAAAAGATCGGCAGTAAATTGACAAGAAAAGTGATACTTCTCTTCGAATTTCTTCCAATATAAGTCGGAATCTGGGTACTTTGTTTTCTCCAAAGCATGAGCAATGTTGCACTGTATTTATCAAAACGTTTGATTAATAAACTAAAGCACTTTTAAAGAAACCGAAGCTTTCATGCTCAAAATAGTCAGTTACCTGGGTTACCCCCATTTTGTAAGATAATAAAGAGGCAACAAGATTTCCATCACTATAATTTCCAATTATAAGATCTGGAGCACCAAGCAACTCAGCAGAAATCTCACTTGCTGCATCCTAATAATGAACCAAACACAACATTCATTACACATATATCGGAATATAGAAGATTATGGAATTAGAAGAGTAATTTACCGCAGCAAAATTCTCCAAATAAGGCCATACATCAAACCTTGATATCCATTTACGAAGAATCCCTTTCTCGGTCCTGAAAGGAACACGCAGTATATGCGTGTGTTCAGTTCCACTGACTTTTTCCAGTCGTTGGTTACATGAAGTACCTTTTGCATCTGGTATCAGCCGAGTCACCTTAAATAAGAAACGAAAAATCATCATTAGATAAATGCAAAAAAACGCAGCTCGTAGAAAACAAAATCCATATATACATGAAAGACTCTGAAAAATAGTGACTCGATAATCATATCTATACGTACAATAAGAATCCTAGGTTTGATATCCAGTCCTTGATGCTTTAATTTAAGAAGCATCTCATTCTCCAACGCACGGACTTGATCCAGTATATATACAATCTGTGTCCAAAAAAAAAGTAAGCATTATTTGCCAGAGTGCAACCATAACTAAAACATAGAGCAAATGCCATTTTCGTCCCTGAGGTTTGGCTAGTTTTGCGATTTTCGTCCAAAGGTTTGTTTTCCCGCATCTGGATCCAAAAGGTTTGAAATCTTGCTATTTTCACCCGGCTCATTAACTCCATCCATTTTTCTCCGTTAAGTCAGGGGTATTTTCGTCTTTTTTGTTAACTTGAAGGGCAATTCGATCTTTTTCACTCTATGCACAAGCATTTAGCATAATGTGCAAGTATTTAAAACAAAACAAAGTAGGTAAAAGGACAGAAATACCCCTGACTTAACGGAGGAAAATGAATGGAGTTAACGAGTCGGATGAAAATGGCAAGATTTCAAACCTTTTGGATCCAGATGCAGAAAAACAAACCTTTGGATGGAAGTTGCAAAACTGGCCAAACCTTAGGGACGAAAATGACATTTTACTCTAAAAAATAATCATGTTGCCAATCACATAATGGCACCAAACCATAGGAACAAGACTCATATGAAGTTCATATATTAGATTTCAGTTATTGGTAAAAGAACGTACCTGGCCACCGGTATCGGGCAAGCCCAAAACATTTGCTTGCCCAAAGTAACCATGTATTGACAATATGACAACATTAAACACCATAGGTATTCTACCAAGAAAAGTTTCCAAAATGGAAGGATCCGGAGCTTGGAGAATGTCCGAGAGAAGATGCATCATCTCAAGGGTCCTTTCAGCATTGTTTCCCCATCCTCTTTCAAATCCCATTCCTTGCAAACTGCAGTCAAAGAAAGTTATAAGTTGAAGCACATGAAAGAATAAGTATAGGCTTGAATGTTGGTTCTTAAGAGAAAGATGCTAACTCGTGTTGAAACTCGGAGTACGCTGTATCGGACGCTAGCTTAGAAAGATAATCATCTGCCTTAGACAAAGAAGATTGAAGTCTAGACGTGTTTTGTATGCGGTCATTCAACATCATTACCTACACAACACTTAAGAAGGTTAAGAGGGATACTCACACACACCCTAGAAGTGTCCAAACATGAAACTCACATGTCCATCATGTCTGTGCGTGCGTAGGAAATCCAGGAGTGGTTCTAGACAATCTTTGTTGCGGAACATGTTTGAAGACAGGTGGCGATTGAGGAACTGAACTCCATTGCCAATGGATGAAGAGCGGGTTGGTTTAGGAAATGAAGCATTGAATGGCTCAAAATCCAGCTCAAGCACATAAGAGCTATTAGGCCTGTAGCATTTTTGAATAAAAAATTCATTCATCTTATATGTGTCAATCGTGATAACTGAAAGAAGATAAATGGTGGAAGAAACTTACTGCCCGACAAGTTCTTCCTTGAAGACAAGATACTCTGAAGCAGTCAGCTGTTCCACACTTAGTTGGTATGCATCGACACGCACATATTCCCAAACACCAGGTCTTGGACGAACTGCTAAAGCTACAAATGGAGGTAGGACTATGCATTCCTACCATCGCACAAAAAAATATTGGTCTCAAAGAAACAACGAAGAATGAAAAAACTAATTATACCAAACACGAAATATATAAAAGTACAAAATATATATTAATCAAACGGTCCATTCTGGTGTTTTGGCTTTCAAGTCTCTACTGTAAACCAAACCGTTCGATACCGTTCGAATATTCCTAAACCTACCAACCAAAAGTTTCTTTGAAAAACGTGAAACCAAACCGGTGACCAGTTTGGGCGGTTTCTGGTTTTAAACCGAACTGTGAACACTCCTAGTTTAAACTTATAGTTGTGTAAACCCCACCCCTGTAGCCATCCATTCCCCCCTACTATCAAACCCATACTAGTTCCAGAGCATAAACCAAACGCTACCTTAATCAATTTACATAGCACAATATCTCACACTGTCAAAAAAAAAAAAAAATGAAAACAGAGCAATCATAAACATAACCGTCTAAACTGATCAAGCAAGATCCAAAAGCCGAAACTACAAATCATCATATTCCGAAACACAAACTGATGAAGCAACATCCAAACTCGTAAATCAACAAAAAAAAAAAAGCATTATTACCTGAGCAGTCTTCAAAGCATCTCCAAACGGACCATCAGTTAGCTTTTGGCGCGAAGCCTCATCACCAATAATATTCTCAAGTTCATCAAGTATCTGATGAGGCTGCAATATAGCCTTCCCCTGCGCCACATACCTACACCATTCCAAAATTAACAAAAACAAAATCAATACGTGAGCAAAATCGTAAAACCTAACCCTAAAACTCCGTCTCGTAAGTCTCGTTTCGTTCAATTAATAATAATAATGAATGAGTGAATGACCTGGAGAGAAGAGAAACGATCTCGTTGCGATGAGCAGCTAGGGTTTCTTGAACACGATCACGCATACTGTGTGTTCTGCTTAATTTAGCTGTCGCCATGGATTTAAACAGTAAAACTCCACTAACTACACGAATGATGATGTGAAGAAGAGAGGATTTGTTGATGGTTGATTGTGGAAGTACGTAGGTACAGTGGATGAATTCAATTCAATTTGGTCCGTTAAATAAGTGGTGGAATCAAAGATGGAATGTGATGATATCGCTATCGGAGATGAATGATGAGTGATTATGTGAGTTTGATTATTGTAATGGTAAAGCATACATCTGTCATGCTCTTAGACGATTTCGTGTCCATGCAGTTTATCTGGATCACTTTCTTTATTGGTGGTTCCATGCTCAACTTTTGTACGGTCAATGGCCCAATTAATTTCGTTTCATATCAATCAATTTTTCTTTTATATAACAAGTTGTTGATGCCCCGCCCGCGTGGGGCGATGGCCGACTAGTTCTCAATCAGTTAAAATAACATTACTATAATTTTGCTAGGAAAAAAACTAAAACAATGATAAGACTGTTATGAATTATTATCCATTTATGGTGTGACCATCCATTAGAATTCATCATTATTATTATGACTTATCATGTACTTAACTCCTTTCTCTTAAGCCTATAAATAAAGGCTTATATGATCCATTCTAGATATCAATAAAATATCCATTCCCCCAATCTCTATTTCTTATCTCTATAATGTTAATAGGTTAGTTGTTACAAAACACGTTATCAGCACGACTTGTTTTTAGAGTTGGATCGTATTATCACAAGCGCCATTGCTTTGGATCACACCATCGTAAAGTATAATATTTTCTCACCATTTTATCATTATTAATTATTTTCTCATACATGATCCATATTATAATTCATACTATTTTGGGTTGTGTTAGAAATTTGTTCATACTATCCATCGTAAGGTCTAAAAAAAATATGTTTTATTTTTATTTTAACATTTAGGTAATTATTCATTCAAGTAAAACGAATTACAAGACAAATATTGCTTTTATTTTTTTTAGATTACATGATTTAATCATTCTGTTACAATTCATCTTCAATCTGATATACGCATTTTCTTTTAATTTCATCAAATTCATGCTTTATAATTAAAATTTTAAACATAATAACAGTAAATTTATTAGTAATAGTTGGTTTATTTAATTTGGTATGTTAATAAAATGTTTAATCAATATAACTTTTAAATCAAACTTATGTGCATATGATATTATTTAGGGCTGTTAATTATTTGCCTATTTGAAAATTATCAATAGTGTGTGACTGTAGTTATATAGGATGGTTAAATCAATTATTATTATTATTGGTAAAACAAAGCATATCATGATTATTTGCTATAAGATCGAATTTCGATTGTGTCTTGTTTTGTAGAATATCAATCGTTTAGCATTTTCTTAATTATAAAGCGGTTCTACATTCATTATAATTTATAATGTAATTATATTGTATTATATTATATTTAAGTTAGTTAATCAAATCAAGATTATCCATGTTGACTTAAATAAATACTGTGATATGAGATATTGAAAGTTAATAATAATAAAACTGGCTTTGCAAAATTGGTTCCATAATCTGGTAACCGAAATATATAATAAATTTAAACAAAATTTAAGAAACAATTATGGATGGAGTAATCTATACAATTGTCATTTTCTTCAATAATATTACCAAGGTACAAATCATGCCCCAAGGAAACGTGCTTCTCAAATAGTCAAAGCTAGTACCCGAGCTTTGGCAATTTCATTTTCTTTTTGGTTTCTTTTAATATGTTTTATTATTAAATGACAATGAATTTGATAAATACGGGCTTTAACCCCTTTTGGTTTGCTTATCTCCATTAAACATTACTTTTATACCGACCATGATGAGATAAAAATTAGTTTATATATTTAGTTGTCTAGACTTATAATAAGTTGGTAAAACTTTGTTTTGTCATTTTTTTATAAATGTTTTTTTTTTTCTTTTATTGTAATATAATATCAATAAACTATATAAATAGCCTAAAATACATAATTATCTTATTAATCTTGTTTTATTTATAGTGAGTAATTGTTATTACAAATTATATTGTTATTGGTTTATAATTTGAATAACATACATTAATTCATGTGTATTTCTTTAATATAGTTAATCATGTCGAATCTTGCAAAGCTTGAGTTTATGGCTTTAGACATTACTGGAAAAAAATATTTATCATGGGCTTTGGATGCTGAAATCCATTTAAATGCCAATAACCTTGGGGACACAATTAAAGAAGGAAATAAAACGAGTACCCAAGATAAAGCAAAGGCAATGATTTTCTTACGTCACCATATTCATGAGTCATTGAAAAATGAATATCTCACTATCAAAGATCCACTTGTCCTATGGACCAATTTAAAGGAAAGATATGACCACCAGAAAACAGTAATATTACCAAGAGCTCGTTATGAATGGATTAATTTAAGATTGCAAGATTTTAAGTCTATAAGTGAGTATAACTCAGCAATGTTTAGAATCACGTCACAATTGATTCTATGTGGTGAAAATATTACTGATAATGAGATGTTGGAAAAAACATTCTCCACCTTTCACGCCTCAAACATTGTCTTGCAACAACAATATCGTGAAAGGGGCTTCACCAAATACAGTGACTTAATATCATGTTTGCTTGTGGCTGAGCAAAATAATGAGCTACTAATGAAAAACCATGAAACTCGTCCTGTTGGTACAACCCCATTCCCAGAAGTGAATGTGGCAACATATAATGACCAAAGTGGAAGTCACGGACGTGGTCGTGGCTATCAACGTGGGCGTAGTCATGGTCGTAGTCGTGGTCGTGGTCATGGACGTGGTCGTGGACGTGCATATGGTCGGGGGAATTATCATGGTGTTCAATTCAAAAACAGAAGAACCCACCAGAAGTTGCATGATAATGAAAAGAAATCCAATGATGAAAGAGGTAAAAAGAAAAGTGAAGCCTCATCTAATGCATGCTATCGATGTGGTGGTAACAACCACTGGGCTGGTACATGTCGTACAGCCAGACACTTAGTAGAGCTTTACCAACAATCTATAAAAGACAAACAAAAAGGAATAGAAACAAATTTCACATATGAAGATGGAAATGTTGATGTCCCAAGTGGTGAAAAGGACCATACTAATGCAACTAATCTGGATTATGATGATTTCCTTATCGAGCAAGCTAATTTGGATTCTGGTGATATCATGGCTGATACAAACCAGTTGGATGCTTCCAATTTTTCCTATGCATGAATGATTATATTTAAAATTATGCTATTTCCTTGATGTTTTATTAAGACATTTTGTTTGGGATTTTGTTATGTTTTGTTTTGGGGCACTTTATGAAATTGTTATGTTTGAACCATATTATACTTTTATTTATGAAGCTTTATTTTGTTTTGAAGCATATGGAGTATTCAACTAAACTTCATATTAATGGTGAAGATGTATGTCTAATAGACAGTGCTACTACACATACAGTCCTAAAGAAAACAGATTATTTCTCTATTTTAACAATGAAAGAAGCAAGCGTTGGTACCATATCTGGTAAAACAAAGTTAATTGAAGGCTTTGGAGAAGCATATGTAGTTCTACAAAGTGGAACTTTGCTCAAAATTAACAATGACTTATTTTCCCCACTGTCTCAAAGAAATCTGATAAGCTTTAAAGATATTCGTCTAAATGGATATCATCTTGAGACTACATGTGAAGGACATGATGAGTACCTTCAAATCACAAATATTATTTCAGGAAAAAAACACATATTAGAGAAGTTACACGCATTTGCCTCTGGTTTGTATTGTACCAAAATTGGTGCAGTTGAATCAAATGCAATCATAAACCAAAAGTTTATGGATCGAGAAAATTTTATCATTTGGCATGACCGGTTAGGCCATCCCGGATCAATAATGATGCGAAAAATTATAGAAAATTCATGTGGTCATTCTTTGAAGAACCAGAAGATTCTTCAATCTAAGAATATTACATGTGTTGCATGCTCACAAGGGAAGTTAATCACTCGCCCATCACCAGTTAAGGTAGGGACAGAATCCTTGAGTTTTTTAGAAATAATACATGGGGATATATGTGGACCTATACACCCCCTGGTGGACCATTTAGATACTTTATGGTCTTAATTGATGCATCAACTAGACGGTCACATGTGAGTTTACTATCAAGTCGTAATATGGCATTTGCACGACTACTTGCTCAATTAATAAGGTTAAGAGCACATTTTCCTGATTATCCCATAAAGAAAATTCGGTTGGACAATGCTGGGGAATTTACATCCCAAACCTTCAATGATTACTGCATGTCTATTGGCATAAGTGTAGAGCATCCAGTACCTCATGTACATACGCAAAATGGACTTGCTGAATCGCTTATCAAGCGACTTCAAATGGTTGCAAGACCAATGATTATGAAATCAAAACTACCAGCATCTGCTTGGGGGCATGCAATTTTACATGCAGCAACACTAATTCGCATCAGGCCAACGAGTTATCACACTTCCCCCCCATTAAAGTTAGTTTTTGGTCAGGAACCAGATATTTCCCATCTAAGGATTTTTTGTTGTGCCGTATATGTTCCTATCGCTCCACCACAACGAACAAAGATGGGACCTCAAAGGAGGTTAGGAATATATGTTGGGTATGAATCACCATCGATCATTAAGTATTTAGAGCCCTCAACAGGTGATTTATTTACAGCTCGATTTGGTGATTGTCATTTTGTTGAAACAACATTCCCAACATTAGGGGGAGATGAAAAACAGCTGAAAGATAATAATATAATTTGGAATGAATTATCACTATCCCATCTTGATCCTCGAACTAAAGAGTGTGAACAAGAAGTTCAAAGAATAATTCATTTACAAACATTAGCAAATCAAGTACCAGACGCATTCACTGACCTAAAGAGAGTGACTAAGTCACACATACCAGCTGCTAATGCTCCAGTAAAAATAAGTGTCCCAGAAGGACAACCACATGTTGGAAATGAGTCTAATGCACGCCTCAAACGTGGTAGACCAATCGGTTCTAAAGATAAAAATCCTCGAAAGAAAAAGGAGCAAATAATGGAGATGGTCCAGTCGAGGTAATCATAATGCCAAGAAAAGAGTCTCCTGAAGAGACACTAGACATGATGGTTCCAAAAGAACCTCAGGTACCTGAAAAAGAAGAGATCTCAATAAATTATATCATGTCTAGAAAGGTATTGAACTGAAATGAAATCGACGTCGATGATAGTTTTTCATATAACATAGCGCTAGAAGTAATGGAAAATAATGAGGATCAAGAACCAAAATCTATTGAGGAATGTAAACAAAGAAATGATTGGCCAAATTGGAAAGACGCAATTAAGGCAGAATTAGATTCCCTCAATAAACGAGAAGTTTTTGGACAAGTAGTCCCTATACCTAAAGGTGTAAAGCCTGTCGGATATAAGTGGGTCTTTGTGCGAAAATGCAATGAGAAAAATGAAATCGTACGATACAAGCACGATATGCCCGTGTGAGTATTTGTTGAAAGAAGGTTTCAAAAATGATTCGATATGCCCTTGTATCTTCATAAAAAGATCAGAATCTGAATATGTTATAATTGCTGTATATGTTGATGACTTGAATATAATTGGAACGCCAAGTGAGCTCCAAAAGGCGGTTGAATGCTTGAAAAGAGAATTTGAAATGAAAGACCTTGGAAAGACAAAATTTTGTCTTGGGTTACAAATCGAACACCTCAAGGGTGGAATCCTTGTACATCAACAAAACTACATAGAAAAGTTACTTAGAAGGTTTTATATGGAAAAATCACATCCATTGAGTACCCCAATGGTTGTAAGATCTCTTGATGTCGAGAAAGACCCATTCCGACCTCCGAATGATGTTCTTGGTCCAGAAGTACCATATTTAAGTGCAATTGGTGCACTAATGTTTCTTGCTAGTCATACACGACCAGATATATCATTTTCTGTAAATTTATTGGCAAGATATAGTTCATGCCCTACGAAGAGGCATTGGAATGGGGTAAAACAAATATTTCGATACCTTCAAGGTACAAAGGACATGGGGTTGTATTTTACTAACCAATCGACAACAAGTTTGGTTGGTTTTGCAGATGCAGGGTATTTGCCTGATCCTCACACTAGAGGATCTCAAACTGGATATTTATTCACAAGTGGAGGCACTGCTATTTCATGGCGTTCTGTAAAGCAAACCATCACAACCACATCATCTAACCATGCAGAAATATTGGCGATTCATGAAGCTAGTCGAGAATGTGTTTGGTTAAGAAGTGTAACACAACACATTCGTGGGTCTTGTGGTATTTCTATGAGAGATGAGGGACCGACAATTTTACATGAAGGCAACGCAGCATGCATTGCTCAACTTAAAGAAGGATACATCAAATGTGACAGAACGAAGCACATTTTACCAAAGTTCTTTTTCACACATGATTTGCAAAAGAATGGAGATATTACTGTCCAACAAGTTCGTTCTAGCGATAATTTGGCAGACTTGTTTACTAAATCACTTCCGACCTCTACATTCAAGAAACTGGTTCATGGGATCGGGATGCGTCAACTCAAGGAGCTTAAATCATCAGGGGGAGAATAATACGCGCTGCACTCTTTTTCCCTTAGCTATGGTTTTATCCCACTTAGTTTTACTAGCAAGGTTTTTAACAAGGCAGCATCATCAAGCGTATTATAAGAACAATATATTATTTTGTCACGTGGATAGTCAAGGGGGAGTGTTATGAATTATTATCCATTTATTGTGTGACTATCCATTAGAATTCATCATTATTATTATGACTTATCATGTACTTAACTCCTTTCTCTTAAGCCTATAAATAAAGGCTTATATGATCCATTCTAGATATCAATAAAATATCCATTCCCCCAATCTCTCTTTCTTATCTCTATAATGTTAATAGGTTAGTTGTTACAAAACAAAGACCGTAATTTTGGGCCTAGAGCAAAACCGTTATTTTTCAGGACTAATGAGCGAGTGTTAGGCAGCTCATTGAGACGAAAAAAAGTTAAATCGAGTGAACCAATTAAAACAAAAAAGTTTTATAGTTTGCTAAAAAAAACTAAAACAATGGGAAAAACATACTTTTGAACTGAGGGCGAAATCATATTTTTATTTCAGGGGTAAAAGCGTAAATTAAATGGACAAATGGGGGAGTGCCAGGCAGCTGTCGTCATGACTGTAATTTTACACCGGGGGCAAAATCGTTATTTTGAACCGCGGGTAAAATTAAAATTTTTAGCTGGGAGCAAAAGCGTGAATTTATTTTTAAATGGGGGTAAAAACATAATTTTGAACAGATGACAAAATCGTTATTTTAAGTAAAAGAAACTAATGGTAAAACTGTAAATTTAAACGGGCAAAATCGTAATTTTGAATCGAGGGTAAAATTGAAAATTTTAGCTGGGTGTAAAAGCATAAATCTATTTTTAAGTGGGGGTAAAAACATAATTTTGAACTGATGGCAAAATCGTAATTTTAAAGCGAGATAAAATCGTAAATTTGTTGGGCCAATAGGGGGAGTGCCAGGCACTATTCCCTTTGCCACCCATGTAACCCAATAGATGAAAAGCAGCCGTCCATTTCACCCAATAATTGAGAAGCACTATTACCGGCCATTGATTTTGTATACGTTGAATAACTAGTTTTTTTAGGTCGCGCGTTGCGGCGAAGCCGAGCGTATGATAATGTAAAACAAATGTGATTTGAAAATAAAGCATGTTGTTTAGAAGGTCAAACCATTATAACGGTTTAGTTTATCATTGTATCGTGTTATGATACCAACTAAATACTTTATTTAGCATACAACTTCGTTTTTAACAAAACTTATAACAGAATGTTGGGGAAAAAATCAAGCACAACTACATACTTAAGTTTTTAGAAAAAAGTTAAAAACGTAAATTATTAAAGAAGTATCAAATTTATCGACAAATTAATTTATGTTCTAAAAAAAGAAAAAAATAATTATTAAAAAATCTTATAGGAAATATATGGTTTTAAAAACGGAAAAAATTAAAAATATGTTATTAAAAGTAAATATAATAATAAATTATTATAATATATTAAATAAAAGAAAAACAAAAAAACTATATATTGTTATAAAAATAAAGTTATTATTCATCATTCTTCGTCAACAGATACCAAATAAATACTTTATTTAGAGTATAAATTCATTTTTAACAAAACTTATAACAAAATGTCAGGGAAGAATCATACACAACTACGTACTTAAGTTTTTAGAAAAAAAAAGTTATAAACGTAAATTATTAAAGAAGTATCAAATTAATCGATAAATTAATATATGTTCTAAAAAAAGAAAAAAAAAGAATTGTTAAAAAAATGGTATAGGAAATATATAGTTTTAAAAAAGGAAAAAAAATTAAAAATATTTTATTCAAAGTAAATATAATAATAAATTATTATTATTATAATATATTAAATAAAAGAAAAACAAAAAAACTATATATTATTATAAAAATAAAGTTACTATTCATCGTCGTTCGTCAACAATATTTCTATTATATAATATATAATGGATGGAAAAATAAAGTCTTTATGTTCATGTTGATTGTTGAGTGTAAACTTGGTATTATTGATCTAAAACCACCTTTTTGTTAATTGTTTTGTTTCGCTTGAACATGTTTAGTTATATGCATTTGTTATAAGTTTATGGTTATCAAATAAGTGAGAAAATGCGATAACAGAAGTGTAGGGACGACTCTTAGGGGGTGAGGGAGGTGTGACCGCACAAGGCCCGTAATTTTTGGGGGCCCAATTGAAAAAAAAACTTCATATATATTTTATATAATTAATTTCAAAAAAAAAATCTATAAAGTTTAAAACCCAGTATTACATTAACATAATAACATTTTAAAACCCATTAACTTTTTAAAAACCAACCCAATTATACAAACCCAATACCTTTGTGCTATTGCTCATCTAAACTCATTTGTCAAAACCCAATTAACAATCTAAACTTTTAAACTTAACTAAAAGGATAACTTTGCTACAATAACTTTGTTTTGTTCATTGTTATGATAATTATGGTCGCGTCATTGAAATTTTCATATACATGAGTTTATATTTTAGGGACACATTTTAGTGGCACAAGGCACCTGAATTCTCAAGGACAGCCCTGCAAAAATGGATGAGGATCAAGCAAGCATGTAACTACCAAATTTGAACTTTGACGAATTAAGTTGAAACTGAGATATGAGACCCGTACCAAGTTATGGTTATGTGTGGGCCAAATGATGTTTACAAGTGCACATGATCTCGGGGATATGTTGGATACGGGAAGAGACTAGAGTTGATATGGTACAAGCAGTGGCGGACTCAGAAATTTTTTCATGGGGGTGCGGAATATTTTTAAAGATTTTAGGCCCTAGGTATATAAAAAAATTCGGTTCATATCGGGTCGGTTCGGGTCGGGTCGGGTCATGTAAAACAAAAGAATATTAAGCTAAATTTTATATAATTATCAAAAACATATCAAACGTCGTTACAAACATATTTAAAATGTTACTTTACGGGTTTTCATTTTTTTAAATCTATCCAAAACATCTATAGCTACTTTTCTAAGCAAGTTTTTCTCTATATAACATATACAACTAATTTTCAACACTAAACACTTAAACAATCATCAACAAACTTCATAATTTTCAACTTTAAAATCAAGCCCTAGTTTTAATTGTTGATTCCTTCTAGCTAACCATTTAAACACAGTAAACTTTAACTAAAACAACAAAATCAACCAAATAAAGTTTCAAAAAACAACTAAAATTTCAAACTTTTCTACCAATTGTATTTCTCCAAAAAATCCAAATAAAAAAGAAAACAAAAAAATAATTGAACCATACCCGAAAATAGTGATGAGATGTTGTTTTCATGAGTTTGGTGGCCGAAATTGCAGTGGATTGGGTTATTATATTTTAGTTCAAATTAGATTATTAGATTGGGTTGGGCTTGAGTTATGGTGTGTTTTGGGTTAAAGGTTAAGAGAAAGTTAATTGGGTTAAATGAAAGTTAATTAGTTAAGTGGAAAGTTAATTAGGTTGTATTTAAAAAAAATCAGTGTTTACGTAATTTTTTTTATAAATTCATAAGATTTTTTTTCCTAAGGGGGCGGTCGAAAATTTTCAAGGGGTGCGGACGGAAATTTTCAAGGGGTGCGGTCGGAATTTACCGGGAATTTAGCACTAAATTTTATTTTTTCAAGGGGTGCGCCCGCCCACCTTAACATATAAGTGGGTACGCCCTTGGGTACAAGTGGTAGGGGTGTTTGGAATTAAGAGTGGGACATTTCTGATATTTATCTTTCTTCATTCTTATCTTTAGGAGTAAAATGTTGAAATGGTCTTTTGAGTTTAGGTCACTTTTATCCTTCAGTCCAAAAATAAAACTTTTTATATCTGGGTCCCTTTGGTTTCATTTTTATTGTTATTTTCATCCAATTACCAAATTGGGTTAGAATTTTCTGTTAACTTCTTCCTTTTTTTTTTGTCGTTTTACTCATTTAATTAAAATATATTATGACATAAAATGACGATTACACCCTTCATTTAAATGAGGAAAATGACAAAAGGGGGATAAGTTAACATAAAATTCTAACCTAGTTTGTCAATTGAATGAAAATGACAATAAAAATGAAACCTTAGAGACCTAAATACAAAAATGTTTCATTTTTAAAATAAAGTGGCAAAAGTAGCCAAAACTAAGGGACTATTTTAGCATGTTACTCTATGTTTAAAGAGTGGGACATTTCTAATATTTTTAGTTGAAACATAGGCATTATTGTGTGGATGAACCCATCAACTTTAAGTGGAACTTAAGGATGAAACCATGGGCGTTAATTTTATTAAAATTTGTGCTGTGTTTGACAGGTAGTGACAGAACTATGATTTTTTTTTCTTTATTGTTATCAACTAGTAGACGCCCTTGGGTACAAGTGGTAGGGGTGTTTGGAATTAAGAGTGGGACATTTCTGATATTTATCTTTCTTCATTCTTATCTTTAGGTTAGAGGGTGTGGGATAACCCCTTTGGGGCTTTATAAGGACACATCAGCGCCACGTAGACGCCACGTCATCCAGGGGGCTTTATCACGCCCCCCTTTAACTTGCAGGGTGTGGGATGGAGCCCCCTATTAAACAAAATTAAAAAAAAAAAGATTTCATTGGTTGAAATGGATGTGGGCCCCACCTGAACACCTCTTCCTCCCCGTTACCATGATGGAGCCTTGCATATGGCGCCCCTGGTTAAATTTGAAGGTGTGGGGTGGTGGCGCCGGGCGGCGCTATAAGGGCTAAGGTGGCGGGGTGGCGCCCCCCACACCCTCCGGCCTTAGGAGTAAAATGTTGAAATGGTCTTTGAGTTTAGGCCACTTTTATCCTTCAGTCCAAAAATAAAACTTTTTATATCTGGGTCCCTGTGGTTTCATTTTTATTGTTATTTTAATCCAATTACCAAATTGGGTTAGAATTTTCTGTTAACTTCTTCCTTTTTTTTTGTCGTTTTACTCATTTAATTAAAATATATTATGACATAAAATGACGATTACACCCTTCATTTAAATGAGGAAAATGACAAAAGGGGGATAAGTTAACATAAAATTCTAACCTAGTTTGTCAATTGAATGAAAATGGCAATAAAAATGAAACCTTAGAGACCTAAATACAAAAATGTTTCATTTTTAAAATAAAGTGGCAAAAGTAGCCAAAACTAAGGGATTATTTTAGCATGTTACTCTATGTTTAAAGAGTGGGACATTTCTAATATTTTTAGTTGAAACATAGGCATTATTGTGTGGATGAACCCATCAACTTTAAGTGGAACTTAAGGATGAAACCATGGGCGTTAATTTTATTAAAATTTGTGCTGTGTTTGACAGGTAGTGACAGAACTATGATTTTTTTTTTCTTTATTGTTATCAACTAGTAGATGCCCCGCGTGCGTTGCGGGGCGATGATCGAATAATTCTCAACCAATTAAAAAAAGCTACTATAATTTTGCTAGGAAAAAAAAAACGATGATAAGACCGTAATTTTGGGCTCAGGGCAAAACTGTAATTTCTCAGGACTAATGAGCTAGTGTTAGGCAACTCCTTGACACGAAAAAAAAATAAATCGAGTAAACCAATTAAAAAAAAAACTTTTATAGTTTTGGTAAAAAAACTAAAACGATGGGAAAAACGTAATTTTTAACTGATGGCTAAATCATAACTATAATTCGGGGATAAACTGTAAACTAAATGGACCAACGGGGGAGTGCCAGGAAGTTGCCGGCACAACTGTAATTTTACACTGGGGGCAAACTTGTAATGTCAACAGGAAAACAAAGAAAAACGATGGGGAAAATGTAAATTTAAGTTGAGGGTAAAATCGTAACTTGGCTGTGAGAAAAAAAACTAATGGCAAAACTAAAAATTTATACGGAACAAAATCGTAATTTTGAACCGAGGGCAAAATTGGATTTTTTTTGCTGGGAGCGAAAGCGTAAATTTATTTTTAAGTGGGGGTAAAAATATAGCTTTGAACTGATGGGAAAATCGTATTTTTAAGGGAAAAAACCTAATGGCAAAACTGTAAATTGAAACGGGACAAAATCGTAATTTTTAACCGGGGGCAAAATTGAAATATTTAGCTGGGAGCATAAGCGTAAATTTATTTTTAAGCGGGGGCGAAAACATATTTTTTAACTGATGGCAAAATCGTAATTTTAAAGGAGGATAAAATCGTAAATTTGTTGGGTCAAGAGGGGAGTGTCAGGCAGCTGCCTGGCACTATTGAAGGTGCCGCCCATTTTGCCCAATAAATGGCCAGACCTATTGCCGTGTCGGCGGCCGACTTTGTGTTTTGTAGTAGTTAGCTGCCTGGCACTATTGAAGGTGCCGCCCATTTTGCCCGATAAATGGCCAGACCTATTGCCATGTCGGCGGCCGACTTTGTGTTTTGTAGTAGTTGACAATGACAATATGAGGTTGCTAAAATTGATAGCGGCGTATATTTTTAAAATGAAGAGTTACTAACTAAATATAACATTTTCTGTCGTTTCTTAGCTACAGTATAGGAATTGGATAACATTGGAATATTAATTACAATCATGCCACAAGACTTTCTTTGGCAAGACCCCACCAATACCAAGCCAATTTGGCCACCAAAGTGGTCAGTGGTTCCTCAAGGATTTTTCCATTTTTTTTTTTTTCAGTTACAAGGTTGTCGTTTTTCTCCTTGTTTAAAAAAAATCTTTTTGACCTTCTCGATTTTCTAATACGTGTTGGTTTAAATGTAAGTCCGTCTACATTTTACGTCATGTGAGTTACTAGGTGCCATAAATTCGTATGTTTCTTTCGCTTTTACCCGATTTTGGTCGTTGTTGGCTTGCTTTTTAGCATCGTTCTACCCCGCCCAGGACGTTAGTTGCACGGTTTTACGCCCCCGCCCAGCAACGCGGGGGGGCTTAAACCTAGTTTATAACAATCGGTGTAAAGTTGAATGAGAGCAACGTATCCGGTATCTCGTTAAAAAAAGATAACCTTTTATATTTATATTATTAATATGCGAATAAGAGCAACATGTATCTCGTTAAAAATATAACTTGTTATAATTATATTATTATATAAATCATCTTCTTGGGACAGAGATAATTTCACTTTTCTAAAGACACATGCTATAACGTTTAATACATAGGATAGGGTACAAGTACTCTATACAATATTTCCTAATTCACTACATTAACTATTATCTTAATTATAATATTTTAAAATAATATTTAAATTTACATTTATTATTTATATTTTTATAACTAAATATATTTATATTAAGTATTAAGTATATAAGTACTGAATATTTACATAATAATAATAGTAATAATAATCTTATGTATAAAACTTTTAAATTCTGTATTATCTTATTTAAATACTTAAATACATAATTACTAAATATGTACAAGTAATAACAATAGTATAAGTAATAATAATATCTAAATAAAATCAGTGTTTAAGTCATATCGGGTTAGATTGCACTCTCCAAAAGAGCTACATTTACTATTTATTTTTTTATAACTAAATATTATTAAAATTAAGTATTATCTTATTTATTTACTTAAATATATATATTTGCTAAATATTTACATAATAATAATAATAATAATAATAATAATAATAATAATAATAATCAGTGTTTAAGGCAAACCGGGTTAGATTGTGGTCTTCAAAAGAGCCTTAGTGACACCTGTCACATCGTACGAACCAACCTACTAGTTATAATTTAAAATTAAAAATATTAAAAACAAGAAGCTTTAACAGTAACTTAATTGTTTGCTTTTATCATTATATGTTTTTTTTATTTAGTAGAGAAAAGTGCCCGGATAGTCCCTGTGGTTTGTCTAGATTTCACCTATAGTCCCTGCATTTTTAAAATTACAGTTATAGTCCCTAAGTTTTGCAAATTCGTTCTCAGATGGTCCCTGGCGTGGATGGAGGTTAGTTTTTGGTGTTAAGTAAGTGTGAAATTACTAAAATACCCTTCAGTATAAAACAAAATATATTAAATAATTATTAAATAAATATATAAAATTAATATTTAAAGATTTATACAGGACCACCACCCACCACATCTTCCTCATCACCACCATTTCTACCTAAAAATTCGTTGATTTGTCTGTGTTGTCAAATGTTGCCTTCAATCGGTGGAAATCATCCACCTCCCTTACCCCCAGAACCAAATACTGTTGAATTCCCCGAGGTCTCAATTTCACGTCGCATCTCCACAAGATCTGTAAATGCCGCCAGAAACCCTAAAGAGCAAGCTGGTGCCCTACACCCATCTGTATCATCTCTTGGAAGCACTAAGGGCGTGCATAAGCCATCCAAAGTTGAAAAGGGGTGCTTTCCCCTTGCTAACCATAGCGTGAATGACTTAGTCCATGACAAATCGAGTATCAATCTTCAGCAGAGGGGAGCGACATCTTTTGGGTCTCATACTGTTGCGATGCTTCAAGTCCTTGCTGCTATAGAGGTTAAAGAAGCTATCTCGAATGCCACACCTGCGAGTAAAGCCGACAACCAAGGTAATTTCTCCTCTGAACCATGTACAACCCCTTCTAAGTTGCCGTGCATAATCAATGCAATGCCTGCTGATGTGCCGACACCTATAAAGCCCCTAAATTTTGATATGGAAGAGAACTTAGATGAGGGAGGATGGGTTACTAAAGAAGAAAATGAAATAACAGAGCAGGAATCTCTCCTGCTGATCGAAAAATCTATTGCCCTGGATACTCAACCTCTTTCTCTCCCAAAGACGTCGCACACTGCTGTTGATCCTGGTACAGCAGCTCATGTGGGTGGTGGTATCCAAACTGCAGTAAACAACTCTGATGTGCTTCAGAGTGGGTCTGCTATTCGAAATGCAGGGGAGGGGAGTGCTGGAGGGAATTTGTAAAGTTCGAGAGGGTGATCAGAGAGAAGAATGGTGGTGGAGGTGGTGAGGAAGATGAAGTGGGTGGTGGTCCTGTATAAATCTTTAAAATTTTAATTATGTATATTTATTTAATATATTTTGTTTTATACTGAAGGGTATTTTAGTAATTTCACACCTACTTGACACCAAAAACTAACTCCAATCCATGCCAGGGACCATCCGAGAACGAATTTGCAAAACTTGGGGACTATAGCTATAATTTTAAAAATGTAGGGACTATAGATGAAATATGGGCAAACCACAGGGACCATCCGGGCACTTCTCTCTATTTAGTATGTTTACTATTATATTTAATTTGAGAGCATATTTTGTTTTTCATTTATAACTTTTAAAATACGATATCTTATAAATATATTTTCATATTACTTTTAATGTGCGATGTGCATATTACTTTTAATGTGCGATGTGTTATAAAAATTTCGAGTACGTTCTTGCAACAAACATATTGAGAATGAACTTCATATACATAAAGATGTAAAAGGTGATCTGATTATTGGGAGTCATATCCTCTGATGATGGATGCAAGTTTACAACCCACGTATAAATGTGATATAATTGGTATTATTAGCACTCACTTGATTTGTGATTATGATGCATGTAATATGTGTGAAGCATGTAACACCTCGAACGCGTGTAAAACAACTTCCTCAAAATCATGAAACACAATTGGGTTATAACTCTCTCCCCTATTATGTCGATCCGATCCCACCATGGGCCTGATGAGATTCAGGAATTAGCCTTCGACCAACAATTTTCATATATGGTGACACTACAATTTTCTCAAAATCGACAAAAGAATCATTTCAGCAACCGCATCAAACCATGTTTAATATATTGCACTTTATGAAGTCTGTTGAGAGTAGGGCTGCAAACGAACCAAACGTTCGGCGAACAGTTTGTGAACTGTTCGGCGGGAAGTTCGTTTGTGTTCGTTCATTTACTAAACAAACGAACACGAACAAGAAATTTCGTTCGTTTAGTTAAATGAACAAATATGAACAGAGGTCGTGTTCGTTCTTTATGTTCGAGAACGTTCGGCAACGTGTTCGTTTGTGTTCGATACTTCATTAGTGTTTTTAGTTTTTATATTTATTTAAATACTTCAATATTCCGACAAATTAAATATCTAATAAGTGTCGGTGTATTATATATTCTGTTTATGAACGATTGTTTGTGTTCATTTGTTTCCATTTGTGTTCATGAACATTAGCTTGTGCTCATTTGTGTTCGTCAACGTTCAACCTAAAATTAACAAACGAACACGAACAAGTTCATTTCCTTAACAAACGAACACGAACATAAAATCTCGTTCGATAAGTGTTCGTGAACGGTTCGCGAACACATAACGAACACGAACAAGGTCTTGTTCGTGTTCGTTCGGTTCGTTTGCGGCCCTAGTTGAGAGCGTCTGGATAATGTGGACTCGAGACTATCAATTGAAATACTCCTTTATTGTAACGCGTTGCATAGAAGATGAAACATGACCATTTCATCAAATATTTCATAGAAGTAACTTGCATTAAGAAGGGTGGGTAAATGATGTTTGTTGACTAATTTTTTTTTTTCAACTTGTACACATAACATTCTATGCTTGAAATATACATTTTCAACATATACAAATCCAATTCGCGGCAATAGTTCTTTTTACCTATTAGGTGAAATGGGCGGTGGAGGTAATAGAGCCAGGCAGCTGCCTGGCACTACTCTATTGGCTCAACAAAATTACGATTTTATCCCGCTTTAAAATTACGATTTTTTCATCAGTGTAAAATTATTTTTTTGCCCCCACTTAAAAATCAAATTATGTTTTAGGTGTGGCAATCTTTTATTTATCAGATTTTTAGGTGGTGATTTAGGTGTGGCAATCTTTTATTTAGGTGTGGCAATCTTTTATTTGCAGTTAGTGTTGAGATGAAGAAGATTAGGGTGGTGATTTAGGTGTGGCAATCTTTTATTTATCAGATTTTTAATATAAGGGCATTCTTGTCATTTCACACCCACTTAACTGGGAAAACTAACCCCCATCTGCGCCAGGGACTGTCCGGGAACGAAATTGCAAAAGCTGGGGACTATAACTGTAATTTTAGAAAGTTAGGGCTAAAGATGAAAAACGGACAAATCACAGGGACTATCCAGACATTTTTCTCTATTTCAAAATATTCATCTTTATTGTTGGCCGGTATAGTAGCTACTCTTATACGATTTTTTTCGGTTAGTCTATTAACAAAACAACAATCACACTAACCCTTATACGATTTTTTTCGGTTAGTCTATTAACAAAACCACAATCACATTAACCTTATCTATCTATTATACTAAAGCAAAATAACTTTGCCACCTCACTGCTGATGTGGCAATGCTATTGAGGCTGATAATTCTTATTTGAGCGGCAATTTAGAATTCTATCAATTCTCCTCCTTTGTTCTTCAATTCATATACGCGCCTTTCAATTCCCTTTAATCGATTATGAAACGCTCATGGTTTTATATGGAAAGTTGAATAAATAATCAGTTACTTGAAGATCTTTTACGAAACTATGGATATGTTTCCAAAATTATTGCGTATATACAGTTTACAACATTCAATTGGAGGATTCAAAGGACAATTGCATTCACCTGTTTTGTTTTGTTTTCTCTTCATCACCCTTCGAAACTGAAGCATCGGTAAGTGGATTCCATCTCTGTTTGCGATTTTCTAGATGATATAAAGAAACCCTAATTTTTTGTATCAATTCTTATGTGGTTGTTTATGATTAGTCCGTTAATTGTTTTTGAATATGGGTTTTAAGGACTTCATTGTTCTAATTTCAATATAGATTTGTTTGTTTTTTTGATGTTATTATAAACCCTAAGTTTTTTTAAATGTATTTAATTCTTTTTTGTTAGTTGTTCTTTTGATTGTTTTGATGCCTAATCTCAATTCCTAATAATAGATATAGTTAGTTTATCATATGAGCACAGAATACAAACATTTAAGAAAACAGGGTTATAGTTCAGTTTTTTAGAAGAAAACATTGGTCTAAATTGAATATAACTTTGTGTTTTTGAATTTGTGTTTTCAAGGATTTCATGGTTCTAATTTCACTAAAAGTTTTTTTTTTTTTTTTTTTTTTTTTTTTTTTTTTTTTTTTTTTATCATAAACTGTAACTTTTAGCGTGTCAGTTTAAATTGACAATGAGTATACTTATTTTTTGTTGCAGGTATGGATCGTGGCTTTCTGGTTGAGATGACGGATCCGTATAAATCCGTATATCTTTTAAACAAAGATCAAGTTTTGCCAATAAAAAACTTTAAAATGGTTTTAGCCAAACCATTCAAAACCCTAATTTTCATCTATCTCCTATTCGTGTAAGCGATGATGGCTATTGAATAAACCCTAGATGATGGCGATTGAAGAAACCGAACAACCCAGGTAACTTTTTCGTCGATCTTTAATGTTCTCCACATAAGTATTTTTGATGATTCGTGTTGAATTATGAAAATGTATAATTTATATTAATTTTACCTGTGTAGGAAGAACCCTAATTATATGCTTATAAACTGCAGTAGGTGGAGTATATAATCAGTTGATCCTTTGAAACTACTTCTGCAAGGTTGTTGGAACAAGAAGAATGGTCGACAAGTTTTTCTTAAACACTAATTCCATGTACTGATTCAAGGTAAATATCATGATAAGTATAAAAGTTTCAGTTTTGTATCAAATATGTCTATCTCAGATTTGAATTTCGAAATATCAAACTTATGATGCATCTTTTAACGGATTTAGCGTTTTTTCGTTCAACTTTATACATCAGATTTCTCAGTCAATCAAGGTGTGTATTTTTGTTGTTTGTGGATTGAATGCGTTTATGTGAAGGGAGTTAAAGCCTTAACTTAATTTCTATTCTGTTGTTGTATTTTTTTGTTTGTGAAGTCAGGATTCAGAGAGGATATGAAGAAGAAGCAGGCACGTTTCAAGTAACGCACGCAAAAGTTGAGAAGGAGATGGCTTCGGTTCAAGGTCTTTGTTATACTTTGGTTATTTTTGCCTTTTGCATAACCATGTTTTTATAATTAGATAATCTCTTAGTAAGATAATCTATTTTCTTCGTAACATTAATGTTGTTATTTTATTTATGGGTATCATGAGACGATCCTGATGGTGCTTCTGCAACTTTTGCTGAAGCAGGGAGCTAGATAATATATATAGCTTAATCAAGGTCAAGTTCATAGCAGTTACCAGTTTTCAATGGCAGCCACATTGCTAGCACTTTTCTTTTTGTTCATTGTCCTATGCTTCTTCCTCCAAATCCATAGGAAAAAACCAGCAACCAATAACAATCTGCCACATGGAAGCTTCGTATGGCCGTTTTTAGGTGAAACCATAGAGTTCGTCCTTACACAAAGACATGGAGCTCCGGAGAAATTCGTGAGAAATAGAATAGAGAGATATGGAAGTCCTATGGTTTTCAAAACATCGTTGCTCGGCCACCATATGGCTGTCTTTTATGGGCCTGAGGGGAACAAGTTTTTATTTGGAAACGAGAACAAACTGGTGGCGTCATGGTGGCCCGAAGCAATCCATGATGCTGTTTGGTAAATGCTTAAATACAAGCCGCGGAGATGAAGCCCTGTATATATATATATCCTTGCAAGAAACCAATGGCTTAAGTGGTGGATACGCATTCATGTGCTCTTTTTACCACCATGTTCACTTGTACGGGTTAGCTTTTGATTTATGCATCAAAAAATTCAATTTTTAACATGGTCTGTAATTGCTGTTAACATAATCTGGAAACTTATTGCAACTCCGTACTAATAATTCAAGATGTTTAATTCTCATATTTTATATATACTTATTTAGGGCACAAGAATTGGGTTCTTTGTATCGGATGGTCACCGGATGGTGAGCATCTTATTAGTGGAAGCAAGTCTGGAGAACTTCAATGCTGGAACCCATTGACCGGGAAACCGTCTGGCAATCTGCTCACCGTAAGATCTTTGTAGTTATCTTTAACTAATTCAAAATAAGAAATATTAATTACATTATATTAGGTTTGAGTGGTTGATGAAATTTGTAAAGCTACTGTTTATAAATAGGGTTATTAAATCTGTATTGTCTCATAAGCAGCCATGTTTGTGATGTTCCAGCTAGATGAGCCAAACAAATTGGACGAAAAGCTTAAGACAATTGAATCTCTTTTGGAAAGAAAGGTATCTATACCACGAAATCAGCCTCTTCATGGTTGACAATTTGCCATTGCATCTCATATTGAAGTTTCGGTTGATAACCCAACACCCGTGTAGCGTCATTATTGCCTCTCTTATTTGTTTTTTGTTCGGCTACTGAGGTAACGATTTTGCTCCTTTGCTAAGTTCTGAATATAACCACTTTGGCCACATTTCCACCTTTTCTTTGTTAATTTCATTCTTTGTGTTAGCCATAAACCCTAATTTGTTGTCGCCATTGTTTATTTCTATAAACCTTTTCTTTGTTTTTGGTTTTGTTTCATTTTGATTAGTTCAATATAGATATAGATATAAACGAAGATAGTTAATAGTTAATTGTCAACCTTCCCATATGTAAATCATCAGCCTTTTGTATTTTATCTAGAGTTGAAAAAGTAAGTGTTCATTTCTAAAACAAAAGTGTGTGTGGAATTGAAGGAACATCCACATCATCGCCACCACTGGAACTAAGGTCTAAATTTTGAACTTGATATGATTCGTGTATAGATATAAAATATTGCTAAGAACTATTTGTTGTTACTTATCATGAAAAGTAAAATGTGGAGCTGGTCCATGTACAGAGTTTTGTTTCCATAGTTGGTGTGTCCAGGAAGCTTAGTGGATCTGTGGCCCGATGCTTCTTGAACTAGGTGTTACGGGTCGGTAGGGTGCAATCTTCGGCTTCAAAGCTTCTTGAACGAGACCTTACGGCTCGATAAGATGCACTCTTTAGCTTGGTATAATCTTGGCCTTCTTCTTAGAGATGAGGGCCCAAATCCTCAAGAGAAGTTGTTGATTGCTTTAAGGCTGTAGGTGTACTAAAGGGGCTGGGTTGACCACCTGCAAGGGTCAAACTACCAAAGAAGGTATTGGTCTGCTATATTATTGTCTAGGGTATGCTTTCTTTTTCGATTAGTGTTTTTTGTACTGCCCTTCTGATTCCATTTTGGTTTTGTCCTTGACGGAAATTTTTTGATGTTGTTTCGTAGGATGAAACATATTGACGTACTACTGCTATGAACAACAAAACAGCTCTCGATTGTAGTCAGACCAGGTTGTATTTCACTGAATTTCAAACTCCGACCCATTTTGCCTGTTGAATAAGGTAACCACCAAAATTATTAACTATTTTGTTATAGATATAAATTCATTATTTTACTGTTTGTATCTCAAGTATACAATAACTTTTTATATAATGTAAATCATCAGCCTTTTGTATCTTATCTAGAGTTGAAAAAGTAAGTTTTCATTGCTAAAACAAAAGTGTGTGTGGAACTGAAGGAAGGAACATCCACATCATCGCCACCACTGGAACTTAGGTCCAAATTTTGAACTTGATATGATTCGTGTATAGATATAATATATTTCTAAGAACTATTTGTTGTTACTGATCATGAAAAGTAAAATGTGGAGCTGGCCCATGTGCAGAGTTTTGTTTTCATAGTTGGTGTGTCCAGGAAGCTTACTGGATCCGTGGCCCGATGCTTCTTGAACTAGGTGTTACGGGTCGGTAGGGTGCAATCTTCGGCTTCAAAGCTTCTTGAACGAGACTTTACAGCTCGATAAGATGTGCTCTTTAGCTTGGTATAATCTTGGCCTTCTTCTTAGAGATGAGGGCCCAAATCCTCAAGAGACTGTAGGTGTACTAAAGGGGCTGGGTTGACCACTTGCAAGGGTCAAACTACCAAAGAAGGTATTGGTCTGCTATATTATTGTCTAGGGTATGCTTTCTGGTGCAAATTCTGGAGTTTTATATTTGTCACCAGTAACGGTTAGTTTTCTATGTCACTTGGCCTTCCATTAGCGTTTGTTTTTTATTCAATGGCTATTGCGTACATGTCTACATGTGCTATTAAATGGCACAATTACTTAACATATACCAGGTTAACGACCTTTCTATTTTGATTATTTTTTATAACTAAAAATCAAATATTGTTCATGGATGTAGGTTTGATGGATAGTTGCAAACAGAGAAATGATGATAGTGATCCGGCCTAACTATTATCATGGCGATAATTGTTCTTCTTCTTTGTAACTATATGAATGTATCTAAGAAGTGGTTCGGTGGTAGTTCTTTTTTGTTTCTGATACTGCTGCTTGCGACGTTAGTTGCCACATCCATGGTTGTGCACAAACACGACGCCTCAAACCCTAGGTATCGGTTTCTCTTTACGAATTGTTACTGTTTATTTGTTTTTGTAGAATTTTACAGTCCGACCCACTACCGTATCTAACTTGAGGCCTCCTGAAACCTTAGTAAACCAAAAATAAGTTTCTTTATACACTGTTAATTTAATCTGGTGTCGTATTTAAGCAAAATTGATCACTAAAATCGAGCCAAACTCGGTTACCAAACCAGACCCAAGTAAACAACACCTTACTTACCTTAACACGACTGACGAGCCTGGCCTGAAACAGTTAAAAATTACAAAGTCGGAGTTCTTTTTTGGGGACTTTTTTACTGAAATAGTGCTAATATCAAAAATGAAATCAAAAGTAATGCTGGTTCCCAAAATATTTCACAAATAATGCCAATGCCAATATGAATGGCGATTTTTGTTCAATGTAGTAGGATGTTCAGCTTTTCTCGAGAACTTGCAGGCTTTTAAAGGAATTACAGGTCCAAAGCATTTGCCATAGAAGCTTATCAGCCACTAATCATTGGAACGTACCTTATCAGCCAATATGAATGGCGAATCCTGCACACATTGCCAATACAATTGGCAAACTGTACCTGCATGACAATACAGCCATTGTGATTGGAGAAAACTTAAAAAAAAACTGGTATAGCCAATATGAATGGCGAAAACTATAATTTTCTGCACAAAACTAAAAAGGACTGCACCAATATCCATAATGAGTGGCCATTTTCTTACTTTTCTGCACACATTGCCATTTTGAATGGCGAAACACTGTTGTTTTAGTCAATATGAATGGCGAAAACTTTAATTTTCTGCACAAAACTGAAAAGGACTGCACTAATATCCATTATGAATGGGGATTTTTTAACTTTTCTGCCAATTAAAACGTATATTTCTGCACGTTTAAGTATATTTCGCCAATAATAATGGCAACGAGGTATAGGTTTGTGCAGGAAATTAAAGTTTTCGCCAATAATATTGGATAGTTATCAGCTTTTCGCCATTTGTATTGGCTGTATTGTGCAGTCCTACAGCGTTTCACCATTTGTATTGGTTGTATTGTACTGCAGGAACTATTTGCCATTTGTATTGGCAAAATGCAGGAATTCGCCATTCATATTGGCTCATAAGGTACGGTTCAATGATAAGCTTCTTGGGCAAATGATTTGGACCTGCAATTCCCTTTAAAAGCTTGCAAGATCCTGAAAAAAGCTGAACAGCCTACTACATACAACAAAAATCGCCATTCATATTGGCATTGGCATTATTTGTGAAATATTTTCGAAACCAGCATTAGTTTTGATTTCATTTTGGAAAACAATACTATTTTAGTAAAAAACTCCTTTTTTGGGTATACTTGGAAAAGCAAAGAATAGAACGAGTTTTGCAAATCTCAAAGGGACCGCAGTGTGTTTTGGAGTATATTGAAATGCCCATATTATATGCTCAGGATTCAGGGCCTTATTGGGTTGAGGGATTCCGAGGGTTTAGCATCCAAACCTTATGCCAGACTTGAAATATAACGTATGATTTACATGTATTTTACGTAAATAAAAATGCATGGGTCTGGTCGGGTTAGTGTTAAAACGGGTAGGGCTAGGTAATAGGTTAAATGACTAGGTGATGGCTCAAAAGCAAGTCGAGTTGGTCTGGTGAAGTGTCCTCTATCTACACACAAATTTTATAGGTTTCTTTGATAATAATACCCACTCACATTTCAACCTACTATCAAACTCATGTCCATAGTAGTGTTCAACTTCAAACTAGATGCAACCTTATATCTGAATCTAGGTTTGTAGAGGTGCCAATCTGGGTTATGTTTTTAGCAATGGTAGGTTGTGATACGTTTTGTGGAACTCACGGTAGGTTAACTGGTACCGGGGTGCAATGAGTTTACAAGTATATTTTTCACATTTATGTGACTACAAGTTATTCCGTTAGCATCATGCATGGATTGATTATTAATTTAGAGTTCGCATTCTGTGTGGGTTGTCATTCGTCTTTATTCTTCATTTGAATTTACCATCCGCCCCACACTTTGTTCACGACTTCTTGCTTTTAGCTGCATTGCATTGAGTGATTTTTTTTTTCATGTATGGTTTCACTAACTTGGATTCGATTCGGCAGATTATGACATTCTCTATGATGCTGGAAACCAGTGGTGTTCAATCAGTTTGTCTTTATGGAGGAACTTCTAAAGGACCTCAAATGTCTGCTCTAAAATTTGAAGTGATAAGGTCACACATCTATTTAGGGGCCGGGTCAGATTAGGTATAAGAAAAGTACTAGGCGGGTCAAACTTAGTAGATCAAATTAGGGGCCGGGTCATATTAGGTTAAAACAACCAAAAGGAAAGGAACTGGTGGTTTCTTTTGTGAACAAGCAATTGAGATTATTGAAGTTGATTTTATTTATATTTCAACATGTTTCATTTTTTTCATACTAAATTCCATGTTTTTTTAAAATGACATTTAACCTTGAGTTATGAAGACTGTGCTAATTATCATGGCTAAGATAGCAACAACATAGTCATGAGTGCCTGGCTTAATTAACAAGAGCATGCTGGTGCTAATTTGCATGTTTTTTTTAACAAGCAATGATAGCCTGTTAGCATGGCTAAAATAATTATAAGCGTAGGAGTTAGCATGTCTAACCCCATTCACAAACGTAGGGATCAGTTTGAGAATTGAAGATTAGATTGAAGCGTCTTTGTCGCAAAAGACATCAAGCCATTGTTTTGTTTAACTTCTGAAGATAGGAATGAAGTGAATTTGTTTGGGGATACTGATGATGAATTTGGAAGTCAATTATCAATCCAGGCCTATACTGTTGTGGAAGGATCAGGTGCAGTTCTTTTCTACCTAATGTCAATTACCACATGTGTTATATTTAGATCCTTCTAAATGAATGAAAGGTGCTCTTCAAAACTGAAGAAATATTGGCTAAAACACCAAATGCTTACATTTTTCAGTAGTTTGAGCATCAACGATAGTTTTCTATAGTATTGTTGTTATTTATATTTCTTAGATCCATTTATAAACAACTGAACATGAAATCTGAAAAGGTTAAGATGGGAAACTGATGCTTTTGGTTAAGATGGGAACAGTGATCCATTTTCACAGTAATTGTTGCTTATATTTGTATATGTTAGATCCATTTCGAACATATTATGTTTATTAATTTTCTCAATGTTCACTAATAAACATATGCTATCCGGTTCTTTTTTACACATTGTATATTTTTTTATTTCTTTTCTACATATAGGATCATGCCAAATGAGATATTATAGAAGGTAGAAGACCAGAAGTCCAGTAAAGGTGAAAATCAAGATGCCATCTTAGGTGCACGTTGCTTGGGTCAAGTCTTTGACGCATATCGCAATTTCTTTTTAATGTAATATGCAAGTAAGAAGGTAGAAGATCAGAAGTTCATTGAGATTTAGGAATATAAATATGTTTGTGAGTTATAATTTTACTTTAACTTTTTTTTTCCTTATTTAATGTAAAATATGTGATTTTACACACTTATGTATATTATATAATGGATTCTAAACACACCGGAGTGATTTAAGGTATTCTTTTCTTAAAACGATACGAAAATGGTTTTGATATTATTGTCGGTTAAAATTTGGTTTATTTCTTTATCAAGGGTTAAAACACGGGATGAAGTAAAGCTACTAATACTTCACAACGACGGTAAACCTACTAATAAAACAACTAACGTTATTTATAAAGAGATCTTCAATGAGTTGTGATTTTTTTGGTCTATTCATATATTTCAATTATTTCGTGTACTCTCTAACATTTTCGTTAATATCTCAACGTATATAAAATTATAATTTTTACTTCACAATTTTAAAGGACTTAGTTTTCCTGTTTAGCCACCCGTGTAACACACGGGTACTTAGACTAGTGATATATTATAAAAATATAAATTCTATTGTTTTAGTGCTCTCACTTTTTTCTCCTTTGGAATTTTGGTTCTTTAATTTCATCACAATTTGCATAACGTAAAGATGCTTTTTCAAATCATAGACATAAATGCGATAACATAACACGTGATTATTTCTATAAATGATATATGGTCATGCATATATGTTTATTTGTATGGAATGTTATCCTTACGAATATATATGATCAACAATCAATATGTTGTATTAGACAATCTCACATGAAAGTCGAATCTAATTCTCTAGGAGGGATTTCTTTCAATCACAATGTCACATGTAATTCAGAAACGGTACAAGTGTATTACAAAATTACATGGATGAAAACAATATTTTATTTATTTGTTGTTAATTATTTTATCCAGTGTAATATCTTTACACTTATAAATCAAAATGTGAGTACACTTGGCAGGATTTCAACCCATATATTACATGTGGCAAACACTTACGTTAACACCGCCTCTGCCTAAACCCTAACTTTGCTTTGCCTCTGCTTCTCAACGACTGATTAACTATGCTCTGCTTCTCGATGAAACCCTATCTTTAAAATGACTGATAACACGTGGCACAACCTTTGTCAGTTGACTTTATTCTATACGGGCTGTATAACCTTACACGGTCCGTATACACCATGTGAGAATAAGATATTTAATATGTGGGATTATTAACTCTCTATACAAAAATCACCTCCCTCTCACTTATTATTCGTGATAAATTCTAAGGGTGGAGGGTATGGTCAATCACCCTAGGGTGTTTGAGTGAAATCATACCCAATAATATTATACTATGTCAACTCCCCATTTCACTCCCCATTTTGCACTCAATCAGGGGGTATGGTCAATCACCCTAGGGTGTTTAAGTAGGTTAAAAAATAAAAAAATTGTGATTGTTTGAAAGAGGTTGGGACCCACCATTAAACCTCCCTCCCTCCTCCTTCCATCCTCTTCCCGCATCGGTGAATATACGCCGAAAAAGTGCAAAATTTCGGTGACTCAAACAAGTGGGGGTGGTCACCGATCGGTGAATCCAACTCACCGCACCACTCACCGCTCCTTATACCCTCCACCCTAACCAACTCTCAAGCAAGGTCATAAAGATCAGCAATCAAATGGCGTCCACGTGGAGCAACACTATGAATAAAACTGAAAGACCACAAAGTACCACTCACATAGTCACATCATCACATGGAGTTGTAGACTTGCGTCTTGTCACATGTTTGTGTGGTTTCTAGAAATGGTATAGACTTTTATTTTGGGTCCTAATATTAACACATGGTAAAAACTTATTTACACATGGTGTATAATGGCTGTATACTCTTATACGGCCCGTATAAAATTTAAAAAACTAACAAAGTCTGTGCCAGCAGACTTGGTCAGTTTTTTTAATTCTATACGGGCCGTATACACCATGTATAAATAAGTTGCCTGGTCGTATACAATGTATACGAACCCGTATACGGGTCGTATACTGTTATACGACTCGTATTCTTTGACAATTAGATTTTTCTCAAAGTATTTAAGGGATTTAAAGTGTCAATCACACGAGACATTTTACAGTCGTGAGGTGGTCAAACCTTTCTAAAAGTAGAAAAAAATAAAACATTAACAAGTAACAAAGATTGAAGAACAAAAAGGCGCGTCGTATGACTGTAATAAAACGGAAGCTATCAACGCGGGGTTACGGGCATGGTGTTATTCTTTATTTAATATTTACAGAATAAAAGGAAGGGTGAGACATTTGATGAGAGTTGTAAGTAGAAGCCGCGTCGTCTCGAAACTACTGAACAATCGAAATAACAGCTTCAGTTTCATCAACCTGTACCGAAGAAACCAAATTAGCAATAATGAGTCTGAGTCCATTGTTGTTCGTGAATGTTTCGAATCATCATAGAAGACGTGTCGGGTTCTTCTGCTAGTGGTCAGGCTTACAATGCTCACACAGGGTGATAAGCAACGCTGATATGAACACAAACCAACTCCTTTATCTTGAGTCGTCGGGAAAACTTTTCCTCAGGGGAGGGTGAGTAGTATGAGTCTGAGTCCATTGTGGTTCGTGAATGTTTGGAATCATCATAGAAGAGTGTTGGGTTCTTCTGCTAGTTATTCGGAATGTTTCAAATCATCATTAAAATTAACAATGTGGTCTTGATTGAAGACGTAATTGCAAGACTGTTTGTCGGGCTTCCAATGCTCACACAGGGTGAAAAACAACCCTTGATGTTGAAACCTGTTTTACCTCATGATGTTGAAACAGGATGGATTTGACACACACAGATTGTTGTCTAAACTATGAATGCACACAACGAATTTGACAACTGTGACAGATTATTAAAAGTATAAATCACCTCCAATCATTTCCTGGTCAAATCACACACTATAAAGTTTAAACTTATCGTGTGTTTCAGTTTGGAAAGATAACCGAATAGAGATCTGAATAACAAACTGTGGAGAACTTGTTTGCGTACATTAGGAACAAGAAGTCCAACAATACGTTAAAATACGTTAATGAACGTTCAGTTGTGTACACAAATTCATCACCGGTTTCACGGTGAGTGGAGAAATTACAACTTTTCAATAAAATTTCATTCTGCTATGAATTTGTTCTCTATGAATTGTCTCACTTAACAAGAGAAGCAACTAAAAAAGCGGTGAACTTGTTGTCTGTTGTTGTCTCAGACTCTCTCCCCCTCATTTTCTCTCTCTGACAACCCTAGACCCAAACCACCGCAATCCACCACGAAGGAGGAGACTCAACTGTCGCTGCACTGTTCTCTTTGTGGTCGACATATACCAACGGTTCTGCGAAAAAAAAAACCATCTGTTCATCATTGTTCTTGAAGATGAAGATGAAGAAACGAGGGTTTATTCTCTTTAATCTATTAGAACGATCCTTGTCTTGAGAACCTGATTCTGATTTAAACAATGCACGAAGATCCTTGCATTAGACACAATTTGATGAAATTTGTGGATCAACAGAAACAACTGAAATCTATTAGAACGCTCCTTGTTTTGTCACGTACATGCGTTTAATTCCCAACATACTCGTTTTGTCACGTACATTTCGTAAGAAACTTTTCGTGCACTGAACCTTCAGTTGTGTACGCAAATTCACCACCGGTTTCTACAGCACAAGCACATACACAGGGAGAATGTTCTCGAAATTGAAGGAAAAGAAAAAAATTGTTGCTGATGTTTTTCACTATCAGGATTTTGTTGGTTTGTTTCCAGCTAGGGTTTAGAATGTTTGAAGTATTATTGGTTCAATACCAACTCTTCTGAAAGACAAGAATACAACGTTCATGTATCATAAGGAATGACCGATCTAAGGCAGAGAACCTGATTCAGATACACAAATTCATCACCGGTTTCTACAGCACAAGCACATACACAATTTGTTGGAAGAACCCGACACGTCTTTTGCTAGTTACTCTTTTCTTCAATTTCAACAAATCTTTCAAGGTCTTAAGTGATGGACAATTGGTTAAAAGATGTAAAAGAGTTTGTGTAGAGATCTTTACAGTATGATTTCTCGACAAATGAAGTATTATCTGACAAATGAAGTATTAAAAGATGTTAGTTTCTTAACAGTATGGTTTCTCGACAAATGAAGTATTATATGACAAATGAAGTATTAAAAGATGTTAGTTTCTTGACAGTATGGTTTCTCGACAAATGAAGTATTATCTGACAAAACTCAAAAACAGTTGTAATCTTCCCAGTAATCATCCATAACAAGGGTGAGCTCGTGTATTGGACCCTGGCGCAGCAACAAAACTTGGTGTAAATCATTCATGTCCATGTTAGCTCGGAAGTTCTATTACACAAAGTAAACCGAAGGCTTGTCCTTGCTGCCTCTTCGGTTGGTAAAAGACATAGGATGGTTTCTAATACAGGCTCTTTTAGAGAAGCGTTGGGATTCAAGGGTTTATGAGTCAACAAATCATTGGTTTAATACCAACTGCTCGAAATCCCTTTCGTTTTTTGGATCGTTCTAATATATTAAAGATAATAAACCAATTTTTACCATTTTTTACCATAAGAATACGGGCCGTATACAATTATATGGCCCGTATACACAAAGTTAAAAAAAATTATCAGATCGTATACAATGTATACGATCCGTGTATACGGGCCGTATACTATTATACGGATCGTATACTATGGGTAAAAAATGATTGTATCAGACTCTCTCCCCCTCCTTTTCTCTCTCTGACAACCCTAGACCCAAACCACCGCAATCCACCACGTTCTCCGAAAAAAAACATCATATGTTCATCATTGTTCTTGAAGATGAAGATGAAGAAACGAGGGTTTATACTCTTTAATCTATTAGAACGATCCTTGTCTTGAGAACCTGATTCTAATTTAAACAATGCACGAAGATCCTTGCATTAGACACAATTTGATAGAATTTGTGGATCAACAGAAATAATTGAAATAACTCGCCATTCTCTTGCACCTGTATACATTGATTGTGGATTTAACTTGCAAGAATTGTGGATTTCGGTTGGTTCAGATCTCGGAAGTACTGAACAACAGAAATAACAGCTTCGGTTTCATCAACCGGCTTTGAAAACCCGACGGAATCTACGAAGAAACTGTTGGAATAATGGCCAATAATACGTTCATTATTTTCACAGTGGTGCCAATGTCCTACTACTACAATCCTTCCAACGCCTGATTCCGATACGGGCCCACAAGACTTGAGCAAGAATTGGGTCAGTCGCATGATAGAAGATACATATCGTCCGTTCAAGTTGAGCTTCCTGATACATATCGTCCGTTCAAGTTGAGCTTCCTGATACATATCGTCCATTCAAGTTGAGCTTCCTGATACATATCGTCCGTTCAAGTTAAGCTTCCTGATACATATCGTTCGTAAGAAACTTTTCGTGCACCCTTCAATCTTCTTGAGTATTTTTTCTAACTTTATGCTTGCATCCACCACAGTGAATATTAACTTTGAGTGAAAGAGTTTGCAAACCGGACGTAATCTATGAAGAAACTATTAGAATTTGTGGTTTTCGGTTGGTTCAGAAACTTAACAAGAGAAGCAACTAAACAAAATACAATTGATTACTCGGTCGAATAATGGCCAATAATCCGTTCATGATAGAAGAGTTGAGCAAGAATTGGGTCCGTCGCATGATAGAAGATACATATCGTCCGTTCAAGTTGAGCTTCCTGATCTCACAATCGTCGCTCTCGTCGGCTTCAGAATAATCGTCGACGTCGTCGCTGGGGTTTTTTCTCTTCCTGTTACCAGGCCTATCATCTCCGACTACGTTTGGTTTCCTCAACGAAGAACCATCAGCCATTATCTGCCCTTTTTCCTTTCGTTTTCTGGTTGATTTTTGAGAATGAGAAAGAGAGGGTGAGGGTTTTGAATTGATTCCTGCGCTCAAGTTTCAAGTACTGGAGTGAAAGATTTGTTGGAATTTGTGGATCAACGGAAATAACTGAATACAACCGGTCAAATCACACACTATATAAAGTGTAATCTTACCGTGTGTTGTAGTTTGGAAAGATGACCGAATACAGATCTGAATCAAGATTTACGTCTGATGTCCAAGTTTGATCACATTTGAGTTTGTTCTTCGTTTTTTGGATCGTTCTAATAGATTAAAGAGAATAAACCATTTTTTACCATAAGAATACGGGCCGTATACTATTATACGGCCCGTATACACCATGTGAAAAAAATTTACCAGATCATTTTTTACCCCTTAAATACGGGTCGTATACTATTATACGGCCGTATACAGCATGTGCAAAAAAAATTAACCGATTGTATCCACTGTATACAATGATTGTATACGGGCCGTATAATATTATACGGCCCGTATAATATGGGTAAAAATTGGGAAAATGGTTTATTCTCTTTAATCTATTAGAACGATCCTTGTAATCATCAACCAGCTTTGAACGAGTGTAGAACACTCGTAATCCTCAACCGGCTTTGAAACCGGACGGAATCTACGAAGAAACTGTTGGAATTTGTGGATTTTGGTTGGTTCAGAAACTTAACAAGAGAAGCAACTAACATAAAGTATCTCGATATGGTTGGTGTAAAAGCTCACATTTTACTACGTTGACCATGTTTTTTGACAAATCATCTGCTTCCTGAATCTGAATCTGAAAGTTAACTAGACCCCTCAAGTTGTCATTCATAACAACTAAGCGTCTGGAGAAGAGTATGTTGATATAGGAGAGTTGATGCAATTTTCCAAGCATTTTATCGTGTGTTGTAATTTTAATGAAGCAATGAAGATTGAATATGCAAACCGCATCCGTCTTCTGTTATGATTCGAAACATTCCGAATAACTAGCAGAACCCGACACGTCTTCTGTGATGATTCGAAACATTCCGAATAACTAGCAGAAGAACCCGACACGTCTTCTGCTATTTACTCTTTTCTTTGATTTCAACGAGGTAACTTTCCTTATCACCCGAACCGGTGATTTCTTATCCATACTATTCTTCATAGCCATATTCCCACTCACAAGTTGTTGATCTTTGGGTGGTGATTTACTCCCGAACAAACCATGCCCACCTTGACCAGAATAGATAAGCGTATTACTCGATCCACTTACATTCGAATAACGCTGAGAATCCACAACGCTTATGGCCAGATTCTTTCCTTCAATCTTGGCAAAATCAATGCCTGCTTGTTTTCTTATCACGAAAGTACTGAACAACCGAGATAACAGCTCCGGTATTTATCACCAACTCATCTTTAGTAGTGTTTGTTTGAGAACCTGATTCAGATACACAACGGTCTCTTTGCTTCGTCCACTAGAACTATTTGTGTATGCATTCTTTTGGTGGTTAACAACGCTAATTAGAAAAAAATCTGTAAAATTAATCATATCGATTACTATAACAGGATGGATGTGACACACACAGACAGATAAGCTGTCACAGTTGTTAAGACTGTTTGTCGGGTTTCCAATGCTCACACAGGGTGATAAACAACGCTGATACGAACACATGTGTTTCGAAAATAGGCTTTGTTCTTGGTTTAATGAAGTTACACGTAACATCTAGTTATATTCAGATTTAAACAATGCCTGCCTCAACTGAGATAACAGACATCCATCAAGCTCAAAAAGAAAATTTGTGTTTCACATAGTCACAAAAGATTGCGGTTTGTATTTCGCATAGCCACCGTTTCCGTAGTAAAAAACGGTTGCGGTTTGTATTTCGCATAGCCACCGTTTCCGTAGTAAAAAACGGTTGCGGTTTGTATTTCGCATAGCCACCATTTCCATAGTAAAAAACGGTTGCAGTTTGCACATTCAATCTTAAATACTTCATTAAAATACCACTAGTAGAAGAACCCGACACGTCTTCATGTTACGGAGAATGTTCTAGAAATTGAAGGAAAAGGAAAAGATTTGTTGAAATCGAATTTGCCAACTATGACAACTTATTAAAAGTAGCAATCACCTCCAATTATTTCTTGGTCAAATCACACACTATAAAGTTTAAAGTTATCGTGTGTTCTTGTTTGGAAAGATGACCGAATAGAGATCTGAATAACAAACTGTGAAGAACTTGTTTGTGTCTGGTTCTTCTGCTAGTTACTCGATCAACGGACTGATCGGTAACGTTACTCTACTTGTGCGCCGATTTAAGCGGCGTGTTCCGATCAACGTTGTTAAAGGTGATGAAGAGTTTAGAAACCCTAGAATGATGGTGTTTTCACTGGAAAAAATTGTGATACTTGAAAAAACATCCTTATATACGGCCCGTAAACAGTTATACGGCCCGTATACAGTTATATGGCCCGTATACATTTGGTAACATCAAAACCCTCCCAAAATAAATCCATTGAGCCGTATACGTTTTACAAATCGTATAAACATGTATACGGCTCGTATAACATTATACGGGCCGTATATAGTAAAATAAAATAAAAACATTCTCTGCGCATTTTCCTATTAAAAAACATTCTATACGGGCCGTATATTTGTATACGGCCCGTATACACTAGGGGATGCGAAAATAAGATATAGGGGGTGTGGGAACAAGGAGAGCCTTTATTTTTATAAACTATATAAATAATTTTCTTTTCGAAACCTAAAACAGCCGTACGACTCGATGGTGGGAAGAATCAGGCCAGTAGATGCGCAGTAAAAGACACACGGAGTAAAAGAGGCTTGAAAGAATGCGTTTAATAAAATATAATAAACATATAAAATCCAACCAACCAATCAAAATAAACCCAAACAACATCCACCAATCAAGAGTTACTACGTCGCCCACCTTCTCTTCTTCACGCCGGTGAAAATCTCCACGCCCTCCCTCCCACGCCATGGCACGGGGCAGTGTACCGGCGTGGTGGAAGCCTCCACGCCACCATAACGCTGCCACACTGGTCTAAGGACTTTTATTTTTATAAACTATATAAATAATTTTATTTTCAAAACCTAAAACACCCGTAGTTACGAGAGTTCAACAGACGCTTACGTAGAGCGTGGATGCCGCATTGCACTTACATTTACTACTAAACATATTTGTGAGCGTTTTAGGAGAGGTGTTGGATTTCTGGTTCATTGGTTTAGTTTCTTTGATTTTGATTATTTTTTCTGTTTGAATTTCTGGTGCACAAAAAATTGAACCGAATTCTACTCGATTTTTACTGAAGCCAAATATATGAATATTCACAAAATTATTAATTTTAAGTTTTTTTACTACTAAAAGTCCGAGTCACTTTTAATACCTTTTAGGAGTCTTGATGTTTTCATAATCGGACCAGATGTCGAATTGGTCTCTTTACTGGTCAACTGGTCCAACCGGTCGATGACGTCGTAAAATTAATAGGGTAATATTTTTAAATATTATATAACAAAATCCGGTCCAATTCCTTAGAAATCCGGTCCAACCGTCGGTGCGCTGGTCCATCCCAGGTTCGTTGCACACCCTGCCCAATACCCTGACCCGTACCAGCTTAGGTCCCTGTTCCCGATCCAACAGTCGGTCCGGTCCAAGTTTCAGTCTTGATCCTTGATCATTATATATTTAAAAAAACAAGCATCAAACTTTTTAAAAGATTTTTAATATATAAGTAATTTATTTTATCGTTGTTATTTGAACCTTTTTTTAACTTTTACTTTTTTTTCATATTGTATGATTCATATAACTAAGATATTGACGGAAAAAAAAATTAAAAAGTTAATCAGGTATAATATGTAAAAAGAGAAAAAAAAATTCAAGCCACATCAACGTCATGTAGGCTCCATGTCATACAGGGGCTTTAAAACACCTTCTTTAACTTACATGCAATCACTTAAAGTCCCTATCATGATTACCCAATTATTTATTTTTTTATTTTGTATTTTTTTAATTTATATACCATTTTTATTTAAAACAAAATTTAAAAAAATATAATTTCAACAAAATAATTATAGATTACAGACTACTTAAAAATAAAAAAACTACAAAGTTACTTAAAAACAACAAACTTAAAAATAAAAAAACCTACTAAAAACTGCATATATTTTGCTCGTATTTTTGCCTTACGAGCCTCTAAAATTACCCGGTCCGCCTCCGGTAGGTTGAAAAAGTCTTTCTCGAGAAACTTCATATCTTTCACGATTTGTTTCTCCATTTTAAGTTCATGCTCCTTTTCTTTGATCGAGAGAAGCCGAGTGAGTCTATCATCGAACTCGTCCAACCTTGATGGGTTATCCGATGGCGTTGAAGAGGAGGTGTCTCGTGCTCGTGCTGCTGCCTTGCTTCTATCTCTACCCTTAGGCCGTGGCAGCTCTTGAGGTTCCTCGAAATGTAATTCATCCAAGTCGTCATTTAAGTTAATAGTAGTACGAGCATCGGACTCGGATGGTTCGCTAGTCGTTGATTTGGATCGTTTTGACCTATGGGCCGTTGGGTCAAACAGTGGTACAAGATGCCACTTTGGAGATTTGCGTAGAAGCTCCCATGAAGGTATCATCGTAAACGGATGACCAGGATACATTCTATATTCGATGTGGGCGGTGGTCGTGATGTCCAAGTCGCTTGAACCGCTTCTTCTTGTGTAGGGATGGCAATGGGCCGAGTATGGGTCGGGTATGGCTAATCCCATACCCGTTTGTAAAATCTTGTCCCATACTCGGCCCATTACCCGTCGGGTATTTGGCGGATATTTACCCGTTGGGTATCGGGCATACCAGCAGGTATCGGGTTACTCGTTGGGATTTTCATGTATATGTTTTTTACTTTAGTTTATAATTTTATGTTTTAAAAATCTATATATAATATATTAAATTATGATAAATAACATACATATTATCATCACCATAATAATATTTGATATATGCAAAATGTGTATATATATTATATAGTGTTAATCTCAAAAAAATAATGTTGTATTTCATAGCATAAAAATATATATTTATATAATATCAATTTGCATCATGTTATAGCTTTATAGTATTGTACTTTGTGTTAGTTTGATATTTCTTGCATTGTTTGGTTATACTTTTGGTTTTAGTCTAATAAAGAAACTTAAGCAACAATGTGAATTATGATGCAACCCATATCCAACAGTTCTCACACACTGGCGTCTCACGAGCACCTATACATTATCAAACGGAGCATGATTCAGTTTAGCACGCCACAACGCGTGAAGTGATTCGGTTTAATGCGCCGCAACGCGCGCGTGCTATAAACCTAGTTGTTATTAAAATGTTTATCATTATAGGAAATATTAAATTGAGGTTGGGTTGAGTGGAACACACATGTATTTGTTTTAGATCTTTAGCCATATTATGGACAATTAGTTTCAAAGTTTCATGTTCTTACAAGGAAAAAAAACATAATATGAAATTCATTTTCATACCATTTTATGTTAGTATAATAATTTCTTTTTCAATTTGCAGCATTTGATATGATAATTTCTTTTTTCAATTTGCAGCATCTGATAGCATAGCAGGGGGATTTTATCAAAATTCAAAACAAGAATTATAAGTAAAAATAAAGAAAATATCTTGAACTATTTATACTTATATAAATAAAAATTTGAAATATTTAATTAAATTTATTACTCAATTCATTAAAACACAAGCCATTAAAGATGAAAAAAATTTACAGACATAAAGCCAATTTTCATAAGACATTAATACAGTAGCCACACATCTCATAAATCATTGTCATTTTTCTAATATAAAATAAGAAGGAAAGCAAAGGCATGGATTTATATTATATATTTTGTTCGTGGTAATATTTCATTAATTTTTATTCAACAAGCAAAACGAACTACCAATTGAAAATTGAAGAAACATTAGGAAATGCAAATTTCAGAAATGCCAATTTATTGGTACATAAAATGTTAATACATATTTTTTTAAACCGTTAATTTTCCCCCCTTAAATACTTACACATCTCAAGGATTGAATCTTAGTTTCTTCATAAGAGATAATTTCTCTTGACCACTAGACTATAAACTAAAGTGGCATAAAACGTTTTTTTTTTTTTTTTTTGAACGGCTAATTTTTTTAATCCCCTGTTGTCTGTGGGATTTGAACTTAAGACCTTCCTTCCCAACCTAAGTGTTTTTAAAGGTTTTGCATTTACCAAAGGACCACCACCCCATTGGTTAAGTGGCATAAAACGTTAATACATATATCGGCCAAATATTTTAAAGATTTATACAATTTAAATAAAAGTCAGTTTCGACCTATTTCATTATAGTCCAAATTTTACATTACCCATATTCTAACCACATATTTCGATCCATACATGTTTAATCGTTGCATCCAGAAGTTATGTATACCACATTTACAAAACATGCATTCTAATTTGATGTATACAAAAAAAACGACCACCAATGCCTTTTACACACATGCGGTAACCGTATAAAATGTAACAATTTTGGCATGCATGTGTCAAAACTTCCCGCCGCCACGCACGGGTAACGTCAACTCGTTACATTACAATGAATACAAAATGATCCGCTAATTATTACATGTATTTAGAAAAGATAAGAGTGAGATGTATATGCATATGTGATTTGTCAATTGGGACTTAAAATGATATTTGATTACATGAGTCATGGCATACAATGAACTATTGGTGTAGAAGTCCAAGAACGTATGACGTATCGATATATGTATATATATTAAATTAATCAATCAACGGTACACGTCTAAAGGAGACGAACCTATAGAATTAGGGAAATTCATGTTCACCACTTTGTGCATGCATTTAGTTTCGAAATGGTCAAACATAGGAGAAAGGGTAGATATTTTAAGAGACCTAATAATAATTATGAATATGCTATAGGAGAAAGAGTAGATATTTTAAGAGACTTTTTTTTTTTTTTTTTGGAATGTGACTTTCTATGTACTGGACCAGTGGTCACCGGGTTCATGTCTAAGACAATCCCCCGTCAGCCCTGTATTTACGGACGCGATGTTCGATCGGGCCCCGGCCGCCGCGTAAGCTGACTTCCGCCCGGAAACCATACTGTCCCCACACGAGAGACTCGCTGGGGTAACAGCTGGGTAAAACCGGGTTGCCCTCAGGACCGCACCATGCCTCGGTAGGATACGATCCATCATTGGGACGTCCCCCCCTAATGCCACAAGTGGGAGTCGAACCGGTGACCTCCCAAAGGAGGAACCGGCCGACCTAACCACATGGGAGTAAACCACTTGGGCCACGAGAGGGGATATATTTTAAGAGACTTAATAATAATTATGAACATGCTATAGGTTAAAGGGTAGATATTTTAAGAGACTCGATTATATGATTTGATTAAAGGTTTTATGTTTTATGCAGGTTCTAATGTAAACTAAAATAACGTAGTTCTAAGGATATATTAACTAAAACGATTATCAACGTACAATTACTCTAGTTTTAAATGAAAAGTTTATTTTTCAAATAATAAATCTACAAGAATGAAGCATTATTATTAAACAATTGCTATAGGAAAATAAATATAAAACTTAAAAGTTTTTGGGTATATATTTCGGGTAAACGGGTAAATAGTTTCGGGTAATCGGGTCAGATATCATCTAATCCCATACCCGTGAAATATTTTTTTCCATACTCGGCCCAATACCCGTCCCAAATGCTTTGGGTTTCGGGTATACCCGTCGAGCTCGGGTATTTTTGTCAACCCTATTATTGTGTGATTGTTTACGAGGCTATTGTGTATGTTGTGTGAAGTTGTTAATCTTGGTGCGCATTGCGGTCCACTTGCCCGAAAACGAATCGGCCATACGATATTCACCACGATCAATTGCGGCGAAAAACTTCTCACGTATATGCCTCCAAAAGACGGCTATATCTTGGTTGGTTGCTATAATTTGAAAAAAAAAACAGTAGCAACAAAATAAAAATATATTTATAAAAAGTTAACGGAGAAAAAAAATTACAATCAATCGGATCCTCCGACACATCGAGCCATGCTTGCGACAATGTAAGTTCTTCGGTAGGCGTCCACCTCTCGATCGTTTTAGGAATATGTTCGACATTCTCGTCATTCTTACGATGCCTTCGTCCAGCCAAATTACGATTTACCACGTTTAAATTTATAATTTTGCCATTAGTTTTGTTTTTCCCTCGCAACCAAATAATTTTTTTTTATATTTTTCACTTCTAACCCAAAACATTTGATCTTTGCAATTTAACCCCTTTGGTTTTTTTAACTTTTAACACAAAGCTTTTCACTTTTTGCAATTTAACCCCAACACTTTTTTATTTTCAAATTTGGCCCCCATAGTTTTCATCTTTCGCAAGTTTTTTTGTTTTACGTTTCGTTTAAAATTTTGCGAGTTAACACGCCGCAACGTGCGTGTGGGGTTCAAAGTTTTTTCGTCTATTTTTTCCCATTTGAGAAGTTCGTCGCAACACGTGGGTCCTAGATCGACTTAGGTATTTTTCTATGTTTTACGTTTCAGCATAACGTTTTCACGTTAACACGCCGCAATGGGTGTGCGTGGTTCAACGATTTTACATATGCTTTTCATTCGGTTTTCTTTTTCTCCTTTTCTATATATTTTGTTTTTACAAGTTTTTCGGCGTTGGTCGTTGGTATTGGTGTGGCATTGGTTCAACTTTGCATGGTTTTACCCCGGGCAACGCGAGGGCCTTAATAGTAGTTACTCTCTATTTTGCATGTGTTGTCGTTTTAATGACATGATATCCATACCAGTGTAAGATTGTGCAGGTGACCAAATGAAAAGCCCCACACACATTTTCATCATTGTTGCATCTAAGCATTCATGCAATTATTGTACCATCATTTCTGAATTAAAATTAAATGATTATTATATTTTGTTTAAAACTTGCTAGATGTATAAAAGTTAGGGTTTTATTATAGAATATAAAATCTATATAAAACTTTTATATAGATTTTATATTTATGGGCAACAACACTTTATACACAGGTAAATCCGTAATTCGTTTCAAAATTCAAATCATATAGAACATAAATATAAAATTTGCTCTTTAATATTAATTAACGATTACTAGATTATACTTATCACTTTTTAAATGCATAACATTACAAGGTTTAAAATTGGGGACAATTGCATATTTCCTCTTGGAAAACTTCTTAATTGTATATTTACCCAACTTAAATTTAAAATTGCACATAACCCTTCCTTGATTAATAAAATTGCAAATTTACCCATTTTGATTTATTTATTAAAAAAAACTATATAATGACTATTTTACCCATATTTTTACTAATACTTTAAAGAAATTACATATTTATCCATAAGTTCTAAGCTAGATGGAATTACAGAAAAATTGTGTAAGCTTGTTGAGCAGAAAAAACTTTTGGGTTTGAATGATAATGTTGAAAGGTCATATAGAGCTAGTAGACGGTTGGAGGAAACTTCACTGGTTGATGAAACCGAAATTATAGGCCGGGAAGGTGATAAAGAGGAATTGTTGAGGAAGTTGTTGGGCAGTGAATCTTCAAGTAGTCAAAATGTCAATGTGGTGTCCATAGTTGGTTTGGGTGGTATTGGCAAGACCACTCTTGCCCAACTTTGGTACAACGATAAGAAAGTGAAGAAACATTTTGAACCCATGTCATGGGTTTGTATTTCAGATGAGTTCGATGTATTTACAATTAGCAAAGCCATTTTTAAAGATGTTGGCGGCGGCGACGAAAAATTTGAAACTCTAAATATGCTTCAAGTGGCCCTTACAGAGAAACTTTTAAATAAAAGGTTCCTACTTGTTCTAGACGATGTGTGGGACGAAAATGCTGACAAGTGGGAACTCCTAAAGCGCCCTTTTACTGTAGGGGCTCTTGGAAGTAAAGTTCTTGTGACGACACGGAACGCCAAGGTTGCATCGGTGATGGACTCTGTTCAAACGTACCATCTCGATCTTCTTTCAGATGGAGACGCTTTGTCTTTATTTGCTCAACATGCATCAGGTCAGCATCTCCCAAATCCCGAGACTTACTCTGTCAGATTGATGCCCTGGGTAAAAAAAAAATGTAGTGCTAGTGCGAGTAGAAAAGGCAAGCATTGGGGTTACTGTTTTCTTCCATTTTTTCCTGCTTAAGAAGCCTTACAATCATTGTTTATAAGAATATGAAGCCATTTCCTCATGAGACTTTGTATAACTCCTCCAGCCTGTAATATATATGAGTTAGGGAGGGGAAATATGTAATTGATTTTTTGGTTTGGGGAAATATGTAATAAGGAGGCTTAGGAGGGGGAAATATGTAAAAATCCCTATTTTAAAAATGTTTGTAATGTTATGTTTAAATTTAAGCAAACTAACTAGTATTAAGCACCCCCCGCGTTGCGGCGGGGGCGTGCACTAATGCGACACTAATTTCAGCGACCACCGACACTGAAGTTGCGGTGTTAATGCGAAGAAATTAAACTGAAACGTAAAACATAGAATAAAATAACTAAGTTGATCTAGGACTCGCGCATTACGATGAACCCGCATCAATTTTTTCTCGTCTGACAGGTTCATCCTAATCTATATATAATATATATATATCATTACCACTATACAAACCATAATGCATACATTACAACAACCATTGCATCAATATGTTGCAAATTATATTTATACAAGATTTTGGCTAAATTAATTAGATTATTATAAATAATAATAATAATAATTTACAAATAAAACAACACAACTTTGAATGGATCAAACCGATTGAATAAGGTAAGATAATGAAACCATTTATTTGATTAGGGTACAACCACTTAAGCACAATTTACAACCATACATGCATACAAAACATATTGAATTTGGTAAGGTAATGAAACCATTATTATTTGATTAAGGTACAACCACTTAAGCACAACTTACAACCTATATAATATATATATATATATATATATATATATATATATATATATATCATTACCACTATACAAACCATAATGTATACATGACAACAACCATTGCATCAATATGTTGCAAATTATATTTATACAAGATTTTGGCTAAATTAATTAGATTATTATAAATAATAATAATAATTTACAAATAAAACAACACAACTTTGAATTGATCAAACTGATTGAATATGATAAGATAATGAAACCATTATTTGATTAGGGTACAACCACTTAAGCACAATTTACAACCATACATGCATACAAAACAGATTGAATTTGGTAAGGTAATGAAAACATTATTATTTGATTAAGGTACAACCACTTAAGCACAACTTACAACCTATATTTGATTAAGGTACAACCAATAAAGCACAAGTTACAACCAATTATGCACACAAATAGTATAATAGTAGCGAAAGCGATTTACGCATAACCAGCATGTAACACGTAGAAGTGTGAAGCAAGTAGGTTACCGACAATGAAATATGCACAGACATGACTGCGAGTTGTAGAATGCGCAACACATATCACCACTGTGATATGTGAAGAAATACCCTTAACAACCCCTGTCCACGACAGGTGCTGAGTCCAAACTATAGTAATATCGTTGCTAAGGTGTCAGGCAACATTCACTGTGTAAACATAACATACAAGCATTCATCGAATAACACGTATAACATGCAATAACGGTTAGCGTATAAAAAGTGTTTGTGTTGTGTGTCGATGTGATTTGATATAAGTAACATATGTAACACCCAAAAGTGCGTTAAGCAAAAAGGGATCGAGTATACTCACAGATTGCGTTTAATGAATAAACACAGTCTTGGATTGAAGGGAGCGCTGGAGATTTAGCCTGATCAGAGAACGATAGTGTAAGCGTTGAACAATGCGTAAAACAGTGCGTCGAGTGGAACGAGTAATGAACAGTGATCCGATCGGATGACCGTCCGGACGGATGACCATTCGGTCGGAGGGTCGTCCGTTTGGAAAGGATGTGTTTGTGTATGATTTGAACCTTGAATTTTTCGTTGTAGCATTTTAAAAGTGAGAATTATCACTATATGTCCAGTCATCCGGTCGGATGGTCATCCGGACGGATGGCCGTTAGATCAGATGGTGGTTCGTTTGAGTGGAAGTTACAAAGAACTACATTTCCCTTCCGGATAGTGATCGGATGGTCGTCCGATCGGATGACCATTCGTTTGGAAACTGATATTCTTTGAAGGCTTGTAAAATTGATTAAGTGTTGAAATCACAAATCACCTGGTCGAATCACCGTTCGATCGGATGGTAGTCCGATCGGACGGCAATTCGTTCGGGCAACCTGTTCGTTTGAGAGCTTGTAAAATCAGTGAAGTTTAGAAAGTTTTGCGGTTGAACCAAGACGGTGTGACAACGTGTCAAACAACGGAAACCACATCAGTCCAAGTCATCCGAGGATGGGTATCACCCCGTCCGATCAGTAACTGTTCTTGACGGAACTTCATGTTCAACCCGTGAATCGGTCGTCTCTTCGATAGTAATCCGTTCTCAGACCGCACTTCACCTAGAGAATGAGTATAAGGCCTGAACGAGCTCCGATTCTATCGGGTTTGAAGAATGTTTGAGGAAAAGTTTGAATCTAGTTGAAAATGTTTAGATTTAGGTGAAATCAGTGTTTAAACATTGTATAAATCCTTTAGATCTGAGTTGTTCTTGGTGAGATGAGGTCATACTCTGGTGTTCATATGAACCCATGATGACATCACTCGATAACAACCCAAATCAGGTGGATTTCATGGTTAAACGTTGTGATTTGTTGGTGAAATCGATGGAAGAGTGTGTATGATAGAAGTACAAGATTTGGAGTGGAAACTTACAAGAATCGCGAGAAATCGAGTGAAGTGGCCGAGAATACGCTGGGTTGGAGGGAGCTGTCACATCATGAACAGTGATGTGACAGGTGAGGTATTTATAGGGGAAGGAGAAGAAAGGCGGTGCGAGTTAGTGGGTCGGAGGGCCTTTCGATCGAATGGCTCGAGTGAGTTGGTTTCCGACTCTTCGTTTCGTGCGTTGAGCGTTGCGTTGCGTTTAAGCGAGTTGCGAGTAAGCGATGCGACAATTTTAAATACTAGTTACACAAATAACATAACTAACATACAACAACATAAGTAACCTTGCGTTTCCAGTTCGAGATGAGATAGCGTTGCGATTGCATTTGCGAACAACACCTTTAAACATAACATCAGCACACACAAGTAAAGCATATAGTTACACACACACGTAAAACAATATCCATAACTGCGATTCAAGTTGCGATGCGATAGCGATGAGATAGCGTTAAGTAGATTAGCGTGTTAACTGCGTTTATCGCATTGTTACTTCACTTTTTACAAATCGTAAACAAATATAGCGGTGACTAGCATACATCGATTGTCGAGTCGAAGAGTACAAGTAATAATTAAGCAAGGAATGATAGATCTGATTAGCAATCTTTTTTTCCTTTGACTTTGACTTTGACTTGTACTTTGACTTCAAAAAGTCGGGTTGTTACAACCCATCATCCTCCCAACCCTTCTCCGGCCACCTTCTGAACCGACCAGCCAAGAACTCAGGTCACCACCGAACCTACACCTTCACCATCGCAACCGTCGTTGCCACTATTCAAGTGTCGCAGATCTGAATCGTTAGTGGGTTGGGTCATTCTGTTCAAGTGTCGCTGATTTTGAAATTAGCAAAAGGTGTGGAATAACTGGAATAGCTGAACAAGAGCAGAAGAATACTGATCACTTCCCTTGACCGGACAACAATTCATCTCCAAATGCTCAATCAAAGGCAATAGCTGGAATAGCTGAACAAGAGCTTTTCCTCTCCAATCTGCAAAAAGTTTATAAAGAAATCAATATTTTTGATCAAAAAGTAATACCGGAACGTTTTTTGATCTTACCAGAGTAAGGCTCTTGAGTATAGGTCAGCAACTTATGAAACATATAAGCATTTTGTTGGTGATGCTGACATTATGAAAGCATAAGCTTGTGAGCCTCTCAAACCTAAAAATGGTTAATTGAAGCTGAACAACACAGTTCTTGACATTTATATGTGTTAACCTCTTCAAAGAAACGAAGAAACTGGGTAACTTATTGGCAGAATGACCCAACCCAATGACAAGGTTAAACTTCGCTGGTCGGTTCAGAAGTGTCGCTGATTTTGAAATTAGCAAAGGTGTGGATGTTTAATACTTCGATTCAATCTGATTTTGAATTTAGAAGGGTGGTGGTTCAGGGCGGCGACCTGCCGGTGATGATGATTGTGTGTGGCAGAAGAGGTGTCCGGCGGCGATTGGGGTTCAGGGTGGAGAAGGAGTACGGTGGTGGGTGACCGATGACGGAGATGGATCGTGTGAATGGTGGCGACGGACAGTGCTTGATGAGGGTGGGTGTGTTCGCCTGAGATGTCGCCGGAGAGAAGAAAGGGGATTGGGGGAATACTTGGGGGTAAGGTCGAAGTGAAAGTTATAATATAGGGTATTGTGTTGAGGAAGCAATCAAACACAAGTGGAAAAGACTATATTACCCTTTGACCGTTAGTGAAGTTGACTTTAAACAGATTTTAACACCGGGGGATAATATTGCAGCGTTTCGCATTCATTGGGAGGTTAGACAACAAAAATTTTGTGGTAAGGGGTAAGAGTGCCAATCGCATCTAACCTCAGGGGATAAAATTGCAGTTTACTCTTTTTTATTAACATATGTTAATAGGTAAACGAAATGAAGAGTGGAAACATGCTTCCACACAATTGCTTGGCAGGCTTTTTGCCAGCCATGCATTATAGTCCAAACCACGTGTCCTATGTGTAGATCACAAAGGAAACGTGTCAAAATCCAGGAGTGATTGGATTCCACTATAAAGTCCAGTCCTAAAAGCTTTCCTCCATAGGATTAGGCATATCATCCGGCAAACTTTGTTCGTCCGTCGGATTGGCGGTGGTGCCTAGGTGGTTTTGCCGTGGTTGTGGTGGTGTAGGCGGTGGTTCTAGGTGGTTGTGCCGTGGTGGCGGTGACGAGAGTGGTGGCCGATAAGTGGTTATGCCGTGGTGGTGGTGACGGGAGAGGTGGCGGATAAGTGGTAGCGACGTTTGGTGCTGGTGATGTTATATAGTGGTGGTGGCTCTCTACTCCGCTACTCCGACCATTCTCTCTTTCATGTCCTTTGAGCGAGCCATTTCAATGGCTTCGATTAGAGCCGCGGATTTTATCAGATCCACAACCACGGAGGATGAGTGGCCGGAAACGGTGGTGATAGTGGTTGCGAGCCTATTGGATTGACGGAGGAGATGCTAGAGAGAGTATGCGTGTAAGGTTTCAGTATTGATTTGAAGAAAAAGCAAGAGATAAAAATTTCTAATCCATCTATTTGTATTGAAAACCCCACTCAAAACTTAATTGGATATTTTTTGAAGTCCATCTAGGAACTGTTTAATCCATCTATTTTGTATCGAAAAACCCACTCAAAACTTAATTGGATATTTTTTGAAGTCCATCTAGAAACAGTGATTAAATAGAAATCATAGATTCAACAATCCATAATATCATATATGAAATATAGAGAATATTTTAAGTTATTCAACAATATATTCATTTATTTTGTTCACCCATACTAAATTATTATGATTATTTTTCTAATTGCCACTAAACTATTATTTATAAGAGATGCCATTATCACATGAAATTACACATAATTTTTTTATAGCTTTAAAAGATGTAATGTTTAATTAGTCATATATCAAGCATCTAACTCTTACAAATAAATTATAAGAGATTTCATTATAGCATTACCAATATAGTTGGTATTTTTATTAACTATATAAAAAATTTCTTATGCAAAAAAATTACATAAATAACTAAATAAAAAAAACACTTCTTAATTAAAAAAATTACTTAAAGGTAGAAAAGCCGTTGGAGTCTAAGAGTATTCACATAACATAAATGAATATCCAACAAGTGATTATGAAAACATTCCAATTAATCATTTAATTTTGTGTCTAATTTCTATATTATATGTATGGTAATACTATTGTAATATTGCTTAATCATGCAAAAAGGGTGAGTTTACGGTTCTTTAAGTTTCGATCACGTAATTGTATTTTGCGATCTAGAGCGCTGCAACGCGCGCATGGAAAAATACTAGTTTATTTAATATATGAGTTAACAAACTAAATAATCATACATTTATTAAGTGCAATTATCCATTTGGAATAGTTCTACGGTCTTAATAATTAGATATACTTTAACGGTAGTAGGAAGTCTCGTTCAATTCCTATGATATGCAAGTTTAGCCATTAATATATTTTTTAAGTGCAACTCATAGAACACATAATACCCTCATCTAAAAATTGACTAGTCGGCGATTAATCGCTAATCAACCAATAACTGAGTAATTTTTCGTTAATCAGTCCATTAATCGCTAGTCGGGCATAGTCGTAACCCTATATCTGCCATCAGTTTGTGGTTGCTGTCCTATTAAAGATGGAAAATGTAACCATGTTTTATATTTTATAGTTACGATACTTGTAATATGTTTCTTGTCTGTAATAACATATGTGAAGGGGTATGGTCCCAAATATCGCGTCAGCACGACCGCGAATGACCATTACCCTCATCAAAAACCTCCAACAGCAATAAACTCTCCAGTGTCCGCGTGGGCACACGCGAACACTGCGGTCCAATCTGTCCATTGATGAGAAGACTTACCTTAAGGACAGAAACTAATGTTACGCATAGCGATGCGGCCTCGCACCGCATCCTATGAACATTTTCGTCACGACAAGGGATTTGGACAACAGTAACAGTCACTAGCAGCGATGCGGCCTGGCACCGCATCCCGCGCAAATCATGGATGGAACAACCAATGCGGGAACATCATCAAATGACCGCAAGCAGCGATGCGGCCTGGCTCCGCATCCTGCCTTCAAAGCAAGTAGGCCTGACACCACAGTGCAAGTGGCACTGGGAACAGTCGCCTACTGGCCCACGTATGTACAACAGTCTGACACCACAGCAGGACGTGGCAACACCACAGCAGGACGTGGCATCACCATAGTATCCGACAGGTCTGACACACCTGCAAATAGCTGTGCGATGTCAGGCTAGCTACTCAACTACCCTCCTTCACTCCTCGGCTATAAATACTCACCCCAAACCAGGTTTGAGGTATCACTTCTCAACTCTCTCAATACTACTACTATCATACTTTGCTTCCCAAGCAAATTACTGATTCTCACGCCGGAGAGTGGTAACAAGGAGCACCCCCCACCCCATCCTCCTTGTTACGAGTCACGGGTTGTTTCCTTGTGCAGGAAACCCACCACCAGACGATCCAGCCAGCGATCCTCGGAAAGAAGGGATTAACCCTCTTGACGAGACCAGTGAGTTAACCCTATTCGGTTAACCATTGTTTCATCATTGGCGCCCACCGCTACTCTTAGCACTTTTTTCCAATCATCCTTTTCTTTCCAAAGATGTCTGATCGTTAAAACAACACTACCGGGGATAACCTAAACCCCGCAAACCAAGGGCCTGCGGGAACCATTCCCCTAGCCCCAAATGCCCAACACATTGGCACATCAACGCAAGGGGGCGCATCCCTTACGTTTGGACACGATCTGTCACAATACGCTGCTGTCATACCTCCAGGCATGAACCCTCATACCTGGTATGACCAACAAGCGGCCCTTCTGGCCGCAACGTACAACAGAGCTTGTGCAGACGAACAAGGAGGTATCGGACCTACCCCGATACCGCGTACACCTGCCGGTCGTATTTTACGATACGACGACAGGGCCCCCACACATCCAGCCTCCAGAAGCAGGCAGGAGGACCGCGGCTCCTCTTTTTGTGATGTCCGCACACTCAATGAGGACGATTCCTCGTACGGGTCCCGCCGCAGGGACTCCGTACATAGCCGTTTAGGCCCCCACGAAGAAAGAAGGCGGCAATCTACAACTCGCCGCGACACAAACATTCACAGTCGTTTGGGACCACAGTCCCACCGTGAAGGGTATGGCCATACCGATCCAGATGACAGTACATACCGCGGGGAGTCCCATTCCACTAACAGCAGACCGGGAGGACGCAACTATGTTCCTCCCACTCAACCACGCACTACATACCTCCGCACTGCAAAGCGCCACCAGGGCAAACCTTATAGGCCGAAATCTGCGGCCGAAAACTCTAAGTTTGTCCCAGAGATCGCCAACGCCGATGTCACCACCACAAAATTCCCATTGAACATTGGGAAATACAACGGCTCGACCGACCCAGATGATCACAACAACATCTTCGTCGGCGCTCGGTGCAACGGTAAGTGGGACAAACCTACCTGGTGCCATTTTTTCCCACAGACCCTAACAGGTCTGGCCAGGGCATGGTTCGATTCTCTGCCACCAGGGTCACTGACCTCATTCGAGGACTTACAACAAAAGTTCCTCGCGCACTTTAGCCAGCAACGACGCCATGAACGTGATTCAATGGACGTCATGAACATCTGGCGCAGAGACAACGAATCGCTTGACGCATTCGTTGTCCGTTACAATAAAGAGATCCTAGAGATAGGCGACGTTGACAACCAGATGGCATGTAACCATTTCATTGTTGCAGTCAAAGACGAACAAATGGTTATGAATATTTCCGGCGGTAACGGCTTGCCTAAGAAGTGGGAAGATGTCATGGCTAAGGTCAAAACATATGCCCAAACTCAGCGGTCTCTCAGACCGCACATGTCAAAGGCACAACCCCTAGCGGAAGGCCAGTCTTCCCGCCAAGAGCCCAAGCGCAGCAATAAGCGCAACAGGGACACATGGAATCGCGGCAGCGATCCCAGGCCATATGTCCCCCGGAACAACCAGCCCGACGCAAGGGCTACAATCAACGCCCAACGAGAAAACCGGGCGGCAAAGAAAGAGTCTCGGGACCGCAGCTGGACCGAGATCAACCAGTCGCCAGGCGACGTTCTCCTCACGGATGCGCAATTCCTGAGACCGGCCCAACCAATGAAGTCCAAAAAGAATCAAGATCCCGCACTCTACTGCGAATATCACAAGGACTCGGGCCACACCACTAACAACTGCATCAGTCTCCGACTGGAGATTGAGCGAGCCCTAAAAGAGGGGAAACTGCAACACCTGTTGACAGGCGCACAAAAAGCTACCAAGCGCATCACTCCCCACAACGAGGGCACCTCCACGGGTAAGAGGGCCATGTACGTGGCCTCTACCCACATGATCAATGGAGGAAAAGGAAGACCGCGTAAGGCGGCGAGAAGACCGGACAATGACTGGAAGGACGAGCAAGTCGTCTTTCCAAAAGTCCGAGGCGGACCACGCGATAGGCGCGCCGTGGTTATCACAGGGCACCTAGCTCACTACTGCACCGAACGATTGTTCATCGACCCGGGCAGTACGTCCGATATTATATACGAGCAGTGCTTCAACCAGTTCGATCAAGAAGACAAAGATCGACTGCAGCCAGCGGACTACCCGTTGGCCGGGTTTTCAGGGGAAACCGTATTCCCCCTGGGACAAATTACCTTCCCTGTGCGCCTTACCAACGGAAGGCACACAAGGACGGAGGAGGTGAACTTCATGGTTTTACCTCACACCTCAAAGTATGACGTAATTCTCGGGAGGGAGTCCCAAGGCGACTTCAACATGATAACATCCGTCCCCCACTCTGCCATCGGTTTTCCAACCGAAACGGGGATCGCGATAATATACGCCCAAAGAGAAGTCATGTCTACGGACGAACTGCGTCCAACAAAGGTAGCAAGGCCCACCCCTAAAACGCAACCAGAAAAATGGGTGCTTAATGCAAGGCACCCAGAACAAACGGTTACGTTGGGCCACGCCTTAACACCTACCATCAGAGCGCGCCTGAAGCAACTACTCTTCAGGAACCAAGATATTTTCGCGTGGACACCCGCAGATATGACAGGGGTCCCACGCGAAATTGCGCAACACTTCTTGAATACCATGCCGGGTATCAAGCTCGTGATCCAAGGCCAACGCCACCTTGGATCAGCAAAAAACGCGGCGATGGAAGAGCAGGTACAGGAACTGCTCTCCGCAGGCATCCTGCGGGAAGTGAAATACCAGACTTGGCTGTCCAACCCAGTCATGGTAGAAAAACCAAGCGGGGGCTGGCGCATGTGTGTCGATTACAAAGACCTCAATAAGGCCTGCCCCAAGGATTGTTACGCACTTCCAGAGATCGACGAGAAGGTCGATAACCTCGCACCATTTCGATGGAAGTGCTTCCTCGATTGTTACAAAGGCTATCACCAAGTACAAATGGCAATCGACGATGAAGATAAAACGGCATTCCGCACTCCTATCGGGAATTACTGCTACACCAAAATGTCGTTCGGGCTGCGCAACGCGGGCGCAACCTATCAAAAGTTGATGAACGACACATTTCGCGGTCAAATCAGCAAGAGTGTCGAAATCTATATGGACGACCTGGTCGTCATGAGCATGGAGGAAAACACCATGCTCGACGATATCGAAAGAACATTCCAAACTCTGCTAAGCGTCAACATGAAGCTCAACCCAGGGAAATGCTCGTTTGGAATGGAAGAAGGCAAATTCCTCGGATTCATTGTAACCAAAGATGGATTCAAGGTGAACCCGGAGAAAGTTCAGGCGATCGAACGCATGCCATCGCCTTCTACGATGAAGGAAATGCAACGACTAGCCGGCAGGCTAGCTGCACTGAATAGATTCTTAGCCAACCATGCAGCTAAGTCTTACCCTTTCATCAAGACCCTGCGGAGCTGTATAAAAAAGGAACAATTCCAATGGACCGCAGAGGCCGTGAAATCTTTCCGGGAAATGAAAGAGTGTTTGATCCAACTCCCAACTTTAACCGCACCACGAAAAGATGAGCCACTTATCTTATACCTGTCTGCCGCAGACAACGCGGTAGGCGCGGTACTTATAGTGGAGCGGGAAGGAGTCCAAACACCCATCTACTACATCAGCAAAATGCTCAACGACCCAGAGACAAGGTACTCCATCATGGAAAAATTGGTACTGGCACTAGTGCACGCATCGAGACGTTTACGACGTTACTTTGCAAACCACGTCATCACAGTGTTAACCAACTATAGGATCGGCCCGATCCTATCCAAACCCGACATCTCTGGGAGGTTAGCAAAATGGGCAATTGAACTAGGCGCGCTTTCACTGAACTATAAGCCGCGCCCCGCAATCAAAGGCCAGGTCTTGGCTGACTTCGTTGCTGAAGTACCAGCAAACCGCATTCAAGAATGCGAAGAAGAACAAAACCCTGTATCACAACCATCCTCCGCAGAAACCTGGACACTATTTACAGATGGTGCATCCAACGAAGATGGCTCTGGCGCAGGTTTGCGACTTGTTAGCCCCGATGGCCAAGAGCTAACCTACGCAATACGCCTCGATTTCAAAAGCACGAATAACGAAGCGGAGTATGAGGCTCTACTGGAAGGGTTGCGTTTAGCAATTAAACTCGACGTCAAACATTTGGAAGCACACGTCGATTCACTACTAGTTGCAGGGCAGATACGCGGTGACTATGCCGCAAGAGGGGATATCATGATCCTCTACCTCGAACAAGCCTTGCAACTGAAGTCAAAGTTTACCTCCTTCAATATTCGTCACATCAACAGGAGTGATAATAAACCTGCGGATGCACTATCAAAACTCGCATCCACCTGCTTCCAACACTTGGCAAAAGAGGTACGCATCGAAATTCTGCAAAATCCCTCGGTACCCCTGCGCCAAGTCAATGTCATCCAGTACGGTACAACATCCTGGATGACACCGCTCATTGCATACTTACAATCAGGTGTTACTCCCGAAAACAAAGCAGAGGCACGCAAATTGCAATGCAAAGCGTGTCATTACCAAATGGGAGACGGTATCTTATACCGTAAATCATACCTGGGGCCACTTCTACGATGCGTCAACCCCCAAGATGCCACATACCTTATCAAAGAAATTCACGAAGGGATATGTGGCATACACGCAGGACCACGCATGGTGGTGGCCAAAATCATGAACGCCGGATACTATTGGCCGGGCATGCACCTGGACGCAGTCAAAGTCTTGCGCAAGTGTTTCAATTGTCAGCGACATGCTCCCAAGACCTTGCGTCCCAAGAACAACCTGATCCCCGTCACCACCGCATGGCCATTCCAAAAATGGGCAATTGATGTGGTGGGACCATTTCCAGACGCACCAGGAGCAGTGAAATTTATCATAGTAGCTGTTGATTACTTTACAAAATGGGTAGAGGCAAAGCCACTTGCATCAACCACCGCTATGATAACAAGGAAATTCGTGTGGGAACACATCATCTGCCGTTTCGGTCTACCAATGTGCATTGTCACCGATAACGGTACCAACTTCGCCGCCGATGACTTTCAAAAATGGCTAAAAGAGCTAAACATTGAACACATATTCTCCTCAGTGGCGCATCCGCAAGGGAACGGCCAAGTCGAGAGTATCAACAAAAGCTTAGTCGAAGGCATCAAAGCACGGTTGGGAACAGCCAGACGCGGCTGGGTTGATGAACTTCCAAGTATTTTATGGGCTCACAGGACAAGCCCAAAAACAAGCAACGGCGAGACCCCCTTCAGCCTGGTCTATGGCACTGAAGCGGTGATCCCCGCGGAAGTAGGCCTCCCCTCACCTAGAATGTTGGCCATCAACAAGATAGACAACAATGAGGAACGCAGGGTTGACTTGGACCTCTTGGAAGAAATGCGCGAAAACGCTGCCATCAACGAGGCCAAGTACAAAACCAAACTGGAAAAGTACTACAATGCACGCGTTCGCATTTGTACTTTCAACCCGGGAGACTACGTCCTTCGTGACAACGAAGCATCCAACGCAGAACGCCCAGGGAAACTTGCCCCCAAGTGGGAAGGACCGTACCTCATCCAAGAGGTCCTGGGCAAAGGCGCGTATAAACTACAAACATTAGAAGGCGAAACTATCGCACGCACATGGAACGCATAGCAACTTCGACGCTGTTATATGTAAGCCATGTTTTCTGCATGTAATCTATTGGGCCGCAGGCCATTCGCAAATAAATAAATAGACGATTCAATGCAATATTGTTTATTTATTCCTATTACAAATGCGTGTTCCACTCTGAGGTATACACAAAAACAGATTAGCAAAATCTTCATTCGTGATACCCACACAGAGTGGTAACCACACGCAACTATTGTAATAGGCCAGCAAGGGCAATACTGTTTGTCTAACCAGAGACAAATCTTCATACTTGCATATCACCTAGATATGCAAAAGGCAATACAGATTTAGTATTACTCACAGTAACACTAGACGCGTACAAATTCAAACATGCAAGTAGTAAAAACACTTGTAAAAATTGAAACAACAATTCTTTATATTCAAAAAATTTCCTACACCTGCGCGGTGCACAAGGAATTTACATAAAGTTTTGTAACAGTTGCATAAGAAAAAAATAAAAAGGCACGCAGGCCAATCTAATCTTCCTTTGTGCCACTGGGGCCCGCACCATCCTTACCCTCAACAAATGGTTTTTCTTCGTCGTCTTCATCAGCGTATAAGACTCGCAAGCGGTCCACATAATCCTCCGCTTCTAGACACTTTTCAAGTTCTTCAAGATCTGTGAGGGTTGTATCATTAAACTCCTCAACCGCAGCAGCAAGAAGCGCTTCAGTGTCCACGCCATGAAACCCGGACCGCTCATCAGTAAGCCCTCCACGCGCTGCAACGTTCAAATGACTAATACAGCGGTTGTAGCCAGCTTTGAAACCAGCATCCCGGGCACGCTCCTTGATCTCGTTAACACCTGCTACGGTCTCGGGTGCGTCAAGAATGGCAGTAACAATCTGCGAAACATGAATACAATGGTTATCAAAGGCAAACCTACAACAAAAATAACAAGGCAACGGATACTTACATGCCCGATCCCGTGCATACGCATCCATTCATGATCAGCCTTGAGCAACTCAAGTGAAGAAGCATGGCTATCCCTAGCCTCTTCAGCCTCTCTTGCCCGCACTTCAGCTTCAGCAGCACGGGCAGAGATTTCCTCAATAGCGACCCCCCGGGTCCGCACTTCAGCCTTTTAAACAAGAAATCAAAAGTATACAAAAATAATCAACAAACTTGTGCGACGCAATTTCAAAGTTAGGATAAACTTATACCTGAAGGTCCAAGATAGTTTTGCTCAACTTGGTGCGGTCAACATTTGCCCCTTCAAGAGCCTTTGCAGCACGAGCCTCCGCTTCCTTGGCCTCTTCCAGAGCCTTGGCAAGACGAACCTCTGCTTCCTTGGCCTCTCGGGCAGCCGCAACGGCCTCAGCTTTCTCTTTAACCAACGCAGAAATTGCTGCCTTGGCATTTATAAGCTCCTGACGAACATGAAAGAGAGTTTCATTCTGTTTACCCCAAGATTCTTTCCAAGTCTTGCGCTCATCAGATAGCGTCTTGCGCTCATTAGAAAGGGTTTCTTTCCAACGGTTACGCTCAACAGAGAGCAGTTTTGCAAGGGTACGAACCTGTTTAAGCTCAGCAGTTGCAGCCCACTCTTCAGTCTGCTTATGCTTCTCAAACGCAGCTCTATCCCTCTCAAGCTGCTCTGCACCCTCACGTGCAGCCTTCACCAACTCCTCGGCCTCGGCCCGTAAACGCGCATTCTCCTCCTCCTTGCGCCCCAACACCTTGTACTTTTCCATAATGGCATTTGCCATTATGGAGCTCCCCACAAGCATGGAGGAGAGTTGGTTCATCTGGACCTCAGTCGGTAAAGAACGGGCCCGGTTTACCTCAAAAGGAGTGCCCAAACCACTCAAAACCTCCCTACAAGCGGAGGGGTCAACGGTAATGTCATCCCCTTGCAATACAGTCCACGGGGGGCGGTGATAGGCCGTAGCCCGATCTTGAGTATAGGTGCGGTAATAATACTCCAATTCAGACTCTTCAGGCTGAATGGGAGTCTCTACAAAACCCACACCACCAGAAACGGAACCGGAAGCCTTCTCGGCAGCCGGAGACTTTGGCTTTCCAGTGTAACCAAACTTCAAGTCAAGATCACCAGTATCCTCTGGGGTGATAACATTATCACCCGAATCAACTGTGTCATAGATTTGAGCCGCGGGACCCTTCCCAGTGTCCACCTCCCGCACAGAGGCTTCAGGAGTAACAACCTTATGAACCCCCACACCTGCAGCAGTGTCATGCAGAGGAGGGGGAGGAGGAGCATCAAAGATGGAGAACCCTTCATCTTGCGGTTCTGAAATCAACACAGAAATACTTTAAAGTACAAGTATAAGCACAAAATACTTGTTAAAGGTAGAAAAGCCGTTGGAGTCTAAGAGTATTCACATAACATAAATGAATATCCAACAAGTGATTATGAAAACATTCCAATTAATCATTTAATTTTGTGTCTAATTTCTATATTATATGTATGGTAATACTATTGTAATATTGCTTAATCATGCAAAAAGGGTGAGTTTACGGTTCTTTAAGTTCCGATCACGTAATTGTATTTTGCGATCTAGAGCGCTGCAACGCGCGCATGGAAAAATACTAGTTTATTTAATATATGAGTTAACAAACTAAATAATCATACATTTATTAAGTGCAATTATCCATTTGGAATAGTTCTATGGTCTTAATAATTAGATATACTTTAACGGTAGTAGGAAGTCTCGTTCAATTCCTATGATATGCAAGTTTAGCCATTAATATATTTTTTAAGTGCAACTCATAGAACACATAATACCCTCATCTAAAAATTGACTAGTCGGCGATTAATCGCTAATCAACCAATAACTGAGTAATTTTTCGTTAATCAGTCCATTAATCGCTAGTCGGGCATAGTCGTAACCCTATATCTGCCATCAGTTTGTGGTTGCTGTCCTATTAAAGATGGAAAATGTAACCATGTTTTATATTTTATAGTTACGATACTTGTAATATGTTTCTTGTCTGTAATAACATATGTGAAGGGGTATGGTCCCAAATATCGCGTCAGCACGACCGCGAATGACCATTACCCTCATCAAAAACCTCCAACAGCAATAAACTCTCCAGTGTCCGCGTGGGCACACGCGAACACTGCGGTCCAATCTGTCCATTGATGAGAAGACTTACCTTAAGGACAGAAACTAATGTTACGCATAGCGATGCGGCCTCGCACCGCATCCTATGAACATTTTCCTCACGACAAGGGATCTGGACAACAGTAACAGTCACTAGCAGCGATGCGGCCTGGCACCGCATCCCGCGCAAATCATGGATGGAACAACCAATGCGGGAACATCATCAAATGACCGCAAGCAGCGATGCGGCCTGGCTCCGCATCCTGCCTTCAAAGCAAGTAGGCCTGACACCACAGTGCAAGTGGCACTGGGAACAGTCGCCTACTGGCCCACGTATGTACAACAGTCTGACACCACAGCAGGACGTGGCAACACCACAGCAGGACGTGGCAACACCACAGCAGGACGTGGCATCACCACAGTATCCGACAGGACTGACACACCTGCAAATAGCTGTGCGATGTCAGGCTAGCTACTCAACTACCCTCCTTCACTCCTCGGCTATAAATACTCACCCCAAACCAGGTTTGAGGTATCACTTCTCAACTCTCTCAATACTACTACTATCATGCTTTGCTTCCCAAGCAAATTACTGATTCTCACGCCGGAGAGTGGTAACAAGGAGCACCCCCCACCCCATCCTCCTTGTTACGAGTCACGGTTTGTTTCCTTGTGCAGGAAACCCACCACCAGACGATCCAGCCAGCGATCCTCGGAAAGAAGGGATTAACCCTCTTGACGAGACCAGTGAGTTAACCCTATCCGGTTAACCATTGTTTCATCAATATGAGAACCCAAATGTAAATATTGAAAAAAGTAGTAATAATAGGATAAGCAATTGTATCCTTATTATTAGGGTGTAAGGAGTGGTTAAACACTTGAGAGTGGCAAACTAAAAAATCAACCAATGAGAGTGTGTCATGTCAAAGTGGTAAACTATGTTGAAAAGTGTTGGCAATGGTTAGACACTTGGTGAAGTGGTCAAAAGGGTTATACAAAAAACACATCTTTAAATCAACTAGTTAAATTTTGCCATCAGTTCAAATTTACAGTTCTGGGATCGTGTTTGTTTTTTTCTCTAAAATTACGATTTTGCCCCCGGTGAAAAATTACATCGAGTCAACCAATTAAAACAAAATACTACCGTATTTTTGCTTAAAAACTAAAACGATGGAACTACTATAATTTAAACTGAGGGCAAATTTGTATTTGTTTCAGGACAAATGAGCATGTGTCAGGCAGTCGTCTGGCATGAATAAAAATTACACGGAGTCAACCAATTAAAACTAAACACTACTATAGTTTATAAAAAAAAAATTAACCGATCTCATGACTGTAATTTTATACTGGGGCAAAATCGTAATTTGACAGGGAAAATAAACAAAAACGATGGTAAAACTGTAAATTTAAACCGAGAGCAGAATCGTAATTTAGCTGGGAGGAAAAAAAACAAAACCAATTGTATCCATCGTCCACCTTTTGAGGAAGTGGGTTGGGTTTCAGATATGTTTCGGGTTTGGGGTATGTTATGTGTTTGCGGAAAAAATGGTGGTGCGAAATAGTATCTAAAAAACCGGGAAGCGGTGGTGGCGTTGTCGGATGAGGGGATGTTGGAGTGGTAGGTGGCATCGGATAATACCCAATCTCACCTGTTCACGGGTCTCTTCGATATCGTTCTTCTTGCTCGTTGTTTGGTATAATACTTCAAAACGGATTGTTAGAGTCCCACGCGTTTTAATTGTTGGGAAACATTGTGTGGGTATGATAGAATGTATAAAATTTATGGTGAATAGATTGTAGAAATGATACTGTTTGAGTAAAAATGGTACAATATGTATAGTGTGAAAATTTAAAAATAAAAGTTAATGTTTTTATAATATTACCGTTGGCAAATGGTAAAGTGAATGGACACCAAAAAAGAGCCATTGGCGCTCGTTATCATGCTAGCGGACAATCGATGGCGCCTCCACCCTCTTTTGGCGGACGGAAAATGGGAGAGGGACGTCATCAAAGGTGATGTGGTCAGGGGCGGTATATCACGTAACCTGATCTTATAAATTAACTATTGATTGTATCCCCAACGGAGCGAAGTTCAAATAAATGAGATTGAAAATGTATTATTGTATTTCCGTAGGCTTGGGATTGCTGGGTCTGGCTGGTATGGGCTGGGCTCGAATGCCACTGGACGTCTTGATTTAAAACACTCCACCACTTAACAATCATTGTGGGCTGTGGCTTGTCCAATTTCAAAACACACTGAACGTTTGAATTTTGCCAAGAATCGTACATAAATCAAGTTGTGTTGCACTTTTTTATTTTTTTTATAAAATTAATTATTAAAACTTGCACATACAAATAAATGATACATGTCTATTACTAAAAAAGTCAAAACTAGTCAAACTATATCCAAAATAAAACTGTATTGTTCAGTGAAAATTATCACTTGTAGCTTCTGTAAAAGTATTATATATATATATATATATATATATACAGGGGCGGACCTAGCATATAAGAAGGGGCAACCTCCGCTACGGCTTGGCGTTCCGGCGGTAGTGTAAATTTTGGAAAAATTTGACGTTTTTACGATTTCGTTACGGTTTTTTTATAAAACGTTACGGCTTGGCGGATTTTCTAGATCCGCCAATATATATATATATATGTAATATATCGTACATTACGGCTTAACGTACTTCACGTACAATAACGTGCGTCAGTGGCGGAACTAGCCAAAAAAGTTAGGGGTATCCTAATTTTTTTTTTAGGATCAGGGGTATGCTTTATATAACAGAAACGGAGTTGAGGGGTATTTTTACATTACGGAAATGGAGTTAAGGGGTATTTTTACACTACGGAGACGGGGTTGAGGGGTAGCCTGTGCTACCCCTATTAACCCTCTAAGTCCGCCACTAACGTGCGTGATTTGTTATATAACATGCGTTATTAATGTTTTCAATATGCGTGATTGTTGTGTTTCAACATGCGTGATTTTGATTTTTGAGTTATAACGTGCGTGATTTTAAAATGAAAGTGCGTAATTACTTGTCGTGCGTTAAGCCGTAATGTACGTTAACCTTCCTCTCTCTCTCTCTCTCTCTCTATATATATATATATATATAGTGGAGGGTTCAAATGAGAAGAATTTTTTTGTAAGAAGAAAAAAGAAGAAATTTCAACCAATAAGAATGCTTGATTTTACTTCATTTAATATTTGCATTTAATTTTAATATAAGGGTATATTGGTAAACTTACATAAATCATTAATTTGTATTTTTCCTATTCAATAACTAACTAAATTAAATTTGTAACTCCTTTTCAATATATATATATATATATATATATACTTTTTCCAAATTAAAAAACAACTTAATTTAAAGTGTAGAATAAATTACTAGTTGTGTAGGATAAATTACGAGTTGTGTAGGATATATTTCGAGGTGTGTAGGATAAATTTCGACTGTGTAGGATAAAATTCTATAATGTGTCGGGTATATGTAGAAAAATTTTGATATGTGTGTAGGTTTTGTAGATTATAGGTAGGATAATTAATAATTAGTTGACTAATTAATTAAAGAGAGAAAAGGTAATGATATGAGTTATAAATGAAATAGTATTTTACTAATATACCCTTTCTTTTTTTTCTTCTCACATTAAATTTCTTCTCAAATGAACCTTACCCTATATATATATATATATAGGGTAGGGTTCATGAGTGAACAATGTTGTATTTGTGAACAAAATGAACTTATCTTAGCCGTTGATTTTGTAGATCTAGATTTTAATATTAGTGGCAAGATTGTAATTATCTTTTGTAACTTCTATTTATTTTAATACACATAAGGGTATAATTGTATTTTTGTCACTTCATTTAATTAATTGATTTTTTTCTCTCTCTCTTGATTTCTCTTTCCAATTAAAGAAACATTTAATTACATTCTTTATAGTTTTTTCTCTCACCAATTACCTAACTTGATAATTTATAATTTAAAAAAAATACAAACATTATCAAATATTGTTTCATCTAGAACATGATTTAAATATTTAATTACATTATTTATACATATATGTATTAGATCAATGTTTGATAAAAAGATGGATAGTGAAAACAAGATGTAATAATATATAGGTGTATAAGTCTGGTATATAACGATCTATATACACATGTGTACTTGAATAACACACAGGTGTGTACATCTGGTATATACCGACCTTGAAGGGGTATGGTCCCAGATCTCGCGACAACATGACCGCGAATGACCATTATATAAATTATATAAGGGGGTATAAGCAATAACCGCGAATGACCATTATATATATCTTTAAATTATATAAGGGGGTATAAGCAATAACCGCACATACCCACGCGCACACGTGGAATATGCGGAGAGGACATACACCAACCTGCACAGGTGCGTCAGATACTCAGAACCAGCATGGTTCTTTGGACTGCGAAAATCGCTTCCCAGGATGCGGTAAACCGCATTCCATGTAAGCTTCTTCAAGCTTCAAAACCCCCATTTCCGGTTCACAACCACGGAGGGAACGCAAACAACTTCTCCTTAAGGAAAAGGACAAGTGTGCTGAGCAACCGCACATCAGCAACCCTGTCTCCTGAACCTTCAAGAGCTACGTCCAGGCTACAAGACTTCTAGAGGCGAGTTCTTTGCTGCAAACCGCAACCACTCGTGAGTAGTTACTACAAACCGCAACTATGCGAACCGTAGCTACGGAAGAGCCACAACTAAAGCACCATGCGGAGGAGCAAAGCTACTTCAAGGAAAACTGCTTTTCAACTAAGCATTAAGGAAAGTGGCTACAAAACGAACGCGGAAGAGTTTCAACCAACTTCCCAAGTATCTAAGGTGATCTCCTCCGGTAAACACTACTTAAAGAAAAGTTACTTTCCACCAAAGCGTGAAGGAAAGTAGCTCCAGAACAGTGGTAACAAGTCTGCTTATGACTAGTTACCCACCTATGGACCGTATAGAATAAACAATGGTGGGCACAACCCTGCCTATGACCATGTTTATCTGCCCATAGTTCAGATTCACATTGTTCGACCAAACACGGCCAACAATGGCGCAACTACCCCACGTTCCTCAAACAAACATGGCCAACAAGGTGCGGCAACGAGGTATTAACCCTCTTGACGAGACCAGTGAGTTAACCCACCTGGTTAACCATTGTTTCATTAGACCTGTATACATATATGTACTTGAATAATACACTGTTGTATAAGTTTGGTTTATACCGACCTGTGGAAACACATATGTAATAATACACAAGTGTATAAGTCTTGTATAAACCAACCTGTATACACGTATGAAACGTAGATTTTGTGGGAAATGGCTATTATATTAATAGACACATGTGTATATGTGTGAACTGTACAGATGTATTAACGACGTTAACGACAAATACGCAAGTGTATATAGAGAGATTTGTCCATGTGTGATTAGTGACATAGAGCTGTACGTTTGTTAAAGCTTTTATGTTAAATCTTTCGAATATGTAACGTAGACTATGTTGACAAACTTAGTATATGAATACACATGTATTAACCATAAATAGACAAGTGTATATATTGGGATTTGTTATTGTGTAGATTCTTAAATAGTGGTGTTTTGGTTATACTTTCAAAAAATTAAAGATATGGTAGCTGCAAATCATTAAATAAATATAATTAAAGATAAAGATCAAAAGTATAATTACAATCTTAACCTTTTCATCATCTAATCAAATGAACGGATGAGATTGGTTCACACAGTTCACAACCAAGGATGTTGTTCACTCATGATCCTCATCCTATATATATATATATATATATAGGGAGGAGCTCATGCGAGAACCACCTTTATTGTGAGAACCGCGAGAACCAATGTGAACACAACTTAAATAGCTAAAAAAACCTAACCCCCACCCCCCCCCCAAAAAAAACCTAACCCCCCCCCCCCCCAAGCTAAATGCTAAAAAAAAACCTAAAAAAAACCTAACCCCCCCCCCCCAAGCTAAAATGCTAAAAACTAAACCCCCAAAAAACCTAAAAAAATCTAAAAAATTTTTTTTGAATTTTTTAATATTTTTTATGTTAAAATCGCTACTTTTAGAAGCCAAAAAATTTTTTTTTAAAAAAAATTAATTTTTTTTTTTTTTTTTGCTTCGAAAAGTAGCGCTTTTTTTATAAAAAAAATATTAAAAAATTCAAAAAAAAAATTTTGTGTGATTTTTTGCTATTTTTATGCATTTTTTGTTGTGTTCACATTGGTTCTCGCGGTTCTCGCAATAAGAGGTGGTTCTCGCATGATCTTCTCCCTATATATATATATATAACGATTACTAGCAATAATATTATTACTTCAATGGCACACTAAACTCTCTCCACATCTCTTTAGCTCAATTTCCCTTAACATCCCAAATTTTCTCCAGTTCTTCATATTATATTCCAACACACACATAAAAAAAAAAAAAAAAAACATTTTCTTCGGCAACTTCTACTTCGCTGTGCATACTCTCATTCATCATCATCCGCTGTGCATATTATTATCCTCTGTAAGTTGAATTTCCTTTTATTTTAGTTTTACTTTCAGTATTACCATACCACCACCCTCTCTGATATATTGGTATCAGAGCAAAGACTTTCTTAAAATCTAATAGACTAAGACAAGTCCCTTTGATGGCGTGTTAAGCCAGTATTTTTGGGAAACTCTCTTAGGTGAAGATTGTGGGAAAGATAGTTGCTTTGATAACATCATAAAAGAAAGGGTTAAATTATGACTAGTTTTTATATTAGACATCTTTTAAATAAATTAAAAAGATATGATAGAATTATTTTTGCTTTAGATTCAGCAGATTATTTAGATTATATAAATTATTATCGATTATTATGGTTTATATATGAACGAGCTAAGTTAAAAGAACAAATATACAGATCAAATCGTTTAATAGATTAGTTTGTTTATTATTGTTTTTAAATAGTTGGAATATAAGAAAATATTTAAGAGAAATTTGGAATAAGAGATAAAAGCTAAAGAGAGTTGGAATTCATTAATCATTGGTACTTTTCAAATAATCAAACGTTTAGAGTTCTTAAATTTAGAATTTTCTGAAAAAGCTCATAGAAAACCTTTCACAACAGATAATTTTACTTTAGTTTGTAATATTAAAGACCTTTGTGAACATACTTTACATACAAATAACTCACAGTTAAATACTTTAGTAGATCTATTTATAAATCTGAGTATTAATCTACAACAAGAAGCTATAAACAATAAACAAATAATAGAAAATTTAACAGTAGAAATTAAAAAATTATCACAAAACCTAGATTATATAAAAAATCAATCCAATATATTAGTAGGAAAAAGTATAAATAATATACCTCTAGAAGTTGAAAAAATCACAGAAGCTTAACAAAAACTTAAAATAGAGAAGAAACCTATTCCATATACACATTGGCAACCAAGAAAATGAATAATAATAATACTTATTTAGGAAGAAGTAGAACTATACAGGAAGCTAGAAATTCTACAAGTAGTATAAATGATAGTATAACATCAGACAGTTTTTTAAACAGAGTGATTAGAAGAGGATCATGATCTAATAGTAATAGACAAATAATACAATTAGAAGAAGAAATAGATTTAGACAGAAACTTGGAATTATATAACCAACATCAATTAGACATATTAAATCCAAGAATATTATATCAAACAGGAAGATTAAATATAAACACAACACTTATAAGAAGTAGTAGAGAAGAAAGTTTAAGGGTAGTAGATAATACAGTAACCTTAGATCTTTTGTCACCAGACACTATTGAAAAAATTAAAAAACAAAATAAACACTTTATACACACAGGATTAATAATAATAGGAATTAAAGCATTAGGAAGAAAAAATTTAGAAACAAAATTATTAGCTCTAATACTTGATAAAAGTTGGAAATCAGACATGAAAAAAGCCATAATTTCAGGAATGGAGGTAGATTTAAGTCAAAATATAGCAATATTTTATTGTACACCATATATTTTAAAAGATGTTAAAGATTTACAAAATATAAAAATAGCTTTACAAACAAAAGGTTATGAAGAATATGAAGGAAATAACTTAGTAGTAAGCATAGGAGTACTAGGAAAAGCTAGTAACAGTTCAGGAATGAAATACAAAGTAAACATAGAAGGAATAGTAAAAACAATTGCATCAAAGTCTATAAAAATGATAGAACCTATAAAAATAGATCCAGAACAATTAACAGGGTTAGAATGGGATTTAGAAAACTTACAGGAAAAAGAAGAAAATACAGTTTTAATACCAAAGAAAAGTTATATATATGAAGAAACTGGTGGAAAACAAAAGTTAAGGTATACTGATTTTAAAGAAAAACAAACAGAGAAAAATAATGATGAATAGAAAAAGAAGAAACACTTTCTACATATGATACAGATAATGAAGAAGATGAAATAGATATAAATTTCATAAAATTTGAACAAGAAGAAACAATGGATTATACACTATTAGATTACGAAGAAGAATCTATAGATTGTTTTAAAGTAGAAGAAACAAATAAAACTATAGAACAAATTATAGATCGAAAATTTACAGAAATAAATATACAACAAGAGGTAGATGATATGATTATGGAATGTATAACAGAATTAGGATTGGATTATGAAGAAAGTTATAAAAAATTACAAGAATATTATAATCTACCATTAGTAGAAGATATTATGAATGGAAAAGCTATGTTATCAGATTTTTATAAACAAGAACAAAGTTTTATGGATACACAAATGTTTCATCCTTTTAATCCTCTAAAAAGACCAAAAATAGAATGGGGAGAAGGATATAGTGGTACACACGAAAGTCATGGTAGAGAACCATGGACACAACCAACAGTTAATTATCAACAAGAGTCTAATCTATAGGAAAAGGAAGAAGATTGCCTATAGGACAAATATACAATGGAAATATGTTATTATTAGAACAACAAAAGCCACAGCTATGGATAGATGAAGTTTTAACATGGGAACAAAATGTAGTAAGATTATGGGAAACAAATAAAAAAGATAGTATGGATATGTTTTCATATTTAGAAACTACATTAGGACCAATAGCATTAGGAATATGGCAAAGTAAGAAAACACAAAATCCAGAAGAAATAAATAATCTTAAAGCATTAGGAGATAATCCTTATAATTTTACATCATAAATCAGAACCCTCATATTAGGAGTCGATCCAGCAAAAAATAATTCTTTAATACAAGATACATCTATTAGAAATTTAGAACAATTAAGTATAGCAAATATGAAATATATAAATGAATTCACATTAGATTTTACAAGATTATTATCACAAACAAGAAAAGCCATGGATGATAATTTATGTGATAAATACTTTATAAAATTACCAGGAGATTTAGGAAAATCTAACATGAAGCATGGAAAACAAACTATGGTACACAACAGAATTTAGGAATAGGACCAAGGATAACTTATACATTTGGTATATTAGAAGAAAAATGTAAAGAAGTAGCATTACAAGAACAATTAAAAAGAAATGCTTATGCATTTTGTAAAACAGCAATATATACACCACAAGCATATGGAGTTTATGATAAAAAGAAAAAGATACGGAAAAATACAACATACAATAGAAATTATAGAAAACATTATAATACAGATAAATATGTCAAAAAACCACAATCACGAAAATGTAGATGTTACACTTGTGGAGAAACAACACATTTAGCTAATAATTGTCCAAACAAAAGAAAAAATACGGAAAGAGCTAATTTAGTAGAGCAATTACAAGATTATGAAATAGAATCTTTAAGAACAGATGATGAATCTGATAATGAATCAGTATATAGCATTTATAGTGAAGAAGAAAATCCAACGGCAAAAGTAACATATACATATATAAATATAGAAGAAAGTTGTGAACATGATTGGAAACAAAATAAAGGAAACAATCACATAAGATGTTGTCATTGTGGATACTATCCTAGTATAGAAAAAAGATCACAATGTAATAAATGTTTTAAAGAAATTTGTTTTAAATGTCTTAAAGAAATTTATGATAAAGATATAGCTACAACATCAAAAGTGAAAACAAATTCTAAAAATAATGAAGATGAAAGAATAGATAAATTAGAAGTAATAATAGAATTACATAGTTTAAAAATAAAAGACTTAGAACACAAAGTTGAAGACTTTGAAAGATTAATTAAAATAGAAGAAATAAGTAAAATGGCTCTACAAAAACCAGATGATCAAACTTACATACAAACACAAGGATCAACAAACATGATAAATATACAATGTCGTTTATGGTTAGATAATAATAAATATTTAGATTTAACAGCATTAGTTGATACAGGAGCTACAAAGAGCTTAATCTCATATAGTTTAGCACCTATAGAATATCATAAAAAACTATCATATGAACTAAGTACGAGAACAATAGAAGACAGGTTAATATCTATTACACATTGTTTAGAACCAGTAGGAATACAATTCTTAGATTTTGCAAACAATTATAGTATAAAATATGAAATGCCACAAATAAATATTAATCCACCAGAGATAAAATCAAAAGATTTTGTAATAGGATTAAATTTTATATTAGGACTAAATGGGGCAGTTACAATTACAAGGAATTTTATAACATTAAGTAAACAATTATATACAATACCAACTCTAAGATATATGAATACAACACAAATTGTTCAAAAAAGAGGGGATAAAGGGAATTTAGATTTTTTAAAAGTGCAAAACAGAAAACAGTTTATAGAAAATGAATCATTAAAACTTTTAATAGATTTTCTAAGTCATGAAATAGAGAAAGGACAAGACATTACAAAAAGTGTTAATCATCCTATGATATTACATTCAGAAAAATAGGATATATCGGAGAAGATATAACAAAATCAAATGTAAAATATATTTGTAAATTTAAATTAAAAATCCTGATATAGTAATCAGAACAGCTAATATAGAATACAGCCCATTAGACAAAGAAGAATTTAAAAACAAATCCCTGAAATGGTAAATCAAGGATTAATTAGAAAATCAGAAAGTCCTCACAGATCTACAACGTTTTTAGTAAGAAATCACAGTGAAATAAAAAGAGGCAAAGCTAGAATAGTTTATAATTATAAAAGATCAAATGACAATACAATAGATGATGGATATAATATTCCTAACAAAGACAGTTTATTAAATCTTATACAAAACAAAAACGTATATTCAAAATTTGATTTAAAATCAGGATATAATCAGTTAAAATTAGAAGAAAGTTTTAAACCTTGGACAGCTTTTACATGTTCTGAAGGGCAGTATGAATGGAATGTTCTTAGTTTTGGTTTAAAGAATGCACCTTCAATTTTTCAAAGATTTATGGACAGTATATTTTTAAAATTTGATTTTTGCTTAGTATACATTGATGACATTTTAGTTGCAAGTAATACAGTGCAAGACCATGAGAAACACTTACAACAGGTTTTTGGAGAAATAAAGAAAAATGGTATAGTAGTTTCAAAAAGAAAAATGGAACTTTTTAAAAGAAAAATTTCCTTTTTAGGATTAGAAATTGGAAATGGAAAAATAGAATTACAACCACATATTTCTACAAAGATTTTAAATTTTCCAGAAAAATTTGAAAGCTTAAAACAAGTACAAGCCTTTTTGGGCCTAGTAAATTATGCTAGAAAATTTATACCAAACTTGTCAAAATTGGTTGGACCATTATATAGTAAAACCACTAAAAATGGTCAAAGGTATTTTAACCAAGAAGATATTAAACTAGTTAAAGAAATTAAAAAAAACAGTTAAAAATATTAAACCATTAGAATTACCATTAGTCACAGATTATATAATTATTGAAACAGATGGATGCAAAGAAGGATAGAGAGCGGTCCTTCTATGTAAACCAAACAAATACAGTCTCAAGGAAGAAGAGAAAATTTGCGCTTATGCAAGTGGTAATTTTCAAAACAAAACAAACTGGACTACAATTGATTTTGAAATACAGGCATTAATTTATGCATTAGAAAAATTTAAGATTTTTCTTAATAAAGAATTTACAGTAAGAACTGACTGTGAAGCAATAGTTAAGTTTGTAAAAAATGACCAAAGTAAAAAAGTAAATAGAACCAGATGGGTTAATCTACAAAATACTATACAAGGAAATGGGTATTTTATAAATTTTGAACATTGATGTGTGTAAAATGCAACATATAAATTACATCAAATGAGGCATAAAACTAACCCTTTTTAAGTACTAATGTTGGAAAAAGAGTGTTTTTGTCTTCCTTTTGTATTTTCAAGATTAAATGAGCTCAAATTCACAAAAGAAGCAAAAAGACAGCTAAATCTAACATAAATACAAGAAAAGGAACATAAGTGGACTGCCCGACCCCTCAACGGCATCTTCCCAAGCAAAATAGAGAAGGCAGAAGACTGAACACGCCCCGTGCTCAGCCAGCACGGGGCCGTGCCCAAGAAGCAGCAGAAAAGACAAACCTATAGAAGCTTCTATTGCCCACCACGGGCCGTGTCCAGTGAACACGGGGGCGTGGCGAAAGTACAGCAGGCGCATTAATTGTAATTGCGAATTACAATTAATGAAGAGAGAGAGTGTCAGACAGGCACGGGGGCGTGTCCAGCAGACACGGGGCCGTGCCCAGCCTTCTGTTCAGCCTATAAATAGGAGTGCTTGGTTTCATTTCAACTCATCCCTTGGCACACCACCTCTCTCACACTTCACCCACCACCCACCACCACCATAACACCATCATCCACCACCATCATCCATTGTCCATCATAGAGTGTGTGAGTCGTCTCGGGATCCAAGATTGATCGTAAGAGTTCTTGACAATCAAGGCCATGTTTGCCTAAGTCTCTTAGATCACTTGGTGAAGACAAAGTGTCTAGTATAATACTTTTTATTTCTAATCTTTTGCACTTTTTATTTGGTTTTGTATTAATGACTTTGATAACTAGTTACTTATGTTGATGGTGATCTTTCCTTATCGTTTGTCCGTGGTGTCTTGGCATTATTTTACTGTCTATATAAAATAAAAGATTTTCACCATTCATATCTCCACGGTCTATATGGAGGTATGTTGGCTACCTGGTCGGGGGTTAAGGGAACGGTTTGGTAAAGGTCTTGCCATTGTTCAGCGTTTAGAGGTCCTGCAATGGACCTGGGTCAAATTTAGTAGGACCTCCTTCAATGCTTCACGGTATTGGATGGCGGGGGTCCAAACTCTTTGATCCCCTCATAAGTTAACTACTATTAATACTATAACCCGGCTATTTAGGACTGTATCCCTGCTGACTCAGACTACTTAGCTGAGGGTAACGTCACCGCCAAAAGCGGGGCCTACCATAATTTGCATTAATAACTTAATTAATTATCTTCTAATAATCCACCCTTATAGGATTGTATCCTTGCTGACTCAAACTACTGGGGTGAGGGTAACGTCACCTTCAAAAGAGGGGCCTACTACAATAACTAAGATAATCTCTTAATTATGTGCAAAAGTGCGGAAATAATCAAAGGTTATACTAGATACGAGTCGGAACCAAGTGATTCATCTTGTCTATCTGTTTTTTTTTTCTTTTATTTTTATTTTCAGCATTTTAGTTAGTTTTTATTTTTCTTAGTTTAAAACCTTTTCTAACTTTTTATTTTGATTAGACGTTGAGGATAAACCGGTACTAAAAGCTCTTGTGTCCTTGGACGACCTCGGTATCTTACCAACGCTATACTACGCCCACGATGGGTGCACTTGCCCATATGTGTGTTTAGTGTTAGTAAAATATCGTGTTTTATAAATTTAAAACTTGGCTAAAAATAAGTGTTAAAGGGGCTTAAAATATACACCTAATATATATAACACTTCACACCCATCAACATATTAAAGGAAAAAATAATGGGATAACTGATATGTTATCTCAAAATATAAACAAATGGTTTGTTTTAGATGGACAGGAAAAAAAGATAAGGAGAAATTAAAGCTTATACACCCAAAGCAGGGGAATTCTTCTTCAGATGAAGAACAAATCCAACAGTCATATCTACATTCAGCAGAAAAGATATACTGTTCTCCTCACACCTCATTACCACAGATAATGACAGGACAGTTTTATAAACAACAGCAATCAAAGGCAGCTGGCAAACGCCCTTTGTACACAAATTTCTCACCCAAACCAGTGATTGAGTTTGGAACATATGCTCTACAGATATGCAAAGAAGTTGACAAAAAGTTTCGTCCTATTATGGGAATGAAACTAACATATAAACATCAATGTTTATTAGATAATTTATGGCATATTCAAACCATGCCACAAGCTTCATCATTCAAAGTACAGGTTTTAAATGCTTTAAGCATTTACTTTAAGGAACAAAGTTCAAAAACACCTGAAAGACAGTTTAAACAAAAACCAAATTTCACACATTATGTTATATTCAGGGGTACAAAAATTGGAATTTTTAACAAATGGGAAACAGTTGCACAACACATAACTTGTGTAGGGGGAGCACTTTGGAAAGGTTATACAAGTTTTGCTGAAGCTCTTCAAGCAGCAAGAAATAATTTTGGAGTAGAAAGTTTTTACATAGAACCTGAAGAGGTTAAGAGTTTTGCTGATTTGGCTAAAACAGATCCTGAGCATTATATAAAAGCTCAGCAAGAAATTATTTCTACATTAAAAACACAGCTCGAAGAAAAAACAAGAAATGCACAAGACATACAATTAAAAATTGAAAATAGCCTGTTAAAACAAAAAATGTGTTTGCTTGAATCAAAAAATGCACAGTTATTACAAAAGATCGAGAAAAAAGAAAACAAAAATAAAACAGATGTATACAGGACTGTTGAGTGTTTGAGGACAAGGATTCTTGATACACCTTGGCAGCAATGTCTAAAGCCAGTTACAGAAAGATTCCCAGAATTTGAGAATCTTGTTTCACAAAAAGTTTGTGCAGAGTTTCCTTTAATTCTGTACAATCTACAACAACAGCTGGTAGACATGGCATTCAAATTTGACAGTGAACAACAAGGGTTTACAGTGGTGGAAAGAACAAATGAAGAAGGAGACGGAACAGGTCTTCTATTGCTTCAAATACACCATCCTACAAAATTGACAGATGAGCAAATAATTCAATTTTATCATCATGGTATGATTGATTATTTGGAAATAAAGTTAAACAGAAGATCTTCTCAATCAACTTGGGGAAAAGATCGTATTAACAGCAGGAAATATAGCAGCACGAAGCATAAAACCAACCATTTTTTTTATATGTGATTGGTTATAAACTATTCTAGCTTTGCCTCTTTTTATTTCACTATGATTTCTTACTAAAAACGCTGTAGATCTGTGAGGACTTTCTGATTTTCTAATTAATCCTTGATTTACCATTTCAGGGATTTGTTTTTTAAATTCTTCTTTGTCTAATGGGCTGTATTCTATATTAGGTGTTCTGATTACTATATCAGGATTTTTTAATTTAAATTTACAAATATAGTTTACATTTGATTTTGTTATATCTTCTCCAATATATCCTATTTTTTCTAAATGTAATATCATAGGATGATTAACACTTTTTGTAATGTCTTGTCCTTTCTCTATTTCATGACTTAGAAAATCTATTAAAAGTTTTAATGATTCATTTTCTATAAACTGTTTTCTGTTTTGCACTTTTAAAAAATCTAAATTCCCTTTATCCCCTCTTTTTTGAACAATTTGTGTTGTATTCATATATCTTAGAGTTGGTATTGTATATAATTGTTTACTTAATGTTATAAAATTCCTTGTAATTGTAACTGCCCCATTTAGTCCTAATATAAAATTTAATCCTATTACAAAATCTTTTGATTTTATCTCTGGTGGATTAATATTTATTTGTGGCATTTCATATTTTATACTATAATTATTTGCAAAATCTAAGAATTGTATTCCTACTGGTTCTAAACAATGTGTAATAGATATTAACCTGTCTTCTATTGTTCTCGTACTTAGTTCATATAATAGTTTTTTTATGATATTCAATAGGTGCTAAACTATATGAGATTAAGCTCTTTGTAGCTCCTGTATCAACTAATGCTGTTAAATCTAAATATTTATTATTATCTAACCATAAACGACATTGTATATATATATATATATATATATATATATATATAGGGTAAGGTTCATGCGAGAACCACCTTTATTGCGAGAACCGCGAGAACCAATGTGAACACAACCTAAAATACCTAAAAAAACCTAACCCCCCCCCCCCCCCAAAAAAAAACCTAAACCCCCCACCCCCCCCCCCCCACCCAAAAACCTAAACCCCCCTCCCCCACCCCCCAAAAACCTAAACCCCCCACCCCCCCCCCCAAGCTAAAATGCTAAAAACTAAACCCCCAAAAAACCTAAAAAAATAAAAAAAAATCTAAATTTTTTTTTATATTTTTTATGTTAAAATCGCTACTTTTAGTAGCAAAAAAAAAAAAATTTGGCTACTAAAAGTAGCGATTTTTGTATAAAAAATATTAAAAAAAAATTGTGTGTGTTTTTAGCTATTTTTAGGCATTTTTTGTTGTGTTCACATTGGTTCTCGCAATAAGGGGTGGTTCCTAACGGATCTTTGTCCTATATATATATATATATATATTTATGCATTATGATTTGTAACATAATGCTTAGTGGGTTGTATCCACAAAAGACAAATTTGTATTTCATTTAAATACTATAAATAATTTAACACGGCGTAACGTGCGTATGTGGTTAAACGTTTTTACGTCATCTATTTTTCCCGTTTGATAGGTTTATCGTAACGCTCGGGTCCTAGATCGACATAATAATTTTACGAGTTAACACGGCGCAACGTGCATGTGTGGTTAAACGTTTTTATGTCGTCTATTTTTTTTCCGTTTGACAGGTTCATCGTAACATTCGGGTCCTAGATCGACTTAGTTATTTTTTTATATGTTTTACATTTCGGTTTAATTTCTTCACATTAACATGATGCAACTTCAGCGTCGGTGATCGCAGGTAGTAGTGTGGCATTGATGTTAGACTCCACCGCAACGAGAGGGTGCTTAATACTAGTTTAATATATTAACTAACAATATATATGCAAAGTTATTACGATTATAAAATCCATGGAAAATTAATTAAAAGTAACAAATTGTTTTTTGTACTACGAAAATCCATGGAAATATATTAAAAGTAACAAATTGTTTTTTGTACTACGAAAATGTTTTCAACCCAGTTTTGATATCTATCCATTATGATTTGTAATATAATGCTTAGTGGGTTGTATTCATTAAAGACAAATTGGAACCATCACTGGTGCTCAAGTGGTGGCTACGGATATTTAAGTTCCACCTATGGTGAGCCCGGATAAGTTTTCTCCTCCAGGTCTCAATTTCGAGTCTGGATGATAGCGGTTTCTCATTGAGGGGTTTAAATTGAAGATCTATTGTGCGAGTGAGCTCTCCAGCGCGGACCCGGTTAAGACAACGTATGCTAGACCTCCCGACCTTCGCAAACTAAAGACAAATTGAAGATCTATTGTGCGAGTGAGCTCTCCAGCGAGTGGTTAAACGTTTTTACGTAGTCTATTTTTTTTCTGTTTGACAGGTTTATCGTAAAGCTCGCGTCCTCGACCGACTTAGTTATTTTTTATATGTTTTACGTTTCGGTTTAATTTCTTCGCATTAACACGCTGCAACTTCAGTGTCAGTGGTCGCTGGTAGTAGTGTGTCATTTGTGTTCGCCCCTGCCGCAACGCGAGGGTGCTTAATACTAGTTTAATATAGACAAAATTGCAGAAATTAACCTTTATGTTATACCCAAACTGCACTTCATACCTTTCACTATGAAATCGGCAAAAACCAACCTTTATGTTCATGTTTTGATACAGGGGTCAACCTTTAACATTAACACCGTTAGATTTCTTTGTTAAATTACATCACATGCAATGCATGTGAGGGCATTTTAGTCTGATATATTAGTCTGATATTTGCCAGGTTTTCCCCAACTTTACAGCTCACAGTCTACCGCTACTTTATAAAAAAAAAACCCAAATTACACCTTCAGCGATGACGACAAAAGAAAAGAGGTTCTCAACCCGATCGACCTGAAAATGCGTCCATCGTTGGTTTTCGCTTGCTAAGACCGTGGGGTATGGTGGGGCTTGGGTTGGGGGCTTGGGTTGGGCATTTGTTGACACGTGGAATGGGAGCCCCCCCACCGCCTGGTTACGTGTCCGCGGGGTATGGCGGGGCGTGGGTTAGGCTTGGGTTGGGTGTACCGCGTGGCAGAAAATTTAAAAAAAAATACAAAAAATTTATAAAAAAACACACAACATTTATAAAAAAAAACCTACAACTTCATTAAAATTTTAAAAATTACATAATCCTAAAAATTACATAATTTCTAAAAATTACAAAATAACAAACCTAGAGCGTTAAATAAATTTCAAAAAGGTCGATCTTGTCGAACGCCTTTTCTTCGTTGCCTCGAAACTCTATGTTCGCCACCGCCACTCGGTCCTCGTGGCTTAACTCGCCACCGGGAACGGCTTCGTAGTAAGCCTTGAAACGATCGAGCTTGGGCCGTAGCTCGCGCCATTTATGTTGGCACGCGTTGAGGTTGTGGCGGTCGTTAGCGACGTTATGTCGGTAGGCTCCGAATGCTTCCAGCCAATATTTTGTTTGGCCCGGTGGCCGCCCCTTCATAGCGTCAACGACGCTTGTGACGAGAGCAATTTCTTCTTCATGGGTCCATGATGCCATAGCGGGGTTGGGTTCGTGGGATGGGGGGACCAGTGGGTTAGCCGGTGGGGTTGGGTTCGTGGGATGGGGTGGACCAGTGGGTTAGAGGGTTCGAGAGAAGTGGGTAGCCGGTGGGGCTGGGTTCGTGGGATGGGGGGACCAGTGTTGTTTGGTATAGAGAATGATCTCTGAATAGGGTTTGAATTGTATTGAGAAAAAATTGTATTGAAGTTGTACACCAAAAAAGGATTACACATAGATGGTGTATATATAGGACACCATATTACACTCTAGTCCCTATACTATATTTTTCTTCTTTCCGACACTCCCCCTCAAGTTGAGTAGTGGGGTCACCAATACTTAACTTGCTCAAACAGCTACTAAAAGCGTTTCCGTTGACTGCTTTTGTGAGAATATCTGCGAGTTGTTCTTTTGTTGATATATATGGGAGCTCTATGATTCTTTCCTCCAGTTTTTCCTTGATGAAATGTCGATCCACCTCCACATGTTTGGTTCGATCATGCTGAACTGGGTTTTTTGAGATTTGTATTGCAGCTGTATTGTCGCACATAATTTTACTGGGTATCGCCCTTTGGGAGAAGCCAATGTCTTCTAGGAGCTTCCTGATCCAAAGAACTTCACTTAACCCTCTAGCTATGCCTCTGAATTCAGCTTCTGCACTCGACAGAGCGACCACCTTCTGTTTCTTACTTCTCCAGGTGACAAGGTTTCCACCAACCAAGGAGAAGTACCCTGACGTTGACCTTCGGTTTCCCTTATCTCCTGCCCAGTCGGCGTCCGTGTAGAGCTCAACATTTAAATGTCCACTTGCTTTGAACAACACTCCATGGCATGCGGTACCCTTTAGATACCTTAGAATTCTCTGAGCAGCTTCCATGTGGGCAACTTGCGCTTGGTGCATAAACTGACTTACCACTCCAACAGCATAAGTTATATCAGGACGAGTATGGGAGAGATAAATTAACTTGCCCACGAGTCGTTGATATCTTTCTTTGTCTGCGAGATTTCCATCGAGTTCCATGTGAAGATTGTGGTTCACCACCATTGGCGTATCTGCTGGTTTACAATCAATCAACCCAGTTTTTGCCAAGAGATCAAGAACATACTTCTTTTGGCAGATGAAAATCCCCCGTTTAGACCTGAGAACTTCTATTCCAAGGAAATACTTGAGATTCCCAAGGTCTTTCATTTCAAACTTTGAAAACAAATTTCTTTTCAGCTGTGCTATCTCTTCTACATCATCTCCGGTGATAATCATGTCGTCCACATATATGATCAAGCAAGTTACGAGGCCGTTCCTCCTTTTGAGGAACAAGGTATGATCAACGTTACTTTGGTGATACCCGTATTCTTTCATGGCCAAGGTGAACTTTCCAAACCATGCCCGAGGAGACTGTTTTAGCCCGTATAGAGATTTCTTCAGCCTACAAACTTCCCCATTTTTAAAACCCCCTGAAAAACCTGGAGGTGCTTCCATGTAAACTTCTTCAGTTAGGTCTCCATGAAGAAATGCATTTGTAACATCAAATTGATGAAGGGGCCAATCCTTATTAGCTGCCACGGAAAAGAGAACTCTTATGGTATCCATTTTTGCAACCGGAGAAAATGTCTCAGAGTAATCGATCCCATACGTCTGAGTGTACCCTTTGGCTACAAGTCGGGCTTTGTATCTTCCAATAGAGCCATCTGGTTTATATTTAATCGTATACACCCACCGACATCCAACTGTTTTCTTTCCTTTAGGAAGAATGCACTTCTCCCATGTGTTGTTTTTCATAAGAGCACGCATCTCCACTTCCATTGCTTCTTCCCAGTTCTTCTTACCTTGAGCTTCCTTTACGGAATTAGGTATTTGTTCAGTGTATAGAGAAGTAACAAATGCTTTCGCACTGTTAGATAAGTTCCCGTTGACCATATTAGCTACAGGATATCTTGAATTTCTGGTCTCCCTTTCTGGGGAGTACCGTTTTGGAGGAACCCCTCTATTGGCTCTAGGTGGAAGAGAGTATCTTCCGGCAGTCTCTGCTGCAACTGATTCAACATGTTCAACAACTGGTTCAACCTGCTCAACAACTGGATCAACATGTTCTGTAGTTGTCGGTTCTATGTGTTCCCCTGTTGTCTCATAGTTATAAGACGTAGAACATTCAGGGTTCTCAGTATTTCTTACCTCAGGCATCACGTTGGATGGACTTTCTTCAGTGGTACTGTGCTCCGCGGATTGTGTGTCTGTGTTTGAAGGACTCGCAGTACTGTGATAGTTTTCTGTTGTGACTTCTTCAAATGAGGGAATTTGGGTTAACCAGCTCAGAGTGTCTATACTGTCATTCTCCCCCTGACCACTGAGTTGGGTGTTATAAAAGTATTTTGTTTCAAGAAAGTCAACATTCATTATGGTGAACATTTGACGAGTTGTTGGATTATAACATCGGTAACCTATTTGATCGATCCCATAGCCGACAAATACACATTTTTCAGCACATGGGCCAAGCTTGTTTCGATTGGTTTTGGGTATATGAACAAATGCGGTACACCCGAATATTCGAGGTTCAAGTGTAAGAGGATGAGGAATACTGGCAGACTTAGACAGAAAATCTAAGGGAGTCTTAAATTTAAGAGCTTTTGTGGGAAGCCGATTCAGCAGATACACGGAGGTTGCAACTGCCTCCGGCCAGAAAGATTTAGGGACCTGAGATTCGATCAAAAGGGCTCGAGTCATTTCAAGAATAATACGGTTTTTTCCGTTCGGAAACACCGTTTTGTTCGGGGGTATGAGCACAAGAGGTTTGATGAATTAATTCTTTGGTTTTAAAGAATTGTTTCATAGATGTATTGACAAATCCCCCCTCCCCCATTGTCGGATCGAAGGATTTGAATTTGAGTTTGAAATTGAGTTTGAATCATAGCATAAAACATGACAAATTTTTCGTACACTCCGGCTTTATTTTAAAAAAAATATACCCATGTCATGCGAGTGCAATAATCCACGAATAGTATAAAGTACCAAAGACCCTGCCCCCCAATCACAGGAGCAGGACCCCACACATCGGAATGGATAAGTGAGAAAGGTGAGGCCACTTTCGTATTGCTAGGTTTGAACGGTTGTTGATGGCTTTTAGCGCGAAGACAGGTTTCACAATCTATTTTCCCACTTGAAGGGAAGAGTTTTGGAAACAAAAGGTGCGAATAACCATGGGATGGATGTCCCAAACGTCTATGTCATAGCCAGGCTTCCCGGTTATCAGTTCCATGAGCCAACATCACAGTACCCTGTTGAGCCACTTCATCCACATAGTACAATCCTTGGCGCTCAGTACCACGTCCAATAATCACACCCGTCCTGATATCCTGTAGAAGGCATAAAGTAGGATGCATTAGTACTGTGCAATTTAGCTCTTTGGTAATATGGCTAATTGAGAGCAGTTTGTGCGATAACGATGGAACATAAAGACAATTTGATAATTTCATAGTTGGTGAAATTTCAATTGCTCCTCCTCCTTTCACTTGCATCATTCCATTGTTTGCAGTGTGGATTTGAGTTTTTTTAGGATAGGACATTGATCGTATGTCTGATGGTTCAAATGTCATGGTGTCAGTGGCACCAGAATCGAAAATCCAAGCACTGTTCCTACTATGATTGGTTTCCATATTTTTTTTTCTTTTTTTTTTAGACGACAACCAAACCGAGCGTATTTAATAGGCAACCAAATACGCCGAAATCGCGTTCAAAAAATAAGTTCAGAATAACTCCGCTAAAGGGCGAAGCTATTTCAGCCGGCGAATTTATCGAAATTCACCGGTGACTTGAGCGGATACACTGGAACCGCCCAAACACGGTATCTTACCGACATATTTATCAAATGCACCGGCAACTTGAACTCGCGTTCAAGATTTTAAATTCGCCCACAAGTAACAACTCCGCTGTCGGTAGCGTAATTGATTAGAATTAAAAAGGAAATTGATTGGGATTGATATTAAAAGAAAATTGTTTCGGAAAAAAAACAAAAGGAGGAAATGAATGGAATGTCGGTTCTGTTGATTGGGATTAAAAAAGGAAAAAGAAACTTCCCTTATTGAAAGAAGGAAGATGATGATGATGTACTCGAGACTCAAGAAAATGAAGAAGAACAAAGCGGCAACTCTCTTTTGTTTTAATTGTGGCTGAGTTTATCAAGGACCGATGAACGATTTTCTCAAAGTTTGATTTTGGTTTTGGTTGTTTGAGATTGAACAGGCTAGAAAAATTTGTAGGTTGATTCTGATATGATTTTGATTTCCAGACGAAGATCGATTGTAGGTGATGAGCAATCGGTTTCAAGAATCAGAAACCTGCTCTGATACCATGTTGTTTGGTATAGAGAATGATCTCTGAATAGGGTTTGAATTGTATTGAGAAAAAATTGTTTTGAAGTTGTACACCAAAAAAGGATTACATAGAGATTGTGTATATATAGGACACCATATTACACTTTAGTCCCTATACTATATTTTTCTTCTTTCTGACAACCAGTGGGTTGGGGGTTACAATATATAGAGGTTGTTGGGAGACCCGGGTGGCGGTTTGAATTTAAAATTCGAAAAGTCCGCTTGACGTGGCGGGGTGAGCGAATGAGATTCAGCCAGCTAGCATGGCCTAAAACCTTTGGAATTGTGGTCTGAAAAGCCTTATCGATCACTGTACCCACTCATACGCCTGTAGAGCCTTTGACCAAAGATTAACTCTCTGGAGTAAAGATGCAGGCGACTAGATCTAGGTTCTCAGTGGTTGTTGGCAGTTATCGTACGTGGTGACAAGTGGGTGGTGATGGTGCATTGGTGTGGTGCAACAACCCTTCGTCGACCATGGATCTGGACTAAGGGTGAGAGGGGCACTCCCCTAAGAGGGGAGTCCCCTCTCTTACGCACCACCACTCAGCATATGCCACGTCAACTCCCCTCTTAAACTCCCCTAACACCCCAATTTGATGGCGCTACTCCCCTCTTAACTCCCCTTGTTTTTTTATTCAAAAAAAAAAAAAAGAAGAAGAAAATGTTTTGATTGGTTGAAATAACAGATGGGCCCACCATCTCCTCCCTCTTCACGCGGTGACTTCTCCCCGATTCCCCTCCCCGCACCCCCTCCCCGCACCAACGGCGGCGGTGTTCCCGCTAGGTGACTTGGGTCACCGAAAGGGGTTACCGCTGGTGCCCCGGACACCCTAAGGATTTGGCATCTTTTGGCATCATTGAGTCCTTTTTCCTACTTGCATTCTCCATTTTTCGGTGATGTAGAGAAAGGAGAGTGAGATTGTAGAGAGAGAAAGGGTATTGTAATTGGTTGACGCTGGCGGAGTGACGGTGGTTCCTCCGATCTGTGGGTTGGATCATGCATTTTAGAGAGAGAGTTATATTGCCGGCAATTTGATGCGAAGAAAAAGGGAAATTGAAGTAAAATATTTAAGGCTGTGATGATCTGATTCAAAGAAATGAAAAGAAAAGAAAAGAATAAAGTTATATTTAATAACTCTTTTGCAAACGGTTGTGGTCGATGTTGTGAAATTTGTGGTAGGAGGTAGCTTGGTTACATCAAACATGATGAAGATGAGAGAAGGTGCTGGTGGTTATAGGTTGAAGATGAGAGAAGGTTTTGATTTGTAGTTTATTAAAAAAATAATCTTTGTTTAACTAAGGATTTAAAAAGACTAAAATACTCTTTGCATATGAGATGACTTAACCAAGAAAGAATGTGAGGTGACTTAACTAAGAAATCTAACAGTGTTAGTGTTAAAGGTTGACTCATGTATCAAAACATGAACCTAAATATTGGTTTTTACCGATTTCATAGTGAAATGTACGAAGTACAGTTTACATATGACATAAAGATTGATTTCTATAAAAAAAAAATTAATTTAATACCTTTCTCTTGGTTTTATTAGCCAAGAAACAATTTCACACACCATATGTTCAAAAGGAATCTTTCTAAAAAATATGTATTCAAAAGGAACAAGAAAAAAAGATATAAATAATGATAGCATGCCCTACGACTCTACAAGCCTAGAGAAATGAGGTTAAAAAAAGTCCAACCAACTTAGGCAGGTTTGACTAAGCAATCAGTAGTTTCTTGACCCAATATCCAACTCTGTAATGACAAAATGAGCAAACTTATTGTTCCTATTAGATAAAAGAAAAACTTATTAATAATGATCACGTATACGTATAGAAACAACAGTTGTTTTTTTTTTTTTTTGAACGGAGAAACAACAGTGGATGGAATAAATAATGAAAATGATATTTTTCTTTTTTTTTTTGGCCAGCTTAACGGTACCCCCAAGACGGAACAACCCCGCCACCCGAGTTCGATCCCCGGGCCCCCCCTAAGGTCCACCCCCCCATTTCTGCCTAAAGCCTACTCTGGGTGGGATTCGAACCGGCGCCCCCGAGCGGGAACCCCACCGAAGTGGGTAAACCCTCTCACCTCCTCTTTGGTGGAAGTGGGGATCGAACTTGAGACCTCTCACAAGGCCTAAGTCTTTTCCACCACTCCACCAAAGACTCATTGGCGAAAATGATATTTTTCTAATTTGCTAAACTGAAATATAAAAAAGATGCTGAAATAAAAGACAGGAAAAGGACAAAAAAGAAAAAAAAAATTAAATAACTTACAAGAATGGTTGACAAGTGACGCCTATTAAACCTTTAACATATGATTATAATATTTAAGTTTGACCATATGCTATAGTATATAACGGTATATGATTTTAAAAAGTTGTATTAACTGTTGTTTTTAAAAAGTCTAAAAAGTTGTATTAGGGTGAAAGGAACGTCATTCGGTGACCCCTTCGGTGAGTGTGTTTGCTGATTAGGGGACGCCCCCTTACATATTTTCGGTGAGTGGTAAATGGTGAGCACGGTAACTAGTCACCGAATGAAAAGACATGTTGCATGTTACCGTTGCGATTTGGAAAGTAGCCGTTATATCATTTAAATAAATAAAAAATTACAACTTTTCTTTATAAACAACACCATTTTTCACGTCTCTTCTCAATCCAAACTTCTATCAACCAAATTCTTTGACATTCAAAAAATCTGACCCTATTTTCTAAAAAATGGCGGATGACATAGCGCTATTCATTTAATTCGATATTAGTGAAGACGGTGATTCTTCCTCAAGCGATAGTACTTTAATTTTTTTTTCCAAAATCTTATTGAGGAAACTAGAAGGCACGGGTACTTCTAGAAAAAGAAAGTTGTCCGTCGAGATCGAGAAAGGTTACGAAACCCTTATGACAGATTATTTTGTCGAGGAGCCCAAATTCAACAAAGAATTTTTTCGTCATAGGTTTCGTATGTCGAAAAGATTGTTTTTAAAAATTGTGAGTGACATGCAAGCGAATAACTCGTGGTTTCAAGAGGGCATGGATAGGAGAATGAAGAAGAGTTTTACACTATTGCAAAAAGTTACATCGACGATTAAACAACTTGCAACCGGTAACCCTCCGGACGACAACGACAGGTATTTAAATATGGCTGAAAGGACTTCCCGTGAGTGTCTAGAATATTTTTGCGGAACGGTATGTAATTTATACGCTTCCGAGTTCTTACGTAGACCAACAAGCCACAACGTTTCGCTTTTGTACCAAGCTCATGAGGAGAAACATCACCTTCCTAGGATGTTAGTAGTCTTGATTGTACACATTTTGTTTGGAGAATGTGTCCAAAAGAGTTCCAGGGCCAATATATGAGGGGGGGGGGGGGGGTTATAGGTACCCGACAATTATGCTCGAAGCGGTGGCCTCTCAAGATTTGTGGATTTGGGATGCTTTTTGTGGTCCACCAGGTACACAAAACGACATCAACATGCTCCAACAATCTCCGTTATTTCTTACTCAACGAAATGGAACTGCACCAAAATACCCGTTTTACGCGAACAACCACTTGTACAAGCGTGGATACAATCTTACCGATGGAATCTACCCTACTTGGTTCGTGTTTGTGAAATCATTTATGTATCCTCACATTGTGAAAGCAAAGAAGTTTAAGAGGCAACAAGAAAAGACGTGGAACAGACTTTTGGTGTTTTAAAGTCAAAATGGGGTATACTTAATCGACCAGTGCGTGTTATGAGTGTAAAAAAGATTAGGTATGTCATATAAACATGCATTATTATGCATAACAGGATTCTAAAAGACGGCGGAAACACGATTGCACTGGTACATATTCGGGATCCTCCAGTCGAGCCCGTTTTCAATTATACTATTTATAACGAGCTCATTGATGAAGATACGCATAGAAGATTAAAATATGATCTCTTGGAGCATTTTGGAGAACAAGATTTACCCTACCTTTTGGCGGATTCTTACTACGAATAGTTGAATTAGTTTTAGTTTTAAAATGTCTTTTAATATTTTAATGTCATTTTATTTATTTTATTTTAACGTGTTGTCTAATTTTTATATTAATGCAGTTTTATTTATTTTAATTTAATGTAACGTCTTTTTTAATTAAATGTAATTTTATTTAGTTTAAAACATGCACTCAAGAAGAAACCTAATTAGTTAATAAGGGTAATATGGTCCATCAATAATTACCAACTAATTATTTAATAGGTTATTATATATTTTAATCTACATTATGTAAATGATTATAATGGCTACTAAATTAAATATTAAATCATAATATATTTAATCTTAGAGAGAGTTGATATAACATGTATTGATCGGCTAGGTGAATAGTTTACCACTCCACATATGTTTGAACACCTCTTCAATCCTTAAATGTAGTTATATGATACTCAATCGTAAAACTTTAACACAACCTTGCCTTTTTTTTTACATTCTTAAAAAATTATTAATTTAATATGATTGTTTTATAAAGTTTTAACTTAAATTTTTTTAACAAATATTCATATATTTACCTCTTATAACTTAAAAAATGACAAGACTATATTTGAGGGTGGCCCTGGCTTCGCCCGTAGGCGTTCCTCCCTACGAATACTAAGCCACAAAGGAACAACAAAATGTAGCTGCACAATGTAACAATGAATCATAGATAAAAAAAACCTAAAGCAAAACATTTTAACTCATTCTATACGCAACCCCCCCCCCCCCTTTCCTGATTATACCCACCCTTGTGAGAGGAAAACTGTCGGTCCCACGCAGGCCCCACCTGTAAGTATGTGAGATGAGGGGGGTGAAAAAAGTAAATAGGGGGTGTAGAAAGTAGTACCAGAAAGCTCTAAAAAACTAAAAAGGATAACTCTTAAGTCTTATTAGTGTAAAACAACTTCTAGAAGCTCCTCCTCAAACATAACATTTGCATTTTTCATCTTTATCTTATTATTATATATATCAAACCATATCGCATGTTTGCTACAGTAGTATATTAGGGTATTTTTGATACTTTAGTCAACATATACATGTTCTTATGCTGATTGTACAATTGTCTAATGCATTGTCTTTTCTTTTTCCTTTTTTGTTTTTTTTTTTTAATTTTCAACTCTTGAAATACACTTTGATTTTTTCAAACAAGGTATGTAAACAATTTCTTTTTTCTTTCATTCTATAAAAAGAATCCGCCATATTGGTTATCATTTTGTTGTGATTAATAATGGTCTTTGTATGCTTAAAATTTCAAAAACTTTAGATACACATCAAACTACTTTACAAATTAGCGTTTATTTTTACCCTAAAACAACATATTAATTTAGGGAGTTAATATTTACACAATCATCCCCTCTATCTCTCTCTATACTTAAATATATATAGAAAGAGATAGAATGAAAAAAGATGTGAAAATAAGATTTTGAGGTGTGAGAATAATTGAAGCCTTAATATATTCTTTAGTGCTAAATTTGATTATATTCATATATATTGGATTAAACCATTAAATTTATTTTTTAATCCGTTCAACCATTACTACGTTGAGTTCGATAATATATATTTTTAAATTAAATATGCCGTTCTAATTTTTTCTCTTTCACATGCCGATATAAATTTTGTTGAAAACGGATTTTTATTCAAATAAAATATTTTTCATATTGTAAGCTATGTGAGTGTCGGTACGAAGTACGAACTGAACCAATTCTAATCAAAAAATATCGGTACCAGTATTTTTATATCAAATCCTATAGCATGTTTGCTACAGTGTTTTTGATTTGTCATTTTCCTTTGTTTTTCTTTTAATTTGTTATCTTTTTGTTTTTTATTGTAATCCCATTTTTATCCTTTAAATAACTTACGTTCGTTTACTTTATAAAGTTTTGGTATTGCATAGGTAACGGAATGAACCGTGTCGAAACCGGCCGAACAACGTCGATACCAGTATTCGGTTTTTATTGTTTTCGATGATATAAAATACTTGTCGATATCCTTTTGGTCATATCACAAGTTCGGTACCGTTATCGGTATTCATTTTTATTGTTTTCGATTAATGTAAAAGACGTGTCGATATCCTTTTGGTCATATAATGACTTTATTTTTTATCTATCTTTTGGTTGTTATAGCGAGTGCTGGTACCGTAACGAACCGAACAAATACCGACCGGATTCACACCATTCACGTTATCATTGCGTCTACGTTTCCAATTAAATTTTGTTAAAAGTCGGGTCGCCCCCGCCGCGGAGCGCGGGTGCAACCAACTAGTGTCAATCAATCTCAATCCTCAAAACAACGCGTTTGCTAAACTTGGTTTAGTTTCCACATTTTTGTTTTGTGACCTTTCTACCCATCACTTAGTCTCATATGTTTTCTTAATGAATTATTACACATTCTAAGTCAAATATTAATTTTGTTGCAACTTGCTTAGCAATTAGCATGTAGTTGAACGAGTATGTAATGCAAGGATTGTTTGATTACTCGTGTCATCATAAGTCTTCGTCTTCGACTGAATCAATAAAGGATGTATGATATTTTAAAGATAAATAGACATAGTTTTAATGTAAATTAAAAAACCAAATGACGAGTCTGTATTCAAAGCTCGTTCAATAGTAAATCACAAACGCGACAACTCTACGAAGGTTCATTTACATCTACTGTCACGCACCCACTTCCTTACTACTTAAACCCCCCTCTTGCTCACATTTTGATTCACATCTCTCACTTCTAAATCTAAAAACATTCAACACCCTAAACTCACTACTTATTCACAACATGTGTGGCGGTGCTATTCTCGCCAATCTCATCCCTCCTCGTACCCGCCGCCTCAACTCCTCCGAGGTCTGGCCCAACCCTAAACTCAACTCATTCGAATCCGAATTCAACCTTTTTTCCCAACAAACCAATTGTTCCAACAAGAGAGATCTTTTAGCTTCAGGTAACCTCTTTGTCCGTTTTTTGTTCATTTTATTTCAAACAAAATGTATGTTGTTTCTGACTGGGGCTTTTTGTCGAACAGGTGGTGTGCATGAAAATAACAAGAAACGACAGAGGAAGAATCTGTACCGTGGGATCAGGCAGCGTCCATGGGGGAAATGGGCTGCTGAGATTCGTGATCCGGGGAAAGGTGTTCGAGTCTGGTTAGGTACTTTCAACACGGCGGAAGAGGCTGCTAGAGCTTACGACAAAGCTGCTCGGAAAATCCGAGGAAGAAAGGCTAAGGTTAATTTCCCAAACGAGGTAGAATCGTACAATCAGATACACGGTGATCTGAACACTGGACTTCACACAGATTATTCTGTTGTTGGGTTTTCTGATTCGGGTTCGGAATTCGGGTTTGTTTCGGAGGAAAAAGTGACGGAGAAGAAAGCTGAGGCCGTAGAAGAAGATATTGAGGTGCAGAAGCTCTCGGAGGAACTCATGGCGTATGAGTCGTATATGAAGTTTTATGAGATTCCGTATCTGGACGGGGAGATGACGGTGGCTCCGGCGAATGCAGAGGGTGGCGTTGGTGGTGGTTCGATTGAGCTGTGGAGTTTCGATGATGTACTGTAACCGGGAAGTTCACCGTTTAAAGTGTTTCGGTGGATTTTAGCGTTTTAAATTGCTGTGTTTGATTTTAAAATAATAATGTTTGTGTTTAGTTTTTTTTAAATGTTAAATGTTCTTTGATTGTTTCGCCAGAAAAAGTATTTGGCTGTCTAATTATTTATACAAATTATTTATTGATTGTAAATAGATGTTAAAAGAAAATATTTGTTCAATACGGACTCGTTTTTTAGATTGCTAAGACTTGGAAGCACCTTCAACGGTGTATATTTGTTCAATACGGACTCGTTTTTTAGATTGCTAAGGCAAGGACTTTACAATTGTTGGAGGTGTGGTCCTTGAACGAAGTCTGCTTTCAAGTCGGAATTCAAGGACCTTAACTGGACCAAGCAATTGGATTCGTACACAAACAATATCATGTATAATATTTTTATATAAAAAAATGGAGTGTAGGGTGGAGATTTGTCGTTGGAGGAGATATATATTGAAGTTCTTGAGATTTGTTTGAAATCTAATGTAACGAGTTGAAGTAAAGATTTTTAAGGTTTGTTGTTGTAGGTTTGGGGTTCCCTTAGGTTTGACGCTATATTTTGTATGGGTGTGTGTATATATATATATATATATATATGAATAACGGATTTTAATAATCCTAACTACTAGTGTTTGCTTGGTAACAGTCCCAATTTCAAAAATAACCAGTGGTGGTCTTATCTTTTCACATATTGTAAACCAATAAACTTTTACTAACATAACATTAATTTCTTTTTGTCTTCTTTTTCTTTTCTGTTAGTAAAGATCCATTGTTTTATAATATGTGAAAAGGTGGGACCATTATTGGTTATTTTTGAAGTTGGAACCGTTGCCGTCCAACGGCTAATAGTTGAGATTATTAAAATTCATTATTCCATATATACTATATTGACTAATTAATAATAATAATTAAATAGCAAAGAAAATATCAAAGTAAAACTTGTAAAAAGTTTAATATGATGTCGATTTTCTAATACAAGTCTTAAGGTTATGACTAAACACTGTTTTGTAATAAATAGTAGGATGGTGTTTACTTAAGAAAACATATAGTTAGTATTAACAATTAGTTGGCTGAATAAGATTTACCATTAGGAAAAAGACAATCACAAGATAGCTATCAACCATAGCAGTATCAAAAACGTTAGGTTTAGGAGGCTGCTAAGAAACTTAAAATATATAATATAAATTTTAGTTAGCGTAAGGGGGTCCTCACGGTTTCAAGGTTGTGGGTTTGTTGCAGCGCGGCAACGCCGCCGCCACCCCCCTACCCACGCACGGGTAGTTTGCCTAGTGGCAAACCTTTGTTAGAACGGGTTGAATGTTTGGAGAGTTTACGGTTGGTGTGATTGGTGGATTAAGTAAAAGGGTGAGGTCTATGGTTGTAAGGTATTTGTGAGTAGACGCTGTCAATGTTTAGTGGTTCTAGAGTATTTAGGTGTAGAGTTGATAGCACAAAATTAGATAGGGCTACAGTACTCTTGACTTCCCTTTCATTCTAAAAGATTATGATTTACACGCTTATTATGTTTTGATATTATATTATCATTATACTATATTAAAGAAATTTACTAGCTACGGTACATGTGATATCCAATATTTTGAATTTACTTATATAATTGCCATTGTATAATGTCGGTGTCCTAAGGGAAGATTCTAAAGTCAAAGAGGGATAGAAACGTCCAAATAATAGTTGTCATTGATCTTTTATTTTATGTATAGGTAGTGAGGTTCTTCGTGTTTTGCAGCCGGTGGTGCTATCGTATCAAACCAAATTGAAACCGACTGAATAATATATCGGTACGATACTGGAACTCGTTATAGCAATCGAAAGGTAAAACCCAAAAATAAAGTCATTATATGACTAAAAGGATATCGACACATATTTTACATAAATCAAAAACCATAAAAACAAATATCAGTAATGTCTTCCGAAATGAATATAAGTATTCATTTCGATGGTACCAATACGAATACTGATGTTATTCGACTGGAATTGACGTGGTACAAATATTCGCTATAGTTTACGATATTAAAAAACTCTATACTACCATCGAAGTTGTTCGCACAGTGTTAGTTCAATTCGTCATGGTAAAGAACAGGCGGTATAAGTTTGGTTTGTCAAGATACCGGTACGATATTCATACTCGCTATAGTTTATATTATAAAAAGATACTATATTCATTTCGATGGTACTGATACAGGTACTGATGTTGTTCTATTGGAATTGACGTGGTACAAATATTCGCTATAGTTTACGATATTAAAAAACTCTATACTACCATCGAAGTTGTTCGCACAGTGTTAGTTCAATTCGTCATTGTAAAGAACAGACGGTATAAGTTCGGTTTGTCAAGGTATCGGTACTGTATTCATACTCGCTATAGTTTATATTATAAAAAGATACTATATACCGCTATCCAAGTTTCCTATGGTATCTGTTCAGTTGATCACGGTAAAGAACAAATAAAAATCAGTTGTTCGGTTGATCACGGTAAAGAACAAATAAAAATCAATTATATTGATTCGTTTGATTTTGAACAAAACTTTTAGCAGAGCGAAATCAAAAATAAACATGTCGCACATATTCAGAACTTTATAAAGTATTACACTATACTATTAGAATAATGAAAAAAGTAATGTCAAGTTATATGTAAAGAAACTAAATGTGAGTTAGGTTTGATAACATGTACATTTATGCTTCGATTACTTAAGCTTTACCACTCCCAACTCCGTTTCGGGAAAAAAAGTATCAATATAGAGAAAAATTTAGGCACGCCGCGACGCCATACTAAAAATTATATAAAATACCGTGTCTTAATAGTTTATAAAAGAAAAAAAACATGCAAAATCAATTAAAAATATATTTAATAAAATAATTAAATGTTAAAAATAAACAATTTTAAAACACTATTCATGGTGACTTTGTATTAATATATATAACTAGTTGTTTTCCCCCGCGCTTCGCGGCGTGTCACACCCCAACCGATAGCGGAAACATCGGGGCGCGGCACTGAGCGAAACATATTGTCAAGAGAAATTCCATAATGAATAAATTACCAAATAGTTAATATTACATCCCATACCGTAACCCATAAAGTAACTTAATTATTACAGACAGCGATGTTCTCAAAACATATCATGTTCCGACAACTCAGATTTCAAATCAAATAAAATATAAATTGTCTTTGTTTCTAGACTCTTTCCTAGCCTCGATTTCATCACACAGCAAACAAGGCATCCTAGCATCTTAAGCACCTGCCACATACGTTAAAGTAAAAGTCAATACACATAAGTGTAAAGGTGAGCATACAAGTTTGATAATAGCATATAGAGTTCGAAATCGATTACGCATAACCAGCACGTACAACGTGTAATGTGAATCATGTAAGTTATCGACATGATCCTATCAATACCAATGACTGCGGGTTGACTGCCCAAGGCAGTTCGTAACACATATTCACCACTGTGAACCCTGTGATTAGTTGTCCTTAACAACCCCTGAGTGAACAGGTGCTGAGTCCAAACTATAGTACTATCGTTGTTAAGGCAAGTAGACAACAATCTATGTGTAAACATAACAAACAAGCATTCATCGAGTCACGTATAACATGCAGTAGCGGTTAGCGGTAAAGTATTGCGTAGTGTGTTTGATGTGATTTAGAATAAGTAACGTATGTGACACCCAAAAGTGCGTAAAGCAAAAAGGGTTCGAGTATACTCACAGTGATTGAGTTAATGGATTGAAGGGAGCGCTAGAGCGAAAATTAGCCTGAACAGTTAATGGTAGCATAAGCGAAAGTCGGCGCGTAAAACGGTGTAGGTGTGCCAAGGATCGGATGGCAATCCGATCGGATGGCCAGTCGATCGGGTGGCAATCCGTTCGGATGGTCATCCGATCGGATGGCCATTCGATTGGATTGTCACCTCGTTTGGTGAGGATGTGTTTGTGTATGATGGCTTGTACTTTGAAGTTTTCGTTGTAGCATTTTAAAAATAGAGAAGTATCTCTACCTTTCAGGTCGGTCGATCGAACGGTCGTTCGATCGGACAGCAATCCGATTGGCGAGGCTTCTCAGTCTGAGAACAAGTTCACAGCAGGACGGTCACTCAATCAGATGGCTATCCGATCGGGTGGCAATCCGTTCGTACTGAACATGTTGAAAATTGTTTAAGTATCCAAGTCCCAAACGTCACACGATCGGATGGTCACTCGATCGGATGGCAATCCGATCGGGTGGTAATTCGTTTCAATGTTCAGATCCTTGAATAGTTTGAAAAATAGTTTAAGTATGGAACCAAGTGCAACCCGATCGGGTGGCAATCCGATCGGACGGCAATCCGTCCCGACGATCCGTTCGTCTTGACACTTGATTCGTTTGAAGTTTTGTAGCGTTTGAACGAGACATTTTGATAACATGCTTGAACAACAGAACCCTGTCTCGGCCAAAGTGACTCGACCGAACAGGAATCACCCTATTCCGACCGGTTCACGGTTCGAGTCGGTAGTTCATGTTCAAACCTGAAGTCAATATCTCTTAGATAGAATTCGGATCTGGAACTAATACATCACCAAGAATGGGTAGAAGATCAGAACGAGCTCCGATTCCATCGGGTTTGAGTGCATTGAGCGTAAAAGAGTTGAAAGAAAGTTGGAAAACCTTCTCTCAATCCTTTTATCCATGATTTCGTGTAGATCTAAGTGAAATCATTGATAAATGTTGTGGAAATCCTTCAGATCTGAGTTGTTCTTGGTGGAATGAAGCCAAACATTGAAGTTCATAAGAACTCCATGATGACATCACCCTAGAACACCTCAAATCCGGTGATTTCACGATTAAAAGTTAAGATTCAAAAGATAGAAAGGTGTAGGAGTGCGTGTAGATCAAGAAAGTTCAAGATTTAGGTTGAAAACTTACAAGAATCAGGAGAAATCGAGAGAAATGAAGGCTGGAGCGAGTTGGGTCGAGTGAGAGCTGTCACATCAAGTGATGTGACATATGAGGGGTATTTATAGGGTTTCCTAAAATGGAAAGTGGGGAAGGAGGTTGGTCGATCGGGTGGCAGTGCGATCGGGTGGCAACCCGATCGGATGGCAATCCGATCGGATGGCCACTCGGTCGGTTGGCCACTCGATCCACTTGTCCGGCGCGATGAGTTTTGCCATTTCGATTCGAGTGTTGAGCTTTGCGATGCGATGCGATTCGAGAGAGCGATGCGATAGTATTACCCATTAAATTACTTTTAATCCCAACTACTATATCCAACATACAATCACTATAATTACTGCGTCTAGCGTTTCGATTCGATTTGTGATGCGATAGATTGCGATTTCGATTAACACCTCAACATAAACATAACATGCACAAGTAACACATAAATGGCACACACACACACACACACGTAAAACAATATCCAGAACGCATAGTTCGAGTTGCGAATGCGATAGCGATAAATCGGTTAAATATGCGATTAATATAAGATTAAACCTCGATTATTAACAAGTACTCCACATAATACAACTAAGGCGATAACATAAATGGATTATCTACAAGTCAAAGAAGTCAAAACAGGAGTTGACCAATGAGTGACAGACCGCAATTAGCAATCTTTTCATCCTTTGACTTCAATCTTGACTTTGACTTTGACTTCCGAAACACGGGGTGTTACATGGCGTGATCTTGATCGGTATCGATTCGGTTTATTTCGTACTGAAACAATACATGCATTCGGTATAGAAATCAACATCTGCTTTACATCGACCGAAAACCAGAAAACGAACACGGTGCCAATACCGATGCTGTTGGGCCCGGCTCAATATGGTACAATACAGTTAATAGTGATACTATCAGTTTATTGAAACTAAAAGCAAAAATATAAATACTGGTACCAAATATCGATGTTGTTCGTTCAGTTTTACTTTCGGTACAGTAGCGACACGGTGTCTACATTCAATAAGATTCACTGAAAACCATAAATATGAATATCAACACTTATGTTGTTTAGTTGATTTTATTTTCGGTATGGTGGCAGAACGATATTCATCTTCAATAAGATTTATATCGGAATGTTGGAAAAATACATAGATGTGTATTTAGATTATTTTTAAAAAATAACATACATAAATTATTTAAAAAAAATATATTGAGTGAACAGTACCTAAAACAAATACTTTAAAAAAGTTATTTATTATTCATGATGTCTCTACTTTAATATATAAAAATTATTAATAAAAAAATAAATAAATACTAAATAAAATATTACTAAAAAACAAATCTTTAGAAAATTTCATTTACTTTTCATGCTAACTTTAAAAAAAAAAAATCAAATTACAACTAAATAAAATATTACTAAAAAAACAAAACTTTAAAAATTTCATTTAGTTGATGCTAACTTTCTTTTCATATGTATAACTAGGTTATTACCCGGGATTGCTTCCCGGGCTCGGGAAACTTAGTTATATTAATTATTATTTGTTATTAATACGACCTCATTACATCAAGCATCTCATTGGATTCAACAACAATGTCTTCAAATCACTAGATTAAATCATGAACCCATATTAGAGGTCAAACAAAAGCACAACAGGACCACATGAATAACATCATTTCCACTTTTACTTCAATGCACTTACATGATCGGGTGATTTGGGATTTTGTAAAAATGTTTGTTCTTGTACTTCTTTACAAAATTACATAGAATTCAAGAAAACAAAACAACGAATTAAACAGATGTTGAGTTAGTCAAAGTTCTGTTGAATACTAAATGAGATGTTGACCAAAATTCAAACAAATGTTGACCAATGGTCATACAAATGTTGGCCTTAAACAGATGTTTGGTTTAAGGCCAAACATCTGTTTATAGCCAAACATCTGTTTAATTCCAAATATCTGATATAGAAGGCCAAACATCTGTTTAAGGCAAAACAACTGTTTAAGGTCAAACATCTGTTTATGGCCAAACATCTGTTTAAGGTCAAACATCTGTTTATGGCCAAACATCTGTTTAAGGTCAAACAACTGTTTAAGTCCAAACATCTGATATAGAAGGCCAAACATCTGTTTAAGGCTAAACAGATGTTTAACTTAATCAGATCTACTGTCTTCTCACACTGTTTTCCTCTTCAAAACACTGTTCAACCTAACATGGGTTTCCATCAACTGTTGACCAAAAGGCAAACAGATGTTCAAACCACTGTTTGTTATTGTATTTCTTTACAAAATTACATAGAATTCAAGAAAACGAAACAATGACTTAAAGAACTATAATTTAACACCCAATCTAATCGTGCAAAGCAATCTATTATCTGATAATTCCCAGATTTTTACAACATGAAACACAACATAATCATGCCAAATACAGTCATATATATCCATCCATTATTCTGAATTCATAAACCCATAAATGCAGAAGAATGTCACATTTGCAATTAATAAACAAAGTTTCTACTAATTGCAGTTACTATTAGCAAAAAAAATCATGATATCATCTATATATAAAACACAAAGGGCTAATAACAGTGTTTTATCATGTTAGCCATACATATCAACAAAACATCAAGTTAATAAGTTAAAAAAAAACCATGCAACATCACCATGAAAAAATTCATAGTTATAATATCTAATATCAGAACATACTTAAAGGTCGTTGTTAAACTGAAGTAACGTGATTTAATACGATCTTCTGCTGCGAAGACACGTATGTAAAGTGCAACATATCACCAAACCTCAAGTTATTCTCAGTCATAAACTTCCGCCAACCATCCAACGCATAACGTGGCTTCAATTCATTTAACTCCATCTTGACATCATAAACATCCACAACTCCAACCAATTTTTGAACTTTCAAAGGATGAAGATCAACAGGAAGACCTGCTCGTCTGGCAACTTCAGCAGGAAGACGCTACATGTATTGCGTGGAAAAAAATAATAATCAGACAAATAAACATAAATCATTAGTTTGTTATAAAAATGGTATACCAGCCTATAGTCTCCTTTGTGATCAAAATGAAAGAACTCAGGGTCAAGAAGATTTCCAGAATGTTTTTTTTTTGCAGTCTTTGTACTCTTATTTCTACGGTTACGCTTTTTTTGAATGTTGCTGGCTCTCTTCCCCTTGATGAAAAAGTAAATGTATACATGTGAATTAAAGGAATGTTGAATATACACACAAAAAAAAAACAATTTATATAACATATACTAATTAAGTGGCGAGTATAGATACCTTAACCTTATGAGCAGATGAAGAATATCCAATATGATCACTTGTGTCGACAGGTAAGGCAACATTTCCCTTAGTTGTATTCTTGACTATCTCCTTTCTCTCAGAAGTAACTTTACCTTTCTTCTTAACCTGTTGTCAAAGAGTAACTTTAATAACCATAGTGATATAACAATCTTTAAGATGGTAAACTTACATCTTGTGTTTTGTTCAATCGTGAAGACACGCGTCTCTTCGACGTGCATTCAACATTGGTTGGTGACTTCTTCTAAATAATACATAATTGGATAAATATAACACGAGTAAACATCATTACTAATAGTTGTAAAAACATTAAATTCTTATATGTGTTAAATTAAAAATAAATAATTTTAATAATTTAGTAAGTACTTGAGTAACGGTTCTTCCTTCACCTACAGACACAACTTCATCATCCTCATAGATGTCCTGGTCAACATTAATGGAATAATTAATAAAATCCTAAAATAATTAAATCTTTTACTGCTAATGCTAAATACATACGTACCTTGAATACATTCTCAACATAATCGGCCTTGGATATCTCAAGTACACTATCATCGTCAGATTCAGGTTTCTTCGACAAGCAAATCTCAGTCTAATTTCGATAAACTACTAACTCAAAAACAACATCATCAATTATGCTAAACACAAGCAAATCATCCTTTAGTATCCCAACATCGTTGCACATTTCTGGCCATCCTCTAGCAAATACAAAGTTGGTATCAAACTTAGATGCCTCAACATTCCAATAAGAACCCTTATAACAGATTTGATATTTGCCACTTGGTGGGCTGTTTACATAAAATTGTTTAATGAAACAATCTTCAATTACCTGCATAAAATTAAAAATAATGAATACTATACGTGAAGTATGTAACTTATGAGAATAAGTGTTGACAGGTTTAAGGTGCAAATGAATTGAAGTTAAGATCAATAGTCATACCGTAAAACCAAATCTTGCATAACGATTAAACGTGAAATAAGATTCACCACACATGCCATCCACAAAACATGAAAGTTCAAGCCCAAAATCACCTAACGGTCTGAAAACCAACAAAGTATCCCTCGGCAGATTAAGATCTTTAACAACACTTTCCCAACCATCAGTTATTACTGGCGTTGAAATTTGTATTCTGACCCTCACATAGATTCGCAACTTATTTTTTTGCCAACAATCTCCCCACTTTTGATTAGCAAAGGCTATAGGTACATCCTGTATATAATTTTTAAGTAGTGTAAGAAAATATAAACCATAACAACTATTAAATATATAACTCAATAAAAATAAATTATGTATATAAAAACATGTCATACCAGTTTCAAAAATTCTAGCTTATCAAGAAACTTGACAAATGTAGTATACATGATAAAACCTGAATCAGTAAAGATGTTAAAAGATTGAAATTAAAAAGTTGGCTTCGAAGATGAACATTAACCTTTTGTATTAACAGAGTATCTACTGAAATTAATCATAGAAACAGAGTATTAGTTAAAAAATTTCTGCAAATAATGATTATTTTAACATGTTCTCAACAAATGATTCAAACACCTAACTAAAACCTTCTTCAATGTATAGCAATAAACGTTTAAAATCGTATTTGTAGCAAGATAGGATTTGAATTAAGATCGGTTAAACACTACAAAGTTCATTACAATATGAATGTACATACCAGTTGCTGAAGATAAAACAATAAAACCTCCGGTGATTGAAGTGTAGAAGTCGAAGAATAAGAAAGTTGAAACCCTAGAAAATGATGGGGAAGAAGAGATTTTTGAAAGAAGAGATGATAGATGTTTGATGTGTAATGATGCTAAAGAAATAATGACGGTTGTTTTTCGTTTTCCCATATTTTCAAGTGATGAAAAATATTTACACATACACCCCTTATTGAATTTGTTATTTACATTTACATTGAGATACAAGAGTAAAGTGGATGATTAGTTAAATTGATTTGGTATTCACATTAACATAGAAAAATAATTTTTCTTATAGCAAAGCCATTAATATGTCATATTTTTTCTATGCTTTTAATCATGTATTAATCATAATTAGCTTTTAACATAAGTAAGTTTCTCGAGCTCGGGAAGCAATCCCGGGTGAAAATCTAGTTTTATTATATATACACATCGATTATCAATTTATTCCAAACAATCTTCCGGTATAATTTTCTTCCATATTGACAATGAACACGGGGATCTTCAGAATTGTCTGCGTTGTAAATTACTTAAGAATAAATTTATCATACATGGTTCTGAGATGCAAAACACAATAGAGTTTATAAAGTTTAAACCAAATAAAGTTTAAACAAAACAGTAATTAAGAAAATATATATACAACTATACTTAGAACGGTGGAAGTTAAAACTCAGAAAAAATAATGATTACAAGCTAGTAAAAACTTCTTTGTAAACGACATTAGAAGTCTTATTTGTTGGTTTTCCATCAGCGTCGAATATTTGTATTTTAACGTCTTCTCTGGTCCTGACCCTTGATAATGCAACGTACAACTGACCATGAGTGAAGACAGGATCTTTCAAATAAAGACCAACCTTTGATAACAATTGTCCTTGACTCTTGTTAATTGTCATGGCAAAACAAACTAATAAAGGAAATTGTCTTCGTTGAAATTGAAAAGGAATTTTTTTTGTCAGACGGGATCATATTAATCCTTGGAATAAAAACTCTCGTGCCAATGTTACCACTAGATATTAATTCAGCTTCTGTAGGGATCGTGTTCGCGACCTAAATGAGTCGGTTCAGAGGACTTCCATCAAATACAGGTGCGGAAAACAAGTATTTGACTATAAAACAGCTGAATCTTCACTTTAACACTGATTATATTGATATTTGAATACAAATACAATCAGTTCTCACACCGGCAGCACCTCGGTATGGAATCACTCTTTTCTCTCTCTCCTCTAATGATTTCGCTTGACACTTGACCTCCTATATATAGACATCAGGATTTCGCTTGGAATGATCTCAAGCGAAATCTAAACATGATGATTTCGCTTGAGGCTTCAAGCGAAATCTCTACAACATACATATGTTCAAGCGAAATCTCACTAACTCTATCTCATTTTCTCGATCTACGTGCCCTGATCTATTCTAACTAGTCTAAGACTCGATACAAGACGAAGTCGACAGATGTAGTGCACCAACAGACTCCCCCTCAGATGTTGACGAGTTGACTATCGAGTCACACCAAAGCTGTGTCTTCACATCTTCATTCTTGATCAGTCTCTGGGCTTTTCTCTCTCTATCTTCTTCTCCATAATCAACTGGCTCTATCAGACTCCCCCTCACAATTTGCTGGTATTCATTTGTTCTTCAGCAACATCTGCTTTAGGATCGATGTCTGACTCAAATGTTGTCTACAGGATCATTGCCTGGCTTTTATCTAATTCTCTTGATCAGATCTCTTGATTCCTTAAGTTCATCAGCATCAGCAGCTAGCAAACTTTTAGATTCATGATCAGATTCTGACTTTCATAAGCTTTGAATGAATTAATCTGGCTCACCTGTAACAATCTTAACCCAGAAATAAATTTTCTAAATTTAACAATTTAAATGCACCAACAATCTGATATAATCAGATAATTCTCTTTCATATCACAAACCAATGATGAACCAAATGTAGGTTTTTTTAATAAAAATTGTAAGATTTTAACAAACCTTTTGACAATTTAAGATTCACTCCCCCTTACAACCAAGTCATCATATTTAGCACTTGAAATTTTGACAATCAGCTTTCCAATATCAGTTGTCGAAAATCTTTTTGGATTTTTTAAAATTTTATGCTAAAACATACCAAAAATCTTTTTGTAATTTTTGATTGTAAAAGAATGCAATAAAGAAATATTTACAAACAATATTTTGTGAGTTCGTGCAAGAGGATCATATCAGTTTATGAGACAAATCACCAACACCGTTAAGCTTCATTTCATATTAAGTTCTAAACAATTTACCTAGATTGTCAGTATGTTTGTCCACTTAAATTTTCACACAAAGTTCAACTGATCCGAGATACGATGTTAATGTTTTAAGATACTTAAACTTATCCATGTGTCCCACTACTTGAATATACTCCCGTATCCAGATCCCAATATTCAGTCTTACAGGTGAGTATACCACAGATGATATCTGTCAGGGGAATAAATTATAGTACGAGGGCCGTGAGAGCTCAGGTCGATACTCCCGTATACGCAGAGAGATGACGGCTTCGACTTTTGGTGTGTCCCCTTTAGAGGATCTTTTGCATTACAACAGCAGCGACTATCAATTTTATTGTTTCATCAGCTTGCTGAGGGCGATGCTATATTTCAAGCATTTGCGGAAAGCATTATCCGGGGACTAGGTCAGAAATTCCTTTCAGCAGAAGTCCCGGGATAATACCCCAGATATCACTGAGCATAAAGACCTAGTATCTCAGAATAAGGGACCTTTCAAACAAGATTTCAGGGGTTACCTATATATCCAAGTTTGTGTTAACCCACAGAACAAGCAAGTTTGAAATTTAAATTTATATCTCGTCACAATCTACTAAATGTGCAAAAACCTACTGACATATCCGCAGTAAGATTGTTTATCACATTTTATCTTTTCATTTCTTTAGCATGTCGTGACAGTCCACTGATGTACTATCATTTCCTCTATATGCAACAAAAACTCATTTTTGAATTTTATCATGTTTTTGACTTTTTCAAATTTTCTAATGTTTTTGGATTTTCTGAAAAATTTTTACTCCCCCTAAAATGCAAACACATTCTAGGAAATTTGAAAATAAACTGTACAATAAAGTGACAACCGATATCGAATCGCATCAAATCGCCATTCACTTGGCATAAACAATCAGAACTCCCCTATCACAAAACTATTTTCTCATTATGATTTCAAAACACTTAAGTTTGTTTTAACCAAAATGATTTTTCCGGAAAATAAGTTTTAATGATATAATCATTTGTGGATTTGGGGTGTGGTTCATCACATTGTCTATTCTTTACCATTTGTAGCAGATCAAGTACAAATTAATGTCCTTGATTTACCACTTGCAAATATGCACCATCTATATCAATTGTAAGAATTACCACATGTAAAACACAATACCACTTGTAGGAATATTACGTCTACATCACCATTTTACCAATCAAAATGCCGATTCCTGCTTTGCACTTACCAACCTGAAAGCTCCGGCGTAGTCATACAACCTGTAAACATCCAAACACTATCAAAAACTTTCAACCAAAAAAAACTTCAATCATTAGAAAGATGCCGATTCCTGATCCACGATATAAACTTGGGATCTCCGGCAAAGTCATAAGACTTTAAGGAAAACAAACTTCCACCCAAGTCTTTTTAGACTTGGTGGCTTCCAATTCCTGAGCAGTAGGATTGTAAGTTGCCTTTTTAGTTGCATAAAAATCTTTAACCCCCTTTACTTTCCCATCAAGCATTTTCTTGAAAATTTTCCTAACATTTTCATTGAATGTTTTTTTAATATCAAAATCTGAGAATTCTATTTTATTAACCATTTGTTTAATCTCTTCCACACTAATGTCAGCATCATTCATCAAATCTTTAATCTCATCTTGTGACTCCTCTGATTTTGTGGAATCAGATTCATTGCCAGATTTTTCATCAGATTTTTTAACAATCCATTTTTGATTGTCTTTTGCACTCTTTTTGTACAATCTTTTAGAGTTTTCACCAACTTCATTCTTTGAATTTTTAAAAATTTTGAAGTTTGTAGTTGGTGAATCATTCTTTACAACCACTTTTTCTTTAAGCTTTTCAGAGACTCCCTGTTTTTTGTTGACTTTGTTTGGACAATTGTGAGCGATGTGTCCAACCACTTGACATTGAAAACAAGTTCTTGTGTCTCTGGTTTGAAAAACTCCAGTTGAATGAAAAACTCCAGTTCCTGTCCTTTCCCTTTCAGCTAGGAACTCTTGATTTGATTTTCTCAAAGATAAGCTATTTGACTCCTCTTCATAGCTTTTTCCTGCAACATATGTCATTTTTGATTTAAAATCTCTAACATATTTTTCATTTTTACGATTTTCAGGTGGAGTAAAACCAATACCTTTCTTTTTGTAACTACAATTTTGATTTATTTTCTTTTGAAAACTAGAATCATAATTGTAATTCTTTTTCCCTTTTTTCTTATTTAACCTTTGTTGAACTCTAGAAGTGTATTTTTTAGGTTTTTCAGTAGATTTTAGATACTTAATTTCAGAAAAATTAATTTCTGTCATTTTGAAAACCTTTTTGATCATGTCGAAACGAACACTTCTAATCGGAAACTCTTTGTCATAGTATAATTTGTCCGAATCATTTAAAGTATATGCAACTTCAAATGTTTCATCATCCAAATTTTCCTTTGATAACAAAAATTCTTTACTATAAGACCGTTTTTCCGATGATTTTGAACTTTTGACTGACGAACTTGAACACCCAGACTCAGATTTTGACTCAGACACCTCCTCAGTATCCAACACCTGATCGACCACCTTTTTGATTAACTCAGACTCATGATCAGTATCAGACGAGGTAAACGTGATATCAATGTTATCTGGTAAAACATCAGTTGTCTCGGATTTTAACTTTATATTGACTGCTTTTTCGACTTGCTCCTCATTTGGTTTTCTAGGAGAATACCCTTCCCAGATAGGAGGTGGACACTTGTTGTATTTAACAGTCGATTTCTTACCAGTCTCATTCTTTTGCTTCTCATCCTGAAATGCTTCAAAACCTGCAATAGTAGGATAAACTCGATCAATAACATAATCAGAACAAGAATAACTCAGTAATAACCTTCTGATCCTTTCATTCTCGATCTTTTCTTTCTCCAACTCTTGCTTTAGATTAGCATTTTCTTCGATGTAATGATTAATTGCCTTTTGCTTTGCCATTAATGTAGAATTCGTCATCGTTAAAGCTTTTTCTCTTTCAGAATTCGTTGTTTGAAGACCTGTCACTGTTCTGTTCAACACGCTATACGATTCTTTCACATAACTGATGTCAGATAATAACTTTTCTATCAGTTTTTCTCTATCAAACAAAGTCACATCTTTTTCTTCACAACTTTTGCAAGCTTCCAAACACTTCTTGCAAGGCTTTTCAACCTCAACAATCTTCTCAATCTCGATTGTTTTTACCACTTCAATCACCTTTTCTTCATCATTCACCTTCTCAGCTTCAGTTACCTTTTCTTCAACAACTAATTCAGGTTGAACAACATTTTCAACCTTCTCATCTTGTTGTTGTTCTTTTGCAGCTTGTTTCTCCTTCAGTTTCTCCATGCGATCTGCAAAATAAAAATGAAAACTTTCAGGAGAAAGATGATGTTTAGCCATATTAATATGTTTCTCTTCTTCATCATCACTACTAGTCTCAATCGGTGTTTGATCAAACTCTACAGATTTTTCAGAATCAGCATCTGACACACCAGAATCAGATGGTGTTTGATCAAAAACGACTTCTTTTTCTGAAGTATCCTCATTTTGCACACTCTCATCTGTACTTAATGATTCAGAATCAGCACTTTCTGAACTTTCTTCAGATGTAATCGATTGATCTTTCACTTTTTCACCAATTGAATTCATCCAAGTAGCAAATAAATCTGGTTCTCTAACAATCTTTGCAATAAAAGCTTTAAAACCACCCTTTTCATCAACAAACATATCCCAACTAAAACCTTCAGGTAATTGTTCATCATTTTGATCCACTAAACATGCTGTGCTGTTAGAAGATATATAATTGCTCCAGTTGAAATCTACCAAACATCCTTTCTTTGAATCTTCAATTTTTCTACCATGAGCTGTCTGTGAGTCTTGTGTCTGACCAACTTGCTGATAAATAGCTTTCCGGTAGTAGTCATCTTTTCCAAATGGATTCTGAGCACCACTAACTTCTCTATTCTTGCACTCCCGCTTAAAATGACCTTTTTCCCTGCACCTGAAACAAGTAACTTTAGATTTATCAAATCCTAAAGTAGAAACACAAGCATCAAGAAAATCATTTCTCCCGGTAATTGTTTTGAACTTTTCAGCACGTCTAAGAACACTTGCAAGACACCATTTGATATCCATTAGTTCCATCTCTTCTGCATCAATCTGGTCATAATCCTCTTTGGTAAGCATAGGATTTCCAATTCGACCAGCCACTAAACCTTCATATGAGATAAGCACGGAACCAAGTAATGCCATATGATCTTTTGCAATGTCTTCAGAAAAACTTTGGCCTTCTGGAAGATTTAGAGCTATGTTGCATTGAATCACACAACCATTTCCCATCTTTGTGCTTTGAGACTGAAAGCTTTCTGATGACGTCTTTGGATTGACACTTGGATATGATGAGAATCCACTGCTGCTTTTGTTTGAGCTTTGATCAATCTTTTCTGTTGAATTCCCAGCACTAAACGCAGTCTGGATTTTCGGACTTCTCTCAGCTTCTGGAACCGGAACACTTCCTTTGTAGTACATTTTTACATCCTGTTGACCACTTGGACTGTTCATCCTCGCGATCTTCTGTTGTTCCAAATCCTGACTTTCAATCTTTTCAATGAACTGAGAGATCGACAACCTATCATAAACTCCAGTATTCTTCAATATCATCAAATAAGTTCCCCACTCTTTCTGAGGTAATGCATCAGCAAGTTTATCCACCCATTCATCATTTTCTTTTTTAATTTGCATCATTGACATTGTTCTCACTAAGTGACAATATCGTTCAATGAGTTTCTTCGTATCTTCTCCAGGTAAACTTGTGAACAAATCAAACTCTTTTTTAAGCAATGCCTTCTTGCTTTTAATCATACTCGTACTGCCTTCAACCTTGATTTTTAGAGCATCCCATATTGATTGTGATGTTTTGTCATGTTGAAGTAGTATGAAGATGTCTTCTTTGATGGCCTGTTGAAGTAAACTGATCATCATCTTTTCAGCTCGGTATATTTCCCGTTCTTCTTTACTAAAATCTGAAAGCTGTTTTTCAGTCTGCATTTCGGTTTGTGGTGAAGTATACTTTGTTAGAATACATTCCCATGATCTTAGATGATTTGCTTGCACCCAGTTTTCGAATCTATCTTTCCATCCATAGTAATCTTCAATGCCCATAAGCTTCGGGGGTTTCTGAGTAGTCCCCATTTCATTTTCAGAATTCATGTTCTGAGCAATGGAAGATGAACTAGACGATGTTGCAAAAGCGTTGTGAAAATCGTTGTCCACGTTTTAATCACTTTCAAGCGAACTGGTCAAGCTGATTGAAGCGAAATCCTTGAAGCGAAATGATTCAAGCGAAACTTTCAATTTAACACTTTCTGAAGCGAAATCCTTGAAGCGATCCTGAATGAAGCGAACACCTTGAAGCGAAAATCTTGAAGCGAAAACGATCTCTGTTTGAAGCGAAATGTTAAGTGTCGCTTGGAGTTTCAAGCGAAATCGTCCAATAAAACTTCGTTCTTCAAGCGAAATCCATTCGAAGGTCAATTTTGATCACTTTTAGGTCAAATTTGGCTGTGAAACTTTCAAGGATTTGTTATCTAGTACTTTTAAACAATCTGTGAGAAATTGAATCAATTTTGACCGTGAAAAGTTTCTGAACTGTTAAAAGAAGATGTAGAAGAAAGAAAACAAGATGAATTTCGGCTGATTTTTGCAGAACTCCTCAACCTGAGCTCTGATACCAATTGTAGGGATCGTGTTCGCGACCTAAATGAGTCGGTTCAGAGGACTTCCATCAAATACAGGTGCGGAAAACAAGTATTTGACTATAAAACAGCTGAATCTTCACTTTAACACTGATTATATTGATATTTGAATACAAATACAATCAGTTCTCACACCGGCAGCACCTCGGTATGGAATCACTCTTTTCTCTCTCTCCTCTAATGATTTCGCTTGACACTTGACCTCCTATATATAGACATCAGGATTTCGCTTGGAATGATCTCAAGCGAAATCTAAACATGATGATTTCGCTTGAGGCTTCAAGCGAAATCTCTACAACATACATATGTTCAAGCGAAATCTCACTAACTCTATCTCATTTTCTCGATCTACGTGCCCTGATCTATTCTAACTAGTCTAAGACTCGATACAAGACGAAGTCGACAGATGTAGTGCACCAACAGACTCCCCCTCAGATGTTGACGAGTTGACTATCGAGTCACACCAAAGCTGTGTCTTCACATCTTCATTCTTGATCAGTCTCTGGGCTTTTCTCTCTCTATCTTCTTCTCCATAATCAACTGGCTCTATCAGACTCCCCCTCACAATTTGCTGGTATTCATTTGTTCTTCAGCAACATCTGCTTTAGGATCGATGTCTGACTCAAATGTTGTCTACAGGATCATTGCCTGGCTTTTATCTAATTCTCTTGATCAGATCTCTTGATTCCTTAAGTTCATCAGCATCAGCAGCTAGCAAACTTTTAGATTCATGATCAGATTCTGACTTTCATAAGCTTTGAATGAATTAATCTGGCTCACCTGTAACAATCTTAACCCAGAAATAAATTTTCTAAATTTAACAATTTAAATGCACCAACAATCTGATATAATCAGATAATTCTCTTTCATATCATAAACCAATGATGAACCAAATGTAGGTTTTTTTAATAAAAATTGTAAGATTTTAACAAACCTTTTGACAATTTAAGATTCACTCCCCCTTACAACCAAGTCATCATGTTTAAGCACTTGAAATTTTGACAATCAGCTTTCCAATATCAGTTGTCGAAAATCTTTTTGGATTTTTTAAAATTTTATGCTAAAACATACCAAAAATCTTTTTGTAATTTTTGATTGTAAAAGAATGCAATAAAGAAATATTTACAAACAATATTTTTGTGAGTTCGTGCAAGAGGATCATATCAGTTTATGAGACAAATCACCAACACCGTTAAGCTTCATTTCATATTAAGTTCTAAACAATTTACCTAGATTGTCAGTATGTTTGTCCACTTAAATTTTCACACAAAGTTCAACTGATCCGAGATACGATGTTAATGTTTTAAGATACTTAAACTTATCCATGTGTCCCACTACTTGAATATACTCCCGTATCCAGATCCCAATATTCAGTCTTACAGGTGAGTATACCACAGATGATATCTGTCAGGGGAATAAATTATAGTACGAGGGCCGTGAGAGCTCAGGTCGATACTCCCGTATACGCAGAGAGATGACGGCTTCGACTTTTGGTGTGTCCCCTTTAGAGGATCTTTTGCATTACAACAGCAGCGACTATCAATTTTATTGTTTCATCAGCTTGCTGAGGGCGATGCTATATTTCAAGCATTTGCGGAAAGCATTATCCGGGGACTAGGTCAGAAATTCCTTTCAGCAGAAGTCCCGGGATAATACCCCAGATATCACTGAGCATAAAGACCTAGTATCTCAGAATAAGGGACCTTTCAAACAAGATTTCAGGGGTTACCTATATATCCAAGTTTGTGTTAACCCACAGAACAAGCAAGTTTGAAATTTAAATTTATATCTCGTCACAATCTACTAAATGTGCAAAAACCTACCGACATATCCGCAGTAAGATTGTTTATCACATTTTATCTTTTCATTTCTTTAGCATGTCGTGACAGTCCACTGATGTACTATCATTTCCTCTATATGCAACAAAAACTCATTTTTGAATTTTATCATGTTTTTGACTTTTTCAAATTTTCTAATGTTTTTGGATTTTCTGAAAAATTTTTACTCCCCCTCCTCCTGAGCTCTGATACCAATTGTAGGGATCGTGTTCGCGACCTAAATGAGTCGGTTCAGAGGACTTCCATCAAATACAGGTGCGGAAAACAAGTATTTGACTATAAAACAGCTGAATCTTCACTTTAACACTGATTATATTGATATTTGAATACAAATACAATCAGTTCTCACACCGGCAGCACCTCGGTATGGAATCACTCTTTTCTCTCTCTCCTCTAATGATTTCGCTTGACACTTGACCTCCTATATATAGACATCAGGATTTCGCTTGGAATGATCTCAAGCGAAATCTAAACATGATGATTTCGCTTGAAGCTTCAAGCGAAATCTCTACAACATACATATGTTCAAGCGAAATCTCACTAACTCTATCTCATTTTCTCGATCTACGTGCCCTGATCTATTCTAACTAGTCTAAGACTCGATACAAGATGAAGTCGACAGATGTAGTGCACCAACAGCTTCTATAACTCGTTTACCAAGAAAAGTAATTTGAAGCCTTGTACCGTTACATAACCCTTTCTGTTGATCAATGTTTCGAAGAAGCATCACAGGAACACCAACTTTAAGAACTAATTTGTGATTAGGCAAGCCAGAAATCTTAAGAGCATTCAAATTTTCTGTTGAGTATAAGCTTTCTTGAAAAGAATCAAGAATTTGTTCTGTTTGACACATACTATCACAACTCAGATACTCTTTCGCATCACCAGGAAATAACGAAAGCAATTGATTGTTAATTTCATGAACTACCTCATTTTTGGGTGCTAGAATTGCTCGCTCCGAAAAAAATTCAGGAATCCTAAATTTTTCAATAATTGAAGGATATACAAAGTCAATTAAACTTTGTATCGGGTCACAAATATCGGTGATTAGTAGATCATCTGGTATCTCTATAATGGCTTCACCATCATTATCATCTCCAACGTTTCCTTTACCAATATCAATAAGGCATTTTGCAAATCTCTGATAGACTCCATATTTGAACTTTCATCTCCAATAGCTAGACGCATGTTTTTAGTCAGCCGTAACAGTCTGCATTTTGACCATATATATGAAGAGATTAAAGATGCACTAACAATTTCTTGTCTAGTACCATTAGGAATAACAGGTAGGATTTGTCTAAAGTCACCACCAAATACAATAACTTTACCTCCAAAAGGAATATCCGAACGAATACTCCTACCTTCCGAAAATACATCGGTCATCGTCCTATCTAAAGCTTTAAAGGCATGTTTGTGTACCATCGGTGTTTCATCCCATATGATTAATTGGGTTTCCTTTAATAATTTGGCTTAATATTGCACATTGAATCCTCTGTTAGATTAATGGGGATATGGAACCGAGAATGAGCTGTCCTTCCATGGGAAAGTAATAACCAAGCAATACCACTTGAAGCCACATTTAAAACTATTCCGTTTCTACATCGAACAGCTGAAGCCAAAGTCTTCCATAAGAAGGTTTTTCCAGTTCCACTGTAACCATAGACAAAAAAAGGCCTCCTTTACGGCCTACAACTGCTTCCATTATTTCGTCAAAAACCGCTCGTTGTTCATCTGTAAGAGATTGATGCAACCTGTTAAACTCAGCTTGTACTTCATCAATGTCATGTGACAGCTCTTCATTGATCAGACGATTAGTAGCATCACGTAAGGAATCGTCATCAGGGTACGGCAGAGTGAGAAACCTTCGTAATGATTAACCATTGGAAATTAAATAGTTTTCAATTTTCAACAAAGTAAGGTTCTTAATCTGATATTCAGGAAACACTAAACCTAACAAATCAAAAAATTAACATTATTAATTAAAAAACCGAAATGTAGTATGTGAAATAAAAAAGATAGATCAGAACCTGAAATATTTGTTTCTTTTTTACGTCTATAAATAATATCATCAGCTAAGTATTTCCACGTGTTCTCCCAAACAAATTCTGGCCGTGAAAGAGTATTTGACAAAAGCAGAGTAGCAAATAACGCTCGGAGATACCCAGCATGTCATTCAAAACTTGCTTCTTTAACGGCCTCAACGTATTCATTGTCATCATCTAAGAGTCCCATCACATAGCAAGCATCTCTAAAAGTCGGGAATAATTGGCCGTTAACTGTACGTATCTCCTCGAATGATCTAGGTCCTTTAACTTTATTGAGTAGTATCCTCAAAAAATAAGGTTCGCCCAATGCAAGAGATACAGAATGAATCCGGCCAACACACTGGTACGACTTACATACCTGCCAACATCTATCTTTAAGTATCCAAACAAATTTGGAAGGAAACTCAACATAAGTCAGCTTTCTAGCATCTTCATTTGTCTCGTTCAACTTCATCCATTGCACAAATATTGAAGAAGCAACAGAAGGCTTGCTTAAAACATTATCAATATCGTGATCCGCACCATACACAACATTCTGTTGGCCCGGCAAATGAAAAGGAAGCCTCATAACAGCAGGATACCTATAATGAACCTCATTAGAGAATATTCTCCAGGATGCCTCACACGCTGAAATATATCTACAATCATAATACTCCTTGATCTCGTCTTTAGGCTTTTCCTTAATGGTTGAATTTGTATCACCAGAAACTACTGCAGTAGCCATATCAGGGCCTTTGTTAATGTACTTGAACAAATATTTCACTGAACCGGCTTGATTACACCATTCAACATTAATGTGTGCTTGATATCTTTTCAAAAGCCTTTTGTTATAAGGAACAACACTTCTGTTGTCTAATCTAACACCAAATTTTATAGCTGTATGACCTGAATCTATTATTCTGTATACAGGAAAACCACTTGAATCAATAGTTGTATGTGGTGTGAATTTCTTCGGAAAGTTTTTTGAACATCTTTTATCAACCATGCAAGGACAATTCAAATTAGCATTCCCACACAGACTATGAATCATATAATCAATCACAAGAGAATAAAGTTCAGGATCTTCTTTTTTATCGGGAATCTCAGCAGAAATAAATGGATCTATGTGATCTATGGTTGGAAGTTTGTGATCGACCTTCATGAATAAGCATATATCTGCATGAGGAAGACCACACTTTTGAAATTCTACTGTATAAACAACTAAATAAAAAGGAAAAATAAATAGATTTAGTAGTTGACAACCTTGATTACAAAATATATCTCAGAGGATAAGATGTGAAAACGAAATAACATACCAACGTTAATCTCACCGAAATACTTAGAATCCTTCAAATCTTTGAGTAAGGAATCAAGCTTCATTTTAAACAATCGACACAATATGTCAGGCCTGTCTTCGGCTTTGATGGTTGAATCTTTTAGAAATCTTTTTACTTCTGGCCACTTAGGATTACACGTTATAGTTATGAAGAAATCAGGGTACCCATACCACTTACATAAGGCCATTGCATCGAGGTAATTTTGTTGCATGAATCTTGCACCACCAGTAAATGAAGAAGGAAGTATAACAGGCTTTCCAGTATCTGTTAAAACTTCCCGACCTTTAGATTTATGCTTTTGAAGATTCTCAAATGTTTCAAAGCGAAGGTTCGCTTGTTGCCTCCGGATGTACTTTAGTCTTTCACTCTCAATCATTGTGTACGCATCAACCAAAAACTGTTGTAACAACCTTAGCCCATTTAAAATTAAGGAAAATCCATAAGTTCTATCCTGGATCCTATATGGAAAAAATTCTCTCATTGTGCACTTTGGTTTTATTTTCTTTTCTTTTGTGTGGACATAAAATCTCTATGAGGAATATCAACTCTATAACCATCATCACCATATGGGAAAAGTAACGGATATTGCAGAGCAAGATACGATGGGTGTAATTCGCTAATACGCTGGAGCATTCCCGACTGAGTCTCAACAACAATATCACGATGGTCTATAGCTTTATCTATGTCTCTGACAACCAAAGCAGCAACTTCAGATGTGGTGGGTAAGTTATATGTCTTGACTTCTTTTTCTTTTCTATAAATAAGTCAGAGACTAAGGTTGGCCTCTGGAGATTGGTGAAAATGGTCTCTGACCATCCTATATGTCTTAACCAACATATTTTGTGAATCTAATAAAGCCCTCAAATACTCTATCATTTCGATATCAAGTTCTTTATCAGTAGGCGATGAAGGTTTGGTTCTTTTGCTGTTAAAAGAAAAAAAATAACAAAACATTAACATAACTATAATAGTATCTTGTTTTATAAAAAACTTATAGAATATGTTGAGAAGAAGTAACATTTCAGTTTACCTATAACCACTGATGAGTTTAAATTGAATAAACCAAACTACTGTTTAGTACTAAGTCAAACAGCTGATGGAAACCTTGTAAGCACTGCTAGTGATTAAAACACTGATGGTACTTAACAACTGATAGTGAACTACTGATGGTTAACAACTGCTGTTGTAGTAAGCAGTGGATAGAGAATCAGTGATTAAGGATTAAGTGTTAAGGAAGAGCAGTGGTTAACAACTGCTGATACCAGCCCAAAACTTATAGAAAATGTTGAGAAAAAGTAACATTTTAGTTTACCTACAACCAATGATGAATTTAGAATGAATAAAGCAAACTACTGTTAAGTCAAACAGCTGATGGAAACCTTGTAAGCACTGTTAGTGATTAAAACACTGATGGTACTTAACAACTGATAGTGAACTACAGATGGTTAATAACTCCTGTTGTAGTAAGCAGTGGATAGAGAATCAGTGATTAAGGATTAAGTGTTAAGGAAGAGCAGTGGTTAACAACTGCTGATACCAACCCAAAACTTATAGAATATGTTGAGAAAAAGTAACATTTCAGTTTACCTACATCCACTGATCAATTTAGAATGAATAAAGCAAACTACTATTAAGTCAAACAGCTGATGAAACCTTGTAAGCACTGCTAGTGATTAAAACACTGATGGTACTTAACAACTGATAGTGAACTACTAATGGTTAACAACTGCTATTGTAGTAATCAGTGGATAGAGAATCAGTGATTAAGGATTAAGTGATGGTACTTAACAACTGATACTGAACTACTAATGGTTCAATTTCTAGTTGTTCTTTAACAGAAAAAAATGGAACTTAGAAATCACTCGTACCTGAATAATGCCTGTCTGTTTGTTATTTCATTTTCGGTATCATGTATGTATAGCTGACAAAACTTAGCTTCATTTCCATCTGGAGGTTTGAGACTACCTATGCAATGATAGTTTTGGCCACTGATATATAAATAGAGCATTGCCCTTGTTGATATTAGAATCAACCTTTCCACCCATAGATTTAAAAGAGAACAAAGAGTTGTATCGTCTTATGTTCTTCTGGAAGAACTTGCTTTTTACATTTGAGGAAGAAAACAAATTTTGATAAGAAGGATGTGCATCCTTTAAAGGCGGTAGCCGAACTTTACCATACCCACAACACATACTATAACATAGCTTATTTATAGTTAAACGACCTTTTCCACCTTCAGATGTCCATAACTTTGCACTACAAACCTGACATGTAAGCACTTGGTCACCATGGTCCAAATAATCTGTTAAAAAATGATTGATAGTTATATTACATGTGGCATACAACAAATGTCCTAAAACAGTAAAATAGATTAAAACCTTTAGATATCCTTTTATAAGGATCTTCATCAGTGCACAAAAACACATCGTCTTCATCTGAATCCAAATTCAGCATAGGTACAGGAGTATTATCACGTTTCTTGCGCTCGAGGTTACGTTTACCAGAAGACAACCGTGTAAGGATAGAGGTATTACCCAATATCGGCTGATTGTTACTGCTAATGAGGCTAGAAGTAATGGAATATCGACGGTTGCTATCTAACGGTGTACCCATGTTTATGCCGTTATCTAAACATTCAATATTTAAACATACATGTTAGTACATGTATGTTGTTTAGTAACGTATTTATCAAAATAAATAATAGAGAAACAAAATACAAACCTGGTGTAGTTGAAATTAAAGAACCAGTAGCATTTCTAACTGCTCGACGTGCAATGGAGTACATATGTTGGTTTGTAGTATTAGAACATACCAGCAAATTTGCATTGTCAGAAAAGATGTTACGAACATTCGTTGATGATGACGATGCATTCTTTGATTTCTTATTATCAAGTATTAATTTTCGAAGCTTACGCCTTTCAACCGGTGAAGTAACTGAATAACAGAGAAAGTATAATATGTACGAAACACAAGAATCAGTCCCCTTGAAAACATAAAACGGAAAACAGTATACTTATAATCAAATTCAAGAGCTATTACCATTTGTGATATCTGAAAGTGGAGATCTATTTGAGATATCTGAAAGAGGAGTTCTCATAAGAGGACCTACAAAAAAACCAAGTAGAATTATCATTTCAATCTGAAATCTGATTTTGTTTTGGCAAATGATTAGTTAAGAAGTTAGCATTTCACTTACTGTGTAAATTTTGTTGAGATGAATTAGCAGCCGTAGAAGATGAACGTGAATTCCTTGACATTGCATACGTGAGAGAAGGAGAAGTATTCAAAAGAAGAAAGAGTAAAAGATCAGGAACATTAAAAAAATAGAAGCAAACAGTGGTTTTTAAATTTTGAATTATAATATGTCATACCTAGGGATTCACATATCCACAATAAATTATAATATTCCATTTTATCATTTTCTAATTAAAAATCATTTCATGAAAAGCAAAATAGAATTGTTTCAAATTATTGAATTAATTATTTCAAGGAATCTATTACATTGAGAAAACATTAACAACAAATTTTGAAATCTTTGTAGAATGTACATCGGGTGTTCATCAGTTAGGTTTATGGTTTATTTGTATATGATTTATAAAATATTATTATCTTTATTTAATAAATAATTAAGTTAAACGGTTTATTTTCCAGTTATCCAAATAAACCAAACAAAACAAATAAAATAAAACGTGGATCCATAAACCGAACAAAAAACCGAATAAAATGTGTTTCGATTTACACTTCTTACTTGGTTACAGTTTTTTTCAACACCCTACTTGGAATCACTTAGACATAATTTGAAGTATATAATTAAGCTATTGAATGAGATGACTTAAATAAATTAATGGGAGAAACATGGACAAATTAAATATTTTTTAAAAACTGTAATATATGACGGATACTTATTAAACCTTAGTGGCAAGTGATAACGGTAAAAACCAATAAAGAACAACCACATCCACTGATAATCCTATATAAATTATGAGATAAGATGATAAGATTAGAAATTCTTAAAGATTACAAATGTTTGTACATAAAAAAGTTGTTATTTGGGTTTATACAATATATATTATAAATTGTTGCTTCTCTTCATACACATAAGTTTTAAACATAAATATTGAATATTGAACATCTCAATATTTATTTAGCATATACATTATAATATGCAAAGAAAGGTCATACTCAATATAATATTAGAATAAAACAGTATAATAAGCAGATAAGTTTTAGGGAATTCAAAACCACACAATCAGTCCAAAACATAACAGCACCAAACACCCAAAACCAACAACCCGAAAACCATAAGTTCAATGTGGAAAAAGCATATGAAATCAACACGTAAATGTTTTCGAAAAGACAGAGAAAACTATTTCTCAATCTTCGGAATCAAAAGCTTCGAAACACCAGCATCTTCGTCATGAGACAGTTCATCACTCATGCGGCGCTTTGTCAAGGAACAACCTAATGCATCATCTACGTCGCACACTTCTCGAATATTACGTTTTGTTTCGTCAGAAGAGGGATTCTTATTGCATACGAGTGCTTTGGATAGAGGTGTAACATTGTCACCGCTGCATGACATCTCATCCTGATATAAAAAGACAATAAGTATTAATGTTTCGAAAAATTTAGTACAAACTTCATAAGGTCAACAGGAGTAGACAAACTGCAGGAATCTGGAACATCCAACGATTCGGACTGCTCATGCTTTAAGTACATAATACACAGTAACATAAATACACACAATGGTATAAATCTATTTCAAAACGATATGACTATGAAATGAAAAGAATGACATAATGAAGATTTAAACCTGGTTAAGATTGAATTTGGCGTAGAGCGCGGCAAGGATCTGATCATCGTTAGTGGCCATTGCAATACCATAGTTTTCAACATGATGCTTAATGTTATAGTCTTTAACATTTATGATGAACGCATACTTCTTTCCAATCAATGTGTTAAAAATCTCAGGATATGGGTTCGGTATCTCTCCAGAATTAACAACCTATGATTTTATAAAAATTAATATAAATTACTATGAGCACAATGATTCCATAATCGAGAACCTACAATTTTATAAAAATTAATTTTAAATTATATTTACTACATGGCAGTTTTCTTAAGAATCTTGTAAGCTTCGTAATCAAAGAGTGTCAAAGACACAGTACCGGAAGAGTCTTGCTCCCTGATAGGTATCTTGAAGCTATCAAAGTTAAAAACAAATCAAAACATTAGTATTATTAATAACAGAAGTGTGGTTCATATTAGTATTTAGTATAAGGAAATAAAACTGTAATCTCAAACCGCGGAATAGAATAGATGTCAACTCCTTCACATTTATCATTTGTACACACCAAAGCTTTTGTATGATCAACATCAAATGAACCATCCACATTCTCTTTCGTTACAAATCTTTCCTCCACATTGGACTTACAGTGGTTACAACCATTGTAATACCAAAGTTTATCAGTGCATATGGCTGTGATTTGTAACATCTGTGCTTGTAATCATTATGAATAGTTCTATTATCAATAAAACAATGTTATTTGATCCCAATGATTGTTTGGTTGTGTTTTACATTTTTCATGTTTTGACTTTTATGTAATTTCAAACTCTATAGCGCTTTTTGGAGATTTATACGCAAACCGGTGCGTAAACGTAATCAGTTTGATGCGACAAATACTCCATAACATCAACATATACTTAACATACCTTAAATAGCCTTTACATAACTTAGAAATAAGTTTTGAAGGCTTTGGTATGGCAAAAACAAGATTTATTCGTCTACAGGGACTAAACTTGACAAACTGCGAAAGTATGCCAATTTGAACTGTAACGAACATTCCGGAACATGACCATAAGTTAAACACACCTTAAATATCCTTTACATAGCTTAGGAATAGGCTTTAAGGGATTCGGTGCGCTAAAATAAACTTTTGGGTCATTCAGGGACTAAAAGTGTCAAAAAGTGCACAAGATTGCACTTTTGCGCATAACTCACGTTCTGAATACATCTGGACATCCAAAAATTTATGTAAGCACTATAATATTTTATTTTAGTGTTTGGCATGAGAAAAATCCATTCGTTGCGTCATTTGGATCGTTTTACGCGCTTGTGCGCATTCCGTCGTAATTAAGCGAACATCGCGTTTGTACGGCTAAACGAACCGACATCCGGCATATTTTTGAGCATGTTTCATGTTCCCTATACTTTAACATCCTTGTGAAGCTTAAAAATGGGCTTGACGGGTGTTAGAAGTGCCAAAACACGACGATACGCGCTCAGGAACCAAAACTGCAAAACTGCAAAAAAAAAAAAATATAAAAAAAATAAATAAATAAAAAAATGCAGCAAAAAGCCATTTTAAACATAAGTTAGCAGCCCCTAACACTTCCCAAAGGTCAAGTGCCACATGTTAATCTCCTATGGTGGCCAAAATTAGTTACCACAACATTTTGACAAGTGTACGGCCTAGATCGTGCCCCCTTTTCCAAGAAACGATCCTAACGGTTGTGGGTTTACTATAAATACCCAACCCATTTTCACTCATTCCTCACTAGAATCTGATCTAAAAGACTCTAAGTTGAAACCATTGTTTCATACCTGAGTTATTTGGATCTAGATTAGCATTCGGGGACCTTTCGTAAGTATTCTTTCGTTCTTTTATCGCTTTCGAGTCCGAAAGTCAAACTTTGTTTGACTTTCTGCATTGACCAGTTTATGGTCGATGCGAAGTTCGTTTGAACTTCATAACGTGAGCGTGATCACGATGGTTATAGTCCCTAGTGACTATACCTACTGATTACCACGTTATCTAGACTCAGTGACGAGTCGTAGTTTCGGTCAGAATACGTATTCTTGCGTATTTTGTAACCAAACTACTTATGGGTATCAAAACCGTTTGTTTTGATACCAAACCTGTTTTCTAAACTTAGTTACGCATGTTTTAACATGCTTAGCTCGTCACTTTTAGTTGTGCTTGTATAGGGTCGTAAGGTAAGCGATCTAAACAATCGCTTATACTTTCGAACCCGACCCATTTGGTCGATCATTAGGATCCGACCAAATACATTAGGTAACCATAGTATATAGGGAATAACCCTCTGAGGTTATACCTTATGGTCGCTACGTTTAAGTAGTTGTATGATAGGTAATTTATATGCCTTAGGTAAATTACCAAAATACCCCTTTATGCCAAAATTCATTTTTAAACATATGTAACATAACTTTTGACATCTAAACTGATTTGACAACCATATTAGACATGTTAAGGCATATATTACTTGTCATAGGACTAGTTAGGCGGTCCGAACGCGTTTCACGCGAACGACGCGTTAAAGTAGCATAAGCTACCTAAACGGGTCGTAATGGGTCACAAGCACTTAGGATAGGTTTCATTTAGTATGTAGGCTTTGTTAAACCATACTACATGAGTTCCCATACTCATTTGGTTTACGAACCCTCATTCTATCCGATCTTCCGATTTAGGTCCGGTTTATTAATGTAGTTACCTATATTAGGTGCCGTTTGATATTCCGAGATCTCTAGCATTGCTTGGTGGTTATCTTAGGACTTCTGAGCAATCTCAAGTGAGTACATAGACCCCTCTTTTACTGTTTTCAAACTGTTTTGGGGTGAAACACATGTGCCTACTTGTTACTTTCGTGCTTTCCTGTTTTCACATCATATACATGCTATGTTTGTTAGTACATTATAGTACATGATTTCATTACGTTTCATGCTATGTATGTCCATTGTGTGCATATTTAGTACATTGTTTTACATTACATTTCTGCTATGTATGTTAACTGATAGCATGCTAGCACATTGATTTACATGACTTTTCTGCTTTGTATGTTAACTTAGCATACTTAGTACATTGTTTTTATATAACATGTTCACTTTTGCTATGACATTTGGTTTGCACAAACGAGACTATTATACGTTCATTAACATTAGCTACGCCGCTCGGTAGTAAGTACTGGTACCATAGGACTTGACAAATCCCATTCCTGACATCCCGGGTTTGTTTGGATGTAAGGAATGACTGAATCCGAATACAATTCTTTTGATAACCTTGACTGAAAGGGTTATCCGACTGTCTCAAGGCTTGAAATGTATGCGTTAACTTACCACATAAATGTTTGTATCAATGTAACATGTATTACTTTGCGAAACATAACTTTTTGATACATTCAAAATACTTTGTTTTGTACATTTCTACATTTGGACTATTTGACAATACTTTACTTACAAGACATAACATTTGTTACACATTACTTGACTACTTTTGGACTATTAACATTTGACATGGTTTATACAAGGACTTTTGACAATTGGTTTAAACATAGACATTATACATTGTTGGTTGGTTAAGTGACTTAAGTAACGAAATGTGAGTAATATGATACAAGCATGGTGGATACGCCGCTGGTACTTCCTATATATAAGTGTTTGTATTATATTACATATCATAGCGTTATTTAAATCATTGATTTTGGACTTATACATTTTATACAAGTAACATGTTTTCACAAGACTTTGTTTTACAATACGGTTTATTTTATACAACTCATTTTACATGGTTATTCATTTAACCATACCTTATTCTTTTACTTATACATATCATCTAAACTTATTGTTTTTCAAGCGATTTACAAAACAAAATCAAATTACAAGGTTCATGACTAAACATTTCTTAAACTTAAGTCATGAATCCTATTTTCACAAAACCTATGTATCTCACAGGCATTTTTATGCTGACGTACCTATTTTCACATGTGTTTTCAGGAGCTTTTCCGTAGGATGACGATCATGACACTAGGGCGGACCTGTGCCTTAGAGATTTAAAACGAAGATATACTATGTTTAATTATGTTAAAAACTCTTTGATTCCTGTTTAAAACAATGAAACTCTTGTGTTTATAAATAAAATACAACTTTGAATGCCATGGTTATGAAACAATTAATTCTGTTACAACACTCCCCGACGTTTTCCGCCACGTCTTGTATGTTATACGTGGTCGGGGTGTGACAGAAGAGTTGGTATCAGAGCCAATGGTTATAGGGAATTAGGTTATTAGTAATGCTTTGACCTAGACTATAACCTTTCTAGGACCCTAACACAAGTTGTCTTGTGTTTAGATTTTAAAACATGTACATCACCTATCCTTAGGTGATTATCAAAACAAGAAACCAAATTTTTCGAAACGATTTTTGAAAAACAATCATCTGTTTTTGGATGATTTATTACAAGGTTTTGAACCCTCTTTTGTAAGGTTTTGAACCCTTCCAGTTTGACTAAATTTTTGGCCTTGTGCCTTCAAATTTTCAAAATCTCGTCAACGTTTTGGGTTTTAAATAATGTGAACACGTGCAAACTGGAAGAGTGAATGCCTGTATTCTGGGTTTTCTGTCTAGGCAAGCACTTCGTATACATCTCATCAGACGCGAGACCAGTTGTGCTTACCTGGGAATTCTTGGGATGAGTGTTCACTTATAGGCGAGCATGTCTTCATGATACATTATTTTCGATCCATTTACTTTGATTAGTCACTGTGCATCGTTTGTTTGCTTGGTAATGCGGACAAATGACCACCATCTTTGCGTTTGTTAATTTTGTTTCATCTCATTCTTTTCATCCAATCCTCTCACTCGTTCCCTTTCATGTTTTTCCTCTTTTAGAATGCCTCCTCGACGCGAACACCAGATAGCAACTGCCGAACTGGCAGAAATCATTTCGGAGCAGATGGCTGCTCAGTTCCCAAATCTCTTTGCTCAATGGCACGCAACCAACAACAACAACAATGCTCCATGCAAATACAAGGACTTTAGCTCGGCTAAACCACTCAAGTTTAGTGGTTCTGAAGGAGCGACTGGGCTTCTTCAATGGTTTGAGAGCATTGAGAATACTTTCCGCCACGTGCAGTGTCCGGATAATCGCAAGGTCGAGTTTTCTTCGAGCGTATTTCAGAAGAGGGCTCTCACATGGTGGAACGGGGTTATGAGAGACAGGGGTGCAGAAGTTGCTCTAGCACAGACATGGGCTCAACTCAGGGCCCTTATGATGAGGGAATTTTGTCCTCGCCATGAACAGCGAGCGTTGGAGAAAGAGTTTGATAATTTGAAACAAGATAGTGGTGAGCATAGGGCATATACTGACAGGTTTGAGGAGTTGAGTCTGCTTTGCCCAACTATGGTTACCCCACTCGACAAGGCTATCGAAAGGTACATCGACGGCCTACCTGACTCAGTACAAGACATCCTTACTGGGAGTAACCCTACCACACTCCGTCAGGCGATCGAGTTAGCAGCGACATTGACTGAGTTGCAGGTTCGAAAGGGAAAGCTGCATAAAAAGGGTGACAAGGGTAAGAAGCAGGTGTCTGATAAGGAAGATAGCAAGAAAAGTCAAAACAAGAAGGGAAAGAATTCTGGAGGGTCTAGGAAGCGGAAGGCTTCCCAAAACTATGTCGTTACTGCACAGGCCCAAGCTGCACCAAATCAGCCTGCGCAACCACTAGCCAAGAAGCCTTATCTTGGCACTGCACCTTTGTGCAACAGGTGTAACGGCCATCATCAACCACACCTCCAGTGTCGTCAGTGCACCAACTGCGGAAGATCTGGTCATCTTACTGCCGCCTGCCGCATTCCTGTTAACCAGAACCAGGCAGTTCAGAACCCGGCTCAACAAGTTGCTCAGCCTCTTGCTCAGCAACAAGGTCAAGCTGCACGACCTCATTTTCCTCCTGGTTCGTGCTACAATTGTGGGGATCTGACCCACTACAGGAACCGGTGCCCAAGGCTAGCCAACCAAAATCAGAATCAGAACCAAAATCAGGCTCAGGCTCGAGGGCGAGCTTTTAACTTGAATGCCCAAGAGGCGCAGGCGGACGATAATGTGGTGAACGGTACGTTCTTTATTAATAATCAGCCTGCATCTGTTCTTTTTTATTCGGGTGCCGACAAGAGTTTTGTGTCATTGTCTTTTGAGCCATTACTTCGCGTGTCTAGAACAAAACTAGGTAAACCTTTGACAGTAGAAGTTGCTAGTGGTGAACCCATTGTTCTTGATTCTATTCTTCACAACTGCTAGTTGAACCTTAACGATCATCTTTTTCCTATTAACCTCACGCCTATGCAACTTGGAAGCTTCGATGTCATTGTGGGTATGGATTGGTTATCCAAGTATCACGCTGAGATAGTTTGTTCTGAGAAGATTGTTCGTGTGCCGCTTTCGACAGGCGAGATCCTACAGGTTCAAGGTGAGAAACCTGCCGGTGGTCTCAAACTCATGTCTTGTTTTAAAGCTCGGAAGTATCTGCGGAAGAACTATGTGGCTTTCTTAGCACATGTTACAACAGATAAAGGCAAGGGTAAGTCTATTTCAGATATTCCTGTCGTTCGGGATTATTCTGAAGTTTTCCCTGAAGAGTTACCTGGTCTACCCCCAGCACGCCAAGTCGAGTTCCGCATTGATCTCGTACCTGGTGCAAATCCCATTGCCAGAGCTCCATATCGTCTTGCACCGTCTGAGATGCAAGAGTTGTCTAAGCAGCTTCAGGAGCTTTCTGACAAAGGCTTTATCCGTCCCAGCTTTTCACCTTGGGGTGCTCCCGTTCTTTTTGTCAAGAAGAAGGATGGATCTTTTAGGATGTGTATCGATTATCGTGAGCTTAACAAGCTTACCATCAAGAATCGATATCCCCTACCGCGCATAGACGACCTCTTTGATCAGTTACAGGGCGCTTCTTATTTTTCGAAGATTGATCTACGTTCCGGATATCATCAACTTCGTGTGCATGAAGAAGATATTCCCAAGACGGCGTTTCGCACTCGGTATGGGCATTACGAGTTCACAGTCATGACATTCGGTTTGACTAATGCTCCTGCTGTTTTCATGGACTTAATGAATAGGGTCTGCAAACCTTATTTGGATCAGTTCGTCATTGTTTTTATCGACGACATCTTGATTTACTCCAAGACGCGAGCTGATCACGAGCAACATCTTCGTCTTACTTTGGAACTCCTAAAGAAAGAGCAACTTTTCGCCAAATTCTCCAAGTGCGAATTTTGACTTAAAGAAGTTCAATTTTTAGGACACATCATCAACGAACAAGGTATTCATGTAGATCCCTCCAAGATCAGCGCGATCAAGGATTGGGATACGCCTACTACTCCCACTGAGGTTCGTTCTTTTCTTGGGCTAGCGGGTTATTACCGCCGCTTCATTGAGAACTTCTCAAAGATTGCAGTTCCTTTAACTGCTCTAACTCAGAAGAACAAGCCCTTTGAGTGGGGATTCAAACAAGAGGGAGCTTTTCAAAACTTGAAGCAGAAGCTTTGCGACGCGCCTGTTCTAACTTTGCCTGAGGGCAATGATGATTTCGTCGTTTATTGCGATGCATCTAAACTGGGTCTTGGCTGTGTTCTTATGCAAAGGAACAAAGTCATAGCATATGCATCGAGGCAGTTGAAGATACATGAGAAGAACTACAGCACTCATGATCTTGAGTTGGGTGCAGTTGTTTTCGCTCTAAAGATCTGGAGACACTATTTGTACGATACAAAATGTCTGGTTTTCACGGACCACAAGAGTCTTCAGCATATCTTCAACCAGAAAGAACTCAACATGAGGTAACGACGTTGGGTTGAGCTTTTAAACGACTATGACTGCGAAATTCGCTACCATCCTGGTAAGGCGAATGTCGTAGCCGATGCATTGAGTCGTAAGGAACGTACTAAGCTTCATTGTGTACGTGTTCAATCTGTTATTCAAGCTCAATCCGATATCCAAGCACGCATTTCTCAGGCTCAACAATCTTGTGTTTCACAAGGTTTAATGGATAAGGAATTTCCCTATCACATAACGCCTGCTTTGGAACTGAAGGACAATGGATCGTATTACTTCATGGACCGTTTGTGGGTCCCAAGCCAGGATGATCTTCGTACCTTGCTTATGGATGAAGCCCATAAGTCGCGTTATTCTATTCATCCGGGCTCAGATAAAATGTATAAGGATCTTCGTATTCATTATTGGTGGCCTGGTATGAAGAAAGACATTGCCTTATACGTATCAAAATGCCTTACTTGTCTTAAGGTTAAGGCTGAACATCAGCGTCCTTCTGGTTTATTGGAGCAACCAGAGATCCCAGTTTGGAAATGGGAAAACATTACTATGGATCTTGTTACTAAACTTTCGCGCACAAAGAAAGGTCATGATGCCATCTGGGTAGTTGTTGATCGTCTTACTAAGTCCGCGCATTTCTTGCCAATCCGTGAGGATTTTCCTACTGACAGACTTGCTCAAATCTATGTGGATGAAATTGTGGCTCGACATGGTGTTCCTTTGAACATCATTTCTGACAGAGATGCTCGTTTCACTTCTCATTTTTGGAGAACCATGCAATCTGCTATGGGGACCCAACTTAATCTGAGCATGGCTTATCATCCGCAAACGGATGGTCAATCTGAAAGAACAATCCAGACTCTGGAGGATATGCTAAGAGCTTGTGTGATCGATTTTGGTGGTAGTTGGGATTCACATCTTAAGTTGATTGAATTCTCCTACAACAACAGTTATCACACCAGCATCAAAATGGCTCCTTTCGAGGCTCTCTATGGTCGAAAATGTCGTTCACCAGTCTACTGGAATGAGATCGGCGAGGCTCAACTTACTGGACCTGCTCTCATTTTAGAGACAACTGACAAGATAAAGAAAGTTCGTGATAACCTTCAGACAGCTAGAAGCCGTCAAAAGAGTTACGCGGATCCAAAACGCAAGGCCTTGGAATTTCAAGTCGGTGATCGAGTATTACTTAAGGTCTCACCTTGGAAAGGTGTGATCAGATTTGGAAAGAAAGGAAAACTTGCACCTAGATACGTTGGACCATTCAAGATCGTCGAAAGAATCGGGAAGGTAGCCTACAGACTTGAGTTACCTCCTGAACTTGGAAATGTTCATCCAACTTTTCACGTGTCCAATCTTAAGAGGTGTTTAGCTGATGAGAACCTCCACATACCACTTGACGAAATTCGTGTTGGTAAAACACTGAAATTTGTTGAGAAGCCAGTGGAAATCATGGAACGTGAAGTCAAGTGGCTCAAACGTAAGCGCATTCCTTTGGTCAAAGTTCGTTGGGAAGCTAAACGTGGACCCGAGTTTACTTGGGAACGCGAAGATCAAATGAAGGCGAAATATCCGCATCTTTTTCCACGAGTTTCCTCTAAATAAATTTCGGGACGAAATTTCCACAAGTAGGGGAGACTGTAACATCTGTGCTTGTAATCATTATGAACATTTCTATTATCAATAAAATAATGTTATTTGATCCCAATGATTGTTTGGTTGTGTTTTACATTTTTCATGTTTTGACTTTTATGTAATTTCAAACTCTATAGCGCTTTTTGGAGATTTATACGCAAACTGGTGCGTAAACGTAATCAGTTTGATGCGAAAAATACTCCAGAACATCAACATATACTTAACATACCTTAAATAACCTTTACATAACTTAGAAAAAAGTTTTGAAGGCTTTGGTATGGCAAAAACAAGATTTATTCGTCTACAGGGACTAAACTTGACAAACTGCGAAAGTATGCCAATTTGAACTGTAACGAACATTCCGGAACATGACCATAAGTTAAACACACCTTAAATATCCTTTACATAGCTTAGGAATAGGCTTTAAGGGATTCGGTGCGCTAAAATAAACTTTTGGGTCATTCAGGGACTAAAAGTGTCAAAAAGTGCACAAGATTGCACTTTTGCGCATAACTCACGTTCTGAATACATCTGGACATCCAAAAATTTATGTAAGCACTATAATATTTTATTTTAGTGTTTGGCATGAGAAAAATCCATTCGTTGCGTCATTTGGATCGTTTTACGCGCTTGTGCGCATTCCGTCGTAATTAAGCGAACATCGCGTTTGTACGGCTAAACGAACCGACATCCGGCATATTTTTGAGCATGTTTCATGTTCCCTATACTTTAACATCCTTGTGAAGCTTAAAAATGGGCTTGACGGGTGTTAGAAGTGCCAAAACACGACGATACGCGCTCAGGAACCAAAACTGCAAAACTGCAAAAAAAAAAATATAAAAAATAAATAAATAAATAAAAAAATGCAGCAAAAAGCCATTTTAAACATAAGTTAGCAGCCCCTAACACTTCCCAAAGGTCAAGTGCCACATGTTAATCTCCTATGGTGGCCAAAATTAGTTACCACAACATTTTGACAAGTGTACGGCCTAGATCGTGCCCCCTTTTCCAAGAAACGATCCTAACGGTTGTGGGTTTACTATAAATACCCAACCCATTTTCACTCATTCCTCACTAGAATCTGATCTAAAAGACTCTAAGTTGAAACCATTGTTTCATACCTGAGTTATTTGGATCTAGATTAGCATTCGGGGACCTTTCGTAAGTATTCTTTCGTTCTTTTATCGCTTTCGAGTCCGAAAGTCAAACTTTGTTTGACTTTCTGCATTGACCAGTTTATGGTCGATGCGAAGTTCGTTTGAACTTCATAACGTGAGCGTGATCACGATGGTTATAGTCCCTAGTGACTATACCTACTGATTACCACGTTATCTAGGCTCAGTGACGAGTCGTAGTTTCGGTCAGAATACGTATTCTTGCGTATTTTGTAACCAAACTACTTATGGGTATCAAAACCGTTTGTTTTGATACCAAACCTGTTTTCTAAACTTAGTTACGCATGTTTTAACATGCTTAGCTCGTCACTTTTAGTTGTGCTTGTATAGGGTCGTAAGGTAAGCGATCTAAACAATCGCTTATACTTTCGAACCCGACCCATTTGGTCGATCATTAGGATCCGACCAAATACATTAGGTGACCATAGTATATAGGGAATAACCCTCTGAGGTTATACCTTATGGTCGCTACGTTTAAGTAGTTGTATGATAGGTAATTTATATGCCTTAGGTAAATTACCAAAATACCCCTTTATGCCAAAATTCATTTTTAAACATATGTAACATAACTTTTGACATCTAAACTGATTTGACAACCATATTAGACATGTTAAGGCATATATTACTTGTCATAGGACTAGTTAGGCGGTCCGAACGCGTTTCACGCGAACGACGCGTTAAAGTAGCATAAGCTACCTAAACGGGTCGTAATGGGTCACAAGCACTTAGGATAGGTTTCATTTAGTATGTAGGCTTTGTTAAACCATACTACATGAGTTCCCATACTCATTTGGTTTACGAACCCTCATTCTATCCGATCTTCCGATTTAGGTCCGGTTTATTAATGTAGTTACCTATATTAGGTGCCGTTTGATATTCCGAGATCTCTAGCATTGCTTGGTGGTTATCTTAGGACTTCTGAGCAATCTCAAGTGAGTACATAGACCCCTCTTTTACTGTTTTCAAACTGTTTTGGGGTGAAACACATGTGCCTACTTGTTACTTTCGTGCTTTCCTGTTTTCACATCATATACATGCTATGTTTGTTAGTACATTATAGTACATGATTTCATTACGTTTCATGCTATGTATGTCCATTGTGTGCATATTTAGTACATTGTTTTACATTACATTTCTGCTATGTATGTTAACTGATAGCATGCTAGCACATTGATTTACATGACTTTTCTGCTTTGTATGTTAACTTAGCATACTTAGTACATTGTTTTTATATAACATGTTCACTTTTGCTATGACATTTGGTTTGCACAAACGAGACTATTATACGTTCATTAACATTAGCTACGCCGCTCGGTAGTAAGTACTGGTACCATAGGACTTGACAAATCCCATTCCTGACATCCCGGGTTTGTTTGGATGTAAGGAATGACTGAATCCGAATACAATTCTTTTGATAACCTTGACTGAAAGGGTTATCCGACTGTCTCAAGGCTTGAAATGTATGCGTTAACTTACCACATAAATGTTTGTATCAATGTAACATGTATTACTTTGCGAAACATAACTTTTTGATACATTCAAAACACTTTGTTTTGTACATTTCTACATTTGGACTATTTGACAATACTTTACTTACAAGACATAACATTTGTTACACATTACTTGACTACTTTTGGACTATCAACATTTGACATGGTTTATACAAGGACTTTTGACAATTGGTTTAAACATAGACATTATACATTGTTGGTTGGTTAAGTGACTTAAGTAACGAAATGTGAGTAATATGATACAAGCATGGTGGATACGCCGCTGGTACTTCCTATATATAAGTGTTTGTATTATATTACATATCATAGCGTTATTTAAATCATTGATTTTGGACTTATACATTTTATACAAGTAACATGTTTTCACAAGACTTTGTTTTACAATACGGTTTATTTTATACAACTCATTTTACATGGTTATTCATTTAACCATACCTTATTCTTTTACTTATACATATCATCTAAACTTATTGTTTTTCAAGCGATTTACAAAACAAAATCAAATTACAAGGTTCATGACTAAACATTTCTTAAACTTAAGTCATGAATCCTATTTTCACAAAACCTATGTATCTCACAGGCATTTTTATGCTGACGTACCTATTTTCACATGTGTTTTCAGGAGCTTTTCCGTAGGATGACGATCATGACACTAGGGCGGACCTGTGCCTTAGAGATTTAAAACGAAGATAGACTATGTTTAATTATGTTAAAAACTCTTTGATTCCTGTTTAAAACAATGAAACTCTTGTGTTTATAAATAAAATACAACTTTGAATGCCATAGTTATGAAACAATTAATTCTGTTACAACACTCCCCGACGTTTTCCGCCACGTCTTGTATGTTATACGTGATCGGGGTGTGACATGATTGTGCCGAGAATCAAAACCTTCTTTGTCTATCGATATCAAACAAAAATAATAATCCTTAGAAAAGACTATAAAAAAACTCAGCATGTAAAATACTTATAAAAAAATACACACCGTTAATATGGTTCCAAGGAAGCCAATAAGCATGAAATCAGGGTTATTAAGGAACTCATTTTCAACCCTTGAGATAACGTAATATGGCTGTGATTATGCCGAGAATCAAAACCTTCTTTGTCTATCGATATCAAACAAAAATAATAATCCTTAGAAAAGACTATAAAAAAACTCAGCATGTAAAATACTTATAAGAAAATACACACCGTTAATATGGTTCCAAGGAAGCCAATAAGCATGAAATCAGGGTTATTAAGGAACTCATCTTCAACCCTTGAGATAATGTAAGAACCAACATGCTCATTTGATGAAGATGAAGCAGAAATTTTCTCTACATACCTAAACAGATTCATGTGATCAAATTAAAACGTAAAAAGTAAATGCAAAATCAAAATAATACTGTTTAATGTTTATATGCATATTACTAACTATACCTCTTCCTAAAAGATGATATCTCTTCATTGTCAGTGTCGATAAAAAGCCTGCTAAGCTCAAACCCGTTTGCAACTCCACGCTTGCCTGAATTTAAAAATAAAACCAAATATAGATCAATATAAACAGTGTCAAATTAAAGCATATAAATAAATATAAATATAAATTACTAAATAAATAAAAATTAAACTAATTAAGTTTAAATTGTACATTTGTAAAGGTTGACCATACCAAAATGACAAAGGATAACAACATGTTTCTCTCGTTTCTTATCATTCATGTAAGCAAACATGTCAATAGCAAAAGCATCCCACAAAGTAACCGGACACTTTTGACCTCTAAAATATTAACATAAAACATAATAACATCAAGCAACCTTGTAATGCTTTAAACGTCAAAATGCAACAACTTAATAAAAAGAACTCACTCAAGGTCTTCAACTCTAAGATTAAGTCTCTTGCCCTTGCTCCCATCCTTATTTGTTGTATCCTCTAGACTGAAACATACTTCCACATAACCAATCCAATCTATAAACAAAAATATATTGTTAAAAGAAAACAACATTAAGAAGCGATAACATGAAAAAAAACAATAAGACAAAACAGTATATATATATATATATATATCATGTAGTGATTTACATACCAATAAATGTATTAACTTAAATTTTATTTTGAACAACATCCTTGAGGTTAACAAAATTAAAACGGTATTTCGGTCCAGACCAGTCAAGGCATTTATCAATAGAAGTATAGAAATACAGAGATATTTTGTCATTTCTGTTGGTATACTTAGCAGAGGACTTATTAGCAGCAAGAGACGGTTTGGTGATAAGAAGACATTGATCCAGCTGAAGGAAATCCTTGAATCTTTCTAGCATCTTATGCAGACAACTGGCTTGTATCATAGTTCCCTAACAATATGAAACATCCGATTAAATTAAAAATGTGTTATATAACATTTGTGTATTCAAATGTCCAAAAAAATTATAAGACAAATATATACGGTACCATCTCATCCATGAAGATCATATCAAGGTGATATATTTCATTTTTGTTTTGATTCATCATCTTCCTCGACATGCTAACAATCTTCACTCTGATTGAATAGTTATTTGAGAATGTATTAAGATCGTTAAGCATGCTAACCTTTGCAACCTCCATTTGAAGACTGTACATACAAAAAAGAATAACTAAAATATATCTATTGATAAACGTAATATGATAATACAATTAGCATGGATGTTTATAAAAAAATATCAAGGTTGGAATTCAAGCTTACCGATTCTCCATTCACAATTTAGATTGAGTGCAATGGCAAATGTTTTTAAAAGGTAAGTAGTGCATATCCTTATATCCTGCTTTATTAAAGTAATTAAATATTAGAAATGATATGCAAAGTAGGAAAAAAAAGAGAAAGAACGTCAATTTTAAATTACCATTTTGCATATTTTAAATTTCAAAAGTTATTGATATTATCAGTAATTACTGATTTGATTTGAAAGCAATTGTCATGATGACTTTTGTAATTTTTATTTTAACTTTAATTAAGAGATAATAACCGTCAATTTAAAATTCACATTTTGCATATTTTCAATGTCCAAAGCTCAAGAAATTAGCATTAATTACTAATTTGATTTGCAACAAATTGTCATCAAGAGTGTTGTTTTTATTTTTTATTTTAACTTTAATTTTTATCACGAAAACAATGTTGGAGGAACTCTTATCTCATTGGAATGGAACGATTAGGTAAAATGGTAATTTCATTGTAATTCTAGTTTTCTTTTGATAATTTCATTCTATCACTAATTAAACCCATCAATAATAAAAATGTGAGCAGTGGCTGTTTTTTAGGAAAACCTCTGATGGTCAATATCAGTGGATGTCAACAAAAAAATATGAGCAGTGGCTATTTTTTAACTATCACTGGATAGCCAATAGTGATTGAAACACTGATGTTTGGACAGTCAATGGTCAACATGAAGAATGAAGAAACAGAGGCTGTCTTTCAACAGTGGATAACTTTTAACAATAAGATGTTTGAACCAACACAGTGGTTGTAACATACTTTTAAGGATTAATTAAAACTATCATTTTTAACTATTTTGAAGAGTGTTAAAATATGAGAAGACAGTGGATCTGGTTAAACATATCTTTAGACTTAAACAAATGTTGGGGCTTAAACAGATGTTTGGCCTTATATACCAGTTGTCTGGACTTAAACAGAAGTTCGACCTTAAACAGATGTTTGGCCTTAAAAATATTTGCCTTAAACAGATGTTTGCCCATAAACATTTGTTTGCAAAAAAGACCAATTTCAAGAATACTATACCTAAACAATCAAAATGAGGAGCTTAATAATCATCCAAGTGTACTTCATTTTTATTTATTAGTATAAAGATCAAACAACTGTTCAATTTATAGTATAGATCAAACCACTGAGGTGATGTGATAAATACTGTTACATATAAACACTGTTGTGATAAACACTGTTACATATAAACACTGATGTCATAAATACTGTTACATATAAACACTTAGGTGATGACATCTAACAACCTAACAGACTATAAAACACTGATGTGATAAATACTGTTACATATAAACATAAACACTGTTAACATAAACAAAGGTAGAACAACTGCTGTTGATGGTGAACCACTGTTGTTGTTGGACAGTGGTTCACCTTTGGTTGATCAGGCGTTTGGTTCATCAGTGCTTGTCTTCAACAGGGCTTCAGTCTTCATGAGTGCTTTGGTCTTCAACAGTGGATGATCTTCATCAGTCTTTGTGTACAACAGTCTTTATATCCAACAGTTGTTAGGCAGATCAGTGCTTTGCCTTATTAACTTGTTATAACCACTGTCATTGGAGGAAACTTAGATGGGCAGTGCTTATTGTGGATCAACGTGCAGATTCAACAGCCAGATCAGCATCATCTTTATCTCCTTCAGCAATATCCGCTATCTTTTCTTCGATTCTTCGATCAAACGTCTCGAACGTTTTCCCCTTTCATCAAAACAAAACCAATATATATATATATATAGCAATAATTAATCTAAAAAAAACACGTGGAACTAACAGCAAAAAGTGTACCTGAAACAGAATCAACGATTAAGAATAAAAAAACATATGGAATTAACAATGCATGGATTAGTGAAGGAAACTTACGGTGCTCATTAAGAAAACTCCTTTTAATTGCTCAAATTGAGATGACGGGTGATCTGAAAGTGATTACAAATGAATCAATGCATCAATAAACGGTAAATCAAAATGTTACGAATACCAAAAAATAAATCAGACCAATTGAGGTTACCTTGGGGTTGTGCAATGAAAAAAGGAAGAAGATGATGCGACAATTATATGGCAAAAGAAGAGATTTAACTATATTATTACTCAAAAAAGTCACATACTAGTTTTTATGCAATTGCTTTACACCAAACATACAACTTGGAGGCATGTGAAATCAACTCGATGTCCATGACAACAGTACCTACTTAAAAAACAAAGAAAAACTGATTGTAAGATTAAAACATTCAATGACTTACAGTACATGGGTCCGACTGATCTTAATCATGCACAAAAAGCGATGAAGCCTAAACTTTTGGGCTGGTATCACCTATCAACAGACCTGAAAACAAAATCAGTTTCTAAACAATGACTTCATGAAACTGAAAATCATTAAAGTTAAAACAAATTAAGTAACAACCAACATTAATTCACAAGCCTGCAAATATAAAGTTGCCACATGAATAATAAAGTAGAACTTGCTGCAAAAATATAAAGTGTGAAAATAATCTTAAAAAGTTCTCTGTATTTGAGTAGTAAAGCTACTCAATTTAGTTAACTACATAAACAATCCAACAATGAATTTACCGTCCTTCTCCTTCTCTTTCACATTTCCATCTTCTCAACAATGATCCGGCATAGGTTACTTCTAATCAACAAACTCTATAAAATAATAATAATAGTAAAAAAAATAAGCATAAAATCTATATATTCTTCTTGTATTGCTAGAATAATAGTATGAAAGTTGGAATAAAAACATAGGATCAAGAAACATAGGAGCATCCAACATTACTAACATGGGTGAATAAATCAACAAAACAGATTGTGAAAAACAAAAACTACAAACATATCAAAATCAATCTACTCGTAATCACATGATACAACAAAGCAAGCATCTGAATAAACAATAACAAATAAAAGACAAAAATCAAAAGCTACAAAAAGAGTTATTCATATATATATATATATATATATAAACAATAATAAAAACATTATTACAACATACCAGTGTCACCGATTAACAGGAGCTTGTACAAAAGGGTTCATCATGTACGATAAGAAACCCTAGGAGAGCTTCTTCTTCTTCTGAGGGTACAAAAGGGTTCACCATGTTCAGTATGAGAAAATAGATAAAACCAAATACAATTTCTGAATGAGAAAATAGATCTTACATGAATATTATGTTCTTCAAGTACTCGATGATACATGATTTAGGGTTTCAAACGCATATGTATCCAATAGAAGTAACCTCTGCCGGACGTTGTTGAGGAGATGAAAATGTGAAGAAGGAGAAAGATGAACATCAGAAAGAAAGGGGATCTTGTATGGAAAGGTGAAGGAGAAGAATGAAGTAGAGTTTGTTAAAAGGTGAGAATAAAGGGGAGTGGTATTGTTGGGCGGGAAAAGGGAAAAAACGATGCCCTAATCTACTGACACGTGGCCCAAATAACTTTCATTTATTATATATAATAGATGTATAATGTGAGTGCCCTAAAAGAAGATTTTAATGACAAATATGTCAGTTTTAAAGACAAATATGTCAGTTTAGTTAGTAAATATCACTATTTTCACAATGGTCCCTCTAATAGTTGCCATTTTCATGATTAATCTTTTATTTTATAGAATTTTGTATAGGGAGCATCTTTTATTTTATAAAATTTTGTATAGGAAGCATTGAGGCCTAATCAAATTATTACAAAAACTATAATTTTATAAAATCACAGTTTTAACTAAAAAAATTAAATAATTTCTTTTATATGAAATATAATACCAAAAAGTTATTCATTCATATTAAAATACATCATGTAGTTACAATACGTCTCGATATACTTTAAAGTTTTAATCGAATCTTTATACGTGTAGGTAATGAAACGAACTGGGCTGATACTGATGGGGCAATGTTGGTACCGATATTAGTATTCGTTCTTATTACTTTCGATAGATGTAAAACACGTGTTGATATCAGTTTGGTCATATCACACTATTTTTTCTCTCTTTCAGTTGTTATAATAATAGTTAGTAACGTAATGAAATGAAGCAGATTTTTATATACGTTTGGATATACTTTTTTTTCAAGATCGTGTTATGAATAATAATGTACAAGTAATCGGATCACAAACGTGCATATAATCAAACCAAGAACGAATTGATTAAGTGCGCCGCAACGCGCGCGAGTTCTACCCTAGTAATATATTAAACCACATTATACTAGCTACAGTACAATTATTTCCTTTTTATTTTGTTGTTCATCAAGAGTTTTTTTTTCTGTCACTTTAGCTACATGAAATCAAAGTATTTTTATTTTATTTTTATAAATCAAATAGAAAATATAAATAATTCTTAATACTATACTTAAAATACTTTTTTCTGTATAATAAATATGTCAAACAATTTGTGTATTATATATTTTACTTTTAGAATAATTATAGTTTACCTGGTTCATTTTTCTAGATTTTTTTATTAATTGTAATAAATTTGGATATGTCATGATTTTACTAGAGTTTAATTTAGAATGTCACTTTTTTGTGATTGGTGAATATACCCTAACATGTGTTTTTATCTACATTTTCTTGGTTTTACTTTATATAATATATGGCGTAACGTACCACCGCAACGCGTGAGATATTTTAGTAGTTGATTTTAAATATTAAATGGTTGATCATAATTATTCGATTAGAATTAGTTATTGATGCTTTTATGTTACAATACTAGTTTAAGATCTCGTGTGTTACACAGGTTGTATAAAGAAAATACTTCTTATAAATCTATTGATTTGATAAATTACACATAAATGTAGATGCTACTATACTTATAGTTGGTTCCCATGTTACGATTATTAACATATTTTAACACCCCTTACTCTTTAACACGAAGTTGCTTCTCATTAACAAATAAATTTAAAAAATCACAGGTCAATATAATATATTTTAGTTTATATAATATGTAATATAGTTTGTTTTATAATAAACGAAATGATGCATTAAATATGGGAAAATATGGGAAATAATTAAATTACAATATAAAAGTTCTTTTTTTTTATATTATTTCTATTGTATGTGGGACTTGAAGTCTTGAATCTACGACCTTCAAATCTAAGTGTACCTAAAGGCTTTTGTCTTTGTCAATGGGTCACCAACCTCATCGGTAAGTAATAAACATATAAGCAATCTACAAATCTCTAATATTTCTTTTTACACCACATTTGTTGTCTTATTTGTAACTTTTTCATCTTGGTCTAATATCAATAACTTAACTTTGGGTCTTCTTTTTATTCTTGATAGTGTCACATATAATTGTCATGAGCAAAAACCGATTCTTTTAAGTACAATCCAACCTTTGATAGTGATTGTGTTTTACTCTTATTAATAATCATTTGCTAAACATCAAATTATTGTTTATTTATAAGATATGCAAACATTTTACATTTGAAGATGATGTTTAGTTATCATTCAAGATTTCATTAAAAAACAATAATAACATAACAATACACAAAAGATAAGAATTATTATATTAATTTATTTAAACAAAAAAGGCAATTTAAACTATATTGATTGCGTAAAATATATATTATATTTTAAAATGCCATTATATTTATTAGATGTATTTTTTAAGATTTGTGATTTGCAATCACATTCAAATATTATTTTACCAAATTACATATAACATTCTCCTTAGAGAATTTCCATCGTTCATACACATTATATGGGTTTACAAAAATTACCAATTTCTAATTCGTTCATTAGAAAAGTTAGTATTCCAACCATTCGAAATACACATTATTTTTTGTATATAATTCGAATTATCTAAAGACGAACACGAACTATTCTAAAACTTGAATCAAAACGTTCGGTTTTGTAACATGGTATTCGGATTAAAGATTGTACTCCAATCATAAAAATTAATCCAACTCATTGAACTAAGTATATATTTCCCAAAATATTTACAAGATTTTAACAAAATCTTAATGAATATTTAAACTTTTGTGAACCTAAATCCTTGTAGAGAAGGGATTTCAGATTCATTCTTCACGAAAGTCTGTTTTAAGATTGTAGGAACTAGGTTCACTTTTTATTAAAATATAATACAAAATATATAATAACGAGACTCTCGTTATTCGTAGGAAATATGATAGTACAATCCGGTTACAAAACTATACGATAAATAAATAAAATACAAATGAGTAAACTGCCAAAATGGTCCCTGAGGTTTGGTCACTTTTGCCACTTTAGTCCAAAACTCAAACCTTTTGAATTTGGGTCCCTGTGGTTTCAATTTTGTTGTCATTTTCATCCAAAATCAAAATTTGGTCAGATTTTTCAGTTAACATCAAGTTTTTTTTTGTCTTTTTCCTCTCTTTTAATGAAGGGCAAAATGGTCAAATTTTTTTAATTTGTTATAATAAAACGTTAAAAGACCACTTTGCCCTTCATTAAAAGGGAGAGAAAAAAAAAAGACAAAAAAGCTAGATGTTAACTGAAAAATCTTGCCAAATTTTGATTTTGGATGAAAAGGGCAACAAAATTGAAACCATAGGGACCCATATTCAAAAGGTTTGAGTTTTGAACTAAAGTGGCTAAAATGACCAAACCTCAGGACCATTTTGACAGTTTACTCAATATAAATACATTGTACCAATCTTTATTCAAATCGATGTCTTTGGGAAACTTCAACCACACCTTCTTATTCGAAACTCCACTAGGAGACAAGTAAAAATTCGTTGACGATTTTGGTTGAGGATCGTGTTTGAGACGGGGCCCTTAAAACAGATTCCACGCCTCCTCTCAGATGGTTTGTTTCCAGGATACAACAACCAAAGCAGTAGTTGTACTGCCGGAGATGGCTCTCACGCCCGATATTACACCGGGTATAATTTGGTGTTCATAAAATTAATTTGGAAAAATGAAGTTGTGACATAATTTAAAGAATTCTCTTCTCTAAATTTATTTGGAACCGTAAGACTTCTATATGTGTGAGTATTTTTCTGTATATCCAAAACTAGGTTAATGCCCGCGTAATACGCGGGTTCAACCAAAACCATATTATTTTCCAAACACGAACGTGATAATTAGCAGGTTACACGAAGCCACTTGTTAAGACACGAAAAAATTACCAATGTATCATACAACCTATTAAGACACAAATGCGACCTATTACTACATATCTAATATTTAGCCATTAACAGGTCTTAACATGTATTGTATAATGGTCTTAAGTCTTAACAGGTCGTATTGTTAAGACACGAACATAAAATAGGTAAACACGAACATGATACGGAATTAAACAGGTCTTATCATGTCGACCTGTTATAGACACGAAACCTATTAACTGTTGGAAAATTGTGGAAAAAGTATTTTTCACAAATATAGGAAAATGATTTTTTCCTATTTTGGATTAGAAATAAATATAATAAAAAGAGCGGGTTTTATATATTTATTTATGGGTTTGTGTTCTTCTCCCACTTAATTTTTTTTTCAGTTTCGACTTCAGATTGCGGAAGGGGAGACCGATGATTCTTCCGTATCTCTGGAACATAAAACACTTTGGTTAAGGTCAACTCCTTGCCAGAAGTCATCTTCAGGATGACTCTGCCTTCCCCTTTGATGCTTGGGGTAGCTTTATTTCCCATATAAAGTTTTTCTTCACCCGACGCTTCCTTGAATGTAGAGAAAAGAGCCTTGTCTCCACAAACATGGCGGGTTGCACCCGTGTCAACGAACCATCCTTTTGGGTTTTCACCCATCGCGTTGACTTCTTCAATCATAGCCGCTTCCTCGGTTATCATTGCAATCAGAGGCATACCATCCTCATCAACCATATGCGCACGCTCACGCTTAGGTTTCTTGCATTGGTTAGCACGGTGCCCCGTCTCGTTACAGTTGTAACAAGTACCTTGGAAAGGCACAAGCTTCTTTTTCACAGCCCCCTTTTTCAGTCCAAGGTTGTTAACCTTTGCTTTCCCTTTGTTGTTGTTTTTACCCTTGCCTTTCTTGCCTTTTGAGGACTCTCCCACTTCCACCATGTTTGCCTTAGCCGAAGCTTGCAAAATGGTGCCTTTTTGGGCTACCCTGTTGTCCTCTTCTATACGAAGACGGACGACAAGTTCCTCAATCGTCATTTCCTTTCGCTTGTGTTTAAGATAATTCTTAAAATCCAACCAAGCAGGAGGTAATTTTTCGATCATGGCTGCTACTTGAAATGTCTCGCTAAGTACCATTCCCTCAGCGTGGATGTCATGAAGTATAATCTGTAACTCTTGGACTTGGTTCATAACAGTCTTGTTATCAACCATTTTGAAGTCCACGAAACGGGCGACAACAAATTTCTTTGTTCTCGCATCCTCCGTTTTGTACTTTATCTCCAAAGACTCCCATAATTCTTTGGAAGTCTTGATACTATAGTACACATTATACAGTGCATCCGAGAGACCGTTGAGAACATAGCCTCGACAAATAAAGTCTGAGTGCTTCCAAGCCTCTACCGTGCTCAGAGCCTGAGCGTCGGTCTCCCCTTCCGCAGGTTGGGGAACGGTCTCATTCAAGAACCTCGCAAGGTTCATGGTGGTCAGATAGAAAAACATTTTCTGTTGCCACCTTTTGAAGTGGAGACCTGAGAACTTCTCGGGTCGTTCAACATGATTCGCCACTGTGGACGCTCCCACAGTGTTGGCAGGGGTACCACCAACAACATTGGTGTTGCTCGTGTTTACATTTTCAGTCGACATTCTGAAAAGTTTCAAGAAGACAAGTTAAAATCTGTTTTCAAAAATAATAAAGACGCTACTTTATTATTATGAGTTCAAAAATTCAGCCGTGTAGCTTCTAAGTCCAACTTTGAAGACTACAACAGGAGATCTTTAGAACTCAGCGACAGAAAAGAGTAGAAGCAGAGTTCTATTTTGACAAAGTCGCACATTTGAATCAAAACAGAGAAAAAACTTTTTAAAACACAACCTGCTGTGGAGAAAAAAAAATTATCACAGCAGAATTGTTTCAGATTTACACAAACGGTGTTTTATAAATTTTGTTTTAAGATTGTAGGAATCCGTTCGTGTAAAATAAATAAAAAACCTTTATTAACTTGAATTACAAGAACAAATCAGAAACTAAATAAAATACAGTACAATTACAACTGAAAAAATGGAACAACAAGAACGGAAACTCGAACAGAAAAACTGTTCTTGGCTGAGGATCGTGTTAGACACGGGTCCCTTAAAACAAATTTCGTGTCTCCCAGGAGAACACGTTTGTTTCCAGGATACAACAGCCGCAAGCAGTTGCACTGCCGGCCTTGACTCCAACCCGAATGTGTACCTCGTAGCTTGAAGATGATGAAGAAATTCAGAGAAGAGAATTGTAGTTACTGTGTAATTCGGTGTGTCTTTGCTGCAGTAGGCTCCTCCTATTTATACAGCAGGTCCAAACTGAAAAAAAAAAACGAAATTAATGGGAGAATTAAACTACATTAAACGTCTTTAATGCACTTTAATTCGTCATTAAATTCGCAATCAATAGCATTGACTTCGTCAGTTTCGAATGCCGAATGTAACAGCACTGACATTAACTGCAGCTGGAAGCTTCTGCGCGCGCGCGCGCAGGTCTGTAGCCTCATGCGCGCTGCGTCCATTTGACTCACTGCCATGCGCGCGTGCGCCCCACTGGCTCAATCCCATGCGTGTGCGCCACGTCACCCGTAAGCCTCCACGAGCACGCCACACAGTCGCGCCGTTTTGGCTCACTTTGAGTCTTCTAATGTTTGGCATGGTAGACTAGGACATGTAAATTTTAATTCATTACGACGTTTAATTAAATTAATCTTGATACCAACATTCCATATCGAGTCCAATCACAAATGCGAGACATGTGTTGAATCCAAACTTACGAGATCACCGTTTAAATCGGTTGAGCGAATAACCGAACCCCTTGATTTAATTCATACCGATGTGTGTGATTTAAAAGCGGTTCCCACGCGTGGAGGAAATAAGTACTTCATCACGTTTATTGATGATTGTACTAAATATTGCTACGTGTATTTACTTAAAAGTAAAGACGAAGCAATAGAGAAGTTTATCTTGTACAAAAACAAAGTTGAGAATCAACTTAAAAAGAAGATAAAAGCTTTGAGAAGCGATCGAGGAGGTGAATATGTTGCACCTTTTGCGGATTTATACGCAAAAAGTGGCATTGTACATGAGTGTACACCTCCTTATTCTCCACAATCCAATGGCGTTGCGGAACGAAAGAACCGCACATTGAAAGAAATGATGAACGCCATGTTGATAAGCTCGGGAGTGAACCGAGAAATGTGGGGGGATGCCATTCTCTCAGCAAACTATCTTTTGAACAAGATACCTTTGAAAAATAGGGACGAAACTCCATATGAGTTATGGAGAAAAAGGAAGCCTTCGTACAAATACTTGAAAGTGTGGGGGATCCTAGCTAAGGTGATTGTACCACCTCTTAAGGCTCTTAGGATATGACCCAAAACTGTTGATTGCATTTTCATTGGATATGCACATCAAAGTAGCGCACATTGTTTTCTTGTACATGAGTCCAAGAATCCCGATGTACATAAACACACTATCATAGAGGCAAATCCTAACGTCGTCTCATATTTTGAGAATGTGTTTCCTATGTTAGGACAAACACATGCGACTTCATCAAGAGCGGTTGATGAAGTAGGTCTAAGTTCATCTACATGGTTAGATGAAGCAGGACCAAGCTCATCTACGCGATTAGATGAAAGACATGAACGCCCCGAGGTCGAGGAGGGTGAGCTTAGACGAAGTAAACGACAAAGGGTTGAAAAATCCTTTGGTCCAGACTTCATGAGCTATATGGTTGAGGGTGAGCCCAATACCTACCGCGAAGCGGTTACCTCTGCGGAAGGACCTCAATGGCAAGAAGCAATTAAGAATGAAATTGATTCTATATTGTAAAATCATACTTGGGAGTTAGCAGATCTTCCACCTGGTTGTAAACCACTTGGATATTGTTGGATATTCAAAAGGAAGATGAAAGCCGATGGAAGTATTGATAAATACAAGGCAAGGTTAGTAATCAAAGGATTTAGACAAAAGGAGGGTCTAGATTACTTTGATACGTACTCTCCTGTTACGCGAATAACCTCTATAAGATTGGTTCTTGCAATTGCGGCTCTAAGAAATTTGGAAGTTCACCAAATGGATGTAAAGACCGCATTTCTAAATGGTGATTTAGAAGAAGAAATTTACATGGAACAACCTGAGGATTTTTCCGCCCCTGGAAACAAGGGTAAAGTATGTAAATTGGTCAAGTCTTTGTATGGCTTGAAGCAAGCTCCAAAACAATGGCACCAAAAGTTTGATCATGTCATGATTGACAATGGTTTCAAAATAAATGAATGCGACAAGTGTGTTTATTTTAAAGACACACCAAGAGGTTATGTGATTTTATGTCTTTATGTAGATGATATGCTTATCATTGGGAGTGATGATAACATGATCAACTCAACAAAAGACATGTTGAAAGCGAGGTTTGACATGAAAGACATGGGTCTCGCGGATGTGATTCTTGGAGTAAAAATCACTAGAACCCAAAATGGTCTTGTGTTGAGTCAATCTCACTATGTGGATAAGATCCTTGGAAAATTCAATTCGGACGACACGAGTATAGCTCGAACTCCAATTGATAATACCCAACGCCTAAGGAAGAATAGAGGCGAGAGTGTTTCTCAGTTAGAGTACTTAAGGATCATTGGTTGTCTCATGTATCTAATGACAAGTACTAGACCCGACTTAGCATATGCTGTTAGCAGGCTAAGTAGATACACCAGTAATCCGAGCGAGGATCATTGGAAAGCTATCACGAGGGTGCTTAGATACATAAGATACACAAGAGACTATGGATTGCATTATACCCGTGATCCAGCAGTGATCGAAGGATAGACTGACGCGAACTGGATATCGGATATAAAGGATCACAGATCAACAAGTGGTTACGTGTTTACACTTGCTGGCGCAGCTATAGCTTGGAAGTCTTCCAAGCAAACGGTTATAGCAAGATCCACGATGGAATCCGAATTCGTCGCTTTAGAGAAAAGAGCGGAAGAGGCGGAGTGGCTACGTCAATTTGTGGAAGATATTCCAAGATGGCCAAAGCCGTTGACGGCTATCTGCATACATTGTGACAGTCAGTCTGCTCTTGCTAGAGCACAAAGCATGATGTACAATGGCAGATCAAGGCACATTCGACGTAGACACAACACGGTACGACAACTTATCTCAACGGGTGTTATCTCAGTTGACTATGTGAGGTCAAAGGAGAACATTGCGGACCCGTTAACAAAAGGCTTAAGCACAGATAAGGTGTATAGGTTGTCAAGAGGAATGGGACTAAAGCCCATAGATGAAGGGATTATGAGGGAAACCTAACCTAGTTGACTGGAGATCCTAAGATCTAGGTTCAATAGGAAAACTTAATCATAAACCCAAAGGGAGTCACTGTGGGGGGTGCCCCAAAATCAATAAAGGGAGTTGTATACTTCCTAGTCCATTCCAATCAGTGACATGATGGAAAGGTTAAGCATGTTGAGGTTAAGGATTTTGAGGAAATCCAAATTAACCATGATGCTTTTAATGATTCAGAGGAATCACCTATGTTAGAGAGAAGTGGGGTCGCTTCGAATGGATTTGTAGGGAGGCGCAAATCCTAGAGCTCTCGCAGAACCAGGAACGTGTTCCATGACCAATAAACAGACACAACCATGAGGACTTGACTCGACTAGGAAGAGTATTGTGTGAATGTATATTGTCGCCTACATAAATGGGGGATTGTTCAAAGACACCGCGTCTACAAGACCCTAGGAGGCTAAGTATGCTTCACAAAAGTAGGTTCAAAGGTTACACCTACCTATCTTGCAATACTCAACTGTTGAACGTGTATCGTTGAAACTTGATAGATCGATTTCTATTCATGTGGGGGATTGTTGGAAAATTGTGGAAAAAGTATTTTTCACAAATATAGGAAAATGATTTTTTCCTATTTTGGACTAGAAATAAATATAATAAAATGAGCGGGTTTTATATATTTATTTGTGGGTTTGTGTTCTATGTCGGAAGAGCTTCGCAACGAACTAAACCACGTCCAAAACGGAGCTAAGATGAATGAGATATCGATGCTCAAAGTTTGGTGTTTGAAACTTGAATGCTGAAATAAGTGGGAAAGTGGCACCTTGTCCCACATCGGATGAGAGATGAAACTTAAAGGGGTATTTAAGTGGGAACTCTCCATCCTTATTATTTCATGGAAGCACTCACTAGTGTACTCGCGAAGGGTGCGGAGCACCCTAACTCGCACTCGCACACGCGCGCGTGGCGTGGGCGATGAGGCGCAATGTGGCGCTTTGATGGCGCACTTTGCACTTCGCATCGCCGCGAGCCGCTTGAGAGCCGCCTTTGTATTTTTGACCACATGTGTGTGGTGGAGCACAGGGGCTGCAAGGACTAAGTGGCTAGAGACGTGGCAAGCAGGCGTATTACCCAGGTGGGTCCGCGGGGAGTGGTGTATGACGTGGCAGTCATGCGCATCCGCGCGCGAGTACATGTGGCATGGTGGCGCGCTCTCGCGCATGGAGCATGGGCACTGAGGTATCGTGCGTGGGGAACCAAAGTGAGCCAAAACGGTGCGACTGTGTGGCGTGCTCGTGGAGGCTTACAGGTGACGTGGCGCATGCGCATAGGTGCGCATGGGATTGAGCCAGTGGGGCGCACGCGCGCATGGCAGTGAGTCAAATGGACGCAGCGCGCATGAGGGTGCAGACCTGCGCGCGCTCGCGCAGAAGCTTCCAGCTGCAGTTAATGTCAGTGCAGTTACATTCAGCATTCGAAACTGACGAAGTCAATGCTATTGACTGCGAATTTAATGACGAATTAAAGTGCAATAAAGACGTTTAATGCAGTTTAATTATCCCATTAATTTCGTTTTTTCAGTTTGGACTTGGACCTGCAGTATAAATAGGAGGAGCCTACTGCAGCAAAGACACACCGAATTACACAGTAACTACAATTCTCTTCTCTGAATTTCTTCATCATCTTCAAGCTACGAGGTACACATTCGGGTTGGAGTCAGGGCCGGCAGTGCAACTGCTTGCGGCTGTTGTATCCTGGAAACAAACGTGTTCTCCTGGGAGACACGAAATTTGTTTTAAGGGACCCGTGTCTAACACGATCCTCAGCCAAGAACAGTTTTTCTGTTCGAGTTTCCGTTCTTGTTTTTCCATTTTTCAGTTGTAATTGTACTATATTTTATTTAGTTTCTGATTTGTTCTTGTAATTCAAGTTAATAAAGGTTTTTTATTTATTTTACACGAACGGATTCCTACAATCTTAAAACAAAATTTATAAAACACCGTTCGTGAAAATCTGAAACAATTCTGATGTGATAAATTTTTTTTTCTCCACAGCAGGTTGTGTTTTAAAAAGTTTTTTCACTGTTTTGATTCAATGGTGCGAATTTGTCAAAACAGAACTCTGCTTCTACTCCTTTATGTCGCGGAGTTCTAAAGATCTCATGTTGTAGTCTTCAAAGTTGGACTTAGAAGCTACACGGCTGAATTTTTGAACTCCTAATAAAAATAAAGTAGCGTCTTTATTATTTTTGAAAACAAATTTTAACTTGTCTTCTTGAAACTTTTCAGAATGTCGACTGAAAATGTGAACACGAGCAACACCAATGTTGTTGTTGGTACCCCTGCCAACACTGTGGGCGCGTCCACAGTGGCGAATCATGCTGAATGACCCGAGAAGTTCTCGGGTCTCCACTTTAAAAGGTGGCAACAGAAAATGTTTTTCTATCTGACCACCATGAACCTTGCGAGGTTCTTGAATGAGACCGTTCCCCAACCTGCGGAAGGGGAGACCGACGCTCAGGCTCTGAGCGCGGTAGAGGCTTGGAAGCACTCGGACTTTATTTGTCGAGGCTATGTTCTCAACGGTCTCTCGGATGCACTGTATAATGTGTACTATAGTATCAAGACTTCCAAAGAATTATGGGAGTCTTTGGAGAAAAAGTACAAAACGGAGGATGCGGGAACAAAGAAATTTGTTGTCGCCCGTTTCTTGGACTTCAAAATGGTTGATAACAAGACTGTTATGAACCAAGTCCAAGAGTTACAGATTATACTTCATGACATCCACATTGAGGGAATGGTACTTAGCGAGACATTTCAAGTGGCAGCCATGATCGAAAAATTACCTCCTGCTTGGTTGGATTTTAAGAATTATCTTAAACACAAGCGAAAGGAAATGATGATTGAAGAACTTGTCGTCCGTCTTCGTATAGAAGAGGATAACAGGGTAGCCCAAAAAGGCACCATTTTGGAAGCTTCGGCTAAGGCAAACATGGTGGAAGTGGGAGAGTCCTCAAAAGGCAAGAAAGGCAAGGGTAAAAACAACAACAAAGGGAAAGCAAAGGTTAACAACCTTGGACTGAAAAAGGGGGCTGTGAAAAAGAAGTTTGCGCCTTTCCAAGTACTTGTTACAACTGTAACGAGACGGGGCACCGTGCTAACCAATGCAAGAAACCTAAGCGTGAGCGTGCGTATATGGTTGATGAGGATGGTATGCCTCTGATTGCAATGATAACTGAGAAAGCGGCTATGATTGAAGAAGTCAACGCGATGGGTGAAAACCCAAAAGGATGGTTCGTTGACACGGGTGCAACCCACCATGTTTGTGGAGACAAGGCTCTTTTCTCTACATTCAAGGAAGCGTCGGGTGAAGAAAAGCTTTATATGGGAAATAAAGCTACCGCAAGCATCAAAGGGGAAGGCACAGTCATCCTGAAGATGACTTCTGGCAAGGAGTTGACCTTGACCAAAGTGCTTTATGTTCCAGAGATACGGAAGAATCATCGGTCTCCCCGTCCGCAATCTGAAGTCGAAACTGAAAAAAAAAATTAAGTGGGAGAAGAACACAAACCCATAAATAAATATATAAATCCCGCTCATTTTATTATATTTATTTCTAGTCCAAAATAGGAAAAAAATCATTTTCCTATATTTGTGAAAAATACCTTTTCCACAATTTTCCAACAGTTAATAGGTTTCGTGTCTATAACAGGTCGACATGATAAGACCTGTTTAATTCCGTATCATGTTCGTGTTTACCTATTTTATGTTCGTGTCTTAACAATACGACCTGTTAAGACTTAAGACCATTATACAATACATGTTAAGACCTGTTAATGGCTAAATATTAGATATGTAATAATAGGTCGTGTTTGTGTCTTAATAGGTTGTATGATACATTGGTAATTTTTTCGTGTCTTAACAAGTGGCTTCGTGTAACCTTCTAGTTATCACGTTCGTGTTTGGAAAATAATATGGTTTTGGTTGAACCCGCGTATTTTGGTTGAACCCGCGTATTACGCGGGCATTAACCTAGTTTTGGATATACAGAAAAATACTCACACATATAGAAGTCTTACAGTTCCAAAGAAATTTAGAGAAGAGAATTCTTTAAATTATGTCACAACTTCGTTTTTCCAAATTAATTTTATGAACACCAAATTATACCCGGTGTAATCTCGGGCGTGAGAGCCATCTCCGGCAGTACAACTACTGCTTTGGTTGTTGTATCCTAGAAACAGGCCGTCTGAGAGGAGGCGTGGAATCTGTTTTAAGGGCCCCGTGTCAAACACGATCCTCAACCAAAATCGTCAACGAATTTTTGCTTGTCTCCTAGCGGAGTTTCGAATAAGAAGGTGTGGTTGAAGTTTCCCAAAGACATCGATTTGAATAAAGATTGGTACAATGTATTTATATTGAGTAAACTGTCAAAATGGTCCTGAGGTTTGGTCATTTTTGCCACTTTAGTTCAAAACTCAAACCTTTTGAATATGAGTCCCCATGGTTTCAATTTTGTTGCCATTTTCTTCCAAAATCAAAATTTGGTAAGATTTTTCAGTTAACATCTAGTTTTTTTGTCTTTTTTTAATCAGAACAAATATTTAATGCTATCAAATATAATAGAACAAACAGACAATGATTTTAGACACTTTGACTATGTGCACTTGATGTATCCAGATTATATGGCAAATGTTTAATGCTATCATTGTGAACTCCTTTGGTATCCAATTTTAAATTCGTATACTCATGAAAGTCGTTATGTATCAGCATAGATCCAGTGAATAAATACTACAGTGAAAAGTTGAAGTAATTTGATGTTGTTCATTGGTAGGCAAACAGTTCACAAAGACATAATATTTTCCTACAAATATTTCTATGATTTCAAGATACTTTATACTTAAGCTACACTTTAAAAACAATAAAAATATTGCACTTTTGTTGCACTTTATTTTTTAAGTATGACACTTTCTACTTAGGAATCACAATAAAATTTACCGATTAATGCTTTTAAAAACGAAACATTACACATATTTATTATCAGTGCGAGGTTCCACTTTCTTTGGGTTACAAAAGAATCCGGACTTCACATTTTCTATTCTAAAGCAGCTTTTTATGTGATAATTTAAATATAACTACTTTTTTTCACACAAAAGATCATCTACTTCAACATAAATGCCAAATGTGACAAAACTATTTATTAATAAATCACTTACCTGCAAGTAAATTTTCATTTTTACCCTGTGGGTTATATCTTTGGTTCTTAATCTCTTTGTACGCACAAGCCGGCCAGCATCGTCCCTACAAGACAATGAAACTTTTAGCGACAGTCTTGAATGAGAATTTAAGCTAAATGTATTTTTATATCAGCATAATGTACCTATATCCAATGACGATAAAAGGAACGCCAGCAAGAAACGACTGAATCTGTAATGCAATAAATAGATTTAGTTGTGCGAGTAGTAGTAAACCTTGATAGAAGCAAAAATATCAACAGTTCGATTTTTTCAAACCATTAACCAAATGTTTTAAATACCCTTCAATAATAATAAGTTTAAAAAGCCAAAATCAATATGATCAACTTTTATAATGATTATGCAAGTAATATTTAGCTTTAAAAAGTTTAATAAAATAGTTCACAATTGTCACCGAAGGAAGTGAACATCTCTGCATCAAAGTTTGATACCCATACCGATTCTCATTTACGACATATATGAACATTCTTTACAGTTACATAGTACATATTCTACCACCTAAGAGTAGTTAAAAAAAGTCAATAAGACGTACAATTACCATTACGCCTTACAACGATGATTGGAGGGTGGAGAAATTACAATTCTGCCCTTCGCCAACAGATGACCGTTGGATTGATTTAGAAGCTGTAATGGCGAACAGATAATTCCACCACTTCTCTACACGGAATTCGGTTACCTTCTTTTTGTAAATCTTGATTGTTGGTACGATTCCTAGAATCTCTGCACTTGCCTTTGCAACTGTTGGGCTCTCTTCTATATCAACCTTTACATGTATTAAAAAAATATAAAAATCGCATTTCTAACATGTGCAACATAAAATTGATTCATGTGTGTATGCTTCTTGATTATAAGAATCAAAACTTTAGATAAAGAAAACACTAAACATGAACACACCTTGAGAAAATTTATAGATGGAAGCTCTCGCCTCAATACCTTGAACATAACTTGAGAGATTCAGCTATATCATTATCGTTTGGAAGCTCTCAGTTCAATACCTTATATAATCTCTTACATGAATTTTATGTGATCTATGTTGTCATCATCTTTACACATGCATCATAACTGTCACACCCCAAATTTCCACGTATTACCGGTGGGCCCGGTAGGGGAGTATCGTGACGTGGTTGGTAACACAATAGTCAAACAACACAATATTTAAATGCACGGCGGAAGCAAAGTATAGATTCATTTCAACCAAACGATATTGTAATATTAAGTATCACAAGTAGTCGAATATAAATCCACAGGTAGATCAAAAATAAAAGGAAACAGTGTTCAACAGTCTATGACATCCAAGCTTGCGAGACTTATTGTGGATGCTAGGAGAAAAGCCAGCCTATTATGCGTAGTACCTGCACTTAACCTTTTTGAGAAAATACGTCAGTTTACACTGGTAAATACAATCAACCGACTCATTTTGAAAAGAGTTTAAGAAAATGCATTTAAGGCACAAGGCACAAATAATATTTTATAACTTGGGATAATTATTTGAATATAATGCTTGTAAAGGATTTACATGTTACTTATGCGTTCAGTAGCCCGGATCGAGCCGGGTTAAAGATCAATAGACACACCACATTATTTAAATGAGACACTGACAGGTGTACGCCTACACCTGTGTGCTAAGGTCGTGGCCATTTCGTAAAATGATGCCAGGGATATCCGGGACATGGTCATTAACCCCCCAAAGGCTTTAAGCAAACAAAACAAATTAAACAATACATCTCAATACTTTAACCATAAAACAATTAAAGATTCAATGCCCGACCAAGCGGTATTTTATATACCGTACCCCAAGCCCGTATAGGGAAAATAAGTTAAAAGTATTTACCTGAGCAAGTATAAATCAAAATCAGCGAGTGCAAGTATCTTTTACCGGTTCTCCTAATCTGGAACGAAGGTTTATAATAACCTATTAGAATCCTAACGGGTCTTTAGTTAAGCTTAGACCGGTTAGTTTTAAAGATACGGTTCGTACGCACGATTAAGCGAAGACCGGATAGAATGTGATTTAGACCCGACAAGTTTGAAGACTTGCTTAATATGGGTATATTATACACATTCTGGATTTTGAGACAAAACCGATAAGGTTTGACCCGTTTCGGCTAATTTATGTAAACTAGTTACATAAACCGAACCGAACGCGCACAAAGCGTAACGGGTAACCATAAGAGTCCTAAACAAGTTTCCTAAGTTAACATGCCTTAAATATGTTGTGATATCAGTAGGATACCTTCCATTATGCCCAAAACGAGTTTAATCTCATATTAAGCCCCGTAGGGGTAATTTGGTCATTTTAAAGGTTATAAAAGGAATTAATTAAGTTTCTGTGAACCGGGTCTGAATAGATCAGTAAAATAGTTTATTTTAACAGGTTATAACATTTGGTTATAAGTCTTATATGTCAAAATAGTTTTAAACCCAAACTATGCGTATAATACGCGTATAAAGCCGTTTTAAGCGACGTATGGGTTAAAATAGGATTCTGAGTTTTCTGATCAGTTAAACCGGTTCAAAACACTTCATTTATTATTTAAAATCAGTAGCAATTGGATTGGCATCAAAAGGATTTGTAAAACTCATTTTATGGCCGAAAAGGGTATATTCGGTATTAACCGAATTAAGGCACTAATCCTAGCTTATGATCAGTTTAAAAATAATTAAAAATCTTCAAAAATCTCAAAATATTATATTACATCAGTGGGTAAAAGTTTTGGTGTCAAAGATTGGGTTTAGATAGGTTTTAGGCTAATGACGTCGTTTAATTACTAAGAATCGTTATAATTACGTCATTAAGCATAACTCCTAATCTAGACCTCCGATTGATGTGAAATTTTTGGGACATGATTAATAATCAGTAACAAAGGTTATTGTCCTTTCACATTTTCAAAAATCTCGTGTTATGATCATAAGGGCATTACGGTCAATATTTAGGCGATTAACGGAAACGTCGGACAATTAAGGATTTAAGTGGTATAAACGCAGAGGGTTATACACACATGTAACTAGGTCCTAATGGAACTTTAAGGCATGTCTAAACCTATCAAAACCGGGTCAGAACTGAATTCAAAGCAAAAGTCAAACTTTTGCGTCTTTCGGTTCCGAATCGGTTCAAATCAGAAAGTTGTCGAATCAAACAAGTTTAGACAAGTCCGTACACTTATTACCAAGTTATATAAATGATAAAACAGGTTACACGCCTTCTATATCGTTGATTACGCGTTAAATCAAAGTTTAGCATTTCTGTTGACTTTTTCGGACAGCGTTTGACTCGACAAACGACCTAGTTAGGATTGGAATCAGTGAGTACCCTTTTAAGGGTTTATTACCCACTTAATTACCTACTTATAACAACTTTCTATTCGACAAAACACTGGACCGTTTGTGTGTTATCGTTAAGTTAAACCGTGGTTACGATGGTTTGACTTCTAGACTATAAACTAAACAAAACTTAATTTAGAAGGGTTAAACATACTTACACGTGTCTAATGGATGATTAGGAAGGCCTTGGTCTGCTGTGGAGTTCCAAAGATGAGCAGAAATGAATGTGTGGTTGCATGTTGCAACATGAGCCTTTTATAGTAACTTTGATTATCATAGATTGATGCCAAATGGGTCTACCAATGTTCAAGGATCAATACATGTGTCATCTACAGGCTAAATACCATTATAGGAAGCCCATAGAATCGAAAACCTGAGTTTAAAGTCGGTTACAAGCTGAAAACAGCCATCTGTGGGTTTTTCTGCAACTGGCAGTCGGACGCGGCCCGCCTACGGTATTGGCAATCCTTACGCGGGCCGCATGGACCTCCGGATCAGGTAAACATGTTTTCTTTTATTGCACTTTTGGCCCTTAGTCCCCCGAAAGGTCATTTTCACTTGGTTTCTTGCATTCTCATCCTTTAATATTGATATATGGGGGCTTTAATACTTATACCATCTTTTTCAAGTCCTCGGGTAACTTTGTGATCACCCGAAAAGCCCTAATTTTCAATGTTGACGATTCTAACCCTCACACACGAATTTTATCATAACTTTCTCATACGGTAACGAAACTTGGTGAAATTTTTATGGTGCATTCTAGTGAGCATAATTAATCGTTACAAGGCTTCGGGTTTGCTAAAAGGTCACTCAGAGGTATATCTTAACATGTTGACACATTTAACCCCTGTAGTTTGTAATCTCTCACTTTCTTTCACAATTCGCTTCGTATGATCCATGATCCATTCGTTTAAGGTTATAAACATCATGTAGGGTTATTGTAAAGTATATTTATTCATTGTTGACACTTTAAACCCTTATATTTACATAGTTTCATTGTTTGTCAACTTTAGTCCTTCAAGAACATTCTTTCACACGTTCACACCTATGACACGTGTCAACACATCATAGGACATAAATTTTCGAGGTGTTACATCCTCACCCCCTTAAAAGAAATCTTGACCTCGAGATTTACTTAAATAGATAAGGGTACTTTTCTTTCATCGTGGACTCAACCTCCCACGTATACTCGAGACCTCTACGGGCATCCCACTTGACCTTTACAATCGGTACATGCTTCCTTCGAAGCTTCTTAACCTGTCGATCCTCGATCGACAATGTTTTTTCCACAAATTTCAAGCTCTCATCTATATGCACATCCGAATGTGGTATCACCAGTGATTCATCAGCGAAACACTTTTTCAGATTGCAGATGTGAAATACATTGTGAATTCCACTGAGCTCTTCAGGTAAGTTTAGCTTATAGGCAACTGACCCGACACGTTCGATAACCTCGAAAGGTCCTATGTATCTCGGGCTTAGCTTGCCTTTCTTACCAAATCGCATCACTCCTTTCCTGGGTGATACTTTAAGCAAAACTTTATCACCTACCTCGAAGTTAAAAGCTTTACGCTTTGGATCAGCGTAACTCTTCTGCCTATCTCGGGCAGCTTTGAGACGGTCACGAATCTGGACAATCTTGTCCGTCGTTTCGAACACTATCTCCGTTCCCGATAACTGGAAATCTCCGACTTCCGCCCAACAAACGGGCGTTCTACACTTTCTACCATATAAGGCCTCGAAAGGCGCAGCCTTAATGCTGGTATGGTAGCTATTGTTGTAGGAGAACTCGATTAACGGTAGGTGGTTATCCCAACTGCCACCTAAATCGATCACACATGCACGAAGCATGTCTTCCAACGTTTGAATAGTACGCTCACTCTGACCGTCTGTCTGAGGATGGTAAGCCGTACTAAAATTCAAACGCGTGCCCAAAGATTGTTGGAAGCTTTTCCAAAAATGTGACGTGTATCTAGTATCTCTGTCAGAGATAATAGACACAGGTATGCCATGTAAGGCTACAATCTTATCAACGTATAACTGGGCTAACATGTCGGAGCTATAAGTTTCCTTGATGGGTAAGAAATGGGCTGACTTAGTCAGTCTATCAACGATCACCCATATAGTATCATTGCCTTTCCTTGTCTTAGGTAACTTGGTAATAAAATCCATAGTTACCATTTCCCATTTCCAGGTGGGAAGTTCAGGCTGTTGTAGCAAACCTGACGGCTTTTGATGTTCTGCCTTGACTTGCGCACACGTCAAGCATTTAGCTACATAGGCGGCTACAGACTTTTTCAAGCCTATCCACCAATAATTTGCCCTTAGATCCTGGTACATCTTATCAGCTCCAGGATGAACGAAATATTTAGAACTATGGGCTTCCTGGAGAATAATATCACGAAGTCCTCCATATACGGGAACCCATATTCTTCCATTCAATCTTAGAATTCCGTCCTTGCTAAGTGTTAACTGCTCCTCAGTTACCCCTAGCTTTTCGTTAGGATAGTTAGCTTCCAACACAGCTTCCTTCTGTGCAGCTAACAACCTTTCAATCAAATTGTTCTTTATTTCCATGCACTTGGCATTGATTCGGATGGGTTTCACCTTCTCCTTCCGACTCAAGGCATCGGCGACTACATTCGCCTTGCCGGGATGGTATCTTATTTCACAATCGTAATCATTCAGAGTCTCCATCCAACGGCGTTGCCTCATGTTCAAGTCCTTCTGATTGAACAGATGTTGAAGGCTCTTGTGATCAGAATAGATCGCACATTTGATTCCATATAAGTAGTGCCTCCACAGTTTTAGTGCGAATACAACGGCACCCAATTCCAAGTCATGGGTGGTGTAATTCTTTTCGTGCACCTTCAACTGGCGTGAAGCATAAGCAATGACTTTGCCTTTCTGCATAAGCACACAACCCATCCTGGTGTGTGATGCATCACAATAAACTACAAACTCTTCTATTCCATCAGGCAATGTCAGTACCGGAGCATTGCTCAACTTTTGTTTCAAAATATCAAAGGATTCCTGCTGCTTAGGACCCCAGTCAAACTTAATCTTCTTACGTGTCAGCGAAGTCAGGGGTGCAGCAATCCTTGGGAAGTTTTCAATGAATCGCCTATAGTATCCTGCCAAACCCAGGAAGCTACGAATTTCTGTAGGCGTCTTTGGCTCATGCCAATTCATGACAGCTTCAATTTTAGCAGGATCTACTTGGATACCATGCTCACTAACAACATGTCCAAGAAATTGGACTGCTCAAAGCCAGAATTCACACTTCGAGAACTTGGCATAGAGCTTTTCTTTATGAAGTAGTTCCAAAATGCAGTGAAGATGCTTCTCATGGTCAGCTTGGTTCTTCGAGTAGATGAGGATATCATCAATGAAAACGATGACGAATTTATCTAAGTGCGGCTTGCAAACGCGATTCATGAGATCCATGAACGCGGCTGGTGCATTAGTGAGCCCAAAAGGCATCACTAGGAACTCGTAATGACCATAACGAGTCCTAAATGCTGTCTTGTGTACGTCTTCATCTCTAACCTTCAGTTGGTGATAGCCTGGCCTCAAGTCAATCTTAGAGAAGAAACTTACCCCTTGAAGTTGATCGAACAGATCGTCGATTCTGGGCAAAGGATACCTATTCTTGATAGTGACCTTATTAAGCTCGCGGTAGTCGATGCACAAACGCATCGATCCATCCTTCTTCTTGACAAATAAAACTGGTGCTCCCCAAGGAGACGAACTAGGTTTGATGAAACCCTTGGCTAGCAAATCATCTAGCTGCGTTCTCAATTCCTTCATCTCTGTTGGTGCCAATCTATAAGGCGCCCTTGCTACCGGTGCTGATCCAGGAATAATGTCAATTCTGAATTCTACTTGTCTATCTGGTGGCAAACCAGGTAGTTCTTCAGGAAAAACACCAGGGTATTCAGAAACGACGGGGATATCCCCAATCTTGGGCTTCGGCTCATCAATAATCACTTGTGCCATGTAGATGACACAACCCTTCTTCAAACACTTAGAGTCTTTGAGTATAGACATTTTCTCGGGTAGCCCATACTGGGTATCTCCCTGGATAGTAAGTGATTCACCAGACGGAGTCTTGATCATCACTTGCTTCTTATTGCAAATAATCTGGGCCTGGTTATGAGATAACCAGTCCATACCCAAAACTATGTCGAAACCGGCTAGTTTCAAAGGAAGTAGGGACAAAGGAAAAGAGTGGTTCTTAATGGATATGAAACACCCATCTAATAAGGTTGAGGCGGTTTCTAAAGTACCATATGCTAGTTCCACCTCATACTTCACACTTAAAGTCTTAACAGGTAATTTCAACAATTCACAAAACTTATTATCTACGAACGACTTATCAGTGCCTGAATCAAATAAAACTCTCGCATAAACATCATTTACGAGATAGGTACCTGTTACCACATTGTCGTCCTTGACGGCTTCCTTAGCATCCATCCTGAAGACCCTAGCATTGGTCTTCTTAGCCTCTTCAGGCTTATTGGCATCCTTTATCTTTTTGCAATCCAAGGTCTTGTGTTCCTTGGACTTGCACAACCCACATGCAAAAGATTTTGATTGTGAATTCGAATTTGATTCATACCTGCACTTTCCGAAGTGCTGTCTTTTGCAGATTTTGCATCTGGGTTTTTCACCCGACTGCTGACCATCCTTCCTAAATCCTGACCCCTTCTTGTGGTCATTGTTTGCCTTTTGCTTCTTGTCTGAACGTCGTGAGTTATCATCCTCACGTTTCCTCTTTTCGGTATCAGCGTTCCTCTGCGATTTCTGCCTAACCGCATCCAAGGTAAGGGACAATGATATGTCCGCTACCGACCGAAAAGTAGCTGGTCTGGAGGCCTTCACACTTGCCTTGATCTCCGGGGCCAAACCCCCGATGAATCGAGCTATACGTTTGGGTTCTGGGGTTACCAAATATGGAACCAACCTTGACAAGGTGTTGAAACTGGTAAGGTAGGCCTGACAGTCTAAGTTTCTCATGACCAGCGACAAGAAGTCAGATTCAATTTTCTCAACCTCATGCTGAGGGCAGTAGTTTTCCTTGATCAGTGCCATGAACTGTTCCCAGGTCATATTGTACAACGGGACTTTCCCCGTAGCTTGGATCAAAGATCTCCACCAAGCTAATGCTTCCCCCTTAAAAGACTGTGACACGAATTTCACAATGTCCCTATTATCACAACCACTGATATCCACAACCGTATCCATCTCGTCCAACCAAGTCATGCAATCTACCGCTCCTTTTTTCCCAGTGAAATCCCTGGGTTTGCACGAAACGAAGTACTTATAGGAGCAACCCTTATTACGGGGTTCTTGATTCCGTATGACTCTTTGGGATGGAGCACTCCTCTGGTTTGATGAGTGGTGAGAATTACTGTTGTGGGCAGTGTGGGTCCTGGAGGGTGTTCTAGAGTGTGGTGCATATTGGGTCCTTGTATGGTTATCACCGGATTCCTGGAGCTGTCTATCGATAGCTCGATTAACGACATTATCTATCATTGCCTGTAATTCTGCACCCGTTACATTTACTCGGGCATTATCATGCTCTCTCCCTGGGTGACTGTTGACCTCATTTGAGTCTGCCATGTAGCTTGAACTGTTACATATTGACATCAATTTATTGGTGAGTTTATTATAGAATTGTCTTTTATGGCAATTTACTAACCGTGGTAAACGTAGACCATATATGGTTAATTTATTACTCACATTTATTTAGGATTTCAATCATAATTTATCCTAATTATAAAACAATAACAGTTTTATTAGCACATAAGGCCTTGTCACAGGGATAATTTAAATCATAAGCTATGATTTCAGAGAATCAAAGCATGAAGGTTTGAACAAAGTTCATTACCTTTATCAGACAGGGTCACAGACTATTACTGTCTTTTGTCTCATATGAAAATGAGAAGGGCCCGTAGGCATTCTATTACCAATGGATGGTAACAAGAACTAATCATATTTATTGATGATTTAACCCATGATTCAGAGATCATTTAGTTGGGTTTGGAATCTTTGAAAAGATCCATATATAATAATAACACGTGTGTTTTTAACGAATCATGTCTGCCAGGAGTGTTAACATGTTTTCAGATGTTAACAGGGAATTGAATCTTTTTAACGGGTTTTACCATCTTGGCCAGGTCTTAAAATGACATGCAGGCAAGGTTATACCTTTAAGATCCTAAATTAAAAATATAACATAGGCAGATAGATTTTAAAAGGAATGATTCTGATTTATTTATTTCATATCTAATTTAATTATGCATAACATAGCAAAGATGAAATTTATAAACTTACATTCCATTCAAACTTAAAAGTAGTACACTTTGCCCTAAACGGGACCTTTCACATAAACACTTGCTCACGCAGGAGCTATACAGATAACACATGTCCTCACAGGGATGGTTTACAAAAGTAAATGTCCACGCAGGGACTAATAGAGACAAGTCCTCGTAGGGACTAAGTACAAAGATAGATGTCCACGCAGGGACTACATACACACATAAATAAATGTCCACGTAGGGACTTGATTTAAACAAGGAAATACAATAATACATATTGGGATTTAACGATCCCGTTTCTTCTTTCCTTTCAGCAAACTTGCCAAACCACTCATGAATCCCTCATTCTTCTTACGCTCTCTCTGGAGGTCTCGCTCAACCCTGCCCAGTCTTTGACGGAGATCCTCCTGTTCTGGTGGAGAAAACCGTGGTGGCTGGTACTGTGGCGGCGGCTGAGCAGGTACTTGATACCCACGAGCTGGATATCCCATTCCCCAAGGGGTTCCATATGGTCCCTCAGGATTTTGGGCAAGGTAGTTTACTGCCACTTGGTATGGGTCGGCCTCGGCATAGTTATAGTTATGGTATGCTGGCGGTCCGTATAGGTTGTAAGCTGCTGGAGCAGTATATGCAGGGATAGGGTTACCAAAACCCGGTGATGGCGGTGCAATAGGTGCCGAATTCACCTCTGAAACTGGAACTGAAGGTCCACCCATTTGTGGGTCTTCATATATTGGCGGGTAGTGGCTGCCGCTAGAGTGTTGAGGGGTACTGAAATGAAACTCCCCTCCTCGTGCTGACATCCGTGCGCTAGTCCCCCTACGTCTTGGTGGTTCTGGAGGGTCTAGATGAACTGGCGGCGGTGGTGGCGGTGGCGTGACTGCCTCGAAACGTGGATCCCTAGAGGGATCTTGCTGCTGCTGTTGCGGCTGCTGGTGAGGCGATGAGTGGTAAGATGGTGTATAGTACCACTCACACCGTTCGAACCGTGCCTGATGACTATCCGGACCTTGGTATGGTGTTCCATGAAAAGACGAACCATCAGAGATCTCCACAGGATGGTTCGGGGTTCCGGTTGCAGGCTCGACGAGATCTGTGTCCTCGTCCATATCCATCGCTTGATCACCTGAAAAGTGATCCTCTGGTCCTAGTGGATTAAAACCCCCTTGTTCTGGTAGGTAGTCCGCCGGGTTAAACTGGCCCCGAAAGACAGGAGTAGGGTCGTCGAAGGAACGGTGCGATGAAGATCGTTGTAAAGGTATGTATGAAGGTGGCGGATTGTTGGGCTCATTCTCGGACTGAGGCCCATAGGAGTGATGATATGGAGGCGTTGAGCTACACGACGTAGATCATCTGGAAGGCTCCTCATAAATCCTCCAAGGTTCTCGTGGATCTGCACTCCTTGTAGAAGAAGGAGTTCGCCGGCCCGAAGGCCCGGCCTCGTGGTCGTTAGGGGCGCTCATTGGCTCCTTTCCTCGACTTCCTCGCCTGAATCTTGGCGGCATAGCTAAACCTGTTAATATAAACAATGTAATAACAAGGAAAAATAATGGACAAAATTAAATTTAAAATAAAACATTTTGGATTATTCCTAAGTTCTTTGTCTAGACTCGAAGATTTAGGAATGTGCAATTGTGTCATTGAGATTAAACACAAAAGGCTAGTGTTTAATTCACTCAATGTTGGCTCTGATACCAACCTGTCACACCCCAAATTTCCACGTATTACCGGTGGGCCCGGTAGGGGAGTATCGTGACGTGGTTGGTAACACAATAGTCAAACAACACAATATTTAAATGCACAGCGGAAGCAAAGTATAAATTTATTTCAACCAAACGATATTGTAATATTAAGTATCACAAGTAGTCGAATATAAATCCACAGGTAGATCAAAAATAAAAGGAAACAGTGTTCAACAGTCTATGACATCCAAGCTTGCGAGACTTATTGTGGATGCTAGGAGAAAAGCCAGCCTATTACGCGTAGTACCTGCACTTAACCTTTTTGAGAAAATACGTCAGTTTACACTGGTAAATACAATCAACCGACTCATTTTGAAAAGAGTTTAAGAAAATGCATTTAAGGCACAAGGCACAAATAATATTTTATAACTTGGGATAATTATTTGAATATAATGCTTGTAAAGGATTTACATGTTACTTATGCGTTCAGTAGCACGGATCGATCCGGGTTAAAGATCGATAGACACACCACGTTATTTAAATGAGACACTGACAGGTGTACGCCTACACCTGTGTGCTAAGGTCGTGACCATTTCGTAAAATGATGCCAGGGATATCCGGGACATGGTCATTAACCCCCCAAAGGCTTTAAGCAAACAAAACAAATTAAACGAGACATCTCAATACTTTAACCATAAAACAATTAAAGATTCAATGCCCGACCAAGCGGTATTTTATATACCGTACCCCAAGCCCGTATAGGGAAAATAAGTTAAAAGTATTTACCTGAGCAAGTATAAATCAAAATCAGCGAGTGCAAGTATCTTTTACTGGTTCTCCTAATCTGGAACGAAGGTTTATAATAACCTATTAGAATCCTAACGGGTCTTTAGTTAAGCTTAAGCTTAGACCGGTTAGTTTTAAAGATACGGTTCGTACGCACGATTAAGCGAAGACCGGATAGAATGTGATTTAGACCCGACAAGTTTGAAGACTTGCTTAATATGGATATATTATACACATTCTGGATTTTGAGACAAAACCGATAAGGTTTGACCCGTTTCGGCTAATTTATGTAAACTAGTTACATAAACCGAACGCGCACAAAGCGTAACGGGTAACCATAAGAGTCCCAAACAGGTTTCTTAAGTTAACATGCCTTAAATATGTTGTGATATCAGTAGGATACCTTCCATTATGCCCAAAACGAGTTTAATCTCATATTAAGCCCCGTAGGGGTAATTTGGTCATTTTAAAGGTTATAAAAGGAATTAATTAAGTTTCTGTGAACCGGGTCTGAATACATCAGTAAAATAGTTTATTTTAACAGGTTATAACATTTGGTTATAAGTCTTATATGTCAAAATAGTTTTAAACCCAAACTATGCGTATAATACGCGTATAAAGCCGTTTTAAGCGACGTACGGGTTAAAATAGGATTCTGAGTTTTCTGATCAGTTAAACCAGTTCAAAACAATTCATTTATTATTTAAAATCAGTAGCAATTGGATTGGCGTCAAAAGGATTTGTAAAACTCATTTTTATGGCCGAAAAGGGTATATTCGGTATTAACCGAATTAAGGCACTAATCCTAGCTTATGATCAGTTTAAAAATAATTAAAAATCTTCAAAAATCCCAAAATATTATATTACATCAGTGGGTAAAAGTTTTGGTGTCAAAGATTGGGTTTAGATAGGTTTTATGCTAATGACATCGTTTAATTACTAAGAATCGTTATAATTACGTCATTAAGCATAACTCCTAATCTAGACCTCCGATTGATGTGAAATTTTTGGGACATGATTAATAATCAGTAACAAAGGTTATTGTCCTTTCACATTTTCAAAAATCTCGTGTTATGATCATAAGGGCATTACGGTCAATATTTAGGCGATTAACGGAAACGTCGGACAATTAAGGATTTAAGTGGTATAAACGCAGAGGGTTATACACACATGTAACTAGGTCCTAATGGAACTTTAAGGCATGTCTAAACCTATCAAAACCGGGTCAGAACTGAAGTCAAAGCAAAAGTCAAACTTTTGCGTCTTTCGGTTCCGAATCTGTTCAAATCAGAAAGTTGTCGAATCAAACAAGTTTAGACAAGTCCGTACACTTATTACCAAGTTATATAAATGATAAAACAGGTTACACGCCTTCTATATCGTTAATTACGCGTTAAATCAAAGTTTAGCATTTCTGTTGACTTTTTCGGACAACGTTTGACTCGACAAACGACCTAGTTAGGATTGGAATCAGTGAGTACCCTTTTAAGGGTTTATTACCCACTTAACGATTTCAAAAGCACGAATAACGAAGCGGAGTATGAGGCTCTACTGGCAGGGTTGCGTTTAGCAATTAAACTCGACGTCAAACATTTGGAAGCACACGTCGATTCACTACTAGTTGCAGGGCAGATACGCGGTGACTATGCCGCAAGAGGGGATATCATGATCCTCTACCTCGAACAAGCCTTGCAACTGAAGTCAAAGTTTACCTCCTTCAATATTCGTCACATCAACAGGAGTGATAATAAACCTGCGGATGCACTATCAAAACTCGCATCCACCTGCTTCCAACTCTTGGCAAAAGAGGTACGCATCGAAATTCTGCAAAATCCCTCAGTACCCCTGCGCCAAGTCAATGTCATCCAGTACGGTACAACATCCTGGATGACACCGCTCATTGCATACTTACAATCAGGTGTTACTCCCGAAAACAAAGCAGAGGCACGCAAATTGCAATACAAAGCGTGTCATTACCAAATGGGAGACGGTATCTTATATCGTAAATCATACCTGGGGCCACTTCTACGATGCGTCAACCCCCAAGATGCCACATACCTTATCAAAGAAATTCACGAAGGGATATGTGGCATACACGCAGGACCACGCATGGTGGTGGCCAAAATCATGAACGCCGGATACTATTGGCCGGGCATGCACCTGGACGCAGTCAAAGTCTTGCGCAAGTGTTTCAATTGTCAGCGACATGCTCCCAAGACCTTGCGTCCCAAGAACAACCTGATCCCCGTCACCACCGCATGGCCATTCCAAAAATGGGCAATTGATGTGGTGGGACCATTTCCAGACGCACCAGGAGCAGTGAAATTTATCATAGTAGCTGTTGATTACTTTACAAAATGGGTAGAGGCAAAGCCACTTGCATCAACCACCGCTATGATAACAAGGAAATTCGTGTGGGAACACATCATCTGCCGTTTCGGTCTACCAATGTGCATTGTCACCGATAACGGTACCAACTTCGCCGCCGATGACTTTCAAAAATGGCTAAAAGAGCTAAACATTGAACACGTATTCTCCTCAGTGGCGCATCCGCAAGGGAACGGCCAAGTCGAGAGTATCAATAAAAGCTTAGTCGAAGGCATCAAAGCACGGTTGGGAACAGCCAGACGCGGCTGGGTTGATGAACTTCCAAGTATTTTATGGGCTCACAGGACAAGCCCAAAAACAAGCAACGGCGAGACCCCCTTCAGCCTGGTCTATGGCACCGAAGCGGTGATCCCCGCGGAAGTAGGCCTCCCCTCACCTAGAATGTTGGCCATCAACAAGATAGACAACAATGAGGAACGCAGGGTTGACTTGGACCTCATGGAAGAAATGCGCGAAAACGCTGCCATCAACGAGGCCAAGTACAAAACCAAACTGGAAAAGTACTACAATGCACGCGTTCGCATTTGTACTTTCAACCCGGGAGACTACGTCCTTCGTGACAACGAAGCATCCAACGCAAAACGCCCAGGGAAACTTGCCCCCAAGTGGGAAGGACCGTACCTCATCCAAGAGGTCCTGGGCAAAGGCGCGTATAAACTACAAACATTAGAAGGCGAAACTATCGCACGCACATGGAACGCATAGCAACTTCGACGCTGTTATATGTAAGCCATGTTTTCTGCATGTAATCTATTGGGCCGCAGGCCATTCGCAAATAAATAAATAGACGATTCAATGCAATATTGTTTATTTATTCCTATTACAAATGCGTGTTCCACTCTGAGGTATACACAAAAACATATTAGCAAAATCTTCATTCGTGATACCCACACAGAGTGGTAACCACACGCAACTATTGTAATAGGCCAGCAAGGGCAATACTGTTTGTCTAACCAGAGACAAATCTTCATACTTGCATATCACCTAGATATGCAAAAGGCAATACAGATTTAGTATTACTCACAGTAACACTAGACGCGTACAAATTCAAACATGCAAGTAGTAAAAACACTTGTAAAAATTGAAACAACAATTCTTTATATTCAAAAAATTTCCTACACCTGCGCGGTGCACAAGGAATTTACATAAAGTTTTGTAACAGTTGCATAAGAAAAAAATAAAAAGGCATGCAGGCCAATCTAATCTTCCTTTGTGCCACTGGGGCCTGCACCATCCTTACCCTCAACAAATGGTTTTTCTTCGTCGTCTTCATCAGCGTATAAGACTCGCAAGCGGTCCACATAATCCTCCGCTTCTAGACACTTTTCAAGTTCTTCAAGATCTGTGAGGGTTGTATCATTAAACTCCTCAACCGCAGCATCAAGAAGCGCTTCAGTGTCCACGCCATGAAACCCGGACCGCTCATCAGTAAGCCCTCCACGCGCTGCAACGTTCAAATGACTAATACAGCGGTTGTAGCCAGCTTTGAAACCAGCATCCCGGGCACGCTCCTTGATCTCGTTAACACCTGCTACGGTCTCGGGTGCGTCAAGAATGGCAGTAACAATCTGCGAAACATGAATACAATGGTTATCAAAGGCAAACCTACAACAAAAATAACAAGGCAACGGATACTTACATGCTCGATCCCGTGCATACGCATCCATTCATGATCAGCCTTGAGCAACTCAAGTGAAGAAGCATGGCTATCCCTAGCCTCTTCAGCCTCTCTTGCCCGCACTTCAGCTTCAGCAGCACGGGCAGAGATTTCCTCAATAGCGACCCCCCGGGTCCGCACTTCAGCCTTTTAAACAAGAAATCAAAAGTATACAAAAATAATCAACAAACTTGTGCGACGCAATTTCAAAGTTAGGATAAACTTATACCTGAAGGTCCAAGATAGTTTTGCTCAACTTGGTGCGGTCAACATTTGCCCCTTCAAGAGCCTTTGCAGCACGAGCCTCCGCTTCCTTGGCCTCTTCCAGAGCCTTGGCAAGACGAACCTCTGCTTCCTTGGCCTCTCGGGCAGCCGCAACGGCCTCAGCTTTCTCTTTAACCAACGCAGAAATTGCTGCCTTGGCATTTATAAGCTCCTGACGAACATGAAAGAGAGTTTCATTCTGTTTACCCCAAGATTCTTTCCAAGTCTTGCGCTCATCAGATAGCGTCTTGCGCTCATTAGAAAGGGTTTCTTTCCAACGGTTACGCTCAACAGAGAGCAGTTTTGCAAGGGTACGAACCTGTTTAAGCTCAGCAGTTGCAGCCCACTCTTCAGTCTGCTTATGCTTCTCAAACGCAGCTCTATCCCTCTCAAGCTGCTCTGCACCCTCACGTGCAGCCTTCACCAACTCCTCGGCCTCGGCCCGTAAACGCGCATTCTCCTCCTCCTTGCGCCCCAGCACCTTGTACTTTTCCATAATGGCATTTGCCATTATGGAGCTCCCCACAAGCATGGAGGAGAGTTGGTTCATCTGGACCTCAGTCGGTAAAGAACGGGCCCGGTTTACCTCAAAAGGAGTGCCCAAACCACTCAAAACCTCCCTACAAGCAGAGGGGTCAACGGTAATGTCATCCCCTTGCAATACAGTCCACGGGGGGCGGTGATAGGCCGTAGCCCGATCTTGAGTATAGGTGCGGTAATAATACTCCAATTCAGACTCTTCAGGCTGAATGGGAGTCTCTACAAAACCCACACCACCAGAAACGGAACCGGAAGCCTTCTCGGCAGCCGGAGACTTTGGCTTTCCAGTGTAACCAAACTTCAAGTCAAGATCACCAGTATCCTCTGGGGTGATAACATTATCACCCGAATCAACTGTGTCATAGATTTGAGCCGTGGGACCCTTCCCAGTGTCCACCTCCCGCACAGAGGCTTCAGGAGTAACAACCTTATGAACCCCCACACCCGCAGCAGTGTCATGCAGAGGAGGGGGAGGAGGAGCATCAAAGATGGAGAACCCTTCATCTTGCGGTTCTGAAATCAACACAGAAATACTTTAAAGTACAAGTATAAGCACAAAATACTTGTTAAAGGTAGAAAAGCCGTTGGAGTCTAAGAGTATTCACATAACATAAATGAATATCTAACAAGTGATTATGAAAACATTCCAATTAATCATTTAATTTTGTGTCTAATTTCTATATTATATGTATGGTAATACTATTGTAATATTGCTTAATCATGCAAAAAGGGTGAGTTTACGGTTCTTTAAGTTCCGATCACGTAATTGTATTTTGCGATCTAGAGCGCTGCAACGCGCGCATGGAAAAATACTAGTTTATTTAATATATGAGTTAACAAACTAAATAATCATACATTTATTAAGTGCAATTATCCATTTGGAATAGTTCTATGGTCTTAATAATTAGATATACTTTAACGGTAGTAGGAAGTCTCGTTCAATTCCTATGATATGCAAGTTTAGCCATTAATATATTTTTTAAGTGCAACTCATAGAACACATAATACCCTCATCTAAAAATTGACTAGTCGGCGATTAATCGCTAATCAACCAATAACTGAGTAATTTTTCGTTAATCAGTCAATTAATCGCTAGTCGGGCATAGTCGTAACCCTATATCTGCCATCAGTTTGTGGTTGCTGTCCTATTAAAGATGGAAAATGTAACCATGTTTTATATTTTATAGTTACGATACTTGTAATATGTTTCTTGTCTGTAATAACATATGTGAAGGGGTATGGTCCCAAATATCGCGTCAGCACGACCGCGAATGACCATTACCCTCATCAAAAACCTCCAACAGCAATAAACTCTCCAGTGTCCGCGTGGGCACACGCGAACACTGCGGTCCAATCTGTCCATTGATGAGAAGACTTACCTTAAGGACAGAAACTAATGTTACGCATAGCGATGCGGCCTCGCACCGCATCCTATGAACATTTTCCTCACGACAAGGGATCTGGACAACAGTAACAGTCACTAGCAGCGATGCGGCCTGGCACCGCATCCCGCGCAAATCATGGACGGAACAACCAATGCGGGAACATCATCAAATGACCGCAAGCAGCGATGCGGCCTGGCTCCGCATCCTGCCTTCAAAGCAAGTAGGCCTGACACCACAGTGCAAGTGGCACTGGGAACAGTCGCCTACTGGCCCACGTATGTACAACAGTCTGACACCACAGCAGGACGTGGCAACACCACAGCAGGACGTGGCATCACCACAGTATCCGACAGGTCTGACACACCTGCAAATAGCTGTGCGATGTCAGGCTAGCTACTCAACTACCCTCCTTCACTCCTCGGCTATAAATACTCACCCCAAACCAGGTTTGAGGTATCACTTCTCAACTCTCTCAATACTACTACTATCATACTTTGCTTCCCAAGCAAATTACTGATTCTCACGCCGGAGAGTGGTAACAAGGAGCACCCCCCACCCCATCCTCCTTGTTACGAGTCACGGTTTGTTTCCTTGTGCAGGAAACCCACCACCAGACGATCCAGCCAGCGATCCTCGGAAAGAAGGGATTAACCCTCTTGACGAGACCAGTGAGTTAACCCTATCCGGTTAACCATTGTTTCATCAATATGAGAACCCAAATGTAAATATTGAAAAAAGTAGTAATAATAGGATAAGCAATTGTATCCTTATTATTAGGGTGTAAGGAGTGGTTAAACACTTGAGAGTGGCAAACTAAAAAATCAACCAATGAGAGTGTGTCATGTCAAAGTGGTAAACTATGTTGAAAAGTGTTGGCAATGGTTAGACACTTGGTGAAGTGGTCAAAAGGGTTATACAAAAAACACATCTTTAAATCAACTAGTTAAATTTTGCCATCAGTTCAAATTTACAGTTCTGGGATCGTGTTTGTTTTTTTCTCTAAAATTACGATTTTGCCCCCGGTGAAAAATTACATCGAGTCAACCAATTAAAACAAAATACTACCGTATTTTTGCTTAAAAACTAAAACGATGGAACTACTATAATTTAAACTGAGGGCAAATTTGTATTTGTTTCAGGACAAATGAGCATGTGTCAGGCAGTCGTCTGGCATGAATAAAAATTACACGGAGTCAACCAATTAAAACTAAACACTACTATAGTTTATAAAAAAAAAATTAACCGATCTCATGACTGTAATTTTATACTGGGGCAAAATCGTAATTTGACAGGGAAAATAAACAAAAACGATGGTAAAACTGTAAATTTAAACCGAGAGCAGAATCGTAATTTAGCTGGGAGGAAAAAAAACAAAACCAATTGTATCCATCGTCCACCTTTTGAGGAAGTGGGTTGGGTTTCAGATATGTTTCGGGTTTGGGGTATGTTATGTGTTTGCGGAAAAAATGGTGGTGCGAAATAGTATCTAAAAAACCGGGAAGCGGTGGTGGCGTTGTCGGATGAGGGGATGTTGGAGTGGTAGGTGGCATCGGATAATACCCAATCTCACCTGTTCACGGGTCTCTTCGATATCGTTCTTCTTGCTCGTTGTTTGGTATAATACTTCAAAACGGATTGTTAGAGTCCCACGCGTTTTAATTGTTGGGAAACATTGTGTGGGTATGATAGAATGTATAAAATTTATGGTGAATAGATTGTAGAAATGATACTGTTTGAGTAAAAATGGTACAATATGTATAGTGTGAAAATTTAAAAATAAAAGTTAATGTTTTTATAATATTACCGTTGGCAAATGGTAAAGTGAATGGACACCAAAAAAGAGCCATTGGCGCTCGTTATCATGCTAGCGGACAATCGATGGCGCCTCCACCCTCTTTTGGCGGACGGAAAATGGGAGAGGGACGTCATCAAAGGTGATGTGGTCAGGGGCGGTATATCACGTAACCTGATCTTATAAATTAACTATTGATTGTATCCCCAACGGAGCGAAGTTCAAATAAATGAGATTGAAAATGTATTATTGTATTTCCGTAGGCTTGGGATTGCTGGGTCTGGCTGGTATGGGCTGGGCTCGAATGCCACTGGACGTCTTGATTTAAAACACTCCACCACTTAACAATCATTGTGGGCTGTGGCTTGTCCAATTTCAAAACACACTGAACGTTTGAATTTTGCCAAGAATCGTACATAAATCAAGTTGTGTTGCACTTTTTTATTTTTTTTATAAAATTAATTATTAAAACTTGCACATACAAATAAATGATACATGTCTATTACTAAAAAAGTCAAAACTAGTCAAACTATATCCAAAATAAAACTGTATTGTTCAGTGAAAATTATCACTTGTAGCTTCTGTAAAAGTATTATATATATATATATACAGGGGCGGACCTAGCATATAAGAAGGGGCAACCTCCGCTACGGCTTGGCGTTTCGGCGGTAGTGTAAATTTTGGAAAAATTTGACGTTTTTACGATTTCGTTACGGTTTTTTTATAAAACGTTACGGCTTGGCGGATTTTCTAGATCCGCCACTGTATATATATATATATATATATATATATATATATATGTAATATATCGTACATTACGGCTTAACGTACTTCACGTACAATAACGTGCGTCAGTGGCGGAACTAGCCAAAAAAGTTAGGGGTATCCTAATTTTTTTTTTAGGATCAGGGGTATGCTTTATATAACAGAAACGGAGTTGAGGGGTATTTTTACATTACGGAAATGGAGTTAAGGGGTATTTTTACACTACGGAGACGGGGTTGAGGGGTAGCCTGTGCTACCCCTATTAACCCTCTAAGTCCGCCACTAACGTGCGTGATTTGTTATATAACATGCGTTATTAATGTTTTCAATATGCGTGATTGTTGTGTTTCAACATGCGTGATTTTGATTTTTGAGTTATAACGTGCGTGATTTTAAAATGAAAGTGCGTAATTACTTGTCGTACGTTAAGCCGTAATGTACGTTAACCTTCCTCTCTCTCTCTCTCTCTCTATATATATATATATATATATATATATATATAGTGGAGGGTTCAAATGAGAAGAATTTTTTTGTAAGAAGAAAAAAGAAGAAATTTCAACCAATAAGAATGCTTGATTTTACTTCATTTAATATTTGCATTTAATTTTAATATAAGGGTATATTGGTAAACTTACATAAATCATTAATTTGTATTTTTCCTATTCAATAACTAACTAAATTAAATTTGTAACTCATTTTCAATATATATATATATATATACTTTTTCCAAATTAAAAAACAACTTAATTTAAAGTGTAGAATAAATTACTAGTTGTGTAGGATAAATTACGAGTTGTGTAGGATATATTTCGAGGTGTGTAGGATAAATTTCGACTGTGTAGGATAAAATTCTATAATGTGTCGGGTATATGTAGAAAAATTTTGATATGTGTGTAGATTTTGTAGATTATAGGTAGGATAATTAATAATTAGTTGACTAATTAATTAAAGAGAGAAAAAGTAATGATATGAGTTATAAATGAAATAGTATTTTACTAATATACCCTTTCTTTTTTTTCTTCTCACATTAAATTTCTTCTCAAATGAACCTTACCCTATATATATATATATATATAGGGTAGGGTTCATGAGTGAACAATGTTGTATTTGTGATCAAAATGAACTTATCTTAGCCGTTGATTTTGTAGATCTAGATTTTAATATTAGTGGCAAGATTGTAATTATCTTTTGTAACTTCTATTTATTTTAATACACATAAGGGTATAATTGTATTTTTGTCACTTCATTTAATTAATTGATTTTTTTCTCTCTCTCTTGATTTCTCTTTCCAATTAAAGAAACATTTAATTACATTCTTTATAGTTTTTTCTCTCACCAATTACCTAACTTGATAATTTATAATTTAAAAAAAATACAAACATTATCAAATATTGTTTCATCTAGAACATGATTTAAATATTTAATTACATTATTTATACATATATGTATTAGATCAATGTTTGATAAAAAGATGGATAGTGAAAACAAGATGTAATAATATATAGGTGTATAAGTCTGGTATATAACGATCTATATACACATATGTACTTGAATAACACACAGGTGTGTACATCTGGTATATACCGACCTTGAAGGGGTATGGTCCCAGATCTCGCGACAGCATGACCGCGAATGACCATTATATAAATTATATAAGGGGGTATAAGCAATAACCGCGAATGACCATTATATATATCTTTAAATTATATAAGGGGGTATAAGCAATAACCGCACATACCCACGCGCACACGTGGAATATGCGGAGAGGACATACACCAACCTGCACAGGTGCGTCAGATACTCAGAACCAGCATGGTTCTTTGGACTGCGAAAATCGCTTCCCAGGATGCGGTAAACCGCATTCCATGTAAGCTTCTTCAAGCTTCAAAACCCCCATTTCCGGTTCACAACCACGGAGGGAACGCAAACAGCTTCTCCTTAAGGAAAAGGACAAGTGTGCTGAGCAACCACACATCAGCAACCCTGTCTCCTGAACCTTCAAGAGCTACGTCCAGGCTACAAGACTTCTAGAGGCGAGTTCTTTGCTGCAAACCGCAACCACTCGTGAGTAGTTACTACAAACCGCAACTATGCGAACCGTAGCTACGGAAGAGCCACAACTAAAGCACCATGCGGAGGAGCAAAGCTACTTCAAGGAAAACTGCTTTTCAACTAAGCATTAAGGAAAGTGGCTACAAAACGAACGCGGAAGAGTTTCAACCAACTTCCCAAGTATCTAAGGTGATCTCCTCCGGTAAACACTACTTAAAGAAAAGTTACTTTCCACCAAAGCGTGAAGGAAAGTAGCTCCAGAACAGTGGTAACAAGTCTGCTTATGACTAGTTACCCACCTATGGACCGTATAGAATAAACAATGGTGGGCACAACCCTGCCTATGACCATGTTTATCTGCCCATAGTTCAGATTCACATTGTTCGACCAAACACGGCCAACAATGGCGCAACTACCCCACGTTCCTCAAACAAACATGGCCAACAAGGTGCGGCAACGAGGTATTAACCCTCTTGACGAGACCAGTGAGTTAACCCACCTGGTTAACCATTGTTTCATTAGACCTGTATACATATATGTACTTGAATAATACACTGTTGTATAAGTTTGGTTTATACCGACCTGTGGAAACACATATGTAATAATACACAAGTGTATAAGTCTTGTATAAACCAACCTGTATACACGTATGAAACGTAGATTTTGTGGGAAATGACTATTATATTAATAGACACATGTGTATATGTGTGAACTGTACAGATGTATTAACGACGTTAACGACAAATACGCAAGTGTATATAGAGAGATTTGTCCATGTGTGATTAGTGACATAGAGCTGTACGTTTGTTAAAGCTTTTATGTTAAATCTTTCGAATATGTAACGTAGACTATGTTGACAAACTTAGTATATGAATACACATGTATTAACCATAAATAGACAAGTGTATATATTGGGATTTGTTATTGTGTAGATTCTTAAATAGTGGTGTTTTGGTTATACTTTCCAAAAATTAAAGATATGGTAGCTGCAAATCATTAAATAAATATAATTAAAGATAAAGATCAAAAGTATAATTACAATCTTAACCTTTTCATCATCTAATCAAATGAACGGATGAGATTGGTTCACACAGTTCACAACCAAGGATGTTGTTCACTCATGATCCTCATCCTATATATATATATATATATATATATATAGGGAGGAGCTCATGCGAGAACCACCTTTATTGTGAGAACCGCGAGAACCAATGTGAACACAACTTAAATAGCTAAAAAAACCTAACCCCCACCCCCCCCCCCCCAAAAAACCTAAACCCCCCCACACCCCCCCCCCCCAAGCTAAATGCTAAAAAAAAACCTAAAAAAAACCTAACCCCCCCCCCCCCCCCCAAGCTAAAATGCTAAAAACTAAACCCCAAAAAAACCTAAAAAAATCTAAAAAATTTTTTTTGAATGTTTTAATATTTTTTATGTTAAAATCGCTACTTTTAGAAGCCAAAAAAAAAATTTTTAAAAAAAAATTTAAATTTTTTTTTTTTTTTTTGCTTCGAAAAGTAGCGCTTTTTTTATAAAAAAAATATTAAAAAATTCAAAAAAAAAAATTTTGTGTGATTTTTTGCTATTTTTATGCATTTTTTGTTGTGTTCACATTGGTTCTCGCAATAAGAGGTGGTTCTCGCATGATCTTCTCCCTATATATATATATATAACCAGTGTTGTAGAAGGCGCTAGGCGCTAGTCGGGCGGTGAGGTACCGCCTAGGGATTAATCGGGATTAATCAGGATTAATCGGATTGGGATTTTTATATGTATTTTTTCAAAATTATATATATATACCCAATAATATAAAAATAATACTTCAAAATTCACATAAATACTTCAAGTTTCAGATAGTATGGTTCGATTTTGACCGATTTTGACTGATTCTGACCAATTTTGACCGCCTAGGACCGCCTGGGACCGCCTGGGACCGATTTTGACCGATTTTAACCGATTAATATAGGCCGATTAATCCGATTTTTGACCGCCTAGGACCGCCTAGGACCGATTTTGACCGACTTTGACCGACTTCGATTAATTGGCCGACTAGCTCAAAATTAGTCAGTAAGTAGCCGCCTAGCGCCTAGGCGCCGATTAATCGGCCGCCTAGGCCGATTTTTGCAACACTGTATATAACGATTACTAGCAATAATATTATTACTTCAATGGCACACTAAACTCTCTCCACATCTCTTTAGCTCAATTTCCCTTAACATCCCAAATTTTCTCCAGTTCTTCATATTATATTCCAACACACACATAAAAAAAAAAAAAAAAAAAAACGTTTTCTTCGGCAACTTCTACTTCGCTGTGCATACTCTCATTCATCATCATCCGCTGTGCATATTATTATCCTCTGTAAGTTTTGAATTTCCTTTTATTTTAGTTTTACTTTCAGTATTACCATACCACCACCCTCTCTGATATATTGGTATCAGAGCAAAGACTTTCTTAAAATCTAATAGACTAAGACAAGTCCCTTTGATGGCGTGTTAAGCCAGTATTTTTGGGAAACTCTCTTAGGTGAAGATTGTGGGAAAGATAGTTGCTTTGATAACATCATAAAAGAAAGGGTTAAATTATGACTAGTTTTTATATTAGACATCTTTTAAATAAATTAAAAAGATATGATAGAATTATTTTTGCTTTAGATTCAGCAGATTATTTAGATTATATAAATTATTATCGATTATTATGGTTTATATATGAACGAGCTAAGTTAAAAGAACAAATATACAGATCAAATCGTTTAATAGATTAGTTTGTTTATTATTGTTTTTAAATAGTTGGAATATAAGAAAATATTTAAGAGAAATTTGGAATAAGAGATAAAAGCTAAAGAGAGTTGGAATTCATTAATCATTGGTACTTTTCAAATAATCAAACGTTTAGAGTTCTTAAATTTAGAATTTTCTGAAAAAGCTCATAGAAAACCTTTCACAACAGATAATTTTACTTTAGTTTGTAATATTAAAGACCTTTGTGAACATACTTTACATACAAATAACTCACAGTTAAATACTTTAGTAGATCTATTTATAAATCTGAGTATTAGTCTACAACAAGAAACAATAAACAAATAATAGAAAATTTAACAGTAGAAATTAAAAAATTATCACAAAACCTAGATTATATAAAAAATCAATCCAATATATTAGTAGGAAAAAGTATAAATAATATACCTCTAGAAGTTGAAAAAATCACAGAAGCTTAACAAAAACTTAAAATAGAGAAGAAACCTATTCCATATACACATTGGCAACCAAGAAAATGAATAATAATAATACTTATTTAGGAAGAAGTAGAACTATACAGGAAGCTAGAAATTCTACAAGTAGTATAAATGATAGTATAACATCAGACAGTTTTTTAAACAGAGTGATTAGAAGAGGATCATGATCTAATAGTAATAGACAAATAATACAATTAGAAGAAGAAATAGATTTAGACAGAAACTTGGAATTATATAACCAACATCAATTAGACATATTAAATCCAAGAATATTATATCAAACAGGAAGATTAAATATAAACACAACACTTATAAGAAGTAGTAGAGAAGAAAGTTTAAGGGTAGTAGATAATACAGTAACCTTAGATCTTTTGTCACCAGACACTATTGAAAAAATTAAAAAACAAAATAAACACTTTATACACACAGGATTAATAATAATAGGAATTAAAGCATTAGGAAGAAAAAATTTAGAAACAAAATTATTAGCTCTAATACTTGATAAAAGTTGGAAATCAGACATGAAAAAAGCCATAATTTCAGGAATGGAGGTAGATTTAAGTCAAAATATAGCAATATTTTATTGTACACCATATATTTTAAAAGATGTTAAAGATTTACAAAATATAAAAATAGCTTTACAAACAAAAGGTTATGAAGAATATGAAGGAAATAACTTAGTAGTAAGCATAGGAGTACTAGGAAAAGCTAGTAACAGTTCAGGAATGAAATACAAAGTAAACATAGAAGGAATAGTAAAAACAATTGCATCAAAGTCTATAAAAATGATAGAACCTATAAAAATAGATCCAGAACAATTAACAGGGTTAGAATGGGATTTAGAAGACTTACAGGAAAAAGAAGAAAATACAGTTTTAATACCAAAGAAAAGTTATATATATGAAGAAACTGGTGGAAAACAAAAGTTAAGGTATACTGATTTTAAAGAAAAACAAACAGAGAAAAATAATGATGAATAGAAAAAGAAGAAACACTTTCTACATATGATACAGATAATGAAGAAGATGAAATAGATATAAATTTCATAAAATTTGAACAAGAAGAAACAATGGATTATACACTATTAGATTACGAAGAAGAATCTATAGATTGTTTTAAAGTAGAAGAAACAAATAAAACTATAGAACAAATTATAGATCGAAAATTTACAGAAATAAATATACAACAAGAGGTAGATGATATGATTATGGAATGTATAACAGAATTAGGATTGGATTATGAAGAAAGTTATAAAAAATTACAAGAATATTATAATCTACCATTAGTAGAAGATATTATGAATGGAAAAGCTATGTTATCAGATTTTTATAAACAAGAACAAAGTTTTATGGATACACAAATGTTTCATCCTTTTAATCCTCTAAAAAGACCAAAAATAGAATGGGGAGAAGGATATAGTGGTACACACGAAAGTCATGGTAGAGAACCATGGACACAACCAACAGTTAATTATCAACAAGAGTCTAATCTATAGGAAAAGGAAGAAGATTGCCTATAGGACAAATATACAATGGAAATATGTTATTATTAGAACAACAAAAGCCACAGTTATGGATAGATGAAGTTTTAACATGGGAACAAAATGTAGTAAGATTATGGGAAACAAATAAAAAAGATAGTATGGATATGTTTTCATATTTAGAAACTACATTAGGACCAATAGCATTAGGAATATGGCAAAGTAAGAAAACACAAAATCCAGAAGAAATAAATAATCTTAAAGCATTAGGAGATAATCCTTATAATTTTACATCATAAATCAGAACCCTCATATTAGGAGTCGATCCAGCAAAAAATAATTCTTTAATACAAGATACATCTATTAGAAATTTAGAACAATTAAGTATAGCAAATATGAAATATATAAATGAATTCACATTAGATTTTACAAGATTATTATCACAAACAAGAAAAGCCATGGATGATAATTTATGTGATAAATACTTTATAAAATTACCAGGAGATTTAGGAAAATCTAACATGAAGCATGGAAAACAAACTATGGTACACAACAGAATTTAGGAATAGGACCAAGGATAACTTATACATTTGGTATATTAGAAGAAAAATGTAAAGAAGTAGCATTACAAGAACAATTAAAAAGAAATGCTTATGCATTTTGTAAAACAGCAATATATACACCACAAGCATATGGAGTTTATGATAAAAAGAAAAAGATACGGAAAAGTACAACATACAATAGAAATTATAGAAAACATTATAATACAGATAAATATGTCAAAAAACCACAATCACGAAAATGTAGATGTTACACTTGTGGAGAAACAACACATTTAGCTAATAATTGTCCAAACAAAAGAAAAAATACGGAAAGAGCTAATTTAGTAGAGCAATTACAAGATTATGAAATAGAATCTTTAAGAACAGATGATGAATCTGATAATGAATCAGTATATAGCATTTATAGTGAAGAAGAAAATCCAACGGCAAAAGTAACATATACATATATAAATATAGAAGAAAGTTGTGAACATGATTGGAAACAAAATAAAGGAAACAATCACATAAGATGTTGTCATTGTGGATACTATCCTAGTATAGAAAAAAGATCACAATGTAATAAATGTTTTAAAGAAATTTGTTTTAAATGTCTTAAAGAAATTTATGATAAAGATATAGCTACAACATCAAAAGTGAAAACAAATTCTAAAAATAATGAAGATGAAAGAATAGATAAATTAGAAGTAATAATAGAATTACATAGTTTAAAAATAAAAGACTTAGAACACAAAGTTGAAGACTTTGAAAGATTAATTAAAATAGAAGAAATAAGTAAAATGGCTCTACAAAAACCAGATGATCAAACTTACATACAAACACAAGGATCAACAAACATGATAAATATACAATGTCGTTTATGGTTAGATAATAATAAATATTTAGATTTAACAGCATTAGTTGATACAGGAGCTACAAAGAGCTTAATCTCATATAGTTTAGCACCTATAGAATATCATAAAAAACTATCATATGAACTAAGTACGAGAACAATAGAAGACAGGTTAATATCTATTACACATTGTTTAAAACCAGTAGGAATACAATTCTTAGATTTTGCAAACAATTATAGTATAAAATATGAAATGCCACAAATAAATATTAATCCACCAGAGATAAAATCAAAAGATTTTGTAATAGGATTAAATTTTATATTAGGACTAAATGGGGCAGTTACAATTACAAGGAATTTTATAACATTAAGTAAACAATTATATACAATACCAACTCTAAGATATATGAATACAACACAAATTGTTCAAAAAAGAGGGGATAAAGGGAATTTAGATTTTTTAAAAGTGCAAAACAGAAAACAGTTTATAGAAAATGAATCATTAAAACTTTTAATAGATTTTCTAAGTCATGAAATAGAGAAAGGACAAGACATTACAAAAAGTGTTAATCATCCTATGATATTACATTTAGAAAAATAGGATATATCGGAGAAGATATAACAAAATCAAATGTAAAATATATTTGTAAATTTAAATTAAAAATCCTGATATAGTAATCAGAACAGCTAATATAGAATACAGCCCATTAGACAAAGAAGAATTTAAAAACAAATCCCTGAAATGGTAAATCAAGGATTAATTAGAAAATCAGAAAGTCCTCACAGATCTACAACGTTTTTAGTAAGAAATCACAGTGAAATAAAAAGAGGCAAAGCTAGAATAGTTTATAATTATAAAAGATCAAATGACAATACAATAGATGATGGATATAATATTCCTAACAAAGACAGTTTATTAAATCTTATACAAAACAAAAACGTATATTCAAAATTTGATTTAAAATCAGGATATAATCAGTTAAAACTAGAAGAAAGTTTTAAACCTTGGACAGCTTTTACATGTTCTGAAGGGCAGTATGAATGGAATGTTCTTAGTTTTGGTTTGAAGAATGCACCTTCAATTTTTCAAAGATTTATGGACAGTATATTTTTAAAATTTGATTTTTGCTTAGTATACATTGATGACATTTTAGTTGCAAGTAATACAGTGCAAGACCATGAGAAACACTTACAACAGGTTTTTGGAGAAATAAAGAAAAATGGTATAGTAGTTTCAAAAAGAAAAATGGAACTTTTTAAAAGAAAATTTTCATTTTTAGGATTAGAAATTGGAAATGGAAAAATAGAATTACAACCACATATTTCTACAAAGATTTTAAATTTTCCAGAAAAATTTGAAAGCTTAAAACAAGTACAAGCCTTTTTGGGCCTAGTAAATTATGCTAGAAAATTTATACCAAACTTGTCAAAATTGGTTGGACCATTATATAGTAAAACCACTAAAAATGGTCAAAGGTATTTTAACCAAGAAGATATTAAACTAGTTAAAGAAATTAAAAAAACAGTTAAAAATATTAAACCATTAGAATTACCATTAGTCACAGATTATATAATTATTGAAACAGATGGATGCAAAGAAGGATAGAGAGCAGTCCTTCTATGTAAACCAAACAAATACAGTCTCAAGGAAGAAGAGAAAATTTGCGCTTATGCAAGTGGTAATTTTCAAAACAAAACAAACTGGACTACAATTGATTTTGAAATACAGGCATTAATTTATGCATTAGAAAAATTTAAGATTTTTCTTAATAAAGAATTTACAGTAAGAACTGACTGTGAAGCAATAGTTAAGTTTGTAAAAAATGACCAAAGTAAAAAAGTAAATAGAACCAGATGGGTTAATCTACAAAATACTATACAAGGAAATGGGTATTTTATAAATTTTGAACATTGATGTGTGTAAAATGCAACATATAAATTACATCAAATGAGGCATAAAACTAACCCTTTTTAAGTACTAATGTTGGAAAAAGAGTGTTTTTGTCTTCCTTTTGTATTTTCAGGATTAAATGAGCTCAAATTCACAAAAGAAGCAAAAAGACAGCTAAATCTAACATAAATACAAGAAAAGGAACATAAGTGGACTGCCCGACCCCTCAACGGCATCTTCCCAAGCAAAATAGAGAAGGCAGAAGACTGAACACGCCCCGTGCTCAGCCAGCACGGGGCCGTGCCCAAGAAGCAGCAGAAAAGACAAACCTATAGAAGCTTCTATTGCCCACCACGGGCCGTGTCCAGTGAACACGGGGGCGTGGCGAAAGTATAGCAGGCGCATTAATTGTAATTGCGAATTACAATTAATGAAGAGAGAGAGTGTCAGACAGGCACGGGGGCGTGTCCAGCGGACACGGGGCCGTGCCCAGCCTTCTGTTCAGCCTATAAATAGGAGTGCTTGGTTTCATTTCAACTCATCCCTTGGCACACCACCTCTCTCACACTTCACCCACCACCCACCACCACCATAACACCATCATCCACTACCATCATCCATTGTCCATCATAGAGTGTGTGAGTCGTCTCGGGATCCAAGATTGATCGTAAGAGTTCTTGACAATCAAGGCCATGTTTGCCTAAGTCTCTTACATCACTTGGTGAAGACAAAGTGTCTAGTATAATACTTTTTATTTATAATGTTTTGCACTTTTTATTTGGTTTTGTATTAATGACTTTGATAACTAGTTACTTATGTTGAAGGTGATCTTTCCTTATCGTTTGTCCGTGGTGTCTTGGCATTATTTTACTGTCTATATAAAATAAAAGATTTTCACCATTCATATCTCCACGGTCTATATGGAGGTATGTTGGCTACCTGGTCGGGGGTTAAGGGAACGGTTTGGTAAAGGTCTTGCCATTGTTCAGCGTTTAGAGGTCCTGCAATGGACCTGGGTCAAATTTAGTAGGACCTCCTTCAATGCTTCATGGTATTGGATGGCGGGGGTCCAAACTCTTTGATCCCCTCATAAGTTAACTACTATTAATACTATAACCCGGCTATTTAGGACTGTATCCCTGCTGACTCAGACTACTTAGCCGAGGGTAACGTCACCGCCAAAAGCGGGGCCTACCATAATTTGCATTAATAACTTAATTAATTATCTTCCAATAATCCACCCTTATAGGATTGTATCCTTGCTGACTCAAACTACTGGGGTGAGGGTAACGTCACCTTCAAAAGAGGGGCCTACTACAATAACTAAGATAATCTCTTAATTATGTGCAAAAGTGCGGAAATAATCAAAGGTTATACTAGATACGAGTCGGAACCAAGTGATTCATCTTGTCTATCTGTTTTTTTTCTTTTATTTTTATTTTCAGCATTTTAGTTAGTTTTTATTTTTCTTAGTTTAAAACCTTTTCTAACTTTTTATTTTGATTAGACGTTGAGGATAAACCGGTACTAAAAGCTCTTGTGTCCTTGGACGACCTCGGTATCTTATCAACGCTATACTACGCCCATGATGGGTGCACTTGCCCATATGTGTGTTTAGTGTTAGTAAAATATCGTGTTTTATAAATTTAAAACTTGGCTAAAAATAAGTGTTAAAGGGGCTTAAAATATACACCTAATATATATAACACTTCACACCCATCAAGTTTTTGGCGCCGTTGCCGGGGACACAAGGATTTTAAGAAAGTTAGGAATCAACGGCCTAATCATATTTTTATTTTTCTTTTTAATTTTTTAGGATTTTCTTAGTTTTTCAGCTTCTGCAGAGCTCAGCACGGGCCGTGCCCGCTGAACACGCCCCCGTGCTAAATCATTGGAACTGGCAATCCTGTTTTAAGTCAGACAGTAAGCTGAACACGGGGCCGTGCTCACTCAACACGCCCCCGTGCCCAAGATTCACTTACTGAAAACAGAACCGTTAGATCCCGGCGGTTGGTAATTTCTGACATAAACATGAGTGATAGTAATTGTTTTTACTTTCGGCACTCTTATGGTACGTGGTGTCAATTATGTGGAGGCGAACATAAAGAATTAGAATGTTACTTTCTAAATTATAGGCCCCACTACATAGACCCACCGATTCCTTATAACCTTAAGAGGGGCGAAAGTAAAAATAAGCACTATCTCTCCCTCGAATGCGCCCAACCAGATATTCTAGGGGAAATGCTCCTTGACAAGTTATTTCAACTAGAAAAGCTAATTCTAGATTGGTTAAAAGAGCTTAGGAAGGACTTTATTGATCCGCCCCAAGACGATGACCATGAAGAAATGTTGGAACCGCATTCCGACAACCTCGTTGCTCCCAAAAATACCTTCATACCTAGCAAAGATGTGGACGATAGTCGTCCCTGTGCTGATTGTGCCGTGAAGGACTCTCCATCGACTTCGTTTGATGCATTCATAGACCTGAGCGATTCGGCATTCACCTTCTTTAACGAGAGCCCGGGAAAGGGTTGGACTTGTCCACCTAGAATGAAAATAGGAATTACCCTCACCGACAACCTCTTGCGTTCTCGCCTTAGTTTAGGACAATTAAGGTATCTTAGGCACTTTGGGGTTGTTCCAACCAATCAGGAGCCACCCGATACTAGTGAGTTCCTTAAAAAAAACTAGACAACTTCATAAAACAGTCCCTCGACAAGGGGCCGTGTCCAGCCAACACGCCCCCGTGTTCACCAAAAGATTCCCTTCTGATCAGTACGTCAGAATACGGACAAACTGTGTCAGAACTCCACCTGCACACGGGGCCGTGTCCAGGATGTTGTCGTTTTCTATAAATGTAGCCAAGAATTCTGCACATTTGGACCAACTTGGGACAGAGATTTGAAGGAATCTTCTCTCAACTATCCTAGGTAAGTCTAAAAGAAGGTTCCAACAACCCATCTTGTCCTTTCCTCTTTTAGCCATTTCCTTCTTCTCCATCTTTCTCTAAGAACTACCATTAAAAGTTGGAATTCTTCCAACTTTGTGGTAGGGATTAATGAGTTTTGTTCAAGGAATCTTGGTAAAAAAAATATATGTTGTGTAACATTGTTTTAAGTTATTAATGTCTAAAAAGACCCCACGACTTCAGAAAATAACTTAAAATTTTAAGTTTCCTTGCTCCAAAATTCTGCAGAAAGATGAACACGGGGCCGTGCTCAATGAGCACGGGACCGTGTCCGGTCACTGTTTCATCAAATAAACTATTTTTCAGTTTATTTTTCGTAGAATGTCGAGTGAAAACAGCGAAACATCTTCCGTGCATTCATCAAACAGCCGAAGAGGAAGGAGGCCCTCCGTTGAAGCTACACTTGTGCACTATGTGATAGCATTAAGGGAGGCTCTCGACGAAATGACATCAGTAGAGGAGGTCCTAATCGACCGTATTAATGATCTTACGGTGGGACTCGAAAGCAGCTTCCAAGAAATTAACCTCTTGCACCAGAGGTTAAATATTCTTGTAGCACCCCCGATGGAACCAGTCCTCCCTCAACAGGATTGGAACCTGGCACTCGGAATTAACAACCCTACCGGGTGGGAAGACTTTCTGGCGGAACCTCCCGTGGAACACCAACAAGAGATCCCGGTGGAAATCGAAACTCCTCAAACTAATGCCAATGAGCCTTCTTTTCTCCTTCCAAGGGAGGTGGAAGAGTGGCTCGCCGACATGTGAGGAAAGCCGCACCCGGAAGAAGGAGTTCTAAAAGGCCTTGTCTAACCAAGATTAGTAGCTTCTTGGAAATTTTGCTAATTAAAATAAAGTAGAGGCTAGAACTCCATGGTTTAATATTTCTTTGTTTTCAAATCTAGTTTAATATAAATTTAGGACTATGTAAGGTCTCTCAATGAGTGCAATGAAATGATGGTTTTTAAAGTTTGGATGGTTCATAAGGAATAAAACACACTCATGGTGGTAAGGGATGAAAAGGGGAACGAGAAAAATGACCTCATGCACAAGAACAAGGCAACCCGGCATCAATCTCTCCATTACAGAAGGTTCAACACGGGCCGTGTCCAACCAACACGGCCCCGTGCTGAACCCCCTGCAGAAAAATGGCCAGTTCAGGTAACTGGACACGGGCCGTGTTCACCAGACACGCCCCCGTGTCCAGGCTTCTGTTTCTTTTCTTTAATTTTTGTTACTGGCACCTGAACACGGGGCCGTGTCCGGTCCCCACGGGGCCGTATCCAGACTGCCAGTAACATAAATCTTTGCTTTTAACACCATTTTACACATCTAATCAACCTAAAAATTTATTTTTGGGACACATTGAGGACAATGTGTAATTTAAGTGTGGGGGGATGCTAAAACCTTGAAATTTTGCAAGTCCTAATAACAAGCCTTACACAAAACTCTATTGGAACCGCAAAACACCCCAAATTTTTTCAAAAATTTTCATTTTTTTTTACTTGTCTAAAGTTTAAGTTTGGAATCATAAGATTAATAAGGTTATATTTTTACAAATTTACAACCGAGAGCGTCATGATAACAAGAACCAACATAAGAAAATTATGAAACGGCATGACAAGCTTAGTTAAAATTTGATTATATATACTTGATCACATAAAAACCCATTCCCACAAAAGTGAGTTTTGAGCCTTTATTGAGCATACAAATTTACATCTTTAGACTAAATGCTCATTTTTCGTTTCTTGTGTGAATAGCCGCTTGGTTCTTACGACTCTAGAACTTGCCATGACGATACATTCCCGGTCCTTATCAACTTAAACCCGAGTAAGTAAATGATAGAGGCATTAGGATTAACCCTTTTTTCTTCTACACCATTATTTTTCTTTTTTTTACCACCTACCCAAAATCCCCCTAGTTAGCCCCTTTGAGCCTAAACCTTTTCATTTCATAACCCAAACCAAACACCCTTTTACCCACCAAAACCTTTTTCATTTTTAACCCTTTGTTTTAGTAACAAGTTCGGTTTTTTTCGTATGATCGTTCAAAAAAAAATGTGTTGATGATGAAGCAAAAGAAAATAAACAAACAAGTTCATCAAAAATAACTTTGTTTGAATAATAGCTTCATCAAAATAAAAAGTACAAAAATAGAAAGTCCTACGAAAACCGACACTTGTTACGCTTTTTCACCCTTTTTCTACTAACCACTAACCCAACCACCTACCTTTAACCCAACCCTAACCCTTCACCCACAAAGTCCTCTTGATATTTACAAAGGTATAAAAGTTAAAAAGGAGGAGGATTGATTGCTTGGCAAGCCTATGGTAGGAATAAGTTCCATGCCGCTCTCGAGTGATTCACTAAAAATACACCTTCGGCCGAGTGTGAGTGATTTCTCCCGTGAGGTATGTGAACTTGTATATAAATGGAATTTTAAAAAAGGCATGTTATGCCCAAATAAGTAATTTCTCCTATGAAACGTTCTAAACAAATCATAACGAATAGGATTGTAAATAGATAAAAATAAAACCCAAAAAGATCTTGGATTCCCAACACTCTATGACAAGCCCAAAACCTTCTCTTCTACCCATTCCATTTGGGAGTGTAAGCCACATATTAAAGAGTTTTGCTTGAGGACAAGCAAAAGTTCAAGTGTGGGGATATTTGATGTGTGTAAAATGCAACATATAAATTACATCAAATGAGGCATAAAACTAACTCTTTTTAAGTACTAATGTTGGAAAAAGAGTGTTTTTGTCTTCCTTTTGTATTTTCAGGATTAAATGAGCTCAAATTCACAAAAGAAACAAAAAGACAGCTAAATCTAACATAAATACAAGAAAAGGAACATAAGTGGACTGCCCGACCCCTCAACGGCATCTTCCCAAGCAAAATAGAGAAGGCAGAAGACTGAACACGCCCCGTGCTCAGCCAGCACGGGGCCGTGCCCAAGAAGCAGCAGAAAAGACAAACCTATAGAAGCTTCTATTGCCCACCACGGGCCGTGTCCAGTGAACACGGGGGCGTGGCGAAAGTACAGCAGGCGCATTAATTGTAATTGCGAATTACAATTAATGAAGAGAGAGAGTGTCAGACAGGCACGGGGGCGTGTCCAGCGGACACGGGGCCGTGCCCAGCCTTCTGTTCAGCCTATAAATAGGAGTGCTTGGTTTCATTTCAACTCATCCCTTGGCACACCACCTCTCTCACACTTCACCCACCACCCACCACCACCATAACACCATCATCCACCACCATCATCCATTGTCCATCATAGAGTGTGTGAGTCGTCTCGGGATCCAAGATTGATCGTAAGAGTTCTTGACAATCAAGGCCATGTTTGCCTAAGTCTCTTAGATCACTTGGTGAAGACAAAGTGTCTAGTATAATACTTTTTATTTCTAATCTTTTGCACTTTTTATTTGGTTTTGTATTAATGACTTTGATAACTAGTTACTTATGTTGAAGGTGATCTTTCCTTATCGTTTGTCCGTGGTGTCTTGGCATTATTTTACTGTCTATATAAAATAAAAGATTTTCACCATTCATATCTCCACGGTCTATATGGAGGTATGTTGGCTACCTGGTCGGGGGTTAAGGGAACGGTTTGGTAAAGGTCTTGCCATTGTTCAGCGTTTAGAGGTCCTGCAATGGACCTGGGTCAAATTTAGTAGGACCTCCTTCAATGCTTCACGGTATTGGATGGCGGGGGTCCAAACTCTTTGATCCCCTCATAAGTTAACTACTATTAATACTATAACCCGGCTATTTAGGACTGTATCCCTGCTGACTCAGACTACTTAGCCGAGGGTAACGTCACCGCCAAAAGCGGGGCCTACCATAATTTGCATTAATAACTTAATTAATTATCTTCCAATAATCCACCCTTATAGGATTGTATCCTTGCTGACTCAAACTACTGGGGTGAGGGTAACGTCACCTTCAAAAGAGGGGCCTACTACAATAACTAAGATAATCTCTTAATTATGTGCAAAAGTGCGGAAATAATCAAAGGTTATACTAGATACGAGTCGGAACCAAGTGATTCATCTTGTCTATCTGTTTTTTTTCTTTTATTTTTATTTTCAGCATTTTAGTTAGTTTTTATTTTTCTTAGTTTAAAACCTTTTCTAACTTTTTATTTTGATTAGACGTTGAGGATAAACCGGTACTAAAAGCTCTTGTGTCCTTGGACGACCTCGGTATCTCACCAACGCTATACTACGCCCACGATGGGTGCACTTGCCCATATGTGTGTTTAGTGTTAGTAAAATATCGTGTTTTATAAATTTAAAACTTGGCTAAAAATAAGTGTTAAAGGGGCTTAAAATATACACCTAATATATATAACACTTCACACCCATCAACATATTAAAGGAAAAAATAATGGGATAGCTGATATGTTATCTCAAAATATAAACAAATGGTTTGTTTTAGATGGACAGGAAAAAAAGATAAGGAGAAATTAAAGCTTATACACCCAAAGCAGGGGAATTCTTCTTCAGATGAAGAACAAATCCAACAGTCATATCTACATTCAGCAGAAAAGATATACTGTTCTCCTCACACCTCATTACCACAGATAATGACAGGACAGTTTTATAAACAACAGCAATCAAAGGCAGCTGGCAAACGCCCTTTGTACACAAATTTCTCACCCAAACCAGTGATTGAGTTTGGAACATATGCTCTACAGATATGCAAAGAAGTTGACAAAAAGTTTCGTCCTATTATGGGAATGAAACTAACATATAAACAGCAATGTTTATTAGATAATTTATGGCATATTCAAACCATGCCACAAGCTTCATCATTCAAAGTACAGGTTTTAAATGCTTTAAGCATTTACTTTAAGGAACAAAGTTCAAAAACACCTGAAAGACAGTTTAAACAAAAACCAAATTTCACACATTATGTTATATTCAGGGGTACAAAAATTGGAATTTTTAACAAATGGGAAACAGTTGCACAACACATAACTTGTGTAGGGGGAGCACTTTGGAAAGGTTATACAAGTTTTGCTGAAGCTCTTCAAGCAGCAAGAAATAATTTTGGAGTAGAAAGTTTTTACATAGAACCTGAAGAGGTTAAGAGTTTTGCTGATTTGGCTAAAACAGATCCTGAGCATTATATAAAAGCTCAGCAAGAAATTATTTCTACATTAAAAACACAGCTCGAAGAAAAAACAAGAAATGCACAAGACATACAATTAAAAATTGAAAATAGCCTGTTAAAACAAAAAATGTGTTTGCTTGAATCAAAAAATGCACAGTTATTACAAAAGATCGAGAAAAAAGAAAACAAAAATAAAACAGATGTATACAGGACTGTTGAGTGTTTGAGGACAAGGATTCTTGATACACCTTGGCAGCAATGTCTAAAGCCAGTTACAGAAAGATTCCCAGAATTTGAGAATCTTGTTTCACAAAAAGTTTGTGCAGAGTTTCCTTTAATTCTGTACAATCTACAACAACAGCTGGTAGACATGGCATTCAAATTTGACAGTGAACAACAAGGGTTTACAGTGGTGGAAAGAACAAATGAAGAAGGAGACGGAACAGGTCTTCTATTGCTTCAAATACACCATCCTACAAAATTGACAGATGAGCAAATAATTCAATTTTATCATCATGGTATGATTGATTATTTGGAAATAAAGTTAAACAGAAGATCTTCTCAATCAACTTGGGGAAAAGATCGTATTAACAGCAGGAAATATAGCAGCACGAAGCATAAAACCAACCATTTTTTTTATATGTGATTGATTATAAACTATTCTAGCTTTGCCTCTTTTTATTTCACTATGATTTCTTATTAAAAACGCTGTAGATCTGTGAGGACTTTCTGATTTTCTAATTAATCCTTGATTTACCATTTCAGGGATTTGTTTTTTAAATTCTTCTTTGTCTAATGGGCTGTATTCTATATTAGGTGTTCTGATTACTATATCAGGATTTTTTAATTTAAATTTACAAATATAGTTTACATTTGATTTTGTTATATCTTCTCCAATATATCCTATTTTTTCTAAATGTAATATCATAGGATGATTAACACTTTTTGTAATGTCTTGTCCTTTCTCTATTTCATGACTTAGAAAATCTATTAAAAGTTTTAATGATTCATTTTCTATAAACTGTTTTCTGTTTTGCACTTTTAAAAAATCTAAATTCCCTTTATCCCCTCTTTTTTGAACAATTTGTGTTGTATTCATATATCTTAGAGTTGGTATTGTATATAATTGTTTACTTAATGTTATAAAATTCCTTGTAATTGTAACTGCCCCATTTAGTCCTAATATAAAATTTAATCCTATTACAAAATCTTTTGATTTTATCTCTGGTGAATTAATATTTATTTGTGGCATTTCATATTTTATACTATAATTGTTTGCAAAATCTAAGAATTGTATTCCTACTGGTTCTAAACAATGTGTAATAGATATTAACCTGTCTTCTATTGTTCTCGTACTTAGTTCATATAATAGTTTTTTATGATATTCAATAGGTGCTAAACTATATGAGATTAAGCTCTTTGTAGCTCCTGTATCAACTAATGCTGTTAAATCTAAATATTTATTATTATCTAACCATAAACGACATTGTATATATATATATATAGGGTAAGGTTCATGCGAGAACCACCTTTATTGCGAGAACCGCGAGAACCAATGTGAACACAACCTAAAATACCTAAAAAAACCTAACCCCCCCCCCCAAAAAAAAAAAACCTAAACCCCCCACCCCCCCCCCACCCAAAAACCTAAACCCCCCTCCCCCACCCCCCAAAAACCTAAACCCCCCCCCCCCAAGCTAAAATGCTAAAAACTAAACCCCCAAAAAACCTAAAAAAATAAAAAAAAATCTAAATTTTTTTTTTATATTTTTTATGTTAAAATCGCTACTTTTAGTAGCAAAAAAAAAAAAAAAAATTTTGGCTACTAAAAGTAGCGATTTTTGTATAAAAAATATTAAAAAAAAATTGTGTGTGTTTTTAGCTATTTTTAGGCATTTTTTGTTGTGTTCACATTGGTTCTCGCAATAAGGGGTGGTTCCTAACGGATCTTTGTCCTATATATATATATATTTATGCATTATGATTTGTAACATAATGCTTAGTGAGTTGTATCCACAAAAGACAAATTTGTATTTCATTTAAATACTATAAATAATTTAACACGGCGTAACGTGCGTATGTGGTTAAACGTTTTTACGTCATCTATTTTTTCCCGTTTGATAGGTTTATCGTAACGCTCGGGTCCTAGATCGACATAATAATTTTACGAGTTAACACAGCGCAACGTGCATGTGTGGTTAAACGTTTTTATGTCGTCTATTTTTTTTCCGTTTGACAGGTTCATCGTAACATTCGGGTCCTAGATCGACTTAGTTATTTTTTTATATGTTTTACATTTCGGTTTAATTTCTTCACATTAACATGATGCAACTTCAGCGTCGGTGATCGCAGGTAGTAGTGTGGCATTGATGTTAGACTCCACCGCAACGAGAGGGTGCTTAATACTAGTTTAATATATTAACTAACAATATATATGCAAAGTTATTACGATTATAAAATCCATGGAAAATTAATTAAAAGTAACAAATTGTTTTTTGTACTACGAAAATCCATGGAAATATATTAAAAGTAACAAATTGTTTTTTGTACTACGAAAATGTTTTCAACCCAGTTTTGATATCTATCCATTATGATTTGTAATATAATGCTTAGTGGGTTGTATTCATTAAAGACAAATTGGAACCATCACTAGTGCTCAAGTGTTGGCTACGGATATTTAAGTTCCACCTATGGTGAGCCCGGATAAGTTTTCTCCTCCAGGTCTCAATTTCGAGTCTGGATGATAGCGGTTTCTCATTGAGGGGTTTAAATTGAAGATCTATTGTGCGTGTGAGCTCTCCAGCGCGGACCCGGTTAAGACAACGTATGCTAGACCTCCCGACCTTCGCAAACTAAAGACAAATTGAAGATCTATTGTGCGAGTGAGCTCTCCAGCGAGTGGTTAAACGTTTTTACGTAGTCTATTTTTTTTTCTGTTTGACAGGTTTATCGTAAAGCTCGCGTCCTCGACCGACTTAGTTATTTTTTATATGTTTTACGTTTCGGTTTAATTTCTTCGCATTAACACGCTGCAACTTCAGTGTCAGTGGTCGCTGGTAGTAGTGTGTCATTGGTGTTCGCCCCTGCCGCAACGCGAGGGTGCTTAATACTAGTTTAATATAGACAAAATTGCAGAAATTAACCTTTATGTTATACCCAAACTGCACTTCATACCTTTCACTATGAAATCGGCAAAAACCAACCTTTATGTTCATGTTTTGATACAGGGGTCAACCTTTAACATTAACACCGTTAGATTTCTTTGTTAAATTACATCACATGCAATGCATGTGAGGGCATTTTAGTCTGATATTTGCCAGGTTTTCCCCAACTTTACAGCTCACAGTCTACCGCTACTTTATAAAAAAAAACCCAAATTACACCTTCAGCGATGACGACAAAAGAAAAGAGGTTCTCAACCCGATCGACCTGAAAATGCGTCCATCGTTGGTTTTCGCTTGCTAAGACCGTGGGGTATGGTGGGGCTTGGGTTGGGGCTTGGGTTGGGCATTTGTTGACACGTGGAATGGGAGCCCCCCCACCGCCTGGTTACGTGTCCGCGGGGTATGGCGGGGCGTGGGTTAGGCTTTGGTTGGGTGTACCGCGTGGCAGAAAATTTAAAAAAAAATACAAAAAATTTATAAAAAAACACACAACATTTATAAAAAAAAACCTACAACTTCATTAAAATTTTAAAAATTACATAATCCTAAAAATTACATAATTTCTAAAAATTACAAAATAACAAACCTAGAGCGTTAAATAAATTTCAAAAAGGTCGATCTTGTCGAACGCCTTTTCTTCGTTGCCTCGAAACTCTATGTTCGCCACCGCCACTCGGTCCTCGTGGCTTAACTCGCCACCGGGAACGGCTTCGTAGTAAGCCTTGAAACGATCGAGCTTGGGCCGTAGCTCGCGCCATTTATGTTGGCACGCGTTGAGGTTGTGGCGGTCGTTAGCGACGTTATGTCGGTAGGCTCCGAATGCTTCCAGCCAATATTTTGTTTGGCCCGGTGGCCGCCCCTTCATAGCGTCAACGACGCTTGTGACGAGAGCAATTTCTTCTTCATGGGTCCAGGATGCCATAGCGGGGTTGGGTTCGTGGGATGGGGGGACCAGTGGGTTAGCCGGTGGGGTTGGGTTCGTGGGATGGGGTGGACCAGTGGGTTAGAGGGTTCGAGAGAAGTGGGTAGCCGGTGGGGCTGGGTTCGTGGGATGGGGGGACCAGTGTTGTTTGGTATAGAGAATGATCTCTGAATAGGGTTTGAATTGTATTGAGAAAAAATTGTATTGAAGTTGTACACCAAAAAAGGATTACACATAGACGGTGTATATATAGGACACCATATTACACTCTAGTCCCTATACTATATTTTTCTTCTTTCCGACACTCCCCCTCAAGTTGAGTAGTGGGGTCACCAATACTTAACTTGCTCAAACAGCTACTAAAAGCGTTTCCGTTGACTGCTTTTGTGAGAATATCTGCGAGTTGTTCTTTTGTTGATATATATGGGAGCTCTATGATTCTTTCCTCCAGTTTTTCCTTGATGAAATGTCGATCCACCTCCACATGTTTGGTTCGATCATGCTGAACTGGGTTTTCTGAGATTTGTATTGCAGCTGTATTGTCGCACATAATTTTACTGGGTATCGCCCTTTGGGAGAAGCCAATGTCTTCTAGGAGCTTCCTGATCCAAAGAACTTCACTTAACCCTCTAGCTATGCCTCTGAACTCAGCTTCTGCACTCGACAGAGCGACCACCTTATGTTTCTTACTTCTCCAGGTGACAAGGTTTCCACCAACCAAGGAGAAGTACCCTGACGTTGACCTTCGGTTTCCCTTATCTCCTGCCCAGTCGGCGTCCGTGTAGAGCTCAACATTTAAATGTCCACTTGCTTTGAACAACACTCCATGGCATGCGGTACCCTTTAGATACCTTAGAATTCTCTGAGCAGCTTCCATGTGGGCAACTTGCGCTTGGTGCATAAACTGACTTACCACTCCAACAGCATAAGCTATATCAGGACGAGTATGGGAGAGACAAATTAACTTGCCCACGAGTCGTTGATATCTTTCTTTGTCTGCGAGATTTCCATCGAGTTCCATGTGAAGATTGTGGTTCACCACCGTTGGCGTATCTGCTGGTTTACAATCAATCAACCCAGTTTTTGCCAAGAGATCAAGAACATACTTCTTTTGGCAGATGAAAATCCCCCGTTTAGACCTGAGAACTTCTATTCCAAGGAAATACTTGAGATTCCCAAGGTCTTTCATTTCAAACTTTGAAAACAAATTTCTTTTCAGCTGTGCTATCTCTTCTACATCATCTCCGGTGATAATCATGTCGTCCACATATATGATCAAGCAAGTTACGAGGCCGTTCCTCCTTTTGAGGAACAAGGTATGATCAACGTTACTTTGGTGATACCCGTATTCTTTCATGGCCAAGGTGAACTTTCCAAACCATGCCCGAGGAGACTGTTTTAGCCCGTATAGAGATTTCTTCAGCCTGCAAACTTCCCCATCTTTAAAACCCCCTGAAAAACCTGGAGGTGCTTCCATGTAAACTTCTTCAGTTAGGTCTCCATGAAGAAATGCATTTGTAACATCAAATTGATGAAGGGGCCAATCCTTATTAGCTGCCACGGAAAAGAGAACTCTTATGGTATCCATTTTTGCAACCGGAGAAAATGTCTCAGAGTAATCGATCCCATACGTCTGAGTGTACCCTTTGGCTACAAGTCGGGCTTTGTATCTTCCAATAGAGCCATCTGGTTTATATTTAATCGTATACACCCACCGACATCCAACTGTTTTCTTTCCTTTAGGAAGAATGCACTTCTCCCATGTGTTGTTTTTCATAAGAGCACGCATCTCCACTTCCATTGCTTCTTCCCAGTTCTTCTTACCTTGAGCTTCCTTTACGGAATTAGGTATTTGTTCAGTGTATAGAGAAGTAACAAATGCTTTCGCACTGTTAGATAAGTTCCCGTTGACCATATTAGCTACAGGATATCTTGAATTTCTGGTCTCCCTTTCTGGGGAGTACCGTTTTGGAGGAACCCCTCTATTGGCTCTAGGTGGAAGAGAGTATCTTCCGGCAGTCTCTGCTGCAACTGATTCAACATGTTCAACAACTGGTTCAACCTGCTCAACAACTGGATCAACATGTTCTGTAGTTGTCGGTTCTATGTGTTCCCCTGTTGTCTCATAGTTATAAGACGTAGAACATTCAGGGTTCTCAGTATTTCTTACCTCAGGCATCACGTTGGATGGACTTTCTTCAGTGGTACTGTGCTCCGCGGATTGTGTGTCTGTGTTTGAAGGACTCGCAGTACTGTGATAGTTTTCTGTTGTGACTTCTTCAGATGAGGGAATTTGGGTTAACCAGCTCAGAGTGTCTATACTGTCATTCTCCCCCTGACCACTGAGTTGGGTGTTATAAAAGTATTTTGTTTCAAGAAAGTCAACATTCATTATGGTGAACATTTGACGAGTTGTTGGATTATAACATCGGTAACCTATTTGATCGATCCCATAGCCGACAAATACACATTTTTCAGCACATGGGCCAAGCTTGTTTCGATTGGTTTTGGGTATATGAACAAATGCGGTACACCCGAATATTCGAGGTTCAAGTGTAAGAGGATGAGGAATACTGGCAGACTTAGACAGAAAATCTAAGGGAGTCTTAAATTTAAGAGCTTTTGTGGGAAGCCGATTCAGCAGATACACGGAGGTTGCAACTGCCTCCGGCCAGAAAGATTTAGGGACCTGAGATTCGATCAAAAGGGCTCGAGTCATTTCAAGAATAATACGGTTTTTTCCGTTCGGAAACACCGTTTTGTTCGGGGGTATGAGCACAAGAGGTTTGATGAATTAATTCTTTGGTTTTAAAGAATTGTTTCATAGATGTATTGACAAATCCCCCCTCCCCCATTGTCGGATCGAAGGATTTGAATTTGAGTTTGAAATTGAGTTTGAATCATAGCATAAAACATGACAAATTTTTCGTACACTCCGGCTTTATTTTTTAAAAAATATACCCATGTCATGCGAGTGCAATAATCCACGAATAGTATAAAGTACCGAAGACCCTGCCCCCCAATCACAGGAGCAGGACCCCACACATCGGAATGGATAAGTGAGAAAGGTAAGGACACTTTCGTATTGCTAGGTTTGAACGGTTGTTGATGGCTTTTAGCGCGAAGACAGGTTTCACAATCTATTTTCCCACTTGAAGGGAAGAGTTTTGGAAACAAAAGGTGCGAATAACCATGGGATGGATGTCCCAAACGTCTATGTCATAGCCAGGCTTCCCGGTTATCAGTTCCATGAGCCAACATCACAGTACCCTGTTGAGCCACTTCATCCACATAGTACAATCCTTGGCGCTCAGTACCACGTCCAATAATCACACCCGTCCTGATATCCTGTAGAAGGCAGAAAGTAGGATGCATTAGTACTGTGCAATTTAGCTCTTTGGTAATATGGCTAATTGAGAGCAGTTTGTGCGATAACGATGGAACATAAAGACAATTTGATAATTTCATAGTTGGTGAAATTTCAATTGCTCCTCCTCCTTTCACTTGCATCATTCCATTGTTTGCAGTGTGGATTTGAGTTTTTTTAGGATAGGACATTGATCGTATGTCTGATGGTTCAAATGTCATGGTGTCAGTGGCACCAGAATCGAAAATCCAAGCACTGTTCCTACTATGATTGGTTTCCATATTTTTTTTTCTTTTTTTCTTTTTTTTTAGACGACAACCAAACCGAGCGTATTTAATAGGCAACCAAATACGCCGAAATCGCGTTCAAAAAATAAGTTCAGAATAACTCCGCTAAAGGGCGAAGCTATTTCAGCCGGCGAATTTATCGAAATTCACCGGTGACTTGAGCGGATACACTGGAACCGCCCAAACACGGTATCTTACCGACATATTTATCAAATGCACCGGCAACTTGAACTCGCGTTCAAGATTTTAAATTCGCCCACAAGTAACAACTCCGCTCTCGGTAGCGTAATTGATTAGAATTAAAAAGGAAATTGATTGGGATTGACATTAAAAGAAAATTGTTTCGGAAAAAAAACAAAAGGAGGAAATGAATGGAATGTCGGTTCTGTTGATTGGGATTAAAAAAGGAAAAAGAAACTTCCCTTATTGAAAGAAGGAAGATGATGATGATGTACTCGAGACTCAAGAAAATGAAGAAGAACAAAGCGGCAACTCTCTTTTGTTTTAATTGTGGCTGAGTTTATCAAGGACCGATGAACGATTTTCTCAAAGTTTGATTTTGGTTTTGGTTGTTTGAGATTGAACAGGCTAGAAAAATTTGTAGGTTGATTCTGATATGATTTTGATTTCCAGACGAAGATCGATTGTAGGTGATGAGCAATCGGTTTCAAGAATCAGAAACCTGCTCTGATACCATGTTGTTTGGTATAGAGAATGATCTCTGAATAGGGTTTGAATTGTATTGAGAAAAAATTGTTTTGAAGTTGTACACCAAAAAAGGATTACATAGAGATTGTGTATATATAGGACACCATATTACACTTTAGTCCCTATACTATATTTTTCTTCTTTCCGACAACCAGTGGGTTGGGGGTTACAATATATAGAGGTTGTTGGGAGACCCGGGTGGCGGTTTGAATTTAAAATTCGAAAAGTCCGCTTGACGTGGCGGGGTGAGCGAATGAGATTCAGCCAGCTAGCATGGCCTAAAACCTTTGGAATTGTGGTCTGAAAAGCCTTATCGATCACTGTACCCACTCATACGCCTGTAGAGCCTTTGACCAAAGATTAACTCTCTGGAGTAAAGATGCAGGCGACTAGATCTAGGTTCTCAGTGGTTGTTGGCAGTTATCGTACGTGGTGACAAGTGGGTGGTGATGGTGCATTGGTGTGGTGCAACAACCCTTCGTCGACCATGGATCTGGACTAAGGGTGAGAGGGGCACTCCCCTAAGAGGGGAGTCCCCTCTCTTACGCACCACCACTCAGCATATGCCACGTCAACTCCCCTCTTAAACTCCCCTAACACCCCAATTTGATGGCGCTACTCCCCTCTTAACTCCCCTTGTTTTTTTATTCAAAAAAAAAAAAAAAAAGAAGAAGAAAATGTTTTGATTGGTTGAAATAACAGATGGGCCCACCATCTCCTCCCTCTTCACGCGGTGACTTCTCCCCGATTCCCCTCCCCGCACCCCCTCCCCGCACCAACGGCGGCGGTGTTCCCGCTAGGTGACTTGGGTCACCGAAAGGGGTTACCGCTGGTGCCCCGGACACCCTAAGGATTTGGCATCTTTTGGCATCATTGAGTCCTTTTTCCTACTTGCATTCTCCATTTTTCGGTGATGTAGAGAAAGGAGAGTGAGATTGTAGAGAGAGAAAGGGTATTGTAATTGGTTGACGCTGGCGGAGTGACGGTGGTTCCTCCGATCTGTGGGTTGGATCATGCATTTTAGAGAGAGGGTTATATTGCCGGCAATTTGATGCGAAGAAAAAGGGAAATTGAAGTAAAATATTTAAGGCTGTGATGATCTGATTCAAAGAAATGAAAAGAAAAGAAAAGAATAAAGTTATATTTAATAACTCTTTTGCAAACGGTTGTGGTCGATGTTGTGAAATTTGTGGTAGGAGGTAGCTTGGTTACATCAAACATGATGAAGATGAGAGAAGGTGCTGGTGGTTATAGGTTGAAGATGAGAGAAGGTTTTGATTTGTAGTTTATTAAAAAAATAATATTTGTTTAACTAAGGATTTAAAAAGACTAAAATACTCTTTGCATATGAGATGACTTAACCAAGAAAGAATGTGAGGTGACTTAACTAAGAAATCTATTAGTGTTAGTGTTAAAGGTTGACTCATGAATCAAAACATGAACCTAAATATTGGTTTTTACCGATTTCATAGTGAAATGTACGAAGTACAGTTTACATATGACATAAAGATTGATTTCTATAAAAAAAAAAATTAATTTAATACCTTTCTCTTGGTTTTATTAGCCAAGAAACAATTTCACACACCATATGTTCAAAAGGAATCTTTCTAAAAAATATGTATTCAAAAGGAACAAGAAAAAAAGATATAAATAATGATAGCATGCCCTACGACTCTACAAGCCTAGAGAAATGAGGTTAAAAAAAGTCCAACCAACTTAGGCAGGTTTGACTAAGCAATCAGTAGTTTCTTGACCCAATATCCAACTCTGTAATGACAAAATGAGCAAACTTATTGTTCCTATTAGATAAAAGAAAAACTTATTAATAATGATCACGTATACGTATAGAAACAACAGTTGTTTTTTTTTTTTTTTTGAACGGAGAAACAACAGTGGATGGAATAAATAATGAAAATGATATTTTTCTAATTTGCTAAACTGAAATATAAAAAAGATGCTGAAATAAAAGACAGGAAAAGGACAAAAAAGAAAAAAAAAATTAAATAACTTACAAGAATGGTTGACAAGTGACGCCTATTAAACCTTTAACATATGATTATAATATTTAAGTTTGACCATATGCTATAGTATATAACGGTATATGATTTTAAAAAGTTGTATTAACTGTTGTTTTTAAAAAGTCTAAAAAGTTGTATTAGGGTGAAAGGAACGTCATTCGGTGACCCCTTCGGTGAGTGTGTTTGCTGATTAGGGGACGCCCCCTTACATATTTTCGGTGAGTGGTAAATGGTGAGCACGGTAACTAGTCACCGAATGAAAAGACATGTTGCATGTTACCGTTGCGATTTGGAAAGTAGCCGTTATATCATTTAAATAAATAAAAAATTACAACTTTTCTTTATAAACAACACCATTTTTCACGTCTCTTCTCAATCCAAACTTCTATCAACCAAATTCTTTGACATTCAAAAAATCTGACCCTATTTTCTAAAAAATGGCGGATGACATACCGCTATTCATTTAATTCGATATTAGTGAAGACGGTGATTCTTCCTCAAGCAATAGTACTTTAATTTTTTTTTCCAAAATCTTATTGAGGAAACTAGAAGGCACGGGTACTTCTAGAAAAAGAAAGTTGTCCGTCGAGATCGAGAAAGGTTACGAAACCCTTATGACAGATTATTTTGTCGAGGAGCCCAAATTCAACAAAGAATTTTTTCGTCATAGGTTTCGTATGTCGAAAAGGTTGTTTTTAAAAATTGTGAGTGACATGCAAGCGAATAACTCGTGGTTTCAAGAGGGCATGGATAGGAGAATGAAGAAGAGTTTTACACTATTGCAAAAAGTTACATCGACGATTAAACAACTTGCAACCGGTAACCCTCCGGACGACAACGACAGGTATTTAAATATGGCTGAAAGGACTTCCCGTGAGTGTCTAGAATATTTTTGCGGAACGGTATGTAATTTATACGCTTCCGAGTTCTTACGTAGACCAACAAGCCACAACGTTTCGCTTTTGTACCAAGCTCATGAGGAGAAACATCACCTTCCTAGGATGTTAGTAGTCTTGATTGTACACATTTTGTTTGGAGAATGTGTCCAAAAGAGTTCCAGGGCCAATATATGAGGGGGGGGGGGGGGGGTTATAGGTACCCGACAATTATGCTCGAAGCGGTGGCCTCTCAAGATTTGTGGATTTGGGATGCTTTTTGTGGTCCACCAGGTACACAAAACGACATCAACATGCTCCAACAATCTCCGTTATTTCTTACTCAACGAAATGGAACTGCACCAAAATACCCGTTTTACGTGAACAACCACTTGTACAAGCGTGGATACAATCTTACCGATGGAATCTACCCTACTTGGTTCGTGTTTGTGAAATCATTTATGTATCCTCACATTGTGAAAGCAAAGAAGTTTAAGAGGCAACAAGAAAAGACGTGGAACAGACTTTTGGTGTTTTAAAGTCAAAATGGGGTATACTTAATCGACCAGTGCGTGTTATGAGTGTAAAAAAGATTAGGTATGTCATATAAACATGCATTATTATGCATAACAGGATTCTAAAAGACGGCGGAAACACGATTGCACTGGTACATATTCGGGATCCTCCAGTCGAGCCCGTTTTCAATTATACTATTTATAACGAGCTCATTGATGAAGATACGCATAGAAGATTAAAATATGATCTCTTGGAGCATTTTGGAGAACAAGATTTACCCTACCTTTTGGCGGATTCTTACTACGAATAGTTGAATTAGTTTTAGTTTTAAAATGTCTTTTAATATTTTAATGTCATTTTATTTATTTTATTTTAACGTGTTGTCTAATTTTTATATTAATGCAGTTTTATTTATTTTAATTTAATGTAACGTCTTTTTTAATTAAATGTAATTTTATTTAGTTTAAAACATGCACTCAAGAAGAAACCTAATTAGTTAATAAGGGTAATATGGTCCATCAATAATTACCAACTAATTATTTAATAGGTTATTATATATTTTAATCTACATTATGTAAATGATTATAATGGCTACTAAATTAAATATTAAATCATAATATATTTAATCTTAGAGAGAGTTGATATAACATGTATTGATCGGCTAGGTGAATAGTTTACCACTCCACATATGTTTGAACACCTCTTCAATCCTTAAATGTAGTTATATGATACTCAATCGTAAAACTTTAACACAACCTTGCCTTTTTTTTTACATTCTTAAAAAATTATTAATTTAATATGATTGTTTTATAAAGTTTTAACTTAAATTTTTTTAACAAATATTCATATATTTACCTCTTATAACTTAAAAAATGACAAGACTATATTTGAGGGTGGCCCTGGCTTCGCCCGTAGGCGTTCCTCCCTACGAATACTAAGCCACAAAGGAACAACAAAATGTAGCTGCACAATGTAACAATGAATCATAGATAAAAAAACCTAAAGCAAAACATTTTAACTCATTCTATACGCAACCCCCCCCCCCCCCCCCCCCCTTTTCCTGATTATACCCACCCTTGTGAGAGGAAAACTGTCGGTCCCACGCAGGCCCCACCTGTAAGTATGTGAGATGAGGGGGGTGAAAAAAGTAAATAGGGGGTGTAGAAAGTAGTACCAGAAAGCTCTAAAAAACTAAAAAGGATAACTCTTAAGTCTTATTAGTGTAAAACAACTTCTAGAAGCTCCTCCTCAAACATAACATTTGCATTTTTCATCTTTATCTTATTCAATAGTAAATCACAAACGCGACAACTCTACGAAGGTTCATTTACATCTACTGTCACGCACCCACTTCCTTACTACTTAAACCCCCCTCTTGCTCACATTTTGATTCACATCTCTCACTTCTAAATCTAAAAACATTCAACACCCTAAACTCACTACTTATTCACAACATGTGTGGCGGTGCTATTCTCGCCAATCTCATCCCTCCTCGTACCCGCCGCCTCAACTCCTCCGAGGTCTGGCCCAACCCTAAACTCAACTCATTCGAATCCGAATTCAACCTTTTTTCCCAACAAACCAATTGTTCCAACAAGAGAGATCTTTTAGCTTCAGGTAACCTCTTTGTCCGTTTTTTGTTCATTTTATTTCAAACAAAATGTATGTTGTTTCTGACTGGGGCTTTTTGTCGAACAGGTGGTGTGCATGAAAATAACAAGAAACGACAGAGGAAGAATCTGTACCGTGGGATCAGGCAGCGTCCATGGGGGAAATGGGCTGCTGAGATTCGTGATCCGGGGAAAGGTGTTCGAGTCTGGTTAGGTACTTTCAACACGGCGGAAGAGGCTGCTAGAGCTTACGACAAAGCTGCTCGGAAAATCCGAGGAAGAAAGGCTAAGGTTAATTTCCCAAACGAGGTAGAATCGTACAATCAGATACACGGTGATCTGAACACTGGACTTCACACAGATTATTCTGTTGTTGGGTTTTCTGATTCGGGTTCGGAATTCGGGTTTGTTTCGGAGGAAAAAGTGACGGAGAAGAAAGCTGAGGCCGTAGAAGAAGATATTGAGGTGCAGAAGCTCTCGGAGGAACTCATGGCGTATGAGTCGTATATGAAGTTTTATGAGATTCCGTATCTGGACGGGGAGATGACGGTGGCTCCGGCGAATGCAGAGGGTGGCGTTGGTGGTGGTTCGATTGAGCTGTGGAGTTTCGATGATGTACTGTAACCGGGAAGTTCACCGTTTAAAGTGTTTCGGTGGATTTTAGCGTTTTAAATTGCTGTGTTTGATTTTAAAATAATAATGTTTGTGTTTAGTTTTTTTTAAATGTTAAATGTTCTTTGATTGTTTCGCCAGAAAAAGTATTTGGCTGTCTAATTATTTATACAAATTATTTATTGATTGTAAATAGATGTTAAAAGAAAATATTTGTTCAATACGGACTCGTTTTTTAGATTGCTAAGACTTGGAAGCACCTTCAACGGTGTATATTTGTTCAATACGGACTCGTTTTTTAGATTGCTAAGGCAAGGACTTTACAATTGTTGGAGGTGTGGTCCTTGAACGAAGTCTGCTTTCAAGTCGGAATTCAAGGACCTTAACTGGACCAAGCAATTGGATTCGTACACAAACAATATCATGTATAATATTTTTATATAAAAAAATGGAGTGTAGGGTGGAGATTTGTCGTTGGAGGAGATATATATTGAAGTTCTTGAGATTTGTTTGAAATCTAATGTAACGAGTTGAAGTAAAGATTTTTAAGGTTTGTTGTTGTAGGTTTGGGGTTCCCTTAGGTTTGACGCTATATTTTGTATGGGTGTGTGTGTATATATATATATATATATATGAATAACGGATTTTAATAATCCTAACTACTAGTGTTTGCTTGGTAACAGTCCCAATTTCAAAAATAACCAGTGGTGGTCTTATCTTTTCACATATTGTAAACCAATAAACTTTTACTAACATAACATTAATTTCTTTTTGTCTTCTTTTTCTTTTCTGTTAGTAAAGATCCATTGTTTTATAATATGTGAAAAGGTGGGACCATTATTGGTTATTTTTGAAGTTGGAACCGTTGCCGTCCAACGGCTAATAGTTGAGATTATTAAAATTCATTATTCCATATATACTATATTGACTAATTAATAATAATAATTAAATAGCAAAGAAAATATCAAAGTAAAACTTGTAAAAAGTTTAATATGATGTCGATTTTCTAATACAAGTCTTAAGGTTATGACTAAACACTGTTTTGTAATAAATAGTAGGATGGTGTTTACTTAAGAAAACATATAGTTAGTATTAACAATTAGTTGGCTGAATAAGATTTACTATTAGGAAAAAGACAATCACAAGATAGCTATCAACCATAGCAGTATCAAAAACGTTAGGTTTAGGAGGCTGCTAAGAAACTTAAAATATATAATATAAATTTTAGTTAGCGTAAGGGGGTCCTCACGGTTTCAAGGTTGTGGGTTTGTTGCAGCGCGGCAACGCCGCCGCCACCCCCCTACCCACGCACGGGTAGTTTGCCTAGTGGCAAACCTTTGTTAGAACGGGTTGAATGTTTGGAGAGTTTACGGTTGGTGTGATTGGTGGATTAAGTAAAAGGGTGAGGTCTATGGTTGTAAGGTATTTGTGAGTAGACGCTGTCAATGTTTAGTGGTTCTAGAGTATTTAGGTGTAGAGTTGATAGCACAAAATTAGATAGGGCTACAGTACTCTTGACTTCCCTTTCATTCTAAAAGATTATGATTTACACGCTTATTATGTTTTGATATTATATTATCATTATACTATATTAAAGAAATTTACTAGCTACGGTACATGTGATATCCAATATTTTGAATTTACTTATATAATTGCCATTGTATAATGTCGGTGTCCTAAGGGAAGATTCTAAAGTCAAAGAGGGATAGAAACGTCCAAATAATAGTTGTCATTGATCTTTTATTTTATGTATAGGTAGTGAGGTTCTTCGTGTTTTGCAGCCGGTGGTGCTATCGTATCAAACCAAATTGAAACCGACTGAATAATATATCGGTACGATACTGGAACTCGTTATAGCAATCGAAAGGTAAAACCCAAAAATAAAGTCATTATATGACTAAAAGGATATCGACACATATTTTACATAAATCAAAAACCATAAAAACAAATATCAGTAATGTCTTCCGAAATGAATATAAGTATTCATTTCGATGGTACCAATACGAATACTGATGTTATTCGACTGGAATTGACGTGGTACAAATATTCGCTATAGTTTACGATATTAAAAAACTCTATACTACCATCGAAGTTGTTCGCACAGTGTTAGTTCAATTCGTCATGGTAAAGAACAGGCGGTATAAGTTTGGTTTGTCAAGATACCGGTACGGTATTCATACTCGCTATAGTTTATATTATAAAAAGATACTATATTCATTTCGATGGTACTGATACAGGTACTGATGTTGTTCTATTGGAATTGACGTGGTACAAATATTCGCTATAGTTTACGATATTAAAAAACTCTATACTACCATCGAAGTTGTTCGCACAGTGTTAGTTCAATTCGTCATTGTAAAGAACAGACGGTATAAGTTCGGTTTGTCAAGGTATCGGTACTGTATTCATACTCGCTATAGTTTATATTATAAAAAGATACTATATACCGCTATCCAAGTTTCGTATGGTATCTGTTCAGTTGATCACGGTAAAGAACAAATAAAAATCAGTTGTTCGGTTGATCACGGTAAAGAACAAATAAAAATCAATTATATTGATTCGTTTGATTTTGAACAAAACTTTTAGCAGAGCGAAATCAAAAATAAACATGTCGCACATATTCAGAACTTTATAAAGTATTACACTATACTATTAGAATAATGAAAAAAGTAATGTCAAGTTATATGTAAAGAAACTAAATGTGAGTTAGGTTTGATAACATGTACATTTATGCTTCGATTACTTAAGCTTTACCACTCCCAACTCCGTTTCGGGAAAAAAAGTATCAATATAGAGAAAAATTTAGGCACGCCGCGACGCCATACTAAAAATTATATAAAATACTGTGTCTTAATAGTTTATAAAAGAAAAAAAACATGCAAAATCAATTAAAAATATATTTAATAAAATAATTAAATGTTAAAAATAAACAATTTTAAAACACTATTCATGGTGACTTTGTATTAATATATATAACTAGTTGTTTTCCCCCGCGCTTCGCGGCGTGTCACACCCCAACCGATAGCGGAAACATCGGGGCGCGGCACTGAGCGAAACATATTGTCAAGAGAAATTCCATAATGAATAAATTACCAAATAGTTAATATTACATCCCATACCGTAACCCATAAAGTAACTTAATTATTACAGACAGCGATGTTCTCAAAACATATCATGTTCCGACAACTCAGATTTCAAATCAAATAAAATATAAATTGTCTTTGTTTCTAGACTCTTTCCTAGCCTCGATTTCATCACACAGCAAACAAGGCATCCTAGCATCTTAAGCACCTGCCACATACGTTAAAGTAAAAGTCAATACACATAAGTGTAAAGGTGAGCATACAAGTTTGATAATAACATATAGAGTTCGAAATCGATTACGCATAACCAGCACGTACAACGTGTAATGTGAATCATGTAAGTTATCGACATGATCCTATCAATACCAATGACTGCGGGTTGACTGCCCAAGGCAGTTCGTAACACATATTCACCACTGTGAACCCTGTGATTAGTTGTCCTTAACAACCCCTGAGTGAACAGGTGCTGAGTCCAAACTATAGTACTATCGTTGTTAAGGCAAGTAGACAACAATCTATGTGTAAACATAACAAACAAGCATTCATCGAGTCACGTATAACATGCAGTAGCGGTTAGCGGTAAAGTATTGCGTAGCGTGTTTGATGTGATTTAGAATAAGTAACGTATGTGACACCCAAAAGTGCGTAAAGCAAAAAGGGTTCGAGTATACTTACAGTGATTGAGTTAATGGATTGAAGGGAGCGCTAGAGCGAAAATTAGCCTGAACAGTTAATGGTAGCATAAGCGAAAGTCGGCGCGTAAAACGGTGTAGGTGTGCCAAGGATCGGATGGCAATCCGATCGGATGGCCAGTCGATCGGGTGGCAATCCGTTCGGATGGTCATCCGATCGGATGGCCATTCGATTGGATTGTCACCTCGTTTGGTGAGGATGTGTTTGTGTATGATGGCTTGTACTTTGAAGTTTTCATTGTAGCATTTTAAAAATAGAGAAGTATCTCTACCTTTCAGGTCGGTCGATCGAACGGTCGTTCGATCGGACAGCAATCCGATTGGCGAGGCTTCTCAGTCTGAGAACAAGTTCACAGCAGGACGGTCACTCAATCAGATGGCTATCCGATCGGGTGGCAATCCGTTCGTACTGAACATGTTGAAAATTGTTTAAGTATCCAAGTCCCAAACGTCACACGATCGGATGGTCACTCGATCGGATGGCAATCCGATCGGGTGGTAATCCGTTTCAATGTTCAGATCCTTGAATAGTTTGAAAAATAGTTTAAGTATGGAACCAAGTGCAACCCGATCGGGTGGCAATCCGATCGGACGGCAATCCGTCCCGACGATCCGTTCGTCTTGACACTTGATTCGTTTGAAGTTTTGTAGCGTTTGAACGAGACATTTTGATAACATGCTTGAACAACAGAACCCTGTCTCGGCCAAAGTGACTCGACCGAACAGGAATCACCCTATTCCGACCGGTTCACGGTTCGAGTCGGTAGTTCATGTTCAAACCTGAAGTCAATATCTCTTGGATAGAATTCGGATCTGGAACTAATACATCACCAAGAATGGGTAGAAGATCAGAACGAGCTCCGATTCCATCGGGTTTGAGTGCATTGAGCGTAAAAGAGTTGAAAGAAAGTTGGAAAACCTTCTCTCAATCCTTTTATCCATGATTTCGTGTAGATCTAAGTGAAATCATTGATAAATGTTGTGGAAATCCTTCAGATCTGAGTTGTTCTTGGTGGAATGAAGCCAAACATTGAAGTTCATAAGAATTCCATGATGACATCACCCTAGAACACCTCAAATCCGGTGATTTCACGATTAAAAGTTAAGATTCAAAAGATAGAAAGGTGTAGGAGTGCGTGTAGATCAAGAAAGTTCAAGATTTAGGTTGAAAACTTACAAGAATCAGGAGAAATCGAGAGAAATGAAGGCTGGAGCGAGTTGGGTCGAGTGAGAGCTGTCACATCAAGTGATGTGACATATGAGGGGTATTTATAGGGTTTCCTAAAATGGAAAGTGGGGAAGGAGGTTGGTCGATCGGGTGGCAGTGCGATCGGGTGGCAACCCGATCGGATGGCAATCCGATCGGATGACAATCCGATCGGATGGCCACTCGGTCGGTTGGCCACTCGATCCACTTGTCCGGCGCGATGAGTTTTGCCATTTCGATTCGAGTGTTGAGCTTTGCGATGCGATGCGATTCGAGAGAGCGATGCGATAGTATTACCCATTAAATTACTTTTAATCCCAACTACTATATCCAACATACAATCACTATAATTACTGCGTCTAGCGTTTCGATTCGATTTGTGATGCGATAGATTTCGATTAACACCTCAACATAAACATAACATGCACAAGTAACACATAAATGGCACACACACACACGTAAAACAATATCCAGAATGCATAGTTCGAGTTGTGAATGCGATAGCGATAAATCGGTTAAATATGCGATTAATATAAGATTAAACCTCGATTATTAACAAGTACTCCACATAATACAACTAAGGCGATAACATAAATGGATTATCTACAAGTCAAAGAAGTCAAAACAGGAGTTGACCAATGAGTGACAGACCGCAATTAGCAATCTTTTCATCCTTTGACTTCAATCTTGACTTTGACTTCGACTTCCGAAACACGGGGTGTTACATGGCGTGATCTTGATCGGTATCGATTCGGTTTATTTCGTACTGAAACAATACATGCATTCGGTATAGAAATCAACATCTGCTTTACATCGACCGAAAACCAGAAAACGAACACGGTGCCAATACCGATGCTGTTGGGCCCGGCTCAATATGGTACAATACAGTTAATAGTGATACTATCAGTTTATTTAAACTAAAAGCAAAAATATAAATACTGGTACCAAATATCGATGTTGTTCGTTCAGTTTTACTTTCGGTACAGTAGCGACACGGTGTCTACATTCAATAAGATTCACTGAAAACCATAAATATGAATATCAACACTTATGTTGTTTAGTTGATTTTATTTTCGGTATGGTGGCAGAACGATATTCATCTTCAATAAGATTTATATCGGAATGTTGGAAAAATACATAGATGTGTATTTAGATTATTTTTAAAAAATAACATACATAAATTATTTAAAAAAATTATATTGAGTGAACAGTACCTAAAACAAATACTTTAAAAAAGTTATTTATTATTCATGATGTCTCTACTTTAATATATAAAAATTATTAATAAAAAAATAAATAAATACTAAATAAAATATTACTAAAAAACAAATCTTTAGAAAATTTCATTTACTTTTCATGCTAACTTTAAAAAAAAAATCAAATTACAACTAAATAAAATATTACTAAAAAAACAAAACTTTAAAAATTTCATTTAGTTGATGCTAACTTTCTTTTCATATGTATAACTAGGTTATTACCCGGGATTGCTTCCCGGGCTCGGGAAACTTAGTTATATTAATTATTATTTGTTATTAATACGACCTCATTACATCAAGCATCTCATTGGATTCAACAACAATGTCTTCAAATCACTAGATTAAATCATGCACCCATATTAGAGGTCAAACAAAAGCACAACAGGACCACATGAATAACATCATTTCCACTTTTACTTCAATGCACTTACATGATCGGGTGATTTGGGATTTTGTAAAAATGTTTGTTCTTGTACTTCTTTACAAAATTACATAGAATTCAAGAAAACAAAACAACGAATTAAACAGATGTTGAGTTAGTCAAAGTTCTGTTGAATACTAAATGAGATGTTGACCAAAATTCAAACAAATGTTGACCAATGGTCATACAAATGTTGGCCTTAAACAGATGTTTGGTTTAAGGCCAAACATCTGTTTATAGCCAAACATCTGTTTAATTCCAAATATCTGATATAGAAGGCCAAACATCTATTTAAGGCAAAACAACTGTTTAAGGTCAAACATCTGTTTATGGCCAAACATCTGTTTAAGGTCAAACATCTGTTTATGGCCAAACATCTGTTTAAGGTCAAACAACTGTTTAAGTCCAAACATCTGATATAGAAGGCCAAACATCTGTTTAAGGCTAAACAGATGTTTAACTTAATCAGATCTACTGTCTTCTCACACTGTTTTCCTCTTCAAAACACTGTTCAACCTAACATGGGTTTCCATCAACTGTTGACCAAAAGGCAAACAGATGTTCAAACCACTGTTTGTTATTGTACTTCTTTACAAAATTACATAGAATTCAAGAAAACGAAACAATGACTTAAAGAACTATAATTTAACACCCAATCTAATCGTGCAAAGCAATCTATTATCTGATAATTCCCAGATTTTTACAACATGAAACACAACATAATCATGCCAAATACAGTCATATATATCCATCCATTATTCTGAATTCATAAACCCATAAATGCAGAAGAATGTCACATTTGCAATTAATAAACAAAGTTTCTACTAATTGCAGTTACTATTAGCAAAAAGAATCATGATATCATCTATATATAAAACACAAAGGGCTAATAACAGTGTTTTATCATGTTAGCCATACATATCAACAAAACATCAAGTTAATAAGTTAAAAAAAAAACCATGCAACATCACCATGAAAAAATTCATAGTTATAATATCTGATATCAGAACATACTTAAAGGTCGTTGTTAAACTGAAGTAACGTGATTTAATACGATCTTCTGCTGCGAAGACACGTATGTAAAGTGCAACATATCACCAAACCTCAAGTTATTCTCAGTCATAAACTTCCGCCAACCATCCAACGCATAACGTGGCTTCAATTCATTTAACTCCATCTTGACATCATAAACATCCACAACTCCAACCAATTTTTGAACTTTCAAAGGATGAAGATCAACAGGAAGACCTGCTCGCCTGGCAACTTCAGCAGGAAGACGCTACATGTATTGCGTGGAAAAAAATAATAATCAGACAAATAAACATAAATCATTAGTTTGTTATAAAAATGGTATACCAGCCTATAGTCTCCTTTGTGATCAAAATGAAAGAACTCAGGGTCGAGAAGATTTCCAGAATGTTTTTTTTGCAGTCTTTGTACTCTTATTTCTACGGTTACGCTTTTTTTGAATGTTGCTGGCTCTCTTCCCCTTGATGAAAAAGTAAATGTATACATGTGAATTAAAGGAATGTTGAATATACACACACAAAAAAAAACAATTTATATAACATATACTAATTAAGTGGCGAGTATAGATACCTTAACCTTATGAGCAGATGAAGAATATCCAATATGATCACTTGTGTCGACAGGTAAGGCAACATTTCCCTTAGTTGTATTCTTGACTATTTCCTTTCTCTCAGAAGTAACTTTACCTTTCTTCTTAACCTGTTGTCAAAGAGTAACTTTAATAACCATAGTGATATAACAATCTTTAAGATGGTAAACTTACATCTTGTGTTTTGTTCAATCGTGAAGACACGCGTCTCTTCGACGTGCATTCAACATTGGTTGGTGACTTCTTCTAAATAATACATAATTGGATAAATATAACACGAGTAAACATCATTACTAATAGTTGTAAAAACATTAAATTCTTATATGTGTTAAATTAAAAATAAATAATTTTAATAATTTAGTAAGTACTTGAGTAACGGTTCTTCCTTCACCTACAGACACAACTTCATCATCCTCATAGATGTCCTGGTCAACATTAATGGAATAATTAATAAAATCCTAAAATAATTAAATCTTTTACTGCTAATGCTAAATACATACGTACCTTGAATACATTCTCAACATAATCGGCCTTGGATATCTCAAGTACACTATCATCGTCAGATTCAGGTTTCTTCGACAAGCAAATCTCAGTCTAATTTCGATAAACTACTAACTCAAAAACAACATCATCAATTATGCTAAACACAAGCAAATCATCCTTTAGTATCCCAACATCGTTGCACATTTCTGGCCATCCTCTAGCAAATACAAAGTTGGTATCAAACTTAGATGCCTCAACATTCCAATAAGAACCCTTATAACAGATTTGATATTTGCCACTTGGTGGGCTGTTTACATAAAATTGTTTAATGAAACAATCTTCAATTACCTGCATAAAATTAAAAATAATGAATACTATACGTGAAGTATGTAACTTATGAGAATAAGTGTTGACAGGTTTAAGGTGCAAATGAATTGAAGTTAAGATCAATAGTCATACCGTAAAACCAAATCTTGCATAACGATTAAACGTGAAATAAGATTCACCACACATGCCATCCACAAAACATGAAAGTTCAAGCCCAAAATCACCTAACGGTCTGAAAACCAACAAAGTATCCCTCGGCAGATTAAGATCTTTAACAACACTTTCCCAACCATCAGTTATTACTGGCGTTGAAATTTGTATTCTGACCCTCACATAGATTCGCAACTTATTTTTTTGCCAACAATCTCCCCACTTTTGATTAGCAAAGGCTATAGGTACATCCTGTATATAATTTTTAAGTAGTGTAAGAAAATATAAACCATAACAACTATTAAATATATAACTCAATAAAAATAAATTATGTATATAAAAACATGTCATACCAGTTTCAAAAATTCTAGCTTATCAAGAAACTTGACAAATGTAGTATACATGATAAAACCTGAATCAGTAAAGATGTTAAAAGATTGAAATTAAAAAGTTGGCTTCGAAGATGAACATTAACCTTTTGTATTAACAGAGTATCTACTGAAATTAATCATAGAAACAGAGTATTAGTTAAAAAATTTCTGCAAATAATGATTATTTTAACATGTTCTCAACAAATGATTCAAACACCTAACTAAAACCTTCTTCAATGTATAGCAATAAACGTTTAAAATCGTATTTGTAGCAAGATAGGATTTGAATTAAGATCGGTTAAACACTACAAAGTTCATTACAATATGAATGTACATACCAGTTGCTGAAGATAAAACAATAAAACCTCCGGTGATTGAAGTGTAGAAGTCGAAGAATAAGAAAGTTGAAACCCTAGAAAATGATGGGGAAGAAGAGATTTTTGAAAGAAGAGATGATAGATGTTTGATGTGTAATGATGCTAAAGAAATAATGACGGTTGTTTTTCGTTTTCCCATATTTTCAAGTGATGAAAAATATTTACACATACACCCCTTATTGAATTTGTTATTTACATTTACATTGAGATACAAGAGTAAAGTGGATGATTAGTTAAATTGATTTGGTATTCACATTAACATAGAAAAATAATTTTTCTTATAGCAAAGCCATTAATATGTCATATTTTTTCTATGCTTTTAATCATGTATTAATCATAATTAGCTTTTAACATAAGTAAGTTTCTCGAGCTCGGGAAGCAATCCCGGGTGAAAATCTAGTTTTATTATATATACACATCGATTATCAATTTATTCCAAACAATCTTCCGGTATAATTTTCTTCCATATTGACAATGAACACGGGGATCTTCAGAATTGTCTGCGTTGTAAATTACTTAAGAATAAATTTATCATACATGGTTCTGAGATGCAAAACACAATAGAGTTTATAAAGTTTAAACCAAATAAAGTTTAAACAAAACAGTAATTAAGAAAATATATATACAACTATACTTAGAACGGTGGAAGTTAAAACTCAGAAAAAATAATGATTACAAGCTAGTAAAAACTTCTTTGTAAACGACATTAGAAGTCTTATTTGTTGGTTTTCCATCAGCGTCGAATATTTGTATTTTAACGTCTTCTCTGGTCCTGACCCTTGATAATGCAACGTACAACTGACCATGAGTGAAGACAGGATCTTTCAAATAAAGACCAACCTTTGATAACAATTGTCCTTGACTCTTGTTAATTGTCATGGCAAAACAAACTAATAAAGGAAATTGTCTTCGTTGAAATTGAAAAGGAATTTTTTTTGTCAGACGGGATCATATTAATCCTTGGAATAAAAACTCTCGTGCCAATGTTACCACTAGATATTAATTCAGCTTCTATAACTCGTTTACCAAGAAAAGTAATTTGAAGCCTTGTACCGTTACATAACCCTTTCTGTTGATCAATGTTTCGAAGAAGCATCACAGGAACACCAACTTTAAGAACTAATTTGTGATTAGGCAAGCCAGAAATCTTAAGAGCATTCAAATTTTCTGTTGAGTATAAGCTTTCTTGAAAAGAATCAAGAATTTGTTCTGTTTGACACATACTATCACAACTCAGATACTCTTTCGCATCACCAGGAAATAACGAAAGCAATTGATTGTTAATTTCATGAACTACCTCATTTTTGGGTGCTAGAATTGCTCGCTCCGAAAAAAATTCAGGAATCCTAAATTTTTCAATAATTGAAGGATATACAAAGTCAATTAAACTTTGTATCGGGTCACAAATATCGGTGATTAGTAGATCATCTGGTATCTCTATAATGGCTTCACCATCATTATCATCTCCAACGTTTCCTTTACCAATATCAATAAGGCATTTTGCAAATCTCTGATAGACTCCATATTTGAACTTTCATCTCCAATAGCTAGACGCATGTTTTTAGTCAGCCGTAACAGTCTGCATTTTGACCATATATATGAAGAGATTAAAGATGCACTAACAATTTCTTGTCTAGTACCATTAGGAATAACAGGTAGGATTTGTCTAAAGTCACCACCAAATACAATAACTTTACCTCCAAAAGGAATATCCGAACGAATACTCCTACCTTCCGAAAATACATCGGTCATCGTCCTATCTAAAGCTTTAAAGGCATGTTTGTGTACCATCGGTGTTTCATCCCATATGATTAATTGGGTTTCCTTTAATAATTTGGCTTAATATTGCACATTGAATCCTCTGTTAGATTAATGGGGATATGGAATCGAGAATGAGCTGTCCTTCCATGGGAAAGTAATAACCAAGCAATACCACTTGAAGCCACATTTAAAACTATTCCGTTTCTACATCGAACAGCTGAAGCCAAAGTCTTCCATAAGAAGGTTTTTCCAGTTCCACTGTAACCATAGACAAAAAAAGGCCTCCTTTACGGCCTACAACTGCTTCCATTATTTCGTCAAAAACCGCTCGTTGTTCATCTGTAAGAGATTGATGCAACCTGTTAAACTCAGCTTGTACTTCATCAATGTCATGTGACAGCTCTTCATTGATCAGACGATTAGTAGCATCACGTAAGGAATCGTCATCAGGGTACGGCAGAGTGAGAAACCTTCGTAATTATTAACCATTGGAAATTAAATAGTTTTCAATTTTCAACAAAGTAAGGTTCTTAATCTGATATTCAGGAAACACTAAACCTAACAAATCAAAAAATTAACATTATTAATTAAAAAACCGAAATGTAGTATGTGAAATAAAAAAGATAGATCAGAACCTGAAATATTTGTTTCTTTTTTACGTCTATAAATAATATCATCAGCTAAGTATTTCCACGTGTTCTCCCAAACAAATTCTGGCCGTGAAAGAGTATTTGACAAAAGCAGAGTAGCAAATAACGCTCGGAGATACCCAGCATGTCATTCAAAACTTGCTTCTTTAACGGCCTCAACGTATTCATTGTCATCATCTAAGAGTCCCATCACATAGCAAGCATCTCTAAAAGTCGGGAATAATTGGCCGTTAACTGTACGTATCTCCTCGAATGATCTAGGTCCTTTAACTTTATTGAGTAGTATCCTCAAAAAATAAGGTTCGCCCAATGCAAGAGATACAGAATGAATCCGGCCAACACACTGGTACGACTTACATACCTGCCAACATCTATCTTTAAGTATCCAAACAAATTTGGAAGGAAACTCAACATAAGTCAGCTTTCTAGCATCTTCATTTGTCTCGTTCAACTTCATCCATTGCACAAATATTGAAGAAGCAACAGAAGGCTTGCTTAAAACATTATCAATATCGTGATCCGCACCATACACAACATTCTGTTGGCCCGGCAAATGAAAAGGAAGCCTCATAACAGCAGGATACCTATAATGAACCTCATTAGAGAATATTCTCCAGGATGCCTCACACGCTGAAATATATCTACAATCATAATACTCCTTGATCTCGTCTTTAGGCTTTTCCTTAATGGTTGAATTTGTATCACCAGAAACTACTGCAGTAGCCATATCAGGGCCTTTGTTAATGTACTTGAACAAATATTTCACTGAACCGGCTTGATTACACCATTCAACATTAATGTGTGCTTGATATCTTTTCAAAAGCCTTTTGTTATAAGGAACAACACTTCTGTTGTCTAATCTAACACCAAATTTTATAGCTGTATGACCTGAATCTATTATTCTGTATACAGGAAAACCACTTGAATCAATAGTTGTATGTGGTGTGAATTTCTTCGGAAAGTTTTTTGAACGTCTTTTATCAACCATGCAAGGACAATTCAAATTAGCATTCCCACACAGACTATGAATCATATAATCAATCACAAGAGAATAAAGTTCAGGATCTTCTTTTTTATCGGGAATCTCAGCAGAAATAAATGGATCTATGTGATCTATGGTTGGAAGTTTGTGATCGACCTTCATGAATAAGCATATATCTGCATGAGGAAGACCACACTTTTGAAATTCTACTGTATAAACAACTAAATAAAAAGGAAAAATAAATAGATTTAGTAGTTGACAACCTTGATTACAAAATATATCTCAGAGGATAAGATGTGAAAACGAAATAACATACCAACGTTAATCTCACCGAAATACTTAAAATCCTTCAAATCTTTGAGTAAGGAATCAAGCTTCATTTTAAACAATCGACACAATATGTCAGGCCTGTCTTCGGCTTTGATGGTTGAATCTTTTAGAAATCTTTTTACTTCTGGCCACTTAGGATTACACGTTATAGTTATGAAGAAATCAGGGTACCCATACCACTTACATAAGGCCATTGCATCGAGGTAATTTTGTTGCATGAATCTTGCACCACCAGTAAATGAAGAAGGAAGTATAACAGGCTTTCCAGTATCTGTTAAAACTTCCCGACCTTTAGATTTATGCTTTTGAAGATTCTCAAATGTTTCAAAGCGAAGGTTCGCTTGTTGCCTCCGGATGTACTTTAGTCTTTCACTCTCAATCATTGTGTACGCATCAACCAAAAACTGTTGTAACAACCTTAGCCCATTTAAAATTAAGGAAAATCCATAAGTTCTATCCTGGATCCTATATGGAAAAAATTCTCTCATTGTGCACTTTGGTTTTATTTTCTTTTCTTTTGTGTGGACATAAAATCTCTATGAGGAATATCAACTCTATAACCATCATCACCATATGGGAAAAGTAACGGATATTGCAGAGCAAGATACGATGGGTGTAATTCGCTAATACGCTGGAGCATTCCCGACTGAGTCTCAACAACAATATCACGATGGTCTATAGCTTTATCTATGTCTCTGACAACCAAAGCAGCAACTTCAGATGTGGTGGGTAAGTTATATGTCTTGACTTCTTTTTCTTTTCTATAAATAAGTCAGAGACTAAGGTTGGCCTCTGGAGATTGGTGAAAATGGTCTCTGACCATCCTATATGTCTTAACCAACATATTTTGTGAATCTAATAAAGCCCTCAAATACTCTATCATTTCGATATCAAGTTCTTTATCAGTAGGCGATGAAGGTTTGGTTCTTTTGCTGTTAAAAGAAAAAAAATAACAAAACATTAACATAACTATAATAGTATCTTGTTTTATAAAAAACTTATAGAATATGTTGAGAAGAAGTAACATTTCAGTTTACCTACAACCACTGATGAGTTTAAATTGAATAAACCAAACTACTGTTTAGTACTAAGTCAAACAGCTGATGGAAACCTTGTAAGCACTGCTAGTGATTAAAACACTGATGGTACTTAACAACTGATAGTGAACTACTGATGGTTAACAACTGCTGTTGTAGTAAGCAGTGGATAGAGAATCAGTGATTAAGGATTAAGTGTTAAGGAAGAGCAGTGGTTAACAACTGCTGATACCAGCCCAAAACTTATAGAAAATGTTGAGAAAAAGTAACATTTTAGTTTACCTACAACCAATGATGAATTTAGAATGAATAAAGCAAACTACTGTTAAGTCAAACAGCTGATGGAAACCTTGTAAGCACTGTTAGTGATTAAAACACTGATGGTACTTAACAACTGATAGTGAACTACAGATGGTTAATAACTCCTGTTGTAGTAAGCAGTGGATAGAGAATCAGTGATTAAGGATTAAGTGTTAAGGAAGAGCAGTGGTTAACAACTGCTGATACCAACCCAAAACTTATAGAATATGTTGAGAAAAAGTAACATTTCAGTTTTACCTACATCCACTGATCAATTTAGAATGAATAAAGCAAACTACTATTAAGTCAAACAGCTGATGAAACCTTGTAAGCACTGCTAGTGATTAAAACACTGATGGTACTTAACAACTGATAGTGAACTACTAATGGTTAACAACTGCTATTGTAGTAATCAGTGGATAGAGAATCAGTGATTAAGGATTAAGTGATGGTACTTAACAACTGATACTGAACTACTAATGGTTCAATTTCTAGTTGTTCTTTAACAGAAAAAAATGGAACTTAGAAATCACTCGTACCTGAATAATGCCTGTCTGTTTGTTATTTCATTTTCGGTATCATGTATGTATAGCTGACAAAACTTAGCTTCATTTCCATCTGGAGGTTTGAGACTACCTATGCAATGATAGTTTTGGCCACTGATATATAAATAGAGCATTGCCCTTGTTGATATTAGAATCAACCTTTCCACCCATAGATTTAAAAGAGAACAAAGAGTTGTATCGTCTTATGTTCTTCTGGAAGAACTTGCTTTTTACATTTGAGGAAGAAAACAAATTTTGATAAGACGGATGTGCATCCTTTAAAGGCGGTAGCCGAACTTTACCATACCCACAACACATACTATAACATAGCTTATTTATAGTTAAACGACCTTTTCCACCTTCAGATGTCCATAACTTTGCACTACAAACCTGACATGTAAGCACTTGGTCACCATGGTCCAAATAATCTGTTAAAAAATGATTGATAGTTATATTACATGTGGCATACAACAAATGTCCTAAAACAGTAAAATAGATTAAAACCTTTAGATATCCTTTTATAAGGATCTTCATCAGTGCACAAAAACACATCGTCTTCATCTGAATCCAAATTCAGCATAGGTACAGGAGTATTATCACGTTTCTTGCGCTCGAGGTTACGTTTACCAGAAGACAACCGTGTAAGGATAGAGGTATTACCCAATATCGGCTGATTGTTACTGCTAATGAGGCTAGAAGTAATGGAATATCGACGGTTGCTATCTAACGGTGTACCCATGTTTATGCCGTTATCTAAACATTCAATATTTAAACATACATGTTAGTACATGTATGTTGTTTAGTAACGTATTTATCAAAATAAATAATAGAGAAACAAAATACAAACCTGGTGTAGTTGAAATTAAAGAACCAGTAGCATTTCTAACTGCTCGACGTGCAATGGAGTACATATGTTGGTTTGTAGTATTAGAACATACCAGCAAATTTGCATTGTCAGAAAAGATGTTACGAACATTCGTTGATGATGACGATGCATTCTTTGATTTCTTATTATCAAGTATTAATTTTCGAAGCTTACGCCTTTCAACCAGTGAAGTAACTGAATAACAGAGAAAGTATAATATGTACGAAACACAAGAATCAGTCCCCTTGAAAACATAAAACGGAAAACAGTATACTTATAATCAAATTCAAGAGCTATTACCATTTGTGATATCTGAAAGTGGAGATCTATTTGAGATATCTGAAAGAGGAGTTCTCATAAGAGGACCTACAAAAAAACCAAGTAGAATTATCATTTCAATCTGAAATCTGATTTTGTTTTGGCAAATGATTAGTTAAGAAGTTAGCATTTCACTTACTGTGTAAATTTTGTTGAGATGAATTAGCAGCCGTAGAAGATGAACGTGAATTCCTTGACATTGCATACGTGAGAGAAGGAGAAGTATTCAAAAGAATAAAGAGTAAAAGATCAGGAACATTAAAAAAATAGAAGCAAACAGTGGTTTTTAAATTTTGAATTATAATATGTCATACCTAGGGATTCACATATCCACAATAAATTATAATATTCCATTTTATCATTTTCTAATTAAAAATCATTTCATGAAAAGCAAAATAGAATTGTTTCAAATTATTGAATTAATTATTTCAAGGAATCTATTACATTGAGAAAACATTAACAACAAATTTTGAAATCTTTGTAGAATGTACATCGGGTGTTCATCAGTTAGGTTTATGGTTTATTTGTATATGATTTATAAAATATTATTATCTTTATTTAATAAATAATTAAGTTAAACGGTTTATTTTCCAGTTATCCAAATAAACCAAACAAAACAAATAAAATAAAACGTGGATCCATAAACCGAACAAAAAACCGAATAAAATGTGTTTCGATTTACACTTCTTACTTGGTTACAGTTTTTTTCAACACCCTACTTGGAATCACTTAGACATAATTTGAAGTATATAAATAAGCTATTGAATGAGATGACTTAAATAAATTAATGGGAGAAACAGGGACAAATTAAATATTTTTTAAAAACTGTAATATATGACGGATACTTATTAAACCTTAGTGGCAAGTGATAACGGTAAAAACCAATAAAGAACAACCACATCCACTGATAATCCTATATAAATTATGAGATAAGATGATAAGATTAGAAATTCTTAAAGATTACAAATGTTTGTACATAAAAAAGTTGTTATTTGGGTTTATACAATATATATTATAAATTGTTGCTTCTCTTCATACACATAAGTTTTAAACATAAATATTGAATATTGAACATCTCAATATTTATTTAACATATACATTATAATATGCAAAGAAAGGTCATACTCATTATAATATTAGAATAAAACAGTATAATAAGCAGATAAGTTTTAGGGAATTCAAAACCACACAATCAGTCCAAAACATAACAGCACCAAACACCCAAAACCAACAACCCGAAAACCATAAGTTCAATGTGGAAAAAGCATATGAAATCAACACGTAAATGTTTTCGGAAAGACAGAGAAAACTATTTCTCAATCTTCGGAATCAAAAGCTTCGAAACACCAGCATCTTCGTCATGAGACAGTTCATCACTCGTGCGGCGCTTTGTCAAGGAACAACCTAATGCATCATCTACGTCGCACACTTCTCGAATATTACGTTTTGTTTCGTCAGAAGAGGGATTCTTATTGCATACGAGTGCTTTGGATAGAGGTGTAACATTGTCACCGCTGCATGACATCTCATCCTGATATAAAAAGACAATAAGTATTAATGTTTCGAAAAATTTAGTACAAACTTCATAAGGTCAACAGAAGTAGACAAACTGCAGGAATCTGGAACATCCAACGATTCGGACTGCTCATGCTTTAAGTACATAATACACAGTAACATAAATACACACAATGGTATAAATCTATTTCAAAACGATATGACTATGAAATGAAAAGAATGACATAATGAAGATTTAAACCTGGTTAAGATTGAATTTGGCGTAGAGCGCGGCAAGGATCTGATCATCGTTAGTGGCCATTGCAATACCATAGTTTTCAACATGATGCTTAATGTTATAGTCTTTAACATTTATGATGAACGCATACTTCTTTCCAATCAATGTGTTAAAAATCTCAGGATATGGGTTCGGTATCTCTCCAGAATTAACAACCTATGATTTTATAAAAATCAATATAAATTACTATGAGCACAATGATTCCATAATCGAGAACCTACAATTTTATAAAAATTAATTTTAAATTATATTTACTACATGGCAGTTTTCTTAAGAATCTTGTAAGCTTCGTAATCAAAGAGTGTCAAAGACACAGTACCGGAAGAGTCTTGCTCCCTGATAGGTATCTTGAAGCTATCAAAGTTAAAAACAAATCAAAACATTAGTATTATTAATAACAGAAGTGTGGTTCATATTAGTATTTAGTATAAGGAAATAAAACTGTAATCTCAAACCGCGGAATAGAATAGATGTCAACTCCTTCACATTTATCATTTGTACACACCAAAGCTTTTGTATGATCAACATCAAATGAACCATCCACATTCTCTTTCGTTACAAATCTTTCCTCCACATTGGACTTACAGTGGTTACAACCATTGTAATACCAAAGTTTATCAGTGCATATGGCTGTGATTTGTAACATCTGTGCTTGTAATCATTATGAACAGTTCTATTATCAATAAAACAATGTTATTTGATCCCAATGATTGTTTGGTTGTGTTTTACATTTTTCATGTTTTGACTTTTATGTAATTTCAAACTCTATAGCGCTTTTTGGAGATTTATACGCAAACCGGTGCGTAAACGTAATCAGTTTGATGCGAAAAATACTCCAGAACATCAACATATACTTAACATACCTTAAATAGCCTTTACATAACTTAGAAATAAGTTTTGAAGGCTTTGGTATGGCAAAAACAAGATTTATTCGTCTACAGGGACTAAACTTGACAAACTGCGAAAGTATGCCAATTTGAACTGTAACGAACATTCCGGAACATGACCATAAGTTAAACACACCTTAAATATCCTTTACATAGCTTAGGAATAGGCTTTAAGGGATTCGGTGCGCTAAAATAAACTTTTGGGTCATTCAGGGACTAAAAGTGTCAAAAAGTGCACAAGATTGCACTTTTGCGCATAACTCACGTTCTGAATACATCTGGACATCCAAAAATTTATGTAAGCACTATAATATTTTATTTTAGTGTTTGGCATGAGAAAAATCCATTCGTTGCGTCATTTGGATCGTTTTACGCGCTTGTGCGCATTCCGTCGTAATTAAGCGAACATCGCGTTTGTACAGCTAAACGAACCGACATCCGGCATATTTTTGAGCATGTTTCATGTTCCCTATACTTTAACATCCTTGTGAAGCTTAAAAATGGGCTTGACGGGTGTTAGAAGTGCCAAAACACGACGATACGCGCTCAGGAACCAAAACTGCAAAACTGCAAAAAAAAAAAATATATATAAAAAAAAAATAAATAAATAAAAAAATGCAGCAAAAAGCCATTTTAAACATAAGTTAGCAGCCCCTAACACTTCCCAAAGGTCAAGTGCCACATGTTAATCTCCTATGGTGGCCAAAATTAGTTACCACAACATTTTGACAAGTGTACGGCCTAGATCGTGCCCCCTTTTCCAAGAAACGATCCTAACGGTTGTGGGTTTACTATAAATACCCAACCCATTTTCACTCATTCCTCACTAGAATCTGATCTAAAAGACTCTAAGTTGAAACCATTGTTTCATACCTGAGTTATTTGGATCTAGATTAGCATTCGGGGACCTTTCGTAAGTATTCTTTCGTTCTTTTATCGCTTTCGAGTCCGAAAGTCAAACTTTGTTTGACTTTCTGCATTGACCAGTTTATGGTCGATGCGAAGTTCGTTTGAACTTCATAACGTGAGCGTGATCACGATGGTTATAGTCCCTAGTGACTATACCTACTGATTACCACGTTATCTAGGCTCAGTGACGAGTCGTAGTTTCGGTCAGAATACGTATTCTTGCGTATTTTGTAACCAAACTACTTATGGGTATCAAAACCGTTTGTTTTGATACCAAACCTGTTTTCTAAACTTAGTTAAGCATGCTTTAACATGCTTAGCTCGTCACTTTTAGTTGTGCTTGTATAGGGTCGTAAGGTAAGCGATCTAAACAATCGCTTATACTTTCGAACCCGACCCATTTGGTCGATCATTAGGATCCGACCAAATACATTCGGTGACCATAGTATATAGGGAATAACCCTCTGAGGTTATACCTTATGGTCGCTACGTTTAAGTAGTTGTATGATAGGTAATTTATATGCCTTAGGTAAATTACCAAAATACCCCTTTATGCCAAAATTCATTTTTAAACATATGTAACATAACTTTTGACATCTAAACTGATTTGACAACCATATTAGACATGTTAAGGCATATATTACTTGTCATAGGACTAGTTAGGCGGTCCGAACGCGTTTCACGCGAACGACGCGTTAAAGTAGCATAAGCTACCTAAACGGGTCGTAATGGGTCACAAGCACTTAGGATAGGTTTCATTTAGTATGTAGGCTTTGTTAAACCATACTACATGAGTTCCCATACTCATTTGGTTTACGAACCCTCATTCTATCCGATCTTCCGATTTAGGTCCGGTTTATTAATGTAGTTACCTATATTAGGTGCCGTTTGATATTCCGAGATCTCTAGCATTGCTTGGTGGTTATCTTAGGACTTCTGAGCAATCTCAAGTGAGTACATAGACCCCTCTTTTACTGTTTTCAAACTGTTTTGGGGTGAAACACATGTGCCTACTTGTTACTTTCGTGCTTTCCTGTTTTCACATCATATACATGCTATGTTTGTTAGTACATTATAGTACATGATTTCATTACGTTTCATGCTATGTATGTCCATTGTGTGCATATTTAGTACATTGTTTTACATTACATTTCTGCTATGTATGTTAACTGATAGCATGCTAGCACATTGATTTACATGACTTTTCTGCTTTGTATGTTAACTTAGCATACTTAGTACATTGTTTTTATATAACATGTTCACTTTTGCTATGACATTTGGTTTGCACAAACGAGACTATTATACGTTCATTAACATTAGCTACGCCGCTCGGTAGTAAGTACTGGTACCATAGGACTTGACAAATCCCATTCCTGACATCCCGGGTTTGTTTGGATGTAAGGAATGACTGAATCCGAATACAATTCTTTTGATAACCTTGACTGAAAGGGTTATCCGACTGTCTCAAGGCTTGAAATGTATGCGTTAACTTACCACATAAATGTTTGTATCAATGTAACATGTATTACTTTGCGAAACATAACTTTTTGATACATTCAAAATACTTTGTTTTGTACATTTCTACATTTGGACTATTTGACAATACTTTACTTACAAGACATAACATTTGTTACACATTACTTGACTACTTTTGGACTATCAACATTTGACATGGTTTATACAAGGACTTTTGACAATTGGTTTAAACATAGACATTATACATTGTTGGTTGGTTAAGTGACTTAAGTAACGAAATGTGAGTAATATGATACAAGCATGGTGGATACGCCGCTGGTACTTCCTATATATAAGTGTTTGTATTATATTACATATCATAGCGTTATTTAAATCATTGATTTTGGACTTATACATTTTATACAAGTAACATGTTTTCACAAGACTTTGTTTTACAATACGGTTTATTTTATACAACTCATTTTACATGGTTATTCATTTAACCATACCTTATTCTTTTACTTATACATATCATCTAAACTTATTGTTTTTCAAGCGATTTACAAAACAAAATCAAATTACAAGGTTCATGACTAAACATTTCTTAAACTTAAGTCATGAATCCTATTTTCACAAAACCTATGTATCTCACAGGCATTTTTATGCCGACGTACCTATTTTCACATGTGTTTTCAGGAGCTTTTCCGTAGGATGACGATCATGACACTAGGGCGGACCTGTGCCTTAGAGATTTAAAACGAAGATAGACTATGTTTAATTATGTTAAAAACTCTTTGATTCCTGTTTAAAACAATGAAACTCTTGTGTTTATAAATAAAATACAACTTTGAATGCCATGGTTATGAAACAATTAATTCTATTACAACACTCCCCGACGTTTTCCGCCACGTCTTGTATGTTATACGTGGTCGGGGTGTGACAGAAGAGTTGGTATCAGAGCCAATGGTTATAGGGAATTAGGTTATTAGTAATGCTTTGACCTAGACTATAACCTTTCTAGGACCCTAACACAAGTTGTCTTGTGTTTAGATTTTAAAACATGTACATCACCTATCCTTAGGTGATTATCAAAACAAGAAACCAAATTTTTCGAAACGATTTTTGAAAAACAATCATCTGTTTTTGGATGATTTATTACAAGGTTTTGAACCCTCTTTTGTAAGGTTTTGAACCCTTCCAGTTTGACTAAATTTTTGGCCTTGTGCCTTCAAATTTTCAAAATCTCGTCAACGTTTTGGGTTTTAAATAATGTGAACACGTGCAAACTGGAAGAGTGAATGCCTGTATTCTGGGTTTTCTGTCTAGGCAAGCACTTCGTATACATCTCATCAGACGCGAGACCAGTTGTGCTTACCTGGGAATTCTTGGGATGAGTGTTCACTTATAGGCGAGCATGTCTTCATGATACATTATTTTCGATCCATTTACTTTGATTAGTCACTGTGCGTCGTTTGTTTGCTTGGTAATGCGGACAAATGACCACCATCTTTGCGTTTGTTAATTTTGTTTCATCTCATTCTTTTCATCCAATCCTCTCACTCGTTCCCTTTCATGTTTTTCCTCTTTTAGAATGCCTCCTCGACGCGAACACCAGATAGCAACTGCCGAACTGGCAGAAATCATTTCGGAGCAGATGGCTGCTCAGTTCCCAAATCTCTTTGCTCAATGGCACGCAGCCAACAACAACAACAATGCTCCATGCAAATACAAGGACTTTAGCTCGGCTAAACCACTCAAGTTTAGTGGTTCTGAAGGAGCGACTGGGCTTCTTCAATGGTTTGAGAGCATTGAGAATACTTTCCGCCACGTGCAGTGTCCGGATAATCGCAAGGTCGAGTTTTCTTCGAGCGTATTTCAGAAGAGGGCTCTCACATGGTGGAACGGGGTTATGAGAGACAGGGGTGCAGAAGTTGCTCTAGCACAGACATGGGCTCAACTCAGGGCCCTTATGATGAGGGAATTCTGTCCTCGCCATGAACAGCGAGCGTTGGAGAAAGAGTTTGATAATTTGAAACAAGATAGTGGTGAGCATAGGGCATATACTGACAGGTTTGAGGAGTTGAGTCTGCTTTGCCCAACTATGGTTACCCCACTCGACAAGGCTATCGAAAGGTACATCGACGGCCTACCTGACTCAGTACAAGACATCCTTACTGGGAGTAACCCTACCACACTCCGTCAGGCGATCGAGTTAGCAGCGACATTGACTGAGTCGCAGGTTCGAAAGGGAAAGCTGCATAAAAAGGGTGACAAGGGTAAGAAGCAGGTGTCTGATAAGGAAGATAGCAAGAAAAGTCAAAACAAGAAGGGAAAGAATTCTGGAGGGTCTAGGAAGCGGAAGGCTTCCCAAAACTATGTCGTTACTGCACAGGCCCAAGCTGCACCAAATCAGCCTGCGCAACCACTAGCCAAGAAGCCTTATCTTGGCACTGCACCTTTGTGCAACAGGTGTAACGGCCATCATCAACCACACCTCCAGTGTCGTCAGTGCACCAACTGCGGAAGATCTGGTCATCTTACTGCCGCCTGCCGCATTCCTGTTAACCAGAACCAGGCAGTTCAGAACCCGGCTCAACAAGTTGCTCAGCCTCTTGCTCAGCAACAAGGTCAAGCTGCACGACCTCATTTTCCTCCTGGTTCGTGCTACAATTGTGGGGATCTGACCCACTACAGGAACCGGTGCCCAAGGCTAGCCAACCAAAATCAGAATCAGAACCAAAATCAGGCTCAGGCTCGAGGGCGAGCTTTTAACTTGAATGCCCAAGAGGCGCAGGCGGACGATAATGTGGTGAACGGTACGTTCTTTATTAATAATCAGCCTGCATCTGTTCTTTTTGATTCGGGTGCCGACAAGAGTTTTGTGTCATTGTCTTTTGAGCCATTACTTCGCGTGTCTAGAACAAAACTAGGTAAACCTTTGACAGTAGAAGTTGCTAGTGGTGAACCCATTGTTCTTGATTCTATTCTTCACAACTGCTAGTTGAACCTTAACGATCATCTTTTTCCTATTAACCTCACGCCTATGCAACTTGGAAGCTTCGATGTCATTGTGGGTATGGATTGGTTATCCAAGTATCACGCTGAGATAGTTTGTTCTGAGAAGATTGTTCGTGTGCCGCTTTCGACAGGCGAGATCCTACAGGTTCAAGGTGAGAAACCTGCCGGTGGTCTCAAACTCATGTCTTGTTTTAAAGCACGGAAGTATCTGCGGAAGAACTATGTGGCTTTCTTAGCACATGTTACAACAGATAAAGGCAAGGGTAAGTCTATTTCAGATATTCCTGTCGTTCGGGATTATTCTGAAGTTTTCCCTGAAGAGTTACCTGGTCTACCCCCAGCACGCCAAGTCGAGTTCCGCATTGATCTCGTACCTGGTGCAAATCCCATTGCCAGAGCTCCATATCGTCTTGCACCGTCTGAGATGCAAGAGTTGTCTAAGCAGCTTCAGGAGCTTTCTGACAAAGGCTTTATCCGTCCCAGCTTTTCACCTTGGGGTGCTCCCGTTCTTTTTGTCAAGAAGAAGGATGGATCTTTTAGGATGTGTATCGATTATCGTGAGCTTAACAAGCTTACCATCAAGAATCGATATCCCCTACCGCGCATAGACGACCTCTTTGATCAGTTACAGGGCGCTTCTTATTTTTCGAAGATTGATCTACGTTCCGGATATCATCAACTTCGTGTGCATGAAGAAGATATTCCCAAGACGGCGTTTCGCACTCGGTATGGGCATTACGAGTTCACAGTCATGACATTCGGTTTGACTAATGCTCCTGCTGTTTTCATGGACTTAATGAATAGGGTCTGCAAACCTTATTTGGATCAGTTCGTCATTGTTTTTATCGACGACATCTTGATTTACTCCAAGACGTGAGCTGATCACGAGCAACATCTTCGTCTTACTTTGGAACTCCTAAAGAAAGAGCAACTTTTCGCCAAATTCTCCAAGTGCGAATTTTGACTTAAAGAAGTTCAATTTTTAGGACACATCATCAACGAACAAGGTATTCATGTAGATCCCTCCAAGATCAGCGCGATCAAGGATTGGGATACGCCTACTACTCCCACTGAGGTTCGTTCTTTTCTTGGGCTAGCGGGTTATTACCGCCGCTTCATTGAGAACTTCTCAAAGATTGCAGTTCCTTTAACTGCTCTAACTCAGAAGAACAAGCCCTTTGAGTGGGGATTCAAACAAGAGGGAGCTTTTCAAAACTTGAAGCAGAAGCTTTGCGACGCGCCTGTTCTAACTTTGCCTGAGGGCAATGATGATTTCGTCGTTTATTGCGATGCATCTAAACTGGGTCTTGGCTGTGTTCTTATGCAAAGGAACAAAGTCATAGCATATGCATCGAGGCAGTTGAAGACACATGAGAAGAACTACATCACTCATGATCTTGAGTTGGGTGCAGTTGTTTTCGCTCTAAAGATCTGGAGACACTATTTATACGGTACAAAATGTCTGGTTTTCACGGACCACAAGAGTCTTCAGCATATCTTCAACCAGAAAGAACTCAACATGAGGCAACGACGTTGGGTTGAGCTTTTAAACGACTATGACTGCGAAATTCGCTACCATCCTGGTAAGGCGAATGTCGTAGCCGATGCATTGAGTCGTAAGGAACGTACTAAGCTTCATTGTGTACGTGTTCAATCTGTTATTCAAGCTCAATCCGATATCCAAGCACGCATTTCTCAGGCTCAACAATCTTGTGTTTCACAAGGTTTAATGGATAAGGAATTTCCCTATCACATAACGCCTGCTTTGGAACTGAAGGACAATGGATCGTATTACTTCATAGACCGTTTGTGGGTCCCAAGCCAGGATGATCTTCGTACCTTGCTTATGGATGAAGCCCATAAGTCGCGTTATTCTATTCATCCGGGCTCAGATAAAATGTATAAGGATCTTCGTATTCATTATTGGTGGCCTGGTATGAAGAAAGACATTGCCTTATACGTATCAAAATGCCTTACTTGTCTTAAGGTTAAGGCTGAACATCAGCGTCCTTCTGGTTTATTGGAGTAACCAGAGATCCCAGTTTGGAAATGGGAAAACATTACTATGGATCTTGTTACTAAACTTCCGCGCACAAAGAAAGGTCATGATGCCATCTGGGTAGTTGTTGATCGTCTTACTAAGTCCGCGCATTTCTTGCCAATCCGTGAGGATTTTCCTACTGACAGACTTGCTCAAATCTATGTGGATGAAATTGTGGCTCGACATGGTGTTCCTTTGAACATCATTTCTGACAGAGATGCTCGTTTCGCTTCTCATTTTTGGAGAACCATGCAATCTGCTATGGGGACCCAACTTAATCTGAGCACGGCTTATCATCCGCAAACGGATGGTCAATCTGAAAGAACAATCCAGACTCTGGAGGATATGCTAAGAGCTTGTGTGATCGATTTTGGTGGTAGTTGGGATTCACATCTTAAGTTGATTGAATTCTCCTACAACAACAGTTATCACACCAGCATCAAAATGGCTCCTTTCGAGGCTCTCTATGGTCGAAAATGTCGTTCACCAGTCTACTGGAATGAGATCGGCGAGGCTCAACTTACTGGACCTGCTCTCATTTTAGAGACAACTGACAAGATAAAGAAAGTTCGTGATAACCTTCAGACAGCTAGAAGCCGTCAAAAGAGTTACGCGGATCCAAAACGCAAGGCCTTGGAATTTCAAGTCGGTGATCGAGTATTACTTAAGGTCTCACCTTGGAAAGGTGTGATCTGATTTGGAAAGAAAGGAAAACTTGCACCTAGATACGTTGGACCATTCAAGATCGTCGAAAGAATCGGGAAGGTAGCCTACAGACTTGAGTTACCTCCTGAACTTGGAAATGTTCATCCAACTTTTCACGTGTCCAATCTTAAGAGGTGTTTAGCTGATGAGAACCTCCACATACCACTTGACGAAATTCGTGTTGGTAAAACACTGAAATTTGTTGAGAAGCCAGTGGAAATCATGGAACGTGAAGTCAAGTGGCTCAAACGTAAGCGCATTCCTTTGGTCAAAGTTCGTTGGGAAGCTAAACGTGGACCCGAGTTTACTTGGGAACGCGAAGATCAAATGAAGGCGAAATATCCGCATCTTTTTCCACGAGTTTCCTCTAAATAAATTTCGGGACGAAATTTCCACAAGTAGGGGAGACTGTAACATCTGTGCTTGTAATCATTATGAACAGTTATATTATCAATAAAATAATGTTATTTGATCCCAATGATTGTTTGGTTGTGTTTTACATTTTTCATGTTTTGACTTTTATGTAATTTCAAACTCTATAGCGCTTTTTGGAGATTTATACGCAAACTGGTGCGTAAACGTAATCAGTTTGATGCGACAAATACTCCAGAACATCAACATATACTTAACATACCTTAAATAACCTTTACATAACTTAGAAATAAGTTTTGAAGGCTTTGGTATGGCAAAAACAAGATTTATTCGTCTACAGGGACTAAACTTGACAAACTGCGAAAGTATGCCAATTTGAACTGTAACGAACATTCCGGAACATGACCATAAGTTAAACACACCTTAAATATCCTTTACATAGCTTAGGAATAGGCTTTAAGGGATTCGGTGCGCTAAAATAAACTTTTGGGTCATTCAGGGACTAAAAGTGTCAAAAAGTGCACAAGATTGCACTTTTGTGCATAACTCACGTTCTGAATACATCTGGACATCCAAAAATTTATGTAAGCACTATAATATTTTATTTTAGTGTTTGGCATGAGAAAAATCCATTCGTTGCGTCATTTGGATCGTTTTACGCGCTTGTGCGCATTCCGTCGTAATTAAGCGAACATCGCGTTTGTACGGCTAAACGAACCGACATCCGGCATATTTTTGAGCATGTTTCATGTTCCCTATACTTTAACATCCTTGTGAAGCTTAAAAATGGGCTTGACAGGTGTTAGAAGTGCCAAAACACGACGATACGCGCTCAGGAACCAAAACTGCAAAACTGCAAAAAAAAAAAAAAATAAAAAAAAAAATAAATAAATAAATGCAGCAAAAAGCCATTTTAAACATAAGTTAGCAGCCCCTAACACTTTCCAAAGGTCAAGTGCCACATGTTAATCTCCTATGGTGGCCAAAATTAGTTACCACAACATTTTGACAAGTGTACGGCCTAGATCGTGCCCCCTTTTCCAAGAAACGATCCTAACGGTTGTGGGTTTACTATAAATACCCAACCCATTTTCACTCATTCCTCACTAGAATCTGATCTAAAAGACTCTAAGTTGAAACCATTGTTTCATACCTGAGTTATTTGGATCTAGATTAGCATTCGGGGACCTTTCGTAAGTATTCTTTCGTTCTTTTATCGCTTTCGAGTCCGAAAGTCAAACTTTGTTTGACTTTCTGCATTGACCAGTTTATGGTCGATGCGAAGTTCGTTTGAACTTCATAACGTGAGCGTGATCACGATGGTTATAGTCCCTAGTGACTATACCTACTGATTACCACGTTATCTAGGCTCAGTGACGAGTCGTAGTTTCGGTCAGAATACGTATTCTTGCGTATTTTGTAACCAAACTACTTATGGGTATCAAAACCGTTTGTTTTGATACCAAACCTGTTTTCTAAACTTAGTTAAGCATGCTTTAACATGCTTAGCTCGTCACTTTTAGTTGTGCTTGTATAGGGTCGTAAGGTAAGCGATCTAAACAATCGCTTATACTTTCGAACCCGACCCATTTGGTCGATCATTAGGATCCGACCAAATACATTCGGTGACCATAGTATATAGGGAATAACCCTCTGAGGTTATACCTTATGGTCGCTACGTTTAAGTAGTTGTATGATAGGTAATTTATATGCCTTAGGTAAATTACCAAAATACCCCTTTATGCCAAAATTCATTTTTAAACATATGTAACATAACTTTTGACATCTAAACTGATTTGACAACCATATTAGACATGTTAAGGCATATATTACTTGTCATAGGACTAGTTAGGCGGTCCGAACGCGTTTCACGCGAACGACGCGTTAAAGTAGCATAAGCTACCTAAACGGGTCGTAATGGGTCACAAGCACTTAGGATAGGTTTCATTTAGTATGTAGGCTTTGTTAAACCATACTACATGAGTTCCCATACTCATTTGGTTTACGAACCCTCATTCTATCCGATCTTCCGATTTAGGTCCGGTTTATTAATGTAGTTACCTATATTAGGTGCCGTTTGATATTCCGAGATCTCTAGCATTGCTTGGTGGTTATCTTAGGACTTCTGAGCAATCTCAAGTGAGTACATAGACCCCTCTTTTACTGTTTTCAAACTGTTTTGGGGTGAAACACATGTGCCTACTTGTTACTTTCGTGCTTTCCTGTTTTCACATCATATACATGCTATGTTTGTTAGTACATTATAGTACATGATTTCATTACGTTTCATGCTATGTATGTCCATTGTGTGCATATTTAGTACATTGTTTTACATTACATTTCTGCTATGTATGTTAACTGATAGCATGCTAGCACATTGATTTACATGACTTTTCTGCTTTGTATGTTAACTTAGCATACTTAGTACATTGTTTTTATATAACATGTTCACTTTTGCTATGACATTTGGTTTGCACAAACGAGACTATTATACGTTCATTAACATTAGCTACGCCGCTCGGTAGTAAGTACTGGTACCATAGGACTTGACAAATCCCATTCCTGACATCCCGGGTTTGTTTGGATGTAAGGAATGACTGAATCCGAATACAATTCTTTTGATAACCTTGACTGAAAGGGTTATCCGACTGTCTCAAGGCTTGAAATGTATGCGTTAACTTACCACATAAATGTTTGTATCAATGTAACATGTATTACTTTGCGAAACATAACTTTTTGATACATTCAAAATACTTTGTTTTGTACATTTCTACATTTGGACTATTTGACAATACTTTACTTACAAGACATAACATTTGTTACACATTACTTGACTACTTTTGGACTATCAACATTTGACATGGTTTATACAAGGACTTTTGACAATTGGTTTAAACATAGACATTATACATTGTTGGTTGGTTAAGTGACTTAAGTAACGAAATGTGAGTAATATGATACAAGCATGGTGGATACGCCGCTGGTACTTCCTATATATAAGTGTTTGTATTATATTACATATCATAGCGTTATTTAAATCATTGATTTTGGACTTATACATTTTATACAAGTAACATGTTTTCACAAGACTTTGTTTTACAATACGGTTTATTTTATACAACTCATTTTACATGGTTATTCATTTAACCATACCTTATTCTTTTACTTATACATATCATCTAAACTTATTGTTTTTCAAGCGATTTACAAAACAAAATCAAATTACAAGGTTCATGACTAAACATTTCTTAAACTTAAGTCATGAATCCTATTTTCACAAAACCTATGTATCTCACAGGCATTTTTATGCTGACGTACCTATTTTCACATGTGTTTTCAGGAGCTTTTCCGTAGGATGACGATCATGACACTAGGGCGGACCTGTGCCTTAGAGATTTAAAACGAAGATAGACTATGTTTAATTATGTTAAAAACTCTTTGATTCCTGTTTAAAACAATGAAACTCTTGTGTTTATAAATAAAATACAACTTTGAATGCCATAGTTATGAAACAATTAATTCTGTTACAACACTCCCCGACGTTTTCCGCCACGTCTTGTATGTTATACGTGATCGGGGTGTGACATGATTGTGCCGAGAATCAAAACCTTCTTTGTCTATCGATATCAAACAAAAATAATAATCCTTAGAAAAGACTATAAAAAAACTCAGCATGTAAAATACTTATAAAAAAATACACACCGTTAATATGGTTCCAAGGAAGCCAATAAGCATGAAATCAGGGTTATTAAGGAACTCATTTTCAACCCTTGAGATAACGTAATATGGCTGTGATTATGCCGAGAATCAAAACCTTCTTTGTCTATCGATATCAAACAAAAATAATAATCCTTAGAAAAGACTATAAAAAAACTCAGCATGTAAAATACTTATAAGAAAATACACACCGTTAATATGGTTCCAAGGAAGCCAATAAGCATGAAATCAGGGTTATTAAGGAACTCATCTTCAACCCTTGAGATAATGTAAGAACCAACATGCTCATTTGATGAAGATGAAGCAGAAATTTTCTCTACATACCTAAACAGATTCATGTGATCAAATTAAAACGTAAAAAGTAAATGCAAAATCAAAATAATACTGTTTAATGTTTATATGCATATTACTAACTATACCTCTTCCTAAAAGATGATATCTCTTCATTGTCAGTGTCGATAAAAAGCCTGCTAAGCTCAAACCCGTTTGCAACTCCACGCTTGCCTGAATTTAAAAATAAAACCAAATATAGATCAATATAAACAGTGTCAAATTAAAGCATATAAATAAATATAAATATAAATTACTAAATAAATAAAAATTAAACTAATTAAGTTTAAATTGTACATTTGTAAAGGTTGACCATACCAAAATGACAAAGGATAACAACATGTTTCTCTCGTTTCTTATCATTCATGTAAGCAAACATGTCAATAGCAAAAGCATCCCACAAAGTAACCGGACACTTTTGACCTCTAAAATATTAACATAAAACATAATAACATCAAGCAACCTTGTAATGCTTTAAACGTCAAAATGCAACAACTTAATAAAAAGAACTCACTCAAGGTCTTCAACTCTAAGATTAAGTCTCTTGCCCTTGCTCCCATCCTTATTTGTTGTATCCTCTAGACTGAAACATACTTCCACATAACCAATCCAATCTATAAACAAAAATATATTGTTAAAAGAAAACAACATTAAGAAGCGATAACATGAAAAAAAACAATAAGACAAAACAGTATATATATATATATATATATATCATGTAGTGATTTACATACCAATAACTGTATTAACTTAAATTTTATTTTGAACAACATCCTTGAGGTTAACAAAATTAAAACGGTATTTCGGTCCAGACCAGTCAAGGCATTTATCAATAGAAGTATAGAAATACAGAGATATTTTGTCATTTCTGTTGGTATACTTAGCAGAGGACTTATTAGCAGCAAGAGACGGTTTGGTGATAAGAAGACATTGATCCAGCTGAAGGAAATCCTTGAATCTTTCTAGCATCTTGTAACACCTCGAAAATTTCGGGTTCAATAATAAAACGACACGTGTCATGTCAGACAAAACGCGTTGTAAACTCGGATTTTTTTTACAAAGATGATTCGGTAGGATTTAAAGTGGCGTCATGTTAAACTGTTACCTCTGAACGACCTAAATTATAAATCCCAAGACCGATTAAATATTATACCCATCTTTTATTACCCACGATGCGGAAAATTATTTCTAATAATGGATGTGATAAAGCATGATGTGATCCCACAAATAATTTGAGTGGTACACCGATGTTTTCGGATCTTGTTAATGCATTCAAATTGAAACAAGTTCAACGGTAGGGTATTACCCAGTATCATACACTGAAAAAGGGTCCTATAATTGATAAATGAGGTCTAGTTGTCGTACAAGTTGCTATCTTTTCGAATCTTCAACAAACAACAACAATTTTGTCTCAGAAAGGGGCTAGCGCACCGCTACATATGTAGCGTAACGGTGCGCTACCATGTTAAGTCTTCTGGCCCAATGTAGCGGGCTAGCGCACCGCTACAAGTGTAGCGTAACGGTGCGCTAGCTATGCCCAGAAGCAGAAAAACAGGCAGCAGCCTGTATCTCGCGATTGTTACCCCTTAGGCCGGTTTTCTTGCATGTGCATGAACCTTAGACTCCCCTAGGAACTAGAAGACATGTGTTGAACAATTGTGGAAGGGTATAGACTCTTGTGTCAATTGATTGTGGTGTGTAAACCCACTATATAAAGGACCTTCAAGTGCAACTTTCATTCACACATCATATTCAAGCATTCTGATTATTTGGGGAGCTTGCAAACTGATCAAGAGCCTTTCTAATCGTTCATTAATCATCTAGTAAGTTGCCTAACCCTTCTATTTTAGTTCTAGCTTTATAATTAGCATAAAAGTCAATATATCATAGTTTACGGTTGACTTCTTGATTTAGTAACGATAGTTCAGTCGTATGTCAAATTGAAAGTACCGTTAGATAGGTAATTATATGGGTAATAAGCCCTTATAAGGTCACGTACCGAATCCAGACCTAACTAGGTCGTTTGTCGGGTCAAACGTTGACCGAAAAAGTCAACAGAATTACAAAATGCGATTTAATGCACGATTAGCAATCCGCGAGGCGTGTAATCTGTTTTAAACCTAATATAACTTGGTAATGAGTGTAAAAACTTGTCTACGCTTGCCCGACTCGACAAATTCCTGTTTAAACCCGGTTCGGAACCGAAAGGCGCAAAACCTTGACTTTTGCTTTGACTTCGGTTCTGACCCGTTTTAGTTTGATTCGGAAATGCCTTAGTGCTTCATTAGAGTAGGGTTGCATGTTAGTATAAGTCTCTGTACTTGTTTCGTTGATTATCCGATGCATGCACACGTTTCCGTTAATCGCTTAAATTGGACCGTAATGCCCTTATGACCTTACGACGAGAATTTTGAAAATGTGGAAGTACAATAATCTTAATTACTGATTATTAAACATGTACGTAAATTTTCACGTCAATCGGAAGTCTAGATTAGGAGATATGCGCATTAGCGTGAATAATAAACTTTTTATTAATTAAACGGCGCGATTAGCGCATAGCCTATCTAAACCCGATTTTCGGTACCAGAACTTTTACCCACTGATATTAAATAATATTTTGGGATTTTTGAAGATTTTTAATTATTTTTAAGCTGGTCTTAAGCTAGGCTTATCGCATTGATTCGGTTAATACCGAATATGCCCTTTTAGGCCATAAAATGAGTTTTACGAATCCGATTGATACCAATCCAATTGCCACTGATCTAAAATAATAAATATAGTATTTCGAGCCTGTTTTGCTGATCAGAAAACTCAGATTGGTATTTTAACCCGTACGTCGCCTAAAACGGCTTTATACGCGTATTAAACGCGTAGTTTAGTATTAAAACCATTTTGCCACGTAAGACTTAATACCACTAGACATAACCTGTTAAATTATGATGTTTTTCTGATTTAATCAGACCCGTATCTCAGAAGTATTATAAATCCCTTTTATGGTCGTTAAAATGACCAAAATACCCCTACGGGGCATAATTAGGGAATAAACTCGTTATGGGCATTATGGAAGATATCATAATGATATCACAACATATTTAAAGCGTATTAACTTAGGAAACCTGTTCGCGACCCTTTCGGTTACCCGTTATGCATTATACGCGTTCGGTACGGTTTATGTAACTAGTTTGCATAAACTAGCCGAAACGGGTCAAACGATATCATTTTTATCTCAAAATCCAGAATGTGAATAGTAAACCCATATTAAACAAGTCCTCAAACTTGTCGGGTCAAAATCACATTCTATCCGGTCTTCGCTTAATCATGCGTACGAACCGTATCGTTAAAACTGACCGGTCTAAGCTTAAGCTTAATTAAAGACCCGTTAGTATTCTAATAGGTTATATCAAACCTTCGTTCCAGATTAGGAGAACCAGTAAAAGCTATCTGCAATTTATTCGATTAAGGATTTATACTTGCAAAGGTAAATACTTTTAACTTATTTTCCCTATACGGGCTTGGGTTACGGTACATAGCGTACCGCTTGATCGGGCATCAAATCTTCCATCGCTTAGGTGGTTAATTGAATAATTTGATCGGCTCGTTTTAAACAGATTTGTTTACTTTAAAGCCTTTGGGGGGTTAATGACCATGTCCCGGATATCCTAGGCATCATCTTACGAGATGGCCACGACCTGAGCACGGGGTGTAGGCGTACTCCCGTGTATAACTCACTTAAAGTGGTGTGTCTATTGATCTTTAACCCGGAATACGTTCCGGGCTACTGAACGCATAAGTAACATGTAATTCGTTCACAAGATTGTTATAATATCAAAACAATTCTCCCAAGTTAAACAAAATGATTTATGCCACGTGCATCCAAACCAATTTTCAATCATTTTATAAAATGAGTCAGTTGAATGTATTTACCAGTGTAAACTGACGTATTTTCCCAAAAAGATTAAATGCAGGTACTAGGCGAAATAGGCTGGAAGTCTCCTAAGCATCACTAGAAGTCTCGCAAGCTTTAGATGCCAAAGTCTGTTGAACCATAAACAATGTTTTTAATTCGATCCTACTGTGGATAAACACCGGATAATTGTGACTTTGTTTACAATAAATAAATTCGGTTGTATCTTATTCTAAATTTGCTTCCGCTGTGCATTATTATATTGTGTTGTTTGACTATTACGTTGCCAACCACGTCACGATACTCCCCCACCGGGCCCACCGGTGACACGTGGAAATCGGGGTGTGACAGGTTGGTATCAGAGCCAACACTGAGTGAATTAAACACTAGCCTTTTGTGTTTAATCTCAGTTACACAATTGCACATATCTAAACCTTCGAGTCTAGACTTATAACATAGGACAAATTCTACCTTCTTCGGGTTTTTGTTTTGTCCTTTAAAATTTTATATTTTGTTATTGTTATCTCATGCTTTATTGACAGGAATAACAAGATGCCTCCGAGATTCTTTCGCACGAGAGGACGTGGAAAGGGGCCAGTTACCGCCCCCAACGACCATGAAGCAGGGCCGTCAAATACACGGGCTCCAATTGCGGCAGAAAGCGAGAATCCAAGACGGAACAGGAGAGACCTGTTCGAACCAGCGAGACGATCTGTTTCGCACAGTTCTACCCCTCCGGTCCGCAATTCATATGGACCTCAATCGGAAGGCGAGCCTAATAACCCTCTGCCCTCATACATACCACTTCAGAGGTCCCTGTCCCATCATTCTTATGGGGACCCCACACCGATCTTTAGAGGCCAGTTTAATCCGGCCGATTACCTACAAGAACCCGTGGGTTTCAACCCACTGGGTCCAGACGACCACTTCTCTGGTGATCAAGCTGATGACATGGACGAGGACACGGACCCCGTCATGCCTGCGAGTGGCACTCCGAACCACCCGATAGAGATCTCGGACGGATCTTCGTTTCACGGATCACCCTATGGTGGTCCCGACAGTTTCCAAGCTTTCTTTAATCAACACCCATGGTATTATACACCATCACACCACTCGTCATCACATGGGCAGCATCAGCAGCAGTCTCAGCAGCAACAGGATCCACAGCCACAGCCGCATCATCAAGATTCATCAGAGGATCATAGGTTTGTGGCAGTTACGCCACCACCTCCACCGCCACCAGTTCAACCGCCACCTCCACAACCGCCAAGGCGAAGGAGAACCGGTGCACGTATGTCGGTGCGACCAGGAGACTTTCATATTAGCTCCCCAAGGCAGTCAAGTGCAAGTCACTACCCGCCTCGTTGGGAGGACCCACAAATGGGTGGGCCTTCGCAGCCAGCTTATCAACAGCCACCGCCCATGGGTTTTGAGAACCCAATACCAGCATACACGGGTCCAAGTACTTACAACCCGTTCGAGCCACCAGCTTACAACAACTACGGATACGCTGAGGCAGATCCTTATATGGAAGCAGTAACTTATAACTCCTTCAATGCCCAAGGACCCTACGGAGATCCATGGGGGGTAAGCTACCCGAATCAGGGTTACCCAATACCTCCCAGGCCTATCATTCGAGCTCAGTCTCAGCCGCCACGATTTTCTCCCCCAGAACGGGAGGAAATTCTACATAGATTGAATCAAGTTGAGCAGGAGTCTCGCCGCGACCGCCAGAAGACGGAGAGTTTCTTACAAGGATTGGTTGGTTTGATCAAGGGAAAGAACAAGAAGAGTCGTTGAATTCTTCCACAGTTATTTTCTCTTGTATTTGGTTGTTAAGCCCCTACGTGGGTGTGTTTGTTGTTGTGTGTATTGACCCCTACGCGGGTCTATCTTTCCATAAACCCCTACGAGGGTATGTTGTATGTTTAGTCCCTACGTGGACTTATGTTTGTTTAAGTCCCTACGTGGACAATTGTTAGTGTGTTAGTCCCTACGAGGACTTATGTCTTTCTGTAAGACCCCTACGTGGGCATGTCTTCTGTAAGACCCCTGCGTGGGCATGTTGGTATGTTTTAGCTCCTGCGTGGGCAAATTTCATGTGTAAAAGACCCGTTTAGGGCAATAAGTAATATTGTATAACTTAATGGAGTGTTATTTTTATAAATTTCATGTTCGCCATTTGTGCATAAATAAATTATAAATGAAATAAATAAATTAAAATCATTCCTTTTAATCTGCCTAGTAATTATTTAATTAAGAATCTTTAAGTGTGAAACCTAGCCTCGTGTCAAATATAAGACCGGGCCAAAATGGTAAGACCGGTTTAAAAGATTCAAATCCCTGTTAACATCTTAAAACATGTTAACACTCCTGGCAGAAGTGATTCGTTAAAAATCACATGTCATTCTTAAATGAATAAGGATTCTTTAGAAGATTCCTAATCCAGTTTAATGATCTCTGAATCCTGGATTTACATCATCAATTAAGATGATCATATTTAACCATACGTGGTAATATAGTGCCTACGGGCCTTGCTCATTTCTACATGAGCCAAAAGACAGTGGTAGCTATAACTCCCTGTCTAATAAAGGTAATGAACTAGGTTCAAACCTCAAAAGTCTTGATTCTCTGAAATCATAGCTTATAAGTTAAATTGTCCATGTGACCAAGCCTTACGTGCTAATATATATTGTTATTGTTTATGTTTAGGATGAATTTTAATCGAAATCCTAAATTAATACGATTAATAAGTTAACCAAATATGGTCTCTGTTTACCATGGTTAACGAATTACCCTAAGAGGTAATTCCATAATAAAATCCCAAAATAAAATATTGTTCTTGTTTTCTGCAACAGTTCAATACAAATGGCTAACTCTAATGAAGTCAATAGCCATCCTGTGGCGCCAAATGAGAACGCCCAGATTACATTGACGGGCGCCGAACTAAAAGCGATCATTGATGGCGCTGTCACTCAAGCTTTGGATAGACAGTACGAAGAATACAGTAGTACCCGGAGTAGGACCCACTCTGTGTCACATTCAAAGCCAAGGACACATTCTGAGGCTCATAACAAGCCTCCTCCCAAAAAGGATGAACCAAAGAAAAACGGTGATGATCGCCAGTCCACCAACCACCAAAGTAATCCATCTCAGCAGTTAGTACTGCATCAGGGACACCGTAACAAGGGTTGCACATATAAGTACTTTGTGTCTTGTAAACCCAGGGATTTTACGGGGGAGAAAGGAGCGGTAGACTGCATGACGTGGCTGGATGAAATGGACACGGTCGTGGACATCAGCGGATGCGCTGAAGGTGATGTGGTTAAATTTGTCTCACAGTCCTTCAAAGGAGAGGCGTTAGCTTGGTGGAGATCTCTGATGGAGGCCTCAGGAAAGATCCCGTTGTATAGCATGACGTGGGATCAATTTATTGCCCTGATCAAAGAAAATTACTGCCCTCAACACGAGGTGGAAAAGATAGAATATGATTTTCTATCACTGGTGATGAAGAATCTCGATTGTCAAGCTTATCTGACGAGCTTCAATACACTATCCCGGTTGGTACCTTATCTGGTAACCCCGGAGCCTAAAAGGATCGCTCGTTTTATTGGAGGTTTAGAACCCGAAATCAAGGCCAGTGTTAAAGCTTCTCGGCCAGTTACCTTCAGGTCTGTAACTGACCTTTCTTTATCCCTCACACTGGATGCGGTCCGACAGAGATCGCTGAGGAATAAAGATGCTGAGAAGAGGAAACGAGAAGATGATGGTTCGCGTAGGTCGAACAAGAAACACCGAGGGAGCGGTGATCACAAGAAGGGATCGGATTCGAAGAAAGATGGGCGTCGTTCTGGAGAGAAGCCCACATGCAAAACTTGCAAGAAACAGCACTTTGGAAAGTGCAGACTCGAATCAAACTCGAATAACGAGTCAAGGTCTTTTGCTTGTGGTTTGTGCAAATCCAAGGAACACAAAACCTTGGATTGCAAGAAGATGAAAGATGCAACGTGCTACCGTTGCAATGAAAAGGGCCACATAAAGACTAACTGCCCAAAGTACAACAAGAAGCCTGAGGAGGCTAAGAAGACTAATGCCAGAGTCTTCAGGATGGATGCGAAGGAGGCTGTGCAGGATGATAACGTCATAACAGGTACTTTCCTTGTCAATGATGTTTTTGCAAGAGTACTTTTTGATTCAGGCGCAGATAAGTCCTTCGTAGATCATAAATTTTGTAAATTGTTAAATTTACCTGTCAAAACCCTAAAAGTGAACTATGAGGTAGAGTTAGCAGATGGTACTATAGAAACCGTCTCTAATGTGTTAGATGGATGTGTTATATCCATTAAGAACCATTCTTTTCCTCTGTCCCTACTTCCGTTTAAATTAGCTGGTTTTGACATAGTTCTGGGTATGGACTGGTTATCTCATAACCAGGCCCAAATTGTCTGTAACCAGAAACAGGTGGTAATAAAGACTCCGTCTGGTGAATCACTTACCATTCGGGGAGATACCCAGTACGGACTGCCTGAGCACGTGACTATGCTCAAGGCTTCAAAGTGTTTGAAGAAGGGGTGTGTCATTTACATGGCACAGGTAATTATTGATGAGCCTAAACCGAAGTTAGAAGACATCCCTGTCATCTCAGAATACCCAGAAGTATTTCCTGAAGATCTACCTGGCCTACCACCAGATAGACAAGTCGAATTCAGGATCGATATCATTCCCGGAGCTGCACCAGTTGCTAGAGCACCATACAGATTGGCACCCACGGAAATGAAGGAGTTGCGGACACAGCTAGATGAATTGCTGGCTAAGGGTTTCATTCGGCCCAGTTCATCTCCTTGGGGAGCACCAATCTTATTTGTCAAGAAGAAGGATGGGTCGATGCGTCTGTGCATCGACTATCGTGAGCTTAATAAAGTCACGATCAAGAATAGATATCCTCTGCCCAGAATCGACGATCTGTTCGATCAATTGCAAGGGGCAAGTTACTTCTCAAAGATAGATTTGAGGTCAGGCTACCATCAGCTGAAGGTCAAAGATGAGGACGTACACAAGACTGCATTTAGGACTCGTTACGGTCACTACGAGTTCCTAGTGATGCCTTTCGGGCTCACCAATGCACCGGCTGCGTTCATGGATCTCATGAATCGCGTTTGCAAGCCTCACTTAGATAAATTCGTCATCGTTTTCATCGACGACATCCTCATTTATTCTAAGAACAAAGCTGACCACGAGAAACATCTTCGATGTATTCTCAAACTCCTGCATAAAGAGAAGCTCTATGCCAAATTCTCCAAGTGTGAATTTTGGCTTAGGGAAGTCCAATTTCTCGGACATGTGGTCAGTGAGCGTGGTATCCAGGTGGATCCCGCTAAGTTTGAAGCAGTAATGAACTGGCAAGAGCCAAAGACGCCAACAGAAATTCGTAGCTTCCTAGGATTGGCAGGATATTACAGACGCTTCATTGAAAATTTTTCAAGGATTGCTGCACCCCTAACCTCCCTGACCAAGAAGAAAGTAAAGTTCGTTTGGGGTCCTAAGCAGCAAGATTCCTTCGATGTTTTAAGACAAAAGTTGAGCAATGCTCCTGTGCTTACATTACCTGAAGGCGCTGAAGAATTTGTAGTTTATTGTGATGCATCACACACTGGCATGGGGTGTGTGCTTATGCAGAAAGGCAAGGTTATTGCCTATGCATCACGACAGTTAAAGGTGCACGAAAAGAATTACACCACCCATGACTTGGAATTGGGTGCCGTTGTGTTCGCACTAAAACTGTGGAGGCATTATCTTTATGGAATCAAGTTTGTGATCTTTTCTGATCACAAGAGCCTCCAGCATCTGTTTAACCAGAAAGAATTAAACATGAGGCAACGCCGTTGGATGGAAACTTTAAATGATTATGATTGTGAAATCAAATACCATCCCGGCAAAGCGAATGTAGTCGCTGACGCCTTGAGCAGAAAGGAAAGGGTTAAACCAATTCGAATTAACGCCAAGCGTATGGAGATAAAGAACAGTTTGATAGAAAGGGTGTTAGCTGCACAGAAGGAAGCTGTGTTAGGAGCTAACTATCCTAATGAAAAGTTAGGAGTGACTGAGGAGCAGTTAACTCTTAGCAAGGACGGAATTTTACGGTTAAACGGACGAATATGGGTTCCAATTTTTGGAGGACTTCGTGATGTCATCCTCCAAGAAGCCCATAGTTCCAAATACTCCGTTCATCCTGGAGCTGACAAGATGTACCAGGATTTAAAGGCAAATTATTGGTGGATAGGCTTGAAAAAGTCTGTGGCCGCTCATGTAGCAAAATGCTTGACATGTGCGCAAGTCAAAGCCGAGCATCAGAAACCGTCAGGTTTGCTACAACAGCCTGAACTTCCTACGTGGAAGTGGGAAATGGTAACTATGGATTTTATTACCAAGTTACCCAAGACGAGGAAAGGAAATGATACGATATGGGTTATAGTTGACCGACTGACTAAGTCAGCTCATTTCTTACCCATCAAGGAGACTTATAGCTCCGATATGTTAGCCCAGTTATATGTTGATAAGATTGTAGCCTTACATGGCATACCTGTAGCTATTATCTCTGACCGGGATACTAGGTACACGTCACACTTTTGGAAGAGTTTCCAACAATCTTTGGGCACACGTTTGAACTTTAGTACGGCTTACCATCCTCAGACAGACGGTCAGAGTGAGCGTACTATTCAAACATTGGAAGACATGCTGCGTGCATGTGCGATCGAATTGGAAGGTAGCTGGGATAAGAACCTACCTTTGATCGAATTCTCTTACAACAATAGCTACCATACCAGCATAAAGGCTGCGCCTTTTGAGGCATTATACGGTAGAAAGTGTAGATCGCCAGTTTGTTGGGCGGAAGTTGGAGAAGTCCAGTTATCAGGACCAGAGATCGTGTTTGAAACAACGGACAAGATTGTCCAGATTCGTAACAATCTCCAAGCTGCCCGGAATAGGCAGAAGAGTTACGCGGATCCAAGTCGTAAGGATTTTCACTTCGAAGTAGGTGACAAAGTCCTACTTAGAGTGTCACCATGGAAAGGGGTGATGCGATTTGGTAAGAAAGGCAAACTAAGCCCGAGATATATAGGACCTTTCGAGGTTATCGAACGTGTCGGGTCAGTTGCCTACAAGTTGAATTTACCAGAAGAGCTCAGTGGAATTCACAATGTGTTCCACATCTGCAATCTAAAGAAGTGTTCCGCTGACGATTCGCATGTCATGCCACATACAGATGTGCAAATAGATAAGAGCTTAACGTTTGTGGAAAAACCTTTGTCGATTGAAGATCGACAGGTAAGGAAGCTTCGGAGAAAGCATATACCTTTTGTTAAGGTCAAATGGGATGCTCGTAGAGGTCCCGATTTCACGTGGGAGGTTGAATCCACGATGAAAGAAAAGTACCCTTACTTGTTTCAGTAAATCTCGGGTCGAGATTTATTTTAAGGGGGTGAGGATGTAACACCTCGAAAATTTCGGGTTCAATAATAAAACGACACGTGTCATGTCAGACAAAACGCGTTGTAAACTCGGATTTTTTTTACAAAGATGATTCGGTAGGATTTAAAGTGGCGTCATGTTAAACTGTTACCTCTGAACGACCTAAATTATAAATCCCAAGACCGATTAAATATTATACCCATCTTTTATTACCCACGATGCGGAAAATTATTTCTAATAATGGATGTGATAAAGCATGATGTGATCCCACAAATAATTTGAGTGGTACACCGATGTTTTCGGATCTTGTTAATGCATTCAAATTGAAACAAGTTCAACGGTAGGGTATTACCCAGTATCATACACTGAAAAAGGGTCCTATAATTGATAAATGAGGTCTAGTTGTCGTACAAGTTGCTATCTTTTCGAATCTTCAACAAACAACAACAATTTTGTCTCAGAAAGGGGCTAGCGCACCGCTACATATGTAGCGTAACGGTGCGCTACCATGTTAAGTCTTCTGGCCCAATGTAGCGGGCTAGCGCACCGCTACAAGTGTAGCGTAACGGTGCGCTAGCTATGCCCAGAAGCAGAAAAACAGGCAGCAGCCTGTATCTCGCGATTGTTACCCCTTAGGCCGGTTTTCTTGCATGTGCATGAACCTTAGACTCCCCTAGGCACTAGAAGACATGTGTTGAACAATTGTGGAAGGGTATAGACTCTTGTGTCAATTGATTGTGGTGTGTAAACCCACTATATAAAGGACCTTCAAGTGCAACTTTCATTCACACATCATATTCAAGCATTCTGATTATTTGGGGAGCTTGCAAACTGATCAAGAGCCTTTCTAATCGTTCATTAATCATCTAGTAAGTTGCCTAACCCTTCTATTTTAGTTCTAGCTTTATAATTAGCATAAAAGTCAATATATCATAGTTTACGGTTGACTTCTTGATTTAGTAACGATAGTTCAGTCGTATGTCAAATTGAAAGTACCGTTAGATAGGTAATTATATGGGTAATAAGCCCTTATAAGGTCACGTACCGAATCCAGACCTAACTAGGTCGTTTGTCGGGTCAAACGTTGACCGAAAAAGTCAACAGAATTACAAAATGCGATTTAATGCACGATTAGCAATCCGCGAGGCGTGTAATCTGTTTTAAACCTAATATAACTTGGTAATGAGTGTAAAAACTTGTCTACGCTTGCCCGACTCGACAAATTCCTGTTTAAACCCGGTTCGGAACCGAAAGGCGCAAAACCTTGACTTTTGCTTTGACTTCGGTTCTGACCCGTTTTAGTTTGATTCGGAAATGCCTTAGTGCTTCATTAGAGTAGGGTTGTATGTTAGTATAAGTCTCTGTACTTGTTTCGTTGATTATCCGATGCATGCACACGTTTCCGTTAATCGCTTAAATTGGACCGTAATGCCCTTATGACCTTACGACGAGAATTTTGAAAATGTGGAAGTACAATAATCTTAATTACTGATTATTAAACATGTACGTAAATTTTCACGTCAATCGGAAGTCTAGATTAGGAGATATGCGCATTAGCGTGAATAATAAACTTTTTATTAATTAAACGGCGCGATTAGCGCATAGCCTATCTAAACCCGATTTTCGGTACCAGAACTTTTACCCACTGATATTAAATAATATTTTGGGATTTTTGAAGATTTTTAATTATTTTTAAGCTGGTCTTAAGCTAGGCTTATCGCATTGATTCGGTTAATACCGAATATGCCCTTTTAGGCCATAAAATGAGTTTTACGAATCCGATTGATACCAATCCAATTGCCACTGATCTAAAATAATAAATATAGTATTTCGAGCCTGTTTTGCTGATCAGAAAACTCAGATTGGTATTTTAACCCGTACGTCGCCTAAAACGGCTTTATACGCGTATTAAACGCGTAGTTTAGTATTAAAACCATTTTGCCACGTAAGACTTAATACCACTAGACATAACCTGTTAAATTATGATGTTTTTCTGATTTAATCAGACCCGTATCTCAGAAGTATTATAAATCCCTTTTATGGTCGTTAAAATGACCAAAATACCCCTACGGGGCATAATTAGGGAATAAACTCGTTATGGGCATTATGGAAGATATCATAATGATATCACAACATATTTAAAGCGTATTAACTTAGGAAACCTGTTCGCGACCCTTTCGGTTACCCGTTATGCATTATACGCGTTCGGTACGGTTTATGTAACTAGTTTGCATAAACTAGCCGAAACGGGTCAAACGATATCATTTTTATCTCAAAATCCAGAATGTGAATAGTAAACCCATATTAAACAAGTCCTCAAACTTGTCGGGTCAAAATCACATTCTATCCGGTCTTCGCTTAATCGTGCGTACGAACCGTATCGTTAAAACTGACCGGTCTAAGCTTAAGCTTAATTAAAGACCCGTTAGTATTCTAATAGGTTATATCAAACCTTCGTTCCAGATTAGGAGAACCAGTAAAAGCTATCTGCAATTTATTCGATTAAGGATTTATACTTGCAAAGGTAAATACTTTTAACTTATTTTCCCTATACGGGCTTGGGTTACGGTACATAGCGTACCGCTTGATCGGGCATCAAATCTTCCATCGCTTAGGTGGTTAATTGAATAATTTGATCGGCTCGTTTTAAACAGATTTGTTTACTTTAAAGCCTTTGGGGGGGTTAATGACCATGTCCCGGATATCCTAGGCATCATCTTACGAGATGGCCACGACCTGAGCACGGGGTGTAGGCGTACTCCCGTGTATAACTCACTTAAAGTGGTGTGTCTATTGATCTTTAACCCGGAATACGTTCCGGGCTACTGAACGCATAAGTAACATGTAATTCGTTCACAAGATTGTTATAATATCAAAACAATTCTCCCAAGTTAAACAAAATGATTTATGCCACGTGCATCCAAACCAATTTTCAATCATTTTATAAAATGAGTCAGTTGAATGTATTTACCAGTGTAAACTGACGTATTTTCCCAAAAAGATTAAATGCAGGTACTAGGCGAAATAGGCTGGAAGTCTCCTAAGCATCACTAGAAGTCTCGCAAGCTTTAGATGCCAAAGTCTGTTGAACCATAAACAATGTTTTTAATTCGATCCTACTGTGGATAAACACCGGATAATTGTGACTTTGTTTACAATAAATAAATTCGGTTGTATCTTATTCTAAATTTGCTTCCGCTGTGCATTATTATATTGTGTTGTTTGACTATTACGTTGCCAACCACGTCACGATACTCCCCCACCGGGCCCACCGGTGACACGTGGAAATCGGGGTGTGACACATCTTATGCAGACAACTGGCTTGTATCATAGTTCCCTAACAATATGAAACATCCGATTAAATTAAAAATGTGTTATATAACATTTGTGTATTCAAATGTCCAAAAAAATTATAAGACAAATATATACGGTACCATCTCATCCATGAAGATCATATCAAGGTAATATATTTCATTTTTGTTTTGATTCATCATCTTCCTCGACATGCTAACAATCTTCACTCTGATTGAATAGTTATTTGAGAATGTATTAAGATCGTTAAGCATGCTAACCTTTGCAACCTCCATTTGAAGACTGTACATACAAAAAAGAATAACTAAAATATATCTATTGATAAACGTAATATGATAATACAATTAGCATGGATGTTTATAAAAAAATATCAAGGTTGGAATTCAAGCTTACCGATTCTCCATTCACAATTTAGATTGAGTGCAATGGCAAATGTTTTTAAAAGGTAAGTAGTGCATATCCTTATATCCTGCTTTATTAAAGTAATTAAATATTAGAAATGATATGCAAAGTAGGAAAAAAAAGAGAAAGAACGTCAATTTTAAATTACCATTTTGCATATTTTAAATTTCAAAAGTTATTGATATTATCAGTAATTACTGATTTGATTTGAAAGCAATTGTCATGATGACTTTTGTAATTTTTATTTTAACTTTAATTAAGAGATAATAACCGTCAATTTAAAATTCACATTTTGCATATTTTCAATGTCCAAAGCTCAAGAAATTAGCATTAATTACTGATTTGATTTGCAACAAATTGTCATCAAGAGTGTTGTTTTTATTTTTTATTTTAACTTTAATTTTTATCACGAAAACAATGTTGGAGGAACTCTTATCTCATTGGAATGGAACGATTAGGTAAAATGGTAATTTCATTGTAATTCTAGTTTTCTTTTGATAATTTCATTCTATCACTAATTAAACCCATCAATAATAAAAATGTGAGCAGTGGCTGTTTTTTAGGAAAACCTCTGATGGTCAATATCAGTGGATGTCAACAAAAAAATATGAGCAGTGGCTATTTTTTAACTATCACTGGATAGCCAATAGTGATTGAAACACTGATGTTTGGACAGTCAATGGTCAACATGAAGAATGAAGAAACAGAGGCTGTCTTTCAACAGTGGATAACTTTTAACAATAAGATGTTTGAACCAACACAGTGGTTGTAACATACTTTTAAGGATTAATTAAAACTATCATTTTTAACTATTTTGAAGAGTGTTAAAATATGAGAAGACAGTGGATCTGGTTAAACATATGTTTAGACTTAAACAAATGTTGGGGCTTAAACAGATGTTTGGCCTTATATACCAGTTGTCTGGACTTAAACAGAAGTTTGACCTTAAACAGATGTTTGGCCTTAAAAATATTTGTCTTAAACAGATGTTTGCCCATAAACATTTGTTTGCAAAAAAGACCAATTTCAAGAATACTATACCTAAACAATCAAAATGAGGAGCTTAATAATCATCCAAGTGTACTTCATTTTTATTTATTAGTATAAAGATCAAACAACTGTTCAATTTATAGTATAGATCAAACCACTGAGGTGATGTGATAAATACTGTTACATATAAACACTGTTGTGATAAACACTGTTACATATAAACACTGATGTCATAAATACTGTTACATATAAACACTTAGGTGATGACATCTAACAACCTAACAGACTATAAAACACTGATGTGATAAATACTGTTACATATAAACATAAACACTGTTAACATAAACAAAGGTAGAATAACTGCTGTTGATGGTGAACCACTGTTGTTGTTGGACAGTGGTTCACCTTTGGTTGATCAGGCGTTTGGTTCATCAGTGCTTGTTTTCAACAGGGCTTCGGTCTTCATGAGTGCTTTGGTCTTCAACAGTGGATGATCTTCATCAGTCTTTGTGTACAACAGTCTTTATATCCAACAGTTGTTAGGCAGATCAGTGCTTTGCCTTATTAACTTGTTATAACCACTGTCATTGGAGGAAACTTAGATGGGCAGTGCTTATTGTGGATCAACGTGCAGATTCAACAGCCAGATCAGCATCATCTTTATCTCCTTCAGCAATATCCGCTATCTTTTCTTCGATTCTTCGATCAAACGTCTCGAACGTTTTCCCCTTTCATCAAAACAAAACCAATATATATATATATATATATAGCAATAATTAATCTAAAAAAAACACGTGGAACTAACAGCAAAAAGTGTACCTGAAACAGAATCAACGATTAAGAATAAAAAAACATATGGAATTAACAATGCATGGATTAGTGAAGGAAACTTACGGTGCTCATTAAGAAAACTCCTTTTAATTGCTCAAATTGAGATGACGGGTGATCTGAAAGTGATTACAAATGAACCAATGCATCAATAAACGGTAAATCAAAATGTTACGAATACCAAAAAATAAATCAGACCAATTGAGGTTACCTTGGGGTTGTGCAATGAAAAAAGGAAGAAGATGATGCGACAATTATATGGCAAAAGAAGAGATTTAACTATATTATTACTCAAAAAAGTCACATACTAGTTTTTATGCAATTGCTCTACACCAAACATACAACTTGGAGGCATGTGAAATCAACTCGATGTCCATGACAACAGCACCTACTTAAAAAACAAAGAAAAACTGATTGTAAGATTAAAACATTCAATGACTTACAGTACATGGGTCCGACTGATCTTAATCATGCACAAAAAGCGATGAAGCCTAAACTTTTGGGCTGGTATCACCTATCAACAGACCTGAAAACAAAATCAGTTTCTAAACAATGACTTCATGAAACTGAAAATCATTAAAGTTAAAACAAATTAAGTAACAACCAACATTAATTCACAAGCCTGCAAATATAAAGTTGCCACATGAATAATAAAGTAGAACTTGCTGCAAAAATATAAAGTGTGAAAATAATCTTAAAAAGTTCTCTGTATTTGAGTAGTAAAGCTACTCAATTTAGTTAACTACATAAACAATCCAACAATGAATTTACCGTCCTTCTCCTTCTCTTTCACATTTCCATCTTCTCAACAATGATCCGGCATAGGTTACTTCTAATCAACAAACTCTATAAAATAATAATAATAGTAAAAAAAATAAGCATAAAATCTATATATTCTTCTTGTATTGCTAGAATAATAGTATGAAAGTTGGAATAAAAACATAGGATCAAGAAACATAGGAGCATCCAACATTACTAACATGGGTGAATAAATCAACAAAACAGATTGTGAAAAACAAAAACTACAAACATATCAAAATCAATCTACTCGTAATCACATGATACAACAAAGCAAGCATCTGAATAAACAATAACAAATAAAAGACAAAAATCAAAAGCTACAAAAAGAGTTATTCATATATATATATATATATATATATAAACAATAATAAAAACATTATTACAACATACCAGTGTCACCGATTAACAGGAGCTTGTACAAAAGGGTTCATCATGTACGATAAGAAACCCTAGGAGAGCTTCTTCTTCTTCTGAGGGTACAAAAGGGTTCACCATGTTCAGTATGAGAAAATAGATAAAACCAAATACAATTTCTGAATGAGAAAATAGATCTTACATGAATATTATGTTCTTCAAGTACTCGATGATACATGATTTAGGGTTTCAAACGCATATGTATCCAATAGAAGTAACCTCTGCCGGACGTTGTTGAGGAGATGAAAATGTGAAGAAGGAGAAAGATGAACATCAGAAAGAAAGGGGATCTTGTATGGAAAGGTGAAGGAGAAGAATGAAGTAGAGTTTGTTAAAAGGTGAGAATAAAGGGGAGTGGTATTGTTGGGCGGGAAAAGGGAAAAAACGATGCCCTAATCTACTGACACGTGGCCCAAATAACTTTCATTTATTATATATAATAGATGTATAATGTGAGTGCCCTAAAAGAAGATTTTAATGACAAATATGTCAGTTTTAAAGACAAATATGTCAGTTTAGTTAGTAAATATCACTATTTTCACAATGGTCCCTCTAATAGTTGCCATTTTCATGATTAATCTTTTATTTTATAGAATTTTGTATAGGGAGCATCTTTTATTTTATAAAATTTTGTATAGGAAGCATTGAGGCCTAATCAAATTATTACAAAAACTATAATTTTATAAAATCACAGTTTTAACTAAAAAAATTAAATAATTTCTTTTATATGAAATATAATACCAAAAAGTTATTCATTCATATTAAAATACATCATGTAGTTACAATACGTCTCGATATACTTTAAAGTTTTAATCGAATCTTTATACGTGTAGGTAATGAAACGAACTGGGCTGATACTGATGGGGCAATGTTGGTACCGATATTAGTATTCGTTCTTATTACTTTCGATAGATGTAAAACACGTGTTGATATCAGTTTGGTCATATCACACTATTTTTTCTCTCTTTCAGTTGTTATAATAATAGTTAGTAACGTAATGAAATGAAGCAGATTTTTATATACGTTTGGATATACTTTTTTTTCAAGATCGTGTTATGAATAATAATGTACAAGTAATCGGATCACAAACGTGCATATAATCAAACCAAGAACGAATTGATTAAGTGCGCCGCAACGCGCGCGAGTTCTACCCTAGTAATATATTAAACCACATTATACTAGCTACAGTACAATTATTTCCTTTTTATTTTGTTGTTCATCAAGAGTTTTTTTTTCTGTCACTTTAGCTACATGAAATCAAAGTATTTTTATTTTATTTTTATAAATCAAATAGAAAATATAAATAATTCTTAATACTATACTTAAAATACTTTTTTCTGTATAATAAATATGTCAAACAATTTGTGTATTATATATTTTACTTTTAGAATAATTATAGTTTACCTGGTTCATTTTTCTAGATTTTTTTTATTAATTGTAATAAATTTGGATATGTCATGATTTTACTAGAGTTTAATTTAGAATGTCACTTTTTTGTGATTGGTGAATATACCCTAACATGTGTTTTTATCTACATTTTCATGGTTTTACTTTATATAATATATGGCGTAACGTACCACCGCAACGCGTGAGATATTTTAGTAGTTGATTTTAAATATTAAATGGTTGATCATAATTATTCGATTAGAATTAGTTATTGATGCTTTTATGTTACAATACTAGTTTAAGATCTCGTGTGTTACACATGTTGTATAAAGAAAATACTTCTTATAAATCTATTGATTTGATAAATTACACATAAATGTAGATGCTACTATACTTATAGTTGGTTCCCATGTTACGATTATTAACATATTTTAACACCCCTTACTCTTTAACACGAAGTTGCTTCTCATTAACAAATAAATTTAAAAAATCACAGGTCAATATAATATATTTTAGTTTATATAATATGTAATATAGTTTGTTTTATAATAAACGAAATGATGCATTAAATATGGGAAAATATGGGAAATAATTAAATTACAATATAAAAGTTATTTTTTTTTATATTATTTCTATTGTATGTGGGACTTGAAGTCTTGAATCTACGACCTTCAAATCTAAGTGTACCTAAAGGCTTTTGTCTTTGTCAATGGGTCACCAACCTCATCGGTAAGTAATAAACATATAAGCAATCTACAAATCTCTAATATTTCTTTTTACACCACATTTGTTGTCTTATTTGTAACTTTTTCATCTTGGTCTAATATCAATAACTTAACTTTGGGTCTTCTTTTTATTCTTGATAGTGTCACATATAATTGTCATGAGCAAAAACCGATTCTTTTAAGTACAATCCAACCTTTGATAGTGATTGTGTTTTACTCTTATTAATAATCATTTGCTAAACATCAAATTATTGTTTATTTATAAGATATGCAAACATTTTACATTTGAAGATGATGTTTAGTTATCATTCAAGATTTCATTAAAAAACAATAATAACATAACAATACACAAAAGATAAGAATTATTATATTAATTTATTTAAACAAAAAAGGCAATTTAAACTATATTGATTGCGTAAAATATATATTATATTTTAAAATGCCATTATATTTATTAGATGTATTTTTTAAGATTTGTGATTTGCAATCACATTCAAATATTATTTTACCAAATTACATATAACATTCTCCTTAGAGAATTTCCATCGTTCATACACATTATATGGGTTTACAAAAATTACCAATTTCTAATTCGTTCATTAGAAAAGTTAGTATTCCAACCATTCGAAATACACATTATTTTTTGTATATAATTCGAATTATCTAAAGACGAACACGAACTATTCTAAAACTTGAATCAAAACGTTCGGTTTTGTAACATGGTATTCGGATTAAAGATTGTACTCCAATCATAAAAATTAATCCAACTCATTGAACTAAGTATATATTTCCCAAAATATTTACAAGATTTTAACAAAATCTTAAAGAATATTTAAACTTTTGTGAACCTAAATCCTTGTAGAGAAGGGATTTCAGATTCATTCTTCACGAAAGTCTGTTTTAAGATTGTAGGAACTAGGTTCACTTTTTATTAAAATATAATACAAAATATATAATAACGAGACTCTCGTTATTCGTAGGAAATATGATAGTACAATCCGGTTACAAAACTATACGATAAATAAATAAAATACAAATGAGTAAACTGCCAAAATGGTCCCTGAGGTTTGGTCACTTTTGCCACTTTAGTCCAAAACTCAAACCTTTTGAATTTGGGTCCCGGTGGTTTCAATTTTGTTGTCATTTTCATCCAAAATCAAAATTTGGTCAGATTTTTCAGTTAACATCAAGTTTTTTTTTGTCTTTTTCCTCTCTTTTAATGAAGGGCAAAATGGTCAAATTTTTTTAATTTGTTATAATAAAACGTTAAAAGACCACTTTGCCCTTCATTAAAAGGGAGAGAAAAAAAAAGACAAAAAAGCTAGATGTTAACTGAAAAATCTTGCCAAATTTTGATTTTGGATGAAAAGGGCAACAAAATTGAAACCATAGGGACCCATATTCAAAAGGTTTGAGTTTTGAACTAAAGTGGCTAAAATGACCAAACCTCAGGACCATTTTGACAGTTTACTCAATATAAATACATTGTACCAATCTTTATTCAAATCGATGTCTTTGGGAAACTTCAACCACACCTTCTTATTCGAAACTCCACTAGGAGACAAGCAAAAATTCGTTGACGATTTTGGTTGAGGATCGTGTTTGAGACGGGGCCCTTAAAACAGATTCCACGCCTCCTCTCAGATGGTTTGTTTCCAGGATACAACAACCAAAGCAGTAGTTGTACTGCCGGAGATGGCTCTCACGCCCGATATTACACCGGGTATAATTTGGTGTTCATAAAATTAATTTGGAAAAATGAAGTTGTGACATAATTAAAAGAATTCTCTTCTCTAAATTTCTTTGGAACCGTAAGACTTCTATATGTGTGAGTATTTTTCTGTATATCCAAAACTAGGTTAATGCCCGCGTAATACGCGGGTTCAACCAAAACCATATTATTTTCCAAACACGAACGTGATAATTAGCAGGTTACACGAAGCCACTTGTTAAGACACGAAAAAATTACCAATGTATCATACAACCTATTAAGACACAAATGCGACCTATTACTACATATCTAATATTTAGCCATTAACAGGTCTTAACATGTATTGTATAATGGTCTTAAGTCTTAACAGGTCGTATTGTTAAGACACGAACATAAAATAGGTAAACACGAACATGATACGGAATTAAACAGGTCTTAACATGTCGACCTGTTATAGACACGAAACCTGTTAAAGTTAAACACGAAACCTATTAACTGTTGGAAAATTGTGGAAAAAGTATTTTTCACAAATATAGGAAAATGATTTTTTCCTATTTTGGATTAGAAATAAATATAATAAAAAGAGCGGGTTTTATATATTTATTTATGGGTTTGTGTTCTTCTCCCACTTAATTTTTTTTTTCAGTTTCGACTTCAGATTGCGGAAGGGGAGACCGATGATTCTTCCGTATCTCTGGAACATAAAGCACTTTGGTTAAGGTCAACTCCTTGCCAGAAGTCATCTTCAGGATGACTCTGCCTTCCCCTTTGATGCTTGGGGTAGCTTTATTTCCCATATAAAGTTTTTCTTCACCCGACGCTTCCTTGAGTGTAGAGAAAAGAGCCTTGTCTCCACAAACATGGCGGGTTGCACCCGTGTCAACGAACCATCCTTTTGGGTTTTCACCCATCGCGTTGACTTCTTCAATCATAGCCGCTTCCTCAGTTATCATTGCAATCAGAGGCATACCATCCTCATCAACCATATGCGCACGCTCACGCTTAGGTTTCTTGCATTGGTTAGCACGGTGCCCCGTCTCGTTACAGTTGTAACAAGTACCTTGGAAAGTCACAAGCTTCTTTTTCACAGCCCCCTTTTTCAGTCCAAGGTTGTTAACCTTTGCTTTCCCTTTGTTGTTGTTTTTACCCTTGCCTTTCTTGCCTTTTGAGGACTCTCCCACTTCCACCATGTTTGCCTTAGCCGAAGCTTGCAAAATGGTGCCTTTTTGGGCTACCCTGTTGTCCTCTTCTATACGAAGACGGACGACAAGTTCCTCAATCGTCATTTCCTTTCGCTTGTGTTTAAGATAATTCTTAAAATCCAACCAAGCAGGAGGTAATTTTTCGATCATGGCTGCTACTTGAAATGTCTCGCTAAGTACCATTCCCTCAGCGTGGATGTCATGAAAGTATAATCTGTAACTCTTGGACTTGGTTCATAACAGTCTTGTTATCAACCATTTTGAAGTCCACGAAACGGGCGACAACAAATTTCTTTGTTCTCGCATCCTCCGTTTTGTACTTTATCTCCAAAGACTCCCATAATTCTTTGGAAGTCTTGATACTATAGTACACATTATACAGTGCATCCGAGAGACCGTTGAGAACATAGCCTCGACAAATAAAGTCCGAGTGCTTCCAAGCCTCTACCGCGCTCAGAGCCTGAGCGTCGGTCTCCCCTTCCGCAGGTTGGGGAACGGTCTCATTCAAGAACCTCGCAAGGTTCATGGTGGTCAGATAGAAAAACATTTTCTGTTGCCACCTTTTGAAGTGGAGACCTGAGAACTTCTCGGGTCGTTCAACATGATTCGCCACTGTGGACGCTCCCACAGTGTTGGCAGGGGTACCACCAACAACATTGGTGTTGCTCGTGTTTACATTTTCAGTCGACATTCTGAAAAGTTTCAAGAAGACAAGTTAAAATCTGTTTTCAAAAATAATAAAGACGCTACTTTATTATTATGAGTTCAAAAATTCAGCCGTGTAGCTTCTAAGTCCAACTTTGAAGACTACAACAGGAGATCTTTAGAACTCAGCGACAGAAAAGAGTAGAAGCAGAGTTCTATTTTGACAAAGTCGCACATTTGAATCAAAACAGAGAAAAAACTTTTTAAAACACAACCTGCTGTGGAGAAAAAAAAAATTATCACAGCAGAATTGTTTCAGATTTACACAAACGGTGTTTTATAAATTTTGTTTTAAGATTGTAGGAATCCGTTCGTGTAAAATAAATAAAAAACCTTTATTAACTTTAATTACAAGAACAAATCAGAAACTAAATAAAATACAGTACAATTACAACTGAAAAAATGGAACAACAAGAACGGAAACTCGAACAGAAAAACTGTTCTTGGCTGAGGATCGTGTTAGACACGGGTCCCTTAAAACAAATTTCGTGTCTCCCAGGAGAACACGTTTGTTTCCAGGATACAACAGCCGCAAGCAGTTGCACTGCCGGCCTTGACTCCAACCCGAATGTGTACCTCGTAGCTTGAAGATGATGAAGAAATTCAGAGAAGAGAATTGTAGTTACTGTGTAATTCGGTGTGTCTTTGCTGCAGTAGGCTCCTCCTATTTATACTGCAGGTCCAAACTGAAAAAAAACCGAAATTAATGGGAGAATTAAACTACATTAAACGTCTTTAATGCACTTTAATTCGTCATTAAATTCGCAATCAATAGCATTGACTTCGTCAGTTTCGAATGCCGAATGTAACAGCACTGACATTAACTGCAGCTGGAAGCTTCTGCGCGCGCGCGCGCAGGTCTGTAGCCTCATGCGCGCTGCGTCCATTTGACTCACTGCCATGCGCGAGTGCGCCCCACTGGCTCAATCCCATGCGCGTGCGCCACGTCACCTGTAAGCCTCCACGAGCACGCCACACAGTCGCGCCGTTTTGGCTCACTTTGAGTCTTCTAATGTTTGGCATGGTAGACTAGGACATGTAAATTTTAATTCATTACGACGTTTAATTAAATTAATCTTGATACCAACATTCCATATCGAGTCCAATCACAAATGCGAGACATGTGTTGAATCCAAACTTACGAGATCACCGTTTAAATCGGTTGAGCGAATAACCGAACCCCTTGATTTAATTCATACCGATGTGTGTGATTTAAAAGCGGTTCCCACGCGTGGAGGAAATAAGTACTTCATCACGTTTATTGATGATTGTACTAAATATTGCTACGTGTATTTACTTAAAAGTAAAGACGAAGCAATAGAGAAGTTTATCTTGTACAAAAACAAAGTTGAGAATCAACTTAAAAAGAAGATAAAAGCTTTGAGAAGCGATCGAGGAGGTGAATATGTTGCACCTTTTGCGGATTTATACGCAAAAAGTGGCATTGTACATGAGTGTACACCTCCTTATTCTCCACAATCCAATGGCGTTGCGGAACGAAAGAACCGCACATTGAAAGAAATGATGAACGCCATGTTGATAAGCTCGGGAGTGAACCGAGAAATGTGGGGGGATGCCATTCTCTCAGCAAACTATCTTTTGAACAAGATACCTTTGAAAAATAGGGACGAAACTCCATATGAGTTATGGAGAAAAAGGAAGCCTTCGTACAAATACTTGAAAGTGTGGGGGATCCTAGCTAAGGTGATTGTACCACCTCTTAAGGCTCTTAGGATATGACCCAAAACTGTTGATTGCATTTTCATTGGATATGCACATCAAAGTAGCGCACATTGTTTTCTTGTACATGAGTCCAAGAATCCCGATGTACATAAACACACTATCATAGAGGCAAATCCTAACGTCGTCTCATATTTTGAGAATGTGTTTCCTATGTTAGGACAAACACATGCGACTTCATCAAGAGCGGTTGATGAAGTAGGTCTAAGTTCATCTACATGGTTAGATGAAGCAGGACCAAGCTCATCTACGCGATTAGATGAAAGACATGAACGCCCCGAGGTCGAGGAGGGTGAGCTTAGACGAAGTAAACGACAAAGGGTTGAAAAATCCTTTGGTCCAGACTTCATGAGCTATATGGTTGAGGGTGAACCCAATACCTACCGCGAAGCGGTTACCTCTGCGGAAGGACCTCAATGGCAAGAAGCAATTAAGAATGAAATTGATTCTATATTGTAAAATCATACTTGGGAGTTAGCAGATCTTCCACCTGGTTGTAAACCACTTGGATATTGTTGGATATTCAAAAGGAAGATGAAAGCCGATGGAAGTATTGATAAATACAAGGCAAGGTTAGTAATCAAAGGATTTAGACAAAAGGAGGGTCTAGATTACTTTGATACGTACTCTCCTGTTACGCGAATAACCTCTATAAGATTGGTTCTTGCAATTGCGGCTCTAAGAAATTTGGAAGTTCACCAAATGGATGTAAAGACCGCATTTCTAAATGGTGATTTAGAAGAAGAAATTTACATGGAACAACCTGAGGGTTTTTCCGCCCCTGGAAACAAGGGTAAAGTATGTAAATTGGTCAAGTCTTTGTATGGCTTGAAGCAAGCTCCAAAACAATGGCACCAAAAGTTTGATCATGTCATGATTGACAATGGTTTCAAAATAAATGAATGCGACAAGTGTGTTTATTTTAAAGACACACCAAGAGGTTATGTGATTTTATGTCTTTATGTAGATGATATGCTTATCATTGGGAGTGATGATAACATGATCAACTCAACAAAAGACATGTTGAAAGCGAGGTTTGACATGAAAGACATGGGTCTCGCGGATGTGATTCTTGGAGTAAAAATCACTAGAACCCAAAATGGTCTTGTGTTGAGTCAATCTCACTATGTGGATAAGATCCTTGGAAAATTCAATTCGGACGACACGAGTATAGCTCGAACTCCAATTGATAATACCCAACGCCTAAGGAAGAATAGAGGCGAGAGTGTTTCTCAGTTAGAGTACTTAAGGATCATTGGTTGTCTCATGTATCTAATGACAAGTACTAGACCCGACTTAGCATATGCTGTTAGCAGGCTAAGTAGATACACCAGTAATCCGAGCGAGGATCATTGGAAAGCTATCACGAGGGTGCTTAGATACATAAGATACACAAGAAACTATGGATTGCATTATACCCGTGATCCAGCAGTGATCGAAGGATAGACTGACGCGAACTGGATATCGGATATAAAGGATCACAGATCAACAAGTGGTTACGTGTTTACACTTGCTGGCGCAGCTATAGCTTGGAAGTCTTCCAAGCAAACGGTTATAGCAAGATCCACGATGGAATCCGAATTCCTCGCTTTAGAGAAAAGAGCGGAAGAGGCGGAGTGGCTACGTCAATTTGTGGAAGATATTCCAAGATGGCCAAAGCCGTTGACGGCTATCTGCATACATTGTGACAGTCAGTCTGCTTTTGCTAGAGCACAAAGCATGATGTACAATGGCAGATCAAGGCACATTCGACGTAGACACAACACGGTACGACAACTTATCTCAACGGGTGTTATCTCAGTTGACTATGTGAGGTCAAAGGAGAACATTGCGGACCCGTTAACAAAAGGCTTAAGCACAGATAAGGTGTATAGGTTGTCAAGAGGAATGGGACTAAAGCCCATAGATGAAGGGATTATGAGGGAAACCTAACCTAGTTGACTGGAGATCCTAAGATCTAGGTTCAATAGGAAAACTTAATCATAAACCCAAAGGGAGTCACTGTGGGGGGTGCCCCAAAATCAATAAAGGGAGTTGTATACTTCCTAGTCCATTCCAATCAGTGACATGATGGAAAGGTTAAGCATGTTGAGGTTAAGGATTTTGAGGAAATCCAAATTAACCATGATGCTTTTAATGATTCAGAGGAATCACCTATGTTAGAGAGAAGTGGGGTCGCTTCGAATGGATTTGTAGGGAGGCGCAAATCCTAGAGCTCTCGCAGAACCAAGAACGTGTTCCATGACCAATAAACAGACACAACCATGAGGACTTGACTCGACTAGGAAGAGTATTGTGTGAATGTATATTGTCGCCTACATAAATGGGGGATTGTTCAAAGACACCGCGTCTACAAGACCCTAGGAGGCTAAGTATGCTTCACAAAAGTAGGTTCAAAGGTTACACCTACCTATCTTGCAATACTCAACTGTTGAACGTGTATCGTTGAAACTTGATAGATCGATTTCTATTCATGTGGGGGATTGTTGGAAAATTGTGGAAAAAGTATTTTTCACAAATATAGGAAAATGATTTTTTCCTATTTTGGACTAGAAATAAATATAATAAAATGAGCGGGTTTTATATATTTATTTGTGGGTTTGTGTTCTATGTCGGAAGAGCTTCGCAACGAACTAAACCACGTCCAAAACGGAGCTAAGATGAATGAGATATCGATGCTCAAAGTTTGGTGTTTGAAACTTGAATGCTGAAATAAGTGGGAAAGTGGCACCTTGTCCCACATCGGATGAGAGATGAAACTTAAAGGGGTATTTAAGTGGGAACTCTCCATCCTTATTATTTCATGGAAGCACTCACTAGTGTACTCGCGAAGGGTGCGGAGCACCCTAACTCGCACTCGCACACGCGCGCGTGGCGTGGGCGATGAGGCGCAATGTGGCGCTTTGATGGCGCACTTTGCACTTCGCATCGCCGCGAGCCGCTTGAGAGCCGCCTTTGTATTTTTGACCACATGTGTGTGGTGGAGCACAGGGGCTGCAAGGACTAAGTAGCTAGAGACGTGGCAAGCAGGCGTATGACCCAGGTGGGTCCGCGGGGAGTGGTGTATGACGTGGCAGTCATGCGCATCCGCGCGCGAGTACATGTGGCATGGTGGCGCGCTCTCGCGCATGGAGCATGGGCACTAAGGTGTCGTGCGTGGGGAACCAAAGTGAGCCAAAACGGTGCGACTGTGTGGCGTGCTCGTGGAGGCTTACAGGTGACGTGGCGCATGCGCATAGGTGCGCATGGGATTGAGCCAGTGGGGCGCACGCGCGCATGGCAGTGAGTCAAATGGACGCAGCGCGCATGAGGGTGCAGACCTGCGCGCGCGCGCGCAGAAGCTTCCAGCTGCAGTTAATGTCAGTGCAGTTACATTCAGCATTCGAAACTGACGAAGTCAATGCTATTGACTGCGAATTTAATGACGAATTAAAGTGCAATAAAGACGTTTAATGCAGTTTAATTATCCCATTAATTTCGTTTTTTCAGTTTGGACTTGGACCTGCAGTATAAATAGGAGGAGCCTACTGCAGCAAAGACACACCGAATTACACAGTAACTACAATTCTCTTCTCTGAATTTCTTCATCATCTTCAAGCTACGAGGTACACATTCGGGTTGGAGTCAGGGCCGGCAGTGCAACTGCTTGCGGCTGTTGTATCCTGGAAACAAACGTGTTCTCCTGGGAGACACGAAATTTGTTTTAAGGGACCCGTGTCTAACACGATCCTCAGCCAAGAACAGTTTTTCTGTTCGAGTTTCCGTTCTTGTTTTTCCATTTTTCAGTTGTAATTGTACTGTATTTTATTTAGTTTCTGATTTGTTCTTGTAATTCAAGTTATAAAGGTTTTTTATTTATTTTACACGAACGGATTCCTACAATCTTAAAACAAAATTTATAAAACACCGTTCGTGTAAATCTGAAACAATTCTGATGTGATAATTTTTTTTTCTCCACAGCAGGTTGTGTTTTAAAAAGTTTTTTCACTGTTTTGATTCAATGGTGCGAATTTGTCAAAACAGAACTCTGCTTCTACTCCTTTATGTCGCGGAGTTCTAAAGATCTCCTGTTGTAGTCTTCAAAGTTGGACTTAGAAGCTACACGGCTGAATTTTTGAACTCCTAATAAAAATAAAGTAGCGTCTTTATTATTTTTGAAAACAAATTTTAACTTGTCTTCTTGAAACTTTTCAGAATGTCGACTGAAAATGTGAACACGAGCAACACCAATGTTGTTGTTGGTACCCCTGCCAACACTGTGGGCGCGTCCACAGTGGCGAATCATGCTGAATGACCCGAGAAGTTCTCGGGTCTCCACTTCAAAAGGTGGCAACAGAAAATGTTTTTCTATCTGACCACCATGAACCTTGCGAGGTTCTTGAATGAGACCGTTCCCCAACCTGCGGAAGGGGAGACCGACGCTCAGGCTCTGAGCGCGGTAGAGGCTTGGAAGCACTCGGACTTTATTTGTCGAGGCTATGTTCTCAACGGTCTCTCGGATGCACTGTATAATGTGTACTATAGTATCAAGACTTCCAAAGAATTATGGGAGTCTTTGGAGAAAAAGTACAAAACGGAGGATGCGGGAACAAAGAAATTTGTTGTCGCCCGTTTTTTGGACTTCAAAATGGTTGATAACAAGACTGTTATGAACCAAGTCCAAGAGTTACAGATTATACTTCATGACATCCACATTGAGGGAATGGTACTTAGCGAGACATTTCAAGTGGCAGCCATGATCGAAAAATTACCTCCTGCTTGGTTGGATTTTAAGAATTATCTTAAACACAAGCGAAAGGAAATGATGATTGAAGAACTTGTCGTCCGTCTTCGTATAGAAGAGGATAACAGGGTAGCCCAAAAAGGCACCATTTTGGAAGCTTCGGCTAAGGCAAACATGGTGGAAGTGGGAGAGTCCTCAAAAGGCAAGAAAGGCAAGGGTAAAAACAACAACAAAGGGAAAGCAAAGGTTAACAACCTTGGACTGAAAAAGGGGGCTGTGAAAAAGAAGTTTGCGCCTTTCCAAGGTACTTGTTACAACTGTAACGAGACGGGGCACCGTGCTAACCAATGCAAGAAACCTAAGCGTGAGCGTGCGTATATGGTTGATGAGGATGGTATGCCTCTGATTGCAATGATAACTGAGAAAGCGGCTATGATTGAAGAAGTCAACGCGATGGGTGAAAACCCAAAAGGATGGTTCGTTGACACGGGTGCAACCCACCATGTTTGTGGAGACAAGGTTCTTTTCTCTACATTCAAGGAAGCGTCGGGTGAAGAAAAGCTTTATATGGGAAATAAAGCTACCGCAAGCATCAAAGGGGAAGGCACAGTCATCCTGAAGATGACTTCTGGCAAGGAGTTGACCTTGACCAAAGTGCTTTATGTTCCAGAGATACGGAAGAATCATCGGTCTCCCCTTCCGCAATCTGAAGTCGAAACTGAAAAAAAAAAAATTAAGTGGGAGAAGAACACAAACCCATAAATAAATATATAAAACCCGCTCATTTTATTATATTTATTTCTAGTCCAAAATAGGAAAAAATCATTTTCCTATATTTGTGAAAAATACCATTTCCACAATTTTCCAACAGTTAATAGGTTTCGTGTTTAACTTTAACAGGTTTCGTGTCTATAACAGGTCGACATGATAAGACCTGTTTAATTCCGTATCATGTTCGTGTTTACCTATTTTATGTTCGTGTCTTAACAATACGACCTGTTAAGACTTAAGACCATTATACAATACATGTTAAGACCTGTTAATGGCTAAATATTAGATATGTAGTAATAGGTCATGTTTGTGTCTTAATAGGTTGTATGATACATTGGTAATTTTTTCGTGTCTTAACAAGTGGCTTCGTGTAACCTTCTAGTTATCACGTTCGTGTTTGGAAAATAATATGGTTTTGGTTGAACCCGCGTATTTTGGTTGAACCCGCGTATTACGCGGGCATTAACCTAGTTTTGGATATACAGAAAAATACTCACACATATAGAAGTCTTACAGTTCCAAAGAAATTTAGAGAAGAGAATTCTTTAAATTATGTCACAACTTCGTTTTTCCAAATTAATTTTATGAACACCAAATTATACCCGGTGTAATCTCGGGCGTGAGAGCCATCTCCGGCAGTACAACTACTGCTTTGGTTGTTGTATCCTAGAAACAGGCCGTCTGAGAGGAGGCGTGGAATCTGTTTTAAGGGCCCCGTGTCAAACACGATCCTCAACCAAAATCGTCAACGAATTTTTGCTTGGCTCCTAGCGGAGTTTCGAATAAGAAGGTGTGGTTGAAGTTTCCCAAAGACATCGATTTGAATAAAGATTGGTACAATGTATTTATATTGAGTAAACTGTCAAAATGGTCCTGAGGTTTGGTCATTTTTGCCACTTTAGTTCAAAACTCAAACCTTTTGAATATGAGTCCCCATGGTTTCAATTTTGTTGCCATTTTCTTCCAAAATCAAAATTTGGTAAGATTTTTCAGTTAACATCTAGTTTTTTTGTCTTTTTTTAATCAGAACAAATATTTAATGCTATCAAATATAATAGAACAAACAGACAATGATTTTAGACACTTTGACTATGTGCACTTGATGTATCCAGATTATATGGCAAATGTTTAATGCTATCATTGTGAACTCCTTTGGTATCCAATTTTAAATTCGTATACTCATGAAAGTCGTTATGTATCAGCATAGATCCAGTGAATAAATACTACAGTGAAAAGTTGAAGTAATTTGATGTTGTTCATTGGTAGGCAAACAGTTCACAAAGACATAATATTTTCCTACAAATATTTCTATGATTTCAAGATACTTTATACTTAAGCTACACTTTAAAAACAATAAAAATATTGCACTTTTATTGCACTTTATTTTTTAAGTATGACACTTTCTACTTAGGAATCACAATAAAATTTACCGATTAATGCTTTTAAAAACGAAACATTACACATATTTATTATCAGTGCGAGGTTCCACTTTCTTTGGGTTACAAAAGAATCCGGACTTCACATTTTCTATTCTAAAGCAGCTTTTTATGTGATAATTTAAATATAACTACTTTTTTTCACACAAAAGATCATCTACTTCAACATAAATGCCAAATGTGACAAAACTATTTATTAATAAATCACTTACCTGCAAGTAAATTTTCATTTTTACCCTGTGGGTTATATCTTTGGTTCTTAATCTCTCTGTACGCACAAGCCGGCCAGCATCGTCCCTACAAGACAATGAAACTTTTAGCGACAGTCTTGAATGAGAATTTAAGCTAAATGTATTTTTATATCAGCATAATGTACCTATATCCAATGACGATAAAAGGAACGCCAGCAAGAAACGACTGAATCTGTAATGCAATAAATAGATTTAGTTGTGCGAGTAGTAGTAAACCTTGATAGAAGCAAAAATATCAACAGTTCGATTTTTTCAAACCATTAACCAAATGTTTTAAATACCCTTCAATAATAATAAGTTTAAAAAGCCAAAATCAATATGATCAACTTTTATAATGATTATGCAAGTAATATTTAGCTTTAAAAAGTTTAATAAAATAGTTCACAATTGTCACCGAAGGAAGTGAACATCTCTGCATCAAAGTTTGATACCCATACCGATTCTCATTTACGACATATATGAACATTCTTTACAGTTACATAGTACATATTCTACCACCTAAGAGTAGTTAAAAAAAGTCAATAAGACGTACAATTACCATTACGCCTTACAACGATGATTGGAGGGTGGAGAAATTATAATTCTGCCCTTCGCCAACAGATGACCGTTGGATTGATTTAGAAGCTGTAATGGCGAACAGATAATTCCACCACTTCTCTACACGGAATTCGGTTACCTTCTTTTTGTAAATCTTGATTGTTGGTACGATTCCTAGAATCTCTGCACTTGCCTTTGCAACTGTTGGGCTCTCTTCTATATCAACCTTTACATGTATTAAAAAAATATAAAAATCGCATTTCTAACATGTGCAACATAAAATTGATTCATGTGTGTATGCTTCTTGATTATAAGAATCAAAACTTTAGATAAAGAAAACACTAAACATGAACACACCTTGAGAAAATTTATAGATGGAAGCTCTCGCCTCAATACCTTGAACATAACTTGAGAGATTCAGCTATATCATTATCGTTTGGAAGCTCTCAGTTCAATACCTTATATAATCTCTTACATGAATTTTATGTGATCTATGTTGTCATCATCTTTACACATGCATCATAACTGTCACACCCCAAATTTCCACGTATTACCGGTGGGCCCGGTAGGGGAGTATCGTGACGTGGTTGGTAACACAATAGTCAAACAACACAATATTTAAATGCACGGCGGAAGCAAAGTATAGATTCATTTCAACCAAACGATATTGTAATATTAAGTATCACAAGTAGTCGAATATAAATCCACAGGTAGATCAAAAATAAAAGGAAACAGTGTTCAACAGTCTATGACATCCAAGCTTGCGAGACTTATTGTGGATGCTAGGAGAAAAGCCAGCCTATTATGCGTAGTACCTGCACTTAACCTTTTTGAGAAAATACGTCAGTTTACACTGGTAAATACAATCAACCGACTCATTTTGAAAAGAGTTTAAGAAAATGCATTTAAGGCACAAGGCACAAATAATATTTTATAACTTGGGATAATTATTTGAATATAATGCTTGTAAAGGATTTACATGTTACTTATGCGTTCAGTAGCCCGGATCGAGCCGGGTTAAAGATCAATAGACACACCACATTATTTAAATGAGACACTGACAGGTGTACGCCTACACCTGTGTGCTAAGGTCGTGGCCATTTCGTAAAATGATGCCAGGGATATCCGGGACATGGTCATTAACCCCCCAAAGGCTTTAAGCAAACAAAACAAATTAAACAATACATCTCAATACTTTAACCATAAAACAATTAAAGATTCAATGCCCGACCAAGCGGTATTTTATATACCGTACCCCAAGCCCGTATAGGGAAAATAAGTTAAAAGTATTTACCTGAGCAAGTATAAATCAAAATCAGCGAGTGCAAGTATCTTTTACCGGTTCTCCTAATCTGGAACGAAGGTTTATAATAACCTATTAGAATCCTAACGGGTCTTTAGTTAAGCTTAAGCTTAGACCGGTTAGTTTTAAAGATACGGTTCGTACGCACGATTAAGCGAAGACCGGATAGAATGTGATTTAGACCCGACAAGTTTGAAGACTTGCTTAATATGGGTATATTATACACATGCTGGATTTTGAGACAAAACCGATAAGGTTTGACCCGTTTCGGCTAATTTATGTAAACTAGTTACATAAACCGAACCGAACGCGCACAAAGCGTAACGGGTAACCATAAGAGTCCTAAGCAAGTTTCCTAAGTTAACATGCCTTAAATATGTTGTGATATCAGTAGGATACCTTCCATTATGCCCAAAACGAGTTTAATCTCATATTAAGCCCCGTAGGGGTAATTTGGTCATTTTAAAGGTTATAAAAGGAATTAATTAAGTTTCTGTGAACCGGGTCTGAATACATTAGTAAAATAGTTTATTTTAACAGGTTATAACATTTGGTTATAAGTCTTATATGTCAAAATAGTTTTAAACCCAAACTATGCGTATAATACGCGTATAAAGCCGTTTTAAGCGACGTATGGGTTAAAATAGGATTCTGAGTTTTCTGATCAGTTAAACCGGTTCAAAACACTTCATTTATTATTTAAAATCAGTAGCAATTGGATTGGCATCAAAAGGATTTGTAAAACTCATTTTATGGCCGAAAAGGGTATATTCGGTATTAACCGAATTAAGGCACTAATCCTAGCTTATGATCAGTTTAAAAATAATTAAAAATCTTCAAAAATCCCAAAATATTATATTACATCAGTGGGTAAAAGTTTTGGTGTCAAATATTGGGTTTAGATAGGTTTTATGCTAATGACGTCGTTTAATTACTAAGAATCGTTATAATTACGTCATTAAGCATAACTCCTAATCTAGACCTCCGATTGATGTGAAATTTTTGGGACATGATTAATAATCAGTAACAAAGGTTATTGTCCTTTCACATTTTCAAAAATCTCGTGTTATGATCATAAGGGCATTACGGTCAATATTTAGGCGATTAACGGAAACGTCGGACAATTAAGGATTTAAGTGGTATAAACGCAGAGGGTTATACACACATGTAACTAGGTCCTAATGGAACTTTAAGGCATGTCTAAACCTATCAAAACCGGGTCAGAACTGAAGTCAAAGCAAAAGTCAAACTTTTGCGTCTTTCGGTTCCGAATCTGTTCAAATCAGAAAGTTGTCGAATCAAACAAGTTAAGACAAGTCCGTACACTTATTACCAAGTTATATAAATGATAAAACAGGTTACACGCCTTCTATATCGTTAATTACGCGTTAAATCAAAGTTTAGCATTTCTGTTGACTTTTTCGGACAACGTTTGACTCGACAAACGACCTAGTTAGGATTGGAATCAGTGAGTACCCTTTTAAGGGTTTATTACCCACTTAATTACCTACTTATAACAACTTTCTATTCGACAAAACACTGGACCGTTTGTGTGTTATCGTTAAGTCAAACCGTGGTTACGATGGTTTGACTTCTAGACTATAAACTAAACAAAACTTAATTTAGAAGGGTTAAACATACTTACACGTGTCTAATGGATGATTAGGAAGGCCTTGGTCTGCTGTGGAGTTCCAAAGATGAGCAGAAATGAATGTGTGGTTGCATGTTGCAACATGAGCCTTTTATAGTAACTTTGATTATCATAGATTGATGCCAAATGGGTCTACCAATGTTCAAGGATCAATACATGTGTCATCTACAGGCTAAATACCATTATAGGAAGCCCATAGAATCGAAAACCTGAGTTTAAAGTCGGTTACAAGCTGAAAACAGCCATCTGTGGGTTTTTCTGCAACTGGCAGTCGGACGCGGCCCGCCTACGGTATTGGCAATCCTTACGCGGGCCGCATGGACCTCCGGATCAGGTAAACATGTTTTCTTTTATTGCACTTTTGGCCCTTAGTCCCCCGAAAGGTCATTTTCACTTGGTTTCTTGCATTCTCATCCTTTAATATTGATATATGGGGGCTTTAATACTTATACCATCTTTTTCAAGTCCTCGGGTAACTTTGTGATCACCCGAAAAGCCCTAATTTTCAATGTTGACGATTCTAACCCTCACACACGAATTTTATCATAACTTTCTCATACGGTAACGAAACTTGGTGAAATTTTTATGGTGCATTCTAGTGAGCATAATTAATCGTTACAAGGCTTCGGGTTTGCTAAAAGGTCACTCAGAGGTATATCTTAACATGTTGACACATTTAACCCCTGTAGTTTGTAATCTCTCACTTTCTTTCACAATTCGCTTCGTATGATCCATGATCTATTCGTTTAAGGTTATAAATATCATGTAGGGTTATTGTAAAGTATATTTATTCATTGTTGACACTTTAAACCCTTATATTTACATAGTTTCATTGTTTGTCAACTTTAGTCCTTCAAGAACATTCTTTCACACGTTCACACCTATGACACGTGTCAACACATCATAGGACATAAATTTTCGAGGTGTTACATCCTCACCCCCTTAAAAGAAATCTCGACCTCGAGATTTACTGAAATAGATAAGGGTACTTTTCTTTCATCGTGGACTCAACCTCCCACGTATACTCGAGACCTCTACGGGCATCCCACTTGACCTTTACAATCGGTACATGCTTCCTTCGAAGCTTCTTAACCTGTCGATCCTCGATCGACAATGTTTTTTCCACAAATTTCAAGCTCTCATCTATATGCACATCCAAATGTGGTATCACCAGTGATTCATCAGCGAAACACTTTTTCAGATTGCAGATGTGAAATACATTGTGAATTCCACTGAGCTCTTCAGGTAAGTTTAGCTTGTAGGCAACTGACCCGACACGTTCGATAACCTCGAAAGGTCCTATGTATCTCGGGCTTAGCTTGCCTTTCTTACCAAATCGCATCACTCCTTTCCAGGGTGATACTTTAAGCAAAACTTTATCACCTACCTCGAAGTTAAAAGCTTTACGCTTTGGATCAGCGTAACTCTTCTGCCTATCTCGGGCAGCTTTGAGACGGTCACGAATCTGGACAATCTTGTCCGTCGTTTCGAACACTATCTCCGTTCCCGATAACTGGAAATCTCCGACTTCCGCCCAACAAACGGGCGTTCTACACTTTCTACCATATAAGGCCTCGAAAGGCGCAGCCTTAATGCTGGTATGGTAGCTATTGTTGTAGGAGAACTCGATTAACGGTAGGTGGTTATCCCAACTGCCACCTAAATCGATCACACATGCACGAAGCATGTCTTCCAACCTTTGAATAGTACGCTCACTCTGACCGTCTGTCTGAGGATGGTAAGCCGTACTAAAATTCAAACGCGTGCCCAAAGATTGTTGGAAGCTTTTCCAAAAATGTGACGTGTATCTAGTATCTCTGTCAGAGATAATAGACACAGGTATGCCATGTAAGGCTACAATCTTATCAACGTATAACTGGGCTAACATGTCGGAGCTATAAGTTTCCTTGATGGGTAAGAAATGGGCTGACTTAGTCAGTCTATCAACGATCACCCATATAGTATCATTGCCTTTCCTTGTCTTAGGTAACTTGGTAATAAAATCCATAGTTACCATTTCCCATTTCCAGGTGGGAAGTTCAGGCTGTTGTAGCAAACCTGACGGCTTTTGATGTTCTGCCTTGACTTGCGCACACGTCAAGCATTTAGCTACATAGGCGGCTACAGACTTTTTCAAGCCTATCCACCAACAATTTGCCCTTAGATCCTGGTATATCTTATCAGCTCCAGGATGAACGGAATATTTAGAACTATGGGCTTCCTGGAGAATAATATCACGAAGTCCTCCATATACGGGAACCCATATTCTTCCATTCAATCTTAGAATTCCGTCCTTGCTAAGTGTTAACTGCTCCTCAGTTACCCCTAGCTTTTCGTTAGGATAGTTAGCTTCCAACACAGCTTCCTTCTGTGCAGCTAACAACCTTTCAATCAAATTGTTCTTTATTTCCATGCACTTGGCATTGATTCGGATGGGTTTCACCTTCTCCTTCCGACTCAAAGCATCGGCGACTACATTCGCCTTGCCGGGATGGTATCTTATTTCACAATCGTAATCATTCAGAGTCTCCATCCAACGGCGTTGCCTCATGTTCAAGTCCTTCTGATTGAACAGATGTTGAAGGCTCTTGTGATCAGAATAGATCGCACATTTGATTCCATATAAGTAGTGCCTCCACAGTTTTAGTGCGAATACAACGGCACCCAATTCCAAGTCATGGGTGGTGTAATTCTTTTCGTGCACCTTCAACTGGCGTGAAGCATAAGCAATGACTTTGCCTTTCTGCATAAGCACACAACCCATCCTGGTGTGTGATGCATCACAATAAACTACAAACTCTTCTATTCCATCAGGCAATGTCAGTACCGGAGCATTGCTCAACTTTTGTTTCAAAATATCAAAGGATTCCTGCTGCTTAGGACCCCAGTCAAACTTAATCTTCTTACATGTCAGCGAAGTCAGGGGTGCAGCAATTCTTGAGAAGTTTTCAATGAAACGCCTATAGTATCCTGCCAAACCCAGGAAGCTACGAATTTCTGTAGGCGTCTTTGGCTCATGCCAATTCATGACAGCTTCAATTTTAGCAGGATCTACTTGGATACCATGCTCACTAACAACATGTCCAAGAAATTGGACTGCTCAAAGCCAGAATTCACACTTCGAGAACTTGGCATAGAGCTTTTCTTTATGAAGTAGTTCCAAAATGCAGTGAAGATGCTTCTCATGGTCAGCTTGGTTCTTCGAGTAGATGAGGATATCATCAATGAAAACGATGACGAATTTATCTAAGTGCGGCTTGCAAACGCGATTCATGAGATCCATGAACGCGGCTGGGGCATTAGTGAGCCCAAAAGGCATCACTAGGAACTCGTAATGACCATAACGAGTCCTAAATGCTGTCTTGTGTACGTCTTCATCTCTAACCTTCAGTTGGTGATAGCCTGACCTCAAGTCAATCTTAGAGAAGAAACTTACCCCTTGAAGTTGATCGAACAGATCGTCGATTCTGGGCAAAGGATACCTATTCTTGATAGTGACCTTATTAAGCTCGCGGTAGTCGATGCACAGACGCATCGATCCATCCTTCTTCTTGACAAATAAAACTGGTGCTCCCCAAGGAGACGAACTAGGTTTGATGAAACCCTTGGCTAGCAAATCATCTAGCTGCGTTCTCAATTCCTTCATCTCTGTTGGTGCCAATCTATAAGGCGCCCTTGCTACCGGTGCTGATCCAGGAATAATGTCAATTCTGAATTCTACTTGTCTATCTGGTGGCAAACCAGGTAGTTCTTCAGGAAAAACACCAGGGTATTCAGAAACGACGGGGATATCCCCAATCTTGGGCTTCGGCTCATCAATAATCACTTGTGCCATGTAGATGACACAACCCTTCTTCAAACACTTAGAGTCTTTGAGTATAGACATTTTCTCGGGTAGCCCATACTGGGTATCTCCCTGGATAGTAAGTGATTCACCAGACGGAGTCTTGATCATCACTTGCTTCTTATTGCAAATAATCTGGGCCTGGTTATGAGATAACCAGTCCATACCCAAAACTATGTCGAAACCGGCTAGTTTCAAAGGAAGTAGGGACAAAGGAAAAGAGTGGTTCTTAATGGATATGAAACACCCATCTAATAAGGTTGAGGCGGTTTCTAAAGTACCATATGCTAGTTCCACCTCATACTTCACACTTAAAGTCTTAACAGGTAATTTCAACAATTCACAAAACTTATTATCTACGAACGACTTATCAGTGCCTGAATCAAATAAAACTCTCGCATAAACATCATTTACGAGATAGGTACCTGTTACCACATTGTCGTCCTTGACGGCTTCCTTAGCATCCATCCTGAAGACCCTAGCATTGGTCTTCTTAGCCTCTTCAGGCTTATTGGCATCCTTTATCTTTTTGCAATCCAAGGTCTTGTGTTCCTTGGACTTGCACAACCCACATGCAAAAGATTTTGATTGTGAATTCGAATTTGATTCATACCTGCACTTTCCGAAGTGCTGTCTTTTGCAGATTTTGCATCTGGGTTTTTCACCCGACTGCTGACCATCCTTCCTAAATCCTGACCCCTTCTTGTGGTCATTGTTTGCCTTTTGCTTCTTGTCTGAACGTCGTGAGTTATCATCCTCACGTTTCCTCTTTTCGGTATCAGCGTTCCTCTGCGATTTCTGCCTAACCGCATCCAAGGTAAGGGACAATGATATGTCCGCTACCGACCGAAAAGTAGCTGGTCTGGAGGCCTTCACACTTGCCTTGATCTCCGGGGCCAAACCCCCGATGAATCGAGCTATACGTTTGGGTTCTGGGGTTACCAAATATGGAACTAACCTTGACAAGGTGTTGAAACTGGTAAGGTAGGCCTGACAGTCTAAGTTTCTCATGACCAGCGACAAGAAGTCAGATTCAATTTTCTCAACCTCATGCTGAGGGCAGTAGTTTTCCTTGATCAGTGCCATGAACTGTTCCCAGGTCATATTGTACAACGGGACTTTCCCCGTAGCTTGGATCAAAGATCTCCACCAAGCTAATGCTTCCCCCTTAAAAGACTGTGACACGAATTTCACAATGTCCCTATTATCACAACCACTGATATCCACAACCGTATCCATCTCGTCCAACCAAGTCATGCAATCTACCGCTCCTTTTTCCCTAGTGAAATCCCTGGGTTTGCACGAAACGAAGTACTTATAGGAGCAACCCTTATTACGGGGTTCTTGATTCCGTATGACTCTTTGGGATGGAGCACTCCTCTGGTTTGATGAGTGGTGAGAATTACTGTTGTGGGCAGTGTGGGTCCTGGAGGGTGTTCTAGAGTGTGGTGCATATTGGGTCCTTGTATGGTTATCACCGGATTCCTGGAGCTGTCTATCGATAGCTCGATTAACGGCATTATCTATCATTGCCTGTAATTCTGCACCCGTTACATTTACTCGGGCATTATCATGCTCTCTCCCTGGGTGACTGTTGACCTCATTTGAGTCTGCCATGTAGCTTGAACTGTTACATATTGACATCAATTTATTGGTGAGTTTATTATAGAATTGTCTTTTATGGCAATTTACTAACCGTGGTAAACGTAGACCATATATGGTTAATTTATTACTCACATTTATTTAGGATTTCAATCATAATTTATCCTAATTATAAAACAATAACAGTTTTATTAGCACATAAGGCCTTGTCACAGGGATAATTTAAATCATAAGCTATGATTTCAGAGAATCAAAGCATGAAGGTTTGAACAAAGTTCATTACCTTTATCAGACAGGGTCACAGACTATTACTGTCTTTTGTCTCATATGAAAATGAGAAGGGCCCGTAGGCATTCTATTACCAATGGATGGTAACAAGAACTAATCATATTTATTGATGATTTAACCCATGATTCAGAGATCATTTAGTTGGGTTTGGAATCTTTGAAAAGATCCATATATAATAATAACACGTGTGTTTTTAACGAATCATGTCTGCCAGGAGTGTTAACATGTTTTCAGATGTTAACAGGGAATTGAATCTTTTTAACGGGTTTTACCATCTTGGCCAGGTCTTAAAATGACATGCAGGCAAGGTTATACCTTTAAGATCCTAAATTAAAAATATAACATAGGCAGATAGATTTTAAAAGGAATGATTCTGATTTATTTATTTCATATCTAATTTAATTATGCATAACATAGCAAAGATGAAATTTATAAACTTACATTCCATTCAAACTTAAAAGTAGTACACTTTGCCCTAAACGGGACCTTTCACATAAACACTTGCTCACGCAGGAGCTATATAGATAACACATGTCCTCACAGGGATGGTTTACAAAAGTAAATGTCCACGCAGGGACTAATAGAGACAAGTCCTCGTAGGGACTAAGTACAAAGATAGATGTCCACGCAGGGACTACATACACACATAAATAAATGTCCACGTAGGGACTTGATTTAAACAAGGAAATACAATAATACATATTGGGATTTAACGATCCCGTTTCTTCTTTCCTTTCAGCAAACTTGCCAAACCACTCATGAATCCCTCATTCTTCTTACGCTCTCTCTGGAGGTCTCGCTCAACCCTGCCCAGTCTTTGACGGAGATCCTCCTGTTCTGGTGGAGAAAACCGTGGTGGCTGGTACTGTGGCGGCGGCTGAGCAGGTACTTGATACCCACGAGCTGGATATCCCATTCCCCAAGGGGTTCCATATGGTCCCTCAGGATTTTGGGCAAGGTAGTTTACTGCCACTTGGTATGGGTCGGCCTCGGCATAGTTATAGTTATGGTATGCTGGCGGTCCGTATGGGTTGTAAGCTGCTGGAGCAGTATATGCAGGGATAGGGTTACCAAAACCCGGTGATGGCGGTGCAATAGGTGCCGAATTCACCTCTGAAACTGGAACTGAAGGTCCACCCATTTGTGGGTCTTCATATATTGGCGGGTAGTGGCTGCCGCTAGAGTGTTGAGGGGTACTGAAATGAAACTCCCCTCCTCGTGCTGACATCCGTGCGCTAGTCCCCCTACGTCTTGGTGGTTCTGGAGGGTCTAGATGAACTGGCGGCGGTGGTGGCGGTGGCGTGACTGCCTCGAAACGTGGATCCCTAGAGGGATCTTGCTGCTGCTGTTGCGGCTGCTGGTGAGGCGATGAGTGGTAAGATGGTGTATAGTACCACTCACACCGTTCGAACCGTGCCTGATGACTATCCGGACCTTGGTATGGTGTTCCATGAAAAGACGAACCATCAGAGATCTCCACAGGATGGTTCGGGGTTCCGGTTGCAGGCTCGACGGGATCTGTGTCCTCGTCCATATCCATCGCTTGATCACCTGAAAAGTGATCCTCTGGTCCTAGTGGATTAAAACCCCCTTGTTCTGGTAGGTAGTCCGCCGGGTTAAACTGGCCCCGAAAGACAGGAGTAGGGTCGTCGAAGGAACGGTGCGATGAAGATCGTTGTAAAGGTATGTATGAAGGTGGCGGATTATTGGGCTCATTCTCGGACTGAGGCCCATAGGAGTGATGATATGGAGGCGTTGAGCTACACGACGTAGATCATCTGGAAGGCTCCTCATAAATCCTCCAAGGTTCTCGTGGATCTGCACTCCTTGTAGAAGAAGGAGTTCACCGGCCCGAAGGCCCGGCCTCGTGGTCGTTAGGGGCGCTCATTGGCTCCTTTCCTCGACTTCCTCGCCTGAATCTTGGCGGCATAGCTAAACCTGTTAATATAAACAATGTAATAACAAGGAAAAATAATGGACAAAATTAAATTTAAAATAAAACATTTTGGATTATTCCTAAGTTCTTTGTCTAGACTCGAAGATTTAGGAATGTGCAATTGTGTCATTGAGATTAAACACAAAAGGCTAGTGTTTAATTCACTCAATGTTGGCTCTGATACCAACCTGTCACACCCCAAATTTCCACGTATTACCGGTGGGCCCGGTAGGGTAGTATCGTGACGTGGTTGGTAACACAATAGTCAAACAACACAATATTTAAATGCACAGCGGAAGCAAAGTATAAATTTATTTCAACCAAACGATATTGTAATATTAAGTATCACAAGTAGTCGAATATAAATCCACAGGTAAATCAAAAATAAAAGGAAACAGTGTTCAACAGTCTATGACATCCAAGCTTGCGAGACTTATTGTGGATGCTAGGAGAAAAGCCAGCCTATTACGCGTAGTACCTGCACTTAACCTTTTTGAGAAAATACGTCAGTTTACACTGGTAAATACAATCAACCGACTCATTTTGAAAAGAGTTTAAGAAAATGCATTTAAGGCACAAGGCACAAATAATATTTTATAACTTGGGATAATTATTTGAATATAATGCTTGTAAAGGATTTACATGTTACTTATGCGTTCAGTAGCCCGGATCGATCCGGGTTAAAGATCGATAGACACACCACGTTATTTAAATGAGACACTGACAGGTGTACGCCTACACCTGTGTGCTAAGGTCGTGACCATTTCGTAAAATGATGCCAGGGATATCCGGGACATGGTCATTAACCCCCCAAAGGCTTTAAGCAAACAAAACAAATTAAACGAGACATCTCAATACTTTAACCATAAAACAATTAAAGATTCAATGCCCGACCAAGCGGTATTTTATATACCGTACCCCAAGCCCGTATAGGGAAAATAAGTTAAAAGTATTTACCTGAGCAAGTATAAATCAAAATCAGCGAGTGCAAGTATCTTTTACCGGTTCTCCTAATCTGGAACGAAGGTTTATAATAACCTATTAGAATCCTAACGGGTCTTTAGTTAAGCTTAAGCTTAGACCGGTTAGTTTTAAAGATACGGTTCGTACGCACGATTAAGCGAAGACCGGATAGAATGTGATTTAGACCCGACAAGTTTGAAGACTTGCTTAATATGGGTATATTATACACATTCTGGATTTTGAGACAAAACCGATAAGGTTTGACCCGTTTCGGCTAATTTATGTAAACTAGTTACATAAACCGAACCGAACGCGCACAAAGCGTAACGGGTAACCATAAGAGTCCCAAACAGGTTTCCTAAGTTAACATGCCTTAAATATGTTGTGATATCAGTAGGATACCTTCCATTATGCCCAAAACGAGTTTAATCTCATATTAAGCCCCGTAGGGGTAATTTGGTCATTTTAAAGGTTATAAAAGGAATTAATTAAGTTTCTGTGAACCGGGTCTGAATACATCAGTAAAATAGTTTATTTTAACAGGTTATAACATTTGGTTATAAGTCTTATATGTCAAAATAGTTTTAAACCCAAACTATGCGTATAATACGCGTATAAAGCCGTTTTAAGCGACGTACGGGTTAAAATAGGATTCTGAGTTTTCTGATCAGTTAAACCAGTTCAAAACAATTCATTTATTATTTAAAATCAGTAGCAATTGGATTGGCGTCAAAAGGATTTGTAAAACTCATTTTTATGGCCGAAAAGGGTATATTCGGTATTAACCGAATTAAGGCACTAATCCTAGCTTATGATCAGTTTAAAAATAATTAAAAATCTTCAAAAATCCCAAAATATTATATTACATCAGTGGGTAAAAGTTTTGGTGTCAAAGATTGGGTTTAGATAGGTTTTATGCTAATGACGTCGTTTAATTACTAAGAATCGTTATAATTACGTCATTAAGCATAACTCCTAATCTAGACCTCCGATTGATGTGAAATTTTTGGGACATGATTAATAATCAGTAACAAAGGTTATTGTCCTTTCACATTTTCAAAAATCTCGTGTTATGATCATAAGGGCATTACGGTCAATATTTAGGCGATTAACGGAAACGTCGGACAATTAAGGATTTAAGTGGTATAAACGCAGAGGGTTATACACACATGTAACTAGGTCCTAATGGAACTTTAAGGCATGTCTAAACCTATCAAAACCGGGTCAGAACTGAAGTCAAAGCAAAAGTCAAACTTTTGCGTCTTTCGGTTCCGAATCTGTTCAAATCAGAAAGTTGTCGAATCAAACAAGTTAAGACAAGTCCGTACACTTATTACCAAGTTATATAAATGATAAAACAGGTTACACGCCTTCTATATCGTTAATTACGCGTTAAATCAAAGTTTAGCATTTCTGTTGACTTTTTCGGACAACGTTTGACTCGACAAACGACCTAGTTAGGATTGGAATAAATGAGTACCCTTTTAAGGGTTTATTACCCACTTAATTACCTACTTATAACAACTTTCTATTCGACAAAACACTGGACCGTTTGTGTGTTATCTTTAAGTCAAACCGTAGTTACGACGGTTTGACTTCTAGACTATAAACTAAACAAAACTTAATTTAGAAGGGTTAAACATACTTACACGTGTCTAATGGATGATTAGGAAGGCCTTGGTCTGCTGTGGAGTTCCAAAGATGAGCAGAAATGAATGTGTGGTTGCATGTTGCAACATGAGCCTTTTATAGTAACTTTGATTATCATAGATTGATGCCAGATGGGTCTACCAATGTTCAAGGATCAATACATGTGTCATCTACAGGCTAAATACCATTATAGGAAGCCCATAGAATCGAAAACCTGAGTTTAAAGTCGGTTACAAGCTGAAAACAGCCATCTGTGGGTTTTTCTGTAACTGGCAGTCGGACGTGGCCCGCCTACGGTATTGGCAATCCTTACGCGGGCCGCATGGACCTCCGGATCAGGTAAACATGTTTTCTTTTATTGCACTTTTGGCCCTTAGTCCCCCGAAAGGTCATTTTCACTTGGTTTCTTGCATTCTCATCCTTTAATATTGATATATGGGGGCTTTAATACTTATACCATCTTTGTCAAGTCTTCGGGTAACTTTGTGATCACCCGAAAAGCCCTAATTTTCAATGTTGACGATTCTAACCCTCACACACGAATTTTATCATAACTTTCTCATACGGTAACGAAACTTGGTGAAATTTTTATGGTGCATTCTAGTGAGCATAATTAATCGTTACAAGGCTTCGGGTTTGCTAAAAGGTCACTCAGAGGTATATCTTAACATGTTGACACATTTAACCCCTGTAGTTTGTAATCTCTCACTTTCTTTCACAATTCGCTTCGTATGATCCATGATCCATTCGTTTAAGGTTATAAACATCATGTAGGGTTATTGTAAAGTATATTTATTCATTGTTGACACTTTAAACCCTTATATTTACATAGTTTCATTGTTTGTCAACTTTAGTCCTTCAAGAACATTCTTTCACACGTTCACACCTATGACACGTGTCAACACATCATAGGACGCAAATTTTCGAGGTGTTACAATAACCATCATCTTCACACATGGATCATAGCCTGTAAAAAGAGATAACAGATGACATTATATACCAGAGATAGGTGTCACATAATGTAGTGAAGGTCGTAGTTCTCCCATCAAACATCACAGGTAAATATATTATTTCTTTGTATATAAAAGATTGTGCTCTATAGCTGCATACTAAGAAATTGCCTTCTGAAAGTAAAGTACCTCAGTTGCCCCCCAATAGACACAAATACTCAGCTTTCTTTGAACTTAAACAAATCATCATTATAGCCATCGACATGGAACACAATCCATCATGGCTGCATAGGACCATTCATATCCTTCACAGAAAGACCAGCATATAAGATGCATACAACTGTAAAGACAAAAGGAAGGAAGCCACCAAACTCACCAGTAACTATATCAACACAAAAACCAACAACATACAACATTACCAACCGAATGACTATGGCTATCTTGCGAAACAAAAGTAACAATGATCTTTTCAAACTGCATATATATAGCAAAAACTAAAGAACGCCTTACAAAGATAAAGATGAGTACATTACCTTAGGTGGGGACAACCCTCGTACTTTGAAATATGCAAGTAGTTAGGCTCTTTCTAACAAAAACAAATTGTAACAAATTAAGTATTTCTTATTAAATTACTCCTAAATAAACTAAATGACACTAAATACATTATATACACCAAGTGCACATCAAATTCTTTACTAATCAAGCTACATGTATAACTGCACAAACCTTTTCATTTAGAACCGAACTTTTTCCATTTGTTGAATTTACCATAAAACAATATAACATCAAAGAAACTCCTTTAACTGCAACACATATAAATCATTACTGACAACTCAAGGCTCAAGATAACCAGTACACATGAATTGAAACAAATCAATAAGATGTATGGATTGAACAGAAGCTTTAGTGGTTGTGGTCTACCCTCTGCAACATGAACACTTGGACATCCTACAATCTCATACTAATCTTTTGCACATGAAAACAGATAATTATAATCATGGAAAAATCCAAAATATGATTAAAAAAAATAAAAATGTTTTGAGACATGTCAACTGAATTGGCTTCAGATTAACTATTTGGAACCCTAGCCGCCGTTGCATCGAGGCGGCGGTGAGGTCATTCTGCCCCGTTTTCAGATCTGTAAAAAAACCACACCAAGAATGATAGCAAGAATACTAATCAAAACCCTAAAAACTTACTTATATTCATCTCCTGCGTTGCTGTGCTTGAATCCCTCAATTGTATACTCTAGACAAATTGGCAAACATTAACTAACACCAAATCCAAACGAAACTACCAGATTAATACAAAATTAAGGTAAAGGGCAATAACTATATACCAAAAAAAGCAAAAAACTTCTGTCAATGGAAGATTATTGCGCCTTGAAGATCGATTTAATGTTGTCGGAGAGGATTGAGAGAGATAAACAGGCAGAGAAATTTTGATCTAGGGTTTGCGTGTAGAATGCGGATGAATACAAAACTTCCCTACGGTCGATTGAAATCGTGAGAGGATTAGGGTTTTGGTGTAGAGGAGGAACGAATTAAAAAGAGAATGAGAGAGAGTATATGAAGCGTACATCATAAGCTATTCCAATCCTTGATTTAGAGCAATGCCATGTGTATGATGATGTGTCTGCTGATCTGGCTTAAACCAATGGGTGACATGTGTCCCACGAGGTTTCATTTATTATAGATATAGATGAACTTCCATGTTCATTTTATATTCACACAAAGAAGACTGAGTCAACCCCATTTAATATGACAATTAACAAGATAATAAACCTTGTAATGAATAGGTTTAATTTCTCACTAATCTTATACTAAACAAGATATTTTAACATTGTAATAGACAATATAAAAGTTCAATCAAATGGATTAAAGTGGTCAACTAGAAACGCCCAATTTCATTTATGATAGAATTAAACGAGTTGAAACAACTAGTTTGACCAAGTCCAACCAGCTGTTCTATTTCAGCTGCAAACCTGTGTGCGCACCTCACACCACGTCGTTGCTTGCACTACACTCTAACCCGTGCTGACACATAGCCTCATGCCATGTCAGACGGGAGTCGTCACGCACCTATGCCACCCGAGGGTGTGCCATAACGGAGTTACCACCCACCATGTACCTGACCACATGCTCACGGACAAAAATACAAAGGTGGTTCTCAAGCGGCGTTGCGAGTGTGTGCCATCAAAGCGTGCCACATTGCGCCCATCACCCACGCCACGTGCGTGCGCTGGCTAGGGTGCGGCGCACCCTTTAGGGTCTCACTAGTGTTTGCCTTTAAGAAAACAATATACAAGGAGTGCTCATAAACCACCTCAAGTTTTGTCATCTCACATATGTGGGACAAGTTGACAAAACTCAATCCAATTTTCTTATCTTTGTTTGTTCCAATCATACAACTTCAAGCTTCAATTCCTCATTCATCTTAGCTCTATTTTAGACATAGTTTGGTTTGTTATGAAGCTTTCACAACGTAGAACACAAAACCACAAATAATTATTTATACAACACATATATAAATATTATTATTGGTGTCCAAAATATTTAGTGAAAAATCCATTTTCACTAAAATTTCCAAAAGTTTTGTTGTTGAAGAGGTAACACCCAATTTGTCTAGATTACGTGTTTAAGGTTATATGGTTAGTAAAATGTGAATGAAAAAAACAACAACATTTCACGTAGTGGTCAAAGTATATGTGGTGGGGTGAGTAGATTTTTTTAACGGCCAACGAATCCTTTAAATGGATTATTGGTGAACTTCATAACATTGAGATACAATCGCCTCCGAACCGGGGAAAACCCTCATCTAAGGCTAAAGCCCGTGCACACTCGCCCGAAGGCACGACAATGTGGTGAGGTAAAGCCCGCTCAGTTCAAGGATCGAACTAACGATCGCCGCCTACTCGCCTAGTCACCCACCATGTGCCCCAGAAAATAATGGGAAGGGCAGGAATTGAACCTGTGTAACTTAAAACACAGGGTTTCTCCCTTACCACTCCACCGCAAACTCATTGATGATATTATTTAAAAGTTCTTAACATACTTTATTTACTTTTATTCTTTTAACAATTATATTAATTTATTAATCAACCATCTATCATTCAAAATATGGATGTAAACACGTGTCAAAACCACTTACTATATCAAAGATATTTTTTCTTCGAATACGTACTTCGTTTTCGTTAAGATTTATACAGGAATGTTCAGGGAAACATATACAAGACTGTGTGGTTTACTTCTTTTGGATTACCGAGCATAAATTATTTAAGAATAATTAAAATAATGCTTATAAAGAAATAATGATTTAAAAGAATTAAAAAAAGAAATCTTGAGGTGGAGTTATTCGATTAGCCCATGCAAATCAAGTAAATCAAAACTTGTGAATTCAGGATCGAATTGAATCCTTGACTGATGAATGCGTACCGACACGTGATATGTGCGGAATCCAATCACGTACGTGGATGAGAACACGAGGAAGTAATTAAATCTGTTATCTTTACTGATCTGACAAAGTTTACATCTTGAAAACAATTCGGCAGAGCTTCGCTACAAGAATGCTCAAAAGATACAAATGAACTAGACAAGACACCTATTTATAGATTTCCAGGTTCGAACCAGCCTATGTATGGCTTCGTACGAAGCCATCAACCTTCGTACAAAGGCACCTTCTTTCAAAAGTCTTCATGCTCTTCTTAGTTCAGCACCAGTATTGTCTCATTTGTTTCAGCTACATTATGCAATTGACGCAAGCAATAGACATATACACTCACAGACTTCCCCTTGGATATTGCTGCAGTCAATCTTGTAGCTTTATTTCTCTCTGAGTCTTCATGAAGTGTTGACATAATCAGCACCACAGACTCTCCCTTGATCTAACATAATCCCCGTGTAATTGTTTTCAGCTTCAGCTCCTCCCCCTTTCGTTCTGCTCAGGCCCTCTTGCTTTAAGCTTCCGTGCTTTCGGCTACTAGGATCGACACCTGGCTCCACAAGCTTCTTCAGGATAAACACCTGGTTCTCTGTTTGCAAGCTTGTATTCAGACTCCCCTTCAAGTTATGCTTTCGGGATCGTAGTCTGGCTTTTTCATCTAAAAAAATCTCAACCATCTATAAGATTTTGACAATATAAGAATCAAAAACCCCGCTCTAAAATAAGCTGGAGCATTTCAAATATGTTACAGTGAAAGCTTTTTAGGTTTTCCCAGGAATGATAACCTGACTCTCTTCCCCTATCAAATAACTTTATATTTGACAATTTTAGAATCCAATATTATAACCTGATTCTATGCATCAGATATAAAAATTTAAAATTCCAACAACCTCACTATTATCATCCAAGTCCAATCTAATGACCTTGGAGATTTTTACAAAATATTTTTGAATTTGCATTTAAAAGTTCAAGTTAATGAACTTGCTTATTTACAGAAACGTGTTCAACATACTTAGATTTTGAAACTTAGCACTCAGACATCGGTTGTCGAAAATAAAGTAGAAACAAATTTTGTTTGTATTATTCTGAAATATAAAGCAGTAAAGAAATATTTACACACAATATTTTTGTTTGAGTTCGTGTCAGAGGATCATGTCAGTTTATGACAAATCACTAGCACCGTTGAGCTTTAAACACTTTAAGTTCTAAACGATTCACTTAGATTGTCAGTATACTGATCCACTTAAATTCTCACACAAAATTCAACTGATTCGAGATACGAGATTAGTGTTATAAGAACTTAACTTATTCATGTGTCCCACCTTATAATATACTCCGGTATCAAGACTCCTTAGATTCAGTCTTACAGGTGAATATACCATAATGATATTTGTATTCTGGGTTAATGCGAGACCTTGAGAGCTCAGGTATGAACTACCGTTCAATCAAAGAGATGAAGGCTCGACTTTGAGGTGTGTCCAACTTAGGGATCTTCTTTACAACTGCATTTGATATATATCTTTCGATATTTTCTCAGTTTTTATGCAGAGGGTAAGCTTTAAGCGCGTAAAGTATTATACGAAGTCTAGGACATTACTTTCGCAATATCAGAAGACCAAGTATAATACCCTAGATATCAAACAGTATAAAAACCTAGTATCTCAGAATCAGACAATCTCTCAAACAAGATTTCGGGGGTTACCCATATATCCGAGAGATGTTCCCCACGAAATAAGTAAGTTATTGATATTTAGGTTTATATCTCGAAATCAATCTACTAAATGTGTAAAAACCTACTGGCATATCATCATTGAGACCGTTTATCACATTTTAACTTTCCATATCTTAAGCGTACTGTGATTGTCTACTGATGTACTATCATTTCCTCTTTTTATACAAAAACTCTTTTTGATTTTCTATTGTTTTTGGCTTTTTCAAATTTTCAAATGTTTTTGTATTTTCTGAAATTTTTACTTCCCCTAAAATTCAAAACATTTAAGAAAAAATTGACAACCTGATGCAGATAGCTTTATCTCGCCATCCATTTTCTGCTTCACATGATTTACCCCATGATTTACAACACATTGATTTTTAACAATGTTAAAACCATTTTCAATTGAGAAATAATCATGTTTGTTTAGCCGTGAGGGTCTCGGCATATTCAATCAACATTTTTTTTATATTTTGATTTTTGACAAATTTAAAAACAAACATATTTTTGGTTTTTAAACTTTTCAATTTTTAGGGATTTTAAAATATGGTTTATTTATGTACAGAAATAAACAAACTCCCTGATACTCAGATGCAGGGATCTGCAGCCTCCTCCTGTGCCAGGCTGCTCCTTTGATCATTATAACAATCTTCTGCTTTCTGGAACACCTGCACATTCAACCAATTCAATTACTTGAATAATGCAGCCCAAACTTGTTTTGACTCAGACAATTTGCACATAAATCTTTCCAGGTAGAACTGGATAATTCCTATAATTCTTTTCAAAAACATTTTCTTACTTATTATCACTCACAGAAGTTTGTTTCTTGACCACCCAAGTTTGATCTTTTGAAACATTCCTTTTATAAAATCGTGATTCATTTAGAATGTTTTGATTTTGAACAACAACTTTTGGTTTCCAAAACTGGTTTGGTTTTGTTGCATCAACAGTTGTTTTCCAACTTTGTGTTGTTCTAAATCTGGGTGTCACTGGTTTCCAAGTTTGTTGTGATTTAGCCTTTGACATTTTTGGCCTCCAAGTTTGCTTTGAGTCAAACTTGATTAACTTTTGTTCCACAACATCAAACTTCTTTGTTTCTTGGACAACATCAGCAGACTTTAGATTTTGTGAACATTTACGACGAACATGTTCCACTTGTTGACATTTAAAGCATGTTTTCTTTGAAACATCTTTAGCTTGTTGTTGTTGTTTCTTCTTTCGAGCATAGAACTCTTCGTTAGACTGCCGTCTAAATTGGAGTTCTTTCTCTTCTTCAGAACTTGTTCCGTGAACAAAGTTCATTTTCTGTTGATAATTTGACTTTTCAAATCATTTCTGATTTTGTTTCTTCTTATAACCCAACTCAGCATTCATATTCTTCTTTTTGTAACCAAGTTTATTATAAAAAAAGTTTTATTGCTGTTACCAGCAAATTTTGAAATTTCAGTTTTCTCAATTTCTACCAATTTAAAAACTTTATCAATCTTTTCTGAAATCACATTTTGAATCGGGAATTCAACATCTGAAAATAATTTGTCCAATCCAGTCATGGTATAAACCAATCCTTTTGAATCATCATTCACAACTTTTTTAGATTTTGAATTTTTCAAATAACTTTCATGAAAACTTCCCTCATTTTTGTCCTGTGACTCAGACTTATCTGTTTTGGTAGACTCATCTTGTAAAACACTTTCAACGACCTTACCTACCACCTCTGAATCACTAGAATCATCAGATTTGGAATAGGTTATGTCAATATTATCTGGCAAATGATCAACCATATTGAAAGCTTTTTCCACCTTCTCGTCATCATAGAATGTGATTTTTTCTTCAAACGGTGGTGGAACCTGATGATATTCTGATCCAATTCCTTTCTTGTTTTACTCAAAATCTTTATCATCCGGTTTTAAATTGAAAATACGTTCAAGAACATATGATGAAGCATGATAACTATGTAACTTGTTGTTATCTTGTTCTAAATCAGCTATTTTACGTTTAAGCTCAGCAACATCTTCAATATATGAATTTACAACTTGTTGTTTTATTTCATACTGTCGCTTAAGCGTATCAGATGTTTCAGAACAATGTTTCAATCTCGATTGATCAAGTTTCATTTGACTTTTCACATCTTCATATGACTCTTTTGTAATATGATATGCCAGTTTTATTGAATCATATTCTTTTTTCATTTCTTGAAACAAATTTTCTTTTTGCAAACAATCTTCTGTCATAGCTGAACACTTTTCTTTCAAAATCTCATTTTCTTTTTCTAAACTTTTACATTTTTGTGTCAGCTTTTCATCATTATCTTTTAAAACTTTTTCGTTTTCAATCATTTCTTTGCATTTTTCTTTGAAAACTTTTTCAATTTTAGTAAATTCCATATCTCTTGTTTTGAATTTTTCATCTTTTTCAGTATAAACACTACATGTTTCCATGCATTTCTTGCACTGTTCAACATTTTTATCTAAGACTTCAGAAGATTCAATTGAATTATTTGCCTCAGTTGTTAACATCTCGGCTTTCTCTGGCGTCTGCTTTTGATCCGCTTCTTTCTCCTGTTGTTCTTCAGCAACAACTTCACCATCAGTTGCTTCAACCGATTTTTCCAACTTCTCATCAGCTTTCTCCTGTTTCTCTTCTTCTGCTTCTTCTTTTTCCACTTCCACTTTTTCTTCTTCTGCAACCTTCTTCAATTCATCCACAAGAATTTTGACATTCTTCTTCATCCTTTCATCATCTCTCTGTTTCAGACTTGCTGTCATGACATCTCTGATGATTTTATCCAGCCTTTTGACAAATTCTTTATCTTTTGCTACATTTGAATAGTATTCGCCGGACAGAGGGATTACTGCAAGAACGTCATTATACACCACCTTGCTTGGATGAACAAGCGGTTCTCCATTGCTGTTGATATAACATTCTCTCTTCTTGTCCCATCTTTGATAATTCCTAGCTTCTTCATACTCTTGCTCCATTTCTTGAATTCTGTAATCAACAATGCATCTTTCTCTGTAAGTTTTCTCTTTCAGAATTTCTTCTTTTGTTCTTTCCTTCACCACAGCTACAAATGCACTCTCTTTTACTTCAGCCATTAAAGCAGTTTCATCATCATCATCATCATCATCATCATCAAGATAATCATTCCCATTAAACCCTTCATCTTCATGAGTGACCCTGTGTTTGGCATGTTCAATATTGGGTTTAACATTATCATGTATCACTAAAGCTTGTGATTTTTCTTTTGATGAATTTCCAGTAATTCGTTTTAGGCTTTCTCCAGAGGTATGCTCACCGGTTTTACGATAAATTCCCTTTTTGTAGTAATCATCATTGAAAGGATTACCATGATCAGTTACTTCTCAGTTAACACACTCCCTCTTGAAGTGACCCTTTTGCTTACATCGAAAACATGTCACTTTTGACTTGTCGAAACCAAGCTTTGTGCTTAACAGCCTTCCCAGATCCTGCCTGCCCGTTATCTCCATGAACCTTTGAGCTATACGAATGCCACTAGCCAAACACCATCATATATCAATGAGTTACATCTCCTCCGGATCTATCTGGTCGTAATCTTACTTTATCAGCTCAGGATTTCCTATTCTCCCTACTACTACCAGACTCTCATATGATTCCAGAATCGAAGCTAGAAAACTCATTTGTTGTTTAGCTGCATTGATGCTCATAGCTGCATAATTTTTCAACTTTAGAGCAATATTACAGAGAATCTCATCGGGTTCTTCTGATTTTGAAGCTGTTGAAGATGAGTGATACCCTGGATTATAGCTAGATGAGCTTTTCTGTGAATCTTTAGACTCTTCAACACTGAAGGTTGTCTTTGGTGATTCATTGACTGACACTGAAGGTACACTGCCTCTGTAGTAAAGACCCACATTCTGCCGATATGACGAGTTGCTCATTTTGCTTTGCTTTTGCAGTTCAAGCTCATGACTCTCGATCTTTTCAATCAAAGCATCTAAAGTAATTTCATCATACAACACATCATTTTTCAATATGAACACAAATGTTTGCCACTGATCAGCTCGTGGTAAAGCTTCAATGATTTTATCAATGATTTCCTCACGGGTTTTTGTTATTCCAAATCTATCGAGTTCAGTTTTAAGGAGACAAAATCTTTCAATCATTTGTCTTACAGATTCTCCTTTTATACCGTCAGACAAATCAAATTCTTTTTTAAGTAAAGCTATTTTGTTCTTTTTGATTTGTTTCCCACCCTCAGCTTTTACCTGTAATGCTTCCCATATTGATTTTGATGACCCATCGTGATTAAGCAATGCAAAGATGTCATCTCTAATTGACTGTTGGATTAGGGCAATCATTCTTTGTTCATGAGAAAAATCCTTTTTATCTTCAAATGATAAGCTTTTAAGTGGAATTTCTTCATTTTTATCATCAACTGGTCTACTATATTTGAATTCCATACAAAACCAACTCTCATGCACGTAAGCTTTGGCCCAGTTAATAAATCTATCTTTCCACCAAGTATAATCTTCAATACTATCAAGTTTAGGTGATTTTGAGTTAGTTCCGTAAAAATTATCATGATTAATGTTCTCAGTTATAGCTTTCGAAATGCTTTTTGGTGTAACAGTTGAAGTTTCGGAAGACCCTGAAGTATAAGCTTTGTAGAACGTGTTGTAGAACTCCTCAGCCATGATAACCTGCAAACACAATTAAACACTTGATCAAAACTGAAAATCAACACAAATATTCTGCGTTCGTATGAGGCTGCTATCTCTGTGTTCGTACGAAACCAAATGTTACACAATCCAAACTTTCTGAGTTCGTACGAAGACGTGATCGTACGAGACTATGATTTTTGACAAAATGGATACTGTTCTGCGTTTGTTCAAAGTTACGGTGTGGCTTCGTTCGAAGTCACTTTGCGAGAAACAAGTTCATGATTTTCATAGTTTTTCACTGCTTTGATCTTGAATTTGTTTGAATTTTGATCTGAAAATTTGAAGGGTTGTTCAAAATCAGTTTTCACACAACATACTCAAAAAGTCAGTCGTTTTTAACCGTTAAAACTTTGTGAATCTGAGTTTTAAGTTTCAAATGAAAAGTAAAAGAAGTGTAGAAGAAGATATGATGATTTTGCTCTGATTCTGATGTAAAAACTTCAATCTTCGTGTCTCTGATCCTTGCAAACAATCACCCGCTCTGATACCACTTGTAAATTCAGAATCGAATTGAATCCTTGACCGATGAATGCATACCGACACGTGATATGTATGGAATCCAATCACGTACGTGGATGAGAACACGAGGAAGTAATTAAATCTATTTTCTTTACTGATCTGACAAAGTTTACACCGTGAAAAGAATTCGGCAGAGCTTCGCTCAAAGAATGCTCAAAAGATACAAATGAACTAGACAAGACACCTATTTATAGATTTCCAGGTTCGAACTAGCCTATGTATGGCTTCGTACGAAGCCATCAGCCTTCGTACAAAGGCACCTTCTTTCAATAGTCTTCATGATCTTCTTAGTTCAGCACCAATCTTGTCTCATTTGTTTCAGCTACATTATGCAATTGACGCAAGCAATAGACATATGCACTCACAAAACTAAATCTCTTGTTCCCATTTCCCATGCCACGAAGAACTCTCTCAACATCCCCTCACGGAAGTGGGGTGCGTTGTGTGGGCATGCGCCTAATTTGGCTCACGCTCAAGTCCCATACATGCAGTCTTAGGACTCGAGAGATCGTGCGAACCAAGTTCATAACTTGTAATGGTGGTATTATTCACTTGACACAGTAAACCATCAACCCATAAAGGAACAGGTATCACCGTATGAAGGGTCCTATCCCTATCAATCAACAAAATATTGTCCTAATTGGAGACCACGTGTCACGTCATGTAAGACCCGACTAATAAAAGCATTAAGATATAATTTAATACATACTAATTTCATTGAAGTTTACAGTTTACTGAGATTTTGTTAACAAAATAGATGTCCTTAAGTTTGAAAACACAAGCAACTAAAACACGGAAGCAAAGATCTTGAATTGTGTTCAGTTCTTCACACGGCTTTAACTTCATCCGTCACTTATAATGGATATCACCTATAACACGTCAATGATTCTATGTATTAGTAATTACAATGATTAAACGTATTTATCAAAACCGCACAACAAAATAATTATATAAAATATTTTTTTTTGCTAGTTATACTCGCTGTCGTGTGACGCGACAGGAATCATTGCATTCGTCGCGACAAGGATGCAGTTGACCAAACGTTTTGACCATGCTCCCTTGTGTCACGCTAGGGGGCCTGGTGAATCTGTCGCGTGAAACGACACGACCCTTTTCACAGAAAGTTTGCTCTGTGCTAGGCATTTTCAAGCCTTAGCTAAATCGCATTTTTCAACCAAAATTTATCCAATTCAAGCCAAATCCGTTTTAATCGTTTGGAATTCATTTCTTAACATAACTAAACAAGAATTATTATTCGGATCCATAAATCTTGAGTTTTACCCTTTTATCATCCGATTCAAGTTTATATTCGATCGACCCGTTATCCAATCTAAGCATTTAGCTTAGATCAACCGCATCCTTTTACCAAAGGTATTTTCCTTTCACTTTTCAACCAAGATCAATATCATGATTGGTACACCTCGGCTTCCACAACTCTGTGGATTGTTTATACCTCAGTTTTACTTGTCCGTGAACTAATTTATGGCCTCATTGGACCACAAACGACCCGTTTGAATTGCTCTTGTGAGTTCCATCACTTATAAGCAACATCTATCACTTTAATAATACTCACCGTGGTCCTTGACCATGTCTACTCGCGTGGGGCATCACTATCGCCTCTATGACTCCAATGGTCATTTATACGCTAGTTTTACATGCCCTTGACAAAACTTGTTATAAAGCCTCTTTTTCTTTCCATTTTTACTTGTATAGACTATTGACGAGGTATGACCCGGAACGGCTAACCCAACCCGGTCATTACCTATTATTTTATTATAAATATATAATTACACATGTTTATTCTAGAATCTTCTATTCTGCATGGATAAACTACGTAACCGAATCCCCAATCTCTTGGGAAGATCATGCAAATCCCTAACTTATCGGAGCTCATCCTATGTTAGAGGAAACCTTATTGGTAAACTATAAATAGAGGTAAACATCAAAGGTACGATTCATTCTGCTCTCGTTTTACTCTCTCTCTCTACACATATTTTCTTACTCCCAAACCGGGACTTATTCTCACGCCGGAGGGTGGTTACAGGAATAACCCCATTCCTGTAACGAGTCCTAACGGTGTTCTGTTTTGCAGTCATTGGTTTGGGTTCGATACCTGTTTCTTTTTTTTTTGTGTTTTTTTTTAGACCCCATTGTCCAAAAATCCTGGGTCCACCACTGGTTGAAGCCCTAGTCGGAGCTTACCTTTCAGATTAGTGTTTCTTCATTGGCGACATCCGTGGGACCCTTCGGTAATATCTGTGAACTTAGACCCAATGGCAAGCGATCAGATCATGGCAACAACACCAAACCAAGCAGTAATAACCAGTAATCCGTTGCTGATGACGAGTTATGTGGTTACTACTATGCCGGCATCATCCGCCAGAACCAGGTCTTTGGACCAGGAGTTCGAAGCAAAAGCACCACCCGGTTTCTCGAGGGTATTAGTCGTCCTTTCCGGGGCGGCCGCTGTAGACCCTCTCTCTTATACCTCGAGGCAACTGTGACCGGTGGTTCCAACCAGAGCAACCACCATTGCTTCTACCCCAGCATCAACAACAAGTGCACAGACTATACGTCACAGCACCATGCCCGTTATCACATCCGCGGGTCCAGGCAACATTACACAGCGAATGAGTATAGCCAAGTATTATCAGCCGCCTCTCACATATGGTATGCCGCCGCTGTATTTGGCAGCGCTTACGGAGGCGTTATCCACGCCACTCCATCAGCCGGTAATCATGCCCGCCGGAATCATGAATGCTCCAGTCATGCCTGGGAATCAAGCTTATTTCCCGGGCTATTATTATGCACTTCCTTATGGGTACCTACTGTAACAACCCTTGCCAAAATTATTATTTCTTATTCTTAAAATACACATTAGGAAACCCTCATTGAGACCCTCAATTGGTATAGCGCGACCCTAAAATTTTAAAACAGCCAAAACTGGAAATAGGGCCCCCTAAAACTCAAGGGGGGTTGCCCTAATTGATAATTATCCGTCCAAAATAAACATAAAACTCGAAATTTCAAAATATGACAACTCAGCAAGGCTACCCTGGACACTAGGCACCCCTAGCCTAGGTGAGTCACTGTCGCGACACGCACCAGGGTCTAGGGGACCTGGCGCGACACGCGGGGGAGGCCCAAATCCAGTATATAACTCAGGGGTTTGGCACTTGCATGGAATGTTTGTTACAACGAAAAATTAAGCTACCTACGTTCAGTTATAAGATGTTTCTTTCAAGAACAATCAAAGCCCCGACCCTCTGCTACGACAACTGGGTAATAACTCGATCACTGCTATGATACAACATCCGGTCGATTAAAACCGATCCGATTGATGTTTAAGTGCTGTCTGAATTCGGGCTATACTTTGTCATTCATCGTGAGGGTTTCGATCTCGTGAAATTATAGTAAATGTTGAATTAAGTTACTGACCTAGTTTCGTTTGCATTGTTATTTTAACTAGGTTACCGGCTTAATCAGTAGGCAGACTCTGTCTGTTTAAACTTGCAATGTGAGTCATTCTGTTTTTATCAAAGTTGCTTTGTAAACCCTAAATGTTTTCCAGTTATAAGTACAGGGATTAAGTCTTTGCAAATCTTTAATTACTGGTAGTAAGTGGGGGTATTGTGCACATTACTACTGTTTTATCACTTTTAGGTGGGCGAGCCTAATTAAGTGATACTCGTCACTATTGGGTGACAGGACCCAATAGTGGTATGACCACAGTCATAGATCCGGTCGAGTGACAATTGGACCAGATAATTATAAGATAGGGGCAAATGTGAAAACTCTTAATACTGTAATTTATAGCAATGCGTTGTATTGTACAAATTGAATGACTCGTCAGTATTTCTCAGCTGATAAAATCTTTATAATTGTGTATTTTCAGTTTAAAATAATTGTAAATCACGGGGTGTGTCCCGAAACTCGAAATAAAATAATTGGGTATTTTCAGTTTAAACGATCCTGTTAAAAATTTCCGCTGCCAAATCAACCACCGATACCACGGGTTTCTGTCCCACGGCTTCCGGACCGGGCAAGTGGGTCGAGGGTCGTGACAGGAAAAGGTGGTATCAGAACCACTGATTTAAGCCAATTAAGTATTTGAAAAATACTTAATTATTCAAGTTGCCATTTTGTGATTCTGTGAAAATTAAATTTACAATAAATAAAATTTAATTTAAATTTTTGTGTTTATTCATGTGTGCCTAAACAACATGAATGTTCTATCGGAAGCCCTCCGAAATTTCACAATCCATACTACTGATATGGATACAACAGGAACCCAGTCCGGTTATCAGGCTGACACCGAGGAGCCAATAGTGTTTCAGGCCAAGTCACAGGAGAAACCCAAGCCTAAAAAGAGGAGAAGGCTTCTGGACTGGAAACGAGGACGAAAGAAGAAGCCCGCTGCTCAAAGGGTGAAAAAGACGGAGGATCCAAAAGGAAAAGGAAAAGAAGTAGGAGAGAGCTCTGGTCAAGCCCAGGAATTGCCACCATGGGAAGAACTCGATAGAAAGCTAGCAAACTGTGACCTCATTGGACCTGCTGACGAAACCCTTTTCAATTTCCCCGCTCAACCAGAACTTCCTGTCAATTTGGAACCTGTTATTCCAGACCCAATTGTCAACCCTCAAACTCTTCTAGGGCAGTTGGAAGAATGGTGGACTAGTGACTGGCACTTCCAGAACTTTATGAATAACCCAAATGTGTACTTTCCCCAGTTTGAACCTGAACCTGCTCCTTTTCCACCCATGAACCCGAAAAACGTTGCCGAATTACGCCTCTACGGCGAGGAACTGGTGGATGCAGGAAATCGGATTCGAGAAGTTGGGGAAAACATCACATGGAAGTACGACGAGCGGGAGCGTCATTTTTTAAAAGCCGGATAATAATAGTTAGACAGTTTGTATAATAATAATATGTGAAAAAAACATATAATAATAATAATAATAATAATAATAAAATATTGTATAATAATACTAAAATAAAACCTCTGTAAATTATCTGGCTTGTACAGATGCATAGATAATATATAAAATATAAATGTCGCAATGTCGACGATTTTGGCTATTTGTTTTAACTTGATTATGTTTGTAATTGCCCTGTTGTGTTTAGCTACTACCCATTTTATGACAATAATAAATATATATTGTTAATTATTCAGATGGAAAACGCAGAAAACCAACCGGCAATCGAAGTTAATTTGGCAAATGAAGTTAACCTCTCTGAACCCAATAATGAAGATCATTTTCTCAATAGACAAGATATAGAAAATATCGTTGCTCAGGGAATAGCCAACGCTATCCCAACAATCGTCGCTGCTGTTAAGAATCCCGTTGAACCTTCCCAAGACAACTATAGCAAACGCACCCGTGATGATAATTTCAGTAACAGTGTGAACGGGGGCGGTAATAATAATAATAATAATAATAATAATAATGAGGTTCAAGCCCCATTACTTAAGAAAATGAAAGTGTCAACGACGGGTTGCACTCACAAAGAATTTCTTGCTTGTAAGGCAGTCGAATTTGCAGGCAATGAAGGGGCGACTGCCGCACTGCGTTGGTTGGAAAAGACCGAAGCAGTAATTAAAATAAGTAAGTGCACAGAAGAAGACCGGGTAATGTATACATCCCACCTTTTCAAGGAAGAGGCGTTAGAATGGTGGAACACGGTGCTGCAAGCTAAGGGAAGTGACATGGCTTATGCCATGAGTTGGGAGGAATTTAAGGAATTGGTAGAAAGAAAATTTTGTCCCTCCTACGAAAAGGAATAGATGACAAATAAGTTCCTAAACCACCGAATGGTTGACGTTGATTGTCGAGGGTATACTTCGAAATTTTTCGAGTATGCTAGAATAGTACCAACTCTGGCCTCGCCAGAACCGGTGCTTATTTCTCGCTACATTTGGGGACTAATTAGAAAGATTCGCGACATAGTCAAGGCTGCAAGACCCCGAACGATAGACGATGTGGTCGAATTGGCCAACGCCTTGACTGATGGGTTGGTACGAACAAGAGAAGAAAACAGGAAAAAGGAATTGGCCCAAACGATTACCCAAGGGTTCCGTGGGAGTAATAATAATAACTTCAAGAAGAAGGGAACCGGGCAATCGTCCACCGCTTCGTTTTGCAGTACCTGTAAAAAGAAGCATTTTGGGAAGTGCAAGGAATATTTCAATTTCTGCAATCGATCAGGGCACCGAGAGGAGGAATGCAGAAAGAAGTCAAGGGTCTGCTACAATTGCGGAGAAGCTGGACATTTTAAGCCAGAATGCCCTAAACTAGTCAAGCCAGTTGATAACAAGGGAAAAGCGACTGAAGGAACTAATAAAAAGAATGCAAGAGCCTTCCAACTGACTACACAAGAAGCAGATCTGATTTTGGATGTGATAGCTGGTACGTCTCTTGTACAGGACGTTTACGCAAAAGTATTATTTGACTCTGGTGCAAACCAAAGTTTTATAAATACTTCATTCTACCAAGCTCTTAGGCAACCTTTAACCAAGCTTAGGCAAGTTTTTGAGGTAGAAACGGCAGAAGGAAATTAGGTTAATATAGATAAGGTTCCCCAAGAAGGAAAAATAGAACTCTCAGGCCATAAATTTTCTGCAACCCTTCTACCTATGAATTTAGCAGGATTCGATGTCGTGTTAGGAATGGATTGGCTAGTAGCCAACCATGCTCGAATCCTCTGTGATCAAAATTCCATAGAAATAAATACGCCAGCAGGAGAAGTAATTGTAGTTACAGGAGATAAGCCGCCTAAACCAATGAAGTTCATTTCAGTAATGAAAAATGCTAGTTATGTTGGAACCTTAAGGTTTATGCATAGAGTAATAAATAGTTCAGGGTTGGTCTTGTAAATGTTTAACTAGTTATTTTGGGTCGATATGTATGGGTTGGGATAGTTTGGCTGGTTTCGAATGGGCCTAGTTTAGTAGTCCATGTGTTTTAGTATTTAAGCAAACTTCAACCATTGTGTTGAGGTTGATCAGTGAGTTGCGAACAAGAGAGGCCAGCCGAAACTCATTGTGTGTCTTGTATCCGTCACCTTCAATCAGTGAATGCAAGATATCTTGGTTTGTTTTAATTGCTTTTAGTGTTTCGGTTATATTCGTTCTTGAATCCACTTGTGTTTGATTTCCGCACTTACACAAGTTATTGTTTGATATCATTGAAAGATCCACACGGGTTTTAAAAGTGGTATCAGAGCCATTAGAACCTGTTTCTAGGCTCGGTGTGATATCAAGGATTCAAGATTTTTGTTATTTTTGAGTTGGTGTTCTTTGCGTTCTTCGTGTTCTTCGGAGAGTTCATCGAAATTTTATCAAAAAATCACTATATTTTGGTGTTTTGATTTGTTTTGAAAGTTGTTATAAGATAAACCAAAATTTTAGAAATTTTTAGAAATATCTTGTTTCAAAATTTACACAGCTTTCGGAGATTTGTTGACTTGATATTTTTGGTGAGATTGAGATTTCCAAATTTTATTTTTTAGTTACAGCTCATCGTCAATAACCACACCGTTTCGAGTCGCAATCATCTTCTTCAATCATCCTTCACAGGTCTCGAGTCCTTCATTCACTGGTCTCGACTCCAATTTTTAAGGAAACAGAGTGCATCAAGGTCTTGACTAAATTGATATTCGGTCTCGAGTCATCTTCTGGTTTTGACAGAGATCTCGAGTCATACATTCACTTGGTCTCGAGTATCTTCATCTCACTGTCTTGACTCATCAATATCTTTTCACGGTCTCGAGTCATCAACTTCATCACCAGAATTATGTGTTGATGAAATATCAATGTGTTCTAAAATTGAAACTGAATCAGAGTTTGTTAAAGAAGAAAAACGGTTTGAGTTAAATAAAGAGTCATTAGAAAATGTTTTTGAAATTAAACATCAACTTCAAATGATGATCTCAGTAAAGAAAGGGTGTCAAGTTGTTCATCAACATCACATGAATGTGTAACTTCTAATCAGCAGACATTAAAATGCTCAGAACAGCCACAAGCAAAGCATATTAGGAAAACCAAAACGTCCAATCATTCAAAACCAAACAAAGATTCTTCATTAAAGTATCAAAATTTTCAAAATACTCACACAATGAAACGGCAAACATGTTTTAATTGTGGAATTGCTGGACACATTGACAGAAACTGTGTTCAACTCCCAAGTGCCCAGTCCAAGGTGAAGTTTGTACAAAATCAGAAGGTCAAGTCTAACCGATATCGTTGTTCAGAGTCAATGACGACTGAAAAGTCTATGACAATGAAAAACAACTATCGCAAGACTAAACCTTCTGATCAAGATTGGAATGCAGCCAAACGTAAAAAACAAAATCAACAAAATGATTTTCGAAGAAGTCAATATAAAGCTTTTGGTAACTACAATTCTCAATGGTCAAACAAGCATTGGAAACCTAAAGCTAAGGCCACGCAATCCAATCCGTCTCATACATTTCATCGAAATTCTGTCATTGAAAATACTTCGAAGTTTTTAAATAAAGACAATTTAGTGTGGCAGAGAGTGACTTACATTGATGCACAAGGAAAACCCAGATCCACTATGGGCTGGGTTCCTAAATCTAACTGATCCAGCTAATTGTGCATGAATAGCTGTGGAGGACTACCGTGCGCCTCTTGTACATGGATAGTGGCTGTTCCAGGCACATGACGGGAGACTTATCCCAACTGATAAATGTCAAAGAATTTAATGGTGGATATGTCTCATTTGCGGGAGGAGAATCAGGAAGGATCACATTGAAAGGAACAGTAAGAAACGGCGTTTTAAGCTTCGAGAATGTTAACTATGTTCCAGAACTGAAACACAATCTGTTGAGCATCTCTCAGATTTGTGATCGAGGAAATTCAGTTCACTTTACAAAGAAAGGATGTTATGTACTTAAACCTGGGATTGTCATTCCAGAAGATTGGTTCTTAATGTCAGCAGAGAGACGAGGAAACGCTTATGTGATTGATATGAACAAGAAACCGTGTGAAGAAGTTACTTGCCTATTCTCGAAGATTTCAGAACGTGATGGTCTACTGTGGCATCGTCGTCTTGGGCATGTAAACCTGAAGAATCTGAACCGACTGGCTAAAGGTCAACTAGTCCGTGATCTTCCAATCAAAGATTTCATGTTGGTCGAAAAATGTGTTGCTTGTGCGAAAGGAAAAGCTCATCGAAAACCTCATAAGTCTAAACCTGCACCCTCAACGAAAGCTGTGCTCGAATTACTTCACATGGATCTTTTTGGTCCAGTGAATGTGTTGAGTATTGGCAAGAAAGCTTATTGTCTCGTAATCGTTGATGATTATTCACGTTACACCTGGGTGTATTTTCTCAGCCACAAGAATGAAACTGCAGTCTTAGTGAAACAATTCATCACTCTGGCTGAAAATCAAGCGAGTACCAAGGTGAAGGTTATTCGATCTGACAATGGGACAGAATTCAAAAACGTTACTTTGGACACATTCTGCACTGAAAAGGGAATTGATCGTCAGTATAGTGCACCACGAACTCCTCAACAGAATGGAGTAGCTGAAAGAAGAAATCGTACTCTTATCGAGGATGCACGAACTATGCTGGCTGACTCGAAGCTTCCTAGTTTCTTTTGGGCTGAAGCTGTTAGCACGGCTTGTTACGTCCAGAATCATGCTTTAGTAAATAAACGTCATATGAAAACTCCTTATGAGATTCTGGAAGGACGTAAACCTTCGGTTTCACACTTTCGTATCTTTGGATGTCCATGTGTATTATTACTTATGGACTCTAATGGAATGTTTGAGGTCAAAGGGGACGAATGTTTCTTTGTTGGATATGCAAAAGGCTCCGCCTATAGAGTATACAACAAAGTAACTAAAAAGGTCGTCGAGTCGTGCAACATTGAATGGCTCGAAGAAAATGCTACGGATGCTAGAGTTGGACCAGATTGGTTATATGATTATGCAAATTTGTTTAAATCATTTAACATTTTGTCAAGTGTTTCTTCACATGCAGACATATCTACTCTAAAGCAACCATTGTCTTTCGAAGATACTGAAGAAGAAGAACAGACAGAAGGAAGCTTTAGACATCACACCATTGATCCACCGGGAATGATTTTTACACAGCATCCTCTGTCTCAACAAATGTCTCATCAGTCTCCTGAAAGTGCACAATCGAGTGGAATTTCACGTAATACAGCTGGATCAGAACTGTTTGCTGACCCTATTCCTGAAGAGTGTACTGTTACCACTCCTGTGAGTCACAGTCCGGTAGCACCTAATGAGGGGGAGTCAAGCAACATACACACATCTCCAGACGAGACGATACCTGAATTTGCCATTCCAACAAGTGTTCAAAGAAATCATCCTATTGAGAATGTGATAGGTCCTGTGAATGTAGGAGTTCAGACCAGAAGCCAATCAGGAAGCATTAATTTGTGCTTATATTCTAGCTACATTTCTCAAATTGAACCTAAAACCATTGATGTAGCGTTGCAGGAACCAGGCTGGGTTGATGCTATGCACGAAGAGCTAAACCAGTTCGAGAAGCTAGGAGTATGGAAACTTGCGGAGTTGCCAAAAGGAAAACGCAAGCTTGGAACTCGCTGGGTTTTCAGAAACAAGCAAGATTCTGAAGGAGTTATTGTTCGAAATAAAGCACGATTAGTGGTCCAAGGATTCAGACAGATAGAGGGACTGGATTATGATGAAGTCTATGCCCCTGTTGCTCGACTTGAAGCAATCCGGATTTTGTTAGCATACGCATCCTTCATGGGATTCACTGTTTACCAGATGGATGTCAAAACGACATTTTTGTACAGAGAAGTGAAGGAAGAAATTTTTGTTGAGCAACCGCCGGGTTTTATTCATCCAGACCATCCAGAATATGCCTACAAGCTTGACAAGGCATTATATGGGTTGCATCAAGCAACTAGGGCTTGGTATGCTACTCTGACAGAACATCTTCTGGCTCATGGATACACACGAGGCACAATAGATCAGACTCTGTTTATAAAAAGAGTGGGCAAGGATCAAATCTTGGTTCAAATTTATGTCGATGATATTATCTTTGGGTCTACAAGTGAGGAGCTTTGCAAAGATTTTGAGAGAGTTATGCAAAAGAAGTTCGAGATGAGTGCACTCGGTGAAATGACATTGTTTTTGGGTTTACAAGTTAAACAAGATTCACAGGGCATTCTAATTCTTCAAGGTTTTTAGTCGCAATCTCCATTTCGAATCCACCGTTCCGACTTGCAACCAACTAAGGTCTCGAGTTGTCTGCTTTTGGTCTCGACTCGTAATCAACTGAGGTCTCGAGTTGTCTGCTTTTGGTCTTGACTCGCAACCATCTGTGGTCTCGAGTCATCTTCATTATTGTCTCGACTCGCAACCGTGGTCTTGACTCGCAACGACAATTTGCAATGTGATTTGGACTTTGGACTTTGAACAGAATCTTTGGACTTAAAACATAATTAATAAATTAATTAATCATGTCTGCAAATAATGTTGACCTGGCCGCCCTTAACAAACAGCAAGAACTGGATTCAAAGGTTGGAACCACTACACGCATTCCAAGGTTGACTGATGCAAATGATTTTCCTGAGTGGAAATGGTGTTTTGAACAACATCTGAATGTCAAGGATTCTAAAATTTGGAGAAGTATTCTGAGAGGTCCAAGGGAGATCATGACAGATAGTCCTACTGAACCAGGAGTAAAAATAAAGAAACTCAAAAGTGAATATACTGAAGATGATTTCAATATAATTGAAGAAGATGAAAGAGCACTGTCCTATTTGACCATGGGATTGGGTCCAGATATTGCTATTGGCTTTCGTACCTGCAAATCTACCAAGGAACTGTGGGAATCTCTGATCGATGTTTATGAAGGAAATGAGGACATGAAGGAGAGTCGAAGAAATTTGCTGACACAAAATTTCAACAATTTCAACCATATCTATGGAGAAACTGTTGATAACCAACTTCAGAGGTTTGTCAAACTGGTCACTCAAATGCAGATGGAAGAAATTCATACATCAAATGCTTCGACAAATAGACAACTGTTGAATGCGTTACCAAAAAGCTGGGATCATCATGTTGCAATGATCAAGAAAACAAAAGATCTTGCTAGGTGCAGTTTGTCAAAGATGATTTCTCATATCAAAGCCTGTGAACTAGATGATAAACAAAGAGAAACCAACTATAAAAATAGCATGCTAGCTGCAGGATTCTCTGTTGCTCCTACTTCGTCAAACAATAACAACGCAGCTCTCTTGTCTCAAGGAGGATTTCAAATGTTTAGCAACGCGGCATCTGCTAAGGCTGCTCCTACTTCAGCAAATGTCTATTACTCTGGGTCTCCTACACAAGCTGCTCCATCACTTTCTACTGCTGCTTCTGCTTCCGCTGTGAATGCATCCTCTGCTGCTCCTACTTCCACTGTGAAAAATGAGATGATTGCTTTCTTTACACAACAGTCTAAAGAAAATCTGGATATCACAGCCTCTGTTATAAACTGTTTGAATGCATTTGTTGCAGGAAAAATTGACCCTCCTAAATGGTGTGGTGATGACTTACATCAGATTCATCCTGATGATGTTGAAGAAATGGACATCACTTGGCAGATGGCTATGGCTGCATTCAGGGCAACAAGGTTTATGAAAAGAACTGGTAAAAACAAATGGGGTGCTTCATTTACAGGAGCGTCTACAGTGCCTTTTAAACTACGCTGTTACAACTGTCATGAGGAAGGACACTATGCACGAAACTGCACAAAGCCTCCGATTAATAGAGAACAGACTCCTGCCCAGCCCGTAACACCTAATCGAGAAAGAGATCTTGTGACCACATCAAGTATAACGGATGATGCTGCTACTGGAAGTCCTCAACCACTGGGATTAGCTCAAGCCTTGGTGGTTCAGCCTGACATCAACTTTGATTGGAATTCGGAAATTGAGCGACTGAACATTTCAGCTCTAGAAAATCAAGCTGCTTCAAACAACATTGCTTTCATGACCTCAAATGATCAAGTTTCTGTACCAAAGGAGGAGGCATCAGCTGTAAACTTGGCTCTCATGACCCAGATTCTTTCAGCTCCAGTCAAAGGTCTCACCAAAGAAGAGGTACTTTCTGCTTTCTGTACTCCTGAGTGTAGAGAAAGAGTTGAAGTTTATAGAATACACAACGCTGAGCTAATTCAAGATTATCAAGATATCAAAAATAAAAACTTTACTTTATCAAAAAACGAAAAACTTTATAAAGAAAAGATTGAAGCTCAGCGAAAAGACATCGTCAAACTCAAAGATGATGTAAGTGTGAAATCATCTCAACTCTTATATGTTCAGGAGAAACTGTGCACTGTGACTAAGGAACTGGAAGATATCAGAGATAGATATCAAATAAATGAACTTAACATTAAGAAATTTGATTCTTCCAGCAAATTAGTCAAAAACTTGTGTGATCAACAGCTCGCATACAAGGAAAAGAAAGGGCGTGGTTTGGGTTTTAATCAGGCTCCTCCTCCCTATAATGACAATTATACTTATTTACCCATGACTGAGGAGGAGATGATTAATGAAAGTAAAATGACTTATGGTCCCAAAAACAATAAGTCATCTTTTAATGACAGACCAATTGAGAAACAGAAGTCTGCTCCAATAAATTTTGTTTCTAAAGCCTCAATTGATCCTAACACTTCGTCTTCATGTGCAGATAAAGTATCTGAAGTAAAATGTGGAGATGTTCTTGGGAGTGAACCAGTTGTTCATACTAATATTTCTGAAAATTATTTTGAACAAACTGAATCTGATATTGCTTTTGGTCGGTCTTTGTTTGCGTCATTTTGTGCTTATGTTTCGTCTAGTGAGCTTGATGTTTTGGGAAAAACTGATAATGTTTGTGTTGAACCTATGAACAATATGTCTGATGATGAATTTTCTTCAGTTAATGATTGTGAATGTGATGTTTCTAACCCTTTGGTTGATGACAGTGTTACAGGTGAGGTCCCTCAGGACACATTTAGTGAAATCACTGAAACTTCTTCACAAGAAAATCAGGAGTATCGTGATTCTTCTTCTGAATCTGTCTCAGTGGGAATCCCTAATGTTGAATCTAGTGGGATCCCATTGGAAACTGTAGTGGAAATTGAACCTGAATTAGTTTCACATGATAAATGTGTTGGTGAAACGCATATTGATGAGACTTCTGCATGTTCAAATACTGAAACTGATTTTGATAAAGAGAAAAGTTGGTCCTGTCGAGTGGTACAAACATCCAGGCCAGTTTCAGTCTTTCACTAAGGTTGATTTGACAAATTTATCTAAAGCACCTTATGTAGATGATAAGCCTGGAGGTCCTGGATATGTGTTTTTCGAGAGATTGAAGAGGGAAGTTCTTCGTAACTTTCCTTCGATGCGCACGACAGAATCCTTTGTTAAACCAGTTAAAGGCATTAGGGATCCATACATAAACAAGCGTATAAATATTGTGCACTGGCATGTAACTGACAAAGAAAAGATGATTCCGTTGGTGAAAAAGATTCCAAAAGGTGCTTTGAAGTCCTTACATTTCTGGGCTTATGATGAGCGTCTAGGACAGGCAGTGTTTGTTTGTGATGATGATGTGAATTTTCGATTGGTTGATCAAGTTGATGTGCTGAATCTTGCTCTTGAAGACCTGGAGGTGTTAGCTCGAAATCAAATTAGAGCTACTGAAAAGTATGAAGAGATTGCAAAAGGATGGACTGCTGCTGTTGTTTCAGCCATTCATATTCGCACAAAAGGTTTTGGTGGGCTCAAGGATCGGTTGGGTGGTGATCGTGAAAGTTGAAGTTTCAAGAATCTCCATGCATAAACCTAGGGGGAGATTGTTGGAACCTTAAGGTTTATGCATAGAGTAATAAATAGTTCAGGGTTGGTCTTGTAAATGTTTAACTAGTTATTTTGGGTCGATATGTATGGGTTGGGATAGTTTGGCTAGTTTCGAATGGGCCTAGTTTAGTAGTCCATGTGTTTTAGTATTTAAGCAAACTTCAACCATTGTGTTGAGGTTGATCAGTGAGTTGCGAACAAGAGAGGCCAGCCGAAACTCATTGTGTGTCTTGTATCTGTCACCTTCAATCAGTGAATGCAAGATATCTTGGTTTGTTTTAATTGCTTTTATTGTTTCGGTTATATTCGTTCTTGAATCCACTTGTGTTTGATTTCCGCACTTACACAAGTTATTGTTTGATATCATTGAAAGATCCACACAGGTTTTACAAGTTATGAACGCAAACAAGGAATAGTGTATATGATTTTGATGATCATTAACACTAAAGGCAAAGAACTTAAAGAGATTCCAGTAGTATCCGAATACCCTGATGTATTCCCAGAAGAACTACCTGGATTACCACCTGATCGAGAAGTAGAGTTTAGAATTCATCTAATTCCTGGAACTGCACCAATAGCTAAGGCACCTTATCGGTTAGCACCCACATAAATGTTTGAACTGAAAAAGCAGTTAGATGAATTATTAAGTAAAGGATTCATACTACCCAATCCATCCCCTTGGGGAGCACCTGTGTTGTTCGTGAAAAAGAAGGATGGATCGATGCGGATGTGTATCGATTAGAGAGAATTGAATAAGGTTACCATTAAGAATAGATACCCATTACCTAGGATTGATGATCTTTTTTATCAACTTCAAGGAGCTAGGTATTTCTCTAATATAGATTTGCGCTCCGGATACCATTAGCTGAAAGTACAGGAAGAAGACATACCTAAAACTGCCTTCAGGACTAGGTATGGTCACTACGAGTTTACAGTCATGCCCTTTGGATTAACAAATGCTCCTGCAGCATTTATGGACATGATGAATAGGATCTGTAAGCCGTATCTAGATAAATTTGTAATTTTCTTCATCGACGATATACTAATTTATTCCAAAAGCCAGGACAAACACTGTAAGCACTTGCATGCACTCTTAAACCTGTTAAGAAAAGAAAAACTTTACGCCAGTTTCTCAAAGTGTGAATTCTGGCTACAAGAGGTGCAATTTTTAGGGCACATGCTGAATCACGAAGGCATTCACGTAGATCCTTCCAAGATAGAAGCAATCACCAATTGGAAGATCCCGCAATCAGCAGCCGAAGTTGGAAGTTTTCTAGGATTAGCTTGATACTATAGGCGCTTCATAAGAGACTTTTCTAAGATAGTTGTTCCATTAACTAAGCTAACCTGCAAAACTATTAAGTTTGAATGGGGACCCAAGCAAGAAGAAGCCTTTAGGATTTTAAAGCATAAGCTAACAAATGCCCCAATTCTTGCCTTACCCGAAGGAACCGAAGATTTTGAGGTCTACTGTGATGCTTCTAAGCTAGGATTAGGTTGTGTGTTAATGCAACACAAAAAGGTAATTGCGTATGCATCAAGACAATTGAAAGAGCATGAGGAAAATTATACGACTCGTGACCTAGAATTAGGAGCAATAATTTTTGCCCTTAAAATTTGGAGACATTGTATGTACGGAAGTAAGTTTACTATATATACGGATCATAAGAGTTTAAGGTACATATTTGGGCAAAAAGAATTAAACATGAGGCAAAGAAGATGGATGGAAATTTTAAGTGACTACGACTGTGATATCTTATATCACGAAGGAAAGGCAAATGTGGTGGCCGATGCCCTAAGTCGAAAATACCATGAGAAACAAAGACGAGTCCGTGCTCTTAGATTAAATCTACAATTGGATTTAATAGAACAATTGAAAAATATTCAAGAAACAACAATGCAGGATGCGGAAGGAATTAAAGGACGGATAAAGGAATTAGAATTAGGGACTGATGGAATTTGGAGATTCCATAAGAAAAGAATTTGGGTACCTAGACAGGGAAACTTACGAGACAAGATATTAGAAGAAGCCCATAAATATAGGTATACGATGCATCCTGGTAATAACAAGATGTATCAAGATTTAAGAAATAACTTCTGGTGGATAGGAATGAAGAAGGACATAACTAGATACGTCTCTAAGTGTCTAACTTGTTCACAAGTTAAGGCAGAACACCAGAAACCTTCAGGTTTACTTCAATAATTAGAAATGCCTGTTTGGAAATGAGAACTAATAACCATGGATTTTGTTACTAAGCTACCCAAAACCAGGAAAGGTAATGACGCAATCTGGGTGATTGTAGATCGACTAACCAAATCAGCTCATTTCCTACCAATGAAGGAAACCTTTGGCATGAAAAGATTGGCTTAGTTATACGTAGACGAGGTAGTATCCCTACACGGAGTTCCACTCTCCATAGTGTCAGATAGGGATAGTCGTTTCACTTCGCATTTCTGGACAAGTTTCCAAGAAGCAATGGGGACACGATTAAAGTTAAGTACTACATACCATCCCCAAACAGATGGACAAAGTGAAAGGACGATCCAAACCCTAGAAGACATGCTCAGAGCATGTGTAATTGACTTCGGTGGAAACTGGGATGACCACTTACCACTAATAGAATTCTCCTATAACAATAGTTATCATACAAGCATCAATGTTGCCCCCTTCGAAGCACTTTATTGACGAAAGTGTCGAACTCCAGTATGTTGGGCAGAAATAGGAGAAAGTCAATTATCGGGTCCCGAGATTGTACAGGAAACCACCGATAAGATAACTCAAATCAAGGAAAGATTGAAGATGACTCGAGACCGCCAGAAGAGTTATGCATACAATCGACGTAAGCCGTTAGAATTTCAAGTGGGAGACACTGTACTATTGAAAGTTTCTCCTTGGAAAGGGGTAGTTCAGTTCGGTAAGAAATAAAAGCTAAGTCCAAGGTACATAGGACCATTCACAGTTACCCAAAGAATAGGACCAGTTGCCTATCAATTACAACTACCAGAAGAGCTAGCCGGGGTACATGATGTATTCCATGTATCTAATCTTAAGAAGTGTCTATCTGATGAATCACTGGTAGTACCTCTTCAAGATATAGAGGTAAATGAAAAGTTAAAATTTGTTGAGAAACCTCTCCAAATAGAAGTCAGAAAGGTCAAACACCTCAAGCACAAGAGATTGGTGCAGGTCAAAGTAAAATGGGATTCAAAAAGAGGACCGGAGTACACATGGGAACTGGAGTCAGAAATGAAGCGAAAGTACCCTTACTTGTTCCAGTAAATCTCGAGGATGAGATTTTAAACAAGGTGGGGAGGATGTAACAACCCTTGCCAAAATTATTATTTCTTATTCTTAAAATACGAATTAGGAAACCCTAATTGAGACCCCCAAGTGGTATAGCGCGACCCTAAAATTTTAAAACAGACAAAACTGGAAACAGGGCCCCCTAAAACTCAAGGGGGGATCCCCTAATTGATAATTATCCGTCCAAAATAAACATAAAACTCGAAATTTTGAAATATGACAACTCAGCAAGGCTACCCCGGACACCAGGCACCCCTAGCCTAGGTGAGTCGCTGTCGCGACACGCGCCAGGGTCTAGGGGACCTGGCGCGACACGCGGGGCAGGCCCAAATCCTGTATATAACTCAGGGTTTGGCACTTGCATGGAATGTTTGTTACGACGAAAAATTAAGCTATGTTCGTTCAGTTATACGTTGTTTCTTTCAAAAGCAATCAAAGCTCCGACCCTCTGCTACGACAACAGGGTAATAACTCGATCACTACAACAATACAATGTCCGATCGATTAAAACCGATCTGATGGATGTTTAAATGCTGCCTGAATTCGGGCTATACTTTGTCATTCATCGTGAGGGTTTCGATCTCGTGAAGTTATCGTAAATGTTGAATTAAGTTACTAACCTAGTTTCGTTTGCATTGTTATTTTAACTAGGTTACCGGCTTAATCAGTAGGCAGACTCTGTCCGTTTAAACTTGCAATGTGAGTCATTCTGTTTTTATCAAAGTTGCTTTGTAAACCCTAAATGTTTTCCAGTTATAAGTACAGGGATTAAGTCTTTGCAAATCTTTAATTACTGGCAGTAAGTGGGGATGTTGTGCACATTACTATTGTTTTATCACTTTTAGGTGGGTGAGCCTAATTAAGTGATACTCGTCACTATTGGGTGACAGGACCTAATAGTGGTATGACCACTGTCATAGATCCGGTCGAGTGACAACTAGACCAGATAATTATAAGATAGGGGCAAATGTGAAAACTCTTAGTACTGTAATTTATAACAATGCGTTGTTTTATAAAAATTGAATGACTCACCAGTATTTCCCCGCTGATAAAATCTTTTTAAACATGTTTCAATGCACGGGTTTCTGTCCCGCTGCTAAAAATTTCCGCTGCCAAATCAACCACCAATACCACGGGTTTCTGTCCCGCGGCTTCCGGACCGGGCAACAGGGTTAGGGGCCGTGACACCTACCCCCATACAACAACCAGGCATACTCGCCTCAGATGGCAGCACAAGGTTACACACAGCAGACGCCATACGCCGCCTACATGCCACCCCGGTTGTCTTTCCCAACATCGCAACCCACTTATGGTCAGACCCCACCTACAGCGGAACCTATTTATGACAGGGGCAATATATCAAGACCTCGTTTCTCTCCAAACAAGGGTCCGAGCTCAACACTCAACCTTACCTCATCCCAACCTCCCGTCACCCAAGGAATAAGCCTGGGGGGAGCGACTCAACAAATACAGCCCATCAATGTGGAAGATGATGACCTTACCAGGCCTTACAAGCCTGCAGACGCCACATTCAAATCCAAATTCACAAGGAGGATCGCTGAGGCCCCGATCAAAGAGAAACCCAAGATGCCCCTGACGGTGGGAAAATACGATGGTTTAAGTGACCATGATGACCATCTGAATTTGTTCAAGAGTGTCGCGGAGGTAGCCTGCTGGCCCATGCCTCTTTGGTGCAAGATGTTTGTACAAACGCTGGTTGTGGCATCACGAGTATGGTGGGATAGTTTACCAGTGGGGGAAATCGATAGCTTCGAAGACCTCGTATCCAAATTCCAGCTGCAGTTCAGTCAGCAAAGGCGTCACACCAAAGGTAGAAACGAACTTCTCCACTTACGTCGGCGAGACAATGAAACATTGGAAATTTTCATCGTCAGGTTCAACAAAGAAAGCCTGGCGATCCCAGGTATAACAAATGACTTGGCTAGCGGTGCTTTCCTACAAGGAGTAAACGATGATGAATTGCTAAGGACATTATATGGAAGGGATGGCGTGCCCTCAACCATAGATGAAATCCTTAGAATAGCTAAAGTGTACGTCACATAAGAAAAGATGGTGGCGACCAGTCATGCAGCTAACAGGAAAAAGGAAGCACAAAAAAGTCAGGATGATAGGGAGCAGCGGAACTCCAAAGGCAAGAATAGAGGAGACAGGTTCCAGAAAAGCGACCGGCCAGACTCGCGGTATGACAGGTCCAGGAGCTCGTATTCAAGAAACGAATCTTCCTCTAAGTCGAGGTCTAAATACCCCAATCTGAGTAAAACACCAGCAGAAATCCTGGCCTTTGAGAACTTAAAACTCAATCCTCCCAAGCCGTTGAAAGACACCCAACAAAGATACCAGTAAATACTCTGAATACCACAAGGGCAATGGCCATGATACCAACGATTGCTATCAGTTGAAGAAGCAGATTGAGTATTATGTGAAGAGGGTGAAATTGGCTCACCTGGTACGAGACATAAAGAATGGCCCGCTCCCTAGCAAGGAAGATGCGGATAAAGGGGCGGGTAAGAGACAGCGGGAGCTAAAAATGGTATACGCCGATAAAGGAAAGGGAGCGAAACGGAGCTTCTCCACACTCTCACCTTGGATGCTGGTAACTATGACGGTCGAGCCACGTGTTGAGGATTTACACCTCACCACTGACCCCCTCATCATATCCACCGCTGTAGGCGACTACAACATGAGAAGGATCCTGGTAGACACTGGGAGCTCTGACGATATAATCTATGAGCACAGTTTCAACAGGATGCAACCGGAAGACAAGAAGCTTCTCGAATCAGTACACGCCCCTCTTAAGGGGTTCACCGGAGAAAAGGTTGACCTAATTGTCCAAATCACCTTTCCGGTAACATTCGGACTCGCCCCTCGCGAAAGGACCATACTCCTCACATTTCTTGTGGTACGTGCTGAATCCTACCACAATGCAATAATTGGAAGGTTCACCCTGGGAAAACTAGACGTTGTAGTCTCCACGACACGTGGATTCATGAAGCTCCCCACACCGCGGGGGATTGCAACAGTTTACCGGGACAAGGTGGATGAAGTTTTGGACACCAAAAGATGCCGTAAGGGACCTACCGGTGCAATCGGCCCAGAAAGGTGGGTTTTGAGCACGCGCCACCCTAAGGAAACAGTTACAATAGGAGACAGCCTCTCTCCTGAAGTAAAAAACAACTTGAAATAGTTGCTAAGGAGGAACGCAGATATCTTCGCTTTTGAGCATTCCGATATGACCGGGATACCCCGGGATAAGGCAGAGCACATGTTAGCTACACTCCCAGGCATCAAACCAGTGGCCCAGGGAACGCGTAGTATGGCCCCTGATCGAAGAGATGCAGTAGTAAGAGAAGTACGAAAGTTGGTGGAAGCTGGAATCATTCGGGAAACAAAATACCATAAATGGGTGTCAAACCCCGTTATGGTCAAAAAACCAGATGGCACATGGCGGATGTGCATTGACTTCAAAGACTTGAACAAGGCTTGCCCAAAAAGCACCTATCCACTGCTCGAGATGGATTTGAAAGTTGACTCCTTGGTCCCTGATGTATGCAAAATGCAACATATAAATTACATCAATTGTGGCATAAAACTAACCCTTTTTTAGTACTAATGTAGGAAAAAGTGTTCTTTTGTCTTCCTTTTGTATTTTCAGGATTAAATGAGCTCAAATTAACAAAAGAAGCAAAAAGACAGCAAAATCTAACATAAATACAAGAAAGGGAACAAACGTGACATGCCCGACCCCACGACAACATCTTCCCAAGCAAAACAAGAAGACAGAAGACTGAACACGCCCCGTGCTCAGTGAGCACGGGGGCGTGCCCAAGTGTCAGCATAAAAGACAAAGTTGTAGAAGCTTCCATCGCCCACCACGGGGCCGTGCTCAGCGGACACGGGGTCGTCGTCAACTATAAGATTCACAGAATCCAGGCAAATCTTGATAGTACAGATATGCTTCTGCACACGGGTTCGTGCCCAGCGGACACGGGGCCGTGGTCAACTAATAAAGACAAGAGCAATTAATGAAGAAAGAGAAGGATGTGGACACGGGGCCGTGCCCACTGGACACGGGGCCGTGCCCGAGCTTCTGTTCAGCCTATAAATAGGAGTGCTTGGATCAAGCTCAAACCATCCCTTGGCACACCACCTCTCTCACACTTCACACTTCACCCACCACCCACCACCCACCACCACTATAACACCATCATCCACCACCATCATCCATTGTCCATCATAGAGTGTGTGAGTCGTCTCGGGATCCAAGATTGATCGTAAGAGTTCTTGACAATCAAGGTCATGTTTGCCTAAGTCTCTTACATCACTTGGTGAAGACAAAGTGTCTAGTGTAATACTTTTTATTTTTAATCTTTTCACACTTTTTAATTGGTTATGTATTAATGACTTTAATAACTAGTTTCTTATGTTGAAGGTGATTCTTCCTTATCGTTTGTCCGTGGTGTCTTGGCATTATTTTACTGTCTATATAAAATAAAAGATTTTCACCATTCATATCTCCACGGTCTATATGGAGGTATGTTGGCTACCTGGTCGGGGGTTAAGGGAACGGTTTGGTAAGAGTCTTGCCATTGTTCAGTGTATAGATCCTGCAAAGGACCTGGGTCAAATTTAGTAGGACCTCCTTCAATACTTAACAGTATTGGATGGCGGGGGTCCAAACTCTTTGACCCCCTCATAAGTTAAACTACTATTAAAACTTTAACCCGGCTACTTAGGACTGTATCCCTGCTGACTCAGACTACTTAGTCGAGGGTAACGTCAGCTTCAAAAGAGGGGCCTACCACATTATGCATTAATAACTTAATTAATTATCTTTCAATAATCCGACCCTTTAGGATTGTATCCTTGCTTACTCAAACTACTGGGTTGAGGGTAACGTCACCTCCAAAAGAGGGGCCTACTACAATAACTAAGATAATCTCTTAAATAGTGCAAAAGTGCGGAAATAATCAAAGGTTACACTAAACACGAGTCGGAGCCAAGTGATTCATCTTGTCTATCTATTTTGTTTTATTTTTATTTTCAGCATTTTAGTTAGTTTTTATTTTTCTTAGTTTAAAAACATTTTTTCTAAACTTTTGATTTGATTAGACGTTGAGGATAAACCGGTAATAAAAGCTCTTGTGTCCTTGGACGACCTCGGTATCTTACCAACACTATACTATGCTCACGATGGGTGCACTTGCCCATATGTGTGTCTAGTGTTAGTAAATATCGTGTTTTATAAATTTAAAACTTGACTAAAGAAAGTGTAAAAGGGCTTAAAATATACTTAAACTTATATACATACTTCACACGCATCAAGTTTTTGGCGCCGTTGCCGGGGACACAAGGATTTTAAGAAAGTTAGGAATCAACGGCCTAATCGTTTTTCTTATTTTTCTATTTTTTTAGGATTTTTTTTAGTTTTTCAGTTTCTGCAGAGCTCAGCACGGGCCGTGCCTGGTCGGACACGGGCCGTGCCCAGCATTATCACTGGCAGTTTTTATTTTCCGAGTTACAGAGAGCTGAGCACGGGGTCGTGTCGGTGCAACACGGGGCCGTGTCCAACTCTTAGTAACAGGGATCCGGAAAACAATCACTGTACCTCCAACCACGGGCCGTGTTCACTGAGCACGGGGCCGTGGTGAACCTTCTGACCAACATTCTTTTCTGCTTTTCTGCAGGACTCAGAACCCAGGCGCCACATTTGAACTTCCTACATAGTGTATGAGCTCCAGTTCTAGTAGAGACATAAAAGAACCTCTAGAAGAACCCGAATGATTTCTCAGAAAAAGACTTAAAGGTAAAAATAAAGAGAAAGTTTCGGGGGACCCATTTCCAATGGCGGATCAACGTACCCTCATGGATTATCTACGGCCCATCGTAGGTAACCTCGGCGCCGCTATCAATGCACCGAATGTCGAAGCCAATAACTTCGAACTTCGACCGCATTTGATACAAATGCTTCAAAACTCCGCAGCCTTTCATGGGCTTGCGGACGAGGATCCCCATCTACATATTACTAATTTCTTAGAAATATGTGATACCTTTCGGATCAATGGAGCATCAAACGACGCCATCCGCCTTCGAATGTTTCCATTTTCACTAAAAGACCGAGCTAAGGCTTGGCTCAACACCTTCCCAGTTGGCTCGGTAAACACCTGGGATGAACTAGCCCAAAAGTTTCTATATAAATATTTCCCTCCTGCTAAAACAACTAAATTAATGACTGAAATTAACACATATTCACAAGAGGATGGGGAATCTTTATATGAAACTTGGGAAAGGTTCAAGGAGCTACTATGTCACACCCCCAAAATCCACCTGCGGAATACCACCGCTTGGAGACGTGACTGACCAGGATCCAGCCACCAATCATATTAAACAAGCATGTAAGTGATTATAAAAGAAAAATCCAACCAATACAATTGGTGTCCAAACAAAACATAGTTTAAGTTGCAAGCGGAAGCATAACGTTTAAAAACCAAAACATAAGTTTAATTGTTTCAAAGTTTAACATGGCACACAGCTGTCCATGTCCCACAACGACTCTTCTCCATGCAAGCTCCAGCTAAGTACCTATTGACCTGCAAAGCATGTAGTAACGAGTCAACAATAATGTTGAGCGAGTTCACAGTTGGGTATTCGTTTTAAGTTGTTTCGAAAACAGTTTCCTTTATCTGGCATCCTGCTGTGGGGGTTACCCCATAGTTGAAAACGTGATTTGTTTAACCCAATTACTCTGGCAATCCAGCCGTGGGGGCTACCCCATGTTTAGTTATCTGGCTTTGCGGCCGTGGGGGCTACCCCATGTATATGCTACTAGACTCGTTACATATCGACTGCTGACTGTAGTCATGTTTATGTGCCCTGAACTGTCAATGTCTATCATCATTGACGTGCCCAGATCCATTAGTTCACGCCCGTCCTCTGCGGCACAGTGTGAGGTTTGTCAAACCTAAATAGCGCTATCTAACTAATGACCCGCTCGCCATTGGCCCGGCGATTAAGTCGATATAAAAAGGAGGGACTTCATGATAGAGTTTTGGTCTAGTGAAAGTTATCTGTCCAAGAGGACGAGGAATTATATTCCTGAACCAGCACTGTCCTACCCAATAAAGGACGAGGAATCCATGTTCCTTAACCCCATTCCCAACCCCTGGGAATCCCATGCTTTGTAGAAAGTGTGAACTCACCTTGGGTTGCTCGGCAGTTTAGTTTACTTGGTTAAGTATGCTGGTCACCACGTCCTAATATGGTTACCAGTATAGGTCAGGTTTGGGTGCAAAGAAGTCACATATATCCTACACGTATCTAACACGTAGCATACATGACATATATTTATTCTCTACGTTATTGGGCCTGCCCAAGTTCTTAAACAGTACAGTTAACACATATCCCACTTAAACAGTAACAAGCACGAGTAATCCATACGCTTCGGCCCAATAACAAAGATAAGCAGCTAGGGCTGGCAATTCTGACACGAACACGATAACACGACACGAACCTACACGAAGTTAACAGGTTTCGTGTTTGACCTTAACAGGTTTCATGTCTAAACAGGTTGACATGATAAGACCTGTTTAAATTTCGTGTCTAAACAGGTTAAAACCCGTTAACCTATTAAGACCCGTTAGTGACCTGTTTATAATTTTAAATTAAAAAAAATATATCAAATATGTGGGGTTAGCATGTCATGTTCGTGTCTTAACAGGTCTTGTTCGTATCTTAACAGGTCATATGATATGTTAGTAACATTTTCGTGTCTTAACATGTCATGTTCGTGTCTTAAACAGGTCATATGATATGTTAGTAACATTTTCGTGTCTTAACATGTCATTTTGTGTAACCTGTTTATTAACAGGTTCGTGTTTGGAAAATCAGACACGATAAGATTTCGTGTCGTGTTCGTGTTTACAGGTTTCGTGTTCGTGTCTTATCGGGTTCGTGTCTTAACAGATCGGGTTGACCCGATATGCCAGCCCTATAAGCAGCCCAGTCGAGACAGGGGGGTCTCTACTCGAGATCACGCGGTCTCGAGTCGCAACGGGGGGTCTTGAGTCATGGATATCTGGTCTCGAGTAGTGCGTACATGAGCCGTAACCTCTGAGGTCTCGAGTCCAGTCTCGAGTCGAAATCACAAGATCTCTAGTCGAGACCTTGCTGGTCTCGAGTCCTGGATGTCTGCTGTTATGCTCTCGAGTCGTTGATTCGTGGTCTCGGGTTATCACTCGATGGTCTTGAGTCGCAACCGGAGGTCTTGACTCGCACATCTGCTGTTTCTAGAACATCTGCCCAGAATTGTACTAACCAATAGGATTACCATTTCATGATCTTGTGTACTATCCATCCATAATGCATCAACATGTTTTCTTGTCTAAAAACTTAATCAATTGGATCAAACATGACAATTTTCAAATATTCATATCATATTCAACAAGTTCTTCATCTAGGGTTTTCATCATTAATTCAAACATGTTCATCCTATGGGCCCGAATCATAACACATAATTTAGATATCAAAATCATCTTGCGGATCATTATCAAACAAAACATTTGTTCTATAACATCTATCCTAAACTATCATTCTTTTGTCATTCAAAACATCTTATTCAAATGTTATCCTACCAAAGTTATGTTCATCTAAGATATTGGAACCAAGCATCTATCATTTAACAAACAAGGACCCATTAAGTCAAACAAACACTTTTGTTATAATCAAACAATAGTCACGATTGCATATCATCACATAATCAACATTTAAATCATGCATATACATATGTTTGCAAAGAAACCAGTAACCGGTTCAAGTATAGGTACAAGGGTGTGAAGTAGTAACGAATGAAGCTTCCGAATGGGTGTGCACAAGCTGATCCGAGAGCCCCTTGTGGTCGCCGGTTTGAGTCTGAGTGGTGGGAGAGAATGTGATGCTTGATTGCTAGGGTTTAAGGTTTTCTAGAGAGAGAGTGTAGGAGAGTGTAGGAGGGGAAATGTGGATGATGGCATGGTTTTATATCGAATGGTGCACCCTAATGGGCTTCCGGGTGGACTAAAGGAGGTGCATGGCCCAACCGGCCCAACTGTTACTGTTTACTCGAGACCAAGCGGTCTCGAGTCGGGTCCTTGTGTTTTGGTTTCGGTTCACTACATACATACTTGTATAAAACTATACTTTATACGTACACATTAATAGCACATAGCACATCAAGATAATCACGAACTTTCATTTACTAACACATAACGTTCAAGCATGTTACATCAAGATACAATGAAGGGTTCTAAATTCCGAGTTGTCACATACTAAGAAAGTGTCCTCATCATGGTCTTGTTGTATGGCAACAAGTATCCACTTTCTACAATGGGTTGTTGCCACACACAAGACAAACACTTGATTCTAGCTCCGGGGGACTTCTAGGTAATCGTCGCCCAAATGAAATATACAATCAAATTGAGGAAATTGCTCAAACCAATTTTCAGTGGCACACTCCCCGAGGTAATAAATCTATTGCCCCGGGCACCCATAAGGTTGATGAAAGCACTTCTTTACAAGCCCAAATCGAGGCCCTTTCTTCAAAAATCAAAATGTTAGAAATGACAAAAACGGCCTCGGTTATGGCTTGTGAGGGGTGTGGTGGACCACATGAAAATTGGAGTTGTATGAAAGAAGTAGATGATCAAACAGAAACGGTAAACTACATTGATAATAGACCTAGGCCGTCGGGTCCACCAACGGGTACCTACAACCAAGGATGGCGTAACCACCCTAACCTTAGTTGGAGGGATCCCGGAAATAGTAGTAACCAACAAAACCAACGAACTAACTTTCAACAACCACAAAACTTTTCTCAACAACAAGGTGGACGAGAAAGGCTTGAAGATATTGTATCTCGCCTCATCTCCGACACCGAAAAGAAAAACTCGGATCGATTTCAGCAATTGGAATCGAATTTTAGAAATCAACAAGCTAGCATTCAAAACATTGAAAAACAATTAAATCAAATAGCTCAGAATTCCTCCGAGAGACCACAAGGCGCGTTACCAAGCAATACCGAAACCAACCCAAAGGCGCAAGTACATCTCATCACATTGAGAAACCGAACCGTGGGTCCCAAGGATGCCCCATTACCACCGGTTGAAAGAAGTCAGCTCAGCCAAAGCACGACTTCATCCGCGCCCCAACCAGAAAAGGCTTCTCCACCAAATCAAGAGCCCACCAAGGCTCCTCCGGTTCCATACCCCGGTCGGTTAAATCGTCAAAAGACCGATGAGCAATTCGCAAAATTCGAAAATTTACTAAAACAATTGCATGTTAATATTCCTTTTATTGAGGTCCTAACCCAAATGCCTAAATATGCAAAATTTATGAGGGACTTCCTCACTCACAAGAGGAAAATTGAATCATTGCAATTAGTTAACTTAGGCGAAGAATGCTCAGCCTTAGTACTCAACAAACTCCCACAAAAGAAAATTGATCCCGGAAGCTTCACGATTCCTTGCTCGATCGGGGAATCCCCCATTCGTAATGCATTAACCGATCTTGGGGCTAGCATTAACCTCATGCCCACATCGATGTTCAAACGCCTCGGCCTAGGAACAACGAGCCCTACACAGATGAGCATACAACTCGCCGACAGATCCGTCAAATTTCCACAAGGTGTCGCTGAAAATCTATTGGTCAAGGTTGACAATTTCGTTTTCCCGACCGACTTTGTCATCCTAGACATGGAGGAAGACACCGAAGTCCCTCTCATCCTCGGGAGGCCATTTCTAGCCACCGCCCAAGCAGTGGTGGATATGAATGACGGAACATTAACATTGAAGTTTGGGGACAAGGAAGTGAAGCTTGAATGTTGAAAGAGAGTAGAGGACGAAGACCCGGTCAACTACATGAAGGTCAGCTTGGATGACGCTCTCCGACGGTGTAGCATGGGATGCAAAACATCCCACTTGGGTAACATATGACCAGGCTTTGGGTCTAGCCAAGGACCCTTATAAACGTGGCGCACCACGGAGGCATTCCGCGGAACTATCCTTAGTTTAGTTTAGATTACTCTTTATGTTTTCTAGTTAGTTTTTATTTTCAGGAATAAAACACACTAGAGATGGCAAAGGATACAAGGGAAACTTGAACCAGCACCCCATGCAGGAAAACAGGACCATCCGACGATTTTCTTCATTAACAGTAAGCTCAGCACGGGCCGTGTCCGCCCAACACGGCCCCGTGCTGCACAGTCTGCAGAAATGACCCAGTTCAGGTAAACTGGACACGGGTCGTGTTCACTCAACACGCCCCTGTGTCCAGGCCTCTGTTTCTTTTGTTTAATTTTTGTTACTGGTACTTGAACACGGGACCGTGCCCGGACAACACGGGGCCGTGTCCAGCGCCCAGTAACACAAATTTTTGCTTTTTCACACCTTTTTACGCATTCAATCAACCTAAAAAATTATTTTTGGGACACATTGAGGACAATGTGTAATTTAAGTGTGGGGGGGATGCTAAAACCTTGAATCTTGCAAGTCCTAATAACAAGCCTTACACAAAACTCTATTGGAACCGCTAATCACCCCAAATTTTTTTCAAAAATTTTTTTCATTTTTTTTACTTGTCTAGGTTTAATTCGGGAATTTCAAAATTCTAAAAAGGTTATATTTTTACAAATTTACAACCGATAGCGTCGTGATAAAAAGAACCAACATAAGAGAATTATGAAAAGGCATGACAAGCTTAGTTAAAATTTAATTATATATACTTGATCACATAAAAACCCATTCCCACAAAAGTGAGTTTTGAGCCTTTATTGAGCATACAAATACATATCTTTAAATTAAATGCTCATTTTTCGTTTCTTGTGTGAATAGCCGCTTGGTTCTTACAACTCTAGAACTTGCCACGACGATACATTCTCGGTCCTTACCAACTTAAACCCGAGTAAGTAAATGATGGAGGCATTAGGACTAACCCTTTTTATTTCTACACCATTATTTTCCTTTTTTTTACCACCTACCCAAAATCCCCCTAGTTAACCCCTTTGAGCCTAAACCTTTTCATTTCTTAACCCAAACCAAACACCCCTTTCACCCACCAAAACCTTTTTATTTTTAACCCTTTGTTTTAGTAACAAGTTCGGTTTTTCATTTGACTTTGAAAATATATATATATATATATATATGTGTGTGTGTGTGTGTTGATGATGAAGCAAAAGAAATAAACAAACAAGTTCATCAAAAATAACTTTGTTTGAATAAAAGCTTCATCAAAATAAGAACATTACAAAAATAAAAAGTCTTTCGAAAACCGACGCTTGTTACGCTTTTTTCGCCCTTTCTACTAACCACTAACCCAACCACCTACCTTTAACCCAAGCCTAACCCTTCACCCAAAAGTCCTCTTGATATTTACAAAGGTATATAGTTAAAAAGGAGGAGGATTGATTGCTTGGCAAGCATATGGTAGGAGTAAGTTCCATGCCGCTCTCGAGTGATTCACTAAAATACATCTTCGGCCGAGTGTTGAGTGATCCCCCGTGAGGTATGTGAACTTGTATATAAATAGAATTTTAAAGAGGCATGTTATGCCCTAATAAGTAATTTATCTTATGAAAAGTTTTAAATAAATCATGACGAATAGGATTGTAAATAAATAAAAATAAAACTAAATAAAGAATCTTGGAAATCCCGACACTCTATGACAAGCCCGAAAACCTTCTTTTCTACCAATTCCATTTGGGAGTGTAAAGCCACATTATAAAGAGTTTTGCTTGAGGACAAACAAAGATTCAAGTGTGGGGGTATTTGATGTGTGCAAAATGCAACATATAAATTACATCAATTGTGGCATAAAACTAACCCTTTTTTAGTACTAATGTTGGAAAAAGTGTGCTTTTGTCTTCCTTTTGTATTTTCAGGATTAAATGAGCTCAAATTAACAAAAGAAGCAAAAAGACAGCAAAATCTAACATAAATACAAGAAAGGGAACAAACGTGACATGCCCGACCCCACGACAGCATCTTCCCAAGCAAAACAAGAAGACAGAAGACTGAACATGCCCCGTGCTCAGTGAGCACGGGGGCGTGCCCAAGTGTCAGCATAAAAGACAAAGTTGTAGAATCTTCCATCGCCCACCACGGGGCCGTGCTCAGCAGACACGGGGTCGTGGTCAACTATAAGATTCGTAGAATCCAGGCAAATCTTGATAGTACAGATATGCTTCTGCACACGGGGTCGTGCCCAGCGGACACGGGGCCGTGGTCAACTAATAAAGATAAGAGCAATTAATGAAGAAAGAGAAGGATGTGGACACGGGGCCGTGCCCACTGGACACGGGGTCGTGCCCGAGCTTCTGTTCAGCCTATAAATAGGAGTGATTGGCTCAAGCTCAAACCATCCCTTGGCACACCACCTCTCTCACACTTCACCCACCACCCACCACCACTATAACACCATCATCCACCACCATCATCCATTGTCCATCATAGAGTGTGTGAGTCGTCTCGGGATCCAAGATTGATCGTAAGAGTTCTTGACAATCAAGGCCATGTTTGCCTAAGTCTCTTACATCACTTGGTGAAGACAAAGTGTCTAGTGTAATACTTTTTATTTTTAATCTTTTCGCACTTTTTAATTGGTTATGTATTAATGACTTTAATAACTAGTTTCTTATGTTGAAGGTGATTCTTCCTTATCGTTTGTCCGTGGTGTCTTGGCATTATTTTACTGTCTATATAAAATAAAAGATTTTCACCATTCATATCTCCACGGTCTATATGGAGGTATGTTGGCTACCTGGTCGGGGGTTAAGGGAACGGTTTGGTAAGAGTCTTGCCATTGTTCAATGTATAGATCCTGCAAAGGACCTGGGTCAAATTTAGTAGGACCTCCTTCAATACTTAACGGTATTGGATGGCGGGGGTCCAAACTCTTTGACCCCCTCATAAGTTAAACTACTATTAAAACTTTAACCCGGCTACTTAGGACTATATCCCTGCTGACTCAGACTACTTAGCCGAGGGTAACGTCACCTTCAAAAGAGGGGCCTACCACATTATGCATTAATAACTTAATTAATTATCTTTCAATAATCCGACCCTTTAGGATTGTATCCTTGCTGACTCAAACTACTGGGTTAAGGGTAACGTCACCTCCAAAAGAGGGGCCTACTACAATAACTAAGATAATCTCTTAAATAGTGCAAAAGTGCGGAAATAATCAAAGGTTACACTAAACACGAGTCGGAGCCAAGTGATTCATCTTGTCTATCTGTTTTTCTTTTATTTTTATTTTCAGCATTTTAGTTAGTTTTTATTTTTCTTAGTTTAAAAACATTTTTTCTAAACTTTTGATTTGATTAGACGTTGAGGATAAACCGGTACTAAAAGCTCTTGTGTCCTTGGACGACCTCGGTATCTTACCAACACTATACTACGCTCACGATGGGTGCACTTGCCCATATGTGTGTCTAGTGTTAGTAAATATCGTTTTTTATAAATTTAAAACTTGACTAAAGAAAGTGTAAAAGGGCTTAAAATATACTTAAACTTATATACACACTTCACACGCATCAGTCCCCTTTAGGTACAAGTGTTTCTTAGACGCCTACAAGGGATACCACCAGATCAAGATGTCAAGGGAAGATGAAGTAAAAACTGCATTTCACACCGATGTGGGTATTTTTTATTACACCAAAATGCCTTTCGGTTTACGTAACGCTGGGGCCACTTACCAGCGGCTAATGGACAAAGCCTTTGAAAAGCATATTGGCAAAAATATAGAGGTATATATCAATGACCTAGTAATCAAGAGCAGGGAAGAAAAACAAATGCTCGAAGACATCGAGGAAACCTTTCAAAAGCTGAGAGAATACAACATAAAACTCACCCCCCAAGAAGTGTTCATTCGGGGTAGAAGAAGGTAAGTTCTTGGGGGTAGTGGTCACCTGGAACGGTTTTAAAGCCAACACGGAAAAGATAACCGCTATAACGAGAATGCCCTCCCCTAGAACTTTAAAAGAAGCAAAAGCACTGAATGAGCATTTAGTGGCTATAAACAGGTTCTTGGCAAGACACGCCGAGAGGTCTTTGCCATTCATAAAAACGTTGAAAGATTGTCTCAACAAGAAAAACTTCAAATGGACCAGTGAAGCAGAAGAAGCCTTGCAAGACATGAAGAGGTTCATTGAAAAGTTACCTATGTTGACAGCGCCATACCCAGGGGAACTTTTGAAGATGTACCTGGAGGCAGCCCACAATGCTGTAAGCGCGGTACTCATGGTTGAAAGGGATGGCAAACAAACGCCCATATACTATATTAGCCGGGTACTGGCAGGTCCAGAAACGCGGTATCTAACACTAGAAAAGCTAGTACTTGCATTGGTACACGCCACCCGGCGCCTCCGAATATACTTCCAAGGGCATCGCGTGCAAGTTTTAACAAACTATCCCCTGCAGCAAATTTTACACAAGCCAGAAATCTCTAGAAGGTTAGCTAAATGGGCAATTGAGTTGGGAGCCCTATACATTGAATACCGAAAACGAATAGCAATCAAGGGGCAGGTAATCGCCGACTTCTTAGCTGAAATTCCTGATGGAGAAGTAATACAAGACCCCGCAGTTAATGACATACCCGAATCTAATACATCCAGGAAAACCTGGAAATTATACACAGACGGGTATTCCAGTGGAAAAGAAGCCGGAGCGGGCCTCGTGCTAATAAGCCCGGATGAAATAAAATTAATGTACGCCATGCGGTTTGACTTGGATTGCTCCAACAACGAAGCAGAGTATGAAGCGCTGCTAGCGGGTCTGAGAATGGCCCAGTCCATGGGAGCAACAAGGGTCGATGCATATGTTGACTCTTTACTGGTCAATAACCAGGTGAATGAGACTTATGAAGCCAAAGATGAGACAATGGCAAAATACCTGGCTAAAACCAAGGAACTCATAGCTTCTTTTGACAACGTCACACTCAATCACGTCCACCGAGGAAAGAATCAAATAGCTGACGCCCTAAGCAAGCTGGCTACTTCTGGCATGAAAAAGGAAGTGAAGGTAGAAACGCTACAGTCACCTTCAATAGAGTCCCGAGAAGTATCCGCTGTCACAGCGGAGGAACCTTGCTGGTACACTCCCTTCTTAAAATTCCTCACAAAGGGGAATTACCCTCTGCCAGAGGCGACGCTCAGAAGATACGAACAAAGGCGCTACAGTATCAGGTAAACAACGGCGTCCTATATAGGAAGTCGTATTTAGGACCACTATTACGATGTGTGTCCCCAGCAGAAGCTAAGTACTTGATCCAGGAAATACACGCTGGTATATGTGGTATTCACGCCGGACCCCAGGCAGTCGTTGCTAAAATCCAAAACACAGGGTACTATTGGCCCAGGATGCATGAAGACGCGGTAGGTGAACTCAGAAAATACCGCAGCTGTCAAAAATATGCCCCACAGACACTCCGCCCTAAAAACAACTTGATTCCCGTTACGGTGGCCTGGCCTTTTCAAAAATGGGCAGTTGATATTGTGGGGCCATTCCCGCTAGCCCCATGAAAGCTGAAGTACTTAATCGTGGCAATCGACTATTTCACTAAGTGGGTTGAAGTAAAGCCTTTGGCCAAGATAACTGCTGAAAATGCCAAGAAATTCCTATGGGAACATACAGTCTGCCGATTTGGATTGCCGCTATATCTTGTAAGTGACAATGGAACACAATTCACAGATAAGGTCCTACAATATTGGTGTGCAGAGCTTTAAATTCAACAAATCTCTACATCGGTTGCACACCCCCAAGGAAACGGCCAAGTGGAGAGGGCAAATAGAAGTCTGCTAGATGGAATCAAGAGAAGGTCAGGCTACGAGGGAAGCGCTTGGGTAGAAGAATTGCTAAATGTCCTCTGGGCACATCGAACCATGCCCAAGCCAAGCAACAGTGAGACCCCCTTCAGCCTAACCTATGGCGCAGAAACGATGATACCCGCGGAAGTAGGGCTACCTTCGCTAAGGCGCCTAACAATTGATGATGACAATGACTGGCTCCTACGGGAAGGCCTGGACCTCTTGGAAGAACGGCGTGAAGCAGCCGCCATTAGCGAGGCAAAATACAAGAAAACCTTAGAGAGGTATTATAACCAAAGTGTGGCTCAGCAAACATTCAAGGAAGGCGAGTACGTCATGCGGGATTACGAGGCCAGTAGAGCGAAGCCTTCAGGCAAGTTGGGACCCAACTGGGAAGGCCCCTACATAATCCAAGAGGACCTAGGCAAAGGGGCTTACCGCCTATCTAGACTCGATAGCACAACAGTCCCACGTAGCTGGAACGCTACTCAGCTGAAAAAATGTTATATGTAGACTTTCTCCCCTAACGGCGGGTTTGGCTATTCTGCTTTTTGAACAAGTGTAATCCATCAGGAACGATGTCTCTTTTTCTTTCAAGTTATTAAGTTAATAAAAATTACCTTTTTATTCTCTTTTATTACCTAAATGTACAACAAAAATTACCATCGCATTTATACTGCATATCACGGTACAAAAAATTACCATCGCATTTATACCGCATATTAAGGTACAAAAAATTACAATCGCATTCAAACTGCATATCACGGTAAAAAAATGTCTCTGACACGAAATATTTTTTATATATAAGTCAGATGATCAAAACTATACAGCGCTAAGAGTGGGTATCTTGGTAATAGATACATTAACCACTACAAAAGATGGGAATTTTGGTAATAAATACATACAGCTATCTTATAAAACCAAGTACTTGTCCCTGATGTTAAACACCAACATATGGGAATACCAAAAAATGAACATGTTCTACTATACTACACGTCGGGAAACATTGCTAACACCTCTGCAGGGGTGTGCAATGCCTCACCGTAATACTCCAAGGGATGAGGATCGACGATCAAGTCACCTACATTCACCTCATCAACCGGAGAAACTGGCATCTTCTGATCCTCGACTGAACTTACACATCGATGACCGAACCGGCGTCGCTGGTACACCGCCCTACATCGTTGTGTATACTCGGGAGGAAATGTCTGCATCAAGGTGTCAGCCGTTAAGAACACCACATCAACGTCAGCTTTAACCTGAACACGGGAAGGGCTACCATCCTCGATCCCTTTGCAAGACCTGTTTACACAAGGCACGGTATCGCCAGAGTTAGCTTTTTTACCCCTGATCATCTTCTCCGTCACCAGATCCTGGAGACGGACCAGAGCTTCCGTTGCGTCCAGGTTTCGAAGTATGTCAGAAACTTTCCGATTACGTCATTTTCGCTCCATTTTTCATTTACCAAATTTGGAAAAAGCAAGACACAATTTATAAAGGGTTAAGAAGGCTGACAACCGTGACGACAGCAAATTTAATAGCATGGCATCATTACACGTCAAATCGCCACACTTAAGTAAACGGCAGCGTTATCATAATGATAAGTGCATTAATTGTCTGACAATAATCGAGTGCTTACACGCACCCCAAACAAAACCAAATAGTGTTTTTACAAAATATCTAAGGAACAATGGAAATAACAAATAAAAAACACTCATTCCTCTCCAGATTCCTCCGCCACATCCAGCATCTGGCATAAGGAGTCCAGGCCATCTTCGGCCACCTTGTCAACCAGCTCCGCATACGCGGGCAGCGGGTCATTATAAGCTGCCTCAAGAGCATCCGCCATCTCCGAGGTCATTCTGCCTCTATTCTCCTGGAATTCGGGAGTGATCCTACCCGTCTGTTGGCAATTAAAATAACCCTTGTAAACGCCAGCATGGTGCCTTGACTTATAAGCGGCAGTAGACAGGTTGTCCAAGAGAATAACAAAGGACTCTGATTGACGGAGATACTCAAAAGCCCCAACCAAGCCATTGGTTATCAACCAGTTCCTATCACCCTGTGAACCACCCAAGCAGCTAGTCAGGCTATTGATTTTGGCGTTGGATTGATCCAAGGCACTCTCCGCATCTTTGAGACGCGCCTGTTGGGCGGCTGAAGATTGAACAAGCTGATTTTTCTCTGAAACGAGAGAGTCACACACCTGCTGCATCTTCCTAAGCTGCTCCTCCCGTTCCTCCAGCTCAACTTGTTTGGCCTGGACTTTGGCACTAGACGGCTCTAACTCCAGGGTCAAGTTTTGGTACCTCTCCTGCACCTGAGACACAAAATCAGTGTCAATACGGAACTTTCCACCTCAGCAGATAACTCGGATCTCACCTTTTGAGCCTCAGTGATGGCTTTACGTTAGAGCTCTTCCTGAACAGCCTTAGCGTGAGAAAGGACTCGACCCTTTTCCACTATGTCGCGAGCCCACATTATCCTTTCTTCAGCAAGGTTGGTTGTTACACGCTTCAGATCCTCCTCTGCCTTGTTTTTCTCAGAGACAAACCGACTCTCCCTGAGACCAACAGCTTGGAGTTGGCTTTCCAAGCGATACTTTTCATCCATCAGGTCCTGAATAGTAATCCACGCCTGGTGAAGCTCATTGTTATCATGCATCCACCGGCGGCGGATTTCTGCCAACCTCCGGGGTTGACTGACAGCATCCACCATCGTCGCGTTTATCGGACCCTCATTATCTAACCCCTCTACATAGGCCGATTCAACCGGGGGGTATGCCCGCTCAACCCAGTGATGCACCACATGGGGGGAAAACCAGCCTGGAAGACTCCGCTATCTTCCACTTAGGTTGACAGCGTTTGTCCTGAGCATGCGAGTCCCAGCAAATGGTGGGAAGATAAAGATCATCACCTAAATAGGCCCAGTCATCAACAAAACCACCGCTAGATCCCCTAGTATCACTTACAGTGGTATCTTTGGCACTTGTTGACTCACCAGCAACAGAAGTTGTAGGCATCTCCTTCTCAGATGCAGAGAAAACACCAACATGAGATTCAAACAGGGATATGGGGGTAGCGCTGGAAAAAAGCGTTGTAGTAACAGGGCTGGGTGTCACAACCACAGCAGTTGTAAACACAGGCGATAGCATCGAAGAGCTAACAGCGACAGCACTCGCCTGGGATATAAGGTCTGAAAGGCTTGGCCCGCTAGCCGCGGAAGGAACAATTCCACTAGAAGATAAAGGCATAGAGGACCCATCCTCAACTTGGGCCTCAGCAAAGGAACCTGCATCAAATCAGATATTCAGAACAAGAATATAGGAATTCAACTCCTACATTAACAAATAAACTGACTTACCAGTAGGTAAGGCATGAGCAGCCTTGATTGCTTGATAGGAGGTCAAAGGAGGCATCATCCTATGCTTTTTCAGCGCCCGTTGTGGACTAACCAAACTGGTAGGGGCAGAAGTAACAGCAGTCCCCCCGGGGTCACAGAAATGCTAACCGCCACAGGCGCAGTAGTGGCCCCCGTGGTAATAACTTTATCCGGGAGGGTTTCTTTATCCAGAAGTAACAGCAGTCCTCCCGGTTATCTTTATCCGGGAGGGTTTCTTTGTTTCTGCAACGGAAACACTGCTCCCCATGCCGGGGGAAGCTTAGATACATAAGCAGTTGGATCCGTCGGCACGGTGGGTAGCAGAAATTGCTCAAGGTAGATCTTCAGTACGTCAGGCTCTTGTTCCCCAATCACGTGGTCTGCGGCCCTCAAAGCAGCGTTCCGAGGAGGATCAGCGAAGTCAAACAAACTCCATTTACCATTTCGCTTGTACACATTAAAACAAACACAATTTGCAGATTAAATTCAAAGCAAATTGACGCGTACCTTCATCAACTCTCTGAAACACAGGGTACAACCGGATACTATGGCACAACAAACTCATCCCAGCCATCATCAAGGCCCCATCCGGGATCACCGTGCACTCGGATGGGCGTTGGCTTAACCTCTTAAACAGAGCGTTCTTGACATAGGCATCAGCAGGGGGACCGTCATCCTTGAACTTGTCCTTAGCCCCCATTTCCCTCCACTGCATCTCCTCGGGATAACACTGTCGTCAATATAGAAAAACTTCTTCTTCCAGTCCTTATCCCTGGCACTGGCAAGGATGTCCCTCAGGCAAGACACACCAATGTCTCGCCGGTTAAAGGTAAAAAAGGGGGATTTCCACACAAGAACGAAAAAAGCCCTAAACACTGTAAATTTGAAGTGACGAATTTTAACTAACCCTAAAGGATGCAGTTGGGAGATGTGAATGGGATACTCGTTAAGAACGGACTTACAAAACTTGGTGATTGGCAACCGGAAATTGCAGAATTTGAAAAAATCACTGAATAGAGTGATTTTACCCTTTTTCAATGGGAACGTCGTGTCTGTCTTCGAAGGCAACACCGGATTCCATTCTGGTTTGATTGTACTCTTGTATAAGATTGTTGAATGATACAGTTCCCCATTTGCAATACAGTGCATCGGAACTTGTTTGGGCTGAAGAAGATTCGCCGGTTTTGGAAACCATTTTATACAATCAAGAAATTGAAGAAGTTGAGAGCAAAGATCGAAATGGGAAAACCCTAAATGGGGAACCTATTTATAGGAAAGAGATAACAACCTTTCGAATTCAAAAAGGCAAACGGATAGGAACGTGTGTCAAGACAGGGCAGGTACAACTGTCATCCTAATGATGACTTACCTATCACACCTCTTCACATCACCGCCATTTTTCAAAAAAAGTAACGGTACCCCACTCGAGAAACTTGCACTCAAAGGGGGCATTTTGACTTTTTCCTTTTTTAGTCTGATCTCATGAACTTCATTTCATAACTTCGGACTGGGGGGACATGACGAGGTATGACCCGGAATGGCTAACCCGACCCGGTCATTACCTATTATTTTATTATAAATATATAATTACACATGTTTATTCTAGAATCTTCTATTCTGCATGGATAAACTACGTAACCGAATCCCCAATCTCTTGGGAAGATCATGCAAATCCCTAACTTATCGGAGCCCATCCTAAGTTAGAGGAAACCCTAATGGTAAAATATAAATAGAGGTAAACATCAAAGGTATGATTCATTCTGCTCTCGTTTTACTCTCTCTCTCTCTACACATATTTTCTTACTCCCAAGCCGAGACTTATTCTCATGCCGGAGGGTGGTTATAGGAATAACCCCATTCCTGTAACGAGTCCTACGGTGTTATGTTTTGCAGTCAGTGGTTCGGATCGCCAAGAGTTGAAGTCCTAGTCGGAGCTTACCATTCAGGTCAGTGTTTCTTCAACTATAACTCTCTGTTTCATTAGTTTATCAATTCTTTATATCAACTCCAAAACTAATGAACATAAATCACATAACATCTAGCTACATACCTTAGAGCTTTCTTTTCAAACATGTGTCCGCCCCGGTTTGATCTCCCGAAGTTTTACTCGAGTTGCCTAAAGAGTACAACCCAATTATCATTTGGACTTCATGGTTTATCTCCATGGTATGTAAACTTGCTAATAATCCATCATAGTGTTTTCATTAAGGTTTACCATGCATAATTAACATCAAATTTTCATTTAGGCATTTTGTCATACACATTGTGGGCGTAAATTTCATGCTACTTCTATTAGCTCAAGTAAACAATATCTATCCATGAAACATCAGCTTAACAAGTTAATATTCTCATTATGATCAACTTAGCACCTAAATCACAATCTATTATGTGTTGATGCTCAATTTAATCATCATGATTCATGAACTCTATTCCGTTATCAAAACTCACTTCCTCATTTACATGGGTAACAGTCCAAACACTTCATTGATAACAAAAGTTTCACAATTTCACTAAATGGTGTAGTTCTAATCATATATACATCATCATTTAGATCATACTTTCAACAATCTATCCAAGAACTCATTAATCTCAAGTTCACACACACAAATAATACATCACCAAAACATAAATTACAACATACCTTATGATTATCACGTCTAGATGATCAATAAATTCAGTTCAAGCATAAGATTTTAACCCAATTTGCCTTTTAATTTGTAGAAATTGATGAACTAGATTAAGTGATGATTTCCCCCTCTTTCTCTTATATGGATTGACAGTCCCTTATGTTTGGTTTTAATATAAAAAGGCTATCACCCGTTCTTTTATTATCAATCCACATGTAACTAACTAGCATAGATGTTTTTAGTCCTCACATTTATGTTATTAATCATACATATATATACATTTATATATTTATATTTAATATTTTTGGGGTGTTACACGTCAATATAACCAAGTGACGACCTCTTTATTCACCAATTTACTATAGCGATACTTATCGTCACGCCACGCCAGAGCTTGATCGCTAATACACCACTATCTATATGGTGAGGTTAATACATCTTAGAGACAATACGCTACAGGATGTCTTGAAGCTAAATTGGCGCCAACCATGGAATAATCTATGTCAAACACAATGATAAACAAATTAACCAATATAAACATAAAATTAAAATGCGAACATGTGACGCTTAAATTGTCACACCCCGATATTCCAACAACATCCGGTGGGCCCGGATGGGGTATACGTGACGAGATTGATATCATATACACAAGATAGCACAGCAGAATTCTTGGATTTAAAATATTACAATATAAATTTCCGAGTCTTCAAAATATTATACAGACGGATATTGGATCTAAAGATCCACAGGCGGATCGTAAATGTGCAAAAATGAAATAACAGACTAATAGGCTTCTTATGCAAAGGAGTTGCAAATTCCTCTTAAGCATTACCGGCACTTCCAGCCTATTTCATAACCTTGCAGCCTGTCACTTAGTCTTATGAAGATACGTCAGTTTACACTGGTAAATACAAATAATCGACACATTTTAAAAATATTTCAAAATTGTTTTAAGTGCACAAAGGCATGAAATTTTGTAAATAACTTGGGACAATAATAATTATCTTGTATAGAGTTTTAAATGCATGTCAATACATATGGGGCCCGGTACAGAAACCGATACCATGATTAACCGACACGCCACTTTAACCCACAAAGAGGTAACCCCAATATGGGTAAGAAAAATATTTTATAATAGCATTAGCATCTGTCAGGTGTATGCCTATGCCTCGTGCTTAAGTCGTGGCCATTTGTAATTAAATGAGCCGAGGATATCCAGGACACGATCGCGTTAACCCCCATTGTTTAAGTTATCTGACAAAACAGATTAAAACAGGTTATGCGAATTTTCTAGTCACAATCCGACATATGATCCCATACCCGACCAAGCAGTAATAATTTACCGTATCCCAAGCCCGTATAGGGAAAATAGGTTAAGAGTATTTACCTTGCTTAAACAAGTCTTACAATGCAAGAAAAGATAATAAGCACATCCGTTATCAATTAACTAAGCTTGCTTGCAATCTACTGGAATGCCTTAGTCTGGAATGAATGGTATTACACCCAATCAGAATGTTAACGGGTCTTATTCAAGTCATAGACTTGGACCGGTTAACTTAAAATAATGAAAACGGTACGATACGCTAGATTAAGCGAATGACCGGATAGAATGTAGTTTAATCCTCACAAGTACTAAGACTTGTACAATATGGACAAAAAATATACATTCTGGAATTTCAATTGAATTTGGAAGGATTTGACCCGTTTCGGTAAACTTACGTAAACTAGTTACATAGGCTTAACCGTACACGCATAGGCGGTACCGGGTGATCGGATGAGCAATAAACAAGTTCCATATGCCAAAATACTTTAATTAAGTTGTAACAACAGTAGGTATCAACTTATATGACCATTATGGTTTTAAAATCTAACTATGCACCATAAGGGCATTTTGGTCATTATTAGGCATATTTATAAGAACTTGTATAAAAACTCAGAATCTGATTATGATCAAGTAGTATAACCATAGAAAGTTATTCTACACTATAATATGATCATAATGCAACTTAGAACCAGTAGCCAAAGTTGCTAAATCAGGTCAGAATCGAAAGTCAAAGCAGAAGCCAAACTTCTTGACTTTCGGTTACGAACCGACATGTAAACTGGAAATGACGGGCTGAACATGTTCATACATGTTCTAATATTAGTTACCAACTAATTAAGTGTTAAAAACATGAGTTATAACATTTACAAGTTCATTTTATAAAGTTTTCGAAAATCTGTCGTTTGACTTTTTATTAAACATAACTTTGACCCGTCATTTGACCAACTTAATGTGATTTCTAGGAGGTTCCCTTTTGAGGGATTAACACCTACCTTATTACAATCACGTAGCCATGTTCGATTCGAACAATGGCTAGACCATAATGGTCTAAAGCGAACGTCAAAGTAAAAGTCAATTTGCTTGACTTTCGGCTTATAAAAGCCTACAAAAAGAAAAGAGCAGGGATGGAGCACTTACAAGTGGTCCAAGGAGACATTTAAAACTCAGAGGGAGCTTCCTTTGTGATCAGGAACTCCAATTTAAGCAGATGAGAAGAGAATGAGAAAGGTGCAAGGAAATGAGTTCACATAAGGTGTCTATTTATACTAGAAGAGGTTGGATTAGGATCATGACAGGTGTTGGAGCTGATGTAGGATCACTCCAGGTGTTATTGGACGTGTCATGAGCAGCTAGAAGGTGGCATGGTGCGAGAAAGATGGCAAAGTTGCAGAGAAACTTGACCTCCAAACAAAACCGCCATTGGCAGTTGCTTGAGGATCATATGGCCTTCTGGCTTACAGTCCGTAAGCCTTGTAGGCGCACACAGTTTTGAGCTTGCTTACGGACCGTAAGCTATATAGCTTTGCGGACTCTCAGAAACAAAATAAAAACATGCTTGTGGTCCATAAGCACTAAGGCTTATGGTCCGTAAAGGGTCATTCAGATGTTTTTAAATGGCATGTTGACACCTTTAGTCCCTCCACATTCAAACTTTCATAATTTGGTAAAATTAGTCCCTCTTGTCCAATATTAGGCACATTTAAGAGTGGACACGTGTCTTTAAACAATTCAACACGATTTTTTTATGAGGTGTTACATAAATGCACCTTGTGATCTTTTGGGGAGTACCACAGTTAAGTCAAATGTTTCTAAAACATTTTCTTAGTGCTATCACATAAATGATACCCATTTTATTGCCTACAATACAAAACATGGTCCTGATTTACAACACATATTTAATAATGATATTGGTAAATAATCGGGTTTCACCACAAATTTATACTCGAATGAATATATCTGTATGCTATTTTTTAATCTTTTAACTTGCATATTTATTTACTTTTTTTAATTGCTAACACAACAAATTACAAAAAAAAAGTGGCAGGTAAACGAACAACAAGCTACGTCACAACCCCCTTTTGAATAGCATACACGACCATACTAAAGACAAAGATAAGGGTCTTAGGGTTGAATATGTACTAGGCACGACCCGTTGGCCCCAGTTCAAGAATTCCACGACCTTCGGGGCAAGGGAACCGAATGTATCAAAAGCAAATGGGGTAAACACGTTCTGATTCTTCAAACAAGTTTTCTCGTGTTTAACGACTTTGCTTGACTCCGCTTTCAATAAATGGATCATTAGCTGGTACTTTAGGATTGCCCAGTACTCCATAGCCGACATGTGTTGGCGCATATCTTTAATAGGGATGACTGTCAGGAAATTTTGAGCATGGGAGACCGAAGACAATCAAACACCGCTTTTTGACGATGGGATAAATAAAACTTATCTCCCGAACTCTGGACAGTTCTAATAAACAAGCACTCGCCAAAGCATCTTTGGCTTTAGGGGCAGTGTCCTTGTTAGAGAAACCACCATTATTAAAATCGTGAAAGGACATATGCAAGCAATCCAATGCATACCCACATTTCTAATCTAACCCGACATTATCATAGTCCCGAAGAATGTGATCATGCAAACTACAAGATTGTGCCATCGAGGCCATGAAAACCTATGTAGGCACATTCTCTGCTGAACATAAATCCAAACCCCCAAAACAGGTTGAGAAGGATGCCAACCTCCATTAAGGGTCCCCAGAAAACTAATCCCGCAAACCACAATATCCTCGATTGTTTCCTCGAGGCCTTTGTCAAAAACAGTAGCAACCTCTCTTACATACGTAGGTTGACACGTTCTGAGGCTAAACAACAACTTAGCAAGTAGCAACACCCATACATGATAAATAACGATATTAATTTAATAAAGACGTATAAGAGTAAACCAATATTTTTTATCGTATGTTTTATGTGCTTTATATGTGTCTTGGATTTTTTTAAGCATAGTTTGTACAGCTGAATGTTTAAAACTACCATCTCGTATAGATGAATGTTTAAAACTATTACCATCTCTAAGTTTTCTAAAGTATAACTAGAACTGATTCCCGCATTGCGGAGGCCTTTTTTTAATGTGATTTAAGCGTACATATATTTATTTGTTTGCAATTGTCTTTGAAGAGAAAATAATAAGGCGATTACATTTCCAACCCTTTAGATACTTTCCAAGTAGTTTGAGGAATCAATTGTACTCGGATCTCATGGTGTGTTAATGCGGTTAAACCCATATCTTACTGTAATTTTGTATTTATAATTGTAGTTGAATTTTATAGACTGTTTCAAATCGAACTTTTCAATTGATTATAGATTTCTAGTAAATATACACACGCCACAAATACTAAACTTATATGATTTCATAAAAATTAATTCTATTTATTTATTTTTCATTTTAATTCAATTTTAGTTATAAAATAATGATGTTACCTATAATATATATTTAATTAAATACATATAGAAGTCATGAAAATTAAAACGATATTAATTTAGATTTTTTATGTAAAATATATATATTAAGTAATGAAATGACATCACATTCTACATGGTTAGATATGAGTATATCTGTGAGTCTTCTACATGTTAATATAATTTTTATTGTAGCTATCAACTTTTATACACTTATATATATAGGCAAAAGATCAAATACAAATAATCTTAACATACTAAACATACAAATTGAAGGAAAACCCAAAAAGACAAGGTGGCATTTTTGTAATTACCATCAACTATCAAAGTTACAACCAAAAATACCTAAAAAAACACAAATTTTTTTTTTAACATTTTTTATTAAAAAATCGCTACATTTCGTTAGCAAAAAAAAAAAAAAAAAAAAAATTTTTTTTTTTTTTTTGTGCTGCTACTAAAAGTAGCGATTTTTTAATAAAAAATGTTAAAAAAATAAAAAAAAAAATAATTTGTGTGTTTTTTTTTATTTTTTTAGATTTTTTTAGGTTTTTTGGGGGTTTAGTTTTTAGCATTTTAGCTTGGGTGGGTGGGGGGGGGGGTTAGGTTTTTTTTAGGTTTTTGGGGGGTGTGGGTGGGGGGGGGGGTTAGGTTTTTTTAGGTTTTTGGGGGGTGGGGGGGGGGGTTTAGGTTTTTTTTTTTGGTGGGGGAGTGGTTAGGTTTTTTTAGGTATATTTGTAGAGTAACTTTGAAAGTTATTAATAATTACAAAAATGCCACCTTGTCTTTTTGAGTTTTCCTTCAATTTGTATGTTTAGTATGTTAAGATTATTTGTACAAGAACTTTACCCTATATATATAATAATGTTTACAACATGTTTACAACTTGTTAGGAAAGTTGTTTTTGAAACTTTTGAGTTTTGTCCGACAATAATATATTTACTAATTACTTTCTCAACAAACGAAATTGAGATGTCGGTCAACTAATTCCTTATTGAATGTGTGGATTTTTAAATATGATTATCTCAAGTTCTCAACAAACGAAATTGAGTGAGGTCGGTCAACTAATTCCTTATTGACTGTGTGGATTTTAAAATATGATTATTAAATTTATAGCGATTTTCTTAATCTTGTGACTAAAATTTTATCATTATGACTTTTTTTTAAATAATAAATAAAATGAAAAGGTGTGGGAATAAGAATTTAAAGGTGTGAAAATATAATAAGCCTAGTAAATAATACCTTGGTTTGAAAGCCTTCTAGATCGTAAAACAATAAAGACATTAGGGTATCCAAAATTTTGTAAATTAAAATAATTATATATAATGATAAGGATGAGTGTTTATGGAGTTTTAATTAAAGAAAATTCTTTAATTAAAGAGTGTTTGTACATAGATAATTTCAAAAAAAAAAAAAATGTGTTGTTTTCTAAATATTTACAAAAAATAATAGTGTTTCAATCACCTTATATAGTGTTCTTACTTCTAATCTTAAAATATTTACAAAAAAACTAGTGTTTCAATCCGCTTATAGTGTTGTTACTCCTAATCTTAATTAGATAACTTCATTCCGTTATTTATAATTATTGATTTAATTAATTTATTATTAACAATACTTTTTTTTGAAAGGTTATTATTAACAATACTTATAAATTCTAACATTTTTAGTTATTTATAATAATACAACCTCTATCATATCTAGATACTAATGATTTTCAAAATGAACTTAGAACAAAAGATGTAGATATCGACTTCAGCTAAAATTTATTGTTATCTCTCAAAAAGTCTCGCGTTCACGTTATACTTTTCTTGTCCAAACCGAAATTTATACCGCTACATAAAAGCTAAAAACCAAATATTAAAAATATCATACTTAAGAGTAAGTGAATATACGTAAAGAACACTTATTACTTATACATTAACTATTTACAAGAAGAACACTCGTTTATTATATCTATACTTTGTAAAATATATTTTTATGCTAACATGCCAAGCATTGTCTAGAAACATCTGATAATAAAAAAAATATATTTATGTCTAGAAACATCTAAAAATAAATATTATATTTTAATAATCCCAAGTATTCTCCGTTGGCCGCCAACAGTCTCAACTTCAAAAATAACCACCGGCAGTCCTAACTATTAACATATTGACTAACAAAACCCTAACGTCGTTAGTCTCCGGTCGCCAGAAAAACGTTTTTGACCGGAAAACTTCTTTTTCACCGGAAAACTCAACATTTTCGTCACAAACCTCTGTGTAACCTGATTACGGACCTATAGGTACCTTTTTCTAGTAAAAGTCTCAATTATAGAGGTCGTCGTAAAACTCATTTTTGGCGGGAAAACTTCTTTTTTCCTGGAAAACTCAACTTTTTTGGCCGGAAAAACTCAACATTTTCGTTCCAAACCTCTTTGTAACCTTAGATCGGACCTTTAGGAACCTTTTTTCTGGCCAAAAATGTTTTCCGGCGACCGAAGACTAACGGCATTAAGGTTTTGTTAGTCAAGTCCATTAATATGTTGATAGTTTGGACTACCAGTGGTTATTTTTTAAGTTGGGACTATTAGCGGCCAACGACGAATAGTTTGGATTATTATAATCCAGTATTCCTAAAAATATTAATAACAGTTTTGAAAAATAAAAATTACATTTGATAATGGGTTTTTTATAATGTTAAAACCTTTTTTAGAAAATTAAGATAAATATTTAGGTGTATTAATATAAAATAATTCTACTAAAGGCTTTTTTTATATGATGTTATAAACATTTTACAAAATTAGGTTAAATATTTAGGTGTATTAATATAAAATAATTCTACTATAATAATATTTAGGTGCATATTCCTTACTTGAAACAAAAGTGGTACAAACTATTAAAAAAATAAACCTTTGTAGAGAATCAAAAGAATAATTATTAAAAAATAAACCTTTGTAGAATCATAAGAAACATTGTTTTCTATGGGTGGGGAAAAGACGGCGCCCATGGTTTTGGGGTCTACCAACTTAGATTGTGTCCATGCAATGCTGGACGTCAACTTGTGCACATTGACTACACAGCTATGTATTTTAGCCATATTTTATAGTACTATATAAAAATAATATAATATAATTTCTTAAATGATTTGTTGTGATGGTAGTAAGCTTCCTCTTTATATTCAAAAGATATGATTTGTTGTGAAGGTAAGAACGTGGCGTATGGTGGGGTTTGGGTTGTGGGCATGAGTTGACACGTGGAGTTCGAGCCCCCCCCACCGTCTAGTAACGTGTCCGTGGGATATGGCGGGGCGTGGGTGCACCGCGTGGGTTGGCGGTGGACTGCGAATAGGAGGCCGCCACATCGGATCTTTAGGCCGCCCCACGCCCGGCTTCAAACCCAAGCCCCAACGGCCACGCCCCAACCCAAACCCCGAGGGGTGGTGGCTTGGGCGTTTTCCCCCAACCCACGCCCCAACCCAAGCCCCATACCCCACAGTTTAAGCCTCCTCTTTATTTTTTAGTTATATTTAAAAGACAGATGGTTTTATTTCTATAAAATTTAGTGTAGGATTCTTTAAAGGTATTATTAAATAATGTAAAAAGGTATAAACATTACAATTACAACTTATATAACTAGCTAAATAATATTAGGTCTTTTTGTTGTTTACAATATGAATTAAATAATGTTTTTGCTGTCGTATTTATTTTTGTATATGACCCACAAATACACAATTCATCCTTGAAATATAATCTTTTGAATACCATTCATTCGTAAAAGATAAAAAACTTATTAGTGATTATGTTTTTAGAATCACCCTTACATTTTTTTATAAAAAAATTCCCCAGTGTTACACGTATCTTCATGCTAAGTTATTTTTAAAAAATTTATATCTCTTAATCTTTCTATACTAATAAACAAAAATCATTTTTGGACACGTGTCATTTTCTGGTAATTTCTCACCTTTATTTTTTTATTTATCTCTTTTATTAAATAATAATAATAATAATAATATTAAACATCAATTTAACTAAATCTATTTATCTCTTTTGTTTTTATAATCTGGAATTGATTTTTTTTAACTCTAAGAGCATACGTAGTGGGGCTTTATGTGGCGCCATAAAGCCCCTATAAAGCCCCAAACACCGCTACGAGGGGCTTTATAGGGGCTTTATGGGGAAGGTTTAGGTGGGTGGCGCTATGGATATCGCGCAAGGTGAGGGGCTTTATGTGGAAGGTTTTCAAACCTTGACCAATCACAAAAAAGGTGGGTTTTTATAATTAATTTATAAAAACGAAAATTAATAAATAGGTAATGATGGGTAGGGGCTTTATGACTACGGGCTCTAGTGATATAAAGCCCCATAAAGCCCCCGTGTGACGTGGCACGACACGTGTCGCATAATGCCCCACAAGGGGCTTTATGACTACGGATGGCCTAAAGTTTCAATCTTTGGCACTTTAAGCCTAAAGTTTCAATCTTTGGCACTTTAAGTCTAAACTACGGATGGCCTAAAGTTTCAAAAGTTTTCATCTTTTGCAATTTAACCCCTTTAATTTTTTTTACTTTCAACCCAAAGCTTTTTATCTTTCGCAATTTAATCTCAACACTTTTTTTACTTTCAACTTTAGTCTCTTATATACTTTTCATCTTTCATAAGTTCTCCGTTTAACGTGTCGTTCTAAATTTCTGAGTTAACACGTTGCAACGTGCGTGTGGGGTTCAACTTTTTTTTATCTATTTTTTCCTATTTGACATGTCCGTCGCAGTGCGTCTATTTTTCCCGTTTGATAGGTCTATCGCAACGTGCGATTAATTATTTTTTTATCGGTTTTACACATAGACTCGTGGTAATGTGAGAAACATTTGTCTTTCATCTAACATGATATATAACTAATGAATCCCCCGCCGCATTGCGGCGGGTGGTAATTCTAAATTTAAACAATTTATTTATCCTGAAATTAATGTAAATGATTTATTTATTTTATTAAATCTTGAAGCGGGTTCAAAAGGCAGCACTTGCGCATACGACAGTGTCTGTAGGCCATAGTTATGTGTTTAGCCGAGTAGGATTTGCAATTCAAAAGGGGGTGGCGGCGCAGCTTGTTGCCCGTCTACCAACCCATGATTTGTAATTTGCTCTAACCATCTAAATTATAAAATATTACCAATAAAATTTTATTAAACTAAAGTAGTTAAGGGTATAACTTATTTTAAAAATGTTTATAATGGGTAAACAAACATATTAATCAGTGTTTATTGGTTCTATACTTTTATTTTCGTGTTCAATTCTCAACTCAAATACGGTAATCACTATGTTTACGTGACATTTATAAGAACCATCACCGCAATTACCCCATCCATCGTATATCGAGTATATCCGTTAGTTTTTAAGATATAAATTTTTATTAGATTCATTCAACCTGTGTAATAAACGAGTTTTTTTAAAGATATAACATTTTTTATTTTTTACTATACAAAACTACATTTATGCAACTCGTGTAATACACGGGGTTTTTTAAAATATAACTTCTTTATTATGTAGTATATAAAATTAGATTTATTCAATCCATATAATACATAGGGTTTATAAAGATATAACTTTTTATTGTTTGTTATATAAAATTACATGTGTTCAACCCGTATAACATATGAGGTTTTTAAAAATGTAACTTTTTTCATTATTTAATATATAAAATTAAATTTACTCAACCCGTACAATACACAGGGTTCTTAAAGATATAACTTTTTTTTATTTAATATATAAAATTACATTTATTCAACCAATGTAATAAACGAGATTTTAAATATATATTGTTTTATTATTTGGTATATAAAATTGCATTTTTTCAACCCGTGTAATAAACGAGATTTTTTAAGATATATTTTTTTATTATTTGATATATAAAATTACATTTATTCAACCCGTGTAATACACGGGGTTCTAACCTAGTATATTGTAAATCAAAATAATTTTTTTTTTTTTGGAAGGCATAAATCAAAATAATTAAACTATATATTTTGTAAGAAAAATAATAAACAATACAAAGTATATATCTAACTGTATACGGAGTATTATTTACGTCACATTTGTTGTTTACTACATGAACTAAATAAATTTCTCTTTTCATAATTATTGTTTTCTATGAACCACAAGGCCACACTTCATCCTTGAAGTGAGTATGGAAAGATGGGCCCAAAACAAAGCCGGGCATTTTATAAAGAGATGTTTATGCTCAGATTAGGTAATTTTGTATATTAATACCAAGTATTTTTTATTTGATAACCATGAGACCATACGTTACGTTATGGATAGCGTGGCAAGCGATGAAGCCTCCACCACGCCGGCCTACCACCCCGTGCCTTGGCGTGGTGGTGGCCTGGTGATGGGGGCGGAAGAAAGTTCACCGGCGTGGAGGCAACGGTCAAGGCGATGTGGCTTGTAATTGGCCCATGGATTTTGTTTATTTTTTAAATATATAACAATAAATACAAAATTTGTATGCCACATGTCACCCTTCTATGCCCCATTCCACCGAAGCGCTTTTTGGCACTACGTCACACTTCTGACAGGCGATGATGTGCCTGCACGTAACGCTTCATGCCCTCCCACACTGTATAATCTGATAAATAAACATTTGATTCTGATATTCCTCTTTAGTTTTTATTTATTGGAAAATCGATGCATGAGGCAACTCCATCGATAAGTTGTCAAAGACGATCCATACAGTTTTGTTAGGAAAAAAAACATTTTGAGACAATTATGTATTTATGTGGTGCATACTTATCGCATATGATATGGTGTTGGTGACGGATGGTAAAATGGACATGAATGAGAGGTTGTAGGAGGGATGAGCACCATAGAGCAAAAAAGGTTTAAATATCACGTCGATCTAAACTAGAGTACCTCCACTGTAACATCTATAGTGCAGAGGCGATGAGGATGACACACAAATCACTATTGATGGTCAAATTGCCATGTAAACAACTAGTTTCAAGTATTTAGGTTTGTTTCTCTAAAGCGACGGGGACTTAGACAACAGTGCAACTCATAAATGTTTGGGCGAGTTAGCGCAAGTGGAGAGTAGTAATCGGAGTATTGCGTGATAAGAGGTTTCCAACACGACTGAAGGAGAAATTCGTTAGGGTTTATACGTAACTGATTTGTTGGCCACCAAGTATACATAGGCGCAAACAATGAAGGTAGTAGACACAAAAGGTTGGATGAGATAACAAATGAAGTTCTTTAGAAGAAGTTGGGTGGCATGTATCTCATATGAGATGGGGGGGGGGGGGGGGGGTTGAGATGATTTGGACACACACGAAGGAGACAAATAACATCTCCATTAAGACTTGTGGAAACTCTAACAATGGACACGATCAGGTTTAGGAGTTCTCAGGGAAGTAGGATAAAAGTTACAGACTTATATGAGAGTGTATAAATGTTGCTGACGATTTGACTTGGAACCCTCGTTTTTGCCTACACATAGTTTTTTTTTCTTCTATATTCTCCTTTGCCTTAACCGATCTTTGTCTTAGCTTTGCCTTAAACATGTCTTGGTTTGGGGACTTTTCAATGGTGTTTATACATACTTTTAGGGGCTCATGCTACTTCTTGTGCCTTTTGCTATTTATGTTTATAATTGTTACTAGTATATTTCTCTTTCAACTTAGACCGGTGGGTATGGGATGGATAGTCTCTTTGGAGACTACCCGCCACGTAGGCGTCATGTCATCACGGGAGGAGGAGCATCCTCTTGGGGACTACCCAAGGGTGTGGAGGAGAAGAAATGACAACCCAAGAGCATGGGCGTAGCTTTGAAGGGGCCAGGAGGGGCGCCCGACCCCCCGAACTTTTCGCTTAGTAGTGTTATGTATGTACGTTTCGTATAGAATTTTTTAGATATATTTGTTTTTGACCCCCCGGTTTTATAATTTTTAAGGTATAATTTTAGGTCCGGTGACTTCCGACCCCCGGTCAGAAATCTCAAGCTTCGCCACTGCCCAAGAGAGTTGTACCTTGTGCCATAATACTTGTACCCTGCAAGAGATTAAGAGAGAGAGCAAATATGTGGGGGCCACAAAAATACAACCAACCAATCATCCGGCTCGTCTCCAGCGTCCGGGAGGGGACGGAGGCGACGCGACGGGGCTGGAGGGGGCGGTGTGGGACGATTCGGCAGGGGGGCGACGGACCGGGGACGAGCCCCATACTCACCGGTCTTAGTGTTATTAGTAATCACTATTATTATTACTACAACCACCACTATCACCACAACCACCACCACGACCTTTATGTTTATAATTGTTACTAACATGTTTCTCTTGCCACTTATTATTATTATTATTATTATTATTATTATTATTATTATTATTATTATTACCATTGCTATTATTATTCCTTTGATTGGTTTTAACTCCTTTTGCGTTACATAGTTTACTTCATTGTTAAATGTAAAAAATGAGGGTTTAGAGCAGGGGTTTGATAGGATCAAAAATTACAACTCAACTAAATATTTGATTAACTTATAATTCAATTCGAAAAGGAGCAGGTCAACAATTACTAAGGCAAGAACCCTAATTTTTGTATAATAAACATAGACAACTATAAATAGAACAAGAAACGGCTACTAATACTAGTCTTGTTTTTTTTTTGAACGGCCAACAAACTCAATCCCGAGCACTCTCGGGGCACCCACTGGACAAACGGAGTACTCCGAGAGTAACCTGAGTCCACCACCAATTCCGGGGAAAACCCGGTAACCCACCCGCCCGTAGGCACGACGGTGAAATTACCGGTAAAACCCGTTTGGCTCAAGGATCCAACCCAGGTTTCCCTGGGTCTCCTATCATTGCCCACCAATGCCTCACTCTGCACCAAGTGGGAGTCGAACCTGCATCTCTCAAGAGAAATGCAAGTCTTCAACCACTTGATCTAGAGATCATTGACTAGTCTTGTTTTATGGTTACCAACTTAACTTCCCCACTACATGCCTGTTGCATATTATGTGAACTATTTCCAATTTGGGCGGGAATCTGGAGCGGGAATAGAAAACAATCTTGGATTAGCTGGGTTCGTAACAATACATCTCGCCCAGAGAAATGACTTGCCCTATAGTCGAAACGCCAAAAAGCCTTCTTCCTCATAAGGTCGATTGCCCCAGTAACGAAGTAGCTCCATAATAGGATGACCTGTGTCTGAGATCGAGTAGTAGGCGAGGATTGAACAGGGTTGGGGTCAAGTTTTGCCAATTTTTTTAGGTGAAACGAGTGAATCCTGATAACGATAATATCACTAGCATATACATCACGCTATTTTAATTTACACTGATTTTTATGTGATCAATAAACAAATTAACCATAACACCACAGTTAATTGTTGATTTTGCGTCCTCTAGCTACTTCAGTTCTTTATTGACGAGTGACTTGTCTTCTCCCTTAGAGGTTCCCAACAACTTGACCACCCAAGTTTGGTTCTCTGTCTCTGTAATCCAAAGGACTTGGCGCTGGGGTGTAAGGTTTTGGGTAACAAACTGAGCGATATGTTTAATATGGTCTAAAAATAGGTTTTGGCTTGGGCTTGGGCACCATGTAAGACTTCTAGTGTGCTTAGATAAATCAATCTTGGACTCATATTCTAGGCCATGGCAATACTAGCAGCATTATACACGGTTTGAGATTTTTGGATACACACGTCAGCCTTCAATTCTTCTTTGAGACCATCCAGTCCTTCATCAGTTGGCGTCTCTTTTATGCCCTTCTCCACCATGTTCTTCAAAACACCGGTTGGTTCTTCATTTTTACAACCATCTCTGATCACCTGACCTTTAATTCCGTCAACATCATCCCTCAAAGATGCAAAAATGACGTCTAATTGTGTTGCAATGGTTGCTAGTTGACCTGCCAAATTCCGGGTTGTATGCACCATATGATTTCCCGAAAATGGACCATTGATAGGATCTTAAATTAGAACTCAACCAAATATTCAATTAAACAACAAGTAGTCCCATTCGAGAAGGATTAGGTCTCCAATTACTAAGGTAAGAACCCTAATTTTTGTATAATAAACATAGAAATCTAAAATATAACAAGAAAGTGCTACTAATACTAGTATTTTTTTACGGTTATCAACTTAACTTTCCCACTACATGCCTCCTACGAATTTTGTGGACTATTTCCAATTTGGGTGGGAATCTAGATCGAGACTAGAAAACAATTTTAGGTTTAGTTAGGTACCACATGAACTAGAATACTTACCTTGACTCTACGATGAAATGTTTGGCGTGTCATTGTTTTAGTGTATTTTTTGTGTGAAACCCTCTAGCGATTATTTTGGGACCGATTTGATTACAACGCGGTTTCAAGAAAGAAAAATTATGTTTTATCTATCCTTCTTTAACCAAATGATGCAGGTGCCCTTTGAGAACTAAACATGGGTTTATTTTTTCATGTCGATTGCAATTTTGTCACCGCGTTTTTAGTCCTAGATGCTTTCTTATGACCAAAGTTACTTAGTCCTAGAATTAGGGGTGTGCACGGTTTGGTTCGGTTCGGTTTTTGGGTAAAATCAAATCCGAAACCGAAATGTCGGTTTTCGGGTTTTAAAAACCGTTCGGTTTCGGTTTTTTTTCGGTTTCGGTTTTTCGGTTTTTACGTCGGTTCGGTTTTTCGGTTTTTGGAACAAAATTATGTAAGATTCAAAAAATAAAAAGTATAATTTATATTATAACAATCTTTTTATATGTTTACATTTAAGTTATTATAGTTAAACTCTTTAGTTAATGTTGTTTACATACACCTAACCTTCTAATCTATTTTTATGTTTCTTCAAAGTTTTTATTATATTTAATTTTTATATTAAATTTTGTTATATCTTATAGGTAATAATAAATCATTTCAGTTATAATGTTTTTATTATAAACACTTAACATTCAAGAATAAAATTAACATTTTCTACTAACATTAGGTTAAACACTTAAACCATTTAAACTTAAACATAAAAATATATGGATTGTAACTTATCGGTTCGGTTCGGTTTTTTTTCGGTTATTGGAAAAGTTTATCCGAAAACCGAACCGAAATTTTCGGTTATGAAAAATCCGAAAACCGAACCGTCGGTTTTTGTTTCGGTTCGGTTTGTTCGGTTCGGTTATTTCGGTTATTCGGTTACGGTTCGGTTATTTCGGTTTTCTTGCTCACCCCTACCTAGAATCACTCTTAATTTCTTATTCATCTGCAATAACTAGAACTAGATGTTTTTAGTTGTTGATGTAATATACTAAACTAATTATAAATCTCACGAAAACTACATCTCAGTATTATTTATGATTATTACCTTAAAATTAGGAAATGCAACATATTATCTAGGCTCATGCATGTAACCACGAATACTCTCATCGACATGATTTACTAGTTTTTGGCAATTGTTTAACGTGTAACACGTCTTGATAATGCTTCATGCCACCCCGTGCGACAAGCTGACAACCCTGAGGACCATTCTCACCACGACTTTGCAACTAGCATTTTAAATAATTTTAGTGGATGATTTTGATGACCAAAATGAAGACATGCGTATACCAAACAAAATCACTATGTATTGCTTGGGAATACTATACAATATCTTTAAACTTATTTTCAAGTTGCTTTGTGATCAGACACCTATTTATACTATTGTTGCTGCCCAAATCCACATGTGTGGTGAGTAGTCAAGGACTGCACCGATTGTGATTGAAGTGGTTCTTCCTTGTTTCGTTCTTACAATTGAGAACATTGTTAGTCTCGCCACGACCTGGGTGGTGACAATGATCCTCATGATGTTGTTTTGTCCGTCCATGTTGCTCTGTAGTGCACCAGAGCTTGTTGTATTGGTTTAACACCTTATTCAAGAGATATTAATTGTGTTACTCGAAAGTGTCAAGTATTTTAGAAGGGAATTTCCCTTTCTAAGATGTATCGCATTTGATGTCGTTGATATTTCTATTAAATGTTAAGCATGCTTTATCTTACATGAGACACGTTTGATGTGATGTGGCTGAGATTTCTTCTTTGGAAGGGATTCATCCGCTGGTCACTAGATATGTCCAAGCGGAATGGGGTAATTGCCCCATTGGGTTAATATCCTTGAAGAAGGGTGCCTTTTGTAATATCTTTCAAACCATGCGTAATTGGGGTGGGGTGGATTCTCCCATTCACATCGTTTAACGCCCCTAACCACCGTCCCCTAGGCGCAAATTAGGTTAAATCGTTCCAAGCGTGATTCAAATCATGGACCACTCTGTACACACTCTCACACATTGGGTTGACCAAAGCCTTCATTGTCTCTATATCTCTTTTACTATTGGCTTATTTGAAAAAAAATAATTAGGTAATGACTGAAGGGGCTTGAATCATTACACATCTTTTTGGTTAAAATTGACTATGCTAATGTGGTCGTCACATGGCAAAAAACGGCTCAAAGGGGCTTGAACCACTACACATCGTCTCACATTTTATGCTTGAGGCACACTTCAATAAATGTGGAGCATGTTTATGGTGAACTTACATTACTCCCTTAGGACATTAAGGGGCCGGATTACGACTATATCCTTCTGGCCTTTTTATCTAAGATTTCATCTTTGATGTGCCTTTGGGCTATGGTGTGGGATTAATGGGCCCACATACGAGTTTTTAGTTTGGGGCATGGGCTCAACTACCATCAAAGCAAAGACTGTACATTTACATTTACATTTATGGTATAAATTGAGTACTAGTATAATTCAAGAGACTTCAAAATAACTCTCCTTACAATTCCACTTTAAGATAATGTACTATATTGTATGAACTAGGTTATATACCCGTGAGCTTCACGGGTTATGGGTTGTGTTAAAAAAAAATTATATTTACAAAATAATTTTTTTTATATGATTTCTTAGAATAACATGCAAACTCCCCTGCAAAGCATAATATAAACATGTAACGGAAAAAACAAAAATATAAAACCTTTTTTTCTAAATAGTTAAACGGGTCAACCCAAACCCGGACCTGTTTTCAATACGGGTCAACCCGAACCCGACACGTTTTTTTTAAAACGGGTTGTGTTGTCTGCGAAAGGATTAGAAGATGCAGGGGGTACCAAACGAATGGCGGCGAAAGGATTAGAAGATGCAGAGGGGGTTGATGATGTTTGACCACGTTTGACTTTGACTATTCTTCTATTTGCCAGCACTTCATCACTCGCCCTTTTGAATGTACCCGTTTCTTCCCCCGGAACCTCTTCTTCGTCGTCAAGACCCGGGTTATCCCGAGACAATTCTCTACCAGCAGCTCGTTTTTTGGTAGGTGGAAAAGTGTTGCCGCCGATTGTGGTAGATATGATGTGACCGGTTTCAGCTCCGTTTCCATCAACGACCTTTGTGGACATTTCCTACACCATTTAGAAATCAAATATGTTCAACAACTTATTACCAACAATTAAGCAAAATATATGCCGAAAGAACGGAATTTTTTTTACTATTAACTAATACACAACATTACAACTTAAAGAAATATCACCTATGAAGTTTATCATCATCAAAACGTCAATCTTGACCTAATTCAACAAACCCAACTCCAAATTCCCAAAATCAGTAACATACATCAAATCTTCATGCCATAAAGCAACAAACTTTATAATCTTTACACCCTTAATTACACAAAACCATAAGAACAATGGTAAAAATCATGACTTTACAACAGATCACCTTCAATCTTGACCTAATTTCACACACCTAACTCCAAATTCCTAAAATCAGTAACATACATCAATCTTTATGCTATAAAGCAATAAACTTTATCATCTTTACACCCGTAATATACACAAAACCAGAACAACAATGATAAAAATCATAACTTTACAACAAATCACATCAAGAACAGAACAACTTGTGGCAAAAACAAAGAATTTATGCATAAAGATTTAGTATATACCTTATCATCAGCCATTTGTGTGTTCAGATGTTCGATCTGGTACAAGAAACATTTTTTATTTTTTTATTTTTCAAGAAAAGAATGAGTTCATGATGGGTATGAAGAGAGAGAAAGTGAACCCATTAGACAAACAACTCCATGTGATTACAGCTCCTCTTTCATTTGTAGAAAGTTAATAATTGAGATATGTAACCGATGGAAACATGTGTATATGCGAGCTAGGGTTACGATCGTACTTACAGAGAGACATATTGACGACGATGATTTGCCTGGATCCCCTTCAACTCTCCTCTCGTCTCTTCTCTCATACTCTTTTCTCTGGGTTTTGGAATTTGTTTGTTTGGGAATGAATTTGAATTTTGAATGAGATTAGTAGTTTGAGGAAAGCTGGAAAAAGGCATAACCCGTCTGACATTTGTCCATTTGTCGGCAAGCACTTCCCCATGTTTGACTTTAGGTTTTCTTAAAAAAAAAAAAGGAAAAAAACTCAGAAAATGACACATAGGATCAAATGAAAGAGGATGCTTCATATCATGACACATAGGATAATAAGGTTTTGCTTTATTATATTAGAAGATTTTAATGTCTTCAATCTTATGGTTTATTTGACTAAAACATTGGATTTATATTTGCATTTGTATCGAAGGATTCACTGTTTTTTTTTTCTCATTACGTAATTCCGATAGCCTAACAGTTGAAATGTTAGCGTTTTGTTACTTCATAGTTTCCATTTGGGTTTTGCTCTTTCGAATGTATAAGTTCCACAAACATAATTACGATCTAAATTAGACTCTTTATTTCTTTAAATCTATCCCGGCGGGTGGAACCAGTAGGAGTGAGTAACAAGTCGCAAGCCGACCGGACCCATGCATAACCAAAACCGTTTAACCAAGCCGTTTTTGGGTTGGCAGGTATGATTGACGGTTCTTTGCAAGAACTGAATGTTATATTATTTTGTGAACTGGGCTGAAGTTTGGGCTTTGGCTATTATTAACTGGATTCGTGGGCTTTTCAAAAACGGGCTAATATGTAATAATGTGTAACAAACTAAAAAAGCTAATGCATTACTCAATCTTTTTCAGAAACAATGACTAAATCTCATATCAAATATGTATGGCTGCAATTGTTTAACTTAATAATCATATGATAAGGACGAATGAAAATTCATAAACACTCTATTAACCACTTCAAATATGATAGTAACATGGTTGTAAATGTCACGAGAAATAATCTAAGTTACCAAAAAAAAAAAAAAAGTTCAAATATAAGAACTGCACTAATTAACAGGTAGAATTCATATGCAATAATGAATGGACGCGATTACATACATGCAATTGATTTAGATTACCGTCGATGAACCATAGACGCTGAGAGAAGAAAGTAGGTTTTACGATAAGTGTAATGAAGAAAGGTCGATGAACCATAGACGTTGAGAGACGAAAGTAGGTTCTATGATAAGCGTAATGAAGAAAGGTTATGTGAATCACAATGGCGGCAACACAATAAAGAAAGGTGGAATCCGGATGTTTTTTTAAGAGTATCGAACAAACTTTTGCCTCCTACAAAATGTAGATGTTTTAAAATACAAATACTACACGGTTTTTAGTTAATGATGTCGGGTATTACTCAGGACTGAAAGAGTAATATGGGATGTGTTGGTTCCAATGGTCTGTCGGTAGTGTGTCTAGTTGGCCGAACCCGTGAAGAGAGGAGAAAAAACAAAAAACCACTCCTTAACCGGTTTTGCCGTGTCTCACATATATGCGTGCTCAAAATTATTTTTTCCATTAATCTTATTTCACCCATTTGTATTATATTTCTTAATTTTAAAAAGCCATTTAAAAATATTAATATTAATAGTAATAAAACATCATATATTGAATTATTAGTTAATAACTTGCTTCTGTATTATTTAATATTTTTTTATTAACATATTGGTATCTAATCTGATGTAATTTAACCTATTAATAAAGTAAAAGTAATTACCAACTCAAAATTATAGTATTTTTGATGCATAAAATTTATTTTTAAAATAACCAAAGGCTTCTACTACTTCCACACACTTAAAATTATATTCACACCCCTACATCTATACCACCCGCATAGGGTTATACGGATAGTATAGGATAATGTTGCACAAAAAGGAATGTCAGAGAATGTTTTTTTCGTCTCCATCTATATGACCCATATAATGTTATACGACCCAAACTTCATATAATGTTATACGATCTGTATAAATGTTATACGACTCAATATTTTCTCCATCTATATGAGCCTTATAGTATTATACGACCCAATATTTGTCATGTCAAATTATTCTATACGACCCGTATAAAAGGTGTGTGTGACTTTCTTAACACTACCAAAACATAGGGATGAGCATTTGGTATGGGTAGCGGTACCGAACCGTACCGGGTATATTTGGTACCGTTACCAGTACCCACTTTCCTTGTTTTTCGGTACCAGTATTTACGGGTAAAACCCCCCGTAAAATACCCGTACCGTACCGGTATATTCAATACCAGTACCCACTTTTCTCGTTTTTCGATACCGAACGGGTACCATGTGAAATTATCAAGTGGAAGATTATTAGTATTGATGGGCCTTTTAATAGGTAGAAAGAGCCCGTCAAAAAATGATGTTTGGAGGGCGGCCCACATTGAAAACCCTAAAACGAATATAGATATGATGCTGGCCACAAACCCTAGTTCTTCTGTTACCTCCTGCAGTCGAAGACAGGAAGAAGATGGTGTCGTTGAAGCTACAGAAGAGGCTCTCTGCCAGCGTCCTCAAATGCGGCAAAGGAAAAGTCTGGCTTGACCCTAATGAAGTCAACGAGATCTCCATGGCCAATTCTCGTATGTTCTTCCTCATTTTATTATTATAATTATTAATTTAACTCACTGTTGATTGTATATATCGTCAAATGTTAGATGTTTTTTATATTCGTTTTTGTGTTGTAGAACTTAGGTTTTATTGCCAGTTAGAATTAAACATAATTGATTAAATTTTGATATTTAGCAACCAGATATTATTGATTTATTTGATTGTTTTTAGCATTTTATTGTTTATGATTGCCATATTATGTTAGCAAAATGTAGTTTTATTATGAAGTTAAGAGATTAAACAAGTTGATTGAATTATTGAATTGTTTGATTGTTTCTAGCATTTGATTCTTTTTTATTGTTATAATATATAAGCGAATTGTAGTTTTATTTGTTGATTGAATTTTGTAAGCAGCTTTTATCCATAGTTATCAACAGCGATCACTATAGCGCGCCACGTCACTATTAGGGTTGTAGCGATGGGCACTTTAAATTTTTTGTTTTTTTTAATATAAATAGCAATTAAATATTGCTATAAAATAGCTGGATTTTTATCAGATATGAGCCACATAGCATATAAATTAAAAAAAAATATTTTTAGTGTATCGCTATTCGCTATGTAGCATATCGGTACCTTATCGCTAACTATAATTTTATCTTATGTATACTTATGTTATTTGATGGATAACCTAAGGCCAAAACATAAGGAAGTTGGTGAAGGATGGATTCATCATCAGGAAGCCAACCAAGATCCACTCGAGATCGCGTGCTCGTCGCATGAAGGAAGCGAAGAGAAAGGGGCGTCACTCCGGATATGGTATTTGATTTTAAATATTATCAGATACTAGTTTGATAATTTTGGTTGCATATATGGTTTTTAAACTTAGTTATGGACTTTAGGTAAACGTAAGGGTACACGGGAGGCGAGGTTGCCGACAAAGATTCTGTGGATGAGAAGGATGAGGGTGCTTAGGCGATTACTCCGCAAGTATCGTGAGGCGAAGAAAATTGACAAACATATGTACCATGACATGTACATGAAGGTGAAGGGTAATGTTTTCAAGAATAAACGTGTGTTGATGGAAAGCATTCACAAATCAAAGGCTGAGAAGGCTAGAGAGAAGACGTTGTCTGACCAGTTCGAGGCCAAACGTGCCAAGAACAAGGCTAGCCGGGAAAGGAAATTGGCTCGCAGGGAAGAACGTTTTGCTCAGGTAATTTGTTTTTTTTTTTTTTAAATGCATTAGTTAATGGTTAATTTGGCATTAATGCTATTTTAAACCAACATGTATTCTCTAATTGTGTTTTGATACTGTTCATTCATTTTGTTCAGGGCCCACAGGAGAAAGTTCCAGCTCCAGCAGCCGCTGTCCCTGCAGCACAACCTGCACAGTGAGTGAACACATTTGCTTCTGTTTTCTTGATGGATTTTGTTTGATTGTATGCTTTTTCTTTATTTGACAATTGATGGATATTGCCATGATTATTTGCAGGGCAACAAAGAAATCCAAGAAATGAGATCTGAATTTTTTGTCGATGTTAGGTATGAAGAAATTGGGTGCTTTAATCAATCTTCAAGTTTTGTTCTTTGATCTTTTGCACTTCTGGAAACAGTTTTATTTATGAGGTGATTAAAAATCATGATGACATGAAATTTTTATTCAAAGGTTTGCACCTTGCATTATTATCAGACTTTTTTTAATCATTATATGGTGCTCATAAATCAGTAGAACTGACCAAATCATGCAAATTGAAGCAAGTTGGCAGATTTAGCTAGTTTAAGATCCAAACAGTTTGAGTCGTTGTCATTCTAGTTTTATGGTTTATTTGGAACCTTAAACTTTGTAAGCCCAACCAACCATTTTAAACTTTATTTGTGTATACATTTGTCAAGATGTTGATTTTTTTAGTGGTTTAAATCGGTCTAGGCAGCTTCACCAAAGCTAGCTTTTTGTGAGTTTGAATAAAATGTAGGTTATATTGTATGATTTGTCACTCTAAACCATCTTGGTGCCTTTACGAAACGGTGTTTTCTTGGTATTATTTTTATTATGACCCGTTTGAGATAAAACTTAGCCCATTTCTAAGCAAATAGGTTGAATAATGCACTTTCATTGAGTTAAAGATGATAATTTGTGTTGGGGGTTAGGTTATCAGGCTGGTGTCACCTGTCCCAAGCATGAATTCTTTACTTGATTGTCTCAAGTAACCCAACCTTAACTGGAGTATGCTTAACCCATGTAAACAAACCCGATATACATAACCTGTTTAGCTCAAGTGAGTTGTAACTCAGTGGGTCTGACCCAACCCTAACCGCAGTATGCGTAACCCATGTAAACAAACACGAAATGCATAACCTGTTTAGCTAACAGCTCAAGTGGGTTGTAACTCGGTGGATCTGGTAAACAAGTTGTAATTGGATTGTAAACTGCATGGGTTGGCGGGTTAGGCTTTTTACGGTTTTTATCATTTGTTATTCTTTTAACTTTACAATTTAAAATTGATTAGCCAGTGAGCCGCCTGTCCACAACCCAACAAAACACAAGCTGTGTATTAAACAGGTTAGAAAGTTTGACCAGATTACGTTCATCAAAACCCCTCAAATTTTTATGTTAGAATTGAGAGTTCGGCGCTCTTGTAAATACTCTGAAGTCTGGACTTAACTGCATTAGCAACGACACCTGAAGATTACTTGCATAAGTTTTATAAGCAGGTAGACCCATATCACAATTCAGTCACGGAAACAAAATAAATTACAATTCGTCTTAGGTAACGAAACTAACGTAACGTGATCATCATTCTAACTGTCTTGATCATGATCTCCGCAGGATAACTATGAATGGAGAAAATATCCAAAAATATAGTTGCTCTATTTCACAAGTACATGCTGGCAAACGTAGCAATAAAGTTCAATATGCGCATCCAATAATGGTCGACTTAAATATACAAACATCTGCTTAATCATCACCGATTTAAAAGTATGAAACTGGAAGTTAACAAATCAAAGCTAACTTAAAAACTAAAATCATTTTCAAGGAGTAAACAACTAGATATACATTGTTTTTAACTTTGATACATAATGCAATGTGTGTGCACGCCTGTGATTGATTTTGACAGAAGGATTAGCAGGTAATGGCAGTACATGTTTGCCTAATGTTTCTGGTTTATATAGTTGATTGGAAAGGATGCCTTGATAATTACAGTCAAGATAGAAGATTCATTGTAAATCAAAATTAACATCAACAATGCAGCAACAACCCTGTTACATTTCGATTGGCCTGATACCCACATATTCAGCACTGCAGCAACAATGTTGTTGCAAACATACTTCAACACACTTCTAAAAACATAGCTGGGTTTAAATATCAAACCAAAGCAATGCTTAATTTTTAAATGAAATCTAATATTGTGTTATTGGGTTTGAGATTTCCCTTATTAACAATTACACAACATTTAATTGCATTTATTGCAGCTTAAATATGCAACAAAATCAAGCAATCTTATCTGGAAAAAATATCGCCAGTGACATGTAGTTCCTCTACAACATCCATGAATAAATGTCTGTCACTCTGGAAGAACAAAATACTTCCAAAGAATAACTGAAATATGATACACAAATCATCATTTATTTCCTATCTCAATAACTTCCTGTGAAATGGTTTCAGCTTCGTAACACATTCAATCACATGTTGCTTCAATCACTAGGGCCAATCATCTTTTCCGGCACTACAAGCTGATCGAATTCTTCACTATTCAATACTCCCAGTTTAAGAGCAGCTTCCTGCACAAGTTCAAAATGTTAATCCCAAATGAGGCAAAAAAAAAAAAAAAAAAAAAAAAAAAAGAAAAGAAAAAGAAACACCCACCTTGAGTGTGCATCCCTGCTTGTGGGCAGTTTTGGCAACCGCTGCAGCATTGTCATAGCCAATTTTCTGTATCAATAAATTCCAAATGGCAATTAAATCAGTTAATATTCAGAAATTAGTATATGTAAAAGACGCAGAGTTGTAAATTAAAACAGAAGCTTACAGGATTTAAGGATGTCACAAGCATAAGTGACTGCAAGGATCAACAAAGATAATAACATTAATTACGTTGCACTTAAAACACAAAATCACAGTAAATTTAAAAGCTTTATTTTCCTGTTACGTTACCTCGTGCAATAGCTTTGATATCCTTTCCCTATTTGCTTGAATGCCACTCACACAATTCTTTTCGAAAGAAGCAGATGCATCGGCTAGAAGTCTGATTGACTGTAAAAACAATATCAACACCACTCAAATATATACATATGAGTTTGAAGTTGAGGCCACTTACGTGTAAAAGAGTACTAGCAATCATCGGCTTGAAAACATTAAGCTCAAAATGTCCATTTGAACCGCCCACTGTAAGGGCTACATGGTTTCCAATTGCCTGCATGGAAACAAACATTAACGTGATTTAAATTGTCAATACATTGTTTTCATAATCATAATTGGTATATTCATCCTTAATAAAAGTTAGCTAAACATGTGACAAACGTTTCAGCGAGTCAACCTGACCCGTTTCGACTAGTACTAAAAAATCACAAGATTCATACCTGAGCACAAACCATAGTTAGAGCTTCACACTGTGTAGGATTCACTTTCCCCTATAATAGATTACATGGTCAAAACTCAAAACAATCAAAACAGTTGCTAAATTTAGCATCCAAATTGAAAAATATATAATTTCTGGAAGTATAAATGATGTGTGACTTTACAGGCATGATGCTGCTACCAGGTTCGTTCTCAGGAAGAATAAGTTCCCCAAGACCGCAACGTGGACCACTAAATGTACAAAAAATTGGATGTAAAATGAGTATAAAACAACTTCATAAAGCAAAATGGATATAAAATCTGCAACCTGCATACCTTCCTAGAAACCGTATATCATTAGCAATCTTCATAAGAGAAGTGGCAATTGTGTTTAACGCTCCACTAGCTTCAACAAAGGCGTCATGCGCAGCCTGATGATACAATGTGAAGAAAATAAAATGAAAAATTAAAATAAGCTTCTTTTCTTCAATATAATATGTAAACAAGTATCAATCAGAAAAAAAGAAACAAACCAGCGCCTCGAACTTATTTTCGGCTGTTATAAATGGTAACCTTGTTTCATCAGCAACAGCTGCAGCAATCTTTACATCAAATCTGTAGCGGCGTCATATGTCATCGTATCAATGGGAAGAAAGAGTTAACGAATGGTGGTAAATTTAAAATAGAAAATAAGTACCCTTTCTTTGTGTTCAATCCTGTCCCTACAGCAGTGCCACCTTGTGCAAGCTGAAAACATGAAAACCTATGTTAGTCATGATTCACACACACACATATATGATAGAGAGAGAAGGAGATGTAACGATTCATAAATATATAATAACATTAAATATATGATTGGCAACCTGATACAAGCGAGGGAGAGTGCACATGACCCTATCAATTCCATACTTCACCTGCAACAACAGAATAGTTATTCCTGACCGAAAAAACTATTTGATTTACCCAGGGCTGCAAACGAACCGAACGACATGTTCATGAACGAGATTTCTTGTTAGTGTTCGTTCATTAGGGAAATGACATGTTCATTAACTGTCATGAACACTTGCTGAACATAAACGAACGCGAACAGACACAAACAAATGTTCATGAACATAAATGAACACAAACGAACATTATATATACATTTTAAAATAAAATCTGTATTTTTCATATGAAAGATTACGAAGAATACATTAAAAATAGATAAGTACTTAACATAACTATCCGAACATAGTTGACATAATTATCATAAAATGATTAACACAAAAATTAAGAAGTTTGCCCGGCTTTAACACAAACTGAAATTGAAATGGTTAAATTAGGGATGTTGGTGGTGGCGCATAGTAAAACTATGGTTTCAAATTTTTAAAACTAAAACCAACAAAATAAAAATATAACATAAAAAAAACTTTAAATGAACATAAACGAGCGAACATAAATGAACACATTACCAAACTTTCACGAACATAAACGAACAAACACAACCTCTTGTCATGTTCGTTTGTTTAACTTATCAAACAAAATATTTTGTTCGTGTTTATTCATTTATTAAATGAATGAACATAAACGAACTTCCCGCTGAACGGTTCATAAAATGTTCGCTGAACGTCTGGTTCGTTTACAGCCCTATTTACCCTTTCAGATTCAAACTATTAGCCAAAGTTAACTTTCAAAGGACGAGCTGAAAAAACATACCTGTGTGGTATAGCCGCTGAACTCTTGCCCAAGAGTCAAGGGTGTTGCATCTTGAGTATGAGTACGCCCAATTTTAACTATATCAGAGAACTCAGTTGTCTGTTAAAATAAAAGCACTCAGTAAGCATCACACTGGTTGCACAAAAAACCCGACTATAACTATGAAGTTAAAGCATACAATAAAATACTTAATTACCTTAGCTTGTAGGGCTGTATGCAGCTGCTTAAGTTTTGGGATAAGTCTAGAGTTGATTTCGGTTGCAGCTGCAATATGCATAACCTATTAACAAGCCAAACAATGGTCAACACAAGAATTGAAACTTAAGATGAATAAATTTACTGCTAATGTTATCAAGAAGCTTACAGTTGGGAATGTATCATTTGAAGACTGTGATCTGTTAACATGGTCATTTGGGTGCACAAACTTGTCACCGCGCTTATGGCCAAGTATTTCAGCTGCTCTATTTGCAATGACCTATCACATGTTTTGAATAAAGAGTGGCATGATTAATAGTTACTATTGAAAGAATATGCTAAGTATTGTTGAAAATGAAGATTACTAAAACTTACCTCGTTGGCATTCATATTGCTTTGAGTGCCACTGCCTGTCTGCCATATAACTAGGGGAAAGTGATCGTTTAACTTCCCCTCAGCCACTTCTTGTGCAGCTTCCATTATTGCTTTCCCTATGGATGGATCAAGGCCGTATTCCATGTTTACCTGCAACAAACATAATCTCATTTACTATATAATATAGTAGCTAAAATAGCACAATACTTGATAAACAGTATAACTATATCACGTCTGGTAAATGTTGAGTAAAGAACAATATATACGCACATGTTGTAAAATCGTACAGTTTACAAAAAATTTGTCATATTTAGGAAGAGTATGTTGTTATTTCAGATAGAATGAAGCAAAATTAGAGTGACACACATGTTTCATTTATTGTTAATAAAACAATGCTAATGCCACTTCAGCTTATGTGTAAATGTTTTAAAAGAAATGTTCTGAGTTTGCAAGAACCTTAGCAGCACACTTTTTGAGGATTCCAAAAGAACGAATGATTGGTTCTGGCATTCTTTCACGGTCACCTCCAATTTCAAAATTCTGTAAAGATCTTTGTGTTTGAGCTCCCCATAACCTGAAAAGTGGGATGTATAATCAGTAAAACGAAACAATAGCAAGTTCATTACCACCAAAGGAAATTTACGTTTGTCGTACGCATGGTTGTAAAAATCCCGACTAGTCTCCGATTAATCACTAATCAGAGGTTCACCAATTAATGGCCGATTAATCGCTAGGCAGTCAATGGCGGTCCTATGACGTGGGCCAAATTTCGACCAAACCATATAAATTTCTTCCAATTACTTAAAAAAATGGGTCAATGAGGGGTCAAAACATGTCTACTTTAAAAAACTACATATAAAAATGTGTGTAGATATACAACTAAAAATTACATATAAAAAACTCAATCCGATTAATTCCGAGTAAACCCTATTAATCCCGATTAATCGCCAGTCGGTACCCCACTGCCCGACTAGCACCGAGCGATTCTTACAACAATGGTCGTACGGGTATTACAGCCAAGATTTAAAAGGCAAAAGATCAATAAAAAAAGGTCCAAAATACACCAAAGAGGCATGTTAATCACAATGCACATGCCATAATTATACAGTTGAGTAGTTGACCTCTATACTGCATTTCAAATAGTACATTACAACTTACATGCAGGAAACATAAACTTTGTTTAGTCTTCCTATAGACTGTAATCTTGGTATTCGAAGGTTAAATTTTAACTTTCAAAGCTAAATTTCCAGTTACTTAACTAGCTTTTAGGAAGACAGGATGAGACTGAAGCCTAGTCAAAGCGTGCCTTAGGCGCGCGTAGGCGCAACAATGCTCAAGCCTCTGCGCTTTTGGTAGCCTAAGCCGCTTTTTTTTTTCAAAAAGCGCACCTGAGGCACGATTTCTTGACAACAAATTGACCTTGAGGCGTGCACCTCATGTAGTTCCCATATTTTTATGCATCAGGTTGTTGTACAACATGCTTTTTAGGTTGTACATGCATGTAATTATCATATCAAAACATATATAAAGCTTACTTGTCTCTAGATATTAGGTAAATGCTGCTGGAAACCGATAGGAAATATATAACAAATTATACAATTATTTGCGCCTCGAGTACGAAAAGCGGGCCGCTTTTGCTTTTTGAAAACCAAGGTTAGACTGATGTGAAGTATAAAAGAGGCATGAGTTACATGATGCTACTTGTTATATGAACTCCTAGAAGAACCCTATATCAAAATACCATATGCAGAAATGATCTTTAACAATCCATCAAATGATCAGCCATACTAAAACTCATCAGAGCTTAAACCTAAAAAGTCACTATTCCATTAAGTCAGATCCTGATTTTCTGATCATCAGGCATGCTACAAGACTACAAGCCACAAGTCTTCTTACAAACTAATTGATGCATGAGGCTGAAATCTAAATTTCATTCACATTTAGGGTTTTTATTTTCCATAAACCAACACAATTTATCAAACAAAAGACTATAAAAACAAAACAGAAACACGAACTTATCAGACGGGACTTGAATTGGTCCAAACGTATCTCTTTCCTCTCTAAAAGCCGTAGAGAAATGTCTCCAGCATGTAATAAACCGAAGCGAATCTGCAACGATGGCCGATCCACCAGGTGTTCGACGAAATGCCTGAACCATCGCCATTTCTGCTTGCTGTTAAATAATAACCTGATCGACTGCAAAACCATCGGCATCAAAAGAGAAAAAGAAATCATGATACAACGTTAGATAATGAATGATGTGAGATTTGAAAAAGATTGAAGAAAAAGAGTACCAGAATGAATGCAGAAAAGGGGAGCGAAAGCACGCTTGGTTTGATGCAGACTGTTGTTATAAGTAGGGATGAGCTCGGTCCGGTTCGGTACCGAACCGGTACCGGTACCGAAAGAACCGGTACCGAAAATCCTCAAAAGTGGGTACCGGTACCGGTACCGAATATACCCGGTTCGGTACGGTTCGGTACCGGTATTTGAGGGTAAAAACGAGCAAAATACCGGTACCGAACCGGTACCGTACCGGACCGGTACCGAACCGGTACCGAAAATGTCAAAAGTGGGTACCGAAAAGGTACCCGGTTCGGTAAATTCGGTACCGGTACCGGGTCCATTTTGCTCATCCCTAGTTATAAGTATGGGCAGCAGAGTGACCACTTATTCGTTTAGTGAATAAAAAATAGAAATTTATTAGTATTACCTAATTTAGTGGGGACGGGGCACTTGCACGGGTACCTCATACGGGTTTCGAACCACACGTAGCGACTGTGTCACTCCCGCTAATGACATGGGTAGCTCAAACTCAATAAACTAGCTAAACTCCAATACATCTTAAAGGGTTGAAAGGTAAAAGGGTTTGAAAACGACCAGCTGTGGTGAACTGGAAAAAACACGAAACAGTGACAGATCACATCACACTTTACGTGTGATCTCTCCCACTCAGCCGCAAAAGAAGCATGTGAGATGAGACGTCCTTTTATCCGCAGGTCCGAAGCCTTCAACGTACTAGAAAGGGCAAACCCTCCACTGCAGCCTTGGATCACTGGTCAATGGTTTCTCCTTATAGTTGGCTCATTCACTATAAATGACAACACTTGTCATTCGGCAACCAACTCCCAGAAATCTCATTCCTCCTCTCTAGAACTTGTTATCCACTTGTTATATTCTTCACTCACTCCAACACTACCACATTGCATGCAAACATTCTGGGTTGAATATCATTCAATCCAGAATTCAAAGCAATTAATAGTAAAGTGATCCAACCCTACGTATTGCACACGTGGGGGGACCCAGGGGCGGACCTACCCTTTAGCCAGGGTGGGCGGCCGCACCCCTTGAAAAAAAAATTTAGTGTATATTTTAGGCAAAAAACCCGACCGCACCCCTTGAAAATATGGTTAAACACCTCATCCGCACCCCCAGCAAATAATTTCTGGGTCCGCCACTGGGGGGACCCCACGACCTGCGTTAGACAAATTGGAACCCTTGAACCTTTTTGCCTAGCCAGTTGAACCACTATCCTTGGTATTATATTTGTTGTAGCAACACCCACGGTACACCATGCAGGTTTTGTGCACAGGTATAGCTTGCTGCGCGAGAAAGTGTAAATATTTGAGGGTTTGGGTGTTGAAGGTGTTTGTGATTGGTAAGTGGGGTCAAAGAGTGTGGCCCATGGTTCTAAGGAACTTGTGGGTAGGCCTTGCCAGTCTTTTGTGGTTCTAAAATACTTTGGGTGTAGAATTAATATTGTAGCGCGGAATTGATTGAGACTAAGGTAGTACACTTGGGTGCCCTTCCCGCTTGTTTGTTAATTTGTCCAAGAAAATATATAACACTTTATGTATCATTATTATTACGATGGTGGCAAAAATAGTTGGGGCAACTTTGACAAATACTGTAAAACATCTAGCATATGCCATTTTTTGCACATCACTATGGTTTATATGGAAAGTTAGAAATAGTTATTTTTCAATCCAATTCTGACTTATTTTTTTTCTTAGTAGAATTAACTTTTGAAAGAATGCTATGTACAAGGTATTTTACAATAAGAAAACCCGATGGATATATATTTATTTATTACTTGATCAAACCAATTAGTTTCAATTGTTTAATCAAAAATTGAAAACTTTGTTCTTTTTATTTAAAGTTCATAATTATTATCATGGTGGTCAAACCAGTAACTTTTAATAATATTTTTTTTTTTTTCTGTTGGACTTATCCCAAGTAATTACACAACCAACTTCGTTTACAACAACTACCCATAATATTTAATGGTACAAGAAGTTGAAATAACTTTCTGGGAGAGATGAGTTATACACCATTAATATTACTATATATACCAACACTAATATGTACACCATTTACTACATCACCTAGTATTACTGTATGTAGGGCTGTTCAAATTGTCCGGCTTTCGACGCTCGTTCGATGCTCGCTCGAAAAATGCTCGGAATTTGCTCGTTCGATTCAGCTCGATTGAAAAAATGCTTGGTTCGAATCGGTTCGGTTTGCAAACGAACCGAGCACGAACAAAAGTCCGCTCATTTGAGTATTGAGTCAAAATTTCAAATACTAAAATGTGAAGCGTCGATCAATACTCAAGTCTCAATCCGCCATTCGATTCAGAAGTACAAGACCCTAATCAAAATCCCCCATTGGCCATCGTTATTCGATTTCTCCATCGCCACTCGCCAAGACGGCAACTCGCCAGGGTTTTTCTTCAATCGGTTCATTCAATTTCAAACTTCAAACAAGAGTATGTTTCAATCGGTCGACAATTTATCTTCCCGCTTAACTAATAGAACTAGTTGAGTGTTTTTGTATTCCTTGTTATTTGATAAATTTTTACTTGTGTTCTATTGGACGAAACATCAAGGACGAAAACTGCACTTTATTCTAATAACTAGCACTCCCATCGTCACTTTCCTTGTTTGTTCTGCGACGCTCGATATTCGCTAGACGTTCGTTCGAAAAATGCTCAGATCGAAAGACGCTCGCTCGACTTTGGCATGATTGAAAAAAACGCTCGGTTTGGTTCGGATCAGTTTGTAAACGAACCGAGCACGGGCATAGGTCGTGCTCGGTTCGGTTCGGCTTGTGAATAGCCCTAACTGTATGAGCGATTATGCATAATGATAATTTTGTAATGTATTAATCTTTTTCTATTATTTAACCATATAAATATATATATTTTTTTGTATCTTGACTATCTTCATGCTATATATAAGAATGAAAAATGTTGAATTTAACTAGGAATTATTTATTTTTACCAAGAGACCAACTATATCCTATTGCATGCATTATACTCAAGTTGCATTACACTAGCTTTTATGTTAGGTTTGTGTCTAATAAATGGTTAAATTAATATTATATTTAAGAAATTTTTAGGTAATCGTACGTCCATGAGTCATGACATCCCTGGCAACTCCCACTTTCTCACATCCACCACAAAGACCATATGCAGACAAATAACTTTGAAGATTAATTTTTATTATTTTGAATTTTTAATTAAGCACACAAGATATCTATATAACTTCATTTCCTTTATATAAGATATTACAAGAACAGTGATCACGTAAAAAAATGTTTATTATAACTTATAAGATCTAAGAGTGAAAAACAATTGTAATATAACATGTAAATATACTAAGGTAAAAAGGATATGCATTATGGGATGTAAACGAACCGAACGAACACGAACGAGGCTATGTTCATGTTCGTTCGTTAAGGAAATTCATATGTTCGTGGACGCATGTCAAACATAAGTTTATGTCCGTGTTCGTTTGTTAAGGAATTTCAGTTGTTCGCGAACATTTCGTGAACACTGGTCACAAACCCAAACGAACACAAATGAACATTAAACTTGACATTTAAAAACTTTTAACAAATTAACATAAACAAATGAATACCAACGAACGCAAACGGACACCAACTAACATGAACGAACGTAAATGAGCATATTACCGAACGTTCACGAATGCAGTCGAACGAAAGAGACCTTTGTTTTCGTCCATTTAATTAATCGAACGGAATATCTTGTTCGTGTTCGTTCATTAACTAAACAAACGAACATAAACAAACTTTCTGCCGAACGGTTCACGAACGGTTCGGTGAACGTTCGGTTTATTTACAGCCCTAGCATTATGCATAATAGCTAGCTCAAGCCCTGGATCACCACACTTAGAGCGGGTAGATACGGGTAGCAAAGGAATGGGTCCGAGACATATTGAACGAGAGATTGTGAGACGAGTGAAAGAGTGAGAGGAGCTAGACAAACCACAAAGGAATGGAATAAAATGGAAATGGTTGGTTGGATGTTGTGCTTCAATTTTAAGGATAAAATAAAACGAAATAAAAAACTAAAGTTAACGTGAAATTTATAAATAAAGCTATTAGAGTGAGCCAACAAGCAGACTCACCTAAGCTCGAAATTAATACCACCTATCCTGGCTCGGCTAAAGAATACAAGCTAATTTCGAGCAAGCATTGAGCCACAAACTATTTGAACAACCCTAGCAAACAAAATTACATGTAACGATTCAGGTATATATTAGCTAATCCACCTTAACCCATGATCAGTGTCGAAGCACCGATCAAAGTCAGAGAGCATGATCCTATTCTTCTTGGATTAGCGATGGTAAGCAGGACGTCGATTCCACAAGGAGTTAGTTGAAGGCACTTAAAAGTGTAATACAAAATTGAAATTAACTTTTGGATCGATTGTTGTGAATGTTTAATCGTAGAAGTAAATGGTTAGGTTTCAAATAAGTAAAATATGATCACAAGTGTAGCTCATAATAAAATAGGACAAGCTAATCCGTTACATAAACATGCGCACACACACATACACACACATATATATATCATCAATACATTGGCTACTTTTAACACGACCCATACAAGTACTAACCAACACCATTTGTTTCCCTAATTAAGTTATCTAATGCCGGAACCAAAGTGCTTAAACATGTTCATGAATTCACATGCAAAATGGTTAAATAAACGAGCTAGTCTACCGAATGATTATAAGTTCAAGTTAACTATATACACAATTAATTAAATCCTACAACAAGTTGTGATTACGGGTTGTTTAGCCTTGCATGATTTTCATGAAGCGATGAAGATTGATGTATCAAAGCATTATTTAACGACCCAAAATTAAAGGAATCCTTTGTCACCAATGTTTCTTGCCCTTTTCTAAGTTTTTCTGCTCTAAAGGGTGTTTGAGCCGTAACCCCATGCTCCCCGCTTGAAACCATCAAAATTGCTTCTACATCTTCCTTGATTCAACTCTTTTTTATGTCTTCTTGATCCAGGACGTAAATCACAACTTTAGCAAATCGTATCGTCTTACACCATTACTACGTGATACACACATGTATTCAAAGTAACAAATTTTACATAATATTTAACGGTAAAATGTGGGTTTTAGTTGTAGATAACATACACGCATTATTCACATTAATCCACTCACTAATAGTTGTTTCACTATCTCTGTTTTAAAATGTCACCTTATACAATTATGTTCTTAAAACTGCTGAGATCATTGATACCTATATCGATTAGGGTCACAACGCTATTCAATAGACAAGGTAGAATCACTTTTAGAAATTATCCCTAATCGTAATAGGTTCATCAATAACATCTTCTTAAAACTCTTAGTAGCTATCACCATGACAACTTAATTTACAATTGAGTGTTTACATAAGTAATTACAATGAAACTCACATCTGACTTCCTTTCTCACAACTGAATCACTCGCATATCTATACTATATTATAATGCATGAGGGAGTGACATTTTAAGAAACCAAAAAAAAAAAAAGAAATTTTTCCTTCTTAATTTATAAATACACCCATAAAATGAGGGTAAGTTGGCCTTTTAAACAATAATTATATTTTAACCCCCATCTTATCACACTTAAATCCCCGAGTTTTAACATATGGGTAATTTGTTACACTTTTCTCTCTCCACAACAAACTTATAATTCTTTTATGTATTCTTGACATATCTTATAAACGATAATGTTTAAAAAAAATCCAAAAGTACTGTGACGACCTACTCATTTCTGTCGATGTTTCGATAGTTATCTTGGCCAGTATTGACGTGTGGATTAAAAAGTACAAGTAGATGATGTCTTAGTGTACAAGTGATTAAAACCCAACGGACTTAGTCATTATCCCAAAATGTTTAATAACTACAAAATGTCAATTTAATTCTCTCCTCTAGATTACACTTTAATCCCTCATCTTAAACAAAATTATAGATAAATAGTTAGTTGTGACAACTGCCAAATTTGCATGCATCCGTACAATTAATTAGACAATAATTAATGATTAATGACTGTGCTGATTTACAATTTATGACTTGAATTGCTTTCTGATTACTGCCATATACATACACGTGCATCACATATTGCTTAATGTTATATCATTACTGCATAAGGACTTTATTGATTTAGACGATGCATGAAACACAGTTAGCACAGTTACCAGACAAATCAGAAAAATGCAAACAGAACTCATCACATAGACAGACAGTGCATTGAGACACAGAATGAGCCAGAGACCAAGTACTACACTAGTTTAGTGTGTAGGGGAAGTAAGGATCCAAAAACTGCTTTTCTAGATAATAGTTTAAGTGCCGGAAAGTGCCCAAAACTCACCCAAAGTGCTGAATTCAGCAAAAATCAGCATTTAAACACATTAATATTATGCAGTAACATGATAAAATGGTCCTGAATGCTTTCCTAAGTGTCAGGAATTAAAAGTGTCACAAAAGGGTACCTAAAGAACACTAAACTGTATAGTTTAGCACTCTAACGAATCAGTAACTAACCGAATAACCGGACACTACCCGAAACATCAAAATTACACTAGAAGCATTGTTTTAACATTTCCAAGCTAGTTATGGTCCCCGAACATCATAACACCCCATACAAAATATATAGTAACTAAAACACTTAACTTACACTTGGATTTGAACTAAATGGTAACTTAATGGTTAAAACCTATGCTAATACCCCCCCCCCCCCCCACTATTTACGGCCCAAACATGGTCCCACCATCAAGATCTCATTTGATTATAATCTTGGATCTTGTCTCTTGATTATGGACACATTACACAATGGATAATCACTTGGAATGGATATAAGTATAACCCTTAAGCACCTTAAGCTCATTTCACACACACTAAAACACACACAAGCTCTCCTCTCTCCCTCCTCTTGGTCTCGGCCGAGAATCACCACCACCATATCATCACCATCACTTCACTTCCCATCCAATCCATACACATACAAAGGTGTTAGAGATCCTACAAAGAAGCTTGGTGGCTTTGGAGCTTGAAGGACCTCTGTTGTTAGCTTTTATCCACTCACTTTCTACACTTGAATCATCCCTAGCCTTGAGCTAGTGGTAAGATCCTTAAACACTCTATTTTACATCTATTTTTAGTGGTTAAAAGATGTTACACGTTGATTATTATGAAGAGCACTAAGAATCACAAGAAAGAAACATGAACATAAGCTTAAAACTATAAGAAACCATGAAGAAATCATGTTATTATGTGTTGTTATACTTGATGATTGTTGTTAGCTTGTGTAAATGATGTAGATTATCATAAGATCTTGCTAGATCATGATTAAAAACATGATATGGCAAGATGAGAGGATGATTATGTTAGGAAATCAATAGATCATCCTTATGTAGTCATGAACTTGAAGTACAAATTGTTTTTCGTGTAAAATGATGATCAAAGTAAGTTGTGATACTTGTAGATCTAGAAATTTTATGGATGATTTCTAAAGAAACCGGGTTAAAAATATAAGTTTCGTTAAAACTTGGTGCTTACATGAACAAACACTATTTTTGGTGGTTAAACAAGTGTAGAAACACTTGTGTAACAAGGAAATTTCATAAAGAAACATTTTTGTAAAACATGAATACAAGTTGTAAACATCTAAGTCTTTCAAGAATGATGTTTTTATATAAATAACCACACTTTAAAGGGTAACTAAACTCACTAAACACCCTACCAAGTTACTACAAGTTTTCATAAACTTTCAAGTTCATGAAGTAGTAGAAAATGCATGATTTTGGCAAGATTGGTAAGTAAAGGTTGTTTAGTGTTGATTGTGATGATTTTTACAAAAGAAACTGATATGCTTGAAAGCATGGAAACCTCTATTTTTAGGGGAAACTATGGCAAAATTTTCTAAAAATACAAACACTTAGAAAAATATTTATAAACATACACTTACAAGTGTATTTTCAACAATAAATGATTACATAAACTTTGCCATAATTTTTTGTTACAAAAATACAAATATCGGAGGTTGGTTTTTACAAATAAAAGTGGCTAAATATATATATATTTAGAATATATATATACAATGAAGACACACATGTGTGATTATTTGTATACTTTGTGTAATAGTTATACTATTTTAGGACTTGAAATAATATAACACATCAAAATACCAAGGATTACAATCCAAAATATTACCACAATGTCAAGGAATAAATATACAAGTTACACACAAAATATTAGCAAAACCGAACAAGGAATGTAACTTACAAAGTATTCCGGAACTAAATTCACAAGTATATTTGGTAAATAATATTTTGGATACAAAGGAACGAAAATATGATTTTTATGATTACCACAAAGTTATATCATATTTTGACAAAGGAAAATATAACATTTTTGACAAATGTAAATATATATATATTTTCCTTGGAATTATTAGAAAATATATTATTTTTGGGAAAAATATATATTTTCTTGAGTAAACATGAAATACATTATTTTTGGATAAAAATAAGTTTATATGTATTTTCTAAAGTTAGACTTGAAAATATATTATTGTGGAACTATAAATATTTTGCCAAGAGAAAAATTATAAATAATTTTTCTAAGTAATATTTCTTAAATATATATATATATAGAGGCCGGTTATCATACAAATGCCCTTATCGTACATTACGTACGCTACAATCTCAGCCGTCCGATCATCTTCCCGCATTGAATTCGCATGTTGTTTTTTTGTACCACATGCGAAATTGTTACAAAAAAACAACATGCTATTTCATCAAAATTATCACATGCGAAATTGGTACAAAAAAACAACATGCGAATTCATAAAAAATTATCACATGCGAAATTGTTATAAAAAAAACATGTTATTTCATCAAAATTATCACATGCGAAATTGGTACAAAAAACAACATGCGAATTCATCAAAAATTATCACATGCGAAATTGTTATAAAAAAACAACATGCGATTTTAAAATGCGGGAAAATGATCTGACGGCTGAGATTGAAGCGTACGTAATGTACGATAAGCAATATTGTACAGTTTTCTTTACCTATATATATATATATATATATATTTTGAAAGTATATATATATTGGTGGACTTTTATTAGAAATAATATTCCGGAAGGTTTAATATAAATTTAAGTATATGAATACTTAATGTATACCAAAAAAATACGTATTCTCACGCGTATAAAATACACACCGGAATATGACATCAATACATGGCAAGATATACAAATACAAGAATACGAGTACACATGTATAAGATACCCCCATCCTTGGGAAGGAAATACAAGTATTAATACATGAGAAGTATTAAGTTAATATATATTGTTTAACAATTATTCCAAAACTTATAAATATAATTTAAGTTAAAATATTTAACTATTTTGACAATAATTATATAACTTGCAATAATATCAGAAGCGTAAAAGAAACGTAACTCAGAAACGTTAACACTGGGTCAAGGCACGACCCGTTCGTCTAATAGACATTAGTACGTTGTAGGTAGTCGTGTTCACCGGAGAAGTACGAGTTACGATTGTTGAAGACGCAAGAATGTGAGTTTCGTGTTCCCCCTTTTTCTTTAACTGTTTTCAGTTTTATAACTTCGGGGGTGAAATACATGTTACAACTGTTTACATACATTGTTATTTGGTATGGTTAGCTAAGGAAGGGTACACTTAGATCATGTGAGTGGTGGGCACAACGCTTAAGGCCATCAATCCTAGTTATAGGACCAAGGGACATGAGTGATAGATCTATTTTGGTGTAGCGAGCCCCGCCCATGTTGGACCAGGGTTTGGCCATGGGTAGACTATGTCTTACAGCCGGAAGCCCAGTGCAAAATTTGCTAGGTTTGAGCTACCTGCATCACGTCACACATATCAATGGCCTTTGTAACACCCTTGCTATTATTTAACGATTTTCGTATAATTTAAGTCCATAACCATGTAATTACGGTTACAATTACAATGAAAAATACGGGTTTATTAAAACTTTTACAATTTAAAGTAATACAACATAATGTGATTTAATTCATCGTTTTAGAATAACGACAAAACAACTTGCGGAAGCTTCATTTTTCGTGTGTTCGGTCCTTTGCCATCGCTAGATCTCCATCCGGGTACACTTGATATCACCTATGATCAAAACCAACTTAAAAGTTAGTTTTGATAGCTTATAAACATGTATAAACAAGTTTCATAAACAAGCAAATAAAATAAAAATAAAATTTCGAAATTTTGCCTCTCGCGCCACGCGAGAGGCTCCTTTTTTTCCTTCGCGTGCCGCGACAGCACCCGCGTGTCGCGCCCGGTGCCCGGTTCTCCTCCGCGTGTCGCGGGGGAGATCGTTTTCCAGCAGGTCCGCATCTAGGATCTGCATTTCTTCCAGCTATGTTTATTTATCAAAAATCAAACTTTCAACGGCCATAACTTTTGATCTAGAAGTCCGTTTTACGTGATTCTTTTTCCTACGCGTTCGAAATTTAATTCTCCATCTTATGGAGTTAAAACCTCATATTCAACTACTTCAAAAATTCAGATTTCAAGCTCTCGGCTTGAAATTCCTTTTTAACACTTTTGACCCGTTTCATGATTCATTAAACTACTTTTGTTTAAATCATTACAAATTTTTGAGGTATTCATTATCTCAAAACCATCAACTTGTGAGTTCAAGACTTTCATACATTATGCAACTAAAGGTTGAGTTAAGCGCAAAACTTCATTTTGACCCGTTGGAGGGATTTACCATTAACTTTAAATTTCACTCATCATTTTACTACATTAAGGTATCTATCTATTCTTTGTAATCTTAATGCGAATTCCTAAACAACTCATATGGGTCGTTTGCCCAATTCACCCATTAAGGGCTTTTTGGTTAATTTTAGTTCTTCATTTTACGACGAAGGACTTTCGCTAATATTTGACCAAAAATATCGCTTTTAACAATAATTCTAAATATGCGTACCTGGCTCGAGTCACAGGATTGACCCGTTTAAATATCTTTCACTATTAATTTCTAATTAATACCAACGCGAACCGTATGATATTTCCTATAATCACAAAACTCAACAAGCGGTCATCAATTAATATTGTCAAATGATCTTGCCAATGTCATTTGACCCGTTTAGTCCGAACAACCATTTTCCATTATGAGATGATATCTAGTTACCATCTCGCCCTTTTACCCATTCCGGTTTACACCATAACATAATGTTTCAAAATTTCTTATTAGTTCATCGTCACATGACTAATTTACCAATTTACCCTTTTTGCCATTGTTTATGATTTTTTATGTGGCGTATCTCTCGGAGGGTTAGGCCTTGTGTTAAAATTTCAATATCTAACTCTTTACCAAAAATTCGTAAAAATTCATTTACTAAGCTACAATCAGATTCGTCACTTCTAACTGCAGCTTACGGAAAAATTCATTAAAAATTCCTCGTTTATCCGATTGATGAAATTCCAATTGGCGATTCTTTTAATCACTTAAAACTTTCAACAGTAAGAATTTGAGATCATAACTCAATTCCTAAATTGAGTTATGACATTCGTAATGGGCTACAAATTATGCCAGAAAACGCAGCTTGAACATTTGATACGGAAAAATTTATAAAACACTCATTTTTCATCGAAAAAATGCGATTCCAGTGGGGTTTTAAAGATATTTCCTGCCAATACAAGTCGGCTGTAAATTCTGATCAGAAGCTATTTGAATTCAACTTTCAATTAAAGCATGTTCTTGATATCATAACACTATTTTCTTTGCAATCAAAACCCTAAAAACATCTCATACATGAATTTAGCATTAACAACATCTGAATTTAATTGAACTAAGCATGATTTCAATATATACTTGTATAGGGTTTACTCCTAGACATAATATTGTTCCTATTCCATCAATACAATATCCATGCAACACAAATTTCGAATCATAATTGTTCATCCAGAATTTTGAATGGAATCAAACAACGAATTTTGACATACCTTGTGATCCCCTAGGCTTGGTGATCACTAATTTCAGCTTGGTTTTCCATTTAGACTTGATTTGCCCCATGAATTTGGTTGATTTTTGGTGATTTAGGGTTCAAAAGAAGAACCCTTTCTTGGTTCCTGTGTAAATCACGACCAGAACACACACATGAGTGTGTGTTTTGGTGTTTTGATTTTTATTAAATTAAAACTATTTTCTCATTTAACCCCTTTAGTCCCTCAAGTTTTTAAAGTTACCAAAAGGATTATAAACCAAGTTTTCTTTATTGTTTTCAAAGCACATAATTAACTAGGTTGATATTCCTAGTTACTTAGTGGGTTCCGAGAGTTATAACCAGTTTTATTTTAAGTCTCGTTAACTCGGGTTTCTTATAAACTTACTTTTCTCAAAGCATTTATTCTCCTTTCAATTAATATTAGGTTTATTTACTTAAATCCTAATATTTACCGGGTAAATTTTCACCACTAACGGTATTTTACCCGTCATTAATATTAACGTGGTTTGATTACCAAACCCGTTTTTGGGGTGTTACAAGTCTACCCCCCTTAAAGAGGTTTCGTCCCCGAAACCTTATTTACGTAGTTCATTAATTTTAGACTAGACGAACTTATTTTTGTTTTTATGATATTCATTCTTTCGGTCAAAAGTTATCATTTGGATTGACGTGCACGTCATTCATGTGTAAGGCCTCGCGGGCCGTTACTTTCAGCTTAAATCCTTTATCTTTATTGATTATTTATTTTGGCGGTTAGACTTGTTAGTCACCGGTTACCTTATACCCGTCGCTCGGGTACATCCACATTGCCTTCTCGAGGCTTGCAAACCTTTATCGTCCCCATTTCTTAGTTCACACTATAACATGGTTATATTCCATATTACTTTTCTTAGCCGTGATCGTATCACGTCATGTTTAAGTTTAGATAATCTTTTCATTATCAAAAATCTCCTTTTTGAATGTGTCTTCATCCACCCATTCTTTTAGTGCTATCCAATTCCTCTCATAATATTTATATTTGTTAAAACGTTATTCTTTACTAAAACCGAATTTTAGTTTAACGTTTTCTCTTTAACTCATGTCAATCTCTCATATCAAGGAATTTACATCCAAGGATTTATTCCTTTCCGTTGTCATTTCGGTACTGTCTTTGCCCTATTTGTGAAATAACACAATTTAAATGATTGTGAATTCTTTTATCATTCCTACCCGTTTAGATGTTTTTAGTGAAATCATTCATTTTTGTCAACCAAACTTTTCATGATCTCTTAGTTTTAACCCATTCGGTTAACTTAGCGAAACTCATCGCTTTTATACAAATTTTACCTTCCGTTATTATTTTACGCGGGGAGTTATAACCCGTCTTCTCGCTTTACATTACTGACCCGTAGGTTCTTTCACTTAGCCTCGCAGGCTTTTTCCTTAGATTTCCACCCTTTTATGTTTAGAATTATTTACTTTTGCTTTTTTTTCATTTGACCTTGACCATAGTCTAAGGCTACATTTGTTTTCTTTCGAATTATATTTCCGACTTTACGACTTCTAACGTCATTTACACGTCGGTTTGCCCTACACTTACCGTTACCCGGTTCTTACCTATACTTCTTTACGAACCGTTACCCGGGTTCTTTATCTTAATGTTTTTAACATTTTTTTTTGTTTCGCTAGTTTGCATTTTCCTTACTACTTCAAGCTTTATTCCTTAATTAACTCGTTTGACTCATTTTGGGTGAACTTTCATCACTTATAAGTGTCAAACTTCGTTCTTTATTCGACCCGTCCAATTTTGAAATAGTTGAACATCATTATCAAAATTTATGTTTGCAAAAACCTTGTCATCTTTTAGTCATAACTCTCATTCCGAGTCTTCTGACTTTCAATTCGCATTCCCATCTCTTGGTTTACGTGTTCACTCACAACCCTACCCATCCATCGGGTATCTTTACCGGAGTCACTATTTTTGCAACCCTTTCGGTATGCATTAAAATTTCGTTTTGACTTATTCGCTCATCTTAGCGAAATCAATCACTTTTATTCATTCAAGTCATTTATTCTTTATTTAATTCATTTGACTTGTCCGTGTGAATTTCATCACTCGTGACAGTCAAACTTTTATCTCTATGCCTTAGCATTCTCATTAGTTGGTTTGTATTTTCATTTACTTTAATCTTTGTCCCTTCTCTCGGGCTTGTCATTCTTACGTAATACGGTTCCGTCGTCTGACTTGCGTTTACGTTTACTATCAAACATTTTATTTATTTGATTCATTTTGGTACTTTTTAATTTTGTCCCACTCACCCCCGTCCTTACTACATCGGATGTAAGCATGTCCATCATAAAAAGTTCATGACATCATGTGTTCACTACTTACTTGGCCAGAGTAAGCGATCAACACATGACACACATGACCTTTTTTATAATTTTCACATTACACCCCATGTAAGTAACGCCTCTATTTAGTTTTCTTGGAAATAATATCCTGGATAGGTATTCTATTCAGGTTTTTCCAAGTTTTTAATTTACATATGCAACGGTCAGCCTCTACGTATTTGTTGCATATTACTATTCGTGCAAAAATTTAAAACGTGCACCTGTAATGCTTGCCCTAACGGGCTTTCCTTGCTATTCGCCTTACTCAAGACTGTTACACGATATAGGTACTTGGCAAGTACGCTCTGCTCGTCATACTTCGGACCGTTCCTCCGTCATATCCGAGATTTGTTACTCTCACGCTATCTTCAGATGCGAGTGTCCTTTAACTAAACATTTACAAAAGTTAGTAATTTTGACATTAATAAACGCCCGTATTGTAATACAAGGCTTTTCTACTATGCGCATCAACACGTGTAATTTCGTTGACTATATCTACTCCATATCGTTTTTATTGGTATAACGTGTATTACACGATAACCATATGTGTTGTTCTCAACACTTTAATCATACTAAACCATTGATATACATGTACTTACCGGATTTGCGATCAAGCCTCGAACCGAACACACTTTATTCTTTAACCATGAGCTCTGATTACCAACTTGTAACACCCTTGCTATTATTTAACGATTTTCGTATAATTTAAGTCCATAATCATGTAATTACGGTTACAATTACAATGAAAAATACGGGTTTATTAAAACTTTTACAATTTAAAGTAATACAACATAATGTGATTTAATTCATCGTTTTAGAATAACGACGAAACAACTTGCGGAAGCTTCATTTTTCGTATGTTCGGTCCTTTGCCATCGCTTGATCTCCATCCGGGTACACTTGATATCACCTATAATCAAAACCAACTTAAAAGTTAGTTTTGATAGCTTATAAACATGTATAAACAAGTTTCATAAACAAGCAAATAAAATTTCAAAATTTTGCCTCTCGCGCCACGCGAGAGGCTCCTTCTTTTCCTTCGCGTGCCGCGACAGCAACCGCGTGTCGCGCCCGGTGCCCGGTTCTCCTTCGCGTGTCGCGGGGGAGATCGTTTTCCAGCAGGTCCACATCTAGGACCTGCATTTCTTCCAGCTATGTTTATTTATCAAAAATCAAACTTTCAAAGGCCATAACTTTTGATCTAGAAGTCCGTTTTAAGTGATTCTTTTTCCTACGCGTTCGAAATTTAATTCTCCATCTTATGGAGTTAAAACCTCATATTCAACTACTTCAAAAATTCAGATTTCAAGCTCTCGGCTTGAAATTCCTTTTTAACACTTTTGACCCGTTTCATGATTCATTAAACCACTTTTGTTTAAATCATTACAAATTTTTGAGGTATTCATTATCTCAAAACCATCAACTTGTGAGTTCAAGACTTTCATACATTATGCAACTAAAGGTTGAGTTAAGCGCAAAACTTCATTTTGACCCGTTGGAGGGATTTACCATTAACTTTAAATTTCACTCATCATTTTACCACATTAAGGTATCTACCTATTCTTTGTAATCTTAATGCGAATTCCTAAACAACCAATATGGGTCGTTTGCCCAATTCACCCATTAAGGGCTTTTTGGTTAATTTTAGTTCTTCATTTTACGACGAAGGACTTTCGCTAATATTTGACCAAAAATATCGCTTTTAACAATAATTCTAAATATGCGTACCTGGCTCGAGTCATATGATTGACCCGTTTAAATATCTTTCACTATTAATTTCTAATTAATACCAACGCGAACCGTATGATATTTCCTGTAATCACAAAACTCAACAAGCGGTCATCAATTAATATTGTCAAATGATCTTGCCAATGTCATTTGACCCGTTTAGTCCGAACGACCATTTTCCATTATGAGATGATATATAGTTACCATCTCGCCCTTTTACCCATTCCGGTCTACACCATAACGTAATGTTTCAAAAATTTCTTATTAGTTTATCGTCACATGACTAATTTACCAATTTACCCTTTTTGCCATTGTTTATGATTTCTCTCCATTGCACTAGTTCCGACTCATATTATTTACATCGGAATATTATAACTCTATTACTAACTTTTCCTTATTCATTTTCAATACACACAACTGATGTATACTAAAAAGGGTGTAAGCTTTTACTTACCTCGCATCCAAATTACGCTTTCCTTTTCGTACTTGCTCCGTTTGACCCGCTTCATTCCCAAGCCTCCATCTAGCTTGTCAAGAGTCAAACTATCATCATAATTCACAAGGTGGTTAGATTAGTCATTATAACCACGACTATTCCACCTTACGTATTTTCTATGTCAAAACTACTATTCGACTCCGACCATGGTTAGTTTAACTTTTCAAAAGTTAACTACCCTTAATTATATGATATATGCATATAAGCTAAATCGACTTCATAATTAAAATTTGTATTACTCCACATCACACGTAATTGGTCGAACTAGGAAATTACGCATTTGATTCATAATTTCAACATATGAACATTGTGGGCATAATTTATAACATCAACAATCAAGTTTCGTATCACTGAAAATAGGCTGTTTTTGGTGACCTGTTTAACCTATTTACAAGTCTTCAAAAATTATGATTTTTTTATGTGGCGTACCTCTCGGAGGGTTAGGCCTTGTGTTAAAATTTCAAGATCTAACTCTTTACCAAAAATTCGTAAAAATTCATTTACTAAGCTGCAATCAGATTCATCACTTTTGACTGCAGCTTACGGAAAAATTCATTAAAAATTACTCGTTTATCCGATTGACGAAATTCCAATTGGCGATTCTTTTAATCATTTAAAAATTTCTACAGTAAGAATTTGAGATCATAACTCAATTCCTAAATTGAGTTATGACATTCGTAATGGGCTGCAAATTCTGCCAGAAAACACAGCTTGAACCTTTGATACGGAAAAATTCATAAAACGCTCAATTTTCGTCAAAAAAATGCGATTCCAGTGGGGTTTTAAAGATATTTCCTGGAATTACATTTTAGACTCAAGAAACACTTGTTTTTATCAGGTTTTGTCTATGTTACAGCCAATACAAGTCGGCTATAAATTCTGATCAGGAGCTATTTGAATTCAGCTTTCAATTAAAGCATGTTCTTGACATCATAACACTATTTTCTTTGCAATCAAAACCCTAAAAACATCTCATACATGAATTTAGCATCAACAACATCTGAATTTACTTGAACTAAGCATGATTTCAATATATACTTGTCTAGGGTTTACTCCTAGACATAATATTGTTCCTATTCCATCAATACAACATCCATGCAACACAAATTTCGAATCATAATTGTTCATCCAGAATTTTGAATGGAATCAAACAACGAATTTTGACATACCTTGTGATCCCCTAGGCTTGGTGATCACTAATTTCAGCTTGGTTTTCCATTTAGACTTGATTTGCCCCATGAATTTGGTTGATTTTTGGTGATTTTGGGTTCAAAAGAAGAACCCTTTCTTGGCTCCTGTGTAAATCACGACCAGAACACACACATGAGTGTGTGTTTTGATGTTTTGATTTTTATTAAATTAAAACTATTTTCTCATTTAACCCATTTAGTCCCTCAAGTTTTTAAAGTTACCAAAAGGATTATAAACCAAGTTTGCTTTATTGTTTTCAAAGCTCATAATTAACTAGGTTGATATTCCTAGTTACTTAGTGGGTTCCGAGAGTTATAACCCGTTTTATTTTAAGTCTCGTTAACTCGGTTTTCTTATAAACTTACTTTTCTCAAAGCATTTATTCTCCTTTTAATTAATATTAGGTTTATTTACTTAAATCCTAATATTTAGCGGGTAAATTTTCACCACTAACGGTATTTTACCCGTAATTAATATTAACGTGGTTTGATTACCAAACCCGTTTTTTGGGTGTTACAGCTTTGCAACCCATTGGTGATCTGTTTTTCCTTGTTGCTTTCATACCGGGATTTATAAACTTACATACTTACAGTGATTTCAAAGGTTTATACATACACACAAACAAACACACGAACTCGCTCAACTTTTGTTGATGTTTTCAAACTACATGTATTTCAGGGAATTAGTAAGTGGATTTGGCGGGCGTTGGAAGTTTTATGCTGCGTAGGGAATAAAGATGTCATCCATGGTCCTTGGATTTGGTCAGTGTGTCTTATTCCTGGACGAGACACGTCCTCCAAACCTTAGTTTTATTTAATATCTTTTGATGAGTCCTTAGTGAACTCATAAAACAATTTGAATGGGTTGTAAAACTTAAATTTGACAATTATGTTTAAACTGTGATGTTGTGATGTTTTCAAACTTATTTAATGGATGACAAATCTATGGTTTTTATCTTATAGTTGTTGTTATGATTGAATGCAATGGTATTAAGAAAGTCACACCATAATCACGCTTCCGCAAAAGTCAGGGTGTGGCATCAGTAGTTACACTTAATCCCCTTATAAAAAAACTAACTCTCCCTATTATTTTTAAACGGTCGTACCTTTCAGGTACGGTAATATTTTTTTTTAAATTACACCATATCTGTCACACCCTCAAAATCCACATGTGGGGTTTTACCGCGAGGCGTGCGACTGACCAGGATCAAGCCACTAATCATGTTGAGCTAAGTATAAAAGTTATTAACATCATCACAATCAACACGATTAGCGATTAAGACTTAAATGTCCAAAACATAGTTTAAATCAACAACAGAAGCTAAACGTAAAATCTAGACATAAGGTTAAAACCACAGTGTTTAATAAAGGTTAAAGCCAATAGTTTAATGCCGGCCACAACACTCCAAATGTTGCAAGCTCCCATGCCGTACCTAACATCCTGCAAAACATGCTAAAGTGTATCAACAAAGGTTGGCGAGTTCACATTTTCAGTTTTAAAGTAAAGTAAATTTCAAATACATTAGTTTATTAAAAACATGTTAATCCGGTAATCGAAGATTTATAATGAATTTTTTCCGTAAGCTGCAGTCAGAAAGTGACAAATCTGGCTACTGCATAGTAGATGACTTTTCTAAATTTTTGTATAAAGACTTGGGCCTTGTGAATTTTACACAAAGCCTAGCCAACCAAAATACGTGTCACATAAAATATTCATAATTTTTGAAGCTTGTTTACTATTTTAATATATTACTGAAAACAACCCAGTGTAAGGGGTCAAAGCTAAATTATGGCAAGTTGATTTATATGTGTTTGCATGTTGCTTATATTATCATGGAATGCCTGAACTTGATTGATACTTATGTGAGAATTGTTTAACATGTTTAATGTTATGGTGATGTGCATGTATCTATTCGGTTAAATGTTCACGTGTCAACATGTTGTGTGCTATGTGTTAGATGCATGTAGAATTTCATGTATTGCATGAACACACCCTAACGAATTCAATGGTAATCATTCTAGGACGTGGTTGACCATCCTCATTATTTCTCAATCTAAATCTAACCGAGCTTAAACTAAGGTGAGTTCACATGTTTATTAAAAACGTGTCATGGGTAGCTAACCCACGGTTAAGCCACTAAACTGTGTAGCATCGAATACTTGACTGTAGTAAGTTGTTGTGCCCCATATCAATTTCTATCGTCATTGATATAAAGTCAAGGTCAAAAGTTCATGCCCGACTCCCAACACAATGTGAGGTTCGTCGAACCTAATAGCGCTATTAACTAGTACCCCGTTTGCCAAACCCGACAACTAATCGGTATAATGCGTAGGGACTTTTGAGATAGAGTTTCGTTTAGTCTGCTAAAGACATGAAATATATAAACTACGGTATTTAACAGGCAATATTCCAACCCAAGAATATAGAGTAGTCCGAAATCCAGGGATAGTGTAGTTCCCAAACCCGGGAATGCGTGCTTTTAATAAAAGTGTGAACTAACCTTACTTTAAGATTGGTAAGATTTAGATGGAGAAATAATGAGGATGGTCAACCACGTCCTAGAATGATTACCATTTAATTCGTTAGGGTGTGTTCATGCAATACATGAAATTCTACATGCATCTAACACATAGCACACAACACGTTGACACGTGAACATTTAACCGAATAAATACATGCACATCACCATAACATTCAACATGTTAAACAATTCTCACATAAGTATCAATCAAGTTCAGGCATTCCATGATAATATAAGCAACATGCAAACACATGTAAATCAACTTGTCAAAATTCAACTTTGACCCCTAACACTGGGTTGTTTTCAGTGATTTTATTAAAATAGTAAACAAGCTTCAAAAATTACGAATATTTTATGTGAGGCGTATTTTGGTTGGCTAGGCTTCGTGTAAAATTCACAAGGCCTAGCTCTTTATACAAAATTTAGAAAAGTCATTTACTATGCAATGGCCAGATTTATCACATTCTGACTGCAGCTTACGGCAAAATTCATTTAAAAATTATCGATTACCCGATTGACCCGATTCCACTTGGAGATTCGTACAGACACATAAGACTATCTATAACTATATGGATCGATCTAATCTTGAAACTATAATCTTGAAACGAGTGAGTTACCGAACAAGGGAGCGATGTGGATCGATCTAAGCTTGAAACCGACGGATTAGGGGACTTGTTGGGTCTTGCCTTCGTCGTCTAGAGAGGAGCAGATGAGAAGGGAGCTAGAATCATAATTAGGGTTAGTGGGGTTAAGGGAGTTGCATGCACGTAATAAAGAGATGGATGGGTTGGGGGCGGTTTGCCCTTGGGCCGTCGATTGGGCTTGGGGCCGAATAATAGGTGGGTCGCATATAGAGGGTTGGGTTGGGTCTCAACTAGAGGGATGTGGGGTGGCGGTATAGGTTGAGTTTGGGCCGCACACTTGGGCCACAAGGAAAGTGGGTCGCAAGTCATTTGGTTTGGCTTCATGCTAACGAGTTTGGGTTTAAGGGATCGGGTTGGGTCGTGCCACTAGTTCGGTTTCAAATAAATTACATATAACCATGTTTTGAATGTAGGTATTATATATATATACATATATACATTTAGGGGTGTTATGTTTAATCGTACGATGCGGCAAATAAAAACGTAACTAAACATAAATACGATATCGAGAAAATGAACAGTTAGAACCTTGGAAGTACGGGTTGTCACAATATAAACGAGTATTTTATTCTCTTTAATTTAAGTATAGTATTGCTATAGTTTTTTTTTAATTAAAAAAATTGATATGTGACGAGATTAACAGTGTCTAAGAGTGAGCAATAACTGAATGGTTAATCGAAACCAAACCAAAACAACCAAAAACTGAATTAACCGAACCCCCAACTAACCAAAAACGGTTATCGATTTTTTTGTATCCTCATTTAACCAAAATTAACTGAACCGAACCATTCATATTTTCATATATTTCTAGCTTTTATACCTTCGGTTTATGTATTTCATATGTATACCCCCATTTTATGTATTTATGCCTCAATTTCATGTACCTATACATCCATTTCATGTATTTATACCTAAATTTCACGTATTTGTAAGAAAAAGTTTTAGTCCAAGTTTGGTTTTGACTATTGACCGAAACTAAATGAATCAAACCAAAACCATCAATCTAACTGAATAAACCAAACCGATTAACTGAAAACGGTTTGGTTAATAAAATAGACTAATCGATGGCCTTGATTTGAGTTGAGGATAATAATCTAATCAACCGAACAATGCACACTGTGGCAATGTCTGTGTTTCCCGCCGCATCGCGCGCGCACCTATAGGTTATGGGTGAGCAATAGCTAAATCGTTAACCTAAACAAATCGAAAATAGACGAAACTGAACCGAAATCAACCAAAATCTGAATTAACTGAAAACCGAATTAACCAAAAACCGGTTATCATTTTTTCTGTACTCTTGTTTAACCAAAATTAGTTGAACCGAACCGAATCATTCATATCTTCATATATTTTTAGCTTTTATACATTCAGTTCATATATTTCATATTTTATATCTTCATATCCTATATTTATACTTTTATTTTATGTATTTATACCTCAATTTTATATATTTCTAAGTAAAAGTTTTACTCCATGTTTGGTTCTTGCTATTAACTGAAATAAAATGATCCAAACTAAAAACCATCAATCTAACTGAATAAACCAAAGTGATTAACCGAAAACTGATTGGTAAATAAAATAGATAACCGATGACTTTGGTTTCGCTTTCGGTTGAGGATAATAACCGAACTGACCGAACCATGCACAACACAATGAAGTGGATTACATGATTGCTTCGCTTTTGATGTATATCTATCACAATGATTCTACAATAAAAATATTATATGAATATGAAAACTACCAAAAAACGAGTATCGCAATGCGATGTGCCGCTCTTGCCGCATCGGGCGGGCATCCTGCTAGTGTTTATGAAATATAGGAATTGAGAGTGGGATAAGGCTTTGGGACCAATAGGTCCTGGGTTCGATTCCCATGATGGGGGTTTTTCCCACATTTATTGGGTTTCCTCCTGAATTGGTGTTTAGACATATTATACCTAGTGGAGATGGATATGATCGGGTAATTCCGCTGATGACACGATGATACTCCAGTAGTTCGTCAGTAATCTAAATTTTCCGTTAAAAAAAGTTTGAATTTATACTAAATTGTACAACAATTAATCTGATTGGAAAAATCACAAGTATTCCTCTAACAACAAAGTTCCACCAAAAACTATATGATATTCCAGCTTGTCACCCGTTTGGCCGTTTAAGAAGTTCATAAACCGCAAATACGAATTTTCTTACTAAAATATGATTTTTGGTGGAACTTGTTTCCCTTCTTTTAAGGAGTACTTATTAAAAATAAATACCAATACAACAATATTCTATGTTTTATAAGGTGTAATTTTTTCTTGAGTATTAAAATTTAATGCTTATTATAGGAATAAAAATTAATTATGATAATCACTTGAAAAAGATGTGAGGAACCCGACATGGGGCGGGTCAAGCTGTATAATTGATGATTATTAAAATTGAAAAAACATGGCATGCAAATAATTACAATGAAATGACTCACATGACTAGCTCCAAATTTTGTTATGACAACATTCTTACTTAGACACTAATGGATGGTGGTCCATTGGTAAAATCTTTAAGCATCTGGGTTTGAAAGGAAATGCCTTGGATTTAAGTCTTACAGACGACAAGGATTGAAAGAAATTTGCTGTTAAAAAAACATTCCTTAAACCATTCAGAATGGGATGAGGTAGCCAAGTCCGGAACCTCGGACCAATATGCATTGTAGGTCAAGTCTGTTCCCTAAGTCCGAAACTTTGGTCTTTGTTTGCGGACCTTAAGCGCACTGATGAGTGGAATGTGAGTAGGGGTTGTAGAGGTTTGGTGTTGTGGAAAAAATAAAGGTTTTTGAGGGAGGTTTGAAATCTGACGGTTTTGCGTTGCGGATGCTCTTAGTAAGTTAGTATATTCATGTAGTGTATGTGTTACACGTATGTGTCTGAAAAAATAATATATTTAACAAAACGTTATAAATATTATATGTATGTATGTATGTATAGATATGTGAAAATTTGGATACATAAATAATATAGATTGGTGAGTTTTGAAATAAAAAGAATAAAAAACAAGTTTGGTAATAATGCATGGCTTATATTTGTTTCCATCCTCAAGTGGTTCTTGATTATCATCTGCCCGTATTTTGACTATATTATATATATATATATATATAGTTAATTTCAATGGGTAGAAATATGTAGCCTAAATAACACAAATATATAAATGTAAGTGTTTGGTATACAGGAATGAGAGGTGGAATGGAATGGATGATTACGAGGGAATGAAGAAAATGGTGTTTGGTTGGTCAATGGAATGGAATCACCCATTCCAAAAGGCATTCCATTCCCTCAAAATCATTCATTCCACCCCCCATGTTTTTTTTCCATTCCATCCCCTCTTGCACCATTCATCAACAACACCACAACCCACCACCTTCACCACAACCCACCACCGACGCCATCGCCACCACCCGCCACCACCTCAACCCGACAGCCACCGCCGCCACCGCTGCCGCCACCACCCACTCGCCACCCACAGCTGCGACTAACCGCCAACGCCACTCGCCGCCGCCACCCACAACCATCGTCGACGCCACCACCACTGCCACCACCACCGCCACCACCAACGACCACCTTGCCGCAACCACCACTCGTCGTCACCGCCGCACCGCCACTCACCACCAGCACTACCACCCATCGCCGCCACCGACACCCACCACCGCCACCTATAACCACCCGCAATCACTACCACCGGCCACCACCACCACTCACCGCGGATTTTATTACTCCGTTTTTCTTGCCTATCGAACAACACACAATAATAATTCATTCCATTCACACATGGTAACCAAACAAGACATAGAATGGTAATGATCCATTGCATTCACTCGTCCATTCCATTACCTCGTCCATTCCATTCCTTCGTCCATTCCATTACCCCATACCAAACAGACCCGTGTATGGTATGGGGTAATGGAATGGACGGGGGAATGGAATGGACGAGTTAATGGAATGAATGAGGTAATGGAATTGATCATTATCATTCCATGTCTTGTTTGGTTACCATGTGAGAATAGAATGGACCATTACTTTTTGTTGTTTGGTATGCGAGAAAAGATGAAGGAATAAAATCGGATGGCGGTGGTCGATGATGGGCGGCGATGGTGGGTGGTGATAGGTGGCAGTTGTAGCGGCAGTGGTGGTGGTGGGTGGAGACGGCGGCGAGTGGAGACGACGATGGGTGGTGGTGGGGACGGCGAAGGTGGGTGGCAGCGGTGGTAACAGTGGCGACGGTGGTGGCATGTGGTAGCGGTGGCGGTGGGAGGTGGTGGTTGATAGCGACGGCGGAGGTGGGTGGCGACGGCGGCGGTGATCGGAGGTGGCAGCGGCAATGGTGGCGGCGATGATTGAAGGTGGGTGGTGGCGGTGATCGGAGGTGGCAATGACGATGGTGGATGGCGGCGACGGCGACGGCGGTGTCGGGGATGGAGGTGGGTGGTGATAACGACGGTGGTGGGTGGCGGCGAAGGTGGGTGACGGCAGCGGATGATAGTGGTGGTGGGTGGTGGCAACGGTAGTGGGTTGTGGTGTTGTTAATGAACAGTGAATAGGGAATGGAATGGAAAAAAAACAAGGGGGATGGATGGAATGATTTTGAGGGAATGGAATGTATTTTGGAATGGGGGATTCCATTTCATCGACCAACCAAACAATCTTTTCTTCATTCCCTCTCAATGGTCCATTCCATTCCACCTCTCATTCATGCAAACCAAACGCTACCTAATAAATGTAAATGTTGTTCCTTAGGATATGTGTAAATGTTGGTTCATATAGTAATTATTCGTCTCAAATGTTATCAACAAGTTTTGAGGTGTATTCTATGTGAAGAAGATGAAAAATCCATTGTTAAGTATGTTTAATATGGTGTTGATACATTTAAGCAGTCATATATTCTATAGAAAAAGCAATGGAACAGGCATGAAACATAGAAAAAGAACTATGCTATCAAGTTTTCTGGACAAAAAAAGTGTATATATATAAAGGGATAAAAAAGAATAAAAGATTTCTGATAAAAACTAAAGAGAAGTAGAGATAAACTTCATTCAATTACTTCACACTATTCAACATTACAATATATAGAGATAAACATAACCATAAACCCTAAAACCCATAAGTAATGGGTTGGGCCTAAAATGTCTGGTTTATAACACTCCCCCTCAGACATTTAGAATTATACACAGTTTAACAACAAACTTCAGGATGATGTTAAATAGGTACTTCAGGACCTGAATAAATAAACTGATACTACTGGATCAGCTATGCTGCCTCATTAAAAACCTTATTAAGAAAACCCAATGGGACAAAACTTAGTTAAGGGAAAAAGAGTACAGCGTGTATAATACTCCCCCTGAATTCAAACAAACATCTTTCAATCTACGAAGACCGATCTTATGTGATAGCTGCTCGAAACTGCTTCTAGGTAAAGATTTAGTGAACAGGTCAGCTAGATTTTCACTTGACTTAATTTGGTGAACATCAATTTCCCCTTCCTTTTGCAAGTCATATGTTGAGAAAATTTTTGTTGAGATGTGCTTTGTTCGATCACCCTTGATATAACCTTCTCTGATCTGAGCTAAGCAAGCAGCGTTGTCTTCATAAATAATTGTCGGCTCCTTCTTGATCTGTTCTAATCCGCATGCTTCTTGTATGTGATTAATCATTGATCTCAACCACACGCAATCTCGACCAGCATCATATAGTGCTATCAATTCGGCATGATTTGATGATGTTGCTGTAAGTGTTTGCTTAGTTGATGTAACACCTCGAAAATTCGTGTTCAATGAAATAACGACACGTGTCAATTAAGACAAAAGTGATATAAACCCGGATATAATTAAAGATGTACGGCGGGAATTAAAAGTGTTGTCATGTTAATTTTACACCTCTAAACGACCTTATTATGAATCCCAAGACTAATAAACATCTGGTATATATTCAAATTCGGGGAATCATAGCAACAAACTGATTCATAATTGAAATAGTGGACTCCTATGAAGAAAATGCACGGTAAACCTTCTTTAACGGCACTTTCAAAAAGGATTCAAAGGAACATGGAAAATGGTAGGGTATGTAACTATTAAAGGCACATTTTAGAGGCCCCAAACTGATAAAATAAAGTCCCAAATTCGGAAAAGATGGTTGCCCTTTCGAATGCATGAAAGATCAAAACTTTTTGTTTCTGCCCGAGGCTTGCGCACCGCAAGCATGCACCCTTACGGTGCGCAAGCAGTTGCCCAGCATCAGATTTTTGCTGTTTGCTGTTTAAACGCATGGGACTGATCTTTAATCGATTTTCCTCATCCTTCTTGGCCCCTAAACAACCCCTAAACATCTAGGACACTTGTGGGAAGGTTATGGTCAGTAATAGACTTGTGTGTCAACATATTGTGGTGATTAAACCACTATAAAAGGGCCATGAGTTGCAACCATGTTCTTCACACCTTCATCTGCACATTGGAGCATTCCTGGAGCTAAGGACCTCTCTCTAAGCTTCACATTTCGTGCATAGGACTTCAGTAAGTTTGCTAATCCTTCCTTAATTAAGTTTAGCTTAGTTATTTAGCTAAAAGTCAAACCGTCGTAATTACGGTTTGACTTCGAGATTAATTAATAATTGCTCAGTCAAATCTCGAATTAAAAGTACCTTTAAGTAGGTAATTATGTGGGTAATAAACCCTTAAAAGGGTCCCCCCTGATTCCCACTCTAACTAGGTCTAATGTCGGGTCAAACTTGTAATTAAAAAGTCAACAGGATACTAAATTTCTAAATTATGCATGATTAGCAATGTAGAACACATATAACCTGTTTGATCATCAATATAACTTAGTAATGAATGTAAGAACATGTCTAAACATGTTCAACCCGACAATTTCCTGTTTAGACCCGGTTCGGAACCGAAAGTCGCATAGTTTGGCTTATACTTTGACTTTCAATTCTGACCCGTTATGGTATGTTTTAGAAATGCCTTAGAGCTTTATTTGGACCAGGTTACATGCTAGTATAACCCTCTGTGATTATACACCTCGGATCATTAGTTATCCAATTAATATGCATGATTCCGTTAATTGCTCATATGTTGACCATTATGCCCTTTTCACCTTAAAACGTGATTTTTGAAAATGAAAAAGAGTAGAAACTTTAATTACTGATATATAAACTTGTATGCAAAATTTGACATCAGATTGAGGTGTAGATAAAGAGTTATGCTCGATAGCGTAAAATGAAAGCTTTATGTTAATTAAACGGCGTAATTAGCGTATAGCCTACTTAAACATACTTTTTGATATCAAACTCTTTACCCACTGATGTAATATATTATTTTGGGATTTTTAAAGATTTTTAATTAATTTTAGGCTGAGCATAACTTAGAGTCGTAGGCTTAATCCGGTAATTGTCGGTTTTGCCCTTACGGGCCATAAAATGAGTTTTACATATCCAATCGACTTCAAACCTTTTGCTACTGATCTTAAATGATAAATAAATTATTTTAAGCCTTCTGGAATAATAAAAATATCAGCTTTATGTATCGAACCCGAAAATGGCTTCTAATCGCCTTTTTAAGCGTTTTTAAAGCATAGTATGTACTATAACTATATTAAACATACAAGGGTTGATACCTACTGATATTTGAGGCAAATTATAATATTTTAACAGTAAGCAAAAGCTGTTTAACTCAGACTTCAGTTTTTGAGCTTTTCGGCTTATGTGAAATTACCAAAATACCCCTACGGGGCATAGTTTGGTTATAATTGATAAATTTCACATATATACTTTACCCTACTGTTATAACTTGGTAAAATAAGTATTTTTGCTGATTACATAAGACCTGTAACTCAGGTGAATGCTTAAACCCTTTTATAACATTTTAAATGACCAAACTACCATCAAATCTTCCATATATACTTTACCCTACTGTTATACCGCTTGATCGGGCATCAAATCTTCCATCGTTTGGTGGCTAATTGATAATTTGATCGGCCCGTTTAAACAGTCTTGTTTACTTAAAAGCCTTTGGGGGGTTAATGACCATGTCCCGGATATCCTTGGCATCATTTTACGAAATGGCCACGACCTAAGCGCGGAGTGTAGGCGTACACTCGTCAGTGCATAAATAGTTGATGTGGTGTGTCTATTGATCTTTAACCCGGCACGATCCGGGCTACTGAACGCATAAGGAACATGTAATTCGTTCACAAGATTATATATTTAAATAATTCTCCCAAGTTAAATAAAATGTTTATGCCACGTGCATCCAAACCAATTTTCAATCATTTTCCAAAATGAGTCGGTTGATTGTATTTACCAGTGTAAACTGACGTACTTTCCCAAAAAGATTAAATGCAGGTACTAAGCGTAATTGGCTGGATTTCTCCTTAGCATCGATAGAAGTCTCGCAAGCTTAAGATGCCTAAAGTCTGTTGAACTATTTATTTACTTTCGATCCGTCTGTGGATAAACAATCGACTGTTGTGATACACGATATTACAATATTATTAAAGTTGATTTATATTTTTCATTTGCTTCCGCTGTGCATATTTTTATTGTGTTATTTGACTATTATGTTGCCAACCACGTCACGATACTCCCCCACCGGGCCCACCGGTGACACGTGGAAATCGGGGTGTGACAGGTTGGTATCAGAGCCAACAATTGAGTGAATTAAACACTAGCCTTTTGTGTTTAATCTCAATGACACAATTGCAAATTCTAAACTTCGAGTCTAGACATATAACATAGGACAAATTCCACTTTGTTTGTGTTGTCCTTTATTTTACATATATTTTTATCTTTGTTATCTTATGTTGTATTGACAGGACTAAAACATGCCGCCAAGATTCTTTAGAAGAAGAGGAAGGGGCAAGGGGCCAGTCACCGCCCCCAATGATAATGAAGCTGGATCTTCGCATATGCGAGCTCCATCTACCACGGAGAGTGACGACCCTCGGCAGAACCGGAGGAACCTCTTTGAGCCGGCTAGACGGTCGGTTTCACACAGTTCGACACCTCCTATTCAAAACCCTTATGGGCCACAGCCGGAGTATGAGCCCAACAACCCTCAACCGTCCTACATACTGTTACAGCGATCCTTATCGCATCATTCTTTTGGAGACCCTACACCTGTCTTCAGGGGCCGGTTTAACCCGGCCAATTACATACTAGAACCAGCGGGTTTTAACCCACTGGGGCCAGACGATCATTTCTCGGGAGATCACGCGGATGATATGGACGAGGATACGGACCCCGTCGAGCCTGCCAGTGGTACACCAAACCACCCGATAGAGATCTCTGACGAATCTTCTTTCCACGGATCACCCTACGGTGGTCTAGACAGCTTTCAAGCTATGTTTACCAGGTACGAATGGTACTATACACCTCCTCAGCAGCAGCAGCAGCAACAGGATCCCTCTGAGGATTCAAGATTTGTGGCAGTCACGCCACCACTTCCACCGCCACCAGTTCAACCGGCACCTCCGCAACCGCCAAGGCGTAGGAGAACCAGAGCGCGTATGTCTGCGCGGGCGGGAGACTTTCATTTTAGTTCTCCACGACAATCAAGTGGCAGCCATTACCCGCCACTTCAGGAGGACCCACAAATGGGTGGACCTTCGCACCCAGTTGCACCGCAACCACCGCCTATGGGTTTTGATAACCCAATTCCGGCATACACGGGTTCCATGGCGTATAACCCGTTTGAACAGCCAGTGCACACCAACTACAACTATGCAGAAGCCGACCCATACATGGTAGTGGCTAACTACAACACCCAAGGACCCTATGAAGATCCATGGGGAGTAGGGTACCCAACACATGGGTACCAAATACCTCCAAGACCTATTATCAGGCAACAATCACAAGGTTCTCCCCACCAGAGCGTGAAGAAATTCTGCAAAGGTTGGACCATGTAGAGCGAGAATTTCACAGGGAACGAAGGGAGCGACAAACTTTCTTCCAAGGATTAACGAGCCTAATTAAAGGGAAGAGCAAGAAGGACCACTGAATCCTTCCATTTGTTGTTGAGCCCCTGCGTGTGCCAGTCTTGCTGTATAAACCCCTGCGTGGGTATGCTTGTTTGTTTTGACCCCTGCGTGGGTCTATTTTTCTGTAAACCCCTACGAGGGTATGTTATTTGTGTAAGTCCCTGCGTGGACTATTATGTTATTAAGCCCCTGCGTGGGTATGTGTGTTATTAAGCCCCTGCGTGGGAAAGTACTTGTTTAAACCCCTGCGTGGGTAAGTTTGCTTATTGAAAAGTCCCGTTTAGGGCGACATGTAATCTCTTGATAATTAATGGAATGTTATGTTTATAAATTTCATCTTGCTATTATATGCATAAATGTTATATATGAAATAAATAAATTAAAATTCATACCTTTTAAAAATAATCTGCCTACTTTAAATATTAATTAAGGATCTTAAAGGTGAAACCTAGCCTTCGGGTCAATTAAAAGACTGGGCCAAGATGGTAAGGCCTGTTAAAAAGATTCAAATCCAAGTTAACATCTGAAAACATGTTAACACTCCTGGCAAATGTGATTCATTTAAAATCACACGCATTATTATTATATAAGGATCTTTCGAAGATTCCAAACCCAACTAAATGATCTCTGAATCATGGGTTAAATCATCAATTAAGATGATCATATTTTTACCATACGTGGTAATACGTGCCTACGGGCCCTGCTCGTTTCCATATGAGCCAAGAGACAGTGGTAGCAATGACTCCCTATCAGAAAAAGGTAATGAACTATGTTCAAACCTTCATGCCTCGATTCTCTGAAATCCTGGCTTATAATTTAAAAATTTGTCCATGTGACTAGGCCTTATGTGCTAATATATTTAATTTATTGTTTATAATTAGGATAAATTATAATTGAAATCCTAAATAAATACGATTAATAAATTAACCAAATATGGTCTCTGTTTACCATGGTTAATGAATTACCCTAAGGGGCAATTCCATAATAAACTCTCAAATAAACTATTATCCTTGTTTTCTGTAACAGTTCAATTAAAATGGCTAACTCAGACGAAATTAATAGCCATCCAGTGGAGAATTTTGATAACGCCCGAGTTAATTTAACGGGTGCTGGGGTTAGTTGACGACGCTGTTACAAAGGCATTGGAGCGGTAATACGAAGAGTATAGTGGGACTCGAAGTAGGTCCATATCTAAACCGCATTCGAAGCCACCTTCCAAGAAGGAAGAACTCAAGAAAGATGATGATAGACTCTCCTCAAACCACCACAATGTTCCATCTCAACAGGTTGTACTAAATCAAGAACCCCGTACTAAGGGTTGCTCCTATAAATACTTTGTCTCATGCAAGCCCAGGGATTTTACTGGGGAAAAGGGAGCCATAGACTGCATGACGTGGTTAGACGAGATGGACACGGTTGTGGATATCAGCGGATGCGCTGAGAGGGATGTAGTTAAATTTGTGTCGCAATCTTTTAAGGGTGAAGCTTTAGCCTGGTGGAGATCTCTGATTCAAGCCACCGGGAAAATCCCATTGTACAACATGTCATGGGATCAATTTGTTGCCGTTATCAGGGAAAATTACTGCCCTCAGCATGAGGTGGAGAAGATAGAGTCTGACTTTCTATCGTTGGTGATGACAAACCTTGTCTGTCAAGCTTACCTCACGAGCTTCAACACTATGTCCCGGTTGGTACCGTATCTGGTAACCCCGGAACCAAAAAGAATAGCTCGTTTTATCGGTGGTTTAGCCCCCGAGATAAAGGCAAGCGTGAAGGCTTCTCGGCCAGCTACTTTTAGATCTGTAGCTGACATATCTTTGTCCCTCACTCTGGATGCGGTCAGGTAAAGGTCGCTGAGGAACATAGATGCTGAGAAGAGAAAACGTGAAGATGATAATTCACGGAGATCGAATAAGAAGCACCGTGGAAACGGTGACAACAAGAAGGGGTCTGAGTCTAGGAAAGATGGGCATCAGTCTGGTGAGAAGCCCAAATGCAAAATTTGCAAGAAACAGCACTATGGAAAGTGCAGACTTGAGTCTAACTCACAGACTCAGTCAAAAACCTTTGCATGTGGGATATGCAAGTCCACGGATCACAAGACCTTGGATTGCAAGAAGCTGAAAGACGCAACGTGCTACCGTTGCAATGAAAAGGGGCACATTAAAACCAACTGCCCTAAATACGCAAAGAAGCCTGAAGAGGCCAAGAAGACAAATGCTAGAGTCTTCAGAATGGACGCAAAGGAAGCGGTTCTAGACGACAATGTGATCACATGTACTTTCCTTGTAAATGATGTCTATGCAAGAGTACTTTTTGATTCAGGCGCTGATAAGTCTTTTGTAGATAACAAGTTTTGTTAATTGCTGAATTTACCTGTCAAAACCTTGAGTATAAATTATGAGGTAGAGTTAGCAGATGGCACCATAGAAACCGTCTCAACTGTGTTAGATGGATGTGTTATATCCATTAAGAACCACTCTTTTCCTCTGTCTCTACTTCCCTTTAAGTTGGCCGGTTTTGACATAGTTTTGGGTATGGATTGGTTATCTCATAACCAGGCCCAAATTGTCTACAACAAGAAGTAGGTAGTGATAAAGACTCCGTCTGGTGAATCACTTACCATTCGGGGAGATACCCAGTATGGACTGCCTGAGCAGGTGACTATGCTTAAGGCTTCCAAGTGTTTAAAGAAGGGTTGTGTCATCTACATGGCACAAGTGATTATTGATGAGCCTAAACCGAAGATAGAAGACATCCCTGTCATTTCTGAATATCCTGAAGTTTTTCCAGAAGAACTACCTGGGTTACCACCAGATAGACAAGTGGAGTTCAGAATTGACATCATCCCCGGAGCAGCACCAGTTGCTAGAGCACCTTATAGGTTGGCGCCCACAGAGATGAAAGAATTGAGGACACAGCTAGACGAATTACTAGCCAAGGGTTTCATTAAACCTAGTTCGTCTCCTTGGGGAGCGCCAGTCCTGTTTGTCAAGAAGAAGGATGGATCGATGCGTCTGTGCATCGACTATCGTGAGCTTAATAAGGTCACAATAAAGAATAGATATCCTTTGCCCAGGATCGACGATTTGTTCGATCAGTTACAAGGGGCAAGTTATTTCTCGAAGATTGACTTGAGGTCAGGCTACCACCAACTGAAGGTTAGAGATGAAGACGTGCATAAAACTGCATTTAGGACTCGTTATGGTCATTACGAGTTCCTAGTGATGCCTTTTGGGCTCACTAATGCACCGGCCGCGTTCATGGATCTCATGAATCGTGTTTGCAAGCCGTACTTAGATAAATTCATCATCGTTTTCATTGACGACATTCTTATTTATTCGAAGAACCAAGCTGATCATGAGAAGCATCTTCGATGTATCCTCAAACTTCTACACCATGAGAAACTCTACGCCAAATTTTCAAAGTGTGAATTTTGGCTTCGAGAAGTCCAATTCCTTGGACATGTGGTTAGTGAGCGTGGTATCCAAGTGGATCCCGCTAAAGTAGAAGCTGTTATGAATTGGCAAGAGCCAAAGACGCCTACGGAGATTCGTAGCTTCCTGGGATTGGCAGGATATTACAGGCGTTTCATTGAAAAATTTTCAAGGATTGCTGCACCCCTAACTTCCTTGACTAAGAAGAAAGTAAAGTTCGTTTGGGGCCCTAAGCAGCAAGAGTCCTTTGATATTTTGAAGCAGAAGTTGAGCAATGCTCCTGTACTGACTTTGCCTGAAGGTACCGAAGAATTCGTAGTTTACTGCGACGCTTCACATACCGGCATGGGGTGTGTGCTTATGCAAAAGGGCAAGGTTATTGCCTATGCATCACGTCAATTGAAGGTGCACGAAAAGAATTACACCACCCATGACTTAGAGTTGGGTGCCGTTGTATTTGCACTAAAGCTCTGGAGGCATTATTTATATGGAATCAAATGTGTGATCTATTCTGATCACAAAAGACTCCAGCATCTGTTTAATCAGAAGGATTTAAACATGAGGCAACGCCGTTGGATGGAAACTTTGAATGATTATGATTGTGAAATCAGATACCATCCCGGCAAGGCGAATGTAGTCGCTGACGCCTTGAGCAGAAAGGAAAGGGTGAAACCCATCCGAATCAATGCCAAGCGCATGGAGATAAAGAACAGTTTGATTGTAAGGTTGTTAGCTGCACAGAAGGAAGCTATGTTGGAAGCTAACTATCCTATTGAAAAGTTAGGAGTAACTGAGGAGCAGTTAACTCTTAGCAAGGACGGAATTCTAAGATTAAATGGACGAATATGGGTTCCAATTTATGGGGGACTTCGAGATGTCATCCTCCAGGAAGCCCATCATTCCAAATACTCCGTTCATCCTGGAGTTGATAAGATGTACCAGGATCTAAGGGCAAATTATTGGTGGATAGGCTTGAAGAAGTCTGTAGCCACCTATGTAGCTAAATGCTTGACATGTGCGCAAGTCAAAGCCGAGCATCAGAAACCGTCAGGTTTGCTACAACAGCCTGAACTTCCCACTTGGAAATGGGAAATGGTAACTATGGATTTTATCACCAAGTTACCTAAGACGAGGAAAGGAAATGACACAATATGGGTGATCGTTGACAGACTGACTAAGTCAGCACATTTCCTGCCCATTAAGGAGACTTGTAGCTCCGACATGTTAGCCCAATTATACGTCGATAAGATTGTAGCTTTACATGGCATACCCGTGTCTATTATCTCTGACAGAGATACTAGATACACGTCACATTTTTGGAAAAGTTTCCAACAATCTTTGGGCACATGTTTGAATTTTAGTACGGCTTACCATCCGCAGACGGACGGCCAGAGTGAGCGTACTATTCAAACTTTGGAAGACATGCTACGCGCATGTGCGATCGATTTAGGTGGTAGTTGGGATAAGAACCTACCGTTAATCGAATTCGCCTACAACAATAGCTACCATACCAGCATTAAGGCTGCGCCTTTCGAGGCATTATACGGTAGAAAGTGTAGAACGCCTGTTTGTTGGGCGGAAGTTGGAGATGTCCAATTATCAGGACCAGAGATAGTCTTTGAAACGACGGACAAGATTGTCCAGATTCGTGACCGTCTCAAAGCTGCCAGAGATAGGCAGAAGAGCTACGCAGATCCAAAGCGTAAATCTTTTCACTTCGAAGTAGGTGACAAGGTATTGCTTAAAGTATCACCCTGGAAGGGAGTGATGCGATTTGGTAAGAAAGGCAAGCTAAGCCCGAGATACATAGGACCTTTCGAGGTTATCGAACGTGTTGGGTCAGTTGCCTATAAGTTAAACTTACCGGAAGAGCTTAGTGGAATTCACAATGTGTTCCACATCTGCAATCTGAAAAAGTGTTTCGCTGACGAATCACTGGTAATACCGCATACAGATGTGCATATAGAAGAGAGCTTAAAGTTTGTTGAAAAACCTGTGTCGATCGCGGATCGACAGGTTAAGAAGCTTCGAAGGAAGCATGTGCCTATTGTAAAGGTCAAATGGGATGCCCGTAGAGGTCCCGAGTATAAATGGGAGGTTGAATCCACCATTAAAGGCACATTTTAGAGGCCCCAAACTGATAAAATAAAGTCCCAAATTCGGAAAAGATGGTTGCCCTTTCGAATGCATGAAAGATCAAAACTTTTTGTTTCTGCCCGAGGCTTGCGCACCGCAAGCATGCACCCTTACGGTGCGCAAGCAGTTGCCCAGCATCAGATTTTTGCTGTTTGCTGTTTAAACGCATGGGACTGATCTTTAATCGATTTTCCTCATCCTTCTTGGCCCCTAAACAACCCCTAAACATCTAGGACACTTGTGGGAAGGTTATGGTCAGTAATAGACTTGTGTGTCAACATATTGTGGTGATTAAACCACTATAAAAGGGACATGAGTTGCAACCATGTTCTTCACACCTTCATCTGCACATTGGAGCATTCCTGGAGCTAAGGACCTCTCTCTAAGCTTCACATTTCGTGCATAGGACTTCAGTAAGTTTGCTAATCCTTCCTTAATTAAGTTTAGCTTAGTTATTTAGCTAAAAGTCAAACCGTCGTAATTACGGTTTGACTTCAAGATTAATTAATAATTGCTCAGTCAAATATCGAATTAAAAGTACCTTTAAGTAGGTAATTATGTGGGTAATAAACCCTTAAAAGGGTTCCCCCTGATTCCCATTCTAACTAGGTCTAATGTCGGGTCAAACTTGTAATTAAAAAGTCAACAGGATACTAAATTTCTAAATTATGCATGATTAGCAATGTAGAACACATATAACCTGTTTGATCATCAATATAACTTGGTAATGAATGTAAGAACATGTCTAAACATGTTCAACCCGACAATTTCCTGTTTAGACCCGGTTCGGAACCGAAAGTCGCATAGTTTGGCTTATACTTTGACTTTCAATTCTGACCCGTTATGGTATGTTTTAGAAATGCCTTAGAGCTTTATTTGGACCAGGTTACATGCTAGTATAACCCTCTGTGATTATAACCTTTTGCTACTGATCTTAAATGATAAATAAATTATTTTAAGCCTTCTGGAATAATAAAAATATCAGCTTTATGTATCGAACCCGGAAATGGCTTCTAATCGCCTTTTTAAGCGTTTTTAACGCATAGTATGTACTATAACTATATTAAACATACAAGGGTTGATACCTACTGATATTTGAGGCAAATTATAATATTTTAACAGTAAGCAAAAGCTGTTTAACTCAGACTTCAGTTTTTGAGCTTTTCGGCTTATGTGAAATTACCAAAATACCCCTACGGGGCATAGTTTGGTTATAATTGATAAATTTCACATATATACTTTACCCTACTGTTATAACTTGGTAAAATAAGTATTTTTGCTGATTACATAAGACCTGTAACTCAGGTGAATGCTTAAACCCTTTTATAACCTTTTAAATGACCAAACTACCATCAAATCTTCCATATATACTTTACCCTACTGTTATACCGCTTGATCGGGCATCAAATCTTCCATCGTTTGGTGGCTAATTGATAATTTGATCGGCCCGTTTAAACAGTCTTGTTTACTTAAAAGCCTTTGGGGGGTTAATGACCATGTCCCGGATATCCTTGGCATCATTTTACGAAATGGCCACGACCTAAGCGCGGAGTGTAGGCGTACACTCGTCAGTGCATAAATAGTTGATGTGGTGTGTCTATTGATCTTTAACCCGGCACGATCCGGGCTACTGAACGCATAAGGAACATGTAATTCGTTCACAAGATTATATATTTAAATAATTCTCCCAAGTTAAATAAAATGTTTATGCCACGTGCATCCAAACCAATTTTCAATCATTTTCCAAAATGAGTCGGTTGATTGTATTTACCAGTGTAAACTGACGTACTTTCCCAAAAAGATTAAATGCAGGTACTAAGCGTAATTGGCTGGATTTCTCCTTAGCATCGATAGAAGTCTCGCAAGCTTAAGATGCCTAAAGTCTGTTGAACTATTTATTTACTTTCGATCCGTCTGTGGATAAACAATCGACTGTTGTGATACACGATATTACAATATTAATAAAGTTGATTGATATTTTTCATTTGCTTCCGCTGTGCATATTTATATTGTGTTGTTTGACTATTATGTTGCCAACCACGTCACGATACTCCCCCACCGGGCCCACCGGTGACACGTGGAAATCGGGGTGTGACAGTTGACTTCCCAGAAATTGTTGTGCCGCCGTATGTGAATACATAACCTGTCTGAGATTTTGCTTTGTGAGGATCTGATAGATATCCGGCATCCGCATACCCAACAAGCTGGGACTTTTGATCTTTCTGATAGAAAAGACCTAAATCTTGTGTCCAGCAAATATACCGGAATATATGTTTTACGCCATTCCAGTGTCTACGTGTTGGATTCGAACTGTATCTCGCTAGTACATATACTGCAAATGCAATGTCAGGTCTTGTGTTATTTGCGAGATCATAAGGGCACCGATCGCGCTTAAGTACGGTACTTCCGGACCAAGTATTTCTTCGCCTTCTTCTTTAGGGCGATAAGGATCCTTATGTGGATCTAGCGGACGGACAACCATAGGTACGCTAAATGGATGTGCTTTATCCATATTGAAACGTACTAGCATCTTCTGGATGTAGTTTGATTGATGGACAAATGTGCCATTGCACAAATACTCAAATTGTAGTCCGATGCATAATTTTGTCATACCAAGATCTTTCATTTCAAATTCCTTCTTTAACAACTGAGCAACTTTCTCTATCTCTTCAGGAGATCCGATGATGTTGATATCATCAACATAGACTGCTATTATAGTGAAATTTGAGAGTGATCGTTTTATAAAGACACATGGACTGATTACATCAGACTTGTATCCTTCCTTTTCGAGATATTCACTAAGTCGATTGTACCACATACGACCAGATTGTTTGAGACCATATAAAGATCTCTGGAGCTTTATAGAACACATTTCTCGAGGTGTTGATTTTAATGCTTCAGGCAATTTTAATCCTTTAGGGATTTTCATGTAGATGTAATTTTCAAGTGTCCTGTATAAGTATGCAGTGACGACATCCATTAGCCTCAAATGAAGTCCTTCAGAGATTGTGAGGCCGATTAGGAACCTAAGGGTTATCGCATCCACTACAGGGAATACGTTTCCTCATAATCAACTCCTGGGATTTGGGAAAACCCTTGTGCTACAAGTCGAGCCTTATATCGTACAATCTCATTCTTTTCATTTCTCTTTATTGCAAACACCCATTTATAACCTACTGGTTTGACGTCTATGGGCGTTCGGACTACAGGTCCGAAAACATGTCGCTTTTCGAGCGAATTTAGTTCAGCATTTATGGCTTCTTGCCATCTTGGCCAATCATTTCTGTGCATGCACTCTTCTAAAGTTTTAGGTACGTAATCATTTTCATTGATTACATCCGTTGCTATAGCATATGCGAATATATCATCAACATGTGTTTTATTCCGGTTCCACATTGTACTATCTTGTACATAATTAATAGAGATCTCATTTTCATTCGGTACCGGTGTTTCTTCTGAAACTTCATTTTCCTCTGGATTCATAGTTGTCTCTTCTGGGACATTTACCTCTACCGGGGTTTCACTTATAATCTTTTGTGAGTTTTCACCAACTGCGTTACTTTGCTCTTTTCGTTTCCGTGGGTTTTTGTCTTTGGAATCGATTGGTCTCCCACTCTTTCGTTGTATAGTAATTGCTTCTGGGATTACTTCAATTCGAGCAGGTGCATTTGATGTTGGTACATGTGACTTTGTCACTCTATTCGTGTCTGTGAATGCATCTGGTAATTCATTCGCTATTCTTTGCAAATGTATAATCTCTTGGACTTCATATTCACATTGACCACTTTGGGGGTCGAGATTTAATAGCGATGATGCATTCCATGTTATTTCTTGTGTTACCAGTCTTTCTTTATCCTTGTCTCCCCCTAAGACTGGGAACATTGTTTCATCAAAATGACAGTCAGCATACCGTGCTGTAAACATGTCTCCCGTCATTGGTTCTAAATATTTAATTATGGACGGGGAGTTAAAACCAATATAGATACCCAGTCTTCTTTGGGGTCCCATTGTAGTACGTTGTGGTGGCGGTATTGGTACGTATATCGCACAACCAAAAATTCTAAGGTGGGACAAACTTGGTTCTCGTCCGGAGACCAGTTGCAATGGGGAGTATTCATGATCAGCAGTTGATCTCAATCTAATCAGTGCATCGGCATGCAAAATAGCATGACCCCATGCAGAAGATGGTAATTTACATCTCATTAAGAGTGGTCTAGCGATTATTTGTAATCGTTTAATCAGAGATTCAGCTAAACCGTTTTGTGTGTGAACATGAGGTACTGAATGTTCAACAATGATCCCAATTGACATACAATAGTCATTAAAAGCTTGAGATGTGAACTCTCTCGCATTATCCATCCGGATGTATTTAATTTTATTATCCGGGAAATTTGCTCTCAATTGTATGATTTGAGCTAAAAGTCAGGCAAATGCTACATTTCGAGTAGCTAAAAGGCTCACATGTGACCACCTTGAGGATCCATCAATTAAGACCAAGAAATAGCGAAATGGTCCACACGGAGGATGAATGGGCCCACAAATATCCCCTTGGATTCTTTCTAAAAATGATGGGGTTTCATGTATCAATTTAGTTTGTGAGGGCCGAGTTATAAGTTTGCCCAGAGAACATGCTGCACATGATAAGTCTTGTGGTAGCAAAACTTTTAAGTTTTTGAGAGGGTGCCCGATTGCACTTTTGATTATTCGTCTCATCATTATGCTACCAGGGTGACCTAGACAGTCATGCCATATATTGAATGTGTCTTTATCTAACAACTTTTGGTTACTCACCATGTATGATTCGATAAGATTGATATTAGTACAATATAATCCAGAGGATAAGGCTTCTAATTGTTCAACAATTGTTTCTTTGCCATTTTTATTTAAAGTAATTTGAAGATATTCAATATTATTTTCAGATATTGTTTTTAGGTGGTAACTGTTTTTTTGAATATCTTTAAAGCTGAGTAAATTTCTTCTGGATTTACTAGAATATAATGCATTATCAATAGTTAATTGGGTACCCGAAGATAATGTTATCTGAGCTCTGCCGGAGCCTTCTATAAGGTTACTGACACCAGATATAGTACTAATTGATGTCTCTGCCGGAGACAACTCAGAGAAAAATTTCATATCTTTGAGAACATTGTTAGTACTACCGCTATCTACCAGACATTCATCACCAATAATAGCTCTACTGGAGCTAGTATACATATTTCTTCTAGAAATAAAAATAAATAAAAGTTAATTCAAAGAAGTAAAATGAAACATTGCAAGAGTTTATAACAAATGCATTGATATGCCTCAATGAGGTGTTTAGGGGTGTGACATGTGCGGGACCAATGATTTGACATCCCACATTTATAACAAATGTTGCTTTGGTTCCCGCTATTTTTCCCTTTTGAAGGTCGCCCCGTATTATGTCGACTCGATTCACGACAGCTATTTTTTAGTATTCTGGGACTCTCGATGCCATATAAATCCCCGTCCTCGACCATGACCACGACCTCTGCTGGGGCCGCGGCCTCTTCCTCTACCTCGTCCGGTTTGATAATTGGCCACATTCGCTTCAGGGAATGGGCTTGCACCGGCGGGTCACGATTGATGGTTTTGTAGTAGGAGATTGTTGTTTTGCTCCGCGACCAGAAGACATGATATCAATTCAGAATATTTAGTAAATTTACGTTCCCGGTATTGCTGCAACATGAGCATGTTTGAGGCATGGAACGTTCAGAAAGTTTTTTTTTTCAAGCATGTCTTCATCGGTTATTTTTCACCACATAATTTTAACTCAGAGGTAATGCGGAACAAGGCAGAATTATATTCACTGACAGTCTTAAAATCCTGTAGTCATAAATGAAGCCATTCATAGCGGGCTTTGGGGAGTAAGACCAACTTCTGGTGGTCAAAACGTTCTTTGATGTTTGTCCATAATTCAAGAGGGTCCTCAACAGTTAGATATTCTCGCTTTAGATCTTCGTGAAGATGATGGCGGAAAAATATCATAACTTTCGCTTTATGTTGAGGTGAAGTTTGATTATCATCAATAATTGTCTACCCCAAATTATTTGTTGTCAAATAAATTTTAGCATCAAGAGTCTATGGGAGGTAGTTGTTACCCGAGATGTCAACTGCGGTGAATTCAAGTTTTGATAAATTTGACGTTTTATGAAAAAAATCAAGGATTTAAAATTGAGCCGCAATATAAAATATATTCATTGTAGGAGAACTTCAGGTTCTTTATAATTAGAACTTCGGGTTTTATACAAGCAGACAGTTTTCATATGGCGGAAAAATATCATAACTTTCGCTTTATCTTGAGGTGAAGTTTGATTATCATCAATAATTGTCTCCCCCAAATTATTTGTTGTCAAATGAATTTTAGCATCAAGAGTCTATGGGAGGTAGTTGTTACCCGAGATGTCAAGTGCGGTGAATTCAAGTTTTGATAAATTTGACGTTTTATGAAAAAAATCAAGGATTTAAAATTGAGCCGCAATATAAAATATATTCATTGTAGGAGAACTTCAGGTTCTTTATAATTAGAACTTCGGGTTTTATACAAGCAGACAGTTTTCATATGTAGTGATGAGTTTGTATTTTTTTATGATATAATATTATTAATATAAGTGCGGTAAATTCAAGTTTTGATAAGTTCGTCATATTATCTACAAAGGAAAGAATAAGGCATTTTAAAAACAAGCCTTCCAAGAAATGTATATTGTATGAGAACTTCGGGTTCTCTTTTGCTAGAACTGCAGGTTCTAAACTTTAATTTATGAATTTTGTATCCTATAATGTGGTTGTCTGGTAACATTATATTGGGTTAAATTTGGAATTCAAATAGTATCCCACTATATATTCGTATTAAAAAGTGACATTCTAATTTAAAAAAAAATATTCGATCAAAACTAATATTAAATAATTATTATTGATATGTAATAGAGGACAGTTGGATAATAATTATTATCGATCAAAATATCTTTTAACACATATATTTTAAAACCACCCTGTTTCTACCCATAGAATCACTATTTTTATAAAAGACAAAATATTGGGTTTCTTTTGACTATTATTTATAAATGTCATGATGATATTAAAAATGGGCTGCTACATACAGAAGGCACAAAGGCCAGCCCATTACATTGAGGGCAAAAATATATTGGACAACAACAAAAAATGGATCCTTATTAATTGCCGTCAACATCAGGGAGAAATCAAAATATTATTTTCGATAACCTCAGTGAAGGTTTTTTTTTTTTATTATTATTATTGTTTCCGAAAAGCAAGGAGTTTGACAGCAGAATAGGGGGACGAATTTTAAAGGATAGTTGGCAAGGGTTAGAGCTTATGAATCACATTCGTATTTGGTTGTGGGCAATCGCTGGAGAAAGATTTCAGTAAGTTTTTCCTTTTTTTTCTTTTGTGTGCGGCGGCAGTGACCGCTTTTGAGTTTGGAAAAAAAAATCCGGTGGAGTTATATATAAATTGATATATCTGTTGTGAAACAACAAGCCTAATAGCTAAACAATATAGAATAGATGTAGAGGAAAAGAGATTAATATTTCATTGATAGGTGTATCCATATAATAAATACAATGGAATATATATAGGGTAAAGAAACTTGGAGAATAAGCCTATTCTATTTTAGGCGTTGATAACCATAATATCAATATATTTATAATACTCCCCCTTGGTTATCAACTTTATACGCTTGGAGATGTTGCCTCGTTAAAAACCTTGCTAGGAAAACCCAGTGGGACAAAACCTCAGCTAAGGGAAAATGAGTGCAGTGCGTATTGTCTCCCCCTGATACGTCTGGATCGGGTATGTTGCCTCATTAAAAACCTTACTAAGAAAACCCAATGGGACAAAACTTGTAAAACCCGAGAGGATCTTTCAACGATATCAATGTTAACTTGTGTGAGTGCGGAATCCAAACACAAGCGGATTCAAGAAAACAATAAAGTAGAATAAGCACAATAATCAAATCAAAATACTATCTTGCATTCACCTTTGAAACCGATGACTGATACAAGACACACACCAGATCTCGAGTGGACTCCTCCCTTCTATCAAGCGATCAACCCCTAAACATAACAAGAATTTGTTTATATAATACCTAAGATGGACCGAAACCATCCTAAGCCCACTCGAGATCTCACCAAAACCCACTAACTACATTTGACCCAAAACAACTTAGTTAAACATTACAAGATCAACCCTAAACTTTAATATCTCTCAATGTATAAACCTCGAGGTTCCAACAATCTCCCCCTAGGTTTATGCATGGAGATACTCGAGACTTCAACTATCACTTTCACCACGCAGACGATCTTTGAGACCACCAAAACCTTTTGTGCGAATATGTATAGCGGAAACAACAGCACCAGTCCATGCTTTTGCAATTTCTTCGTATTTTTCAGTAGCTCTAATTTGATTGCGAGCTAACACTTCCAGATCTTCATAAGCAAGATTCAGTAAATCAACTTGATCCACCAAGCGGAAATTCACATCATCACCACAAACAATCACTGCCTGCCTTAGACGCTCATCATAAGCCCAAAAATGTAAAGACTTCAAAGCACCTTTTGGAATCTTTCTCACCAAAGGAATCACCTTTTCCTTATCAATCACCGGCCAGTGCACAATCTTCATTCGCTTGTTTGTATATGGATCTCTAACACCTTTAGCTGGTTTGACAATGGACTCTGCAGTGTTCATTGACGGAAAACCCCGAAGAACTTCCCTCTTCAATCTCTCGAAAAACATATGTCCAGGACCTCCAGGCTTATCATCTACATAAGGTGCTTTAGACAAATTTGTCAAATCAATCTTAGTGAAAGACTGAAACTGGCCTGGATTTTTGTACCACTCAACAGGTCCAACCTTCCTTTTTATCCACCATCTTTGACGATCATGATCAAAACCCCAGCTGACTACACCAGATCTATTTCCAACTTGATCATAGAGAGTTTCACCAACATCCATTAAATGATGTGTTGCTTGAGCATCATCATCATCTGGATTAAGATTCTTGTTCTTCAAAATTACAAACTCCCTTTTCTTCTTAATTCTTTCAGCCTTCTCTTTATCTGCAACTGGATCAGTAACTCTTTTAAAATATTGTTCCATAGCAGCACTTCTCTCAGCATCATCCTTTTCAAAGGCTTTTCTTCTATTTTCCACATCAGTAAGATCAGAGAATTCATTCCCAAATTTCTTCTCAAGCTTTCCACGTAAATCATACACCATATTGAACAGTAAAGTAACATCTCCTTGAAGCTGTTCAATTTGTTGATTCTTTTGCACTAAAGTATCTTCAAGTTGGATGATCTTGGCATCTTTATGAATAGAATCTTGCTCAACCACAATTAACCTTTTCTTCATTTCTCTCATACTAATGAAATCATCATCATCGCTTGAATCATCATCAAATGGCATTCTAAATGGCTCTTCAGGTCTCTTACCACTTGAACTACTAGGTACATCAAGAACAACTCTAGAAGGACCTGCAGATTCAGAAACACCAAGTGGCATTGTCTCAACAACAGTATCAGTATCAACATTTGTAACCTGAACATCTGCAGTGGCGGTCTCCAAAACATTTCTTTGAGTGTCAGTGTTGAACTCAAAGATATCTTCAGTTGTGGTTGTGGTGTCAGTGACATTCTTCTCAAAATCGAAATCATACAATCCATCATCATCTTCAGCAATGTTCATAGATTGATCTTTGTTTAGTTCAACATACATTCCGAGTCGAGGATCCCTCCTTTTTCGCTTCAATGGCAATGAATCAGGATCCTTTGGGTTTTCACTAGGCTCTTCAGTAGATACTGTAAGATTGGAAGGAGGATTTCCCATCTTATCAGTTACAGACTTTAATAACGAGGCCAAATTTTCAGCAGTAATCATAGAAGGAACAGTTGAAACAGCAACATCAGCTTCTTTTTCAGGAGGAAGCTCTTCATCATCTCCTGAATCACACATGATCTCTATGCCCTCATCGTCAGAGTTAATTATTAAAATCTCTGTCTCAGGCTCATTAACAGTACCCCCTGAACATCATGTTCTTCAGCAACCATTGCATTCACTTGAATTGGTTGAACTATCACTGGATCAGCAGCTACAACTTCAGTCTCTGCAAACCGACCAAATTTCTCCAAAGGAATCAACCCCTCAAACTTCTTTTTTGTTCCCTTCTTAGTTGTGAGAGCACCAAAACAAGAAGGACCCATAGGTTTTAGCTCCAAGGTATCACCGGATCGCGTCAAATCAGAATAGCGAGCATTGAAAATCATCTGCAAAAACCTTGGATACATAATAAATTTATCCTTTCGAACTCCAGTAACATTTCTCTTCATCCCTTCAAAAATATACTTCGAGAAGTTGAACGGCTCATTCGTAATAAGTGCAATAAAAGCAGCCGTTTGAGTAATGTTCAGTTGATCTGTTTCCCCTCGATTTTCTGTCATACACAGGATAAACATGTGTGCCAACAAACGCCAATATGGGTGCAGAAACTTCTTAACGAGTGACGGATATTTTCCTTCATAGCTCAAACGAGGTAAAGTAGCCTCTATAGTATCACTTGGAAGCTCAATTGGATCAGATTCAGTATCACCAAACTGAAGAACTTCTCTTATCATTTGCTCAGTAATGACGATCTTCTTCTTCTGAATCTCAGCTTCTATCATTCCCTTTCCGTCAACTCCTTGTGCTTCAAATCTTGCTGTCTTCCAAAAATCTTGAACAAGACTTTCATAAACAACAGGATTGTCTCTCAATGCATGAACAAGTCGGCAGCTATTCAACCCTTTAATCAGCGATGTATACAATCTCTTGTGCTTCTCTGGAGGAGCAGCTAAGTATCCAGCTTGATTATGCGTAGAAATAAACTTTAGATCCATATCTACACAACAGAAACATTAATCCCATAAGAATTTCTTACTTGATGAAGTTTATTAACAAGACAAATCTGGTCAACATTCAACAGGCTGATCATCGATCAACAACTCAGATTTCAAAAGTCAGCAATACTGTTTAAAGTCACTCGAGACCATAATGTTTTAAGTCGAGACCATAAGGTTTCGAGTCGAGACCTAAGTCAAGACAAAAAAATCACCCGAGACAACTGTGTTTTTGACTCGAGACCAATATGACATCGACTCGAGACCTCAGTCGAGACAGATGAGATTGCGACTCGCAACCACAGATCTCGAGTCCCTAAATATTTCTTCAATCTGAGTCGAGATCTCCCAAACACCCTTTGATCTGACAAAATTTGGATCAAAAACCACAAACACTTTCAAAATTTTTGAAGACCAAAATATGTCCAAATTTAGGGTTCATAAGCATCTTCAAACATTCAAATGATGTTCAAACTATCTTCATCAAATCTTCAAAATCCTGCAAAACTTCAAGATATTCATCATTAAATCTTATCAAAATACCTTCAATAAACTCAAAACAGCAAGTCGAGATCGAAGTGTAGCCGAAAAAACAGAAGATATTGCCGGAGAGTGAGAGAGAGTTTTGAAAGTGACAAAGACTTGTTTCGAGTGCACAATGGGGTCTTGAGTCGAGATCCCTTAAAATATCCCAATTTGTGGGCCGGGCCATTGATGATATGGGCCGAGACCACAGTCTCGATTCGAGACCACTCATCCAATTGAAACTTGGATTTATTAAATAAATATATTTTTTCAAATATTTCAGCAATCCAATTTAAAATCAATATTTTCTTATTCAACCCTTCAACTTCCTGAGCATGTTTTATTAGACTAAAACCTACAAACATAAAATTAAATAATATTGAAATATTATTTACAAAAATAAAATAAGGAAATGTCATAATTTGCTCAGGGATTAAATCACGGGTTTCGGGCTTGACCACACTTATCAACACTGATCTTTTACCGAATGATCTAGACAATTGCCAGTATATTTGTCCTCCTAAACTCACCTCCCTAGACCTTTTCCATATAACTGCCTGTAACAAATTTTTATCATGTTTTGATTTCTTAACAATGAACACCCAAATAAATACTAATCAATTCCCGGAATTATATACAGCACACTCTATCATGCAAGTAGCTTCCCTACCACATATTTCACAAGTCCAGTCCAGATCTCTGAAATCTTAACTGGGAATAGATTGAGAAGAGAACAGAATAGATCTTAAGCAGAGATGGTATAATATACAGATCAAATGAGTTTTTATCAGTTTGATATAGGTTTCTTGGGTTTCTTTTGGGCACTTGAGGGCCTCTTTCGGGTGTATAAATGATCTACAGAGCGACAACGTACAGCTAGGTTAGCATGTATCTGGATGCAGCAGAAGCTGACGTTGCCTAGCACCTCCAGGTCAGCATATATCTGGATGCAGCAAAGGAGATACACGACTTTTTCAGAAAAGATTTCATAGTCAGACCAAAATTGTGTGTATCGGGACAACATACAAACATTCAAATAGAAATGAGCTAATCCCAAGTGATTTTCTTTCCTGAGGTCATGTACTAATTTAGTTCTGAACAGAACAGCCGATGTTTCCAGTCTTTAAGGATAGAGCCTACCAACACATCGTTCTAGAGTCAAACTATTTCGATACCGGTCTTACATGAGTCAGCCCTCAACCATAATGTGAAAATTCATTTCATTTCCCAGTCATGCAATGTTTCTTTTTGGATTTTTTAAATTTTTTATGTTTTTGTATTTTTCAAAAATTTTCAATGTTTTTGTATTTTTCAAAATTTCTCCCCCTAAATTTGTGCATAAATAAAAACTACCTAAGAATAGAAAACTTTATGAACAAATTTACTTAAACACAAACAACCATGCTCAGTCGGTATACCGGATCATTTTCAGAAAATCAACAAGCACTTTGAATTTTGAGCTGCTGACAGGTTTGGTAAATAAATCGGCAGCATTTGCATCTGTGTCGATTTGCTCGAGTTTAATAAGACCTCTGTCAAAGCAGTCTCTAATGAAATGAACTTTTATGTCTATGTGCTTGGTTTTGGAGTGAAAAACAGGATTTTTAACAATTTGTATTGCAGCATCATTATCGCAGTAAATAGTAGTATTGAGATAAGTCAAACCGTAGTCCTGCAATTGATGTTGCATCCACACCACTTGAGAGCAAGATGCAGAGGCGGCAACGTACTCAGCTTCAGCTGTAGAAATCACCACCGTTTGTTGTTTCTTGCATTGCCAAGAAATGAGTCTGTCACCCAGAAATTGACATCCAGCTGATGTAGATTTCCTGTCACTATCAGTACCTCCAAAGTTGCTATCAGAAAAAGCAAACAAGTCAAAATTGGAATCCCTCGAATACCACAGACCAAACCGAGGTCGGCCTTTAAGGTACCGAAAGATTCGTTTAACAGCAGTAAGATGAGAAGTTTTAGGATTAGCCTGATATCTTGCGCAGTTGCAGACAACAAACATGATATCCGGACGGCTAGCTGTCAGATACATCAACGACCCGATCATAGACCTATACAGACGTTGATCAACAGAAGAACCTTCTTCATCTTCAGTCAATAACGATCTCTCTGCCATTGGTGTTTCGGCTGACTTTGAGTCTGAAAGCTTGAATTTTGCTAGCACATCATCCACATACTTCCCTTGATGAATAAGAATGCCTTGGGAATTCTGTTTGACTTGTAAACCCAAAAACAGTGTCATTTCTCCGAGAGCACTCATCTCAAACTTCTTTTTCATAAGTCTCTCAAACTCCTTGCAAAGCTCCTCACTTGTAGATCTGAAGATAATATCATCGACATAAATTTGAACCAAGATCTGATCCTTGCCCACTTTCTTGATAAACAGAGTCTGGTCTATCGTGCCACGTGTGTACCCATGATCCAAAAGATGTTCAGTTAGTGTAGCATACCAAGCTCGTGGTGCTTGGTGTAATCCATACAATTCCTTGTCTAGCTTGTAGGCATATTCTGGATGATCTTGATGCACAAAACCCGGTGGCTGCTCAACAAAGATTTCTTCCTTCACATCTCCATATAGAAACGCTGTCTTGACATCCATCTGATACACAGTGAACCCCATATATGACGCGTAGGCTAAGAAGATCCGGATGGCTTCAAGTCGGGCAACCGGAGCATATACTTCATCATAATCCAGACCCTCTATTTGTCAAAAACCCTGAACCACCAGTTTTGCCTTATTTCGAACAATAACCCCTGCAGAGTCTTGCTTGTTTCTAAACACCCATCTAGTTCCAAGTTTGCGCTTTCCTTTTGGTAACTCGACAAGTTTCCATACTCCAAGCTTCTCAAACTGGTTCAGCTCTTCATGCATAGCATCTACCCAGCCTGGTTCCTGCAAAGCCATATCAACAGTTTTAGGTTCTATTTGTGAGATGTAGCAAGAATATAAACATGTATTGATGGTTCCTGATTGGCTCCTGGTTAAAACTCCTGCATTTACAGGACCAATCACATTCTCTATAGGGTGATTTCGTTGGACACTTGTAGGTATTGCCATGTCAGGTATGGTCTCGTCTTCAGTAGAAACATTTTGATTATCATCAGTGGTGTTGCTAGACTCCCCCTCATTAGATGCAGCAGTATGATGAACTAACGGCGTAGTAACGATGCAATCTTCAGGAATGGATTCAGGAAATAGAGCAGATCCTGAACCACTCGGTGTTGCACCGCCTGATGAAACACCTTCAGGGGATTGATGGGACATTTGCTGAAGCGTAGGTTGCCGAGTGAAAACCATTCCAGGTGGGTCAATGGTATGATTTCTTGACCTTCCTTCAGCCTGTTCTTCTTCTTCAGTATCACCAAATGATAGCGGTTGTTTTGGAGTAGACACACCTGCAACTGTAGGGACACTTGACAAAATGTTAAACGATTTAAATAATTCAGCATAATCATATAGCCAGTCTGGTCCAACTCTAGCGTCCGTAGCATTTTCTTCGAGCCATTCAATGTTGCACGACTCGACGACCTTTTTAGTTACCTTGTTGTATACTCTATAGGCTGAACCTTTAGCATATCCAACAAAGTAACACTCGTCCCCTTTGACCTCAAACTTTCCATTAGCGTCCATAAGTAGTAACACACATGGACAACCAAAGATGCGAAAGTGTGAAACCGAAGGTTTACGTCCTTCCAGAATCTCATAAGGAGTTTTCATATGTCGTTTGTTTACTAAAGCATGATTCTGGACGTAACAAGCCGTGCTAACAGCTTCAGCCCAAAAGAAACTAGGAAGCTTCGAATCAGCCAGCATAGTACGCGTAGCCTCTATAAGAGTGCGATTTTGTCTTTCTGCTATTCCATTTTGTTGTGGAGTTCGAGGTGCACTGTACTGTTGTTCAATTCCCTTTGCAGCACAAAATGTGTCCATGGTGACATTTTTGAATTCCGTCCCATTGTCTGATCGAATAGCCTTTACATTTATACTGGCTTGATTTTCCACCAAAGTAATGAATTGTTTCATCAAACCCGCAGCCTCATTCTTGTGGCTTAGAAAGTACACCCAGGCGTAGCGTGAGAAATCATCGACTATCACAAGACAATAAGCCTTCTTGCCAATACTTAACACATTCACCGGACCAAAGAGATCCATGTGAAGTAATTCAAGCACAGCTTTGGTTGAGGGTGTAGACTTAGATTTATGAGGCTTTCGATGTGCTTTTCCCTTTGCACAAGCAACACACTTTTCTACCAACATAAAGTCTTTGATTGGTAGATCACGGACCAATTGACCTTTGGCAAGTCGATTCAAATTCTTCATATTCACATGTCCAAGGCGACGATGCCATAATAAACCATCATGTTCTGATATCTTCGAAAATAGACAAGTAATTTCTTCACACGGCTTTTTGTTCATATCAATGACATAAGCATTTCCCCGTCTCTCAGCTGTCATCAAAAACCAATCTTCAGGAATGACAATCCCTGGTTTCAATACGTAGCATCCTTTCTTTGTAAAATGAACAGAATTTCCTCGATCACAAATTTGTGAAATGCTCAGCAGATTGTGTTTCAGTTCTGGGACATAATTCACATTTTCGAAGCTTAAAATGCCGTTTTTCATTGTTCCCTTCAACGTGATTCTTCCAGATTCTCCTCCCGCAAAAGAGACATATCCACCGTCAAATTCTTTTACATTGACCAGTTGGGACAAGTCTCCCGTCATATGCCTGGAACAGCCACTATCCATGTACCAGAGGTGCACGGTAGTCCTCCACAGCTGTTCCTGCACGATTAGCGGGATCAGTTAGATTTAGGAACCCAACCCATAGTGGATCTGGGTTTCCCTTGTGCATCAAAGTAAGTCACTCTCTGCCATACCAAATTGTCTTTATTTAAAAATTTCGAAGGATTTTTAACGACAGAATTTTGATGAGATGTATGAGATGAATTGGAATGTGTGGCCTTAGCTTTAGGTTTCCAATGCTTATTTGACCATTGAAAATTGTAGTTACCAAACGCTTTATATTGATCTTTTCGAAAATCCTTTTGTTGATTTTGATTTCTACGTTTTGCTGCATTCCAATCTTGATCAGAAGGCTTAGCCTTACGATAGTCATTCCTCATTGTCTTAGACTTTTCAGTCATCACTGACTCTGAATAACGATATCGGTTTGGCTTGGCTTTCTGATGTTGTGCATATTTATTTTTAGACTGCACAATTGGGAGATGAACACAGTTTCTGGCGATGTGTCCGACAACTCCACAATTGAAACATGTTTGACGTTTCAATCTGTGGAAGTTTTGATGCTTCATAGCAGACATGTATCTGTTGGGTTTAGAAGAATGAGCTTGATTTATGTTTCTTTCTTGGTTAACTTGTGCCTTTTCTGAGCATTTAGGTACCTGTTTATCAGAACTAGCACTGGCACAAGTATGAGATTCAGATGGATTAGATTTATCATTATCAGAATCATTATGAAAAGATGTTTCAGATTCAATTTTAATTTTCTTTTCAGAAACCTTTTCTTGTAATTTTTCATTCAAAACAACCACTTCTTCCTGTTGAAAATCAGATTCAGTTTTAATCTCGGAAGATGTAGGAACTTCATCAACACGTATTTCATCAACACATGTATCATCTGAGTTTGATAAGGGTTCCTTTTCATCCTCAGTTTTCAATGGGGTCCCACTAGGTTCAACATTAGAGACTTCCTCTGAGACCGATTCAGAAGAAGAATCAGAACACGGTTGATTCTCTTGAGAAGAAGTTTCAGTGGTTTCACTGAATGCGTCCTGAGGGACCTCACCTGTCACGCTGTCATCAGCTAAAGAGTTAGAAACATTAGAATCACAATTTTTAACTACTGAAAAACATCCATCATCATGCACATTATTCAAAGTTTCATCACAAGCATTCACAGTTTTGCCCAAAACAGCAGGCCCAAAAGAAGACGAAACATAACTATGAAACGAGTTCAAAAACGATTGACCAAACACACAACCAGAATCAGTTTTATCAAAAGTAGGTTTAGAAACATTAGAATCTAAAGGTGGTTCATTCCCAAACATATCTCCCCATCTTACTTCAGGTACTTCATCTGCACATGATGAAGTAACGTTAGGATCAAAAGTACCCTTGGACACAAAACTAACTGGTTTAACCACATGTTTTTCAACAGGTCTGACATTTACTGATGGCTTACAGTTTTTGGGACCATAAGTCATTTTGCTTTCATTCATCATCTCCTCCTCAGTCATAGGTAGGTAAGTATAATTGTCCTTATAAGGAGGAGGAGCCTGATTAAAACCCAATCCCAACCCTTTCTTTTTCTGATATTCTAGCTGTTGATTACACAGGTTTTTGACTAATTTGCTGGAAGAATCAAATTTTTTAATATTTAGCTCATTTATTTGATATCTATCTCTGATATCCTCCAGTTCTTTAGTCACATTGCATAGTTTTTCTTTAACCATGAAGAGTTAGGCTGTTGTTACACTAACATCATCCTTGAGTTGGATGATGTCTTTTCACTGAGCTTCGATTTTCTCCTTAAAAAGTTTTTCATTATTAGCTAAAGTGAAATTTTTTCTCTTAATGTCATTATAGTCTTCGATTAGCTCAGCGTTGTGTATTCTATAGGCTTCAACTCGTTCTCTACATTCAGGAGTACAGAAAACATAAATTACCTCTTCTTTGGTGAGACCTTTGACTGGAGCTAAAAGAATCTGAGTCATGAAAACAAGATTTTCAGCTGAAATCTCCTCCTCAGGAGCTGAAACTTGATCATCTGTGGCCATGAAAGCAATGTTGCTTGAATCAGCTTGATTTTCTGGAGCTGAGATGTTCAGTCGCTCAATTTCCGAATTCCAATCAAAGGGTGAATCAGGCTGAACCACCAAGGCTTGAGCTAATCCCAGAGGTTGAGGACTTCCACTGGCAGCAGCATCAGCAGGCATATTCGATGTGGTCACAAGAGCTCTCTCTCGATTAGGTGTAGCAGGTTGGGCTGGAGTTTGTTCACTATTGACCCTAGGTTTGGTACAGTTTCTTGCCAAATGACCTAGTTCATGACAATTGTAGCATCGAAACTCAAATGGCATTTTTGTGGGTCCAGTAAAGGTAAGACCTTGCCATTTGTTTCTCCCGGTTTTGTTCACAAAATTTTTGGCTCTAAATGCTGCCATAGCCATCTGCCAAGTTATATCCATTTCTTCTACATCTTCGGGATGAATCTGATCTAAGTCATCCATAGAAAACTTAGGAGGATTAAGTTTATCAGCTGTAAAAGCATTCAAGCAATTTATGACAGAAGCAGCTATATCAAGATTTTCCTTTGACTGTTGTGAGAAGAAAGCAATCATCTCGTTTTTAGCAGTGGAAGTTGACGATGCAGCAGCAGTAGCAGTAGCATTAGCAGAAGGTGGTGCAGCAGCAGCAGCAGCAGGTGCTGGAGTTCCAGAGTAGTAAACATTTGGTGAGGTAGGAGCAGCTTTAGCAGAAGCAGAGTTGCTGAACATTTGAAAACCAGCGTGAGACACAAAAGCAGTATTATTGCTTGATGTCGAGGGTGTTGCAGTGAATCCAGCAGCCAACATGCTATTCTTGTAATTTGTTTCTCTTTGTTTATCATCTAGCTCACAAGCCTTAATGTGAGAAATAATTTCAGATAAGCTACATCTTGCTAGATCCTTGGTTTTCTTTATCATTGCGACGTGATGATCCCAACTTTTTGGTAAAGCATTTAGAAGCTGTCTATTAGATGAAGCATTTGACGTGTGCATTTCCTCCATTTGCATTTGAGTAACTAACTTAACGAATCTCTGAATTTGATTATCAACAGTCTCTCCATATATATGATTAAAATTGTTGAAACTTTAACTCAGCAGATTTCTACGACTCTCTTTCATATCTTCATTACCTTCGTAGACATCTATTAATGATTCCCACAATTCCTTAGCAGATTTGCAAGTGCGAAAACCAATAGCAATGTCTGGTCCCAATGCCATGGTCAGGTAAGAAAATGCCATATCATCTTCCTCAATAATTTTAAAATCTTCTTCAGTATACCGATCAACAGGCTTTTTCACTTTCACACCATCATCAGTAGGACTATCCATCATAATTTCTCTTGGGCCTCTTAGAATACTTCGCCAGATTTTTGCATCTTTGACCTTAACATGTTTTTCGTAACGCCACTTCCACCCAGGGAATTCATTTCCATCTAACAACCGGGGAACACGAGTGGTGGTTCCAATGATGGAATCCAATTCTTGATGCTTAGTCATAGCTGCTAGGTCCACACTTTGATTATTTGAAGTCATGGTTACTCAATAACTTAATTAATTTACCGATTAATTTATTATTTAAGTTCAAGAGTCCAAAAGTCCAAAGTCTGAATGACGTTGTAAATGTCGTTGCGAGTCGAGATAGGAGTCGAGACTGAAACGGTAAGTGAATATAATTCTGAGTCGAGACAGTTGTTGCAAGTGAACTGAATTCTGAGTCGAGACCGAGATTACGAGTCGAGATCAGGAACAATTAAACTTGAAGCTGGTCGAGACAAATGGTTTCGAGTTAAAGATGCCAACTCGAGACCACAGCAGTTGCGAGTCGAGACAAGATCGTTATTTCCACTCGAGACGGATGAAATAAGCACTCGAGACTGATGATCTTGAGTCGAGACTAAGCTGAATGTGAGTCGAGACCCTGCAAAACTAACTTGTGAGATAAACGTAACTGTGATTCCTGATTTTCAGCAGCTTCCAAAAATTCAAAGATATGAGATCTTTGAATCTTTTATCCTCAACAAACTCCCGTTAATTCAGCAAACACCTTTGACAACGAATCACAATCCAAAATCAGCAACTTTAAACAATATATGCGAAGAACAGTTCGAATCCGAACACAATAATGATACGGAAATTCTGTAAAACACTAGCAAACAAGATCAGTAACAATTGATGCCTTCTTGAATCCAATGATATCAAAACCGAACCAAGACTTGGTTTCTTGGCTCTGATACCAATTGTAAAACCCGAGAGGATCTTTCAACGATATCAATGTTAACTTGTGTGAGTGCGGAATCCAAACACAAGCGGATTCAAGAAAACAATAAAGTAGAATAAGCACAATAATCAAATCAAAATACTATCTTGCATTCACCTTTGAAACCGATGACTGATACAAGACACACACCAGATCTCGAGTGGACTCCTCCCTTCTATCAAGCGATCAACCCCTAAACATAACAAGAATTTGTTTATATAATACCTAAGATGGACCGAAACCATCCTAAGCCCACTCGAGATCTCACCAAAACCCACTAACTACATTTGACCCAAAACAACTTAGTTAAACATTACAAGATCAACCCTAAACTTTAATATCTCTCAATGTATAAACCTCGAGGTTCCAACAAAACTTAATTAAGGGAAAAAGAGTGCAACTTGAATAAATCTCCCCCTCATTAAAATACGTATCCTTTAAGTGACGCGTGTCAATCTTCCTTGAAAGTTGATCAAAGCTTTTGTAACCAATGATTTGTCGCTTGATCCCTTAATCCCTTAATGTGCAATCCTTTATGTTGAGCAATGTTGTATAATCTTCTAACGAGACTGTAGGTCCCTCCTTTCAAAAAATAACATATATCCACAACTGTGTTTTGGTACATTCCTGCATCTACAAGACTAACCAAACTTGTTTTGATGGGTTAGTAAAATATAATCAAATATCGTTTATACCTGAAATATTTCATTGAACTCATTCCAATGTCTCTTTGCTTGACAAAGGTTATATCATGACAATAAGCTCAAGTGAAAGATATTATAACCATACATATCTAGCAAAACATATTAATGCACATATGCATCTAACATGGTACTTGTAGAATGAAAATCTCTACTTTGGAAGGAGATGATAATAGGCGTTTCTTATAACAAGTGACTTAAAAACCTTTAACATACTTTAAGGTTTAACTATGTCCATACTAAATATCCCAACATCATCTTCTAGATGTACTTGAGGGATTGATAAGATATAATTACATATATACTCGAACTGCAGTTTGAGTAATAATTAGACCGTGCCAAGGTCATTCAAAAATTCTCCCTCTAAAAGCTCTACAGTTTCTCTCGATGATGCCTAGACATCATCACTGTAAACTGCGATTATAGTGAACTTTTAAAAGTGGAATGTTGATAAAACATGGCTAATTTAATCAAACTTATATCCCTCTTTATGCAAATATCTCAAGTTGTACAACACTCGACCCGACTATTTTAGTCAATACATATTTTGTCAACTTCATATAGTATGTTCTTAAGGTTTTGACATCAATGCTTCCGGCATTATCGATCCTTGAGGGAATTCGTTCCATCTTATCCCAATATGCATGTGCTTTCACTCTTTAGGAGTTTTGCTACATAAATTTGCCCATTTAACACATATATATCTATATCATATGCAAAAATGTCATAAACACTTACTTTTATCTCCAAAATCCATATTGTACCATGCGTGTACACAATTTATTGAGATGTCATAATCATCGGGTACAAATTTTCTATGTATGTTTCTTGGTGCACAAGTATTACATCGTTAAGATGTTTCAATTAACCTTTTAAGCACTTAATTGCTTTAGAAACTCATCAGGAGTTCCAACATGTAAAATAATCATAACCTATTCAAATCCATATATGTATAAATGATCATATTGTTCTCGAGAACTTACTTTACATGACTTACATAATTTAATCCTTTAGGATTTTCATGTAAACTTTTAGTATCAAGTGATACATAACATTCATAAGACGCATATCAATTATCTCTTTATATTACCAGACGAATAAAATATTGGAAAGTCATTACATCCACCACTAGAGAATGTGTCTCATTATAATCAATCATGGGATTTTGCGAAAATCCTTGTGCACCGTATTTTCCTTATCTCATTTAATTTGATTTTCACATGATTCGCATAAAAGCCCCATTAATATCCAACATACTTTACAAATTCAGTTGTATGGGCTGTTGGTCCGAAAACTTTCCATTTCACTAGAGAATTTAAATCTGCCATACTTTGCGTCTTTCCATTTTGGCTAATCATTTATGTATTTTCATTCATAGGCAGATCTTAAATCTTGATCCTCATCATTTCATCATTTCAAGCGCTATATTATATACAAAAGTATAACGACGTCGATTTTTATTTCGACTCCATACATTTCTTAGACATGATACAACTTATCGAGATCTCTTTAGTTTCAGGTACCTGAGGTTCTTCTTGAACCATCATGTCTACCGTCTCCTCGGGAGACCTTTTTAATATAACCCCGACTTGACCATCTTAATTAGTTTCTCCAACTTTCGAGGAATTTTATTATTGGAATCGACTAGTCTACAACGCTTCAGACGTGCAATAGACTCATTACAAACATGTGGTTGTCCTTCTAGGACACTCATCTTAATTGGAGCATTAGCAGTTGATATATGTGACATGATCACCTTTTTAAGGTCAGTGAATGCGTCTGGTAATAGATTCGCTAATCTTTGTATATGAGTTATTATTTGAATTTCTGGTTCACACTTTTAGTTTTTTTGAGGATCAATGATAACTCATACCAACTCATTTTTTTCCAACTGCTTTTTATCTCCCCCTGATGTTGGGAATGTTAATCCATTGATATGTATATCAAATAATTGAGCCGTAATTAAATATCTCGTCAATGGCTCTATTCATTATCATATATACCCAACCATTTCTTAAGGTCCCATCTTTGTGCATCGTGGTGGATCAATTTCAATATATGTTGCAAAACCAAAATCTTTGATGGGACATCTTTGGTTCCTGACCAAAAACCAACGATACGGGGACAAAGTATTATGACTTGTTGGCGTGATGTGAATTAATGTTGCATGTAAAATAACATGTCCATAACATATGAACTTCTACTCTCATGATCATAGGTTTTGCAACCAATCATAGACGTTTAGCGATCGTCTCAACAAAACATGTATTCCAATGATGATCAATAACTTGGGAATCCAATTCACTATTACAACCAAAATAAATATGTCAATCTGGAATAATATGCTTGTGATCACATTAGCTAAGTCATAATCACACAAACTTTAGGTTGTGGATTTGATAACCATTTAGACGATGCATCGATTTAAAAAAACTAAATGGTATCATGTTGGGATATGCATATCCTTTAATCACTTCCATAGTATTTAGGGATTCTTACCCTACTTTGGTTGGTGAATCATTAATTTCCCTTGAGAGCAAAGATGACAAGAATCTTTTGATTCTTCGTCAAGTTTCACAACATCATCGACTCGGTGTAGTCTAACCGGTCATGCCAACTAATTAAATAATCATGATGTATAAACTTATGATTTATTATCAATATGTATCACTTGCACTCATGATAACTCAAGACATAACATATGAGAGAAGACCGTATCATCATTCCAAACTATATATTCTCATATAACATTCCTTTAGTTTGACACTTTTGGTGGTCGTTCTCATTATGACCATCACTACAGTTTTAATAGTCAATATCATTATTAACTTGACCATTATATAATTCTCATGGTCGATCTCATCATTACAATTTTCTCAATAATGTCCATGATCACTAATCTTTACAATGATCAATAGCTTTTTATTCTTTACTCACATTCACTTAAGGGAATGGAGTAGAACCAAAACAAGTTTCATAGCTTTTCATTCTTTACTCAGTCACACGAGTATATATTATTTCAAACTTTTCATGAATCTCATAATGATATGCTATTTCAGGAGCATATATCTCAGGTGTGACAATGAAAATTATTGTATCCAAATTTTCCTTGTATATAATCTTTTCTTCACATAACATCAATAAGAAGTGACTAAACGTTCGCATCATATAAGATTTATCAATTATACATCTTATGACCCTTTATAACTAGATAATGAGATTCAGAGGATATAACCCCTCAGGTGTTATATCTAAACATATTATACTATTCATGTGAGTGCTAATAAAACAATTAACTTTAGCCTTAATTTTTTTTATCTAATAAGATCGATATAAATACTTAAAAGAATATAACTGCAATAACTGCAATAGTGATAATCTTTCAATAAAAACCATTATACATCATTATCTATTTTATTAATAGCAAGTACATAATTTTCAAAATATTGTTTTTTCATAACGAACAAAACTATATGACGAAAGAACCATGAAATCATTCATCTTGAATCATATATTACAGTTATAGAAGCAAACAAATATTTATAAAGATAAGAAAATCAGTATATAATTTGTAAAGATATGAAAATAAACATATGATTTTTAACAACTAATTTATAGCAATAATTTCTCATCAATAGAAGTTATATAATAATTAGTCATATAATTTCATATAAGACACCATATATCTTGTCACTGGAACGTTTCATGTATTCATATATAATACAATCCATGTATATTTTAATAAAGTTCAAATATTAACACATATATGATACATACAAAAAGAAGGTAATAAAACCAATTAAATTAAAGACTATATATGTGATTATCAATATTCGGTTTTTCTTTTTGTTTTCTCAACAAATATGTCACTCTATTAAAATCAATCATAAAACTTATCACTACAATTTACAATGGTTACAACAAAGTCAACTAAACAAAATTGTACCACGATATATGAAAATTATTTGTTCATGATTCTTATCAATTTTATTGAATGTATTTTAGACATATATATCAATCTTACATACTGAATATATTTTAGACATATATAGAGTGTCTAACAAAATATATATAATTACTACAAAATAGAGACTCAACCAAATCATGAAAAAACAATAAATATTAAACCATAATATTCAGTTTTGATAATCCTTTATACTCAAGTCAGGAGTTTGTGCTATATAAAGACTCATGGTTTTGGAACAATACCTTATAATGCACATATTTAAACGAACACACATATTTATACATAATTTCATTCTTATCATAAATATATACAGCTAAACACATATATGCAATACATGACCCAAAAGTCATACCCATTTAAGTTACAAAATTTTTTTGCACGTTGGAATCTCACACCCAAATCTAAGTTTTTCATTGATAAATTAAGTTGTTTCATTATTTATAGAAAAATAGTTCCACAACAGTGACATTAGTTTTAATTTTATTTACCATATTCGACTTGTTAAATCATAGCCAACTAAGGTGTAAATAATTTAAAAGAGATAATACTTATATATAACATTTAAACTAAAAAAAAAACTTTAGATTTAGAAAAAAAATGATTATTGTGAAAACCATAGATAATATTTATGTTGAAAATATCATATGTTTACTTTTAAAGTTTCTGTCAACGTGAAAAGTCATACTTTCGTCTCCACTTATATCATCCAACGGTGGAAATAAACACACATAGATTGTAACAAAAAGATGAAACACCAATTGCAAATGATAAAATCATACCTTTAGCGCCTGTGATGTTGATGACATGTTTAGAGAGTTAAAATTGATGATATAGCATCAATGTATCAACGTGATTCCATTCCAAAAGCAACTCGTGCTGATAACGTGTTGTGAAACAACAAGCCTAATAGCTAAACAATATAGCATAGATGTAGAGGAAAAGAGATTAATATTTCATTGATAGGTGTATCCATATAATAAATACAATGGAATATATATAGGGTAAAGAAACTTGGAGAATAAGCCTATTCTATTTTAGGCGTTGATAACCACAATATCAATATATTTATAATAATAGACTATTTGAGATGCAGATGTATACATGGTAATATATAATCAACATATATGAGAGATTGTGATGATGCGTACCAGGATTATGAAGGACTGAAGATTTATTCAAGATGTGTTATGGTTGCAAGTTACAGCAACGATTTGATATGATGGCCGGTAAATCTCAGCGGAGAGTCTCGTGCTGATAACGTGATAAAAACTAAAGAGAAATAGAGATAAACTTCATTCAATTACTTCACAATATTCAACATTACAATATATAGAGATAAACATAACCATAAACCCTAAAACCCATAAGTAATGGGTTGGGTCTAAAATGTCTGGTTTATAACAATTTCATGATAATTCATTTTTAGAAATTCCAGCTTTATGATGTAAACATGCCAGACCTTATAAATATTGTAATATTGTAATGATAAAATATTTGTATATATAAACTTTAAAAATATCAGTCGTTTATAGGAGAATGACAAAATTGTAAAACTTGCAGCTTTATTTTTTCTAACTCGAGAACGTTAAAGGCTAATAGATGCTCTAGTGGTCCATGGGTTCGTTAACCTCTTACCAACTAAGGGGTTGTTTGGCAACTTCTGAATGGTTAAGTGCTGAACCAGTAAGAGGTCTAAACCATTAAGTGTTGAATCAGTAAGAGGTCTGAACCATTAAGAGCCAGTATAATGCTTAACCGTTCAGAGACAAATATCAGACCAATTCAGATAAGAGGTTTTAACCATTCAGCTCGGTATAATGCTTAACCATTCAGAGGCAAATGTCTGACCATTCAGACATCTGCTCACGAAACAAACAGTCTAAACCATTAAGTGCTAAACCAGTAAGAGGTCTGAACCATTAAGAGTTAAACAAACAACCTCTAAATTTGGTAGAAGTATCGACATCTATATTGCATTATTATATTTTTTATTTTTAAACTGGCGTTGATAGAGTAGTTTGAGTTAATAGAAAAAAAAAACGTACCCTTCATGACATTTCATGGCTCCACTTACCTGACTAAACATTAAAAAAGTTCAATATGTCGTATCATTTCTCTTTTGTTTAAACTTCAAAAATACAACTTAATATATTGATCAAAATACTTAATTCAGTGTATTCATCATAATACTCATTAAATTTAAAAGAAAATTGTGCTTTTTTGTGATACATGTAACATCGGTTTATTCGGTTTATTGATCAATTCTGTAAGAAGTAATCGAAAACATAATATAAAACATATTAAGACATGATATGCCAACAACAACATTGAGGAAAGGCTCGAGTTTTCATTTAGAGTGTACGATTAAGATTGTTTTAGGTGAGTTGAAAAAGGCAGTGAAAAACCCACATATTGTAGAGAGAGAGCATGATTTTCATTAAACTTTTTTTTTGAACGGATGATTTTTATTAAACTTGAACCCTCTCTAATAATCTCTTGAGTTAATTGCCAAAATCGTCCCTGAGGTTTGGGCAGGTTTGCCATTTTCGTCCAAAATGACACTTTTGCACCAAATTGCCCCAAACGTTTGTAACTTTTTGTTATTTTCATCAAAACCACTAACTTAGTTTATTTTTTCTGTTAAGTTACGGATATTTGGATGAAACTGACAAATATAAAATCACAGAGACGATTTTGGCAATTTACTCAAACTCTTTTAAATTTCTTTTATTTAATTAATTTTGTTACATATATAATAAAAAAGAATATACATGCAATTTTTATATGAAAAAAATAATAGGTTTGTCACATAATTTTTATAAATTTTCATCCAACCACTAACTAAGTTAATTTTTCTATTAAGGCGAATGATGTATAATTAATTTCTAATTTTTTATATAGTTCAATTTTATAAAAATAAAATCTACTTAAACCTCTAAATTTTATAAAACTAAAATGTTGGTGACCTTATTGAAAAATGTCAAATAAAAAAAAATCTTATCATATGTACCAAGTTTGTAATTCATCTTCTACTCTTTTAAATTCGCTCCTAGGCCCCCCTATCAAACAACGTATTGTTACCAAACATTAAAATTACCCACCAAATTGTAATTAGAGTTAATTGCCAAAATTGTCCCTGAGGTTTGGGCACGTTTGCCATTTTCGTCCAAAATGAGACTTTTGTACCAAATTGCCCCCAACGTTTGTAAGTTTTTGCCATTTTCATCCAAACCACTAACTTAGTTTATTTTTTCTGTTAAATTGAGGATATTTGGATGAAACTGGTAAATATAAAACCACAGGGACGATTTTTGCAATTTACTCAAACCCTTTTTAATTTCTTTTATTTTTTTGTTACATATATAGTAAAAAAGAATATACATGGAGTTTTTAGAAAAAAAAAATTAATAGTTTTGTCACATAATTTTTATAAATTTTCATCCAAATCACTAACTCAGTTTATTTTTTCTGTTAAGGTGAAGGATGTTTTAAATTTTATAAATTATGACAAAATTAATTTACAGCTTCTTTATATAAATCAGTTTTATAAAGAGAAAACGTCATTGTTGTGCAACACATAACAATCAATTAAAACTTTTAGTATTTATCAGTTGTAGAGACAGAAAAAAATTGTAAAACGTTACATATTTTTTAAATGTGTTGAGGACCTAGGAAATATCTTGGTAGAAATAAAATATTTATTTAATTAAGATTATGAGTATAACTAACTAATACTTATTCTGAGTGTCTTGAGTAAAGAAACATTTGGTTCATAGCATTATAATTACAATTTGGTGAGTAATTTTAAGGTTTGGTAACGATACTTTGTTTGATTGGGGGGGGGGGGGGGACTGGCTTCTGTTTTTTCTTAGGAGTGAATTTAAAAGAGTAGAAAATAAATTACAAACTTGGTACATATGATCATAAGATTTTTTTATTTGACTTTTTTCAATAAGGTTAATAGCATTTTAGTTTTATAAAATTTAGAGGTTTAAGTATATTTTATTTTTATAAAACTGATCTATATAAAAAATTAGAAATTAATTTTTGTCTTAGTTTATAAACATCCTTCGCCTTAATAGAAAAATTAACTTAGTTAGTGGTTGGATGAAAAGTTATAAAAATTATGTGACAAAGCTATTATTTTTTTCATATAAAATTGCATGTATATTCTTTTTTATTATATATGTAACAAAATTAATTAAATAAAAGAAATTTAAAAGAGTTTGAGTAAATTGCCAAAATCGTCCCGGTGGTTTTATATTTGCCAACTACATCCAAATATCCTCAACTTAACAGAAAAAATAAACTAAGTTAGTAGTTTGGATGAAAATGGCAAAAAGTTACAAACGTTGGGGGCAATTTGGTACAAAAGTGTCATTTTGGACGAAAATGGCAAACCTGCCCAAACCTCAGGGGCGATTTTGGCAATTAACTCTAATATCTTTATATACAACCAACCAAGGGAAAACCCTATTTTCTTCATTTATACAATCAAGGGGACCCTATTTAAGTAATAAAGATAATTACCCATCAAAAGATAGGGGTTTTAGGCCCATGGCATTATAACCTAGTGGCATTTTAGGGTGGGATAAAGCTTAGAGACTATTAGGTTCTGGGTTCGATTCCTACAGGGGAGGGGTGTTTCCTAGATTTAATGGGTTTTCTCCTGAATTGGTGTATAGGCATTATTTAAGTAATAAAGATAATTACCTATTAAAAGATAGGGGTTTTAGGCCCATGACGTTATAGCCTAGTGGCATCGGCTACAACGCTTTTACCAGGGTGATAGCGAATTTCACAGTCGTAGTCATTTAAGAGATCGAACCATCGTCTTTGCCGCATATTTAACCCTTTCTAATTGAAAATGTGTTGAAGGCTCTTATGGTTAGTGTACATTTCACACTTAGTGTCGTATGGATAATGCCTCTAAATCTTCAGAGCAAATACAACCACACCAAGTTCAAGATCATGAGTGGTGGAATTTTTCTCGTGGGCTTTAAGTTGTCATGAGGCATAAGCTATAACTTTGCCCATTTGCATCAAGACACAACCAAGTCATTGACCCTATGCGTCACAGTAGACCATGAAAACATCATAACCGTTAGGAAAAGTAGGAATAGGTGCATCACACAATTGATGCTTTAAAGGTTTGAAAAGCTTCCTCTTTCTTGGGCCCCCAATCAAATGGTTTGCCTTTATGAGTTAAGGCCTGAGAGGTAAAGCGATTTTGGAAATAAAAAGTGGCAATAAAACACCAATAATAACCAGCTAAACCAAAAAATGACCTGATTTCAGTAGGAGCGCGTTGAGTATGCCAAATTTTTACTGCCTCAATCTTTGCAGGGTCCACATGAGTTCCCTTTTCGTTTACGTCATGGCCAAGGAATTGAACTTCTTTCAACAAGAACTCACACTTTGAGAACTTAGCGTAAAGCTTTTCAGCACACAAAAGTTCAACAATAAGTCAAAAATGTCGCTCGTGATCGGTCTAGGTTTTAGAATAAGTAAGAATATCATCAATGAAGACGATGACAAAACTATCTAATAGGGTTTGCACAGTCGGTTCATTAAGTTCATAAAGACTGCAGGTGCATTGGTCAGCCCAAAAGCCATAACCATGTACTCATAATGTCCCTATCGAGTGCGAAATGCGGTTTTAGGAATGTCTTCCTCATGAACTCTAAATTGATGATAACCAGAGCGTAAATCAGTTTTTGAGAAACAAATGGCACCCTGGAGTTGATCCAATAGGTCGTCAATTCGTGGCAAAGGATAATGGTTCTTGATTGTCAACTTGTTAAGTTCTCGATAATCGATACACATTCAAAATGCACCGTCTTTCTTCTTGACAAATAAGACCGGTGCACCCCAAGGATATAAACTAGGACGAACGAACCCTTTGTCACTTAACTCTTGCAATTGACAAGCCAATTCTTGCATTTCAAATGACGCCAGTCGATAAGGTGATTTTGCATTAGGAGTTACACCGGGAATAAGATCGATTCCAAATTCGACTTCTCGCATAGGAGGAAGTCCAGATACGTCTTCAGGAAATACTTGAGGAAAATCTCGAATGATCGGAATATCTTGCAACTTCTTTTCTTGGTCTTTCTTCTCCACAATATGGGCCAAGAAAGCCACATACTCTTTTTAAAGGTACTTTTGGGCTTGAGTACAAGACGTCAACTTAACCATTTGGATAATTTCACACCGAAAATATGCAGAGTTTGACCATCTGCGAGTGAAATACGAATGTATTTCTCGAAGCAAATGATTTCAGCATGGTGCTGGGCTAGCCAGTCCATGCCAATGATAACGTCGAAGCTACCCAATTGCATAAGAATGAAATTGATTGAAAAGTCATACTCATTCAAGTTAAAAGTACACCCACGAATAATGGAGTTTATGGTAATGGGATTTCCGTCAGTAACTTCCACAGTGAAAGAATCAGCTAAGTTCCGAGGATACCAAGTATAGGCTCAAATTCCAAGGATACAAAACTCTTATCTGCCCCTGAATTAAATAATATGGATGAATAATGACTGTTAATTAGAAACGTATCGTTCACAACGTCATTATTAGCCCTGGCCTAATTTGTATTGATATTAAAAGCTCTGCCCCTCGCTGCTTAATTTTCCTGGTTAACCGGGTTGGCCTAAGCTTGAGTATTGAATATTGATGATGTTAACCAACCTAGGGCAAGCGTTTCTGAAATGAGTGGGATCTCCACAATTGAAAAAAGCCCTAGCATATGGCATTAGAGGATAGTTTGGCTGGTAGTAGCGTTAAACCATGGGTTGTTGAGCAGGAGGAGGAGCCATGATCTAATTAGGTTGATAAAAAGGTTGAGCCATGAGTTGTGTGTTAAGCTGGTTTCTTGGCTGGTTGGATACTTGTCTTTGGGTGGCGCAACATGTATTGACTAGGTGGCCATAACGTCTACAGCAGATGCAGTGTCAGCAAAGAGTGTTAGGTTGATGGTGGTAGTGACAATGATTGCATTAGGGAAAAGGATCAATATAGGGTTTCTTATTTGGGTAAGTGTTGGGTGCAACTTGGGTTATTGGAGCGGATGGTATGTGAGGGTTGAATGTGGTCACAACAAAGTTTCTATTGTTTCCTTTTTACTTCTTTTTGCTAACGTGAGAAGACAATTCAGCCTTGGTTTCTTTTGAGTCCACAGTTGGAGTTTTGTTAACTGAAGCCTTGTACCCCTTTCTCTTTAGGTTTCCAGCCTTAACATGGTTATCAGTGAGTTGAGCAGCTAAGCGAATAACAGCTTCAAGGGTTACAGGACTGCTACCTATAACTAGTTCTTGGATTATCATTGGAAGACCATCGATGTACCTCTCTATGGTTCTAGAGAGAGGGGTGGCTAAGTAAGGAACCAACTGTCTCAGCTCATGAAAACGTTTATTATAAGCTACGTTCTCACCATTGGCTTGCTTCAAATTCCAAAACTCATTCTTTAACTTCTTGATTTTATTATGCGAGCAAAATTATTGTAACATCCGTAAAAAAACGGATCCTAAGACCTGACCCGTTTTTGTAACCCGGTCCGTTTTCATATTCCACGTAATTTTATTTAATGTTTAAGAAATAAAATGTCTCGTATTCTATGTTTTGATCATTCATGTTATCATATCTGGTGATTTGTAGTCTTATACAAGTTTTTAAATTCATTTCCATGTCTTTTGAAGTAACTATCCATCTCCCAAGGTCTAAGATTAAGGTTTTCCTTAAGTTGATTAAAAAATTTGGAGACTTCGTGAACACACCTAACACTCATATCCTAGCCTTCTTATCATCCAAACTTCATTATATACATGCCTTAAGATTAGACATTTTCTTTTAAAGGGTTTAGATGTAAATGATAGTAAGTAAGAAGCTCTACATGTTGCATTCGTAGTTTTGTCATAAGATGACTTTCGGGTGACTTTCTTGCCAACTTTTCTCCATCCTAGAGCTATCATTATGGTCCATTCAAAGCTCCAAGATATACTTGGTATACTAAGGAGCAAGTAAGTTCAAATGGTGTATAAAACTGAGCCCAAGCGTAACTGGAATCATAAACACAAGTTTGAGAACGTAACCCTTGACTCGCATCAAGATCCAAGGTTTAAACCCAATTCTCAACACCATGGATGTTGGATTACTCTCTTCCATATGATAGTACTCTGAAAATAGTGAACATAAGTGAAAACCGTGCGCGAAACAGAGTTATAACGAAGCAGAAATTGCGAAAACAAGTTTGGTGTTTGTTGCTAATTAGCAAGACACACGAACCTCTTTTTAAATTCGTCCCACATCGTCCCAAATACCATTTTGTGCTCCCTTTCACACCTATAAATACCCTTTCTTGGTTACTTATAGCTTGCAAGTCAAGGCCATTGCCACTTCGGCACCACGATTTCTCTTTTCACCATTCCACCAGGTTAACGCAAGCTTCGCAAGCAACCGATCATGTATTGAACCTTGTGATTATTAGCATGGTAACTGTTCAGAAAAAGCAACTTTCATTTCCTCATACCATTGTAGTAGGGCAGAAGCACCCTCAATGCCTTCGTAGCGAGGAGGGTTGCATGAGTTAAAATGCTTGTAAGTATAAGTAGGAGGATTTACACCACCATGGTTAGCTTGGTTGACAACCCCTTTATTGTTAAGGAATAGAATTGTAACACCTCGTAAAATTGTGTCCAATGATGTGTTGACACGTGTAGTAAACCCTAATAAAGTCAAACGCTGACTATGAGGGGCTAATTTCATCAAAAATCGAAAACCTTGAATATAGAAGGACTGAAAGTGTCAACATGCCTAAAATAGGCCTCTGAGTGACCTTATACGGTGTCCATATTCTCAAACGAGCCACTTATTGGACGAGAGGAGCCGTTTGCGTAATTGTTTGAAAGTTTGCGCGATGAAGGGTTAAAATCATCAACATGTTAATTCTTACCTCTGAGTGACCTTTTAACAAACCGAGAGCTTCATGATGTATAATCATACTCTCGAGAATGCTTAATATGAGCTACATAGGGCTTTGATGCTATTAAATGATGATACGCTCAAGTTTGCGCGTTAAAGGGACCAAAAGCATCAACGTCTAAAACTACACCTTTGAGTGACCATTTAAGCGAACTGGAGCGTCATAATAGGCCCGGAAGGATTTGATATCGATAAATGATATTACGCGCAACTTTTTGCGTAAAAAGGATTAAAAGCATCAACAAGCGAAACTACGCTTTCGAATGACCTTTTAAAAGAACTAGGAACTCCGTAATGCTCGGTCACGTTCTCGGGAATCCCTAATATGGGCTATGTAAGACCTTGACGTCGTAAACGATGTTACGCACCACTTTATGCATTAAAAGGACTAAACGCGTCAATGGGTGAAACTACGCGTTTGAGAGGTCTTTTGAATGAATCGGGAACTCCATTATGGCCAGTCAAACTCCCTGGTGTGCCGAAGATTTACCACTAACATTTCACACCTTATAATGAAGATATACGTGAAATTAGAAAGTTATGTGCCAATTATGTCAATTCTGAAAGTAAAGCATGCTTAATGAAGTCAGGGACTGATCTGGACATTTTTGAAAGTCTAAACGGGATTAAAAAGAGTGCAAAGACTTATTTGGACATTTTCGAAAGTCTAAAAGGGATTAACATGAGTACAGGGGCTGATCTAGTCATTTTTGAAACTTAATATATGCATAAATGAGGACAGGGACCAAAACAGCCAACTTCCAAACTTTTAAATGGGCTGGACCTCAATCGCGGGCCGCGACTGCTGGGCCTGAGGCCTTCGCGGTCCGCCAGCAAGCAGATCAACAGCAATACAACAACAGCAGACTGTTGTAAATGCTGGTTTTTTTGTTTTTGCTTGATGAACACACATTAGTAAACCATGTTAATTGATCCTAGGGGCATGTAAATGGTTTTAAAAACCTGTTATACACCTGTGATGATCCTGATAAATCCCCTAACACTTGTCAACCATCCATCAATTCTCTAAACACTATAAATAAAGATCACCTTCAACAATTTCATTTGCACCTCTTCTCATTTTCTCATTCTATCTTATTCTTGGGGACTCCTGGCAAAAAGGGGACTCCACTTTAGTTCTAAATTCAAGCTAGGACCCTTTGTAAGTGTCCTTAGCCACTAGTTTCCGTTTTATGGGCTTTTAAGCCAAAAGTCAAGCGTTATCGTAATAACACTTTAACTTTTAGTTAGACCTTTAACAGTCAAGCCATTGTTCGCAACGAACATGGCTACGTGATCGTAATTAGGTAGGTGTTGAACCCTCAAAAGTGCACCTCCTAATTATCACGTTTACTTAGTTAATTGTCGGGTCAAAGTAACTAGTCAAAAAGTCAAACTAGTCAGATTTTCATAAAATAATTAAAACTGATAATGTAGAAGTAATGAACCATGTTTTATCACTTAAATAACTTGGTAAATATTATTAGAACATGTCTAAGCATGTTCAACCAGACAATTCTGAGTTTAGGGTCGGTTCGCAACCGAAAGTCGCAAAAGCTTGACTTTTGCTTTGACTTTCAGTTCCGACCCAATTAAGCTTAAATCCTTTATGATTTAAGCTTCCATTAGGACCATATTATGTTGTAGTATAACCCTCTGAGGTTATATTACCTGGTCATTAATATTCTGAATTATATGCTAGTTTCCGTTATTATGCTTATATTTGACCATTATGCCCTTATGATATATAAACGAGATTTTTGAAAATGTGAGTGGACAAAAAGCTTAATTACTGATATATAAGTATGTCAAATAAATTTGACATTAGTTTCTGGTCTCATACTAAAGTTATGCAAGATATCGTAAAACAAAACTTTTTGTTAATTAAATTACATTTTTAGCATAAATCATGTTTAAACCCAAATTTTGGCATCAAACCCATTACCTACTGTTTTGATATTATTTTTAGGGATTTTTGGAATTTTTGGTCAGATTTGTTACTGACCATAACATAGAGTTCTTGTATAAATTCCTTAATTAACGATAATGCCCTTTTGACTAATAAAATGAGATTTACATGTGATTAGCATACCAAACCTTTTTCTACTGACTTGATATAAAAAATATATTTTAAGCATACAATGCTGGTCAAAATCTCAGAATCACATAAACATCTTAAATATCGTCAATTATCGACTTTTACACTAATTAGGTGCATAGTATGGTTTAAACCCATATTTAACACCTAAGACTTGATATCTACTAATTTTATAAATAAATTTTAATATTTTTATAGTAGGTATAAGTCATGAACTCAGACTTCCAATTATGTCCTTAAAAGCATATGTGGAATGACCAAAATACCCTTTAGGGGCATAGTTTGGGCATAAATGGGAAACCACACATATGTATGATATCTTACTGTTATAACTTCATAAAATAAATATTTTTACTGAATACTTTAGACCAGAATATCAGTTTACTATAAAACCTCTTTTATAAATATTAAAATAACCAAAATGCTCCTGCGGGACTTAAATTGGTTTAAATACTTTTTGAGCATATATGTTAACATCCTACTGATGTATTAACATATTTTAAGCATAATAACATAAGGGACTAGTATATGGTTCATTTGGTTGCCCGTTATGCATTTACGCGTACGGTTCAGCTTATGTAACTAGTTTACATAAGTTTGCCGAAATGGGTTTAACCTTGTCGTTTTTATTTCAAAATCCAGAATGTACTTAGTTTGCCCATATTATACAAGTCTTCATACTTGTTGGGTCTCAATAACATTCTATTCTGGTCATCGCTTAATCTCGCGCATCGTACCGTTTTAGATACTCTAAGCTAGCCGGTCTAAGTCTACGACTTAAATAAGACCGTTAACATTTTGAATTGGTTATATATTACCATCATTCCAGACTAGAGCCACCTAGTAAAAGCTACCTGCATTTAGTTAGATTGGATAGAACTGAGTTATTTTGCTGTGCATCAAGTATTAGCTCAGGTGAATACTTTTAACTTATGTTCCCTTATACGGGCTTGGGATACGGTATAATAATAACACCGCTTGGTCGGGTATGGAATCATTTAATCGGATTGTGATTAATAAATTACATAACCCGTTTTAATCTGTTTTGTTTGATAACATAAACATTGGGGGTTAATACGACCGTGTCCTGGATATCCTCGGCTCATTTCATTTGAAAATGGCCACGACCTATGCACGGGGTGTAGGCATACACCTGACAGATGCAAATGCTAAATAACCCACATGTTGGGGATAACTCCTTTGTGGGTTTTATAGTGGTGAGTCGGTTAATCATGACCGGCTTCCAAACCGGCCCCATATGTATGACAAACATGTAAATCTGTATACAATATTTTATATAAAAAATTATCCCAAGTTATAAATGGTTTATGCCTTGTGTGCCTAAATAAATCTTCATAAACTCTTTTCAAAAGAGTCAGTTAATTGTATTTACCAGTGAAAACTGACGTATTTTCGAAAGACTAAGTGACATGTACTACTCGAAATAGGCTGGGGGCTGATCGGTGTCGAAATAGAGGATCTTGCAAATCCTTAAAGATGCCTTAAAGTCTGCTAAACTTCATTTTATACAATTCTGTAATGATCCGCCTGTGGATCTATTATTACAAGCTCGTCTATAAATTAATACTTGATATTTTCAGACATTTGGGTTTGTAATAATATTTATATTCCAAGACTTTTGCTGTGCTATAATTGTGTTATTTGACTATGATGATATCAACTACGTCACGATACTCCCCACCGGGCCCACCGGACTAAGCTGTAAATATCGGGTTGTGACAGGTTGGTATCAGAGCCAACGTTTGAGTGAATTAAACACTAACCTTTTGTGTTTAATCTCAAATGACACAGTAGCATATTCCTTAGACCTTCTGAGTCTAGACTTAACATAGGAATGCTCTCATCCCTATTAAGTAAACATTGTTTTCGATTTTATGTATTTTGAATATGTCGCCAAGCAAGGAAGCCGTTGATGGAAATTCTCCTCATCCAAAGCCAATGATTTTTTATAAAATATTGGTAATGAATTGGATCCCGATATTTTTAAAAAAATAATATTTAGATCGTTTAAAACATTCTGTAAAAATTTGGGAATTTTTGAAGTAAGTTAACTATTTTATTAAAATTACCAAAAACAGCTCAGTTTTGAATGCTAAAGCTGAAACGACATAAGTAGTAATTTGTGTGTCTAAATGTCGGGTAGGTTATCTGAGAATGATCTAACGTGTTATATGTCAATGAAAGTATTATGTGCAATATCGTATATTTGCTTTTGAATGGGTATAGATGGGATGTTTATATGGGCGTGAAATGTTAACATGAGTGCATGCTATGTGATAGATGCGTGTAGGAACTTTGTGTTTTATTTAAAACTATTAACAAACTAAATGGTAATCATATTAGGACATGATTGACCTACCCTGACCGTTAGCTATTTTAAGAGTTCAACCGAGCAACCAAAGGTGAGTTCACACTCTTTCTAAGGCATGGGATTCCCGGTGGTTGGGAATGGGTTAAAGAACTAAAACGGAACCTGCATATCCTCCTTGGGTAGGGTATGTACCGCCATCCTCCATGGGTAGGACGCCAATATTAATCCTGTGTATTCTCCTTGGGTAGAATACGTACGTTCGTCCTCCTTGGGTATGACAACAACCTTAAAACTTACTAGACAAAAACTCAATCATTAAGTCCCTCATTTTATATCGACTTAATCGCCGAGGCCGATGGCGAGCGGGTCATTAGTTAATAGCGCTATTAGGTTTGACAAACCTCACACCGTGCCGGCCGGACGGGCGTGTACTAATGGATCATGGAAAACAGTCAATGATGATAGACATTGACTTAGGGCACAACTTACTTTCGTCAGTAGTCGATATGGTAACGGTCTAGTGGTTCACATGGGGTAGCCCCCACTGATTATGGATATGGTTTGGGGAAAAACAAAGATACTGGTTAACTCGTGGTTTATGAAACAACTTATGGTTTTCAAAATAAACTTTTAAAACCAAATAACCAACTGTGAACTCGCTCAACTTTGTTGTTGACTCCTTGTTACATGCCTTGCAGGTCGTTAGGTATTTATGGAGCTTGCACGAGAGGAAGGAGTCTTTGTGGGACATGGACTGTTGAGTTCCATGCTAAACATTTAAACTTTATGAACTTATCACTTATGTTTGGGTTTTACCTTTTTATGCTTCCGCTGTTAACTTAAAGTTGGTTACTTTCTTTTGGACACCAATTATATTGTGGTTGGTTTTATTTACTTAATTACGTTGTTCAATATGATTGGTGGCTTGATCCTGGTCATGTCACGCCTCCATGCGGTGATACTCCGCTTGTGAATTTTAGGGGTGTGACAGATTGGTATAAGAGCCATTGGTTATAGTGAACTTGGTTTTAAAAAGGGAAAAGCTTTTTGACAAAACCAGACTATAACCTGTACAGTGCTCAACGATCCACAACGACGCTTCGCTCCACGTGCAAGACTCGACACAATAGGTGGTATGATTTATGTTTATATTGTCTGTTTGATAGTTCACATAGTGCATTAGTTAACGTGATAACCGCCATTTGAACCATGTGTGCTTACTCTCACCTGTCATGCCATGCTTACGCACTTATGCGACACCTTTCTTACCTGTGTTTCCCTCGATGTGAAGATCATGAGTGGACGTTTGAACTTGACTCAAGCCCAGCTGATGGCTCTAATCAACGAACGAGTGGCTGAGGCACTCGCAGCTGTCCCTGCAGGAGGTCAACATGCTCTGCCTCCCGTATGTATGTTCAAAACATTCATGGATTGCCGACCTAGTCTTTCAGCGGCACAGAAGGAGCTGTAGGTCTTCTACACTGGTTCGAGAAGATTGAGTCTGTTTTTGAGATGTGAGAATGCCCTGAAGCTCGTAGGGTGAAATTTGCTACTGGAACACTCGAAGGTGCTGCGTTAACCTGGTGGAAAGCACAGGTCCAACTGCTAGGGCTGGCGGTTGCTAATGCCACCCCATGGAACGACTTCAAAAATTTGATCAAAGAAGAGTACTGTAGTCGTGACGACATCCACAAGCTAGAGGTAGAATTTTTCAATTTGAAGATGACGGGGTCTGAAATCGAGGCATACACAAAGAGATCGAACGAATTAGCTATCTTGTGTCCTACTATGGTGGATCCTCCTATCAAGCGTATCGAGCTATACCTTAAGGGTTTAGTGCCAGAAATTCAGAGCCACGTGACCTCAGCTAATCTTGGCACCATTCAGCAAATCATCCGCTTGGCTCATCGTCTCACTGATCAGGCAGTTGAGCAGAACAAGCTGCCCAAACGTATTAGCGCTACTACTAATTCTGATGTTCCCAGTGATAACAAGCGCAAGTGGGATGGAAATTCGGGCAAGGGTTCTACTTTAGTTCAGTCTCAGTCCCAGCAGCGAAAGACAGATGAGTACAGGAGCCCCAGTCAGCACTCTTCTGGGAATCAAGGTCAGGGTGGATATAGGGGAAATCACCCTAAGTGCAATCGATGTAATTTGCACCATAGCGGGCCGTGCAACAAGGGTCGTTGTCAGAGATGTAACAAGCTGGGTCATGAAGCCAAGGATTGCAGGAGCTCACGTCCTGCGAATCAGAATCGTCAACAGCAGCCACAAGCTCCACAGAATCAGCAGCAGCAGCAACAACAGGGTAACAGGGGATGCTATCAGTGTGGTGCTGAAGGTCACTTCAAGAAAAATTGCCCCCAGTTGAACCAGAAACAGAACAACAACAATAATCAAGGGAACGGGAACAATAACGGGGGTAACAATGATGGCAATGGTGCCAGGGGACGTGTTTTCATGTTGGGTCAGGGTGACGCGAGGAACGATCCCAACGTTGTGATGGGTAAGTTTCTTCTGGATGATTTCTTTGTTACTGTTTTATTCGATTCGGGTGCCGATACTAGTTATGTGTCCTTAAAAGTTAGTCAAATGCTTAAGCGCACCCCAACACTTTTGACCACCAAACACATGGTAGAGCTAGCAAACGGTAAAAGTTTAGAGGCCACACACATAGTTAAGGGTTGTAATCTTGTTCTGGCTGATCAGACTTTTTCTATCGACCTCATTCTTATCGTTCTGGGTAGTTTCGACGTTGTTATTGGAATGGATTGGTTATCTCATCAGCAACCGGAAATTCTTTGCAACGAAAAGACTGTCCGCATCCCTCGTTCTGGTGAAGAACCCCTCATGATTCGTGGCGACAAGAGTGGTGCTGTTGTGGGCATCATCTCTTTCCTTAAAGCCCAGAAGTGGTTGCGAAAGGGCCACACTGCTATTCTAGCCCTCGTTTCTGATACATCTTCGAAGGAAAAGAAGATAGAAGACATTCCTATTGTGCGCGACTTTCCTGAGGTATTTCCTGAGGAATTACCTGGTCTTCCGCCTCATCGACAAGTCGAGTTTCAAATCGAGCTAGCTCCTGGAGTAGCACCAATAGCTCGTGCACCTTATCGTCTAGCTCCATCAGAACTTGAAGAATTGTCCTCGCAACTACAAGAGCTCTTGGACAAGGGTTTCATTCGCCCTAGCTCTTCGCCTTGGGGAGCTCCAGTGTTATTTGTGAAAAAGAAAGACGGTACCTTCAGAATGTGTATTGACTACCGCGAACTCAACAAGGTGACCATGAAGAATCGTTATCCTCTTCCACGCATTGATGACTTATACGACCAGTTGCAAGGGTCGTGTTTCCATTCCAAGATTGACCTGAGGTCAGGTTACCATCAACTGAGAGTCCGAGACAAGGATATCTCTAAAACAGCATTCAGGACTCGTTATGGGCATTACGAGTTTCTGGTTATGCCTTTCGGATTGACGAATGCACCTGCGGTCTTCATGGATCTCATGAACCGAGTGTGCAAACCCTACCTGGATAAGTTCGTTATTGTTTTCATCGAGGACATCCTGATCTATTCCAAGAGTCAGGAAGAACACGAGCATCATCTACGACTTATCTTGGAACTTCTTCGAGCATAGCAGCTGTATGATAAGTTTTCAAAATGCGACTTTTGGCTTCGGGAAGTCCATTTCTTAGGCCACGTGTTAAATGCGGATGGGATTCATGTGGATCCATCCAAGGTTGACTCGATCAAGAACTGGCCTGCGCCCCGTACACCAACAGAAATCCGCCAATTCTTGGGTTTGGCAGGTTATTACAGAAGGTTTATCAAGGATTTCTCAAAGATTGTGCAACCTCTCACTTCACTGACTCAGAAGGGTGTCACCTATCGTTGGGGTGATGCACAGGAGTCCGCATTTCAGCACTTAAAAGAGAGACTTTGTAGCACGCCTATTCTTTCGTTACCTGAAGGCACATACGATTTTGTGGTTTATTGCGACGCGTCAATCCAAGGACTTGGTTGCCTATTGATGCAACGTGACAAGGTCATCGCTTATGCATCACGGCAACTTAAAGTTCACGAAAAGAATTACACTACTCACGACCTGGAGCTGGGAGCAGTTGTTTTCGCACTTAAGATATGGAGACATTACCTGTACGGTACCCAGTGCACCATTTACACCGATCACAGGAGTCTCGAGCATATATTCAAGCAAAAGGAGTTAAACATGCGACAACGTGGATGGGTCGAGCTCTTGAATGACTACGGATGCGCGATCAAGTACCATCCGGGCAAGGCCAATGTTGTGGTCGACGCCCTCAGTCGAAAGGATACTACACCTAAACGTGTGCGAGCGTTACAACTTACCATCCAATCTAGTCTTCCTACCCAGATACGAGATGCTCAGGTTGAAGCGTTGAAAGCAGAGAACATCAGGGCTGAGTCCTTACGAGGATCGAAGAAACGACTAGAACAAAAGGAAGACGGTGCTTATTACGTAACAGGGCATATTTGGGTTCCGCTCTATGGTAATCTACGTGAGCTTGTGATGGATGAGGCACACAAGTCTCGTTATTCGGTACATCCTGGTTTGGATAAGATGTACCACGATCTCAAGACTACGTATTGGTGGCCTAGCATGAAAGCCAACATAGCAACCTACGTCAGTAAATGTTTGACTTGTGCGAGAGTCAAGATTGAATATCAGAAACCATCAGGCCTACTCCAACAACCAGAGATCCCGACATGGAAATGGGAGCAAATTTCCATGGATTTCGTTACTGGCCTGCCTAGATCTCAACGTGGAAATGACACTATTTGGGTGATAGTGGATCGATTGACCAAGTCTGCACATTTTCTGGCTATCAAGGAAACGGATAAGTTTTCTACTCTAGCAGACGTCTACCTAAAGGAAATAGTATCAAGGCACGGAGTGCCAACTTCCATCATTTCTGATCGTGACTCACGTTTTACATCTGAATTGTGGCAAGCTATGCACAAGTCCTTTGGTTCTCGATTAGACATGAGCACGGCATATCATCCACAGACGGATGGGCAATCTGAACGCACCATCCAAACCCTTGAAGACATGCTTAGGGCATATGTAATCGACTTTGGTAATGGCTGGGAAAAACACCTCCCGTTAGTGGAGTTTTCGTATAACAACAGTTACCATACCAGTATCCAGGCCACGCCGTTCGAGGCATTATACGGACGGAAGTGTCGATCACCTCTTTGTTGGGCAGAGGTTGGCGACAGTAAAATAACTGGCCCAGAACTTGTACTAGATACAATCGAGAAGATTGCTCAGATACGACAACGAATGGCAGCAGCTCGTGACCGTCAGAAAAGCTATGCTGATAAGCGAAAGAAACCACTCGAGTTCCAGGTTGGGGATCGAGTGCTACTTAAAGTCTCACCTTGGAAAGGTGTAGTTCGTTTTGGCAAACGAGGCAAACTCAATCCGCGTTATGTCGGACCGTTCGAAATCATTGAGAAAATTGGCAAAGTCGCTTACAAGCTGAATCTACCGGCAGAACTCAGCGGAGTTCACAATGTTTTCCATGTGTCGAATCTGAAGAAGTGCATGTCAGATGAGACCCTCATAGTTCCTCTCAAGGAGCTCACTATCGACGATCAGCTGCGATTCGTTGAGGAACCAGTAGAGATTACTGATCGAGATATTAAGGTTCTCAAGCGTACTAGAATACCTCTTGTTCGAGTTCGTTGGAACTCCCGTCATGGCCCAGAGTATGCCTGGGAACGAGAAGACCAAATGAAACACAAGTATCCCCAGTTGTTTGAGAAAAGAGCAACCACTACTGAGGCTGAAGCTACTGCGGAATTTCGGGATGAAATTCCAAACCAACGGGGGGATGATGTGACACCCCAGGAAAAACCAGTAAACCACGCAACTTAACTAGCTTCCTCAGTAACCACGTGCTAAATTTCGGGACGAAATTTTCTTAACAGGGGGAGAATGTGACAACCCTCATAATTACATGTATCCGTACGATTAATTAATATTAAATTGTGCTTAATGATTGTGCAGAAATTTGACTAAATGGTCCTGAATGTTTTCCTAAGTGTTGGGAATTAAAAGTGTTACAAAAAGTTACATAAAAGACACTATACGGAATAACTTAGCACTTTAACGAACCAGTATCTAACCGAACAACCGGACATTACCCGTAACACCAAATTTTGTCAGAAACATTGTTTTATCATTTCTTGACTAGTTATGGTCCCCGAATACCCCAACACATTATATAAAACGTCATACAAATAATACACTAGATATTACACTCAACACCCTAACCATTTACCTACTTACCCACAGAATTTACAAATAACCCCCCCCCCCATCAAAACTTACAGCCCAAGTGGGGGACCCCACTCATAGATTTTGTTCAATAATTTATTTAGATTGATTGCTTGAGATCTTGGCCAAGATATTGAGAAATCTTACAAGTATGGATCCTCAGATCACAAGATCTTTCATTCTCTCACTTCACAACTTCTTCACACCACCTCCCTCAACCTCTCCCTCTCCCTCTCGGCTCACTCTAGTACCACCACCTTGTCACCACCATCATTCCATTTTCAAGCTCAATCCAAGTACTAGAAGGTGTCTTGTGAAGATTGAAGCTTGAAGAACTTCATCCATTGCTTTTATCATCCACTTTCATCACCTTTTCTCTAGTGATCTTCCCTAGCTTTAAGCTAGTTGTAAGACTTCTTTAAACTCTTGTTTACTTCATGTTTTAGTGGTTAAAGATTGTATTATGATAAAATAACTAGAACACTAAAAGACTTGAATCTTGAATCATGAGATGAAATATGATGATATGATGATATATTGTTAGATTGATGTTGTTTAGTAGATGGATGATGATTGCATGTTGATTTCTATTAATATGATGATTGATCATCATATGGAACTTTATTAGAAAGTATGGTGATCGTATGTGTGCATTTTAGTGGCATTTAAGCTATAAACAGCATGCTGAGTAACATTTACAGCCAACTTCAGTTGGCTGTAAACGGACCGTTATAAATCGAAAAATTGATTTTTTGAACTCTAAATTATGTGTTTTCGAAAAACGAATCAAATGGCACTGGAATCATATTTTTTCGAGGTCGTTTACTATTTTTAAAGGTCTGTTTTGTGCTGCAGCAAAAACTGCGTTTTTACTGCAGAAAATGTGTGTTATGTGTTTCATCATAACTTGAAATCTGTGTAGAATTAGCCCATGAAATTTGTACTGTAGATGACCACTGATGTCGTTGTAATTCTCCAACTGGAATTTCATCAATCGGACTTACGATGAATTTTAAATGAATTATTCCATGGACTGCAGTCAGAAAGTGACGAATCTGATTGTAGTCTGGTAAATGATTTTTTTTATAAAATATTGGTAATGAATTGGATCCCGATATTTTTACAAAATAATATTTGGATCGTTTAAAACATTCTGTAAAAATTTGGGAATTTTTAAAGTAAGTTAACTATTTTATTAAAATTCCCGAAAACACCCCAGTTTTGAATGCTAAAGCTGAAACGACATAAGTAGTAATTTGCGTGTCTAAATATCGGGTAGGTTATATGAGAATGATCTAACGTGTTATATGTCAATGAAAGTGTTATGTGCAATATCGTATGTTTGCTTTTGAATTGGTATAGATGGGATGTTTATATGGGCATGAAATGTTAACGTGAGTGCATGCTATGTGATAGATGCGTGTAGGAACTTTGTGTTTTATTTAAAACTATTAACAAACTAAATGGTAATCATATTAGGACATGATTGACCAATCCTGACCGTTAGCTATTTTAAGAGTTCAACCGAGCAACCAAAGGTGAGTTCACACTCTTTCTAAGGCATGGGATTCCCGGTGGTTGGGAATGGGTTAAAGAACTAAAACGGAACCTGCATATTCTCCTTGGGTAGGGTATGTACCGCCATCCTCCATGGGTAGGATGCCAATATTAATCCTGCGTATTCTCCGTGGGTAGAATACGTACGTTCGTCCTCCTTGGGTAGGACAACAACCTTAAAACTTACTAGACAAAAACTCTATCATTAAGTCCCTCATTTTATATCGACTTAATCGCCGAGGCCGATGGCGAGCGGGTCATTAGTTAATAGCGCTATTAGGTTTGACAAACCTCACACCGTGCCGGTCGGACGGGAGTGTACTAATGGATCATGGCAAACAGTCAATGATGATAGACATTGACTTAGGGCACAACTTACTTTCGTCAGTAGTCAATATGGTAACGGTCTAGTGGTTCACATGGGGTAGCCCCCACTGATTATGGATATGGTTTGGGGAAAAACAAAGTCACTGGTTAACTCGTGATTTACGAAACAACTTATGGTTTTCAAAACAAACTTTTAAAACCAAACAACCAACTGTGAACTCGCTCAACTTTGTTGTTGACTCCTTGTTACATGCCTTGCAGGTCGTTAGGTATTTATGGAGCTTGCACGAGAGGAAGGAGTCGTTGTGGGACATAGACTGTTGAGTTCCATGCTAAACATTTAAACTTTATGAACTTATCACTTATGTTTGGGTTTTACCTGTTATGCTTCCGCTGTTAACTTAAAGTTGGCTACTTTCTTTTGGACACCAATTATATTGTGGTTGGTTTTATTTACTTAATTACGTTGTTCAATATGATTGGTGGCTTGATCCTGGTCATGTCACGCCTCCATGCGGTGATACTCCGCTTGTGGATTTTGGGGGTGTGACAAAAACCCTAACTAAAACGTAGCGTTTGTCAGGTTTTAACCTATGATTTAACATTTATCAGCCTTGTTTTTAAGCCTAACTAACCATTCAATTGATTATGAGCATTAGCACATAGGTTTGAGATGAGTTAGACTCAAGTTCAACTAAGATTAACAAAGTTTAAGTGAAAACAGAAACTAACAGTCCACTTTGGACCCTTTTTGGGGACATTCTAGGGCTTGGTTTTCCATGAAAAACCTCTGGAAATGTTCCTAAGATTGATCCAAACAAGTGGGAAAAAGAATCAAGTGAAAAGGTTAAGTATTGAGTGAGTTATGCTCACTTTTGTGAAGGTTGATGTTTCTGCTTGAACTTCTGATTAACAGCAAGATATGAACTGATTTGAGAGTGTTTTAGACAAGTTACAAAGTGGAAAATGTGAGGATTAGGTGTGGGATTTATAGGGAAGTGTTGGGTTAGGTTAGGTTGTGGTTGGGTATTTAATGCCAAAAGCGAGTTTAAACTTCAAACAAAACACCAAAAATGCGCCAAAACACGATCTGATCAACAATATGCAAACTGGACCACTCTTGCGGGCCACGAAGCCCGAGCCCATTGTGTTCGCGGGCCGCCACTCTCCCCCATGTGGCTGAAGTTTGATTTAATTACAATTAGGCCCCTGAACTTCCTAAGTTGATGTTTTAAGGTCACTTTCAATGTGTTTTAGGTACAATAACCATAGTTAAAGGTATGTTATGTAAATGAAGCATAAACTAAACATTAAACAAGTATAATTAAGTTTGTTTGTCGAGAAATAGTATCAATTTCGCATAGTTTAGCATATGGATCAATAGTTTGCAAGTTTGACGTTTTTAGCACGAATTATGAATAAAGTGTCACACGAATAATGTTTTTGAACATGCGAGCATGTGTAAGACTTATATAGCATAAATGTAATGAAAACATGAATTTCATTTTGATTCAAGTCTTGGATTTTACATCGATTACAATGAAAGAACGATTACAAGAGTACAATGTTTCCAAGAATAGAATTACAAACGAGGGTTTCCAAGTATAGAAAGTACGAAATAGCAGGGAGTTACAAGTTGCACACAACCCCAATCAGCACTACAGTGTCATCGCCAGAACCCTAGGTTGCAAGAAATACAACTACACACCCTAATCGCCAATGGATCTAAACGTGCAACAACCTATTAGTCAAAATCGTGCACTCCTTTGCTAGAAAATCAAACAAATATATTTAAAATGCCTCAGTCTCCGAAAAATCCTATAGAACAAAACCCCATAAAAATGGGCATTCAAGAATGAAAATCAAGAATTAGCCAAATAATAGAACAAACAAATTATACTTATTTACTACAACTGTAACAATATACGATTCAAAACAAACATAACTACATATCTTGAAATAGAAAGCTAAAGAAGAATAACAATAAATCAAACTTGTTTATTATAAAAACTGAAGTAGATATTCAATAGATACCGTCACCCAAACAATTACGCAAGCATTATCATCTCCACAACATTCCCTTCCTGTTGGCCAACCACATCGCAACCGCCGGAACTATTAGGAACCAGAGAAGAAGTTGAAATCCAGTAACCTAGCTTTCTAGACAAGGATGAAGAGAAAATTGGAGGCAATGTGCGAACATAAACGCCATTGATAAGGGGGTCTTCATCGCCAAAAGTTGTCTTCGTCTCCTCAAATACCACCAGAACCATCACCTGAACCAATTATGACCACCACTTCCATAAATCAAATCAAAACAAATTGTAACATGATAAAAATACTAACAAAGATGGAAAACAATTACAAATTTATCAATCACCTATAGGTTTTTGTTCTTCGATTAGTTGTAGTGATTGAATCTAGAAAGAGAACGCCTGAAAGGTTTAGGGATTCATGACTTCATCTGGACCCTTTCATGGTGGTATGGTGGTTCTATGACTTCATCGGAACCCTTTAGATATATAAAAACCATGTTATGATCAATATACGCGTAAACCGACAAACACCTACTAACACTTGCAACGGAGAATGAAGATATATGAAAAAAAGAAATCATGCTTCATTTTTCATTTTGCAATGCCTCATATACAAAGTAAAATTTTACATAATAGTTGTGTACAAGTATGTCATATTGGTATTATTTAACTAAGTTATAAGCATGTCATGTTGTGTGTATAGATTTGCTCTCTTAATTTCAACCTTAAATAGAAGTCAATTTAGAAAATCATAAACCCTAGCAGGAAAGGATATCCTAAACAATACATCCTACAGATGAAAAAAATACTTGGATTTAGAGCATTTACCTCTTTATGCTTAAGAATAACATTTTACGCCATCTGTTCCTCTTCTATAGAAGGCACAACACCCTCATCGTTCATAAAACAAAAGAAAAACATTGCTAAGAGAGCAAATAATCCGTAATCAAAACTAAGTTTTTGTGATAAATAATGAACATGAAATCAAGATTTTGAAGTAAGTAAAGACCTACATGTTTCAGAGCGACTGACCTGTCGAGTTCGAGTTTAATCTGAGCCACCAGTGACATACCCAATATCGACTACAAACCCTAGACACTAATCAGACTACATATCTCCTTCCGCCACTGCCTCCGGTCGTCACCCAATACCCTTTCCGGATTTTCCTCTCTACAAATGAGAGAAAAAGGTTGGGGTTATCATCTGATGATATGTATAGTTCAAAGCATTTAACTTATAATATACTCAATATTAATATATGTACCAGTTCTTTCTTGAAATTTTCAAACACGAACATATTGTGTTGTTGTTGATGAGGAATTATGGTTAGTTTACACCACGGGTCACTAGATAAAAATGATACAAATTTATAGGATACATTACCTCTTTCACATATAAATCGTATTTTATTGAAATTGTCATTTATATTGCAGTAATGTCTCGATCAAAACATTCCAAGCATTCATGGTCGTCACTTCAAGATTCATCATCAGAGTGATAACCACAGCGGTTCGCATGGCTATGTTCTATCAGCCACTAGCTTTTGTATGAGTTCATCATCAGAAGAAATTTACATATCTTTTGCTAATTGTATTATTTCAATAATAGTTTAATATCTTCAATCAAATCATTTAGGAGTTGGGACTTAGGAGGATTTTATACATTGAAAGTACACTTTCGACCCGTTTGCTTATTTGACTCTTTAAAAATAAACCAAATAAATGGTTCAAAATGCAGCTTCCAAACCTATCCATTCATAAGTAAACGAGTTAAGATTGTCACGATTATTAAACAAGACTCTATTATTATGTGCGGATCAAGCACAAATGTAGCTGGCATCAGACCTGTACATGTTTGGGGTGGATATACATTACAAAGGATTCTTCTATGCACTTTTTCCCCAGCTCTAAGGAACAAAATTATATTTAAAGATTTTAGTTATGGCGATGGATGTTAGTTTTGGCTCAGTTATTGTGTCTCCTCATTTGGCTCCTCCTTTTGATTAGCATGTAGGACAACTATCATGGCAAAGACATGTAAATACTTTTTCCTCTGATTTTGGTATTGGTTTCTAACGGAATGGGTTCTCAAGGAGACGGTGGTGCATGATTTGGGCAGCGGTCAAGCGAGTTTTAGTATTACAGCTAATGTTTAACTTTTTTAGGATTCGGCGATTGAGTAATTTTTATTTACAATATGCTGTTGCGAAGTGTTTATTTTTATGTGTTTCGGTAAAATTTACCACGACGAACCAAATCGATGTCGGTATTTACTTTAATGGTTTTCTTGACATCCTTGCACGTTTAGTGACTCGGTGTCGGTATAGATATTCGTTTTTATGGTTTTTGATTGATGTAAAACACGTCATCGCAAGTACTGATAATATACTGGTGTTGTAACGAATCGAACTGATGTCGACGTGCGGGGAAACCGACAAATTATATACATAAGTGTAATTTGTTGTCCCTACGGTTTGAAAAAATATCAAATTTAGTCAAAATGCCGCCCCTGCCACATCGCGCGGGCACCCTACTAGTAGTTTTATAATAAATTTGAGAGTAAATTGCCACTATCATTCCTGAAGTTTAGGTATGTTTGCCAGTTTCATTTAAAATGATTTTTTTGTGCTAAATATCCCTTCATCTTTGGCATTTTTTGCCATTTTCATCCAAACCACTAACTTAGTTTACTTCTTCTGTTAAGTTGAAGAATATTTGGATGAAACTGACAAATATAAAACCTCAGGGATGATTTTGGCAATTTACTTAAATTCTTTTTAATTTCTTTTATCTAACTAATTTTGTCACACACACACACACACACATATATATATATAGGGTAGGGATATGGTAAAAAGTGTCTAAAATGTGAGAAGGGTAAGAAGTGTTTTAAACCATTGGATATTTGATCTAATGGTTGAGATCAATAGGGTATAAAATGTAAATTGTGTTTTAATTAGAAGGACCTTATGTAAAATTGAAGGGCAATAGTGTCTTTTCCAATGTTTCAAATATGGTAACCGCCATCAATCTCCTAAAAACTAGCTATTCAAATTTAATTGCTAAATTATCTCAGATCCTAAATTCTAAAAATAGAAAAATATGTAACTGCTGCAAAGAAACGTATAACACTATACATCCATCATATAACACTATACATCTATCATATAACACTATATAACAATATATAACACTATACATCCATCATAGGCATGCTACCAGAAAAATATAACACTATATAACACTATGCATCCATCATATAACACTATATAACCAAAGAACACTATATAACACCATGTAACACTATATAATACTATATAAAAATATATAACACTATACAGTTCTAAATGGTGGTTGCACTACAAAATTAATAATTGATGGTGTTATATAGTGTTTTTTGATGGTTGCGCTACAGAGTTATATAACACTACAGAATTATATAACACCAAAAACCATATTATAACACCATATAACACCAAGTAACACCATATAACACTATATAAAAAATATATAACACTATGCAGTTCTGAATGGTTGTTGCACTACAGAATTATATAACACTACACACATTCGTAGATTAATTCCTAAAATCGAATTCCTATAATAAAGGGTGGAAGTTATTTTGGGCAGTTATCTTTAAATCAATTAATTGAAAGAAAATAGAAAATTACTAATTCACCCTTTTGAATTAATTTAGATATAGGACACTTGTCATCACCATATTATTTCTTACCCTTCTCACACTTTGGGCACTTTTTACAGGATCCTTTACCTATATATATATATATATATATATATAAAACAGAATATACATGCAGTTCTTATAAAAAAAATAATAGTTTTGTCACATAATTTTTATAAATTTCCATTCAACCACTAACTCAGTTATTTTTTTCTATTAAGGTGAAGGAACTTTTAAATTTTACAAAGTAAGAAAAAATTAATTTCTAATTTTTTTATATACATCAGTTTTATAAAAATAAAATATACTTCAACCTCTAAATTTTATAAAACTAAAATGCTAATGACCTTATAGAAAAAGGTCAAATAAACAAATCTTATCATATGTACCAAGTTTGTAATTCATCTTCTACTATTTTAAATTCACTCATAACAAAAACCAGAAGTGACTGCCCCGCCCCCTTTATCAAACAACGTATCATTACCAAACCTTCAAATTACCCACCAAATAGTAAGTATAATGTCATGAACCAAAAATTTCCTAACTCAAACCACTCGGAATAAATATTAGTTAGTTACCCTCATAATCTTAATTAGATAAATATCAATATTTTATTTCTGCCAACATATTTTTAGGTGCTCAACACATTGAGTAAACTGTAATTTTGGTCCCTGAGACTTTGGTCACTTTTGTCCAAAACTCAAACTTTTTGCATCTGAGTCCCTGTGGTTTCAGTTTTATTGCCATTTTGGTCCAAAAGTGAAATAAGGTCATATTTATCTTATAAAACCTGCTATTTTGTCTTTTCCATTAGGGGCAAAATGGTCATTTATTTTTTATTTTCTTTAAAGCTTTTATTAAAGGGGCTATTTGGTGTAATAAGGTTCACCACCACCACTGCCACCACAGCCTCACCACACTACCACCATCACCACCACAGCCTCACCACCACAACCATCACCATTACTGCCTCACCACCGCCTCACCACCACCCGCTTAACCATCAACATCACCTGCACCCTGTCGCAACCCCCGACCCCTGGCCCCGGGAGACGGGCGGCCGCGAGCTCGCACATTCTGTTGTATCGGTGTTTATTAATTTGGCAGCGAAATTTACATCAGGACCGTAGTTAGGAAATATTTTATCAGAGTAAAACACCTCATTTTATAAATAATAAATACATGGTAAAACCCAAGTTTCCATTCATAATATGTTTATAGGGATAAACCTTATTTTATTCAAATAAAACTTTTTCTTTATTTAGGTAACTTTTATAGCCACTTTTCCAAGCCTTCAGTGCTCTCCAGTTGGCTTCTATTTTGGCTTTCACATTTTGTTACCTGAAACGCGTTTAAAATATTTTTGTAAGTGGAAAATACTGATGAGTGAATCCCAGTTTAATCAAAACAAGTTTTATTATTTTACAGCATTGAGAGCAATCCAACAATTACATTTGTTTACATCTACTTTAATTACCACCCACGGTACTGTCAATTCTGACTTGTGGTCATGCTACTACTCACAGTGTAGTAACAAGTTATGTATACAAAACCCCAACATACCGATGATAATTGTAGATTTACAAATACTCAATCACTGTTAATTATAATGTAAAACAATTGAGGTTTTGTAAAAACAGTTTACAAAAAAAGGAATTATTCACATTGCTAATTTAGGTATTTCCTTGTGACTTCCTGGTTATAATTTATTAATTTAAACAATGCATGCGCGTTAGTATAATAACCCAAATTTTACATTGGCTATACCCTCCCCGAGACAGAACTCCAACGACTGAGTCAGGCAGAGCCTCGACATGTGTTACGGAGCACTAGATCAATCGGGTAGCGTAACTAATACGTAACCGGGGGTTATAATACTTACATCGAGGCAAAGCTTCGCTATTTAGTTGGTATTATGCCCGAGTATTACTTCTATTAATTCATAAATTTAGAGAAAGATCGAAAATTGAACTAGTAACAACAGAAACCTCGATCTCCTATTTATAGTGCTGATCGAGCACTTCCTCGCGCCCCGTGATGCGTGTGAAGTGTTATATATATTAGGTGTATATTTTAAGCCCCTTTAACACTTATTTTTAGCCAAGTTTTAAATTTATAAAACACGATATTTTACTAACACTAAACACACATATGGGCAAGTGCACCCATCGTGAGCGTAGTATAGTGTTGGCAAGATACCGAGGTCGTCCAAGGACACACGAGCTTTTAGTACCGGTTTATCCTCAACGTCTAATCAAAATAAAAAGTTTAGAAAAAATGTTTTAAACTAAGAAAAATAAAAACTAACTAAAATGCTGAAAATAAAAATAAAAAGAAAAACAGATAGACAAGATGAATCACTTGGTTCCGACTCGTATCTAGTGTAACCTTTGATTATTTCCGCACTTTTGCACATGATTAAGAGATTATCTTAGTTATTGTAGTAGGCCCCTCTTTTGAAGGTGACGTTACCCTCACCCCAGTAGTTTGAGTCAGCAAGGATACAATCCTAAAAGGGTGGATTATTGGAAGATAATGAATTAATTTATTAATGCAATAATATGGTAGGCCCCTCTTTTGAAGGTGACGTTACCCTCGACTAAGTAGTCTGAGTCAGCAGGGATACAGTCCTAAATAGTCGGGTTATAGTATTAATAGTAGTTAACTTATGAGGGGATCAAAGAGTTTGGACCCCCGCCATCCAATACCGTGTAGTATTGAAGGAGGTCCTACTAAATTTGACCCAGGTCCATTGCAGGACCTCTAAACGCTGAACAATGGCAAGACCTTTACCAAACCGTTCCCTTAATGTCACACCCCAACCGATGGCGGCAACATCGGAGTGAGACGAAGAAAGATTGCTCATCACACATAACGCTAATTGTGACAATAGAATTAAAGATAAATTGATTACTTTCGTAAATGAATGTTACAATACACGAAATTGAAATACAACATGCTAAATATAAGAAAAACAATACAACAACAAATGCGGAGTTCATACAATGTATTTAGCCTAACGTCTATATGTGTATCTAAGTATCAACACTACTTCTTTTCATAGTATCGTCATCGTCAACCTGTAACATGTTTAAAAATAAAGTTCAATGCAAAAGCAATGGCGAGTATACAAGTTTGATACATACATAGCAAAAATAAGTTTCGAACAATTCCTCATAGCTAGCATGTGATTCAAGATAAACAATAAATTTGGCAGGGTCAACGTATCAAACCAAAGAAACGCACATGCATATGACATTACCACGAGATAAGATGGCGGGTCGTTAATCCTATAGCGCTACAAATGTCAAGGATTGGCTCGTACGGACACGGAAATGTATTACCCAAGTTTAAAGTATCAAGCAATCACGTATACAAGCATGTTATAGGAATGTTCATGTGTTTAAGCAAAATGTTCATGTGTAAGTTGTTGATAAGTAAACATGTTACACCCCAAAAAGTGGTAAACATAAAAAGGGGTTGCGAGTATACTCACAATATCACATAAGCTTTCCGATTATCCAATGTGACGAAGTGGATGAGGTTTAGAAGGTTGAATGTGTACGGGTTAAAGTTCAAGTATGTAGAGTCGAGGTTCGGTATTTAAAACAACATAAAAATAATATATGAAAATAACATGTGAAAATAATCATTTAGTACATATGATACTTGTTCTTGACACTAGGAAACTCTAAGGAGTTTAAATGTTTTCATGGAACAAGGTTCCATTAGAATCGTGACAAGTTATCATAGTCTAGAATGATGTAATCTAGTACTTTGACATATGAACACTAGTTCATCATCAAAGATTCGATTATTCGAATAATAAGGTTATGTATTGTATAGGTTATATAGGTATATTAATAAGTCCAAATGTTCAAGTATTACAAGCACGAGGTAGAAGATTATGTCTTCATTTAGGTACCTCAATAAGTGTCATAGAAGTCATGTAGGAGGTGGGAGGTGAAATCCTCCACTTTGGTACCTCGAATAATATGTTAACATATAGGTCATGTAGGAGGTAGGAAGGCGAACCTTCCATTTAGGGACCTCATGGATATGTACAAGAAATAACACAACTAATCTAAGCAAAACATCAAGTGATGTGTGGACTTGTTTATGTTAGTTAGCCTAGGCTAGCCAAGTAGTCACACTATCTTCAAGTTCAAGACTTGGCACCACTTGCAAGCTATTAGCTTGGTTAAAACAGAAAGTTTAGAGTGTTTAGACACTCCTATTAAGTGTAATTCAATCTTGGTTTAACTTCACTAGCCATGTTATGGACTAGAAGCATGAGAACACAAGCTTGCTTTGTAGTATTCAAAGTTTAAGAAAATTGAAGCAAAACAGAAAGTTCTTGGACCATTTCAGGCAATTCCAGGTCTGATTTCTCCAAGGAGAAGTCAAGGAATCAAACCCCATGGTTATACAAACAAGTAGGAAGAAGAATCAAGTGATTTGGTTGAGAAATGAGCAAGTTATGCCCACTTTTGTGCAAGGTTATGATTCTGCCCGAAAATGCAGATTTGTGCAAGAATTTGAGAGTGTTTAGGAGAGGTTTGAGAGTGATGAAAATGGCCAAGTGTTTGGGGAACATGTGGTATATATAGGGAAGTGTTTAGGGTTGTTTTGGGGTAATAATTGGTGTTAACTTGGTCAAAACAAAGGAAATCCCGCTCAAAATCGCGTAGAAAAGAGGCTGCTGTGTTTTCTGCCCGCCAGACACCCATACGATGCACAGGGGTTTTCCTTGCTGCGGTGCGCAGGGCACCCCTACGATGCGTATGCGTTTTCTTGCTGCGGTGCGCAGGGCATGGTCAGAAGCAAGAATTCTTTTATTTTAACGATTTACAACTTGCAACTTGTCCCAATGATGTAGTTTACGTGTTTTATGACCTTTTTAGGGTATTTTATCATATAAGACATGTAAAAGAATAACATTAAGTATAGGACTCGTATGTAATCGCGGCATTAAGTATGAATGTTGCGTAATCAGGAATTCAACGAGTAGGTATCAAGTTGTTTCACCATTAAATGTGTAACTATGTATGAAGCATGTGTAACACGTATTTAGAGGGATGCAAGTTTTCATTCATGATTCAAGTCTCGGATTTTACATCGCTTTTAATGAAAGAATGATTACAAGACCACAAAGTTTCCAAAAATAGTTTTACAAACGATGGTTTCTAAATATAGAAAGTATGAAAACGCGGGGCGTTACACTTAACCCCCGACCAGGTAGCCAACATACCTCCATATAGACCGTGGAGATATGAATGGTGAAAATCTTTTATTTTATATAGACAGTAAAATAATTTCAAGACACCACGGACAAACGATAAGGAAAGATCACCTTCAACATAAGCAACTAGTTATTAAAGTCATTAATACGAAACCAAATAAAAAGTGCAAAAGATTAGAAATAAAAAGTATTACACTAGACACTTTGTCTTCACCAAGTGATGTAAGAGACTTAGGCAAACATGGCCTTGATTGTCAAGAACTCTTACGATCAATCTTGGATCCCGAGACGACTCACACACTCTACGATGGACAATGGATGATGGTGGTGGATGATGGTGTTATGGTGGTGGGTGAAGTGTGAGAGAAGTGGTGTGCCAAGGGATGGTTTGAGCTTGAGCCAAGCACATCTATTTATAGGCTGAACAGAAGCTCGGGCACGGCCCCGTGTCCACATCCTTCTCTTTCTTCATTAAATGCAGCTTTGTCTTATTAGTTGACCACGCCCCCGTGTCCGCTGAGCACGACCCCGTGGTGCAGAAGAATCTTTGTACTATGCAGATTTGCTGGATTGTGCGAATCTTATAGTTGACCACGGCCCCGTGTCTGCTGAGCACGGCCCCGTGGTGGGCAATAGAAGCTTCTACCACTTTGTCTTTTCTGCTGACACTTGGGCACGCCCCCGTGCTGGCTGAGCACGGGGCGTGTTCAGTCTTCTGTCTTCTTGTTTTGCTTGGGAAGATGCTGTCGTGGGGTCGGGCATGTCACGTCTTGTTCCTTTTCTTGTATTTATGTTAGATTTTGATGTCTTTTTGCTTCTTTTGTTAATTTGAGCTCATTTAATCCTGAAAATACAAAAGGAAGACAAAAGCACACTTTTTCCAATATTAGTACTAAAAAGGGGTTAGTTTTATGCCTCATTTGATGAAATTTATATGTTAATATTTGAACACATCAAATACCCTCACACTTGAATCTTTGCTTGTCCTCAAGCAAAACTCTTTAATATGTGGCTATTTACACTCCCAAATGGAATGGGTAGAGAAGAAGGTTTTTGGGCTTGTCGTAGAGTGTCGGGATTTCCAAGATTCTTTATTTAATTTTATTTTTATTTATTTACAATCCTATTCGTCATGATTTGTTTAAAACTTTCCATAAGGTAAATTACTTATTAGGGCATAACATGCCTTTGTAAAATTCTATTTATATACGAGTTCACATACCTCACGGGGATCACTCAACACTCGGCCGAAAATGTATTTTTGTGGATCACTCGAGAGCGGCATGGAACTTACTCCTACCATAGGCTTGCCAAGCAATCAATCCTCCTCCTTTTTAACTTATATACCTTTGTAAATATCAAGAGGACTTTATGGGTTAAGGGTTAGGCTTGGGTTAAAGGTAGGTGGTTGGGTTGGTGGTTAGTGGTTAGTAGAAAAAGGGTGAAAAGCGTAACAAGTGTCGGTTTTCGTATGACTTTCTATTTTTGTAACTTTTATTTTGATGAAGCTATTTATTCAAACAAAGTTATTTTTGATGAACTTGTTTGTTTATTTTCTTTTGCTTCATCATCAACACTTTTTTTTCAAAAGTCATATGAAGAACCGAACTTGTTACTAAAACAAAGGGGTAAAAATGAAAAAGGTTTTGGTGGGTAAAAAGGGTGTTAGGTTTGGGTTATGAAATGAAAAGGTTTAGGCTCAAAGGGGCTAACTAGGGGGATTTTGGGTAGGTGGTAAAAAAAAGAAAAAAATAATGGTGTGGAAATAAAAAGGGTTAGTCCTAATGCCTCCATCATTTACTTACTCGGGTTTAAGTTGGTAAGGACCGGGAATGTATCGTCATGGCAAGTTCTAGAGTCGTAAGAACCAAGCGGCTATTCACACAAGAAACGAAAATGAGCATTTAGTCAAATGATATGTATGTGTTTGCTCAATAAAGGCTCAAAACTCACTTTTGTGGGAATGTGTTTTTTATGTGATCAAGTATATATAATTAAATTTTAACTAAGCTTGTCATGTCTTTTCATAATTTTCTTATGTTGGTTCTTTTTATCACGACGCTATCGGTTGTAAATTCATAAAAATATAACCTTTTTAAGAACTTGAATTTCCCGAATTAAACCTAGACAAGTAAAAAAAATGAAAATTTTGAAAAAAAAATTGGGGTGATTAGCGGTTCCAATAGAGTTTTGTGTAAGGCTTGTATTTAGGACTTGCAAGTTTCAAGGTTTTAGCATCCCCCCCACACTTAAATTACACATTGTCCTCAATGTGTCCCAAAAATAAGTTTTTAGGTTGATTGAATGTGTAAAAATGTGTGAAAAGCAAAAAAATTTGTGTTACTGGGCGCTGAACACGGCCCCGTGTGATCCGGGCACGGCCCCGTGTTCAAGTGCCAGTAACAAAATTAAACAAGAGAAACAGAAGTCTGGACACGGGGGCGTGTTGGGTGAACACGGCCCGTGTCCAGTTACCTGAACTGGGTCTTTTTCTGCAGACAGTGCAGCACGGGGCCGTGTTGGGTGGACACGGCCCGTGCCGAGCTTACTGCAAACGAAGAAATTTGTCGGACGGTTCTGTTTTCCTGTATGGAGTGCTGGTTCAAGTTTCCCTTGCATCCTTTGCCATCTCAAGTGTGTTTTATTCATTTCAACACCATCCAAAACACCAAATTAACTAAAACCATCATTCATAGATCATAGAGAGAATTACATAATAGTCCTAAAAATTAAAAATAAAGCAGAAAATAAAAGTTAAAAGTCCTAATGGTCAAGTGATCCGTAAAATCTTCCTAAGGAGTTCTACTTCTACAATAAGAACCAAAAATTCCGAAAGTAGACTTCCAGTTTAAAAGTCTTGTAGAACTCCAAGCCGAACGGTGTTCCTTAGATGTTGCTAGAGCCATTCTTCGATTTCCCTAGGGAGAAGGGAGGCGGCTTCATGTTCCTCGTCATTTGGTGGAGGATGAGCGACACCAACCGGGACCCCTCGGAGTATGTCTTGAGGAGGTTCCGGATGTAGGGCGTACCATTCGGCCGGGATGATGACTTCCGGCACCACATTCCATGCCCTTTGGGTGATAATCGGTACCAAAGGAGGAGAGGCGAGAATGTTCAACCTTTGGTGCAAAAGGTTGACCTCCCGGAGACATCCTTCTAGTCCCACCGTCAAATGATTAATGCGGTCGACCAAGGCCTCTTCCACACTTGTTACTTCATCAAGAGCTTCTCTCAAGGCGTAAACATAGTTTACAAGAGAATCCTCAACTGTAGATGATCTTCTCCCCTGCCGGTTGTTCCTGGAATGCGACGAAGAGTTTCCGCTTGTTCTGCTTGCCATTCTGAGAAAACATGCCGAAAAGAGTTCAATTTTATGGGTTCAGTACTTCGGACACGGCCCCGTGTTCAGTGAACACGGCCCCGTGTTCAGATATCTGCAGGATTTTGGACAAGGAATCTTGGGGTTTCAAATTGTTTTATGATTTTTGAAGCATTTTTGAATTTAAATAACTTGAAACATTGTTATATAACTTATTTTTATCAAGATTCCATGAACAAAAATCTAACAAACATCTCAATAAGGCTTGAAACTATAGAAGGTTCAAGCTTTAATGGAAGTATGAGGAAAATTGAAGAAGATGAAAGTGGATAAAAGAGGAAAGGACAAGAAGATAGTTGAGAAACTTCTTTTAGAAAATACCTAGGATGGTATGTGAGAATATTCCTCAAATCTCTGTCCCTGGAATGGTTCAAATGTGCAGGATTCTTGGCTGCATTTATAGAAAACGACAGTACGCTGCGCACGGCCCCGTGTCGGCTGGACACGGCCCCGTGTGCAGATGGAATCCTGACACATTTTTGTCCGCATTCTGACAAAATCAGAAGGGAATCTTTTGGGTGGACATGGGGGCGTGCTGACCTGGACACGGCCCCGTGTCTAGAAGCTGTCTTAAGGATTTCTTCAAATTTTAAGGAATTTTTCCGGATCGGGTGGTTCCTTACTGGATGGAACAACCCCAAAGTGCCTAAGATACCTTAATTGATCTAGATTAAGACGAGAACGCAAGAGGTTGTCGGTGAGGGTGATTCCTATGCTATATGTAGGTGGACAAGTCCAACCCTTTCCCGGGCTCTCGTTAAAGAAGGTGTATGTCGAATCGCTCAGGTCTATGTATGCATCAAACGAAGTTGATGGGGAGTCCTTCACGGCACAATCGACACAGGGACGACTATCGCTCAAGTCCTCACTAGAGTTAGAAGTATCATTGGAAATAATGAAGTTGTTTGAATGCGGTTCCAACCTCTCTTCTTGGTTATTGTCTTGGAAAAGATTATTGAAATCTTCCCTAAGTTCTTTTAACCAATTAAAAATTAGATCTTCTAGTTGAAATAATTCATCGAGAAGCATTTCTCCTAGAATATCTGGTTGGGCGCATTCGAGGGAGCGATAGGGATTATTTTTACTTTCGCCCCTCTTAAGGATACTAGGAAATGATGGGTCTATATAGTGGGGTTTATAATTTAGAAAAAAACATTCTAATTCTTTATGGTTACCACCACATAATTGACACCACATAGTACCATAAGAGTGCCGAGAGTAAAAAGTATCAGTATCACTCATGGTTGTGTCAGAAATTACCAACCGTCGGGACCTTACGGTTCTGTTTTCAGTAACTGAAACTTGGGCACGGGGGCGTGTTGAGTGGGCACGGCCCCGTGTTCAGCTTACTGTCTGACTTAAAACAGGATTGCCAGTTCCAATGATTGGGCACGGGGCGTGTTCAGCGGGCACGGCCCGTGCTGAGTTCTGCAGAAGCTGAAAAATCTAAAAAAAATGAAAAAAAAAAAAAAACGATTAGGCCGTTGATTCCTAACTTTCTTAAAATCCTTGTGTCCCCGGCAACGGCGCCAAAAACTTGATGCGTTGTCGAGTGTTATATATATTAGGTGTATATTTTAAGCCCCTTTAACACTTATTTTTAGCCAAGTTTTAAATTTATAAAACACGATATTTTACTAACACTAAACACACATATGGGCAAGTGCACCCATCGTGAGCGTAGTATAGTGTTGGCAAGATACCGAGGTCGTCCAAGGACACAAGAGCTTTTAGTACCAGTTTATCCTCAACGTCTAATCAAAATAAAAAGTTTAGAAAAAATGTTTTAAACTAAGAAAAATAAAAACTAACTAAAATGCTGAAAATAAAAATAAAAAGAAAAACAGATAGACAAGATGAATCACTTGGTTCCGACTCGTATCTAGTGTAACCTTTGATTATTTCCGCACTTTTGCACATGATTAAGAGATTATCTTAGTTATTGTAGTAGGCCCCTCTTTTGAAGGTGACGTTACCCTCACCCCAGTAGTTTGAGTCAGCAAGGATACAATCCTAAAAGGGTGGATTATTGGAAGATAATGAATTAAGTTATTAATGCAATATTATGGTAGGCCCCTCTTTTGAAGGTGACGTTACCCTCGACTAAGTAGTCTGAGTCAGCAGGGATACAGTCCTAAATAGCCGGGTTATAGTATTAATAGTAGTTAACTTATGAGGGGATCAAAGAGTTTGGACCCCCGCCATCCAATACCGTGTAGTATTGAAGGAGGTCCTACTAAATTTGACCCAGGTCCATTGCAGGACCTCTAAACGCTGAACAATGGCAAGACCTTTACCAAACCGTTCCCTTAACCCCCGACCAGGTAGCCAACATACCTCCATATAGACCGTGGAGATATGAATGGTGAAAATCTTTTATTTTATATAGACAGTAAAATAATTTCAAGACACCACGGACAAACGATAAGGAAAGATCACCTTCAACATAAGCAACTAGTTATTAAAGTCATTAATACGAAACCAAATAAAAAGTGCAAAAGATTAGAAATAAAAAGTATTACACTAGACACTTTGTCTTCACCAAGTGATGTAAGAGACTTAGGCAAACATGGCCTTGATTGTCAAGAACTCTTACGATTAATCTTGGATCCCGAGACGACTCACACACTCTACGATGGACAATGGATGATGGTGGTGGATGATGGTGTTATGGTGGTGGTGGGTGGTGGGTGAAGTGTGAGAGAGGTGGTGTGCCAAGGGATGGTTTTAGCTTGAGCCAAGCACATCTATTTATAGGCTGAACAGAAGCTCGGGCACGGCCCCGTGTCCAGTGGGCACGGCCCCGTGTCCACATCCTTCTCTTTCTTCATTAAATGCAGCTTTGTCTTATTAGTTGACCACGCCCCCGTGTCCGCTGAGCACGACCCCGTGGTGCAGAAGAATCTTTGTACTATACAGATTTGCTGGATTGTGCGAATCTTATAGTTGACCACGGCCCCGTGTCCGCTGAGCACGGCCCCGTGGTGGGCAATAGAAGCTTCTACCACTTTGTCTTTTCTACTGACACTTGGGCACGCCCCCGTGCTGGCTGAGCACGGGGCGTGTTCAGTCTTCTGTCTTCTTGTTTTGCTTGGGAAGATGCTGTCGTGGGGTCGGGCATGTCACGTCTTGTTCCTTTTCTTGTATTTATGTTAGATTTTGATGTCTTTTTGCTTCTTTTGTTAATTTGAGCTCATTTAATCCTGAAAATACAAAAGGAAGACAAAAGCACACTTTTTCCAACATTAGTACTAAAAAGGGGTTAGTTTTATGCCTCATTTGATGAAATTTATATGTTAATATTTGAACACATCACCCCGCGAGAACAAAAGGCAAAGCCTTTGCGCCCCGCGAGTGAGGTAGGGTAGGGCGTAGCTGGGCTGAGTTGACCTACTAGCCTCGACACGCAGTCTGCCATGTGGCGGAACCGGGTTAAGCCTGGTGGCCAGCTGTCGCAGCCCACGACAGCCTTATCCTTACTGGGTCGTGCCCCACGAGGGCTTACTGAACTTAGTTTTTAATTAATTTTTGTAAAATAAAGGTATTTCGGGTACACTTTTCGTATACGGGGTGTATTTTAGGACGTATAGGGATGTTTTAAGGATTTTAGGAGAGTTGTTATATCCTCCCCACCTTGTTTTAGAACTCGTCCTCGAGGTCTACTGGAACAGGTGTGGATATTTCATCTGCATCTCAGATTCAAGCTCCCAAGTGTATTCGGGTCCTCTCTTGGAATCCCATTTTACTTTGACTAGAACTAATCTCTTGTGTTTGAGATTTTTGATCTTTCTGTCTTCAATCTGTAGCGGTTTCTCTACAAACTTAAGCTTCTCATTTACCTCTATGTCCTTAAGAGGTACTACTAATGATTCATCTGCTAAGCATTTCTTGAGATTACATACATGGAATACATCATGTATTCCTGCCATTTCTTCTGGCAGTTGTAGCTGATAACTACTGTTCCTATTCTTTTAATAATCTCAAAAGGTCCAATATACCTGGGGCTTAGCTTTCCCCTTTTGATGAATCTAACTACTCCTTTCCATGGAGAAACTTTTAATAATACATTGTCTCCTACTTGAAATTCCAACGGTTTTCACCTGTTATTAGCATAACTCTTTTGACGATCGCGTGTTGTTTTCAGTCTTTCCTTGACTTGAATAATCTTGTCCGTTGTTTCTTGCACTATTTCTGGTCCAGATAATTGTTTTTCTCTAATTTCTGCCCAACAGACTGGAGTTCGGCACTTTCGTCCATAAAGTGCTTCAAATGGTGCAGCATTAATACTTATATGATAGTTGTTATTGTAGGAAAATTCTATTAATGGTAAATGATCATCCCAATTTCCTCCGAAATCAATTACACAAGCTCTAAGCATATCTTCCATTGTCTGAATTGTCCTTTTGCTTTGTCCATCCGTTTGAGGATGATAAGCTGTGCTTAGATTTAACTTGGTTCCCATTGCCTTTTGGAAACTAGTCCAAAAATGAGAAGTAAAACGGCTATCTCTATCAGATACAATAGATAAAGGAATTCTATGTAATGAAACTATTTCATTTACATATAACTTGGGTAGTTACTCCATACTGAAAGTTTCCTTCATCGGTAAGAAATGAGCAGACTTGGTTAATCTGTCTACAATCACCCAGATTGTATCATTACCTTTTCTTGTCTTGGGTAATTTGGTAACAAAATCCATTGTTATCAATTCCCATTTCCATACAAGCATTTCCAATTGCTGCAGTAAACCTGAGGGTTTCTGATGTTCAGCTTTAACTTGTGAACATGTTAAACACTTAGCCACATAGGCTGTTGTATCCTTTTTCATTCCTATCCACCAGAAATTCTTTCTTAAGTCTTGATACATTTTATCACAGCTGGGATGTATCGTATAATTAGACTTATGGGCTTCTTCTAAAATTTGGTGGCGTAGGTTTCCTTGTTTAGGTATCCAAATTCTTTTCTTATGGAATCTCCAAATTCCATATGTTCCTTGTTCTAATTTCTTAATCATTCCCTTTAATTTCTCAGTATCGTCCTTGATTACTAATTCTTGTATTGCTCTAATTTTCTCATTTAATTTGAGAGAACGTACTTTTCTTGACTTATCATTATATTTTCGACTTAAAGCATCAGCTACTACATTAGTTTTTCATGCATGATACTGGATACTACAGTCATAATCACTAAGAATTTCCATGCAACGTCTCTGTCTCATATTTAACTCTTTTTGCCCGAAAACATATCTTAAACTCTTATGATCGGTGAAAATGGTAAACTTACTACCGTAAAGGTAATGTCTCCAAATTTTAAGGGCAAAAATTATAGCTCCTAACTCTAGATCATGGTTGTAAAATTCTCTTCATGATTCTTAAGTTGTCTAGAGGCATAGGCTATAACCTTTTGACGTTGCATCAACACACATCCATAAACTAACTTAGAAGCGTCACAATAGACTACAAAGTCTTCAGTTCCTTCTGGTAACGCTAGTATGGGTGTGTTGGTTAATCTTTGCTTAAGGATTCTAAAGGCTTCTTCCTGTTTTGGTCCCCATTCAAACTTAATTGCTTTACAGGTCAGTTTTGTTAAAGGAATGGTTATTCTAGAGAAATCTCGAATAAACCGTTTATAATAACCTGCTAGTCCAAGAAAACTTCTCAACTCCGTTGGTGATTCAGGGACTTTCCATTTGGTAATCACCTCGATCTTTGTGGGATCCACATGAATTCCTTCATGATTAACTAATTGTCCAAGGAATTGTACTTCTTGTTGTAACACCCTGCATCCCTAAACTTTTGGCTTTTGTCAATATTGGACCCTATAATATGTAAACTTGATCGTTTTGATACTTTATGAATCTTGATGCTTTGATACTTGAATCTTGAATCTTGGTTAATACTTGAAACTTGGTGAATCTTAATACTATGAGACTTGACTCTTAATATTAGATGCTTGATTCTTGATACTTAACTCTAGATACCTGATCCTTGATGCTTGATTCTTGATACTTAATACTATGAGACTTGATTCTTGATACTTGATACTTGACTCTTGAGACTCGTGAAACTTGAGACTTGGTTGAACGAGAGACTGGAGACTTGACACTTGTGTAAACTCGAAAACTTGGAAACTTTGGTGTTAATGATATAATCTTGTTATGTGATAATATTACACAATAATACGCAACACAACGCTTAATCTAACTCGCAAAATGAACCAAAGACGGAAAAATTGCAAAACGGATTTGACTGTTCGAATGGACATCCGATCGGATGACCATCCGATCGAAGGGCCATTCGACCAAATAGCCATCCGATCCGTCTGCTGCACCACCTTACCTCATCTCTGACACTATAAATAGGACCTGTCACATTATTTCTCACTGATGTGACAGAGCCCTCTGATCCAGACGCACGCACTCTCATTCTTGATCACTTTCCTTCGATTCTAGGCCGATTCTTGTAAGTTTTCTCTTAGAATCTTGTACAACTTCAATCTATACACTATTCTCTACACGATTCTCCCTAGAAATCACACTTTTCACCATGAGTTCTCTAAGATTTGAGCTCTTGAGGATGACGTCATCATGGCGGTTTGTACAAACGGCTGTGTGATGTCATTCCCATCAAGCTTTAGCTCAGATCTAAGGAATTTCATGTGCTTTTACACCAAATCTTTACTAAATCAAGGTTTTTCAGTCGATTTCATGTGTATCTTCAAACTTACTTAAACTTTTTACTTAAAACGGTGAAATCCGGACCCAAACGGGTTGTAGACTTGATGATTAGTCTGGAGTCGGCTTGGAAATGGATGATCGCCGGAGAAGACGACCGGAATACGGATTCAGACATGAACACCGTCAAGAATAGAACCTGATCGGACGGGGTGATTCCCATCTGATCAGACAGGCTGAGCCTTGATGTGTTTTCTGTTGTCTCAATACATACCATATTGTCACCGTTAAACTCGAAACTTAGAAACTTTACAAGGTTGCAAAAGGAATAAGATCATTACAGTCGAATGGCGATCCGATCGGACAGTCGTCCGATCGAACAACCATCCAATCAAGTGACATGTGTCTTACAACCTTCAACACTTGAATTATTTTGAATCAGAAACTTTGAACTTTGAAACTTACACTCGAAGGGTCATTCGACCGAACGGTCATCCGATCGGATAACCATCTGCTCGAATGACTTAGTATCTTGCTACAATGAAGACTTCAAAAGTTAACATTTTGGAAGCACACTATTTGGATCGAATGACCATTCGATCGAATGGCCATCCGTCCGGATGACCATCTGATCGGATGGCGGACCGTCCCATCTCACAAGTCATCCGACCGGATGATTATCCGTCCGGATGGCCATCCGATCAGGAGACTGATCCAACACTTTGCACGACTCTCGTTTTTTCTGCTCGACGCTTATCTATTAATCTATAATCAGGCTAATCTCAGAGCTCCCTTTGATCAAATCTATAGGTGCCGATACTTAGCACCCACTGTGAGTATACTCGATCCATTTTCGTTTTAAACTTTTGGGATGCAACATGTATTCTATGAAACTTGAAACTATTTGAAATCTAACTCTATCCTCGGTAAATGTGAAACTTGATACTTTTGGATTCTTGATTCTTTATGCTATGTGAACGTTTAATCCTTGTGTGTAGTTCCACCTTAACAATAGTAGCGCTATAGGAGAATGCACCTCCCCATTATTCTCGGGGGTATTGTTAGGATGATTCTATTTGCTTTCCTTGATTCTTGGGAAAGTGGTAAATGCATTGGGACACTTGGGCTATCACTTGGACCGCGAACACTAGCATGGCTGAAACTATTTTATTGTTTAAATGATGGATATAAGTCTTTTAAACTATTATACTATATTCTCAAACTTGTATACTCCCCAGGGCATTATTGTATTGACTTTATTTTAATACAAGTTGCAGGCTGATAGAATGCTGGAACCATGGGAAAACAAGCTAGGTTGCTGCTAGAAACACACGCCTAGTTAATCTAGAAACTTGAAACAATATTTGATGTTTTGGATGTGATACTTGTGTTTGATTTCTGGATTGTTTTAGAAAATGTTTGAATCTATTTAATCTATATCGAAATATCTAGTGTTATAGAAACTTTTGAGCAATCTGAACGCTTAGTGCCGCGCCCCGATGTTTCCGCCATCGGTTGGGGTGTGACAGATTGGTATCAGAGCCATAACTATAGGGAATTAAGGAAAGTAGGAATGCTTTACCTAGTCTATAGTTCTAGGAAACTTGACTCTTATCTGTTGTTTAAGACTTATGCATTCTACCGTACATGCTTCCTAGCAACACATTTCCTGTTAAACTTACATACCTTTCCTAAGGCTGACACAATACACACTTGGATACTTTGAAAATGCTGCTATGCGGTGTTTGTATTTTTGCACGAGATTTGCCCTCAAGACAGGAGTGACATCCGAACCTTGATGGGAAATTTTCATATCATGTTCTAGTGGCTCTTGTCTTTGGATAAGCACCGACACTATTAGGGTACGATGTTGTCAAGATAGAGGTGAAACTCATACCTTGGTGACTAGTCCCACTTTCATTGATTTTACTGTCCCGCCAAAGTCTCGAAATTCCTAATCAAATAGGAACGTGAAATGACCAAAAGGACGAATATCGTAGGCCTAACATAGATGACGTATTTGTCTAAGTAAGTCAAGACACATTGCCTCAATTCGAAAGGGGTTCGAATCGCTTTGGTAAGTCGCCATTCCTCTACCCAGAACAATCCTATGTTTTATAAGCCTATCTTTTATGTTATCGCGAATTTTATGTGTGGTTTAACTTGATTCTTCGTTATTTTTAGACTTTTTACACAAATCGCACGTATGTCTGCAATCTAAAACTCTAATCATAATCTCTCAGAACAAACTAAATTTACGAAGCTTTATTCATCATGTTAATCTACATGGGAATCTTGATCGACTATGATACTATGTGAAGCTATCTGATGAATCTATGTGTTATTGTGGTTGTGAAACACTAAACGTAACATGGCACTGAAATACGAGACAGAAGTGACATGTCTGAAACATGGTGGATACGCTGCTGGTACTTCCTATATATAAGTGTTTCTGACATGTTACCAACTTTCGTACAACGTGCCATGCGAAACTTAGTGCTTTGCAGACCGGTGATGAGAATGTTGAACCCTAAGCTATGGGAAACTACTTGTGAAATCTATGTGTAATCTACGTATACTCTAGTGTGAATGTGTTGTTTTGAGTAACAAAAAACGAAACGTAGCCTAGCACCGAAGACGAGGCAGACGTGGCATGTCCGAAACATGGTGGATACGCCGCTGGTACATCCTATATATATGTGTTTCTAGCATGTTACCGAACCTTCGTACCACGCGCTAAGTGAAGTTCGTAGTTTTGCGGACTTGGGTTAAGGTTGTTGAAACTATTTGGTTAATCTATGTGAAAGCCTTGTGAGAATAATTGAAGCTAATGTTATGGTTAGCGAAGCACGACACCGATGACGAGACGGACATGGCATGATTGAAGCATGGTGGATACGTCGCTGGTACTTCCTATATGTAAGTGCTTTCATCATGCTGCCGAACTTTCATAGCACGTGCCATGTGGGGATTCGTTGTTTTGTGGACTGTGGTGAGATGGTTAAACACTAATCTATGTGAATCTATTGGGTTAATCTACGTGTGTATGATGATGATGATGATGATGATGATGAGTGTGTCGTTATGTTTGGCAATTGTAACACGTAACATGACACTGAATACGAGGCGGAAGCAATGTGCCCGAAGCGTGGTGGATACGCCACTCGTACTTCCTATATATAAGCGTTTCTAATGTGTTGCCAAACTTCGTACAACGTGCCATGCGAAGGTCGTGGGTTTGCGGTGTTGAATCTATTGGAATCTATGTGAAACTAAAAACTTGAATCTTTAAAACTACGTGAAACTTGTTGAATCTTGAGTCTTAATCTATCGTGTGTGAATCTATATACTGTGAGACTTTGTGATCTAGACTTATAGGATCATCTTATTGGATCTTTAGATGTCTTCTCGTAAGCTATCCGACACTTTCAAGAGATCCAGGGAGAAGTCTCAGAAAAAAGATGATGTCCTTCATGGCCGACCAGATCGCTCGAGTCATGCCAAAGATCGTCTCTGAGATCCAGGGATCGAACGCTCCACCCTCTTCTATTGACTCTAAGACAGAGAAAGTAAAGCCTACAAAGTTCAACTACAAACACTTTGTCTCTTGCAACCCTAAGCCTTTCACGGGCAGTGATAGGGTGACTGCTATGCTCGAGTGGTTTGACAGCATCGATGTTACCTTCATTAACAGCGAGTTCCCAGAGCAGTTAAAGACTAGGAGTGCAACGGGGATGTTTCAAGGCAGAGCTCTAGAGTGGTGGTCGAATGAGAGAAACATCCGTTCTAATGAAGAAGCCTATGCTCTTCTATGGGCTGAGGTGCGAGAATTAATGATGCTTGAATTCTGCCCTCCCCATGAACAACTGAAGCTTGAAGAAGAGTTCTCGCATCTCAAGCAGATTGGTGATGACAATCTGGCTTATACTACCCACTTTAAGTAGCTCAGCTTAATTGTTCCTCACTTGGTTTCTACTCCGAAGCGCATGATAACCAAGTACATCAATGGGTTACCTCCCGCAATGCGTGATTCGATCCAAGCAGCTAGGTTGGAGACTATTGAAGAAGTTTATCATCTAGCCGCAAGCTTAAACAACAACCGCATTCGTGAAAAATAGTTTGCTACTTCTGCCCCCTCCAAGTCAGCAAACCAAGTTACCCAGCAGCCAAGTGGCAACAAGAACAAGAGGAGAAAGTCACAGGGTTCAGGATGCAATGCGATTGTTCCTGTTGCAAACCCTACTGCTACGCCTGCTCCTGCTGCTGCTGTTACAAACCCTACTGCTCCTGAAATCAAAAAGCAGTACACTGGGCCTCACCCTAAGTGTGCAACCTGCAACTTTCATCATCCTATCACCTCTGTTTGTCGCTTGTGTACCAACTGCAATCGCTATGGTCACACGACTCCTTATTGCCGTCAAGTTAACCCGGCCCAACCAGCTCAGCAAGCCCCAGTTCAGGCAGCTCTACCAGCTCTCCCAGCTCCCCTGTAGAATCCAAGGCCGGTTAATGTTGTTCGTTTATTCTACAAGTGTGGAGATATTATTTACCTCCGTAATGAGTGTCCTCAGCGGAACCAGGACCAATAGCCAGCCGCTCGTGGACGAGCGTTCAATCTTAATGCTAATCAGGCTCGTAACGACAATGACGTCGTCAATGGTATGTTTCTCGTCAATAACCTTTACGCTTCGATGTTATTTGATACTGGTGCCGAGAAGTTTTATGTTCGTAGAATTTGAATCTTTGTTAAACTGTGCATGCTCTAAGTTACCTAAGTCGTTTTCGGTGGAGATTGTCGATGGTAAATCGATTCTAGTCGATTCTATTCTCAGTAGTTGTTCTTTGACTCTTAACGACCACGTATTTACTATTGATCTAATACCCATGCAATTGGGTAGCTTTGATGTCATAATCAGCATGGATTGGTTGCGTAAGAATTATGCCGAGATTTCTTGTCATGAGAAGTTTGTTCGTCTACCTCTTCCGTCCGGTGATATCTTACATGTCTATGGAGACTGACCTTCTAGAGGACTAAAGTTGATGTCATGCGCTCAAGCGAACAGATGCTTACATAAACAGAACTTTGCCTTCTTGGCCCACGTGGTGGAACAAAAGGGCAAGGGAAAGAACATAAGCGACATTCCAGTAGTGTGTGATTTCCCTGACGTCTTTCCTGAAGATCTACCGGGTCTTCCTCCTCATAGATCTGTTGATTTTCGTATTGATCTCATACCTGGTACAACTCCTGACGCCAAGGCTCCTTACCGACTTGCACCCTCTGAGATACAAGAACTATCTAGTCAACTACAAGAACTGCTCAACAAGCAATTCATTCGTCCAAGTACCTCTCCGTGGGGTGCTCCTGTGTTATTCGTCAAGAAGAAAGATGGTTCGTTTCGTATGTGTATCGACTACCGTGAACTTAATAAACTCACCGTAAAAAATCGATATCCCTTTCCTCGTATCGATGATTTATTCGACCAACGACAAGGCATGCCATGTTTTTCTAAAATCGACCTTCAAACTGGCTATCATCAACTCCGTGTTCTCGAAGAGGATGTCCCCAAAACCACATTTCGTGCTCGTTATGGGCACTACGAGTTCGTTGTCATGCCTTTTGGTCTAACCAACGCACACGCCGTGTTCATGGATCATATGAATCGCGTTTGTAAACCTTATCTGGATCGTTCTGTGATAGTCTTTATTGATGATATACTTATTTATTCTAAAACTAGAGCTTATCATGCCAGTCATTTACGCTTGATACTTAAGTTAATACGTGGTGAACGCTTATACGCTAAATTCCCGAAGTGTGAGTTTTGGATTGATGAAGTACAATTTCTGGGTCACGTTGTTAGTAAGCAAGGTATTCATGTTGACCCTTCTAAAATAGAAGTTGTAAAGAATTGGAGTACGCCTAAATCTGCATCTGAGATCCGCTCCTCCCTAGGATTGGCGGGTTATTACCGCCGATTCATCTCGGACTTCTCTAAGATCGCCGTTCCTCTTACTTCGTTGACTCAGAAAGAGAAGCCTTTTGCTTGGGGTCTCGAGCAAGAGGAATCTTTTCAGACCCTCAAGACCCTTTTGTGTAACGCCCCTGTCCTTACTCTCCCTGATGGGAATGACGACTTCGTGGTGTATTGCGATGCCTCAAGCCGTGGCTTGGGTTGTGTGCTCATCAGCGGGACAAGGTTATTGCTTATGCCTCCCGTCAACTCAAGATACATGAGAAAAACTATACTACTCACGATTTGGAGCTTGGTGCAGTTGTGTTTACGTTAAAGATTTGGCGACACTATCCGTATGGAACAAAGTGTGTGGTTTTCACTGACCATAAGAGCCTTCAACATATCTTTAACCAGAATGAACTGAACATGCGACAGAGACGTTGGATGGAATTGCTTAAATACTACGACTGTGAAATTCGCTATCATCCGGGCAAGGCGAATGTAGTGGCCGATGCTCTTAGTCACAAGACTCAGGTAAATACTATTCGTTGTTATCATACCTCTAGTGATCTTCATACTTGTATTCGTGAAGCTCAATATTCGTCAGCAAATGAAGGAAGTTTAGAAGTGGAAATACAAGGCGCTAAAATCGATCAACTTGAAACAAAGTCAGATGGACTTCAATACTACCTCAATCGCATCTGGGTACCAGATCACGATAACCTTCGTGAGCTCATTATGAATGAGGCCCACAAATCTCGATATTTTATTCATCCTGGTGCCGATAAGATGTACCATGACTTGTGTACGACCTATTGGTGGCCTGGCATGAAAAAGGATATCGCTGCCTATGTCTCGAAGTGCCTCACTTGTTTAAAAGTGAAAGCTGAACATCAACGTCCCTCAGGACTCTTAGAACAACCCGAAATTCCTGTTTGGAAATGGGATAGCATCGCTATGGACTTTATTACTAAACTACCCTGTATAACCGCTGGTCACGATAGTATTTGGGTAATCATTGATCGTTTGACTAAATCAGCCCACTTTATTCCGATCTGTGAAGACTTTAAAGTGGAGAAACTTACTCGAATCTATACCGATGAGATTATATGTCGTCATGGTATACCCATTGACATTATCTCCGACCACGATGGTTGATTCTCTTCACGTCTTTGGCAAACTTTCAGTCCGCTATGGGTTCTATTTTGAATCTTAGCACAACCTTTCATCCTCAAACGGATGGACAGACTGGGAGCACTATACAAACCTTAGAGGATTTGCTCCGCTCTTGTGTTATCGACTTTGGTGGTAATTGGGATGTACATTTACCATTGATTGAGTTCTCGTACAACAACAGCTATCATTCTAGTATTCAGATGGCTCTTTTCGAAGCTTTATATGGTCGCAAGTGCCGAGCTCCTCTCAGTTGGCACGAGATTGGTGACAAGCAACTTACTAGCCCTGAGATCATTCAAGAGACGACGGATAAGATTATTCAAATCCACGATAACTTGATCAAGGCTAGGAGCAGACAAAAGAGCTATGCTGATAAAAGGCGTAAGCCTCTGGAATTTGGTGTTGGAGATCGAGTGCTGCTCAAGGTATCTCCCTGGAAGGGAGTGGTTCGTTTTGGTAAAAAGGGAAAGCTCGCCCCTCGCTATGTGGGTCCTTTCACGATACTCGAAAGGATTAGTAAGGTGGCGTACCGACTCGACCTACCATAAGAACTTAACAGTGTATATCCGGTATTCCACATATCTAATCTCATAAAGTGTTTAGCCAACGAGGAAATTCAGGTTCCCGTCGAAGACTTGCAACTGAACGAAACCTAACATTTTGTGGAGAAACCAGTTGAAATCATGGACCAAGGTGTCAAGCGATTGAGGCGCAACAAGATTCCCATAGTTAAGGTACGATGGGAAGGCAAGTGTGACGCTGAATTCACTTGGGAACTCAAGAGTGAAATGAAGGCCAAGTATTTGCAGCTCTTTGAGCAGTCTTCCTCTTAGATTTCGGGGACGAAATCTCCTAAAGAAGGGGAGACTGTAACACCCTGCGTCCTTAAACTTTTGGCTTTTGTCAATATTAGCCCCTATACTATGTAAACTTGACCCTTTTGATACTTTATGAATCTTGATGCTTTGATACTTGAATCTTGGTTGATACTTGAAACTTGGTGAATCTTATTACTATGAGACTTGACTCTTAATACTAGATGCTTGATACTTAACTCTAGATACCTGATCCTTGATGCTTGATTCTTGATACTTAATACTATGAGACTTGATTCTTGATACTTGATACTTGGTACTTGACTCTTGAGAATCGTGAAACTTGAGACTTGGTTGAACGAGAGACTAGAGACTTGACACTTGTGTAAACTTGGAAACTTTGGTGTTAATGATATAATCTTGTTATGTGATAATATTACATAATAATACGCAACGCAACGCATAATCTAACTCGCAAAACGAACCAAAGACGGAAAAATTGCAAAACGGATTGGACTGTCCGAATGGACATCCGATCGGATGACCATCCAATCGAAGGGCCATTCGACCAAACAGCCATCTGATCCGTCTCTGCACCACCTTACCTCCTCTCTGACACTATAAATAGGACCTGTCACATCATTTCTCACTGACGTGACAGAGCCCTTTGATCCAGACGCACGCACTCTCATTCTTGAGCACTTTCCTTCGATTCTAGGTTGATTCTTGTAAGTTTTTTTCTTAGAATCTTGTACAACTTCAATCTATACACTATTCTCTACATGACTCTCCCTCAAAATCACACTTTTCACCGTGAGATCTCTAAGATTTGAGATCTTGAGGATGACGTCATCATGGTGGTTTGTACAAACGGCTATGTGATGTCATTCCCGTCAAGCTTTAGCTCAGATCTGAGGAATTTCATGTGCTTTTGCACCAAATATTTACTAAATCAAGGTTTTTCAGTCGATTTCATGTGTATCTTCAAACTTTCTTAAACTTTTTACTTAAAACGGTGAAATCCGGACCCAAACGGGCTGTAGACTTGATGATTAGTCAGGAGTCGGCTTGGAAATGGATGATCGCCAGAGAAGACGGCCGGAATACGGATTCGGACATGAACACCATCAAGAACAGAACCTGATCGGATGGGGTGATTCCCATCTGATCAGACAGGCTGAGCCTTGATGTGTTTTCCATTGTCTCAATACAAGGTTGCAAAAGGAACAAGATCATTGCAGTTGAATGGCGATCCGATCAGACTGCCGTCAGATCGAACGACCATCCAATCAAGTGACATGTGTCTTACAACCTTCAACACTTGAACTATTTTGAATCAGAAACTTTGAAACTTACACTCGAAGGGTCATTCGACCGAACGGTCATCCGATCGGATGACCATCCGCTCGAATGACTTAGTATTTGTCTACAATGATGACTTCAAAAGTTAACATTTTGGAAGCACACTATTTGGATCGAATGGCCATCTGTCTGGACGACCATCCGATCGGATGGCGGACCATCCCATCTCACATGTCATCCGACCGGATGGCCATTCGATCAGGAGACTGATCCGACACTTTGCATGATTCTCGTTTTTCTGCTCGACGCTTATCTATTAATCTATAATCAGGCTAATCTCAGAGCTCCCTTTGATCCAATCTATAGTTGCCGATACTTAGCACCCACTGTGAGTATACTCGATCCCTTTTCGTTTTAAACTTTTGGGATGCAACATGTATTCTATGAAACTTGAAACTATTTGAAATCTAACTCTATCCTCGGTAAATGTGAAACTTGATACTTTTGGATTATTGATTATTTATGCTATGTGAACGTTTAATCCTTGTGTGTAGTTCCGCCTTAACAATAGTAGCGCTATAGGAGAATGCACCTCCCCATTATTCTCGGGGGTATTATTAGGAGGATTCTATTTGCTTTCCTTGATTCTTGGGAAAGTGGTAAATGCATTGGGACACTTGGGCTATCAGTTGGACTGATATGAGTCTTTTAAACTATTATATTATATTCTCAAACTTGTATACTCGCCAGTACATTATTGTATTGACTTTATTTTAATACATGTTGCAGGCTGATAGAATGCTGGAACCATGGGAAAACAAGCTAGGTTGCTGCTAGAAACACACGCCTAGTTAATCTAGAAACTTGAAACAATATTTGATGTTTTGGATGTGATACTTGTGTTTGATTTGTGGATTGTTTTAGACAATGTTTGAATCTATTTAATCTATATCGAAATATCTATTGTTATGGAAACTTTTGAGCAATCTGAACGCTTAGTGACACGCCCCGATGTTTCCGCCATCGGTTGGGGTGTGACACTTGTAACCAAAATTCTCATTTTGAGAATTTAGCATAAAGCTTTTCCTTTTTCAATAATGTAAGAAGTTCATGCAGATGCGCTGCATGTTCCTCTTTATTATTAGAGTAAATGAGAATATCATCTACAAAGACAATTATGAATTTATCCAGATATGGTTTACATATTCCGTTCATCATGTCCATAAATGTGGCTGGGGCATTAGTTAAACCAAATGGCATGACGGTAAATTCATAATGACCATACCTTGTTCTGAAGGCAGTTTTAGTAATGTCATCTTCCTGTACTTTCAGTTGATGATATCCAGAGCGTAAATCGATCTTAGAAAAGAATCAAGCTCCTTGCAATTGATCAAACAGATCATCGATTCTCGGTAATGGGTACCGATTTTTAATCATGACCTTATTCAATTCTCGGTAATCAATGTACATACGCATTGATCCATCTTTCTTCTTGATGAACAAGATTGGTGCTCCCCATGGTGATGAACTTGATTGTATGAAACCTTTCTCTAGAAGTTCGTCCAACTGTTTCTTTAATTCTTGCATCTCTGTTGGCGCCAAACGGTAAGGTGCCTTGGCAATCGGTGTTGTTCCTGGTAGTAGGTGAATTCTGAATTCAACTTCCCGATTCGGTGGTAGTCCGGGTAGCTTTTTAGGAAAAACATCTGAGAATTGAGATACTACGGGAATATCTTTTAATTCTTTTTCTTTTGTGTTAATGATTATGGAAATCATATACACTAACGATCCTTTTCTTGCATAACTCGCAGTTTTCATCACAGAGATGAATTTCGTAGATCTAGTTGGCTTATATTCTTTAATTGTGATCTTTTCACCTTTTGGTGAATTTACTTGTATTGACTTTTGATCACATAAAATATTGGCTTTATTGGTTACTAACCAATCCATTCCTAATACAATATCAAATCTAGCTAGATTCATTAGGTAAAGGTTAGCAATAATATTATGGTTTAGAATTTCTATTCTTGCTCCCTGCAAGATTTCAACGATCTTAATGGATTCTCCATTTGCCGTATCCACTAGACATTCTTGTTGAAGTTTAGTTAATGGTTGATTAAGAATTTTGCAAAATGAAGTATTAATAAAACTTTGGTTCGCACCAGAGTCAAATAATACTTTAGTAAAAACATCATTAACTAAAAACGTACCGACAATCACATCTAGAATCATCTTGGCTTCTTCTGCTGTCAGAACAAAAGCTCTAGCATTCTTAGTAGTCTTGTTGTTCATGACTGGAGCTAGTTTTGGACAGTTCGGTTTAATATGTCCCTTTTCTCCACAATTGAAGCACACTCCATTACTGGTTTTCTTCCTGCAGCCTTCTTCCTTGTGGCCCGGTATTTTGCAGAAGTTGCAGTAGGTGGAACATCTTCCCGAATGCTTCCTCTTGCAGGACTTGCAGTAAGGTGCAGAAGTAGAACCTATGTTCTTCCCACGGTTGGAATCACCGTAGCGAAACTCCTGGGTAAGCTTCTGGACTAGGTTCTTCCTCTGGTTCTCTTCTTGCGTACGTACCAATTTATCAGTCAAGGTATTTGCTAGTTCTACAGCTTCTTCTATGGTTTGTGGTCTAGTTGCCTTGACTACATGTCTAATCTCACTGATTAATCCCCAGATGTAACAGGAGATTAATACTGGTTCTGGTGAAGCTAGGGTTGTCACTATTCTAGCATAGTCAAAGAATACGGTAGTGTAACCCTTACAGTCTATTCCTGTCATTCTAAGGTTTAAGAACTTATTAGCAATTTGTTCTTTTTCATTGGGAGGACAGAATTTTCTTTCGACCGTGTTCTTAAACTCAGTCCATTCCATATTATAGACTCTGTCACTACCCCTAGACTGGAGAATCGTATTCCACCATTCTAAGGCTGCATTCTTAAAAAGATTGGAAGCAAACATGATTTTGTCTTCCTCTGCACACTTGCTTATTTTTAAGACGACCTCTGTCTTTTCTATCCAGCGTAGAGCTGCAATGGCTCCTTCATTGCCAGAGAATTCTATTGGTTTGCAAGATCAGAATTCTTTGTAAGAACAACCATATGACATGGTTCTTCTTCTTTTTTGGAATAGGCAATTGAAGTAACGGTCCATTGTTTACGCTGTGACTGGGTTCAGTAGGTGGTCGTTTACTTCCACTGTTACTTTTATTATTTTCCGCTTCTTTAACAGTCTGGATAATATATGGCATAACATCTCTAATTCCTTGGGTTACTATGTGTTAAATGGCACTGTTATTTATTTGGTTATCATTATTCTGGTTTTCCTGATTTTCTTCGTTGTCCATCTGGATTTACAAACAATTATCAAGTATTAATATCACAGAATAAGATTTAATGCCAATAATTACACAAACAAACACATTGGTCAAAACCGTCGAGCATTGCGACATTTACTCTATTTTATATATATGCGTCTATTACAAACTATAACTGGAATTTAAAACATACTACTAGTTATGCATCAGTAGGTATTAGATTATCTATTTTAGTGGGTTTTTTTTCAAACTACTCGTGTATATATATACTAGTGGGGAACCCGCGCGTTGCAGCGGTGACGACGGTACAAGGGATGATAGCGTAAGCATTAAAACAATAAAAGAAAATCACATATATTTAGATATATAATAATTTGCCAAAACAGAACCACAAATGAAATAAACTTACCTTTATCTTTGTGTCAGTATTATGAGTCTTGTGTGATCAATCTTACATCAACTTTTATATATCGCATTCCATGAAGCAGTGTTCTTGAATGGCGTGACGTTGAACACGTTTCTCGCGTGTTTGGCGTACCCACATTTAGAGTACATATCGATAAGTGCAGTAGCTACAAAAACATTCGCATACATGTTTGTTCTATAGACCAGTCCGTGAATTTCTTTATCGTTCTTAACTGAGCCCGTTGACCCAAATGTAGGAAGTAAGCCCGTGTTGGTTATCGGGTTGGGCATGACTCCAGCTACCAACATATCTCTAAATAACTCAACAGCTTCAGTTGTTTTTTCACTTTGAACAAATCCGGAAATCATTGTGTTCCTTGTAACTACATCAGGAACTAAACCAGTTTTACTCATTTTAGAAAACGAAGTAAGCGCACCGTCACAATCTCTGATTCTAGCATACGTGGTTATAAGCGCGTTCCATGTAAACATATTTACGTAATCATCAACAACCTTTAAGTCACATGTTTGTTCCATTCAGGGTGCAATTAGTAAGTTTGTTATGATATTTGCACATACGAAAGTGATAATTAGAGATATATGAAACCATTCAAATAGTTATGTTAAGAATATTAAGACCTGACGGTTGGTGAACCCGTACAGATGTATGCTGAATGAAGCTATTACGGATGCCAAGTTGCTACACCACATTCCTTCGGCCCCAATAATACATGACTAAAGCAATAGAAACATACCGAATGTTTGGTATCTGCGTTATAATAAACCAACAAAAGTTATTATAACCTACTTAACAATTGAAACATATATGAAATCATTTAGAATTATATATAGGTAAGACGCAAACCACGACCATCTGTTCATCCACCCTAAAAAGCCATGTAAACCCTCTAAAAATAATATGAATCCTAATTGAAATCATTAAAAAGAAGTCAATATGTAAACTAATGAAATCAAATACTTGATAGATTTGTAATTAATATAGGAACCCCCTCTAATACTCCAATAGTACGACTGCAATACATAGAGAAACCTAAAATATGAACACTTGAGACAAAATAATGTATATTAAAAACTAACCATGCCCATTACTGTTGAACAAATGACACCTAAAACCCTAACAATTGAAATAAAAAGAAAAAATAAATTAACCTTGGAGTGTTCATTTGAAGAATACGCATCTCAATTCATCCAAACGGGTCTCATCTACATCTGCATCATTTCACCTTTTTCTTCATGAACCCTAAATCCCCAAATCTTCCATTGCCACATCATCATGTCAAGTACGACTAACCGGAACACCATATTACCATTAAACTCCATTTAGTGAAAAATTACATGTTAATTAGTTGTTGAGGAGCATTGAAGTGTTAACTCATAAGGTCCAACTAGGTCCATTGTAAGATGAATATAAAGATATACCTTTTAAATGGCACAACCAACTGGTTTGGGAGCAACCTGAATTAGTTTACAAGAAGTCTCCGGTGCGTATTTTAAAAGATTTCAATTAACATAATGCTTGAAAATGATACGACTTACTGACCTCAACAACACCAGGAAAAATTTTAGGCATGTAATCGACACCAGCCAAAGCTTCTTTGACTCCACCAACCAATGCTAGCTAATTGTGGTCTGAATGCCTAGATCTACAAAAATAGAAAAAAATTCAAGCTTTGCATCGGTCGAATGCATTAAAAAAGATACAATTTAATTAAGAAAAATAAACAATCTCCACCACTGGTTGAATCATGCAAACCCTAATTTGAACAAAAACTATGTAATATGATGAAAAGTGGGCTTACCAGAGGGTGAATTCGAGATCAAAATTAAACAATTGGGCAGCACAAATTGAATCATGGAGACTGTCTAGAGAGCCCTTAGCCTACTCCCATATCCTCGTATTATTTTCTTCTCTGTCTCTCAAGGACTAAATCGTTAAAGCATAACTAAACAATCTCAAAAGATACAAATGAAAATTATCAAAATTAGGGTTCAAGTTCTTCCAAAATCAACTTCTCAATCAGTCAATTTCACTAACAGATAAATTCAACATATCTAAAGGCTTGTGCGAGCAATTCACCATAGATATTTATACAAACGTCACGCATGGAAGACACTATGGATCTAATCATAAAACTTTTGTAACATTACACAACTTAGTCAATAAGTCAAAGCATATAAAAAGGTGAATTAAGAGAAAAAGGGTTGTACTTACATCTACAAGTGATGTTTTGTTGATTGCTATAAGATCATAAATGAGGTATCTCCTTTCCTGCTTGTGTGTGCTAGAATCAGTATCAACTATCATTTCTCCATCAAGTAAAGTATAATTATGAGTGTATCTAGCTGCACCCTAACAAAAAAAAACATGTCAGTAAATAAAGTAAACCGGAAGAACAATATTATAGATACTGAAAACTAACGTACCCCACTACTAAAAGTGACAATTTTGTCAATTTAAGTTATAATTCATTGATAACTGATAAACCTAAATATATACCTAAAGTCCTGAATAAGAAACAAGTTAAATCCGAGTGACTGAAAAAACAGTCCTAGCAACACTAAACGACCCTCTGGTCAGGTACCATGCTCCAATCTACATTTTCATCCTAGTGACTGAGAAAACAAGCACATATGACCAAAGATTTGATAATAATGGAAAAGCTTATAAACTGTTAAATTATACCTTTAAAATGAGTTCAAGCAAAAGACAGTGTAGTTGCCTAACAAAGCCATGTTAGATAAAATCGGGATCACATAATCGTTTAGGAAGAAGCACTATCGCGAACGGTTTCACAATCAATATACAAGCCTGATCAATTTCGACATTCAGTATAAGCCAAAACAATCCTATAAATCAAACTGAAATAAGAACTCAACTTACCCAATAACAGAACCCAAACTGGTCTGCTTAACAGCTTCAATCTGAATACCCTTCGAATCCTCCTTAGCACTGAACGCCAACTGAATCTGATACTCTTCCTCTGCTCCCGGTTCCCTTAATTCATGCATTGCAGTATCCTGTTCACCATAAATAGAAAAATTAGGGTTTCAGAAAACTGACCGGCGAGACTTATGTACCAACAAGAAAGCAAGAAATAATCACAACACGCATCACAAAAATAATCAAGATCCAATTTCATAAGAAACCATGTTCTAAGAGGCATTTTATCAAACAGAAGGTGTGCAACAAAAAGAGATATGTATTCAATACAAAAATCAGCCAAAATAAGATAAAATGTACCAGAACTCATAAAACAACGGAAAAAAAACAAAAAAAAAGGATTACCGATGTTCTAAGAGGCTTCAGATCTTTCCTAGAGATCTTCACTTGTAATAGCTACTGCAACCTGCAACTTAATGAATCACCAGCAACGTATAACAAGATGCTAAACTTCTCATCAGACTACCAAAACTCTTTAACTATTCATAAAATTTGAAAAAAAAAATTGTACCAGAATTCATAAAACAACAGAAAAAACCAAAAAAGGGTTCAGTTAACCTGCGAATGAGTACCCAATTCCATGATAGGTTCGATGTTAAGTAATTACAGGTATGAAACGTATGTTGTAATTGATTTCAATTAGCAAACTCATCCAATTCCTTATGCGGCTGTAGAGATTTAATCATAAAGGCTTGGACTGTTTAGCAGGCGACAATGAATTGGGGGCAAATATGGGAGAAGAAGATGAAGCTTAGGGTGAGAACCCATGATCTTTCGGTTGCCGTCTTAAAATTTGTGGTGGAAATGACCATTATAGGACAAGGAAATGCTTTATATAGGTCTATAGATATATGTATATATTATTATCATCTCTAGGGGTTCATGCAGTACTGCATATTTCGCTCGTCGTACTTCCAAACGAGTTTTTCCCCTATTTGCCTTATTCTCTCTCCTTCATCTACTAACTCCTCACCAAATGTGCGGAGTTCCTGCACTTTTTCGGTGCTCATGGGTGGTGGTGGTGCGGGTATTGGGTCAGGGTACGGTGGTAAAGGGTCTCCATACGGGTATGGATTTTCTAGTATTTCCCGAACATACTGGTCAGCATCCCAATATGGATCTAGAGGGTCAAGATTGGGGTATGGTGCTAATGGGTTTGGTATGGGTTCCTCTTGTGGGTAGAGTTCTCGATAATCCCTCTGGTCGTCATTCGACGGATCATATGCTAAGGGATTGGGTGCTGGGACTCTAGGTATCTCATCAGGGTTAAAAGCTGGTATGGGAATCGGTTCTTCTCGATTGGGTTCTATTTCCATGGGTTGAGTTGGGAATAGTGGTAGTGGTTGCGGTGCTAGTATCTGGTCTAAGTTTAGGTCTGCGGCAGTGGTAGCTAATATGTGAAAGTTGGCCAATCGCCTATTGATTATGTCTTGGGTCTGGGCATTCGTCTCCCTATTTGCTGCTGCTAAAGCCCTTTGTTGCTGTAATTTCCTCATTCGTTTCCTATGCTCGTGTGCTCCCCAACTGAACCATCCTCTCTTTTTGGTAGGGAATGGTTCTGTGGATTGCGCCTTAAAGATGAATATCCTTTCTTCGGTGTCAGTTGAATACCCCGAAGGAGTAGGCTGGGATGAAGTTCCTTCATCTCTAGGAGAATTAGAGAGGTGACGATAGGTGTCAGAGGGTCCTTGATCACTCATACTGTAAACTAACAGATTGTCAAATAACACAAAACAATAATATACATGTATGCACATAGTCACATAGATTATTTCTTAACAGAATTGATAATTTTGATGTCAGCAGAACACTTATGTGTCTGAAATCAGTGGATGTAGCTCTAATACCACATTTCTGTCGCAACCCCCGACCCCTTGGCCCGGGAGACGGGCGGCCGCGAGCTCGCACATTCGGTGGTATCGGTGTTTATTAATTTGGTAGCGGAATTTACATCAGGACCGTAGTTAGGAAATATTTTATCAGAGTAAAACACCTCATTTTATAAATAATAAATACATGGGTAAAACCCAAGTTTCCAATCATAATATGTTTATAGGGATAAACCCTATTTTATTCAAATAAAACTTCTTCTTTATTTAGGTAACTTTTATAGCCACTTTTCCAAGCCTTCAGTGCTCTCCAGCTGGCTTCTATTTTGGCTTTCATATTTTGTTACCTGAAACGCGTTTAAAACATTTTTGTCAGTGGAAAATACTGGTGAGTGAATCCTAGTTTAATCAAAACAAGTTTTATCATTTTACAGCATTGGGGGCAATCCAGCAATTACATTTGTTTACATCTACTTTAATTACCACCCACGATACTGTCAATCATGACTTGTGGTCATGCTACTACTCACAGTGGAGTAATAAGTTATGTATACAAAACTCCAACATACCGACGATAATTGTAGATTTACAAATACTCAATCACTGTTAATTATAATGTAAAACAATTGAGGTTTTGTAAAAACAGTTTACAAAAAGAAGGAATTACTCACATTGCTAATTTAGGTATTTCCTTGTGACTTCCTGGTTATAATCTATTAATTTAAACAATGCACACGCGTTAGTATAATAACCCAAATTTTACATTAGCTATACCCTCCCCGAGACAGAACTCCAACGACTGAGTCAGGCAGAGCCGCGACATGCGTTACGGAGCACTAGATCAATCGGGCAGCGTAACTAATACGTAACCGGGGGTTATAATACTTACATCGAGGCAAAGCTTCGCTATTTAGTGGGTATTATGCCCAAGTATTACTTCTATTAATTCAGAAATTTAGAGAGAGATTGAAAATTGAACGAGTAACAACTGAAACCTCAATCTCCAATTTATAGTGCTGATCGAGCACTTCCTCGCGCCCCGCGAGAACAGAAGGCAAAGCCTTCGCACCCCGCGAGCGAGGTAGGGTAGGGCGTAGCTGGGATGAGTCGACCCACTAGCCTCGACACGCAGTCTGCCACGTGGCGGCACCGGGTTAAGCCTGGTGGCCAGCTGTCGCGGCCTGCGACAGCGTTACCCTTACTGGGTCGCGCCCTGCGAGGGCTTACTGAACTTTCTTTTTAATTAATTTTTGTAAAATAAAGGTATTTCGGGTCCACTTTTCGTATACAAGGTGTATTTTAGGACGTATAGGGATGTTTTAAGGATTTTAGGAGAGTTGTTATACACCCGACCACCACCACCCCCTCTCTAGCGCTACTACCAGCCACTGCCGCACCACTATCAGCCACCACCGCCACCAAATTGAAATGAACCCTAATCCGACGGTGGTGGTTTCAGCAGTAGTGAAATTCAAATACTTGATATTCGACAAACTTTTTCCTAATAATCATGTATGAAAGAAAACCAGAAATCATCATCCCTATTACGATCATCCCTGAAATTACAGAAAACTCATGTCCATGTTTTCTGATCAAAGAACCAAATTTATTCCGACAATAGCAAGAACGATCGCAAGAATAAAAGACAAACCAAAAATATGTTCGATACAACCATAAGCAAGAACCCAAAACGCTTGAACAATAAAAAATTGTTTCGTTTTTCAAATCCAATCAAAGAATTTGAACCCCTGTTTTCAAATCGCAAGTATCCACATTCAAATTCAAAATTCATAATTGAAATCGAACAATAATCAATCTATACACTTGATACATACAAACCGAGGACAAAAAAATCTTCATTGATCATCACTGAAATCGAAATCTGGCGAAATAAATCTCCAATCAAGAAACACAAACAACGGAGAAGGTTAGATCCGGAAATCAGAATGAAGAACATAAATTCTAAGGCTGTGGTGGTGATGGTGGTAGTGGTGGTGAGGCTGTGGTGGAAGTGGTGGTGATGGTGGTAGTGATGGTGGTGGTGGTGAGGCTATGGTGAAGATAGAGGGTGTTGCAGGTGTATGTTTAAAAACATATGTATTTTTTATTTTGGTCCAAAACTTGAACATAGTTACACAAATAGTCCCTTTAATAAAAACATTCAATAAATAAAAAAAGAAATTACCATTTTCCTATGAGGAAAATGACAAAATAGCAAGATTTTATAAGATAACTATGACCTGATTTCACTTTTGGACCAAAATGACAATAAAACTGAAACCACAGGGACCCAGATGAAAAAGGTTTGCGTTTTGGACTAAAGTGACAAAAATGACCAAACCTCAGAGACCAAAATGACAGTTTACTCCAACATATTTAAAAATATGTAGCGTTTTACATTTTTTTTTCTATCTCTACACTTGATTAAATACTAAAAGTTGTAATCGATTGGTATGTGTTGCACACCATTGGTATTTATTTTATATATCGTTTTCTCTTTATAAACTGATCTATATAAAAAAAAGTGGATATTAATTTCTGTCTTAATTTATAAAATCTAAAACATCTTTCATCTTAACAGAAAAAACTGAGTTAGTGGTTTGGATGAAAATTTATAAAAATTATGTGACAAAACTATTAATTTTTTTTTATAAAAATTGCATGTATATTTTGTTTTATATATATATGACAAAATTAATTAAATAAAATAAATTAAAAGTAGTTTGAGTAAATTGCTAAAATCGTCCCAGATTTTTTATATTTGCTAGTTTTATCTAAATATTCTTCAACTTAACATAAAAAGTAAACTAAGTTAGTGGTTTGGATGAAAATGAAAAAAAAATCCAAAAGTGAAGGATTGTTTGACACAAAAAAAAAAATCATTTTAGATGAACTGACAAACAAACAGGCCTAAACCTTAGGGAGGATTTTGACAATTTACTCTAAATTTGATTAAAAAATATGCATGTGTGGATGAAGTGAGGGGCAAAAGGGTAATAATATAGGTGTGAAAGAATAATTTCCCTTGGAAGAAAGAAACAAACAATAAGTGGGACCGGGGAGAGAAGAACGGGGCTGAGGTGGGTTCCTATGATCTGGCAAAAGCGACCGAGCCAGGCTAGCCATTTGATTAATTGCCATGGTTGGGTCCCATGCCAACACTGGTTGGATCCCATTACGTTACCAACCAAACAAACCCACATCATCAACACTTCACACTTAATTAACTACATTTACTTTTCTTATTAATTATAATTATAATATAAACCAGGAGCAGTAATAAACTGTATTAATATACATACATCACTTTTGTTTTATTTTTTAATTTTATTTTTGTTTATTGGATTGGTTATTTTGTAGTATTTTTCATAATTAACTAATAATAAGTGGTTATGTTTAACATCTTTTTCAAACTGTGAAGTTTTATTTTTTAATTTTATTTTTGTTTATTGGAATGGTTATTTTGTAGTTTTCATAATTAACTAATAATAAGTGTTTATATTTAACATCTTTTTCAAACTGTGAAAATTAATTATATGTTTTAAAAGATACTGTGATATTTAAAAGGTAAAATTATATCGGGTTATTTTGTATAATAATACATTTGAAACTATATGTTTTTTTTGTATCTGACAAACAATTATTTATATTGAGACAGCTAGAATAGTAAATAGTTGGTCACAATCAGTGAGGATTCTCTCCAATTCCATGTGTCGGCAATTACAAACGATCGAATAATCTCCATTTTTAGCATTTTACTGTTCACATTCAACCGCTGTTATTATTTATATATACACACAAATATATCTATATATACACACACGCCAGTATGCTATTTATATATACACACAAGTAGAAAACCGTTAAAAACACATATTATTTTAACTGTATACAAAAGACGATCTTATCGACATCTATATATAGTTAATACTATGAGAACACGTAGTTGTATGATTATATATTTAAATTTGGTTATGTAATAAAGCGCTACCAATGCATACATGTATGTAACATGTAGACAACTATTTACATACAAGATGCTCGAACAATATTTGAAATGATTATTCTTGTACTACATGTTGTCAACATCAACTTAATCATATACCATGTTCCCCATCAATTATAATGTTCATACTTAATAAAATAATAAGCAAATTTAGTTTTCAGAATAGTTTTTGTTTGAGTCACATTATTTGTTTTCCTTTATTAAAAATATTTCACATATCTAGTTGATAATAAGACATATACTTAATAATGTACTCATCAAGTGTCTTCTTATATTTACTTCGAACAATAATACAAGAAAGAGATACTAAGTATAAAATATCCTTAATTATACGCCTCTATAATTTTCTTACAGATATGATCAATTATATTGCCATAAAATAATTTTTTTATGAGAATCCAATTCTCTAAAATTTACCTACATCACTAATGGTATTATGATAAATGTTATTATTCTTTTACTACAAATATAGCTATACATAACAATTAGAAAATTTAACATTTCTCACATGAAAAAACTTAATTACTTCGTCTATAACTTTATAATAATTTACTACTAACCTTATTTATTTTTGAAAAAAAAAAACACATAAAAGAGTAACAAACTTTAAAATTATTTTTATTTTAATTTTGAAACAAAAAAACACATAAAAGAGTAACAAACTTCAAAATTATTTTTATTTTAATTTTGAAAAAAAAAACACATAAAAGTGTAACAAACTTCAAAATTATTTTTATTTGAGATAATAAACAACTTCCAGTTTTAACTACGATGTGTGTTGCTAAAAATGACAAGTCTCTTAAAATCAATCCCACAATCAAAAAAAAAAAAGAAAAAAAATTGAAAATATAATACTCAAAATGAAGCTAAAAAGGTGATGACCTCAAATAATAATTTTTGTATATTTTATTACCTTTTTGTGTATTTTCCATTTGTTTAATTCATTGTATATAATTTAATTTAATTTATCACAGAAAATAATTTAACTTTTTCACCAGATTATATAGGCAATAAAAGTAATTAGCATACGTATATCGTTATTTTTTAACGACAATTCTCACACTCTCAAATATTACATCTAAATTGCGTATTTTTATCAAGTGTACTCATCAAGTGTCTTCTTATATTTACTTCGAACAATAATACAAGAAAGAGATACAAAGTATAAAATATCCTTAATTATACGCCTCGGTAATTTTCTTACAGATATGATCAATTATATTGCCATAAAATAATTTTTTTATGTGAATCCAATTCTCTAAAATTTACCTACATCACTAATTAAATGTTATATTCTTTTACTAGAAATATAGCTATACATAACAATTAGAAAATTTAACATTTCTCACATGAAAAAAGTTAATTACTTCGTCTATAACTTTATTATAATTTACTACTAACATTATCTATTTTTGAAAAGAAAAAAAAAACACATAAAAGGGTAACAAACTTCAAATTATTTTTATTTAAGATAATAAACAACTTCCAGTTTTAACTACGATGTGTGTTGCTAAAATTGACAAGTCTCTTAAAATCAATCCCACAATTAAAAAAAAAAAAAAGAAAAAAATGAAAATATAATAATACTCAAAATGAAGCTAAAAAGGTGATGACCTCAAATAATAATTTTTGTATATTTTATTACCTTTTTGTGTATTTTCCATTTGTTTCATTGTATATATTTTAATTTAATTTATTACAGAAAATAATTTAACTTTTTCACCATATTATATAGGCAATAAAAGTAATTAGCATACGTATATCGTTATTTTTTAACAACAATTCACACACTCTCAAATATTACACCTAAATTCACTTTCGAAAAAAAAAAAAAACAAAGTCTTATTTAACACCTTGATACCGTCAAGCCAAAGCCAAATACACTTTGGTATATTTGGTGTAGGAATAATAGCAAAAATGGTATTTGGTGAATGAAACTATTAGTTAAGTAATAATAATAAAAAATAAAAATATAGAGGAAGAACAAGAAGGAGTTGTCTTTTATTGTATTAGTGCTGTCGTTTTCTATTACCATACGTTTCTATTTCTTTGTTTTGGGTTTAGTCACTTAATGGGCATCAATCTCATCGTAACTATCATCCTACAATCTCTCTTTCTCCCCTCAAGATTCTCCCTCTGCTCTTCTTCTTCTTCAATCTTTACCCCATGAAGAGGCTAGTAAGTACGTTGTTTCCTTGTAATTTCGTCATTTTTCTCTTCAAAATCCATGAAATTCATCTGGGTTCTCCTTCTTGATCGCAAAGTTTCCGCCTTTCGATCTTCATTTCTGTTGGGGTTTTCGAATAACCCCTTTTCTTGATTTCAATTTCCCATTTTGTTTCTCAATTTAGGTTTTTTTTTTTGTTTTACATTTTGGGTCTTTTTAGGTGGCTTAAATTTTACTAGTTTTGGGATCTGAGTGATGGGAAGCATGGATCTGATGTTTAATTTTGGTTTTATGTTTCCACATTTTGATTTGATTTACTCACATTGATGTGTGTGTTGTTTTTTTCTTTTTAACATTTTAGGTGGGTTGATTTGAGTGATTTTGGAATCTAAGTGGTGGGAAACATGGATCTGATCTTTGATTTTGATTTGGTGTTTCCACATTTTGATTTGATTTACTCACATTGATTTGTTTGTTGTTTTTTCTATTTTTTTCTTAAATCAAACGGGTCAAATTGATTTGTTTTTGTCTAGATTTACTTCATTGTTATGGTGTTAGATGCTGATTTAATCAATGGATTATTGTTTTGAATTAAAGGGGAAAAGGGATCTGAAGAACATTGACAAACTTGTTTTGATCACACAATGTGTTCTGATCTGTCTGTTTTGGTTGATTTTGTTATCACATATGTTCATTTTTGTTTATGCACACACTTCTTGGAGATTTGGCATGTTGTTAGTGTAATTAAGTATGTTATACTGAGTGATTAGCATAAGAACTTAATCAAATGTATGTTCATTTTCATACATCTACAAGTATGTTGATTGTTTAGCTTCAATTAGAATTGATTAGAATCTCAAAATATGTTCTTTATCATATGATTTTATTGAATTCAACTTCATATGGTTATGGCATGGTTTGCAAGATGATTTTGATTCATAACCAGTTCTCCAATAGCCAGAAATGTCACGTCAGCCGTAATTTTTAGACCAAATTATTTTTTTTTTAATTTTTCTGAGGGTGAGAGGGAGTTTTCGCTTCAAATCTATGATTTTTATACTAAATTTATTAACTTTAGCTACCTTGGGTACCTCTTCTTTTTGGTAGAATGAAAATTATTGAACATAAGAGATGAAACCTGCCGTAACCGTCTTCCTTTTCTCTATATTTTAATTTCGGGCCGTTTTTTAAGACACGTAGGATGTGCTTTGTTGAAAGTGGTACAACAATTGGTACTAAAAAGAGAGCAAATTTACCTTTCTCCAAGTAGAAAAAACACTGTTGCATAGTTGAATCCTAAATATGAATCTTTCTTTACCTTTTTCTTTTTGTTCCTTTTTTCAGGTGGTGCTATTTCTTTTGCTTGTAACAGCAGCAGCAGCAGCAAGCAATGCTATTGAACTCTATAACGATGAACAAGGCGAATGCAATTCCGAAAAGCATTTAACTCCTCGCCCGCATAGTGTTTCCATATTAGAATTTGGTGCCGTTGGTGATGGGAAAACTTTAAATACGGTTGCTTTTCAAAATGCGATATTTTATCTTAAATCTTTCACCGATAAGGGTGGTGCTCAATTGTATGTACCCTCGGGAAAATGGCTTACAGGAAGTTTTAACCTCACTAGCCATCTCACACTCTTTCTTGAAAAAGAAGCCATTATTCTTGGATCACAGGTAACGGGTCGTTGGAAAACTTTATTATTACAATTAGTCAATGAGAATCTGATTTTTGAAGAAAGAAAAGATGTAGGAAGTATTATGATTTATGACTGTCTGTTTTGAATACACTTTTGGTGACTTTCAGTACGTTTGACTGCTTGAACCATTTTAGTTTACATTGTTTTATATTGCAGAAATATTTTACTATGAGTTAATTTTTTTAATTTAATTTTGCAGGATGTCGATCATTGGAAGGTTATTGATCCTTTACCTTCTTATGGTCGCGGTATTGATCTCCCGGGTCAAAGATACCGTAGTTTGATCACCGGAGAAAATCTTAACGATGTGGTTATTACAGGCACATTCTCTCTCATTTTCCCGAACCTTTTCTTAAAACTTTACGAAAGATATAAGTTTGTTGCGGTTTTTTAACTGTTTGCTAACAAATTTCGGAAACTTTTGCAGGTGATAATGGAACCATTGACGGGCAGGGTTCTATATGGTGGGATTATTTCAATTCTAACACATTGAATTACAGCCGTCCTCATATTGTCGAGTTTATCAACTCTAAGGACATTGTCATCTCGAATATAACATTCTTAAATCCGCCTGCATATACTATTCATCCTGCCTATTGCAGGTAATAATATTATTTTTTATTTATTGCATTGAAATTTATCAGAGTAATGAACTAGACACGACTTGATTAGTTTGTTTTTTTGTACTAATGTTATAGCAACGTTCGTGTTCAAAATATAACTGCATTGTCTCCTGCTGAATCGCCTTACACAAGTGGAATAGTTCCAGGTACGCCGTTAATTTTCAATCATGCATTTATTATATGTTTTTTTCTCACAAACATAATACTTTTAAGTGTAATGATGGTATTTAATGTAAATTTTCAGATTCTTCGGATAGTGTATGCATTGAAAATAGCAACATTACCTCGGGTCATGATGCGGTATCTTTAAAAAGTGGTTGGGATGAGTACGGGATCACATACGGTAAGCCAACTACAAACGTGCACATCAGAGGGGTTCGTCTTCAATCTTTTACAGGCTCGGGTTTGTCTATCGGGAGTGAAATGTCGGGTGGCGTCTCGCAGATACTGATCGAAAACCTAAAACTGTATGATTCCATGACCGGAATCTCGTTCCTGACTTCAAAAGGCAGAGGCGGTTATATCAAATACGTTTTCGTATCGGATATCGACTTGAAAAACGTCATTCTGGCAATCCAATTAACGGGTGATTCTAACTCCCATCCGGATGACAAATACGACCCTGAAGCGTTACCTATCGTTAAAGAAATCACTTTTAAGAATATGGTCGGAACGAATATCACAAAAGCCGGTGAATTTCACGGTATTCTTGAAACTCCGTTTACTTCGATCTGTCTTTCTAATGTCTCATTTGCGTTAAACCCCGCAACTTCGAATTCATCCTGGGCGTGTTCTAACGTCTCGGGTTTCTCGAAAAACGTGTCTCCTGCTCCTTGTCTTGAACTCCAAACAGCTCCTTTAAATTCTTCGGTTTGCTTTTCGTTATCATACCCTAAATCACATAATCTTGTTGCTGTCCTATGATTATAAACATTAAATATTCCAAAAAAAAAATTATCATTTGTTGGTAGAACGCGCGTGTGCTGTTGATTTTCAAGTCGAGTGAGAAATCTTTATGGTGATACTACTGGTCGGATTCAATTATTGAAAGGGTATGCATCGATGGATTCTTTCGGCTCGTGGAGGTCTGGTTTGTGTACAGCCTTTTGTTCATTTTCATTTTCATGTGTAAGAAAAGTTTTGTAGCGGCTTTCTTTTCTTATACAACTTTCATCATTCATCATGTTATATCTTTCTTTTAAACTGCATTGCGAATGTAAATTTCATTATTGGCTTTCGAGTTCAAGATTGTTTAATGTTAGCAGAAGTTGCATAAAGCTTTTTAAATTATATAAACTGTTTCTGTCTTTTGTTTACAAGTACAATTTTATTCTAAAGTTCCCAGAAATGGATACAAATAAGATTTTGCAGAAAACATCAAATGTCAGCTGCAGATGTTGCCAGTATTTGGGGATGACCGGACCACATTTTCTTTAACCAGGATTATAAATTTTTTTACGCCGGGGGGTAAACTTGCGACATAACCCCAACGTTGGGGGGTAAAATTGCAATTATTTCGTTAGGGGGTAAGAGTACCAATTGGCCTAAACCTCAGGGGGTAAAATTGCAGTTTGCTAAAAAAAAAGTCATTCAAATGAGTTATTCTTGTAACATCAGTTCTCTTGTGCCGACAAATCTTTAGTTAGGGGCTGTTTGACAACTTCTGAATGGGTAAGTGTTAAACCAGTAAGAGGTCTGAACCATTAAGTGTTGCACCAGTAAGAGGTCTGAACTTAGTTAAGACAGGCCTAGGGGTGTTCATCGAATAACGGATTTTCGAATTTTTACTTTTTTTACATGAATTCGTATTCGATTCGATTAATATTTGAAACTCGAATTGAATTCAAACGGAATTCGAATAAATTCGATTTAATTCAAATTCACCTTAAACAAAAAATATTTTACTTTCAGTTTTTACAACTACTACAAGTAATTGTATTCAACATAAAATATAATAATTCGCAAAATTAGTTAACTATCAATATGTCAAAACACCAAAATTTAGAAGATAGGTTAGTTACGGGTAGCGATTTAAGTTTGGTAAAATTTTGGAAATAAGTAGTATGAGCTATTTGTTAGAAGGTATGGTAATGCTATGAATAATAAACTATCACTTATAGAGATAGTTCATAAGTGGTGGAGGGCTTGCATTTCTCTTGAGAGATACAGGTTCGACTCTCACTTGGTGCAGAGTGAGGCACTGGTGGGCAATGATAGGAGGCACAGGGAAACCTGGGTTGGATCCTTGAGCCAAACGGGTTTTACCGATAATATCACCATCGTGCCTATGAGCGGGTGGGTTACCGGGTTTTCTCCGGAATTGGTGGTGGACTCGGGTTACTATCGGAGTACTCCGTTTGTCCAGTGGGTGCCCCGAGAGTAATCGGGATTGATTCTGTTGGTTCAAAAAAAATAGAGGTAGTTCATACTTTGGGCAAGTTTAGAAGTTAAATGTGTGTGTGTATATATGTTTGTGTATGTATATACATATATTAAAAATATATATAAATTGAATTCGAATTTCAAATCGAATCGAATTGAAAATCATAAATTCGTATTCGATTCTAATTAGATTACTGGACTTGAATACGAATCAACTCGAATTCAAATCGAGTCGAATTTCGAATTTTTCGAATCCGAATCGAATTCTGAACACCCCTAGACAGGTCACCCATTCTTAAATTACTTCATCCAAACGTGTTTAACTGTGTACAAAGAACATGATCTCTTTTGTTCACGACCGATGTAGATGGTGTTGTGTTACCTCTTTACATGCCCCACCCTTAAAAAAACTATGTAAATGTGTACAAAGAACGTTCACCACGCCATTCACTACACAGTACACTCTGAGAATGACTTGATAGAAAAAAATCTTGGGTCAATCATCAGTCAAAAAAGTCGTAGAAATGTAGAATCATTTGGATTTCCAACTTAACTTTCATGTGTAAATATGAATAAAGCCAAGGGAAACATTATTACTGAAATGGGGTAGGGGGTCACATGCAACCATTTATGGATGGCATTGTGTTGATTGGACACTTGTTTACAAGTTCGGACCACTGTATTCGTCGTCTATTTGTAAAAACAAATATTCTTCTTACTCAAATATTTGGATGTGACTCTTTTTCCATACCATTTACTTTGACCTTTCAAACGTACGGTAACCATTGTACATGCCACCGCCCAACGATATGCTTTATCTTTCAACCCACTAAAATCATGTACCCAAAATTTATAAACCATACATGTCTATCTGATTTTATTTTTAAAATATTTGAAAACAAGATAAGTAATTTAACCTCACATATACTAAGGAGGTCATACATTCATCATCCCAAAAAACAATGATAAAAATACACCATCATAATAATAAATATCTTAAAATATAAAATCAAAATTGCAAATTCAACAACACCAAAGGGAGTCAAATTCATCACATTGACTTATATGAAAAAGAAAGCACTGAGCACAAGAAGTAAATAAAATATAAATAAAATATGATCTTTAATTTGATTGAGATGTGAGCTGAACCCAACAAAACTCTTCTTCATATGCCAGACTTCCCTCACAAGAAGCTTCACACGTATACACCGCAATTGTTGCCCAATCAAGTGAGTTGGATTCATTCTTAACATCAAAGTAGTAAAGCAACTGTGGCAAAATCTGCACAACTCATGGTCGTTAATACGAAATCTTCAATACAATGCTGTGAGTAAAATGGTAGGGGCTGGCCAGAGGGTTAAAATGGGACCATGTACAGGTCAAAATAGCCAGGTCAGGATAGGTTGACCTGTAACTCGTACGAACTTTTTTGTCCATTTGTTTATTACCACCAAAATGTAATGAACTATTGAACTTTAATGTTTTTGTCATTCTGTGTAGTTAACTATTTCTTATGACCCATTCATAAGCAAATGGGACAAGCTTCCTACATCTACAAAAAGCCATGTGTGAAGAATAGAAAGTAAATTACTACACCTGAAATTCAAAAGCCCGATCGCTGCCACATGAACTGCATTTAGGTATATCAGTTTTAGAAGGCCGGCCACTTAACATGGGCCACAACGGTTTTTCACGTCTAGAATACCTGCAATTTAACGAAACAAAAATTAATCCACGTTGGGATATACTAAACATTGCACTTCTCTACAGTAGACATGAATGTATGTGACCTCTTGGCTCCAAAACGGTGGTATTTTCATAACATACTGTTGTAAAACAATTACAATAAGCGATTTTGACCCATTTACTTATCAGTGTCGATTCGGGTTATTGTTCATTCCTAATAAAAAAAAGGTTTCACAATCACCTTAATACTTGTTCTGGGGCCCGCGCTATTCTTTGGGTAAAATATGCCCAACTCTTTGCATCACCTTCATCCTTTAATGAAAAGAATCAATTTTTTGTGAGGAGTAAATTATATGCACGTAATAGATTACCCAGTGAAACAGTCCATACCTCGTTGTCATTACGTAATGCATTACCATATGCACCGACGTTTGACGTTCCAGAGTCAAGCTCAGGTTCATCCTCATTAATGATCTCATATTCTGGCCAGGTGGCATTGCTTGCAGCTGTTCAAAATAAATATAATGAATATATACCACCAATGAAGAATTCAGCATTCCTTCTAGAGGTCAGGTTAGGATGACTAGCAAAATCCTTGTTGTCTATTTCATTTTAGCTATTTTTTATTAGATCCATTTAGATCACACAAATCCAAATAAACCCATTTATAAGTATATGAGTCAAAATTGCCACAATTTACTCCTATCTAGTGACAATTACAACATTTGACTAGCTAAGCTCTTAGAAAAATGCTTAAATTACGCACAATAAAGACAAAGAAAAAGATAATGTCACCCAAAATCAAGAGCAACAATTTATATGTGATCATATTGTAAGGTAAATACGTATGTTTCACATAAAACTATAGAAAATGTTTGCAACTTCTAAAGGACATCCCACTATCCCAGAAAGAAAAGAGTTGCAACTTTCAAAAAAAATACGGAGTGAAGCACTAAGCACTTTGCTACATGATTCAAAATCACAAATAAGCAAATGTAGCCCTATATAAAAAGAATACTAGCCTTTTGGTATATCATCTGAAGAGTTGGTGGGCGCAGAATTCGATGGCTGAAGCATGAGGTCTATAGTTCTACATTGGGTTTTATGAGTTGAACTCCAGTGAATGGCCTGCAAAAAGAAATAAAAACAGAGATGAATAACCGATGTTACCAAACAAAAAATATTAAAAGCAAAAAAGGTTACATAAATAAAATTAGCATTGCAGTAACAACCTGGTGCGTCTTGGAACAGTAACGTGCTCTTTTGCAGTTACTACAGACTTTATCTCCTTTCCAGGTACCACACCAACTACAAAGTGGAGCTACAAAAACCACGAAACTAATTTTTAAGCAATCATCTAGGTAACCATATGGAACTATAGAAGATTAGTAAAAGTATGAAATGATATTTAAGCAAGATTTATCTACCTGCTGTCCCTAAAGGCTTGTCACTGCCATCGTTTTTAGGTGGTTCACTGGAGTAAAACTGGTTGTGATGAGGAAGTTGACTACGAAAGACCTTAACACTTGATAAAAAAAAAGTAGCATTAGACAAGAGACAATAAATCAATATGACATATTAATATTTAAAAACATGAATCTAAGAATACCTCCTGGATCCCTTTTCTGGGTGGTGTTTCCATTGTTCATGTTGGTCTTGGAGAAGGCATGACATTGATGTGCACATGAATACAAATAAGGTTCTATGAAATGTGAATTTCGTATCAACGAGAGGATCATCAACGAGAGGATCATCAATGATAGGAGAATATGCCTACAAAATAAATTATTGGAAAGATTAGTATACTTATGCCAATATCCTAATTGTTTCTTGCACCATAATCCATCCATATAATGCTTCAATTTCCAAATTCCAGTTAAATAAACTCTAGTTCTCTATTTAGATTGCTTAAATGTTGAACTAAGCCAGATGTTAATTGTGTTATCACAGCTCAAAAGTCACAAATCATCATCATGTACTAAATATAAATCAAACTTTTAAACCTTAGAATATATCACATATATAAAAATGTTAATAATAAATACCTGAAGCAAAAACTGAAGAGGTTCACCACAAATGTCACACAAACATGCTTTACCAGATGGCAAATTTACTGGATTCAGCCACGCCTAAACCACCAAACATAATAATCATATTCACAAACCACTAATATAATAATATAAATTGTCATATAATAAAAAATAATAATAATAATCAGAATATAAATGTACAGGAGTTCCTCCAGCTTTGCTTGGAAACAAATGACGAAGAAGCGACCACTCATGCTTCGGCTTTTCGACAAAACCTAACGTCACAAGAGCTTCATCTTCGTATTCTTCATCGTCATCATCATCTTCGTCATCATATTCTTCGTATTCTTCATCATCGAGTGATGAAATTCGCATATTGGCGAGGTTAACTATGGAACCGTCGTTCGCGTTAGTGATTACTTCTTTCGACATGTTGGAATCGATATGTTCTGGAGAATTCGAAAGCCAATTTAGGGTATATAAATATAGATACAGGTTTTGGGGGAAGAAGAGGGTTTAGGGTTTTGCAGCTGATAATATAAAGAGTGGATTATAAAATCAGTGCTTAGGGTTTCACCAGATTTTATTTTTTCCCCTCCTTTATTTGTAAAAGATATAAGTTTTTTTTTTAAATATTGTACGATATCGGTCCTCCAAGATGGCTCGACTGTATAAAAAATGAGTGGCACCGCTTTGTAGTTGGTACCGGGAAAGGAGAAAAAAAACTGTAGTAATGACAGTCGACAACTCAGTTATTATACCTACAATTTGCAATTCTTGACATTCGTTGGTAGATACAAAAGGAATCTTTGGAAGATATATTTAGTTGTTGATTATAATTATGTAACTTTTGAAATTTTGTTTTTCTTTTCTTCTTTGCAATAATATTGGATCCATTGTTATGGCTTGCGAAACCTCTCACCCACTCTCTTTAGTTCATTTGTGCCAACATCTGCGGCTCATTCTATCGTTCATAATCGTGTCAAGAAGGTCGTGTACCTCAATCTTGGCATACTACACAAAAGCCGAGCTCGGGATTTAAAGAGTTCATTTCTTTATCTTGGTATTTTTTTTTCATGTCTGAGATCTATCAAAACAAATTTAGTTTGTCGGTATTACATGCATCGACAGAGCTAGAAAGGAATTTGAAGTGTTCATTGACCTTTGACCAACTAATTTTATGTTAGTAAACTGAAAGCCTGATTGTTTTTGGGATTTCTAGCTTCTTGCTGGCCCGTCTATTTTATGTTATATAGATTGTTGTTTAAAAATAACTAATTGGAAAGCTTTGGTATATTGTAGTTCTAATCTATTCTAAAGCTTTGGTATATTGTAATTCTAAACTGTTCTAATATACATACTCTAGACTAACAATAGTTGTGAAGCTGGATTTTCCTGTCTCGCCGCTACATCCCGCTAGGCCGCTATATCTACATAATAATTAACTCTTTGATTGTTACATTAAACATAGAAGTGAAAATTGGTGTGCAAACAAAGAGTGTCATGCATTATTTTGTTGGTCAAAAGAACCTTCGTAGCAAACAGATACACACAACTGGTATTGTTGCGGAATTTACAAGTTACAACAACTATTTCACAGTTCATGAAACCCAAAAAAAGGGAAAAAAATAAAAATATATGTAATCCCTCTCATCACTCTCACTCACTATCTATGTGAAAAAAAATCATGTCATGTTACACTTCACTGCTTCCTGTTCCCAGTTTTCTTCTTCATTTCACCACCAGTTACCTGTCTTCCACCGCGCACTGGCGGCTGAGGGTGGCTACCGACACTGGTTGCTTTCCGTGAAGGTGAAGGCAAAAATCTTGGAATCATTGACCTGTTTTAGTTGGTCATACCATTGACCACATTTGTATTATTTAGAAACTGAATTATTATAACATATAGTGAGTGATATTGACATTGTTCTTTCTTGTTTCAACCAATTTACTTATGAACGAATTATGTACTATCTTTGATGGGACAAATGAGTTTCGCCTAAACTTATTTTAACTTTTTAGGGCGTAAAATCTTTTAAATAATCTTATTACAAGTTCGTTTATTATTGAAATAGTATGATTTGTATAATCAGATTTTTACACATTAACCATCTGCAATTATTAAAATGTGGACATGACCCGTTTGAGACGAAACAAAACCCAAATCAACCGTAAATCCCTTGATAGTTAAGAATTAAGTATGACATAAGGACAAGATTACTAGGATTACCTCAAATCCGGGCTTTTTGTCGGTTTTCCAGTAGAATTATTATTAAGTCTGGACATTGTCGGAAGTTTAGAATGATTGAATTGCCAAAGCAGATCAGGCTCAGACGAGTCACTGGTAGCGGCATCAAGTTCATCCACACCATCAGTAGTCACAATCTCGAACCCACTTCCACCTTCAAACACTGTATAAGATTGTTCCGAGTATAATTTGGAAGAATCCGGAACGTATTTTTGGTAAAATGCATCAGAATTTCCAGCATTTTCTGTTTCCCAACATCGGGCAGCGTCTAGTTTGTTTACCATGACCTTATCAACCCAATCAGCAGAGCCTGTGTCTCTATCATCTTCTAGATACGCTTCTCCTGCACCGCTTACCGGAGGCCACGGTGGTGAATTCGCTAGTAGTTCGTCTAAATCAAAGCTTTGCGTTTTCTGCCTTATCCTAGATTTCTTACCACTCTGAAAAGATAGATAACGGGCCCAGTTTTAGAGTAATATAGACGGCGTAAAGTAGAAATCATGTATAAACTATAAAGCAAAAGTTCAATCTATGTTTCAATAGCCTACTTTAACCATGCAGGGGTCTACTAGAGGTGGTAGTGTGCTAAAAAGACGGAAATGCCCTCATTTAACGGAGAAAAATGGATGGAGCTAATGAGTTGGATGAAAATGGCAAGATTTCAAACCTTTCGGATCCAGATGCAGAAAAACAAACCTTTGGACGAAAGTCACAAGAGCGGCCAAACCTCAGGGATGAAAATGGCATTTTACTCCAATCTAAATCTCCGTATCAAACTATCTAAGAGGGTTGTTTGCATTTAGAATTGACTTTGGACTTCCAATCCACTTAACTAGTCCGTCAAGCTAATTCGATTTCGATATGAATTGTTCGAGATAAAACATATTAATTTGACCCGTTTGACCAGCCAACACTTTTTGGCCATTTCTTAACATATTTACAAGTAACTATTTGTAACTGTTATAATGATCTTTAACTTATTATAAAAACGATTTAGGATGTTGAATGCATATGAAAATTTGCGCGTCTTTTAACAGTTCACCAGTTTGACATGTTCCGCATTTCCTTAATTTTGTTTTATCTCACATTATGAGTATTCCATTTAATTAAATTCATAAAATACCTCAGCATTGCTTACTTCCGGCCTCGGTTTCCTACGATTCTTTGGTTCATGGTATGAATCTATCTGTTGTAAGATAGGAGGGGAACGGGATGACAGTTTGCCACCTGGACTTCCAGATACCTTTTGTTGCACGTTTTCCTGATCCCCTTCTTTCTTTGCAAGAGCCGCCTTAAGATTGGCAATCTGAAACGATATATATATATTTCAATCTAAACAATCTCTTACAATCAAAATAAAGATCTACAAATAAAAGGGTACGTAAAAAGACCTGTTCTTTAAGGTCTTTTACATCCGAACTATCTTTATGTACTTGCGCAGCACCAAGTTCAACTGTTGCAACCCGTTCAGCAAACTTAAGTGTGCTAAGTGTTTCACCGACAGCGTTCACTTCCGGGCTTATATGAACAAACATCAGTGTCTTTGCTTGCCCTCCTAATAACACACCCACAAGACAAGATAATAATTAGAACTTGAAAAAAGAGTAAAATGCCATTTTCGTCCCTGAGGTTTGGCAAGTTTTGCGACTTTCGTCCAAAGGTTTGTTTTTTCGCATCTGGATCCAAAAGATTTGAAATCTTGCCATTTTCATCCGGCTCATTAACTCCATCCATTTTTTCCGTTATGTCAGGGGTATTTTCATCTTTTTTGTTAACTTAAAGGGAAATTTGGTCTTTTGAATACTTGTGCATTATGCTAAACGCTTATATATAAAGAGAAAAAGACCAAATTGCCTTTTAAGTTAACAAAAAGACGGAAATACCCCTGACTTAACGGAGAAAAATAGATGGAGTTAACGAGGCGGATGAAAATATCAAGATTTCAAACCTTTTGGATCCAGATGCGGAAAAACAAACCTTTGGACGAAAGTCGCAAAACTGGCCAAACCTCAGGGACGAAAATGGCATTTTACTCCTTGAAAGAATAAAGGAGTAAATATTGAAGCTTTACAAAGATCTGTTATGAGTTATCTACCAAGTGAATCTTGAAGTAATTGTGTGAGTTTGCTGTTTCTGTAAGGCACATGTGAGTTCTTTTGAGCAAGAGATGAAATCACATCGCCCAACGCTGATAGAGATTTGTTAATATGTTGTGCCTCTTTTAGTCTGTCTCCGGCCACCTCAGATTTGTCAACGCGTTCACTGCCAGCTAGATCAACCAAATGCATACAACCACGAAGAACATTTCCGGATGTTAGATCTTTCCCTTGGACATGTACAGTCAAGCAACTGCAATTAATGGCAATTTAAATATTAGATTAACAAAATAACATAATAATACATGTTGATATAATGATATGACATCCTTAATAGGGATTATTAGACCTGTGGGAGCGACTACTGCGGTCATTGAGAGCAGTTGCACCAACGGCACGGTTTCTTTGGCCTAGGTTCATCAGCTCGATAACATCATACATTGACGCCACCTGGACCAGGCTAGCATCTGGGACGTTGAATCCGTTCTGTGAATTGTTGCGAATTTCTAATGTGATATCGGATTAAGGAATTTAACAAGAAGAGGTTTTGGTGTAAACTTATTATTTAAACTTGTAAACAGTAGCAAAAAGAAAAGGATATCTTTTGTTTAAGCCCTCAGTAGCAAGCAGATCCCGAACTTGTTCGTTATAAATCTCGATCATTTGAACAGACACGTTATATTCAAAGGTATCATTCCTCTGTTCCGCGAGATAAAACAAATCGCTCAACGCCCTATAATTAACTCCTTGACTGTCCTCTGTAAGATCTTTTGGTCCAGTCTGGATAAATAAGCAAACGAATTATGTATTTTTATACTTTTGAGTCACATCTTTATTGATTAAAGGAAATGCCAAAATTCTTACCATTGTATGTGTTTTTCCTGATCCAGTTTGACCATAAGCAAAGATACAAACATTGTAACCATCAAGAACAGAGCGAATGAGGGGCCTAGTATCTGCAAAAACCTCAGCTGCAGAGAAAAGTATATATTGCAAACAGTTAAGACATTTACATAGTTGCAAATAATGTAAAGAGTAAAATACCATTTTCGTCCCTGAGGTTTGGTCAGTTTTGTGGCTTTCGTCAAAGGTTTATTTTCGCATCTGGATCCAAAAGATTTGATATCTTGCCATTTTCATCTGGCTCGTTAACTCCGTCCATTTTTCTTCTTTAAGTCAGGGGTATTTTCGTCTTTTTTGTTAACTTAACGGGCAATTCAGTCTTTTGAATACTTGTACATTGTGCTAAATGCTTGTACATAAAGTGAGAAAGACTGAATTGCCCTTTAAGCTAACAAAAAAGATGGAAATACCCATGACTTAACGGAGAAAAAATGGATAGAGTTAACGAGCCGGATGAAAATGGCAAGATTTCAAACCTTTTGGGTCCAGATGCGAAAAAACAAACCTTTGGACAAAAGTCACATAACTGACCAAACCTCAGGGGATGAAAAGGTCATTTTACTCTAATGTAAAATTTAGAGACCAAAAGCAGTTTAACAAACCTTGGGTTGCCGAAGGCCCAAACACTCTGTTGAAGTTAAATGATCTACATCCTTTTCCATATTTGGCAGGGGTATTTATGGTAATTGTTCCTTCTTCTATGTTATCAACAACACTCTGCAAATTCAACTTTCCGGGTCGCACCCGACAGTAGACTCTTATATTTCCTATTTAAAAAAACACAAATCAGGTCTCTCAATCAAAGTCTAGTTCAATGAACTGTAATTTCCTATTTAAAAAAAACACAAATCAGGTCTCTCAATCAAAGGCTAGTTCAATGAACTTTAAAAGTCGGCCATAATACTTTCGGTAAACCGTGAATGTCACCTTTAAGATCTTGGACCTGATTATATAGCTTTCGATTTTCCTCAAGAACTCTATGATATCCAGAAGCAGCATTAGCTAAACCATGAACATGCATACCTATAGCAACATCCACAACAAGAAGGTTTTAAAATAAAGATCAAACGCATTACGCATCTTTCATTTTCGTTTGAAATGTTATGAACATACCAAAATTCTGAATCTCATCATGGAATTTCATTTGCATGAACTGCATACCGGATTTTATGATTGAGAGAGTTTGTTTCAAATCCTGTGAAACAAAAAATCATCTTAAGATGCCAAAAGGTTTAAAAAGGTAATATAAAGGCGATGGATTTCACTTCAAAATATATCATACTTTGATATCTTTTTCTTGTATATCAAAAAGCATTTGATATTTCTGTTGTCTTCTTTTCTTTTCTTCATCAGGAATGGAGTTCTCATGAAAGTTCTGATTTTTCTTTACAACCACACGTTTTTTGTCTTCCACCTTGAGTTTTATAGTAAAGTTCAAAAAAATATATGTCAAAAATTAATAGTTGTAACGCGTTTGAGGATGTCTTTAGAAGGAACAACACTAAAAAGAAAAAAAAATCCACCTTTATTTCATCAGAAGTGGGTTTTAAAAAAGTCTTGTTTCCGGTAGGGGTGTCTTTAGCGGATGCGTTTTTCTGTTGATCGACAATACACAAAGCACAAGCAAGTATGAATGTAAGACAACATGGAAGTTACTGAAGCACCAAGTAGGAACATATCATAGCTAAAAAATCTTACCAATTCGAATTGATTAGCAATTCGATTCTCAAATTCTTCCATGACCTTACTTAGCACAGATTCTACAAGCTGCACAAACATTATGCTTGCTTAATGAGATATGAATCAGGGAATTAACTTGCTATAAGCAGTAAACACCAGATGACACTTACAACGGGAACCTCGTCTGGTTTCTTATCCATTAGAACTGCACGGACAAGCATATTTAACGATGAATTAGGCTGCATAGAAGCATAGTATCAAGATTATCCATTTGACCTAAGATAAGACAGATAATTTGTGTGTGTGTGTGTGGGGGGGGTGTTTACCAGGCTACCAACCATTTTGCTATTTTCAGTTTCAACTAACTGAGCATTCATGGATGTTTCATTCATTGAAATATTCCTTGACAACGAATTCTTGAACGGTTCTGAGTTCTTGCGTATAAAGTTCTTGCTAGGCGCGACTGGTTTCACATTTCCACCAAATTTCCACACCCCGTTCGCACCTGTTTGTTTCCACTCATGGTAGGATTTGAGCGCTAGAACACAATTTACAATTCTAGACGACTTGCCTCCCTGAAAATTCAAACAAGACAACTCAACTTTACTCAAAACTATCATAAACATAAACTGTTCATTCACTCATTGCACCATTCAAACACTTACTTGTTCCAAATCAGATGCCTCAAAGGTAGGCAGTCCCATTTGTTCTACAGCAACCAGAAAGTTCCTAACATTTTCAAAACATTGATATATAGATAAAGCTGCCCCATCAGGCACAGATGCCGAATCACACGGACCTTCAACTACCTGCAAATGATCAAAATCACCATCAACTTTTAAAAAAATTCCAAAATCTGATTATCAAATTTACAATATCTTTTTCAAAATTTACAAGAACTGACCTTAGTCACAGCTCCTGGCTCAACCTTATTGATCACATAGCATAGAACCAACCCGCTTCTTAAAGCAAGCCTAAATTCTTCCTCAGAAGGCTCTGCAGGCAAATCTCTAGCCCCAACAACTCCTATCATTTTTCTAATCCAAACAGTGGCTTCATATCTTCTTGTTGCTATAATCCAAATAAGATATCATTAATAACCTAATTTTCAAAACTAATATAATAAACAAGACTCAGATCCTAAACAATTTAGGTAGTGTTCGTTTCACATAATGGAATGAAATCCAGATATGTTGTTTGTTCAATTCCTTCTTTTGTTGAACGAACAGCATAAGGAATGAGATCTGCATTCCAATTCCATCCGGATAACCGGATTCCATTCCATTATGTGAAACAAACGCTACTTCAACAACTAATTAAAACCTAATTTCAAAACAATAAAAAAAAACTAGACATACCAGCTTCCTCTGCTCTACGAGAATCCAAATCCAGTTCTCTAGATCGATTATCATGTTGTTGAAGAACATCTTCCATCACATTCGCCACCGAGAACGACAGCGCCATCACTAACTATCTTCAATTTTCAAATTCAAATTCAAATTCAGTTTCAATTGTTAATCTAGCAGTAGCATGAATAAAGTTGAGAAATTAATTAGGGTAGAAGTGTAGGAAAAGGTTATAAGAGATGATGTGCATGTAAAGTGTGTATATATATATAAAAATGATTACTGGTGGGGCTGTGAAGGAAGCTTGCTTGCTTGCTTGAATGCTAATACTGAGGTGTAACAATAACACTAATATTCGCCATTTTTGCTTTTTCTAGCTGGCTGTTTCTGCTTTATACGGGGCTAAATTATTGTTATTATTATTCGCTTTTAAATTTGAATAAAAACCCGCTTAAAATTTGTTGCCGAGTTTCTTGAATCAGTGGTGGTGGTTACTGGTTAACATCTTCTTACCGAACCAGCCGTCCTGCCGACTTTTTTATTTTTTTATATGGTTTTTGTTTGTTTATTTTTATTTTAAAAATATGTTATGACCCAGTCAAAGTGAGGTTACAATGTTACATTCTCGGCTCTGTTTAGGTGGTGAAACTAGTTAAACTCAAAATGAGTAGGTGAAGGATGCAGTCAAAGCGTGTGGAGTTATGTTTACTTAATCACTTTTGTCTCATATTTTGAATTTTTTAAATTTATTAATGTTCTTTTAACGGCAAATTTTCTTTTAATCTTTGTCGTCTGTGAGACTTGAACTCGGTACGTCTTCATCCCAAACTTAAGTGTTTAAAGGCTTTGACTTTGCGAATTGATCACCACTCCATTGTCTCCATTTTGTATATATAAAGACAAAACTCGTAATTGGGCTTAACCCTAATGGGTAAGAGCATTTACATTAAGCTCTCTATATATAACAAAATCAAAAATCATTATCTTTTCTCTATTCTTTCATTTAAATAATACGTTTTGTACTTTTATTATTACATTTTATCTCTCCTTCGCTCACAACCACTTTCAAAAACATTACAAAATTATACAGAATGAATAGTGTTTTCTTCAAATTTAGTGATGAACATTCTCTCTCCTCCACTCAAAACCGTTTTATATGATATAGAGAACCCACTCACATAAATATGGAGGGTCCAATACGAATGCTCTAATCAACTCTATATGATATTTATTACAATCGTAGTTTGATCGTGAGGAAGACAAACATGTATATTGTTGTATTTGTAAAAAGAGATTACGACAAACCTACCATTGGTAAAGATGTCAACATACTGGGAGGGACAAACCTACTCTTGGTGAAGAAGTCGACATGTTGGAGGTTGTTGGAACATGGACAACGTGAACCAAGCCCATCTCCGCTTTTTCTCAAACAAAATAAATATAAAACTCATGTTTTATTGTTTGATGTTGAACCAAGTAAGTGGATAGATATATGGCATTGATATTGTCATAGTAGACAATGGAGGCCAAAATAGTAGGGGGTTTAAGTTCAAGCAATTGGTTGTTTATCCAACATATTCCGCCAACAACATTAGCAAGTTTCCAGTAAATTATGGTCCTTGTGGATCATGCATATATATACAAACTTGTTGAACTGCGTATCAGATATTTCGCATCGTGAACCTTGAATATTATAAAGCACCAACATCATTTCGATATAACAAGGGGTCTTGATGAAGGGCCTATGAGACCAATTTTAAAGTAGGTGTCAACATGAGTAGTCATCGGCTTACAGCTAGACATCTTTGCACAATATAAGATATCTTTGGGGTATTATGTTTGATTTAAACATCTCTTCAATGTTACATACATTAATATTCCCAAAATATAGTGTAGAGAGCCAAGGTCACTCATAGCAAACTTGAAGCTTGTAAAACTAATAATGTGATATACCAACTTAGCAAATAAATTAAGAAATAATGGATTTTAATAATCTCAACTATTAGTTGTTGGCCGGCAACGATCCCAAATTCAAAAATAACCAATGGTAGTCCTACCTTTTCACATATTGTAAACCAATGGACCTTTACTAACAAAACATTTATTTCTTTTTGTCCCTCAATTACAAGACACGTTTTATTCGTGTTACATAGCCACTTATTTAAGTTTTAGTGCCTCGTATCACTTTTTCCTTCTTTTCATAGTAAATCACCTTAAATGCATTTTAAAAACATTTGATCAGTGGAAAATATTGGTGAGTTCATTCAATTGTATAAAAAGACATTTTCTTACAATTACGGCATTAAGGGTTTTTACATTTGTTTAAATCTTACAACTACCCAAAGATATTTGTCACTCGGAAGTTCCTGTGATTATGGTCGTATCACTATTTGGCTACAATTAATGTATACAAAACCCCACATACTAACAGTAGTTTTCCAGTAAGAATACAAACACTTAATCACTGTAATATAAGTAATAATTGGAAAACATTTAGGGTTTTGAAAGCATTTGATAAAAGAGAATGACTCACTTTGCAGAATTTAGGTTTTCAAGCTTCCTGGGTTTAGGTCCTGGTTCCTAGATATTGATGTGTGCAAAATGCAACATATAAATTACATCAAATGAGGCATAAAACTAACCCTTTTTTAGTACTAATGTTAGAAAAAGTGTGATTTTGTCTTTCTTTTGTATTTTCAGGGTTAAAAGAGCTTAAACGAACAAAAGAAGCAAAAATACAGCTAAATCCAACATAAATACAAGAAAAGGAATAAACGTGGCATGCCCGACCCCTCGACAGCATCTTCCCAAGAAAAACAAGAGAACAGAAGGCTGAACATGCCCCGTGCTCAATGAGCACGGGGGCGTGCCCAAGTGTCTGCAGAAAAGACAAAGCTGTAGAAGCTTCTATCACCCACCACGGGGGCGTGCCCAGCGGACACGGGGCCGTGGTCAACTCTAAGATTCGCAGAATCTGAGGAAATCTTGATAGTGCAGATACGCTTCTGCACACGGGGTCGTGCCCAGCGGACACGGGGGCGTGGTCAACTAATGCAGACAAACTGCAATTAATGAAGAAAGAGAAGATGGGTAGACACGGGGCCGTGTCCGGGCTTCTGTACAGGCTATAAATAGGGGCGCTTGGCTCATTTGCAAACCATCCCTTGGCAAACCACCTCTCTCACACTTCACCCACACTCCACCACCACCACACACCATCATCCACCACCATCATCCATCATAGAGTGTGTAAGTAGTCTCGGGATCCAAGATTGATCGTAAGAGTTCTTGACAATCAAAGGTCATGTTTGCCTAAGTCTCTAACATCACTTGGTGAAGACAAGTGTCTAGTGTAATACTTTTTATTTTTAATCTTTTCGCATTTTTTATTTGGTTTTGTATTAATGACTTTAATAACTAGTTTCTTATGTTGAAGGTGAGTCTTCCTTATCGTTTGTCCGTGGTGTCTTGGCATTATTTTACTGTCTATATAAAATAAAAGATTTTCACCATTCATATCTCCACGGTCTATATGGAGATATGTTGGCTACCTGGTCGGGGGTTAAGGGAACGGTTTGGTAAGAGTCTTGCCTTGTTCAGTGTATAGATCCTGCAAGGACCTGGGTCAAATTTAGTAGGACCTCCTTCAATACCCACCGGTATTGGATGGCGGGGGTCCGAACTCTTTGATCCCCTCATATGTAAGCTACTATTAATACTTTAATCCGGCTATTTAGGATTGTATCCCTGCTGACTCATACTACTTAGCCGAGGGTAACGTCACCTCCAGAAGAGGGGCCTACCACAATATGCATTAATAACTTAATTAATTATCTTTCAATAATCCAACCCTTTAGGATTGTATCCTTGCTGACTCAAACTACTGGGTTGAGGGTAACGTCACCTTCAGAAGAGGGGCCTACTACAATAACTAAGATAATCTCTTAAAAAGTGCAAAAGTGCGGAAATAATCAAAGGTTACACTAAACACGAGTCGGATCCAAGTGATTCATCTTGTCTATCTGTTTTTATTTTATTTAATTTTTCAGCATTTTAGTTAGTTTTATTTTTCTAGTTTAAAACCTTTTTCTAAACTTTTGATTTGATTAGACGTTGAGGATAAACCGGTACTAAAAGCTCTTGTGTCCTTGGACGACCTCGGTATCTTACCAACACTATACTACGCTCACGATTGGTGCACTTGCCCATATGTGTGTTTAGTTTTAGTAAATATCGTGTTTTATAAATTTAAAACTTGGCTAAAAAGTGTTAAAGGGCTTAAAATATACATTAAAAATCTATAACACTCACGCACATCAAGTTTTTGGTGCCACTGTCGGGGACACAAGGATTTTAAGAAAGTTAGGAATCAACGGCATAATCGTTTTTTTCTTATTTTTCTATTTTTTTAAGGATTTTTCTTAATTTTCAGCTTCTGCAGAGCTCAGCACGGGTCGTGCCTGGTCTGACACGGGGCCGTGCTCAACATTGTTACTGGCAGTTTTTATTTTCCGAGTTACAGGGAGTTGAGCACGGGGCCGTGTCAAGCTCCCCAGTAACAGGGATCTAGAAAACAACTATTGTATCTCCGACCATGGGCCGTGTTCACCTGAGCACGGGGCCGTGGTGAACCTTCTGACCATCGTTCTTTTCTGTTTTTATTGCAGGACTTGGAACCAAGGCGCCACATCTGAACTTTTTACGTAGTGTATGAGCTCCAGTTCTAGTAGAGACATAAAAGAACCTCTAGAAGAACCCGAACGCTTTCTCAGAAAAAAGACTTAAAGCTAAAAATCAAGAGAAAGTTTCGGGGGACCCACTTCCAATGGCAGACCAACGTACCCTCATGGATTACCTACGACCCACCGTAGGAAATCTCGGCGCCGCTATCAACGCACCGAATGTTGAAGCCAACAACTTCGAACTTCGGCCGCATTTGATACAAAGGCTTCAAAACTCCGCAACCTTCCATGGGCATGCGGACAAGGATCCCCATCTACATATTACTAATTTCTTAGAAATATGTGATACCTTTCGGATCAATGGAGCATCAAATGACGCCATCCGCCTTCGAATGTTTCCATTTTCACTAAAAGACCGAGCTAACGCTTGGCTTAATACCCTCCCAGATGGGTCGGTAAACACCTGGGATGAACTGGCCCAAAAGTTTTTATATAAGTATTTACCTCCTGCTAAAACGGCTAAATTAATGACTGAAATTAATACATATTCACAAGAGGACGGGGAATCCTTATATGAGACTTGGGAAAGGTTCAAGGAGCTACTGAGAAAGTGTCATCGTCATGGTCTTGCAGTATGGCAACAAGTTTCCACTTTCTATAACGGATTGTTGCCACACACAAGACAAACACTTGACTCTAGCTCCGGGGGACTCTTAGGTAATCGTCGCCCAAATGAAATTTATAATCAAATTGAGGAAATTGCTCAAACCAATTTTCAATGGCACATTCCCCGAGGCAACAAATCTATTGCCCTGGGCGCCCATAAGGTTGATGAGAGCACTTCCTTGCAAGCCCAAATTGAAGCCCTTTCTTCAAAAATAAAAAAAGTTAGAAATGGCAAAAACGGCTTCGTTTATGGCTTGCGAGGGGTGTGGTGGGCCACATGAAAATTGGAGTTTGAAAGAAATGGACAATCAAACGGAATCGGTAAACTACATTGATAATAGACCTAGGCCGTCGGGTCCTCCAACGGGTACTTATAACCAAGGATGGCGTAACCACCCTAACCTTGGTTGGAGAGAACCCGGCAATAGTAGTAACCAACAAAATCTAAACCAACGAACAAACTTTCAACAACCAAGAAACGAGTCACAAAATTTCTCTCAACAACAAGGGGGATGAGAAAGGCTTGAAGATACCGTATCTCGCCTTATCTCCGATACTGAAAAGAAAAACTCAGATCGATTTCAACAATTGGAATCGAATTTTAGAAATCAACAAGCTAGTATTCAAAACATTGAAAAACAATTAAATCAACTAGCTCAAAATTTCTCCGAGAGACCACAAGGCGCGTTACCAAGTAATACCGAAACCAACCCAAAAGCACAAGTACATCTCATCACATTAAGAAACCGTACCGTGGGTCCCGAGGAAGCTCCATTGCCTCCAACTGAAAATAGCCGATCTAGCTAAGCCACAACTCCACCCACACCCCAACAATAGACGGCCTCTCCACCAATTCAAGAGCCCACCAAGAATCCTCCGGTTCCGTACCCCGGTCGGTTAATTCACCAAAAGACCAATGACCAATTCGCAAAGTTCGAAAATCTGCTAAAACAATTGCATGTTAATATTCCATTTATCGAAGTCCTAACTCAAATGCCTAAATATTCAAAATTTATGAGGGACTTTCTCACTCATAAAAGGAAAATTGAATCATTGCAATTAGTTAATTTAGGCGAAGAATGCTCCGCCTTGCTACTCAACAAACTCCCGCGAAAGAAGAGTGACCCTGGAAGCTTCACAATTCCTTGTTCGATTAGGGAATCCCCCATTCGCAATGCACTAGCCGACCTCGGGGCTAGCATCAACCTCATGCCCGCATCAATGTTCAACCGACTCGGCCTAGGAAAAACAAGCCCTACAAAAATGAGGATACAACTTGCCGATAGGTCCATCAAATATCCACAAGGTGTCGCTGAAAATCTATTGGTCAAAGTCGGTGAATTCGTCTTCCCGACCGACTTTGTCATACTAGATATGGAGGAAGATACCGAAGTACCACTCATCTTAGGGATGCCATTCCTAGCTACGGCCCAAGCAGTGGTAGACATGAATGATGGAACACTAACATTGAGGATCGGGGACAAGGAAATGAAGTTTGGAGTTGGAAAGAGAGTAGAAGACGACGACCCGGACAATTACATGAAGGTCATAGACTCGAGTTTGGATGATGCTCTCCGACGGTGCAACATGGGATGCAAAACATCCCACTTGGGTAACATATGACCAGGCTTTGGGTCTAGCCAAGGACCCTTATAAACGTGGCGCACCACGGAGGCATTCCGTGGAACTATCCTTAGCTTAGTTTAGATTAATTTTTATGCTTTCTAGTTTAGTTTTAATTTTCAGGAATAAAGCACACTCGGGATGGTGATGGATACCAAGGGAAACTTGCACCAGCACCCCATGCACAAAAACAGGGCCACCCGACGATTTTTCTTCATTACAGCAAGTTCAGCACAGGCCCGAGCTCATCCAACACGCCCCGTGCTCAACCATCTGCAGAAAAATGCCCAGTTCAGGTACCTGGACACGGGGCATGCTCACTGAACACGCCCCCGTGTCCAGCCTTCTGTTACTTTATTTTATTTTCTGTTACTGCCAATCTGAACACTAGGCCGTGCCCGGACATCACGGGGCCGTGTCTAGACGCCCAGTAACATAAAATTTTGCTTTTTTTCACATCTTTTTACACATTCAATCAACCTAAAAACTTATTTTTTGGACACATTAAGGACAATGTGTAATTTAAGTGTGGGGGGGGGGGGGGATGCTAAAACCTTGAATTTTGCAAGTCCTAATTACAAGCCTTACACAAAACTCTATTGGAACCGCTAAACACCCCAAATTTTTTTCAAAAATTTTCATTTTTTTTACTTGTCTATGTTTAATTTGGGAATTTCAAATTCTAAAAAGGTTATATTTTTACAAATTTACAACCGATAGCGTCGTCATAAAAAGAACCAACATAAGAAAATTATGAAACGGCATGACAAATCTAGTTAAAATTTGATTATATATACTTGATCACATAAAAACTCATTCCCACAAAAAGTGAGTTTTGAATACACATCTTTAAACTAAATGCTCATTTTTCGTTTCTTATGTGAATAGCCGCTTGTTCTTACGACTCTAGAACTTGCTACGACAATACATTCCCGGTCCTTACCAACTTAAACCCAAGTAAGTAAATGATGGAGGCATTAGGACTAACCTTTTTTTTTTATTTCTACACCGTTATTTTTCTTTTTTTTACCACCTACCCAAAATCCCACTAGTTAACCCCTTTGAGCCTAAACCTTTTCATTTCTTAACCCAAACACTCCTTTTACCCACCAAAACCTTTTTTTTTCATTTTAAACCCTTTATTTTAGTAACAAAGCTCGGTTTCTCTTATGACTTTCCGAAAAAAAAATATGATGATGAAGCCAAAAGAAATAAACAAACAAGTTTATCAAAAAGAACTTTGTTTAAAGAATTGCTTCATCAAATAAAAAGTCATAAAAAATAAAAAGTCTTATGAAAACCGATGTTTTTTACGCCTTTCGCCCTTTTCTACTAACCACTAACCAAACCACCTACCTTTAACCCAAGCCTAACCTTTCCCCCAAAAGTCCTCTTGATATTTACAAAGGTTTTTAGTTAAAAAGGAGGAGGATTGATTACTTGACAAGCTTATTGTGACAACTCGAAATTTAGAACCTCTCGTTGTATCTTGGTGTAACTTGCTTGAAACGTTATGTGATTAGTTAACTTGTTAATTCAATGAATGGCCTAAGTGAAATTTTGTGACTTTGTGTTATGCTTGTATGAATGAGTATGATTATGTGAACCGAGACACAAGAACCCGACTCGAGACCATGCGGTCTCGAGTGAATAGTGTGATAGTTGGGCCGGTTGGGCCGCACCTCATTTAATCCACCCGAGACCCACTAGGGTGCACCAACTCGGTCCGGGTATAAAACCCACAAGAGTGACCAACCTTGCCTATTTGCATCATTTGCAACATTTCCACACACACTCTCCTTTCATCACTAAAACCCTAGAAACACAAACCCTCTTCCCTCCTTCTCGGATTCAAACCGGCAACATTAGGACCATCGGATCGAGCTCGGGATCATCACTCGGACACTCCATCTTATTCGTCTTCTTTACCATCTCGACATCCTCTTCACAACCGGTTAGTGATTCATGCTATGTATTGTATTTTCGGCTTATGATGATGTGTGATATTCGGTTGATGATGATGAATGATGAAGTTATTTGATAATATGTTTACTTGTTAAGTTGTATGCATAATAAACACACCCTTCTTGAATAAACGGTATTAAGATTGTTGTTATATGATGACATAATGTCGGTTTAGTATAGATAAAATGTGATTGACCATGATTATGAGTAATCGGCTCTATATGTGTTAAAATTCGAATACCTTGGTTATGTTTAGGAGGTTTATTGCTTATGAAGTAGGAATTGCATATGTGCTTTAGACTATGTGCATGGTTAGGATTATATGATAGGATGGTTGGATTGATCATATTGCAAATCGTGGAAAACCCTAAATGATGAATAACTTGAATACATGAAGAACAACTTGAATATGATATGAACATGTTTTGAATATTTGAAATCTGATTGTTTGATCTATTTTGATGAGTAATTAGACAAGAAAACATGTTTGGGTGGATAGTACAAGATGTTGCATGAAATTAAAATCCCATTGGATAGTACATGTCGGAAATCAGCAGATGTTCCAGCCGAGACCTTCAGTCTCGACTCGAGACCGGGAACATGATAACTCGAGACTGCAGTTTGCGACTCGGGTTGCGAGTCGAGAACCCATAGTCTCGACTCGAGACCACACGACATCAACACAAAACAGCATGACACGAGACCAGGGTTGCGAGTCCGGTTGCGACTCGAGACCAATACATGCATGATCCGAGACCTCCTCAGTTGCGACTCGAGAGCTTGTGGGCTACAACTCGAGACCGCACAGTCTCGACTCGAGACCACTTGATCATGTATGGACTTGCACAGCTACGGGCCTGAGTATTTGGGCCTAATGCATGGACCTTATACGTTACTAATTGAACGTGAATGTTGATGGACTGCCATGAATGATACTGGAATGCAATGTGCTAGTGTACGTGTAGAAACATACGTGTACTACTTGAATACGAACCTGATTGGTATGATACAACTATGTTAGGACGTGGGTGACCACAATATTGCTTGATTGACTTTTCCGTGTATCTGCCGAGCAAACCAAGGTGAGTTCACACCCTCTACAAAGCATGGGATTCCCTGGGTTGGGAATGGGGTTAAGGAACGTGGATTCCTCGTCCTCCTTGGGTAGGACAGCATTGGTTCAGGAATGTAATTCCTCGTCCTCACGGACAGATAACTCGTACTAGACCAAAACTCTATCACGAAGTCCCTCCTTTTTATATCGACTTAATCGCCGGGCCAATGGCGAGCGGGTCATTAGTTAGATAGCGCTATTTAGGTCTGACAAACCTCACACCGTGCCGCAGAGGACGGGCGTGAACTAATGGATCTGGGGCACGTCAATGATGATAGACATTGACAGTTTCAGGGCACATAAACATGACTCCAGTCAGCAGTCGATATGGTAACGAGTCTAGTGTATACATGGGGTAGCCCCCACGGCCGAAATGCCAGATAACTAACAAGGGGTAGCCCCCACGGCTGGATTGCCAGAGTAACCGGGAATAAACAAGTCACGTTTTTCAACTATGGGGTAACCCCCACGGCAGGATGCCAGATAAAGGAAACTGTTTTCGAAACAACTTAAAACGAACACCCAACCGTGAACTCACTCAACTTGTTGTTGACTCGTTACTACATGCTTTGCAGGTCTTTAGGTACTTAGCTGGAGCTTGCATGGAAAAGGGTCGTTGTGGGACATGGACAGCTGTGTGCCATGTTAAACTTTGAACATTTAAACTCATGTTTTGGTTTTAAACATTATGCTTCCGCTTGCAACTTAAACTATGTTTTGTTTGGACACCAATGGTATTTGGTTGGATTTTATAACCACTTATATGCTTGTTCAATATGATTGACGGCTGGATCCTGGTTAGTCACGCCTCCAAGCGGTAGTACTCCGCAGGTGGATTTTGGGGGTGTGACACTTATGGTAGAAGTAAGTTCCATGCCGCTCTCGAGAGTTTTCACAAAAATACACCTTCGGCCGAGTGTTGAGTGACCCGTGAGGTATGTGAACTTGTATATAAATGGAATTTTAAAAAGGCATGTTATGCCCTAATAAGTAATTTATCTTATGAAAAGTTTTAAATAAATCATGACGAATAGAATTGTAAATAAAATAAAAATAAAACCTAATAAAGAATCTTGGAAATCCTGACACTCTATGACAAGCCCAAAACCTTCTCTTCTACCCATTCCATTTGGGAGTGTAAGCCACATTATAAAGAGTTTTGCTTGAGGACAAACAAAGATTCAAGTGTGGGGGTACTTGATGTGTGCAAAATGCAACATATAAATTACATCAAATGAGGCATAAAACTAACCCTTTTTTAGTACTAATGTTGGAAAAAGTGTGCTTTTGTCTTCCTTTTGTATTTTCAGGGTTAAAAGAGCTTAAATGAACAAAAGAAACAAAAAATATAGCCAAATCCAGCATAAATACAAGAAAAGGAATAAACGTGGCATGCCCAACCCCTCGACAGCATCTTCCCAAGCAAAACAAGAGAACAGAAGGCTGAACACGCCCCGTGCTCAATGAGCACGGGGGCGTGCCCAAGTGTCTGCCGAAAAGACAAAGCTGTAGAAGCTTCTATCACCCACCACGGGGGCGTGCCCAGTGGACACGGGGTCGTGGTCAACTCTAAGATTCGCAGAATCTGAGGAAATCTTGATAGTACAGATACGCTTCTGCACACGGGGTCGTGCCCAGCGGACACGGGGGCGTGGTCAACTAATGCAGACAAACTGCAATTAATGAAGAAAGAGAAGATGGGTAGACACGGGGCCATGCCCAATGGACACGGGGCCGTGTCCGGGCTTCTGTACAGGCTATAAATAGGGGTGCTTGGCTCATTTGCAAACCATCCCTTGGCAAACCACCTCTCTCATACTTCACCCACACTCCACCACCACCACACACCATCATCCACCACCATCATCCATCATCCATCATAGAGTGTGTGAGTAGTCTCGGGATCCAAGATTGATCGTAAGAGTTCTTGACAATCAAAGGCCATGTTTGCCTAAGTCTCTTACATCACTTGGTGAAGACAAATGTCTAGTGTAATACTTTTTATTTTTAATCTTTTCGCACTTTTTATTTGGTTCTATATTAATGACTTTAATAACTAGTTTCGTATGTTGAAGGTGAGTCTTCCTTATCGTTTGTCCATGGTGTCTTGGCATTATTTTACTGTCTATATAAAATAAAAGATTTTCACCATTCATATCTCCACGGTCTATATGGAGGTATGTTGGCTACCTGGTCGGGGGTTAAGGGAACGGTTTGGTAAGAGTCTTGCTTTGTTCAGTGTATAGATCCTACAAGGACCTGGGTCAACTTTAGTAGGACCTTCTTCAATACCCACTAGTATTGGATGGCGGGGGTCCGAACTCCTTGATCCCCTCATATGTAAACTACTATTAATACTTTAACTCGGCTACTTAAGACTGTATCCCTGCTGACTCATACTACTTAGCCGAGGGTAACGTCACCTCCAGAAGAGGGGCCTACCACAATATGCATTAATAACTTAATTAATTATCTTTCAATAATCCAACCCTTTAGGATTGTATCCTTGCTGACTCAAACTACTGGGTTGAGGGTAACGTCACCTTCAGAAGAGGGGCCTACTACAATAACTAAGATAATCTGTTAAAAAGTGCAAAAGTACGAAAATTATCAAAGGTTACACTAAACACGAGTCGGATCCCAAGTGATTCATCTTGTCTATCTGTTTTTATTTTATTTTATTTTTCAGCATTTTAGTTAGTTTTGTTTTTCTAGTTTAAAACATTTTTCTAAACTTTTGATTTGATTAGACGTTGAGGATAAACCGGTACTAAAAGCTCTTGTGTCCTTGGACGACCTCGGTATCTTACCAACACTATACTACGCTCACGATGGGTGCACTTGCCCATATGTGTGTTTAGTGTTAGTAAATATCATGTTTTATAAATTTAAAACTTGGCTAAACAGTGTTAAAGGGCTTAAAATATACATTAAAAATCTATAACACTCACGCACATCAATATACACACAATATAACACGTATTAGTGTAAGAAACCAAATCAAACTTCAACAATAATCACGAGATCTAAACCGTAACGTATAAAGTATCACCTTATTCAGGCAGAACTTCAGTTTTTCGTTGCTAGTGTAACGCCTCACTTTTTTGGAACTTTCCTTATTTAGAAAGTTCGTTTGTATTTCTATTTATAGAAACTTGTATTCTCTTGTAATCGTATTTCATTCCCAATCATTGTAATCCGAGGCTTTGATCATAATAAAACTTGATCGTTTTACATAAATTTTACATTTATTTATACATGCTTGTCATACATTCGTCTCATATACGTACAAACTCAATACATGATCTCTCACGCAAACTCATACTTGTTTTACATACAATCAATCATAAATACGCGTTTTAATACTATTTATATGTGCAAATATTTATACATGCATTCACGATACTCGATTTATGGTTTCATATATGCTTTATACTTGATAATATGCTAAAATATACAAGTTATAGCTCAAAATAATAAAACAACAAAGTTCAGTTGCTGAATTGCAAAAAAAAAAAAAAATCAAAGTTTCCCAGACAAGAACACGCCGCGCTACGCGGGGCTCCCTGTCACACTATAACACCCCTAAAAATATTAAACTATATATGTGTGTAAACATGTATAAGTAATATTATTGATATTAAAAATAGTGGAAATAAAACTAGGGTATTTAACTTAGTTAAATATCTATGATAAATGATAAAGAAACAAAGGAATTTAACCTTATTTATAAACCTTACAACTAGAGGGACCAAATTAGACATAATTGAAACTTGTTTTTAAAACAAGTTATAATTCTCAAACACACACTAGGTGTGTCTTATTCTGGTCGACCAACACAGAGCCAAAACAGAGCTCTTGCTCTTGAAACCCTAATTCACTATAATCATCTCAAAAATCAAAGAAAGAAGCTGAATTTGTAACATCCCGAAAATACGAATTCTTATATTACAATAACATTACGAATAAATAAGAATTATAAACTAACTAGGAATAATGTTAACCTAGTTAGAGAATGAGTTGTGAGTAGTTTAGAAGTAAAAATAAATAAAGGGTGAAAATTGAGGGACCCATTGTGTTTAAACTAAAACTAATATTAATAAAACAAGTAAATTAGAAACTCAAACACACTGGTGTGTGTTTGAGGTCGAACCAGACAAGGAAAAAGGGCGACCAGGACTCCTCATCCAACCCTAACTCCACAAAATTGATTAATTGAAGGCAAATTTCTGTCCCAAATCAAAATCTGAACATAGATTAGTGATCCTCATCACAAAGGGATTACAAGGTATGTAAAATTTGGTGTTAATTCTCTGTTTGAAATTCTCATGAAAATTGGGAAATCTGAAAATTTATGTTGCATGTTTGCTATTTGGGTAGAATAGGGTTGATATAGTGTCTAGGAGTAAAACCTAGACAATAACATGCGAAATCATGGCTAATTCCTGAAAATCTCATGAACACATTGAAGGTGATTCATGGGTTTTGTGGGAAACTAGTAAACACTAGGGTTTAGAATGATTATTCTAGTGTAATACGGGGCATAGAAAGTGATTTCTGAAATGATGATGTTAAAATATGTGTATATAGTCTAATTGAAGTTAATTAGGGTGATAAACTCAAGTCATGAGCTTGGTTTAGATCATGTAGAAATCTGACCCGCTAGGTGTTTGATAAAACGCCTAAATGAGGGTTAAAATGTTAAAAGTTGAGTAAAAACGCAGATTTGATCATTGTAGAGAATTATGCGTTAAAGCTTGTGAAAGAGTTCTAAACTTATTGTGAATTGAACTCTTTAGGCAAAGAATCCGGAACGTCAAGCGGACAAGCCGGAGGTGATACATGCTTGAAAGGTGTGCTTTAAAGGTACGTAACTTCGGTTTCGTTACATTGTGTATAAACAATAGTCTTAGAAAAGTTAATGAGAATGTAGTGTCAATTGCGAGTTGGTATGTCATAGAAGTGACGAAGTTCACTCGACAAACAAACAGGTCAAAATAGTTAATTAGAATTGTTGGTTGATAATGTTGTTTAGTTATGCAAGTATGTAACTTGACCCGTTACATTAAACGAATTGTTGTTAAATTATGCGAAGTTTCATTGTAGGGTAGTTATGGTGTTGATTGTAGCGACCATGATCGTTACTTGAATTAATAGGCTTAGAGTGACAAGAAACCGTTTGGTAGTCATCATATTGGAGGATTCCACAAGATGAGCCAAACGGGTTGATTTGTTGTGTAAATTATTATACTAGTGTTTTAGAGAGTTAAAAAAAGGCGATAACAATCACAAGAGCATTAAGCCATGAGATTGGTAAAGAAATGCGGGTGATAATAAGCCCCGGATGTTGGGTATAAAGTGCCATAAGCTTCCTAGTCAAATGATAGAGAAATGAGTAAAGTTAGAACGGGTCGAATAATCAAGTTATGCGTGACAAATATTTCGTAATATAGCTAATTGGCCTTTGTTATAGTTGATAAAGGACATAATAGAATGTGAGAAATTAACATGTTGGTTTGATAGAACGAGAGATCCGAGAATTTGGTTTGGCCGAACAAACAAAACAACCAAATCATGAACTTACAGGGAATACCGTAAGTTACGGTGGTACCGTAACTTACGGTAGACATAAAAAGGCTTACGACAGTCCTTTACTGCCTTACGGTAGATCTGGATTTTTTAGCAACCACCGTAACTTACGGTGGTATCGTAAGTTACGGTAGATCCTAAACCTTTTTGTCTAAATTCTTTTATATCCTAGCTAATCGAATCCGTTTTTAGGCGTAGTTTCGATTAAGAAATATTTCTACAAAAAAATCCTAATGCTAGTTTTTATGTAAACATTTCAGTTTCTAGGTATTGCAAGAATATGGATGGCGGTCAAGCAAGCTTATGAAGAACCGAACACGAACTTTTGAAGCTTCCGCGTAAAAATAATTTTGTTAGACGATATTTATGATGTAACTAGTTTGCTAAACAACTTATGAATGTTTGAATTAGTCGGTAGTTGACTAATGTTTGTTACCTTAAAACTTTACTTTTGGAACTTATGTTTTAAATGGGTCATCTTTTATATAAATCTTATGAATTATTGTTAAATTCGAGTAGTAATTTAGATGGGTGTTACAAGTTGCTAAGGTTGTCAACAAAGTGTTCGGTTCAAGCTTGATCAATCGTCCGGTAAGGATTAATTATTTATTTTAGTAGATTTTATTATATGTGAGAAAAAGAGAGGTAAATTGGCGTCCATGGGAAGAGCGTGTTAACACACTCAAACCCGGAAAACGCACTAAATGAGAACAGTTAAAGCAAGTTATGAACTTGGCTAAACCAAAGCAAATAAGGTATATGTTATAGATGAAATGTTTAACAATTAGTATAAGCATTTCAGTTTCAAGATGACGGAAATATGGGAGGAGTGTATAAATACGCTCGAACCCGGGAAAATACACTAAGCAAGAAAGGTAAGGCAAGATATATACTTGACCAAACCGAAAACGAATAACACATTACTTATGATTAAGTGAGAATGATATAAATTTCCGTATAATAAGATGGAAATGAATTAAATAATTATTGATCAACCATTATGGATGTTTCAGTTAAAGAAATGTCTGGAGTAACTGGAGATGATTCGACATCTCAATTGACTGAACAAATGAAAGCTAAGATTTCCGAGGCAGTCGGAAAAGCTCTAGAAAATAGTCTATCACAGTATATTGATATATTACAAACCACAATCGTGCCGGTGGTGGACGATATGATGGCTGAATTGAAAGACAGCATATTACAAGAAATAGAAGAAAGGAGGGTGTTGGATATGAATCCAAGTCCCATAAAGAAATCCAAGTCTAATAAAGCTCCCAAGAAAGGAGTTACAAAAAGTGTAGTACATCAGTGTAAATTTTGTGGAAAAATTCACAAGGGCACATGTGGTAGGCCAAGACATAAGAAGTCTAAATGTCCAGAGAAGCTTGGAACCAAGGACACAACCGACACAAAGTCTGATGCCCAGAAATCAAGGACAAAGTTGTTTTATATAACAGCCACAGAGGCTAAAGCTGAACCTGATGTCACTTCAGGTATACTCTTGTAAATTAAATTTCAGCAATGAATTTTTAATTATTACGAGTGCAAATAAATCGCTTGTTTTATATCGATTTATTCAACATCCTACATTCGCATTAACGAAATTACCTATGCTTTGAGAAATAGAAATAAGTAATAATAAAAGTTCTATTGTTTATAAGAGGTGCTGAAACTGTACATTGAGCATCGAGGTAAAAGTAACTTCGATAGATATTGCAATGGGAAGGAGTACGTGTACACTCGAACCCGGGAATTGCAATAATAATAAATAGCGAAGACAAGGTTATAGACTTGGCCGAACTAAATAAAACGCGTAGGAGCGTCATTTACATCAACAGACGATGCAGATAAATTTCATGCAACGATAAACAATAATAAAATTAAATGAATTAATTCTGTTATTGTTTCAATAGGATTAAGGTTAAGGATGAGAAATTAAAACTCGGACCGAGAATATCCGCGAAAAAGAAGTTAAATGAATGATACGTATTATTCGCTACTATGAATAATAAAGTATCGATAAATGCAAATTTAGAAACTTGGGTATGGGTAACCATCCAAGTAATACATTATTAATCAAATCCTCATGAGAAAGAATGATGATTGCAGTGATGGATGTGATTATATAAAAGCCTAGTAAAATAAACCTTATGAAAGTGTTAGAATAAGAACGAGTAAACCCCAAAAGCCGTATAACCACAACAGTGGTTTTACCAGATAAGACTTAAGAAATGGGCCTTCGGAACATTAGTAAAAGAAACAGACCCAAGGGTCGCTAACAACAGAAAGGTGGCGTTCGGATCAAATAAGCAAAATACTGGATAATAAAGGTAAAAAGAAGTCGGATGACGGGAGCGTGTTACATTAAGGTAATAAGCCCAAGGGAAGGGATAGGAATCAAGGTAAATAAAAATATAAACCAATAAACAAGAATGTTAGGGAATAGGGGTAAAGTTTGACTATCATAAGCGATGAAGTACACACGAACAAGTCAAACAAGACGAATGAAAGAATAAAAGACTTGGTGGAATAAGGGAGACGGAATACGCTAATACTATTGAATAGATCGAAACGAAGTCTTAATGCATGCCGGAATGGCTACTTTGATAATGAATTCGGTAAAATACCCGATTGATGGGTAGGAATACAGATATATGCGCAAACCAACGCGAAAGTGACGTAAGAAGTCATAGAGTCGGAAGGATAATCCGAAAGAAAATGAGTGTAGCTTTAGACTACGGTTAAGGTCAAATGAATTTTGAAAACAAAAGTCATTTATTCAAAATATAAAAAGGGGGTGCTTTGACGCCATATGTATACTTATGCAATTAAATAAAGATATGAATAGAAGATGATCCATGGGATCACCATAACCTTCAGGTTATAAACAATATAAAGGTCTACGGAACCGAAATGACCATTGGGTCGATAATATAAAGTGTGGGAACCAGTTATGATTTCTCGCGTAAAATGATAACGGAGAAGGATAATTCTTGTCGTCAATTCCTTGATATGATTAATCGACATGGTTAAAGAGAGAAACATCAAACTAAAATTCAGTTTTAGTAAAGTAACGATGGTCTAACACCTATGAATACCGAGAGAGAAATTAGAAAATGGTTAGTACTAAAGAATATAGGTCTAACGCCGAAAGCTGTAAGATGATGCATTCGGAGGAAAGATTCTTAAGAATGAAAAGTCGATGTAAAAACTAAACATGGCGTGATGTGATCACGGACACAAAAGTAATAGAGAATGTAATCACGTTATAGTGTGAATGACTAGATATGAAATTATAAGCACGCAAAGGGCCGATGACGGCAATATTGCATACCCGAATGACGAGATATGAGGTAAGATGGTGACCAATTAGTTCAGGCAATAAAACAAGTTGTAGCCTAAATAACACTGTGACCTATGTAGAGCGCTTGTTAATATAAAACTGGCGTCAAGTAAGTATGCTGACGGACTCAGTGACTGAATGGTCAAAAGACAACCCGATCAAAAAGGGGGACAAAGGATAGGAAATAGGTGATATAGTTATGCTAAAAGTTTTTCCCAAGGAAGGGTGTCATTCGATTCAGGAAAAGGGATAAACTAAGCCCGAGGTTTATCGGGCCATTTAAAATCATCGAACGGGGTTTGGCAAGGTGGCTTATTGCCTCGAGCTACCGGAAGAGTTGAGTGGAATACATGGCACGTTTCACGTGTCGCAATTGCAGAAATGTCTAACGGAAGAAACAACTTATATCCATTACGATGATATCGAGGTGGATAATAGCTTAAATTATGCGGTGAGACCATTGGAGATTTTGAATCGGAAGGTCAAGCAATTGCGAAAACAAACAAATTGATCAAGTCAAGATCAAGTGGGAGCATAAGAAAGGCTCGGACACTACGTGGGAGTCCGAAGAGGAGATGCGACGTCTCTACCCTACATTATTTGGTATGTACTTTGGTTTCGGGGACGAAACCCTTTTTAAGGGGGGTGGACTTGTAACATCCCGAAAATACGAATTCTTATATTACAATAACATTGCGAATAAATAAGAATTATAAACTAACTAGGAATAATGTTAACCTAGTTAGAGAATGAGTTGTGAGTAGTTTAGAAGTAAAAATAAATAAAGGGTGAAAATCGAGGGACCAATTGTGTTTAAACTAAAACTAATATTAATAAAACAAGTAAATTAGAAACTCAAACACACTGGTGTGTGTTTTAGGTCGAACCAGACAAGGAAAAAGGGCGACCAGGACTCCTCATCCAACCCTAACTCCACAAAATTGATCAATTAAAGGCTAATTTCTGTCTCAAATCAAAATCTGAACATAGATTAGTGATCCTCATCACAAAGGGATTACAAGGTATGTAAAATTTGGTGTTAATTCTCTGTTTGAAATTCTCATGAAATTGGGAAATCTGAAAATTTATGTTGCATGTTTGCTATTTGGGTAGAATAGGGTTGATACAGTGTCTAGGAGTAAAACCTAGACAATAACATGCGAAATCATGGCTAATTCCTGAAAATCTCATGAACACATTGAAGGTGATTCATGGGTTTTGTGGGAAACTAGTAAACACTAGGGTTTAGAATGATTATTCTAGTGTAATACGGGGCATAGAAAGTGATTTCTGAAATGATGATGTTAAAATATGTGTATATAGTCTAATTGAAGTTAATTAGGGTGATAAACTCAAGTCATGAGCTTGGTTTAGATCATGTAGAAATCTGACCCGCTAGGTGTTTGATAAAACGCCTAAATGAGGGTTAAAATGTTAAAAGTTGAGAAAAAACGCAGATTTGATCATTGTAGAGAATTATGCGTTAAAGCTTGTGAAAGAGTTCTAAACTTATTGTGAATTGAACTCTTTAGGCAAAGAATCCGGAACGTCAAGCGGACAAGCCAGAGGTGATACATGCTTGAAAGGTGTGCTTTAAAGGTACGTAACTTCGGTTTCGTTACATTGTGTATAAACAATAGTCTTAGAAAAGTTAATGAGAATGTAGTGTCAATTGCGAGTTGGTATGTCATAGAAGTGACGAAGTTCACTCGACAAACAAACGGGTCAAAATAGTTAATTAGAATTGTTGGTTGATAATGTTGTTTAGTTATGCAAGTATGTAACTTGACCCGTTACATTAAACGAATTGTTGTTAAATTATGCGAAGTTTCGTTGTAGGGTAGTTATGGTGTTGATTGTAGCGACCATGATCGTTACTTGAATTAATAGGCTTAGAGTGACAAGAAACCGTTTGGTAGTCATCATATTGGAGGATTCCACAAGATGAGCCAAACTAGTGTTTTAGAGAGTTAAAAAAAGGCGATAACAATCACAAGAGCATTAAGCCATGAGATTGGTAAAGAAATGCGGGTGATAATAAACCCCGGATGTTGGGTATAAAGTGCCATAAGCTTCCTAGTCAAATGATAGAGAAATGAGTAAAGTTAGAACGGGTCGAATAATCAATTTATGCGTGACAAATATTTCGTAATATAGCTAATTGACCTTTGTTATAGTTGATAAAGGACATAATAGAATGCGAGAAATTAACATGTTGGTTTGATAGAACGAGAGATCCGAGAATTTGGTTTGGCCGAACAAACAAAACAACCAAATCATGAACTTACAGGGAATACCGTAAGTTACGGTGGTACCGTAACTTACGGTAGACATAAAAAGGCTTACGGCATTCCTTTACTGCCTTACGGCAGATCTGGATTTTTTTAGCAACCACCGTAACTTACGGTGGTATCGTAAGTTACGGTAGATCCTAAACCTTTTTGTCTAAATTCTTTTATATCCTAGCTAATTGAATCCGTTTTTAGGCGTAGTTTCGATTAAGAAATATTTCTAAAAAAAAAAAATCCTAATGCTAGTTTTTATGTAAACATTTCAGTTTCTAGGTATTGCAAGAATATGGATGGCGGTCAAGCAAGCTTATGAAGAACCGAACACGAACTTTTGAAGCTTCCGCGTAAAAATAATTTTGTTAGACGATATTTATGATGTAACTAGTTTGCTAAACAACTTATGAATGTTTGAATTAGTCGGTAGTTGACTAATGTTTGTTACCTTAAAACTTTACTTTTGGAACTTATGTTTTAAATGGGTCATCTTTTATATAAATCTTATGAATTATTGTTAAATTCAAGTAGTAATTTAGATGGGTGTTACAGAATTGTGATCAATTCCAAGTTAAATTAGTGATCTCTATACATAAGGAATCATAAGGTATGCTAAATTCTGATCTTTGATGATGTGTTGAAATTTTATGAATTCTCATGATTTAAATTATTGAATGAAAGTTGAAGTTATGGCATAATTGGTGTGATTACAAGTCTAGGAACAAGTCCTAGATAAGAATTTATAAACTCTAATAACTAATGTTTTGATGAATTTTGGTTATAGGTTATTGATACAACTTGTCGGATGAAGATCAAGCGTAAACAATGACCAAATACACAAACTAACAAAGCTTCCGCTACTTTACTATTCTCTTTTGTTACCATACTTATGTAACACTATTATAACCATCTTTTGGGATGTGTTAAACTTTTGTAATATCGTTTGAAAGGTTGAATGTTATGTAATCATTGTTTTATAAATGTTTTTGATAAAAAATGACGTTTAAATTGCATTATATATTATAGGAAATAGTATATAAAAAGTAAGGGTCTTACAAGTTGGTAATCAGAGCCTGGTTAAGACGAAGTGTGTTCGGTTCAAAGCTTGATCAATACATCCGGTAAGAGTTACTTATAAACGAGTCTAGATTTAAAGATTTAAATGAAGTAAAAGATGTGAAAAGTGTATGGGAGGAGTGTATAAATACGCTCGAACACGGGAAATACACTAAGTAGGAAAGGTAAGGCAAGCTATACTTGACCAAATCGAAAAAGAATAACACATTACTTATGATTAAGTATGTGTGATACAAATTTCCATGTAACGAGATGGAAATGAATTGAATAGTTATTGATTAACTATTATGAACATTTCAGTTAAAGAAATGTCCGGTGCAACCAGAGGTGATTCAGCATCTCACTTAACTGAAGAGATGAAAGCTACAATTTCCGAGGAAGTCGGAAAGGCTTTAGAAGCTAGTCTACCGCAGCTTATCGATATACTACAAACCACACTCTTATCGGTAATGGATGATAAGATGAACGAAATGAAAGAAAGAGACACGTGTAAATCGAAAGCATGTCCATATAATAAATTTATGGCATGCAAACCCCCGATCTATAATGGTGAAGTTGATCCGATCGTTTGTCAACGATGGATTAGCGACATGAAAGGGTATAATAAATCAACAAGTGAAGTTAGTGGAAACAAAGTTGGAAAGCCTATGCATCCATGGTTTACACATTACTACAATCACAAGTCTCACCATATTGAGGATGGTGAGCTTGGATTGTTTCAACACTTGTAGGTTACTTGGAACCTTGTTAAAACACTTGTTAAAACAGAAAGATTAGGAGATATTTGGACCCCTAAACTTATGGGAATCAACCATACTCATGCCCCATAACCATAGGTTTGGTTAGAAGCAAGGTAGGTGCAAGATATCCCAAGGTTGACAACTTTATGTAAAAGTTATACAAAATCAGAATGTTTGGAACTCAAAATGGTCTACACGTGGCATCCAGAGAATCTGGCACCGTCGTGCCATGTGACGATCCTTAAAGATCTCATCGCGTCATGCGACCGTGTTTTTTAACTCTTTTCGTTTTCAGTTTTCATCGACACGTGTTCGAAGTTTTGATTACGGATCGTTGTGGGATCTTTTTGAGGGTTGTTACAGTTTAAGAATTAGTTATGGTGCTTGATGGTATTAGTTGCTGTGAAAACCAGGATGAATGGGTGTAAGATTTAGATGGTAATCTCGATTTCCCGGTGAATTTCATTAGGATATATATTGATAGGGTTGTGCTTCCAGATGGGCTATGTTCTACGATGTGAAATATGTTTATTCCAAAAGGTAAACATTTTAGCTTGGAGAGTTATTAATGATTGTTTTCCAACTAGAGTGAACTTAGTGGATAGAGATTTGGATGTGCCACCTACTAGATGTATTTGTTGCATGAAACTGGAACATTTGTCCAGGTCATGTGACATGACGATAAAAGTGTGGAAAAGCATTTAAAGATGAGTTGACATTGTCTTTCCTCGATACACTATGCATGTTGAGTTGATGTATTGGTTGGATGCTTATTCTTTATCTAATGCTCAAACATTGATGTTGGAAAAGATTATCATGACTGCTTGGTGATTTATTTGGTCTTACTGGAATAACTCGGCGTTTAGAAATATTAATGAGTCACGAGATAACATATTCGATGGTACTATCAGTTACATTTTATTGTGGTTTGTATGTATGAACCGTAAAGTGAACATAAACGAGTGTTTTGTAATGTTCTCTGCAAATAGGAACCATAAAGCAAACATTAAATGAGTGTGTGGTTGCAAAACCCATTTTTGTTTTTATAATTTTCTTTTTTTATCCTGTCTAGCTTCTTGCTATTCATTATATTAAAAAATTGCAGTTGCTAGTCACTATGCAAGTTGAGTTGATGTATTGGTTGGATGCTTCTTCTTTATCTAATGCTCGAACATCGATGTTGGAAAGGATGATCATGACTGCTTGGTGAGTTATTTGGTCTTATGGAACAACTCGACGTTTGGAAACATTAATGAGTCACGAGAAAACATATTCGATGGTATCAAATTACATTTTATTATGGTTTGTATGTATGAACCGTAAAGTGAACATTAAACGAGTGTTTTGTAATGTTCTCTGTAAATAGGAACCATAAAGAGAACATTAAATGAATGTGTGGTTGCAAAACCCATTTTCGTTTTTGTAATGTTCTTTGTTTATCCTGTCTAGTTTCTTGCTAGTCACTATTTTAAAAAACTGCACTTGTTAAAAAAATCCCCATCTTCATTTCCATGGTTAACTAAATATCATATTTCTCTAAATTTATTTGTAAACTTTGTCTAACATACCACATCCAATCCTCATTCACAATGTAACGCCCTAAATCGTTTTAACCAAATTTAACGCAGCGGAAAATACAAACTTAAAAATTCCTTTTATGATATTCTTTCTTTCACTTAAATACATTAATCCCTTTTCATAAATTAATTAAAAACTATCATACGTATATCGAATTAAGTGACCACATACACACCCACGTACAATCCATGTCTTGACTCGATCTTCAATCGCGTACACATCTTGAGCAATCATTCATAAACCTGTACAACCTGCAGTCACCACAACCAATTAGTTCATTAGCAACCAGTGACATAATATATATACTTTAAAAGGTGCATCATCAAGCATCAACGTCTCTTATTGTCGTTCATATAAGTCCATTCATCCATCCATTCGGACACTCTCGTCTGACCTCCATACTTAACCTTCATTCTCCATTATTAGTTTACCTGCACTTCCATTTCATTTCTAACAGAAAACAATTAGCATCATTATACTTTCCTATCACATTCGACTCCTTTTTCCGTAAACTTACCTATTTACTTCCATTGTTTAATGCTTTCTCACATGTATCACAATAATCATTATACTACAATATATTTTACATCTAAAGTGTAAGTCCGGGATTTACTTACCTTATGCGTCCGTATTTGCACCCGCTTACTTGAGTCTTCTTGTCCCGTTAGCCTTCCACGCTCCCATCCATCTTGACATGATTCCTATACTTTCATGTCATTACATTTATATCCTTATTAGCATACATGATTATTCATATCAAGTTCATATCTCACATATGTATTTCATTAGCCGATTCAAACAAGCATATAACATACTCAACATCAACCTAACATAATCTTCACATGAACTATATCTAAAATACATTCCTCATGATTGTTTACTATCAATTTCATTAATACCACATTCTATACATGTTTACCCATTAATTGCATACAATTTCACATATTATTGTCATTTAGACATTTCATCAAACACTTGGTGTGCGTACTACTTCCTAAGCATAATGTACAAGTATTTCATGTGTTTCTTCCTAATTATCACCTTCATTTATCAACACAAGTAAACATCATACAAATTCCATACCATAATCACTCTATATCCAAATACCCATCACATACTACACATATCCCTAATCAAGTTCATACCATTTCATGGATTAAACATAAACCCACTTAACTAAGTGTGGTAATTCATCCAAACACCTAAATTCTAGCAATTTACTCAGAGTCTTCGCTTAGGGTTTGTTCCTAAACGTGCATACATCACTAATTTAGGCATAACCTTCATGATTCATACATAATTCACCACTAGTGATGATTATCCAGATTTCTCAACTTCATTAGACATCAAAATTCGACATACCTTATGATCCCCTAGCTTGGGTGATCGTTAATTCATGTTCCTTCTTGAATTTGAGCCCCGATTCCTCCTTCAATTGGGTGATATATGATGAACTAGGGTTTGGCTCTCTAGAGCCTTCCCCTGATCACGCACAGAACACACACGAAGTGTGTGTGTGTGTGTGTTATTTTCATTTATTAAAACCACTTTCAAGTTATCCCACTTTGGTCCCTCTTGTTTCGTTTTAATTAAATAGGGCTACAACTCTCCGTTTGATACCAACGATATTAAAATCAACTAGGTTAATTATTCCTAGTTATTATTCATTTACGGGTTTACTTTTACCCCTAATGGTATTTTTACCCGTTCCTTTATATTAACCGGGTTTAAATTACCAAACCCATTTTTGGGGTGTTACACACAACCAATGATGTATTGCAAAATACATCTATTTATCGTGTAAAGTTTGTATAACTTTCAGTTCGTATTCATTAGTTTCTATTTAGATATTCGTATATTTGATTAGTTTGTGTTTTACAGGCCTTGGTTGATAAAATCAGCTGAAAAGAGAGGAAAACGAGTTAAATCATGCTAGAACCAAGTGTCGGAACATGATCGGGAGCTTGAGAGTTGAAACTGATTGAAAAACAAGATTTTTGAGCCTATCGTGCATCGCGACAGGTCTGGGAGGGTTTGCCGCGTGTCGCGAGGAGAGGATATTGACCCGGGTTGACCATTTAAGCTTGGCGTCGCGCGACAGATGGACTACTCACCCTTCGCGTGCCACGAAGGGTTATAATTCGCGGCAATGTTTGTTTTGGGCCATGAGTCTTATTCGTAATCATATATAAACATATATAAACCCTAATAAACCCTAATCACGAAATCATAACTCCTGGGGACGAATTCAGCCGCTAATTTGGAGCTTTTGGAGCGGTTTTAGGAGCTTGAAGTCGTGGTTTGAAGATTGGGAGCTAAGAAAGTCATCCGGGCAATCTTTGCATTATTCGGGTTTCTCTATCTTCGTTTCTTAGTCTTTAGTCATGTATTTTGCAATTAAAATTACTCTTGTGCTTATTTTATCATGATTTTGCTTGGCTAATTTCTTATTACTGCCTAGACTTGGATGATGGATTTATAAGTTGATTTTTATTATGTTTAATCAGTTATTTATGGATTGTTGATAAAAGTAGTCGGTTTGGTTTATTAGATTTAATGTATATGCATGCTTTAAAGTGTTTCATTATCTTTTGTTGCTTCATATGAGTTTTGGTGACTGTCTATATCACGGAATACATTCATACTAGGTTATAAGTTTTGGTGAGTGTCTATATCACGGAATAAGTTTATAATCTTTAGGGTTAATTGTCGCAACCCCCATCCCCCCTATACAAATACAGGAACGGGCGGCCGCGAGCCAGTTTTGGTGGTATCTGGTATTGTCTAATTTTGGCAGCGGAATTTTCATCAGGACCGTAGTTAGGAAATATTTGATCAGAGTAAAATACCATATTTTCATAATATTAAACACATGGGATAAAACCCAAGTTTGCAGTACACACATTTTCATAGGAATAAATCATATTTTATTTAATAAAAACATCTACTGATTTTAGGTAACTTTATTGCCACTTTTCCAAGCCTTCAGTGCTGTCCAGCTGGCTTCTATTTGGCTTTCACAGTTTGTTACCTGAAACGCGTTTTAAAAACATTTGTCAGTGGGAAATACTGGTGAGTGAATCCCAGTTTAATCAAGTTTAAATAAAATTCATTGTACAGTATTGAGGGCGGTCTCGCAATTACATTTGTTTCCAAGTCATATCAATTATCACCTGTGGTACTGTCAGACCTGACTTGTGGAAATGTTACCCCTCCAGTAACAAATTTTGTATACAAAACCCCAACATACCCACGATAATTGTATCCTTACAAATACTCAATAACTGTTTAATATGTAATTAATTGTGTGAGGTTTTGTAAAAACAATTAACAAAAAGGAGATTACTCACATTGCTGTCTTCGATTATCCTTTAGGGTTTCCTGGTGACAATCTATAATTTACACAAATGCACACATGTTAGTATAATAACCCATTTTAACATTAGTAATACCCTCCCCGAGACGGCATTCCAACGACTACGCCGGGCAGAACCACGACAGCCGTTACGGAACCCTAGACAAATCGGGCAGAGTATCTAATACGTATCCAGGGGTTATGATACTTACAACGGATCAGAACTTCGTTATTTAGGGGGGTATTATACCCGTGTATAATGCATACACTTCAGTTTTGAGAGAAAGAAAAGAGTTCGGTGCGATTTGGGACTGAAGTGTCACACCCCGACATTTCCACGTTTGACCGGTGGGCCCGGTGGGGGAGTATCGTGACGTGGTTGGCAACATTACAGTCAAACAACACAATATTTAATATGCACAGTGGAAGCAAATGAAAGATATAATTCAACTTTAATAATTTGTAATATCAAGTATCACAATAGTCGAAAGTTTATCCACAGAAGGATCAAAATAATTAGGAAACAGTAGTTCAACAGACTTTAGGCATCTTAAGCTTGCGAGAGTCTTTTGATGCTAAGGAGAAATCCAGCCTATTACGATTAGTACCTGCATTTAATCTTTTTGGGAAAATACGTCAGTTTACACTGGTAAATACATTCAACCGACTCATTTTGAAAAGTTTAATAAAAATTGATTTGAATGCACGTGGCACAAACTTTTTATAACTTGGGATAATTATTTAAATATATAATCTCGTAAAAGAATTACATGTTCCTTATGCGTTCAGTAGCCTAGGTCGTGCCGGGTTAAAGATCAATAGACACACCACATTATTTATTTGGCACTGACGGTTGTACGCTTACACCCCGCGCTTAGGTCGTGGCCATTTCGTAAAATGATGCCAAGGATATCCGGGACATGGTCATTAACCTCCCAAAGGCTTTAAGCAAACAAAACAATTTAAACGGACCGATCAAATATCAATTTAACCAACATACGTGGAAAGATTTAATGCCCGACCAAGCGGTATTTTATATACCGTACCCCAAGCCCGTATAGGGAAAATAAGTTAAAAGTATTTACCTTTGCAAGTATAATTCACAAACAGCAAATGCAAGTAGCTTTTACTGGTCCTCCTATTCTGGAACGAAGGTTTATAATAACCTATTAGAATCCTAACGGTCTTTAATTAAGTTTAAGCTTAGACCGATACGGTTCAAACGCGTGATTAAGCGAAGACCGGAGTAGAATGAGATTTAGACCCAACAAGATTGAAGACTTGCCTTATATGGGTAATCTAGGCACATTCTGAATTTTGGGGTAAAACCGATAAGGTTTGACCCGTTTCGGCTAATTTATGTAAACTAGTTACATAAGCCGAACCGTACGCGCAAGAGGCGTAACGGGTAATCATAAGGGTCCTAACCAGGCTTCCTAAGTCCATATGCCTCAAATATGTTGTGATATCAGTAGGATACCTTCCATTTTGCCCAAAACGAATTTAAACACAAACTATGCCCTGTAGGGGTAATTTGGTCATTTATAAGGTTATAAAAGAGTTTAAGTATTAACCTGAGTTACAGGTCTGATATGTTCAGCAAAAATACTTAGTTTACCAAGTTATAACAGTAGGGTATTGCATATATGTGAAATTTATCAATTATAACCAAACTATGCACCGTAGGGACATTTTGGTAATTTCACATAAGCCGAAAAGCTCAAAACTGAAGTATGAGTTAAAAAACTTTTGCTTACTTTTAAAATATTATAATTTACCTAAAATATCAGTAGGTAGCAACCCTTGTATGTTTAAAATAATTCTAGTACATACTATGCGTTGAAAACGCTTAAAAACACGATTAGAAGCCATTTCCGGGTTCTATACATAAAGCTGATATTTTTATTATTCCAGAAGGATTAAAATAATTTATTTATCATTTAAAATCAGGGATAAATTACACTTTTCGTCCTTTATGTTTATAGCTAGTTGCAATGGATGACCTTTACCTTTAATAATTACAGCCACAGTCCTTTATTTGGAAAACTTAGTACGTCTTTCGTCCTTTAGCACTAACGTGGTTAAAATTTTCAGTTAAATTTATTTAACTAAGGGCAATTTGGTCTTTTTAGCAATCCAATTAAAATATATTATAAATAAAACAAAAAACAAAATAAAAAACTTATAAATACACGATCACAAACCCTATTTTGAGTCTGTATCTACATCATCTTCACCCAACAGTTTCCTCCTCCTCACAACCGCCGCCGCCACTCCGGCCACTGACGACCACCCTACGCCGTCATATTGTCGCGATTGCTCCTCCTCCACGTCATCATCATCATCCTCATTGGAGTCCGTGACAAATCAAGATCTACACAGAGACATCGCATAGATAAATCAAGATAACAAGACGATCTGGGTCTTGTTTCTGGTGTTGTCTGGTCATTTTGGCAGTAGCATTGTGTGTATCTGGGCTAGCTCTTTATTGGAAGCTCAAAGGGGGTTTTGATTTGAAACCCACTTCTTCGATCTCTTGTACTCCCTGCATCTGTGATTGTCCCCTCCTGGTGGTGGCAGTGGCGGATTTGGTGGTGATAGGGTGGGGTTTGGTTGCAGAGAGAGGAGGTGGTGACTGGTGGTAGTCGGAGATAGAGAGCGGCAGCAAGTCCTCGCAACAACCCCAAAACCCTAGAACTTGGTGGGTTTCCGGCGTGGTGGTTGAGAAGATTGTGGTGGCCGCACATGGTTTTTTAATTTCTTGAATTTGATTATGATGTGCAGAAGAAGCAAAAGGTTGCAGGTCACCTGTGATGGATGAATAGATCCGATGGCGGCGACGGGGTGTCCGGAAGACAGGTTGAACTATTAAATGTTGTTTTGAGATGAATTTGATGCTTAGTTAATCTTGTATATAGGAGTTTTTAAAATCTGCATTTAGGTAGTGTTTGGGGAGATTGATTTCAAGAATTGAAATTTGGGATTGAAGCTTATTTCTTTCAAAATGATGCTCTGTTTTTGTTAGTTTCAAGATTTAAGTTTATGTTGGAATGCAGATCGATTCTATTATGTTTCAGCTTTCAAGTTATGAGTTTGTGTTGTCTAAAGAACCCGAAACTGTCGCTTGTTTTCTCTTTCTTTGATGGAAACCAATACCTCATATCTATGAATGAGTTTTTAGGGGATTTCTGTGGCAAATTTATGTTATATGTTTGTATGTTTATGATGGTGTTTCGTTTATGTTCATAGGTTTTAGGTCTTTACAGTTCTAGATGATTTATGAGGTCGTCTCACTCATGAATACAATTGGGCGTTTAATAGTGTATGTTGTACAGTAATGGTGATGGATGAATAGATCTGATGGAGGCGGTGGTGATGGATCTGAATCGGAAGACAGGGGTTTGTTTAGAGAGAGAGAAAGTGAGAGAGAGAGAGAGTGTGTGTTTAAAGTGAGAGAGAGTGAGTGAAAGGGAAAAAATGGTATTTACATTTGATTTTATTTTTTTATTTATACTATAAATAATTAAGTAGAAAGACCAAATTGCCCTTAGTTAAATAAATTTAACTGAAAATTTTAACCAAGTTAGTGCTAAAGGACGAAAGACGTACTAAGTTTTCCAAATAAAGGACTGTGGCTGTAATTATTAAAGGTAAAGGTCATCCATTGCAACTAGCTATAAACATAAAGGACGAAAAGTGTAATTAGCAAAAGGTTTGGAGTCAATTAGTTATGTAAAACTCATTTTATAGCCCGTAAGGGCAAAACCGACAATTACCGGATTAAGCCTATGACTATAAGTTATGCTCAGCCTAAAATTAATTAAAAATCTTCAAAAATCCCAAAATAATATATTACATCAGTGGGTAATAAGTTTGATATCAAAAGTAGGTTTAAATAGGCTATACGCTAATTATGACGTTTAATCGCTAAAGAAGCTTTCTAATTATGCTAATGAGCATAACTCTCAACCTACACCTCAAAATGATGTCAAATTTTGGGTACAAGTTTATATTTCAGTAACTAAGGTTTCTACTCTTTTACATTTTCAAAAATCACGTTTTATGGTGAAAAGGGCATAATGGTCAACATATAGGCAATTAACGGAATCATGCATATTAATTGGTTAACTAATGAACCAAGGTGTATAATCACAGAGGGTTATACTGGCATGTAACCTGGTCCTAAGGAAGCTCTAAGGCATTTCTAAAACATGCTTAAACGGGTCAGAACTGAAGTCAAAGCAAAAGTCAAAGTTTTGCGACTTTCGGTTCCGAACCGGGTCTAAACAGAAAATTGTCGGGTTGAACATGTTTAGACATGTTCTTACATTAATTACCAAGTTATATTAATGATCAAACAGGTTGTATGCATTCTACATTTCTAATTATGCATAAATTAGAAATTAAGCATTCTGTTGACTTTTTAATAACAAGTTTGACCCGACATTTGACCTAGTTAGAGTGGGAATCAGAGGGTGCCCTTTTAAGGGTTTATTGCCCACATAATTACCAACTTATAACTACTTTCAATTTGACTAATCACTAGACCATTAGTGATTAATCGCTAAGTCAACCGTTAATTACGATGGTTTGACTTTTAAGCTAAAACTAAGCAAAAACTTAACTAAGAAAGGTTAAGCATACTTACTGAAGTCCTATGCTTGATTAGTGATCACTTGAGTCTGCTTTGGAGCTCCATAAATGATCAGAAATGCTGAAGGAAGGTGTGATCAAAATGGTTGTACAAGAGGCCTTTATATAGTGTTCAAAATCTCATAGATTGTTGACACCCAAGCCTATCAATGATCCTAGATGATCCACATATGTCCCTAAGGGTCTAGGGGTTGCTTAGGGGTCGCCCATGAAGTGAAACAACTGATTAAAGTTGGTTATAGCGCAAATACAGGCTGCTGTCTGATGTTTCTGTATCTGGGCGGGCCAGGCGGCCCGCGTAAGATGTTGTTAGGGGCTACGCGGCCCGCTTGGGCCTCGTATTCAGATTCCACATTTTCTGGTTTTTGCATATTTGTCTCTTGGCCTTTCGAAGGGTCAACTAACTTATTTCTTGCACTTTGAACCCTCCTAATTTACCTATAAGGGCTTCAAGACTTATACCCACTTTTCCAAGTCCTTGGTCACTTCTGGTTAACCCGAAAAGTCATAATTTTTCAACGTTAACGCTTTAACCCCTTGTATACGAATTTGATCATAACTTTCTCATACGATAACGAAACTTTATGAAATTTATATCGTGCATTCTAGTGAGCATCATTAATCGTTACAAAGCTTCGGGTCTGCTAAAAGGTCACTCAGAGGTATAACTTAAACATGTTGACACATTTAACCCCTGTAGTTTGTAATCTCTCACTTTCTTATATATTTAGCTTCGTATGATCCATGATTTATTCGTTTGTAGGTATGAGCATCATGTAGGGTTATTGTAAAGTATATTTATTCACTGTTGACATTTTAAACCCGTATATTCACATACTTTCCATGTTTGTCAACTTTAGTCCTTTCAGAACATTCTTTCACACGTTCAAACTTATGACACGTGTCAACACATTATAGGACGTGAATTTTCAAGGTGTTACATCCTCACCCCCTTAAAAGAAATCTCGACCTCGAGATTTACTGAAATAAATGAGGGTATTTTTCTTTCATTGTGGACTCAACCTCCCACGTGTACTCGGGACCTCTACGGGCATCCCATTTTACCTTTACAATAGGCACATGCTTCCTTCGAAGCTTCTTGACCTGTCGATCCTCGATCGACACAGGTTTTTCAACAAATTTCAAGCTCTCTTCTATGTGAACATCTGTATGTGGTATGACCAGTGATTCATCAGCGAAACACTTCTTCAGATTGCAGATGTGGAATACATTATGAATACCACTTAGCTCTTCAGGTAAGTTTAACTTATAGGCAACTGATCCGACACGTTCGATAACCTCGAAAGGTCCTATGTATCTCGGGCTCAACTTGCCTTTCTTACCAAATCGCATCACTCCCTTCCAGGGTGATACTTTAAGCAACACCTTTTCACCAACCTCGAATTTCATAGGTTTACGCTTTAAATCTGCGTAGCTTTTCTGCCTATTCCTGGCAGCTTTCAGGCGGTCACGAATCTGGACAATCTTGTCCGTCATTTCAAAGACTATTTCCAGACCTGACAGCTGGACATCTCCAACTTCTGCCCAACAAACGGGCGTTCTACACTTTCTACCGTATAAAGCCTCGAAAGGCGCAGCCTTAACGCTGGTATGGTAGCTATTGTTGTATGAGAACTCAATCAATGGTAGGTGGTTATCCCAACTACCACCTAAATCAATCACACATGCACGTAGCATGTCTTCCAATGTTTGGATGGTACGCTCACTCTATCCGTCAGTCTGAGGGTGGTAAGCCGTACTGAAATTTAAACGCGTGCCCAAAGATTGTTGGAAACTTTTCCAAAAATGTGACGTATACCTGGTATCTCGGTCAGAGATAATAGCCACAGGTACGCCATGTAGAGCTACAATCTTATCTACGTACAGTTGGGCTAACATGTCGGAGCTATAGGTCTCCTTTATGGGTAGGAAATGTGCTGACTTAGTCAGTCTATCAACTATTACCCATATCGTATCATTGCCTTTCCTTGTCTTAGGTAACTTGGTGATAAAATCCATCGTCACCATTTCCCACTTCCATGTGGGAAGTTCAGGCTGTTGTAGCAAACCTGACGGTTTCTGATGTTCTGCTTTGACTTGTGCGCACGTCAAGCATTTAGCTACATAGGTGGCTACAGACTTCTTCAAGCCTATCCACCAATAATTTGCCTTCAGATCCTGGTACATCTTATCAGCTCCAGGATGAACGGAATACTTAGAACTATGGGCTTCCTGGAGTATAACATCTCGAAGTCCTCCATAAACTGGAACCCCTATTCTTCCATTTAACCTCAGGATTCTGTCCTTGCCCTGAGATAATTGCTCTTCAGTGACTCCTAGCTTTTCGTTAGGATAGTTAGCTTCCAGCACAACTTCCTTCTGTGCAGCTAACAACCTTTCATTCAAACTGTTCTTTATTTCAATGCTCTTGGCGTTGATTCAGATGGGTTTCACCATTTCCTTCCTGCTTAAGGCATCAGCAACCACGTTTGCTTTGCCTGGATGGTATCTGATCTCACAATCATAATCATTCAACGTCTCCATCCATCGGCGCTGCCTCATGTTTAAATCCTTCTGGTTAAATAGGTGCTGGAGACTCTTGTGATCAGAATAGATCACAAACTTGATCCCATACAAATAGTGTCTCCATAGCTTCAGTGCAAATACAACGGCACCCAATTCCAAGTCATGGGTGGTGTAATTCTTTTCATGTACCTTTAATTGACGTGAAGCGTAGGCAATAACTTTGCCTTTCTGCATAAGCACACATCCCATCCCGGTGTGTGATGCATCGTAGTAAACCACGAATTCTTCGGTACCTTCAGGTAGCGTCAGTACAGGAGCGTTGCTCAACTTCTGTTTAAGGATATCAAAGGATTCTTGCTGCTTAGGGCCCCAAATGAACTTTACTTTCTTCTTAGTCAAGGAAGTTAGGGGTGCAGAAATCCTTGAAAATTTTTCAATGAAACGCCTGTAATATCCTGCTAAGCCTAGGAAGCTACGAATCTCTGTAGGCGTCTTTGGCTCTTGCCAATTCATGACAGCTTCAACCTTAGCGGGATCAACTTGGATTCCACGCTCGCTAACCACATGTCCAAGAAATTGGACTTCACGAAGCCAGAATTCACATTTAGAGAATTTGGCATATAGCTTCTCCTGCTGAAGTAATGAAAGAATACATTGAAGATGTTTCTCATGATCAGCATTGTTCTTTGAGTAGATGAGGATGTCGTCAATGAAGACGATGACAAATTTGTCCAAGTAGGGCTTGCAGACGCGATTCATGAGATCCATGAATGCGGCAGGTGCATTTGTGAGCCCAAAAGGCATCACTAGGAACTCGTAATGACCATAACGAGTCCTAAATGCAGTCTTGTGTACATCTTCATCTTTCACCTTCAATTAATGGTAGCCTGACCTCAGATCGATCTTAGAGAAGTAACTTGCCCCTTGGAGTTGATCGAACATATCGTCGATTCTGGGCAATGGGTACCTATTCTTGATCGTAACCTTATTAAGCTCACGGTAGTCGATGCACAGATGCATCGATCCATCCTTCTTTTTGACAAATAAGATCGGTGCTCCCCAAGGAGACGAACTAGGTCTAATGAAACCTTTGGCTAGCAATTCATCTAGTTGCGTCCTTAATTCCTTCATCTCCGTTGGTGCCAACCTATATGGTGCTCTAGCAACTGGTGCTGCTCCAGGGATGATGTCGATTCTGAATTCCACTTGCCTATCTGGTGGTAAACCAGGTAGTTCTTCAGGAAAAACTTCTGGGTATTCAGAAATGACGGGGATATCTTCCATCTTCGGTTTAGGCTCATCAATAATCACTCGTGCCATGTAGATGACACAACCCTTCTTTAAACACTTAGAGGCCTTGAGCAAAGTCACTTGCTCAGGCAGTCCATAGTGGGTATCTCCCTGAATGGTAAGTGATTCACCAGACGGAGTCTTAATCACTACTTGCTTCTTGTTGCAGACAATTTGGGCCTGGTTATGAGATAACCAATCCATACCCAAAACTATGTCAAAACCGGCTAACTTAAAGGGAAGTAGGGACAGAGGAAAAGAATGGTTCTTAATGGATATAACACATCCATCTAACACAGTTGAGACGGTTTCTATGGTGCCATCTGCTAACTCCGCCTCATAATTCACACTTAAGGTTTTGACAGGTAAATTCAGCAATTTGCAAAACTTATTATCTACGAAAGACTTATCAGCGCCTGAATCAAAAAGTACTCTTGCATAGACATCATTTACAAGGAAAGTACCTGTAATCACATTGTCGTCTAGAACCGCTTCCTTTGCATCCATTCTGAAGACTCTAGCATTTGTCTTCTTTCCTTCGTCATCTTTCTTTGCATATTTCGGGCAGTTGGTCTTAATATGCCCCTTTTCATTGCAACGGTAGCACGTTGCGTCTTTCAGCTTCTTGCAATCCAAGGTCTTGTGCTCCTTGGACTTGCATATTCCACATGCAAATGTTTTCGACTGAGTCTGCGAGCTCGATTCAAACCGGCACTTCCCGAAGTGCTGTTTCTTGCAGACTTTGCACTTGGGCTTATCACCAGACTGATGCCCATCCTTCCTAGACTCAGACCCTTTTATGTGGTCATTGTTTCCTCGATGCTTCTTGTTTGACCTTCGTGAAGTGTCATCTTCACGTTTCCTCTTCTCGGCGTCCGAGTTCCTCAGCGATCTCTGTCAGACCGTGTCCAGAGTGAGGGACAAGGATATATCAGTTACCGATCTGAAAGTAGTCGGCCGAGAGGCCTTCACGCTTGCCTTTATCTCTGGGGCTAAACCCCCGATGAAACGAGCTATGCGTTTGGGTTCCGGGGTCACCAGATACGGAACCAATCTTGACAAGGTGTTGAAGCTCGTGAGGTAAGCTTGACATTCAAGGTTCTTCATAACCAACGATAGAAAATCAGACTCTATCTTCTCCACCTCATGCTGAGGGCAGTAGTTTTCCCTGATAAGGGCAACAAATTGCTCCCATGTCATGTTGTACAATGGGATCTTCCCGGTGGCTTGAATCAACGATCTCCACCAGGCTAAGGCCTCACCCTTAAATGATTGCGACACAAACTTGACCACATCCCTCTCAGCGCATCCGCTGATATCAACCACCGTGTCCATCTCATCAAGCCACGTCATACAGTCAATAGCTCCCTTCTCCCCAGTGAAATCCCGGGGTTTGCAGGAAACAAAGTATTTATAAGAGCAACCCTTGTCATGGGGTCCTTGATTCAAAACAATCTTTTGAGATGGAGCACTGTTGTGGTTTGAGGAGTGTCGATCATCATCCTTCTTTGGCTCTTCCTTTTTGGAGAGTGGCTTGCTGTGAGCCTTAGAGTGTGTTTTAGGCTTTGAACGCGCCGTAGATAGGGTCCTGCTTCGAGTCCCACTATATTCTTCATACTGCCGTTCTAAGGCCTTTGTAACAGCGTCGTCGACTAACGCTTTCAGTTCAGCACCCGTTATATTAATTCGGGCGTTATCATTGTTCTCCCTTGGGTGACTATTAATTTCATCCGAGTCAGCCATTTTAATTTGAACCGTTGCATAAGACAATGACAATAGTTTATTTGGGAGTTTATCATAGAATTGTCTTTTATGGCAATTCATTAACCATGGTAAACAGAGACCAGATTTGGTTAATTTGTTAATCATATTTATTTAGGATTTTTATTACAATTTATCCTAATTATAAAAACAATAACAGTTTTATTATTGGCACAAAAGGCCTAGTCACAAGGACATTTTTAAATTATAAGCTATGATTTCAGAGAATCAAGGCTTTAAGGTTTGAACATAGTTCTTTACCCTTTTTCGGACAGGGAGTCATAGCTACCACTGTCTTTTTGGCTCATGTAGAAATGAGTAAGGCCCGTAGGCACTATATTACCAATGTATGGTCAAAATATGATCATCTTAATTGATGACCTATACCCATGATTCATAGATCATTAAGCTGGGTTAGGAATCTTTTGAAGAATCCTTATATAAGGATGACGTGCGTGATTTTAACGAATCACGTCTGCCAGGAGTGTTAACATGTTTTTAGATGTTAACAGGGATCCGAATCTTTTAAACAGGTCTTACCATCTTGGCCAGGTCTTTATAATGACACTCAGGCTAGGTTTCACTCTTAAGATTCTTATTCAATATTTAATGGGCAAATTATCATTAAAAAGGAATGATTTGATTTATTTATTTCATATATAGTATTTGTGCATATAATGGCAAAATGAAATTTATAAACTTAACATTCCATTAATTATTCAAAGATTACATACTGCCCTAAACGGGTCTTTTAACAAACACTTACCCACGCAGGGGTCAAACTGAAATACTAGTCCACGCAGGGACTTAAATAAACAACATACCCTCGTAGGGGTTAACAGAAAGATAGGCCCACGCAGGGGCTCAAAAGACAACCATACCCACGCAGGGGTTAAAACAGCAAGACAGGCCCATGCAGGGGCTCAACTGATACAAGGAAATTACAACAAACAATGGAAGGATTCAATGGTCCTTCTTGCTCTTCCCTTTTATTAAGCTTCTCAGTCCCTGGAAGAAACTTTGTCGCTCCCTGCGATCTCTGTGAAAGTCTCGCTCGACCTGGTCCAATCTCCGAAGAATTTCCTCCCGTTCTGGGGGAGAAAACCGTGACGGCTGCGATTGTGTCCGAATTATAGGTCTAGCAGGTATTTGGTACCCATGGGTTGGGTACCCTACTCCCCAAGGAGCTCCATACGGTCCTTCCGGGTTAAAGGCGTTGTAATTGGCCGCTACCAAGTATGGGTCGGCTTCAGCATAATTATAGTTGGTGTGAGCCGGCGGCTCAAACGGGTTGTACGCCATAGAACCAGTGTAGGTAGGAATCGGGTTATCAAAACCCATCGGTGGTGGTTGTGGCGCTACTGGGTTTGAAGGCCCACCCATCTGAGGGTCTTCCTGTAGTGGCGGATAATGACTGCCACTTTAGTGTCGAGGAGAGCTGAAGTGAAAATCTCTTCCACGCACGGACATTCGCGCGCCTGTCCTCCTACGCCTCGGCGGTTATGGAGGTGCTTGATTGACTGGTGGCGGAGGAGGCAGTGGCGTGACAGCCACGAAACGTGAATCCCCAGAGGGATCCTGCTGCTGCTGGTGAGGCGACGAATGATGCGAGGGTGTAAAATACCGCTCGCACTAGTTAAACCGTGCCTGGTAACTGTCTGGACCACGGTAGGGTGATCCATGAAAAGACGAACCATCTGAGACCTCGATAGGATGGTTCGGAGTTCCGGTTGCGGGCTCGACTGGATCGGTGTCCTCGTCCATGTCCTCTGCATGATCGCCGGAGTAATGATCTTCTGGCCCCAATGGGTTAAAACCCACTGGTTCTTGTATGTAATTTGCCGGGTTAAACCGGCCCCTAAAAACTGGTGTTGTGGGGTTACCAAAGGAATTATGCGATAGGGATCGCTGAAGAGGTATGTAAGAAGGTTGAGGGTTGTCGGGCTCATTTTCCGACTGTGGCCCATATGAGTTGTGAATGGGAGGTGTCGAACTATGCGAGACAGATCGTCTAGCAGGTTCAAAAAGGTTCCTCCGGTTTTCTCTAGGGTCAGCACTCGCAGTGGTGGTAGGAGCTTGCATGTGCGAAGGCCCGGCCTCGTCGTCATTGGGGGCGGTGATTGGCCCCTTACCTCGTCCTCTTCGTCGAAAGAATCTTGGCGGCATCTTTAGTCCTGTCAATATAATATAAGATAACCACAAGAATATAAAAATAAAGGACAAAACAAAACAAAGTAGAATTTGTCCTATGTTGTTTGTCTAGACTCGAAGGTTTAGGAATGTGCAATTGTGTAACTGAGACTAAACATAAAAGGCTAGTGTTTAATTCACTCAGCGTTGGCTCTAATACCAACCTGTCACACCCCGATATTTCCACGTTTGACCGGTGGGCCCGGTGGGGGAGTATCGTGACGTGGTTGGCAACATTACAGTCAAACAACACAATATTTAATATGCACAGCGGAAACAAAAGAAATATATAATTCAACTTTAATAATTTGTAATATCAAGTATCACAATAGTCGAAAGTTTATCCACAGAAGGATCAAAATAATTAGGAAACAGTAGTTTAACAGACTTTAGACATCTTAAGCTTGCGAGACTCTTTTGATGCTAAGGAGAAATCCAACCTATTACGATTAGTACCTGCATTTAATCTTTTTGGGAAAATACGTCAGTTTACACTGCTAAATACATTCAACCAACTCATTTTGAAAAGTTTAATAAAAAATGATTTGAATGCATGTGGCACAAACTTTTTATAACTTGGGATAATTATTTAAATATATAATCTCGTAAAAGAATTACATGTTCCTTATGCGTTCAGTAGCCCGGGTCATGCCGGGTTAAAGATCAATAGACACACCACATTATTTATTTGGCACTGACGGCTGTACGCCTACACCCCGCGCTTAGGTCGTGGCCATTTCGTAAAATGATGCCAAGGATATCCGGGACATGGTCATTAACCTCCCAAAGGCTTTAAGCAAACAAAACAATTTAAACGGGCCGATCAAATATCAATTTAACCAACATACGTGGAAAGATTTAATGCCCGACCAAGCGGTATTTTATATACCGTACCCCAAGCCCGTATAGGGAAAATAAGTTAAAAGTATTTACCTTTGCAAGTATAATTCACAATCAGCAAATGCAAGTAGCTTTTACTGGTCCTCCTATTCTGGAACGAAGGTTTATAATAACCTATTAGAATCCTAACGGTCTTTAATTAAGTTTAAGCTTAGACCGATACGGTTCAAACGCGTGATTAAGTGAAGACCGGAGTAGAATGTGATTTAGACCCAACAAGATTGAAGACTTGCCTTATATGGGTAATCTAGGCACATTCTGAATTTTGGGGTAAAACCGATAAGGTTTGACCCGTTTCGGCTAATTTATGTAAACTAGTTACATAAGCCGAACCGTACGCGCAAGAGGCGTAACGGATAATCACAGAGGGTTATACTAGCATGTAACCTGGTCCTAAGGAAGCTCTAAGGCATTTCTAAAACATGCTTAAACGGGTCAGAACTGAAGTCAAAGCAAAAGTCAAAGTTTTGCGACTTTCGGTTCCGAACCGGGTCTAAACAGAAAATTGTCGGGTTGAACATGTTTAGACATGTTCTTACATTAATTACCAAGTTATATTAATGATCAAACAGGTTGTATGGGTTCTACATTGCTAATTATGCATAAATTAGAAATTAAGCATTATGTTGACTTTTTAATAACAAGTTTGACCCGACATTTGACCTAGTTAGAGTGGGAATCAGAGGGTGCCCTTTTAAGGGTTTATTGCCCACATAATTACCAACTTATAACTACTTTCAATTCGACTAATCACTAGACCATTAGTGATTAATCGCTAAGTCAACCGTTAATTACGACGGTTTGACTTTTAAGCTAAAACTAAGCAAAAACTTAACTAAGAAAGGTTAAGCATACTTACTGAAGTCCTATGCTTGATTAGTGATCACTTGAGTCTGCTTTGGAGCTCCAGAAATGATCAGAAATGCTGAAGGAAGGTGTGATCAAAATGGTTGTACAAGAGGCCTTTATATAGTGTTCAAAATCTCATATATTGTTGACACCCAAGCCTATCAATGATCCTAGATGATCCACATATGTCCCTAAGGGTCTAGGGGTTGCTTAGGGGTCGTCCATGAAGTGAAACAACTGATTAAAGTCGGTTATAGTGCAAATACAGGCTGCTGTCTGATGTTTCTGTATCTGGGCGGGCCAGGCGGCCCGCGTAAGATGTTGTTAGGGGCTACGCGTCCCGCTTGGGCCTCGTATTCAGATTCCACATATTCTGGTTTTTGCATATTTGTCTCTTGGCCTTTCGAAGGGTCAACTAACTTATTTCTTGCACTTTGAACCCTCCTAATTTACCTATAAGGGCTTCAAGACTTATACCCACTTTTCCAAGTCCTTGGTCACTTCTGGTTAACCCGAAAAGTCATAATTTTTCAACGTTAACGCTTTAACCCCTTTGTATACGAATTTGATCATAACTTTCTCATACGATAACGAAACTTTATGAAATTTATATCGTGCATTCTAGTGAGCATCATTAATCGTTACAAAGCTTCGGGTCTGCTAAAAGGTCACTTAGAGGTATAACTTAAACATGTTGACACATTTAACCCCTGTAGTTTGTAATCTCTCACTTTCTTATATATTTAGCTTCGTATGATCCATGATTTATTCGTTTGTAGGTATGAGCATCATGTAGGGTTATTGTAAAGTATATTTATTCACTGTTGACATTTTAAACCCGTATATTCACATACTTTCCATGTTTGTCAACTTTAGTCCTTTCAGAACATTCTTTCACACGTTCAAACTTATGACACGTGTCAACACATTATAGGACGTTAATTTTCAAGGTGTTACATGAAGGCCACTGCATGCTACTTATAGTGCTGAAATCTGACTTTCTCGCGGCCCGCGTAAGGGTAGGCAAAGGCCTACGCGGCCCGCGTCAACGCTGGTCAACAGCGTAGCTGAACCGGGTCAGCATATATGTTCAACACGAGTCGGACACGTGTCAACACCGGGCGGCGCCACACCTTTGATCTCTAGCGGCCCGCTTAAGATCCCTAAGGGGTCTACGCGGCCCGTGACAAAACCCAAAAATTGATTTTTGATTATTTTTAATAATATTTAAGGTATTCGGGGCCCGTTTTCACGTATGGGGTGTATTTTAGGACATATTGGGATATTTTAAAATATATTAGGGTGTCGGAAAATTTATGAGGGTGTCGGTTTTCTTTAGGGTTGTTATATCATCCCCACCTTGTTTTAGAGCTCGTCCTCGAGATCTACTGGAATAGGTGTGGATATTTCCTTTGCATTTCTGATTCAAGCTCCCATGTGTACTCAGGTCCTCTTTTGGAGTCCCACTTCACTTTGACCAGAATTAGTCTCTTATGCTTGAGGTTCTTGACTTTTCTGTCTTCAATCTGTAGAGGTCTTTCTACAAACTTGAGTTATTCATTTACCTCTATATCCTTAAGAGGTACCATCAGCGATTCATCGGCTAAGCATTTCTTGAGATTTGATACATGAAATACATCATGTATTCCTGCTATTTCCTCTGGCAGTTGTAGCTGATAGGCTACAGGTCCTATTCTTCTAATAATCTCAAAAGGTCTAACATACCTGGGATTTAGCTTTCCTCTTTTGATAAATCTTACCACTCCTTTCCAAGGAGAGACCTTTAACAATACTTTATCTCCTACTTGAAATTCCAATGGTTTGCGTCGGTTATCGGCATAGCTCTTCTGTCGATCACGTGCTGCTTTCAGTCGTTCCTTGACTTGAATAATCTTGTCGGTTATCTCTTGCACTATCTCAGGTCCAGATAGATGCTTTTCCCCAATTTCTGCCCAACAGACTGGGGTTCAGCACTTTCGTCCATAAAGTGCTTCGAATGGTGCAGCATTGATACTTGTGTGATAACTGTTATTATAAGAAAATTCTATTAAAGGTAAGTGATCGTCCCAATTACCTCCGAAATCAATTACACAAGCTCTAAGCATGTCTTCCATTGTCTGAATTATCCTTTCACTTTGTCCGTCTGTTTGAGGATGATAAGCTGTGCTTAGATTTAACTTGGTTCCCATTGCTTTTTGGAAACTTGACAAAAACTGAGAGGTAAAACGGCTATCCCTATCAGAAACAATTGATAAAGGAATTCCATGTAAAGAAAGAATTTCATTTACATATAATTTGGCTAACTGTTCCATACTGAAAGTTTCTTTCATTGGTAGGAAATGAGCTGACTTGGTTAGTCTATCTACAATCACCCAGATTGTATTATTTCCTTTCTTTGTTTTGGGTAATTTAGTAACAAAATCCATTGTTATCAATTCCCATTTCCACACTAGCATTTCTAACTACTGTACTAAACCTGAGGGTTTCTGATGTTCAGCTTTAACTTGTGAAAAAGTTAAACATTTAGAAACATAGGTTGCTATGTCCTTTTTCATTCCTATCCACCAGAAATTCTTTCTTAAATCCTGGTACATCTTATCACTTCCTGGATGCATCGTATACTTAGACTTATGGGCTTCTTCTAATATACGATGACGCAGGTTTCCTAATTCAGGTATCCACATTCTCTTCTTATGGAATCTCCAAATTCCATCTGTTCCTTGTTCTAATTCCTTAATCATACCTTTTAATTTTTCAGTATCCTCCTTGATTACTGATTCTTGTGCTTCTCTTATATTATCATTTAAATCTACTTGCAGGTTTAATTTAAGAGAACGTACCCTTTTTGGCTTTTCATGATACTTTCGGCTTAAAGCATCTGCCACTACATTTGCTTTTCCTTCATGATATTGGATATCATAATCATAATCACTAAGCATCTCCATCCAGCGTCTTTGTCTCATATTCAATTCTTTTTGCCCAAAAACATATCTTAAACTTTTTTGATCGGTAAATATGGTAAACTTACTACCATAAAGGTAATGTCTCCAAATCATAAGGGCAAAAATTATAGCTCCTAACTCTAGATCATGGGTTGAATAATTCTCTTCATGATTCTTAAGTTGTCTAGATGCGTAAGCTATAACCTTTTGGCGTTGGATCAATACACATCCATAAGCTAATTTAGAAGCGTCACAATAGACTACAAAGTCTTCAGTTCCTTCTGGTAACGCTAATATAGGTGCATGGGTTAATCTATGCTTAAGAATTCTAAATGCTTCTTCTTGCTTTGGTCCCCATTCAAACTTAATGGATTTACAGGTTAACTTAGTTAAAGGAATGGCTATTCTAGAAAAATCTCGAATAAATCTTCTATAATAACCGGCCAATCCTAAGAAACTTCTAACTTCGGTTGGTGATTAAGGGGTTTTCCATTTGGTAATCGCCTCGATCTTTGTGGGATCCACATGAATTCCCTCGTGATTGACTAAATGTCCAAGAAACTGTACCTGTTCTAACAAGAATTCGCACTTGGAAAATTTAGCATAAAGCTTTTCCTTTCTTAATAGACTTAAAAGGGCGTGCAAATGCTTTGCATGATCTTCCTTACTTTTAGAATAAATAAGAATATCATCTATAAAGACAATTATGAATTTATCCAAATATGATTTACATATTCGGTTCATCATGTCCATAAATGCGGCTGGGGCATTGGTTAAACCAAATGGCATGATAGTAAATTCATAATGACCATACCTTGTTCTAAATGCGGTTTTAGGAATGTCCTCTTCCTGTACCTTTAATTGATGATATCCTGACCTTAAATCGATTTTTGAGAAAAATCGAGCTCCTTGAAGTTGATCGAACAGATCATCGATTCTTGGTAATGGGTATCGATTTTTAATCGTGACCTTGTTTAATTCATGGTAGTCAATGCACATACGCATTGATCCATCCTTCTTTTTAACGAATAAAATCGGTGCTCCCCAAGGCGATGAGCTTGGCTGTATGAATCCTTTTTCCAGCAATTCGTCTAATTGTTTCTTTAATTCTTGCATTTCAGCGGGTGCCAAACGGTAGGGTGCTTTGGCAATTGGTGCTGTTCCTGGTCATAGATGGATTCTGAATTCGACTTCTCTGTCTGGCGGTAGCCCTGGCAATTCTTCTGGAAAGACATCTGAAAACTGAGACACTACTGGGATGTCTTTTAGTTCTTTTCCTTTAGTGTTAGTGATTATAGAAATCAAATACACTATAGACCCTTTTCTTATATAGCTTGCAGTTTTCATCACAGAGATGAATTTCGTAGATCTAGATGGTCTATCACCTTTAATTGTGATCTTTTCACCCTTTGGTGAATTTACTTGAATTGACTTTTGATCACATAAAATATTAGCTTTATTGGCTATTAGCCAATCCATTCCTAATACAATATCAAATCCTGCCAGATTCATTGGGTAAAGATTTGCAATATACTTTTGGTTTAAAAATTCTATTCTTGCTCCTTGCTAGATTTCAGAAATCCTAACCGGTTCTCCATTCGCTGTCTCGACTAGACATTCTTGTGAGAGTTTAGTTAATGGTTGATTGAGAAGTTTGCAAAATGAAGTATTAATAAAACTTTGGTTTGCGCCAGAGTCAAATAATACTTTAGCAAAAACATCATTAACTAAAAACGTACCAGCTATGACGTCCGGAATCATTTTGGCTTCATCTGCAGTTAGAACAAATGCTCTAGCATTTTTAGTGTTCTTGTTGTTTGTAGCTGGATCTAGTTTCGGACAGTTCGGCTTGATGTGACCTTTTTCTCGACAGTTGAAGCATAGTCCATTACTGGATTTTCTCCTGCAATCTTCTTCCTTGTGTCCTGGTGCCTTGCAGAAATTGCAGTGAGTGGAGCATTTTCCCGAATGCTTTTTCTTGCAGACCTTGCAGTATGGTGCAGAGGTAGAACCCATATTCCTACGGTTGAAATTCCCAGAACGAAATTCTTGGGTAAGCCTTTGAGCTAGGTTTCTCCTCTGGTCTTCTCCTCTAGTAGGGATTAACTCATCTGTCAAGGTATTTGCTAGTTCTACAGCTTCTTCTATAGTTTGGGGTCTAGCTGCCTTGACTACATGTCTAATCTCCCCAATTAATCCCCAGATGTAACGGGAGATTAATACCGGTTCAGGTGATGCAAGGGTTGGTACTATTCTAGCATATTCAAAGAATGTGGTAGTATAACCCTTACTATCTACCCCGGTCATTCTTAGGTTCAGAAACTTATTTGCTATCTGTTCCTTTTCATTGGGAGGGCAGAATTTCCTTTCTACCATGTTCTTAAATTCCTCCCATTCCATATTATAAACCATATCACTTCCTCTAGACTGGAGGATAGTGTTCCACCATTCTAAGGTTGAGTTTTTAAACAGATTAGAAGCAAACATTATTTTGTCTTCTTCAGCACACTTGCTTATTTTTAAAACAGCCTCAGTCTTTTCTATCCAGCGTAGAGCTGCAATGGGTCCTTCATTGCCTGAGAATTCTATTGGTTTGCAGGACCAAAATTCTTTGTAAGAACAACCATAAGGCATGGTTCTTCTTCTTTTGGAAATAGGCACTTGAAGTGCGGGTCCATTGTTTACGATGTGCTCTGGTTCAATTGGTCGCTTACTGCTATGTTTACTTTTATTATTCGCTTCTTGAACACTTTGAATAATAAATGGCATTGCATCTATAATTCCTTGTGCCACTATGTGTTGGATGACACTATTATCCACTTGGTTTCCATTGTTATTGATGCTCGGATTTTCATTAACCAAGTTAATGTTACTTGTTAGGGCATGAATTTTATGCTAAGGATCATCTATCCTAAGACTGGCCATGGATCATGGATCCTTAACGGATTATGCAGGGAGTCTGAGGATCCATAGTATGAGGATCCAGGATCCTTAACATTACTTATGATTTCTAACAATTGTCACGTTTTTAATGTTTATATGCAGATAATGGACGTTGTGGACTAAATCTCAGCTAGAATCTCGGGTATATTCCTTCAAGGTGCCGCACATGTGCTATTTTCACAGTGGTCATGGGGAGAAAATGTGGACTACCTTAATTTTCGGTTATTTTGTTATTTCTGAGATTTAAGGGGTTGATCAAGTGTTTTAGGCGGGTTATCACTTTCATAAACACTACTACGAATCAGAGAACACCTTCACACACACACACTCGCATACATTCGCAAATTAGAAGCTTTCACAACTCACATAGTGTTCAATCATTGTATCACACTTGATCAACATCCAAAGTTGTAATATTTTTTGTGTAATATAGTTGATAGTGATAGTTTTCACTATCCGAGGTTTTTATGCCGGCGATTTGCTAGCAATCAAGGGCTTTTCCTCGTAAAAAATCCTCGTGTTCATCATCGTTTACATTCATGTTCATTCACTAGTTTGTCCATTTAACCAAGCATCTAACCTCACAAAATCAGATTTGGTTGCATTATCCTTGTGTGATTTTTTACCAAAACAGTTTGGCGCCCACCGTGGGGCAATTGGTGCTTCATTTCTGAAAGATTTTGTTCATTGTGTTCATTTCGGTTCATTATCTTCAACCATATGGCTTCTTCAGCGAAGAACACTTCAAGCTCTATGCTGGCAGTCACTTCTTCACAGGGCATTCCACCTTTGCCTCCAGCACCTTTTGGATCCCATAAGAATGCTGAGAATCCTGCGAAGAAACCGACCCCCGTTTTCTCAAAACCACCAACTTCTGTTGTTTCTTCTAGCCCTACTAACAGTGATCTTTATTCTTTGATTGTGCAGATGAAGGGTTACATGCAACAGCAGGACAAAACCAATGAAAGGATCCTCCGAGAGATTGATGACATCAAGAAATTGAAGAGATCAGCAGAGGATCACTCTCCTTTGGTGCCGAGGTCGCTGAATTTCGACACTCCGGTCATAACTTCCCAGCACTCTGCAGCTCCAGATGTCCAGTACCAGGGTGGATCAACAGGAATGCGTTCTGGATCATCGGCAATGACTCAGGCTCAAGGATCCTACTTTCAGCCTTCAAGATCCTCTTTCCAGCATCAGGGATCCTTCACTAGCTCAGGAGGATACGTGGGGACGCAGACAGTTCAAGGATCCTCCTCCCAGGTTCAAGGATCCTCTTCTCAGGTTCAGGGATCCTCCCAGGTTCAAGGATCCTCTTCTCAGGTTCAGGGATCCTCACAGGTTCAAGGATCTTCCTTTCAGGCTCAAGGATCCTCATCTCAGGTTTATGGATCCACGGATTATCCTCCAAGACCCCCAATCACAACATATCAAGGATCCAACATCTTCCAGGATCAAGGATTCTTAAGGAGTGTGCAACCCAGAAGTTCAGAGATTCACTTGAGAGACTTCATACCTATGCAGACTATTGCTTCTTCTGGTCCCTCAGTTATACCAGAATCCCGTCAATATGGATTCACATCTGGAATTCTAAACCTGAATCCTCCAGGAGGTAACACTTTGAATAATTCTCATACTACTAACTGTTTTGGTCAAAAATTACCTAAGCAATTATATGATCAAATTAGTTTTGTGAGGTAGTGTGCTAGTAATACTTTGTGAAAAATATGTTGATTTGTTAGTTTGCAAAAACAGTTATCAGGATATGGCTCAGGATATCGAGCTGTATCTATAATCAAACAATGAGCAAAAATGTAAAGGTTGACACGTGATGTACGAGGAAAGCCCTTGATCAATCTAGATCTCCGGCATAAAACCTCGGGAGCTGACAATCGTCGGCTGCCTTGTTCTTCTTATTGCTTGAATAACAGGATACAATGCAGGATATGATACGGATCAACTAAGTGTTACAATGCGATTCGAGTACAAGTGTGAGTGTTTGTGAGTGGTTACAGGTGGTAGAGAGCTAGAGTGTACGAGAGATTGTGTGTGTGAAAGTTGTGTCTACCTATGATCTGATCATCCCTTTATATAGTAAAAGGAAACAACTAACTATGCTAAAAATCCGGGATATTATGCTAAAAATCCGGGATACTGAGATTATTTCCTTTCTGAACGTTGCCAGGCTGTATTAACTCGTTTTCCACGCGCATTCCAACTATAACTCCGGGATTTAAGCTTCCATAACCGTTATAACATTAATATCTTTGACCAATCTTCGTAACTTTCCATAAAACACGTCAATCTTCAATGCTGACCGTTACAAGAGCTATTTTTCAGCCATCAACGTCCTTATCCTAACCAATTTGAGCGGGTCTTCAGGATGACTTGGTCTTTATGAACGTTAGTCCCTTGTAGCCAACGTTTAAAAGCAAATTGTTAGTAATAGTCAGGATACTGCCTCAGGATGTTACCAATATCCTGGTCCGGTATCCTGATTCGGTATCCTGATCATATACAACTAATAGAAAATCAAGATACAAAGTCAGGATATGGGCTCAGATTTTCACCCATAACAATTGTCCCCAAAATTATAACTGTTGGATATCCTGATTCCAACGGATATATTTTTTAGTCATTCCAACATGTCTGGTAAGGATATATGTTTTCTTCGATCTTGAGAAGCTTGACAGCTATCCCAAGCCTGTTCTGGTGAAAGAGGAGCCGTCCGTTGCTGCTGCCAAAGGTTTCTCTTATGATGACCTTGGCTTCACAGAATCTATCGAGCCCATGACCTCTTTCCCTAATAAGGTAAGTATCCAGATCCTATATCCCGTACACATATACTGAACCTGTATCATGGTTAGTCTGTCTTTAATGATACCTGTATTTTGTAGGGTCTAAATCATCCGGTCGTCCTGCACTTAGAACAATTTTAATTTCCTACAAGTAGAATAGTTTGACAGTTGAAGTTGGAGGGATCCTGTGTTTCCAGGATGAAGCCTTCAACTGTTTATGTAAATATGCTTTAAAAACTTAATTGTGTTCTTGGTGGATGGGTCTCTTTTTTGAGATGAAACCAAGAATACAATCCATTAACAATAAACTAACCTTTTAGCCTTATTTGTTGTTGTTATGTTTTTATTTTGAAAGGTATGTTTTGAATATCCTGGTCAAACATCCTGGTCAGGATATTGATGAAATGTTTAATACTTTTGTCATAAAAATGTTAGACAAAACTTGGTTGAATATGACTTTCTAGAAAACTTAGATCATTTAGATAAGGTTTTCAAGACTTGAAAAATAATAAATCATACCAGAAACACTTAGGCAATAATTTCCAACCTCAACCTTTGAATCCTTTGCAATGTCCCCGGCATGGATGTCCCCTGTCTGTTCAGGATATTGCATCAATATATGACACACTTGAGTATCTCTTCACTTAGTGATTAAACTTCGTGACTTTTCACCAACAGAAGAACGTGTGTAAACACAATCGTAGTTTGTCACATCTTTGGAATTTTTGTCAAAAAGTTTAGTTTCACTGGGGATAAACCCTTAATGTATTGGGGATAAACCCTTAGTATCCTGGGGAAAATCCCAAATTTTCGTGCGCTACAGGCGGGAGTGTATAAACTCCAAGACTTAGAAAGGTGAAAACCTTTAAACCTTAGAGAGTATGAAAATACCCTTTCGCGAGAGAGGGTGATCAATCCTCATATACCTTAAGGATCCAGAGTATAGCCAACAGTAACGAAATTGTCAGCCACTTTTACATGAACTGGTCCCGCCACCTTGAACTATCCTTGGATAACTTGCGCTCCAGGCAGGGTGTTTAAACCCAATTCGGGAGAAAGGTGAATACCTTTAAACCCGTGAAGGGATCAGGATCCCTTAAACGTGAGAGAGGGGGCCAATCCTCTAATCTTTCGAAGTATCCTGAGTGTGTATCCTGGAGCTATATCCCGAAGCATATACTGCAAAACATCTTCAAACTAAGGTGGGTGTTAGCTTGGCTAACACCCCTCCGATGCTTAAGTCAGTATTGGGTTTCAAAGAATAAATCAAATCAAACATATTTAAAAGAGATAGAATTCATACCATCCTGAGTTAGAAATTAAATTCTAAACTCACTTGAAATAAAGCTTAAGGTGTATAGCATTCCAGGATCTTGGTAGTATATCCCCCTCCATATTCTTAAGCTGGTATGCTCCTTTTCCGGATTCCGATTCAATCTCATAGGGTCCTTCCCACTTTTGAGCCAACTTTCCATCAGCAGGATTCGTAGTATTCTGAAAAGCTTTCCTTAACACCCAATCTCCGACTTGGAACCTTCTAGTCCTTATATTCTTGTTATATGCTCTGGATATCCTCTGTTGATATGCCGCCATCCTTAGCTTTGCTGCATCTCTTGTCTCATCAATAGTATCCAGTTCTTGACATAGGATTTCGGGATTTGATTCAGGATCCCGTAGGCTTGATCTAGCTGTCGGTATCACCATTTCTGTCGGGATCACTGCTTCTGCCCCAAATACCAAAGAAAATGGGGTTTGCCTAGTAGCATTCTTCACAGTTGTTCTATCAGCCCATAGGACAAATGGTAGTTCTTCTGCCCATTTTCCCTTCTTAGCTCCAAGTCTTTTCTTCAAATTGTTGACAATTATCTTGTTTGAGGATTCTGCTTGTCCATTTGCTTGAGGATGTACCGGTGTAGATGTGATTATTTTAATTCCCCAACTTTTTGCAAAAATTAGTAGTTCTTTTGCTGATGAACTAAGAGCCATTGTCACAAACTATCTCAGCTGGTACCCCAAATCTGGTCAGGATATTCCTCTTTATGAAGGATACCACTTCTTGATCCCTGACTTGAACAAAGGCCTCGGCTTCGACCCACTTGGAGAAATAATCTGTCATTGCCAGCATAAAAACCTTTCCTCCTGGAGCCTTTGGAAGTTTTCCCACTATGTCCATTCCCTATTTCATAAACGGCTAAGGGGATATGATAGAATATAATGGTTCTGCAGGCTGATGCAGGATGTTGCCGTGTCTTTGACATGCATCGCATTTCCGAGCATACTCCGCGGCATCCTTTCTCATGGTCGGCCAGTAATATCATGTTCTCAACACCTTCGAGAACAGAGATCTGCCCCCAGTATGGTTGCCACAGTCTCCTTCGTGTATATCCTGAAGTACCTCCTTGGTTTCAGGATCTTCCAAGCGCCTTAGGTATGGACCTGCAAGGGATTTCTTATACAAAATATTATTTATAATAGTAAAACGAGATACCTTCATCCTAAAAGCCTTAGGATTTGCATCCTTTGGGATATCTCCTTCTTGAAGATACTTCATAATTGGAGTCATCCAGGATTCAGGATCCTTCTCAGGATATCCATTACCAGGATCCTGGATACATGCTACTTCTTTATCCTGAGATTTGAAATGTTCCATTGCAGGATATAAGATGTGCACTATTGGTATCTGAGTTCCCTCCGGTATCCTGACAATAGATCCTAAGTTTGCTAGAGCGTCAGCTTCAGCATTCTTTTCTCTTGGTACCTGTTCAAGTATAAAAATTTCGAAATATCCTGCTAATTTTTTAACAATTTCAAGATATTCAGCTAACTTTTCGCCTTTTACTGCAAAAGATCCATTGAAATGGTTAGTAATCAACAGGGAATCAACATATACTTGTAAATATCTAATATTCATATTTTTAGCTAATTCTAATCCTGCTATCAGAGCTTCATATTCTGCTTCATTATTAGTGGCAGGAAATTCACATCTAATGGCCTGGGGTAATATGTCCCCTTGTGGCGATTTTAGTAGTATACCCAAACCTACACCTCTTACATTAGATGCACCATCAGTATATAGTGTCCAAGATTCTATATTTTCTCCAAGTTGTTGCACTTCTAGGTCTACTTCATTTTGAATATCACTACTGAAATCAGCCACAAAGTCAGCTAAGGCCTGAGACTTTATGGCATTTCTAGGTTCATATACTAGATCATAAGCACTTAATTTTACTGACCACTTAGCCATCCTACCTGACATCTCGGGTTTCCTAAGCACATTTTTAACAGGATAGTTGGTTTTAACATGAATCCTATGTGTTTCAAAATAATGTCTAAGTTTCGTTGATGCCATAACTAGGGCTAATATCATTTTTTTCTAGATGAGAATATCTAGTTTCAGCATCTAATAAACTTTTACTAACATAATAGACAGGATATTGCTGACCTTCGTGATCCTTAACCAAAACAGCACTTACTGCATTCCCTGATACTGCAAGATACAGGGATAATGGTTCACCATCCTCGGGCTTCATCATCAGTGGTGAGGTTGAAAGATATTGCTTTAATTCCTGTAGGGCTGCTTCATGCTTTTCTCCCCCCTCGAACCTCTTATTCTTCTTCAGGATATCGTAGAATTCCTTGCATTTTTCCGAGGATCTTGATATAAATCTGTTTAATGCTGCTACTCGTCCAGTTAATCTTTGCACATCTTTCATGTTGGATGGTGACTTGATATCCAGGATAGCTTTAATCTGTTCCAGGCTTGCTTCTATACCCCTTTTAGTCACCATGTATCCTAAAAACTTTCCTGCCCCCACTCCAAAATGGCACTTGGCAGGATTTAGTTTCATATTGTACTGGTCCAGGATATCAAATGCTCCTTTAATATCCTGGAGATGATCCTCAGCCTTCTTGGATTTGACTACCATATCGTTAATGTACACCTCCATGGTGTCCCCCAGTTTGTCTTTAAACATCATGTTCACCAATCTCTGGTACGTTGCACCTGCATTTTTCAAACCAAAAGGCATAGCAGTATAACAGTAAATACCTGTTGGTGTCATGAAAGTAGTATCCTCCTGGTCTGAAGGTTCCATTTGGATCTGCTGGAATCCTGAGGATGCATCCATGAAGGTTAACATCTCATGACCAGCAGTGGCATCTACCATCGAGTCTATATGAGGTAGAGGGAATGGGTCTTTAGGACATGCTTTGTTCAAGTCTGTGTAATCTACACAAACTCTCCATTTCCCATTCTTCTTTTGAACCACGACCACATTTGCTAGCCACTTGGGAAATTTGACTTCCCTGATCATCTTGGACATCAATAGTCTTTCAACCTCTTCTTGAATAATTACGTTTCGTTCTGGAGCAAACTTCCTTCTCTTTTGCTGGACAGGCTTGAAAGTCCTGTCAATTCCAAGCTTGTGAGTTATAATATCCTTAGAAATACCTGTTGTTTTGGTCAAAAATCTGATGAGGATAATACAACCAAACTCTATGTCACGGGGTATGATGCTTGAAATGTAGAACAATGATAAGGATCACTTCAATGTAAATTGCACAAATGACACAAGGATTTATACGGGGAAAAAGCCCTTGATCAAGAGTTGATCTCCGGCACAAAAAACCCCGGGTGATGGAAACTACCGATCACCAAGCTCAAATAAATCAATAAATGTTTACAACTTCGGATAGTAATGAGCTAAGTACAAGGATCACTATCGTGAAACGTGTAAAAGTGAGTGAAAATGAATGAATGTTCGTTGAGAGCTTCAAGTGTGCGAGTATATGAGAGTGTGTGTAGCTGAAAAATGACTAAGTGTTCTAATTCTAGCTCTTTACCCCTTTTAAAATAGAAGTTAACTACAATAACTAACTATCTGACTTTTGTGCCAAGCTCCCACGTTCTCCACAACGTCCATTTTTGGTCAATCGTGTGCGAAATGCCCGTGGAATATTCCTTAGTACCGTTGCCAAGACCAAGTCAAGCTTGTTACTCCTGCGAAGTTATACAAAACACAAATAAACAATCGTCAGTACGAGGATCCTTAAAGTGATCCATGATCCTGATCCTGAAGCTCTTCTGAGGATCACTATCTGTCACAGAAGTAAGGATCATTAATTAGGATAACGAATAAGGATCACTAATTGTTAGAAAATCCTCCCCTAACAATTGCCCCCAAAATATAAGGAGTGATATGTAAAATGAGCGAGTTATCTTTTCTCGATCTTATCCGCAACTAACTATCGTAAATATAGCCGTTATTGTTGAACTATCCGTTGCAATCGTGACGTCACAGAGGTGACAACCCTGCACGATCATGATTATAAATAGGAGATAGAGATAGGATCAAATGCATTTAAATTTTCAGAGAGACTCCCTTTATAACTGCATTCCGAAGACAATCAGGTACTCTCTCTCTTCATCTTCTTCCCTCTCTTGCTCTGTTTTCATCTCTTTCCATCATTCCATCAAAGATGTTGCTCCGAAATTCCCCAGCCAAGGATCACCCGAAGAACAGCCCTCCGAAAAGCCAGGGGATCATTGAAGACTCCATTAAAGAACGCTGTTGTTTCAATGATGCTCAGATCGATAGGATCCGCCACTGCTTCCCGGCGAACACCGAGTTTAGGCCTTTTGACCCCAATGCCCTGAGTGATCATATCTCCGACAAGTGGGTTGCTTTCCCCGTCACTCCGTTCACCATAGGCTATACATATCCTTTTCCAGCCTTCACCCAATCTTTCTTTTCCCTAACCGGCATTTCTTATATTCAAGCCATGCCGATGATTTGGAGGGTTTTGTACACCCTTGAAAGGATCATCGAGCAGGAAGGGATAGACCTAGGAATGTCAGAGCTGGGAGAGCTGTACGATCTTACTACCTTTGGTTCCCATCGCTATTTGTTTAAACGTAAACCCGGTGAGGAACATCCGATCTTCAAAGCCACCAAGAACGATGCTAATTGGAAGCGGCGTTTCTTTTTTATCAAGAGAGATTCTATTGAGGATGGAAAGGATCTACCCAAGAGATGGGCTACCCATGGTAGGGTGGTGGATCCTGAGAAGGATCACCAAAAACTTTCTTTTGATGTAAGGATCACTTATATTTTTGCTTTCTTGTTATGCAGCTATCACCGTCTCACACCTCAGATTGTCCCCTGCTGCTAAGGAGAGGCTCCTTGCTTTCAAGAAACTTGATCCTGAGACAAGATCTTTCAAGACAACAACCCAAGATTCACAGGAGGTATCCTCAGGCTCTGTCACGATGTCAAGTAAGTATCCTTGTTTAGAATTTAAATAAATAGTAAAATATAAATTAAGAGAAGATACTTATCTTGTTTTGGTTGTGTAGGTGCTGGAAAATCCACCAAGTCTGCTTCTAAGTTCAATGTCACTGATCTCACTACTGTCAGATCCTCCAAGAGAAAAGCTCCTATCAGTCCGACAGTTTCGGTCCCCAAGGCACCCCTCAAAGGAAAGGCAATCAAGAAGAGAAAAGCCTCTGAAGCTGAGGATCTGCAGGGTCTGCCTCTGATCCGCCACCAATTCCTCGAGTACTTCAATGAGGTAAGGATCACTATCTCTGCTCGTATATCCTGTTGACATATCCTGCTGATATATCCTGCTGATTTGAGGATCACTTAGTCCTGACCTTATCTTTTATCCCTTTTGCAGAAATTCTCTGAGATTGAGGATTATGTTGGCCACGTTGAGGATCAGGATAGGAAGATTGCCGACCTCCAGCAGGTTGCAGTACTTAAGGACCTTGCAATTGCTGATCTTCAGAAGGAAGTCCGGGATGCCAAACAGGAGACGGCCAAGGTGCTGATCAATGTTGACTATGAGAAGCGTGAGATCACCGAAGACGCCAAAGTCTCTGCCGCCATAACAATGTACAAGACCAAGCTGCAAATGGCCTTGGAAGCTCAGGATCCTGCTTTTGACAAGAGCGCCTAGGATGTTGAAGGCTGGAAGGCAAGGCTGGCTGAACTGGACGATGAAGAGGCTGAGGAGGTTGAAGAGATCCTGACGATTGAAGCTGGAGGCAATGGTGAAGGTGGTGAAACTAGTGGAGCTGGAGGTGGTAATGCAGCGAAGGTTTAGGCTGCATGATTGGGCGATGATGGACATTCTTAGACGCAGCCGGAGCCCAATTTTTAAATTTGGTAGTAGCTTTTTGTGGTTGTGATGTCGAACAATTTGATGGTTTGTACTTGAACAATAGTTTTTAGGATTAAGGATCATGTATGATCCTTTGGACAATAGGCAGGATTGCAATTGGTGGAGGGATCCTCTGTTTGGGGGATGAAGCCATTGTGATCCTGCCGCCTTTATATTCCTGCACTACTTTTGAACTTATTATCATGGACACCCTTTACCTACCCCAGCGGACGGGCCACGTTTTGCTGGTAGATGCTCGGGTAGGTAATTTTGACAACCTTTTAAGGGTTAGTCTTTTGTTAATAAATAAAATCTTAACTTTTTGTCGCTTATCTTGTATTGTTATCCTTTTGTCTCTTTAACTCTCCTTTGTTTCGTTGCACATTTATTGAATAAACAATTTTGAACAAATCAGATTGAAAATGTTTAGAGCATGATCCACGATCAAATATCCTATAGTTAAGGAATCCCAAAAAGCAATATATTTTAAGGATCACAAGTCTAGTTGTCAAACTTTAAGGGTTATTCAAATAAATAATGAATAGAATTAAAAATAGTTAAGGATCATACCTGAGGATCCAAGTTAGGATCCTAACCATAATAAGGATAACTGTAAGATAAACCTTAGAGAGAAGTAAGGATCAAGGATCCCTAGTTGTTTATCTTCAAGGACCTGAAATAGATCATAACTTGGGACTAAGCCAATATAAATCATGAGTTAGCAACTAGGGACAAGCCCAAGGATAACTGGGGACAAGCCCAAGGATAACTGGGGACAAGCCCAAGGATCGTATGTAAACTGGAGTATGGCCCTAACTGGCGACTATCCAAACTTAGTGACATGAAAATGCCAAAACCTTAGCTAACGTGAAAACGTTAGAAACCTTAGCTAACGTGAAAACGTTAGAAACCTTATGAACGGATGTATGGTACGTCTACCATTATACGTAGGATCCTAGGCATAGCCAGTACAATGGAATTATCAGCCCCTAAAACGAGTACTGGTCCCACTGCCTTGAACTATACCAGGATCATCATGCGCTACAGGCGGAACTGGGGTCAAGCCCAAATAACTGGGGTTAAACCCAAGGAACGGATTGCTTGTGCGGATAACCAATGTTAAGCTAAGGATACCTGAACTTTCAAAACTTAAACTTATGTGAGAGATGGATAAAGGACACATGATCCTTATCCTTATATGAGAAAATAAGGAAATGAAATAGTTCAAGTTTAGGATATTACCTAAGTAAGGATCACTGATACTTTAAGGATCCTTTAAGAATACCCCTATCGTGAGGATCATCTGTGCCTTGAGGATCCTGGTCACATGAAATATTTCTTCAAGTGGACAGCATTCCAAGCTCTTGGTAGCAAATCACCCTCCATGGTTAGCAATCTGTATGCTCCCTTTCCTTCTTCAGCTTCAATCAAATAAGGGCCTTCCCATTTTGGAGCCAATTTTCCATCAGCAGGATTGGTGGTATTCTGAAATGCTTTCCTTAATACCATATCTCCAACTTGAAACCTCCTGATCCTGACGTTTTTGTTGTAAGCACCAGCCATTCTTTGTTGATAACTGGCCATCCTTATCCTAGCCATATCCCTGATTTCTTCAATAGTATCAAGGTCTTGAGCCAGGTTCTCATCATTCTCCTCAGGATCACGGGTACTTGTTCTAGCAGTTGGAACCACCATTTCTGTTGGGATCACTGATTCTGCCCCAAATACCAAAGAGAATGGCGTTTGACCAGTAGCATTCTTAGGGGTTGTCCTATCAGCCCAAAGTACATAGGGTAGTTCTTCGGCCCATTTCCCTTTCTTGGATCCAAGCTTCTTCTTCAAATTGTTGATGATGATCTTGTTGGATGATTCTGCTTGACCGTTAGCTTGTGGGTGGACTGGTGTTGATGTTATCATCTTAATCCCCCAGCTGTCACAAAAGTTAGTGGTTCTGCCCCCAATAAATTGAGAACCATTATCACATATAATCTCAGAAGGAATTCCAAATCTAGTTATAATATTTCTTTTAATGAAGGATATAACTTCCTTTTCTCTGACTTGGGCAAAAGCTTCAGCCTCTATCCACTTGGAGAAGTAATCAGTCATAGCTAGCATGAATACTTTTCCACCAGGTGCCTTAGGGAGCTTACCAACTATATCCATACCCCATCTCATAAATGGCCAGGAGGAGGATATAGGATGCAATAGTTCAGCTGGTTGATGAAGGATATTGCTGTGCCTCTGACAAGGATCACATCTCTTAGCATACTCCATAGCATCTCTCTTCATGGTTGGCCAGTAGTATCCTGTCCTCAGGATCCTTGAGAATAATGCCCTGCCCCCAGTGTGATTTCCACAATCTCCTTCATGGAAGTCTTTCAAAACTTCTTGGATTTCAGGATCCTCAATGCATCTCAAGTATGGTCCTGCAAGAGATCGTCTATACAACATATTATTTAAAATTGTGAATTGAGATACCTTAATTTTGAAAGCCCTAGGGTTTTCTCCTGTAGGAATCTCTCCATGTTGTAAGTATCTCATGATTGGTGAGATCCATGATCCTGAACGGGATTGAGTATCCTCACTAGGGATAATTGCAGAATCATTTCCTATCTCCAAGCTTCATGATCCTCGATAGCCGGGGTCAGGATATGGATAATAGGAATCTTGATATCCTCCGGGATCCTCAAGGATGATCCTAAGTTAGCCAATGCATCAGCTTCTGTATTCTCTTCCCTCGGTACCTGTGTCAAACTAAAGGAAACAAAAGAGAGTGCCAAACTTTTGACTATCTCTAAATATTTGGTTAGCTTTTCACCTTTAACAGCATAGGATCCATTAAAGTGGTTTGTAATTAACAATGAATCTACATGTACCTCAAGATACCTGATCCCCATATGCTTTGCAATTTGCAAACCAGCAATTAAGACTTCATATTCAGCCTCATTGTTAGTGGTTTGGAACTCACAAGCTATAGAGTGGGGTATTATGTCCCCCTGTGGCGATTTTAGTAGTATTCCAAGCCCTGTGCCTTTGACATTTGAGGATCCATCAGTATAGAGTATCCAAGGATCCTTGGTCTCTTCTAGCTGCTGGACTTCTAACTCAGCTTCTTTTTGTAAATCACTACTGAAATAAGCCACAAAGTCAGCTAATGCTTGGGATTTGATGGCTGTCCTAGGCTCATATCTTATATCATATGCACTCAGCTTCACTGCCCACTTAGCCATCCTTCCTGACATCTCTGGTTTCCTGAGGACATTCTTAATTGGGAAATTAGTTTTAACAATGATAACATGAGTTTCAAAATAATGTCTTAACTTAGTAGATGCCATAATTAATGCAAGAATAAGCTTTTCAAGGTGTGAATACCTGGATTCGGCATCAAGTAAACTTTTACTTACATAATAGACAGGATGTTGTGTACCTTTATGATCCTTAACAAGGACCGCACTTACTGCTTTTGAGGATACTGCAAGATACAAGGATAACACATCGCCTTTTTCTGGTTTCATCAAGGCTGGGGCTGAGGATAGGTAATCTTTGAGGGCTCTTAAAGCATTTTCATGCTTCTCAGTCCACTCAAATTTCTTGTTCTTCCTTAGGATATCATAAAATTCTTTGCATTTCTCTGAGGATTTGGATATAAATCTGTTCAAAGCTGCTATCCTGCCTGTTAGCCTTTGAACATCCTTAGCATTGGCCGGAGATTTGATGTTCACTATTGCTTTGATTTGTTCCGGGCTAGCTACAATGCCTCTCTTTGTCACCATATATCCTAAGAATTTACCTGCTTTAACACCAAAGTGACATTTTGAAGGATTAAGCTTCATATTATATTTATCAAGGATATTGAATGCTTCCTCCAAGTCTCTTAGGTGATCCTCAGCTTTTAAGGATTTTACCACCATATCATCTATGTAAACCTCCATAGTTTGTCCAATCTGATCCTTGAACATCATATTCACCAGCCTTTGATATGTTGCACCTGCATTTCTTAATCCGAACGGCATAGCAGTATATACCAGTTGGAGTCATGAAGGTTGTATCCTCTTGGTCGGATGGTTCCATTTGGATTTATTGAAATCCAGATGAAGCATCCATAAAAGTTAACAGTTCATGACCCGCAGTTGCATCCACCATGGAGTCAATGTGGGGTAATGGGAAAGGATCCTTGGGACATGCCTTATTTAAATCGGTAAAATCGACACATACCCTCCACTTTCCGTTTTTCTTTTGAACAACAACCACATTGGCCAACCATCTTGGATACTTGACCTCTCTAATCATACCTGCCTGGAGCAATTTCTCTACCTCTTCCTGGATAATGGCATTCCTTTCCGGTGCAAACTTTCTTCTCCTTTGATGGATTGGTTTGAAGGACCTGTCAATGCCGAGTTTGTGAGTGATTACATCTTTGGATATACCAGTCATGTCTTCGTGTTTCCATGCAAAGGTAGTCTTTCTCCTTTTGAGGAAGGATACGAGGTCTTCTTTCATTTCGCCAAGGATCCCTAATCCGATATAGATTTTGGATTCAGGATCATCGGGATCCATGAGGATTTCTACCACATCCTGCTCTCTTGCCTCCAAGACATCCCTTGGAGGATACTTTGATTGCTATTGCTCCCTTGACTTCGAGGCTGGTTTCATCGATGAAGTGTAGCAATTCTTAGCCTCCTGCTGATCACTATCAATCTTCACTATTCCCCAAGGACTAGGGAGCTTCACACATTGATGGTAGGTAGATGGGACTGCTTTCATATCGTGTATCCAGGGCCTGCCAAGGATAACATTGCAACAAGATAAACAGTCAATAACACAAAATTTTTTATAAGAGTGTAGGCCTTCGATATGTATTGGGAGTTTAATGTCCCCAGGGTATTCTTAGTTTCGCCACTAAATCCCACAAGCACGGAGGATCTTGGTATGATATCTGATTCAGGAATTCCCATCTTCTTTAGAACATCAAGCTGGATAATGTTCACTGAACTTCCTCCGTCTATAAGGATCCTGCGGACAAAATGATTAGAAATGAAAAGAGTAATAACTAAACCATCGTGATGAGGATCCTGGATATCAACACGATCATCCTCATCAAAGGTTATGACTTTTCCTTCGGAGACACTTGATGTTCGAACAGGTCTTTCTCCATTATCCATTTTAGTTTCCTTTGCATGCCTTTTAGCTGCTGAGAAGGACGTGCCACAAATGTCTGATCCTCCAGAAATAAAGTTTATTACTTGTGCATCTGCTGGAGGGGCTGGAGCCTTCTCAGGGATCCTTTCAGGATCCTGAGTCCTTGACTTTTTTCTTCCCAACAATTCTTTTAGATGCCCCTTGCTTAACAAGTATCCAATTTCCTTTCTTAATGCAATGCATTCTTCTGTGAGGTGTCCAAAATCTTCATGGTATGCACACCACTTTGATTTATCCTTAGTTGCAGCTGGCCTATCATTTTTTCTGGGCCATCTAGCTTTATCACCTAGATTCTGCATCGCAAGTATTAGTTCATTGTTATCAACAGAAAAACAATATTCAGAAATTGGAGGATAATCCTCATCATCCTCTTCTTGATCAACAGAATGCACATTCTGGTTATCAGATCTGTTGTAGGATCTGAACTTGTTGTTCCTGAATGAGGATCCTTGCTTATCCTGCTTTGAGGATCCTGCTAACCTCTCCTGGATCCTCTTGTCGTCCTCTAGCCGAATGAACCTAAGTGCTCGTGTTCTTACCTCATCTAAGTTCCTGCATGGTGTCATAACAAGATCATCATAGAACGACGAATCCCTAAGCAATCCCATTTTAAAGGCCTCAACAGCCGTGGCTATATCTAAGTTGGGAATGTCTAAGGATTCTTTACTGAATTTGGTAATGTAATCCCTTAATGATTCATTATGACCCTGGGTTATCCTATATAGATCACTAGTTAATCGTTCAAATTTTCTACTACAAGAAAACTGATTATTAAACAAGTTAACTAGATTAGCAAATGAGGTAATAGAATAGGGGGGAAGACTTAGCAGCCATTTGAGAGCTGATCCAGTAAGAGTGGATCCGAATCCCTTGCACAGGCATGCTTCCTTTAACCTTTCTGGGATTGGATTGATCTCCATCCTCTCCCTGTATTGTGCTATATGCTCTTCAGGATCCGTCGAACCATCATACAGCTTCATTGTTGGCACATGGAACCTCTTGGGTATCTCAGCATCACAGATTGGTGGTGCAAAACGTGATATCTTGTGGCTCCCATCTGCAATCTCTGGGATAGGTTTGACCACTCCTAGAACACTTGATATCATATCCTTTAGCTTTTGCAATTCTCTGGCCATGGCATGATTGATACCTGGATCCTGTATAAGACCATGGTTAGTAGTTTGAGAATTATTAAAAGTGTTACCTCCCATCGGATTCAAATTAGGAAGAGTGGATGTTAATCCATATTGTTGGGGCTCTGAAATGATCGAGGGACCAGTAGAAGCATTGGTCTGCATTGGAATAAAATCTCCTTGATGGACATCTAAACTTCCTGTTTGCAAACTCCTCAAGGATCCTGGCATCTGGAAGGATCCCTGAAACTGGGACGATCCTGGAACAAAGGAGGATCCTTGAACCTGGGATGATCCTGGAACAAAGGAGGATCCTTGAACCTGGGATGATCCTGGAACAAAGGAGGATCCTTGAACCTGGGATGATCCTGGAACAAAGGAGGATCCTTGAACCTGGGATGATCCTGGAACAAAGGAGGATCCTTGAACCTGCTGCATTCCTGAATATCCTCCTGAATTCGTGAGGGATCCCATATGCTGAGGATAGGATCCCGCTGGCTGGAAATATGAACCTGATGCCTGGGTCACTGTTGTTGTTCCGTAGTGCACTCCTTTTGGTCCACCCACATATTGAACATCGGGAACCACTGAAGGCTGAGAAGTAATCACCGGAGTATCAAAATTCAAAGATTTTGGCACCAATGGGGAATGATCCTCTGCCGTTTTCTTTTGTTTCTTGAGATCTCCGATTTCTTTGAGAATCCTTTCATTGGTCTTATCCTGTTGCTGTATCTGATCCTTCATCTGCAAAATCAAAGTAAACATGTCACTAGTAGTGGGAGTGTAAGAAGCAGAAGAAGTTGGAGGTTTTGAGAAAATAGGAGTTGGTTTCTTCGCAGCATTCTCAGCATTCTTCTGGGATCCAGAAGGTGGTGGAGGCAAAGGGGGAACGCCCAAGTGAATGAGGGCATCAAATTTGAAGCATTCTTCGCTGAGGAAGCCATTTGCTTGGTTGTAGTGAACTGAAATGAGCACAGAAATGCGAAGTTTTCTAAGGATGAAGCACCAATTGCCCCCACGGTGGGCGCCAAACTGTTTTGGTCAAAAATCTGATGAGGATAATACAACCAAACTCTATGTCACGGGGTATGATGCTTGAAATGTAGAACAATGATAAGGGTCACTTCAATGTAAATTGCACAAATGACACAAGGATTTATACGGGGAAAAAGCCCTTGATCAAGAGTTGATCTCCGACACAAAAAACCCCGGGTGATGGAAACTACCGATCACCAAGCTCAAATAAATCAATAAATGTTTACAACTTCGGATAGTAACGAGCTAAGTACAAGGATCACTATCGTGAAACGTGTAAAAGTGAGTGAAAATGAATGAATGTTCGTTGAGAGCTTCAAGTGTGCGAGTATATGAGAGTGTGTGTAGCTGAAAAATGACTAAGTGTTCTAATTCTAGCTCGTTACCCCTTTTAAAATAGAAGTTAACTACAATAACTAACTATCCGACTTTTGTGCCAAGCTCCCACGTTCTCCACAACGTCCATTTTTGGTCAATCGTGTGCGAAATGCCCGTGGAATATTCCTTAGTACCGTTGCCAAGACCAAGTCAAGCTTGTTACTCCTGCGAAGTTATACAAAACATAAATAAACAATCGTCAGTACGAGGATCCTTAAAGTGATCCATGATCCTGATCCTGAAGCTCTTCTGAGGATCACTATCTGTCACAGAAGTAAGGATCATTAATTAGGATAACGAATAAGGATCACTAATTGTTAGAAAATCCTCCCCTAACACCTGTCATATCCTCATGCTTCCATGCGAATGTTGACATCCTGCATTTCAAAAAGTTAGTTAACTGATTTTCAATATCCTGAGGGATATTGGCTCCAACGAGCACCGAGATATCTGGATTATCCTGATCCAGGATAATTTTCTTTACATCCTGCTCTGAAGCCTCCACGATATCCTGGGCCCACATCTTTAATTGCTATGCTTCATTAGGCTTGGTTGAGGATTTCATCGAGGATGAGTAACATTCCTTTGCCTCCTGCTTATCACTTTCCACCTTGACAACCCCCCAAGGAGTAGGGATCTTGATACACTGATGATAGGTTGATGGCACAGCTTTCATATCATGGATCCATGGCCTACCCAATATGATATTGTAGCAGGATAAGGAGTCCATGACACAGAAGCGTTGTATTGAGTTGACTCCTTCGACATATACGGGCAGTTTTATCTCCCCCAACAGTATTCTTTGCTTCTCCACTAAACCCTACAAGCACAGTGGACTTTGAGGTAATCTCCATCTCGGGATGTTCATTCTCTTCAAGGTTTCCAATTGGATGATGTTGACTGAGCTGCCATTATCCACCAGTATCCTGCGTACAAAGTGATTAGCAACATATAAAGTTATTACCAGAGCATCATGATGAGGATCCTGGACAGTATCCCTGTCATCACTATCGAACGTGATCATTTTATCAGTCGTGAGGGTTGACATCCTGGTTGGCTTATCTCCCCTTTCTGCCTTAGTCTCCTTTGCATGTCTTTTGGCTGCATAATAAGAAGTTCCGCAGATATCGGACCCTCCTGAGATAAAGTTAATTATCTTGGCGCCGGCGGGAGGTGATGCTGCTCGTTCAGGATCCTTCTCAATATCCTGACCCTTATTCTTCTTTCTGCCCAGAAGATCCTTCAGATATCCTTTGCTTAGTAGGTAGCTTATTTCTTTCCTCAGGGCAATGCAATCCTCAGTAACATGTCCGGAATCCTCATGGAAGGCACACCATTTGGACTTATCCTTCCAATCAGCTTTTTGTTGATTCTTCCGAGGCCACCTGGCTTTATCTCCCAAACCCTGCATAGCATACATTAGTTCAGGTATATTAACAGAAAAACAATATTATGACAACTCAGGATACTCCTCAGGATCCTCGTCTTGGACAACGTTCACTCTTTTGTTTTCATTTTTATCATACAGCCTAGGGCGGTATGGTTTATGTGAAGATTCTGATTTCCTGTTTGTTGACTCATATGTTGAGGATGCATTCATCCTCTCTTGCATTTTCTTATCATCTTCAAGCCTGATATATCGCAAAGCCCTGTTTCGAGCTTCGTCCAAGTTCCTGCAAGGATTCGTCACAAGATCCTGATAAAACTGGGAATCCCTTTGTAGTCCCATCTTGAATGCTTGGACTGCTGTAGCAACATCAAGGTGTGGGATATCCAAGGATTCCCTACTGAATTTGTTCACATAATCCCTTAGGGATTCTTGAGGTCCCTGTGTTATCCTATAGAGGTCACTTGTTAGTTTTTCAAAGCTTCTACTGCAAGAAAACTGACTGTTAAACAAATTAACTAAATGAGCAAATGATGTAATTGAATGAGGTGGAACATTTAGAAGCCATTTCAAGGCTGATCCTGTTAAAGTAGAGCCGAAGCCCTTGCACAAGCATGCTTCCTTAAGATCTGGCGGGATAGGGTTAATCTCCATCCTCTCCCTATACTGGGCAATATGCTCCTCATGAACCGTCGTCTCATCATACAGCTTCATGTTAGGAGTCTGGAATCTCTTTGGGATTTCTGCATCACAAATGGGATGAGCAAAGCGGGATATGTTGTGACTATCCCGGGATACTTCCGGTATAGGATGCACTATCCCAGGCACACTTGATATCATATCCTTCAACTTTTGAAGCTCTCTGGTTATAGCTGATGTCACACCTGCATCCTGCAACGATCCAAGATTATTAGTAACAGGGATACTGGTGTTAACAGACAAGTTACCAGTTTGGTGATTCTGGCTATATCCTGGGGTGTATCCTGGAGCATATCCTGGATCCCTCATAGTCGACATCCTGTTCGAAGAGGGTATCTCAGGAATATGACTCCGGGAATGGCTAGGCACAATATTCCCCCTGTTATCCTCAGCATTTACTGCAGAACTGAAGTTTAAAGCTCTTGGCTGCAAGGGAGTGACAGTATCCTCAGCGGGCCTGCTTGAGCTAGATTTCAAGAGTTGTATCTCTCTTATCAGCATTTGGTTGGTCTCCTGCTGCCGCCTCATTTGTTCCTGTACACTACCAAATAAAGTTAGAATTTCTTCATTAGAGGCCAAAACATGACCAGATCCCTGAATATTCTGAGCGGGAATAACATCTCGAGCCACATGAATTTCGGTTCCTTGTGAAGAGGCTTGCGTTCTCGGAGGAGGTGGTGGAAGCATCGAACCAATTGTTGTAGAGGTTGTAGCAGACACGGTGGAAGAGCTCATGTTTGATCTCGAGGCCATTAAAAATAGTGTAGCAAAAAGTTTTGAAAATATAAAACCGATTAACGATTTAACAAAAGGTTTTGGTAGAAATAGCACCACTTGCCCCACGGTGGGCGCCAAATTGTTTTGGTCAAAAATTACCTAAGCAATTATATGATCAAATTAGTTTTGTGAGGTAGTGTGCTAGTAATACTTTGTGAAAAATATGTTGATTTGTTAGTTTGCAAAAACAGTTATCAGGATACGGCTCAGGATATCGAGCTATATCTATAATCAAACAATGAGCAAAAATTTAAAGGTTGACACGTGATGTACGAGGAAAGCCCTTGATCAATCTAGATCTCTGGCATAAAACCTCGGGAGCTGACAATCGTCGGCTGCCTTGTTCTTCTTATTGCTTGAATAACAGGATACAATGCAGGATATGATACGGATCAACTAAGTGTTACAATGCGATTCGAGTACAAGTGTGAGTGTTTGTGAGTGGTTATAGGTGGTAGAGAGCTAGAGTGTACGAGAGATTGTGTGTGTGAAAGTTGTGTCTACCTATGATCCGATCACCCCTTTATATAGTAAAAGGAAACAACTAACTATGCTAAAAATCCGGGATACTGAGATTATTTCCTTTCTGAACGTTGCCAGGCTGTATTAACTCATTTTCCACGAGCATTCCAACTATAACTCCGGGATTTAAGCTTCCATAACCGTTATAACATTAATATCTTTGACCAATCTTCGTAACTTTCCATAAAACACGTCAATCTTCAATGCTGACCGTTACAAGAGCTATTTTTCCGCCATCAACGTCCTTATCCTAACCAATTTGAGCGGGTCTTCAGGATGACTTGGTCTTTATGAACGTTAGTCCCCTGTAGCCAACGTTTGAAAGCAAATTGTTAGTAATAGTCAGGATACTGCCTCAGGATGTTACCAATATCCTGGTCCGGTATCCTGATCCGGTATCCTGATCATATACAACTAATAGAAAATCAAGATACAAAGTCAGGATATGGGCTCAGAATTTCACCCATAACACTAACCATGGCTTTATGCAGGATACATGAATCAACCAAGCCATGGCTAAGGAATTACAGAAACTCAAGGATATGATATCCAGCGTCCCAGGAGTAGTTAAACCCATTCTTGAGAGTCCGTATGGGAGTAACAGAATATCTCGTTTTGCACCACCTATTTGTGATGCAGAGATACCAAAGAGGTTACAAACAGCAAACATGAAGCTCTATGATGGCACAACTGATCCAGAAGAGCATGTAGCTCAATACCGGGAGAGAATGGAGATCAGCCCCATTCCTGAAAGGTTAAAGGAAGCATGTCTCTGCAAGGGTTTCGAATCCACACTGACAGGATCAGCTCTTAAATGGCTGCTAAGTCTTCCCCCTTACTATATTACTTCATTTGCTAATCTAGTTAATTTGTTTAATAGCCAATTCTCATGCAGTAGAAGATTTGAACGATTAACTAGTGATCTATATAGGGTAACCCAAGGTCATAATGAATCACTTAGAGATTATATCACTAAATTCGGTAGAGAATCCGTAGAAATCCCTAACTTAGATATTGCTACAACTGTAGAGGCTTTTAAAATGGGTTTGCTTAAGGATTCTCAGTTCTATGATGATCTTGTTATGACACCTTGCAGGAACTTAGATGAGGTAAGGAACAGGGCCCTTAGGTTCATCCGTTTAGAGGATGACAAAAGGATCCAGGAGAGATTGTCAGGATCCTCAAAGCAAGACAAACAAGGATCCTATTTCAAGAATAACTGATCCAATCAATACTCCAAGCATGACAACCAGAATATGCATGATGTGGAACAAGAGGAAGATGATGAGGATTATCCTCCTATTTCTGAATATTGTTTTTCTGCCGATAATAATGAACTAATCCTTGCTATGCAGAATTTAGGCGACAAGGCTAGGTGGCCAAGGAAGAATGACAAACCGCCTGCTACCAAAGACAAATCAAAATGGTGTGCTTACCATGAGGACTCTGGTTATCTCACAGATGAGTGCATAGCATTAAGGAAGGAGATAGGTTATCTTTTGAGCAAAGGATACTTGAAGGAATTGCTTGGAAGGAAAAAGTCAAGGATCCAGGATTCTGAGAAAGTTCCCGGAAAAGCTCCTCCTCCACCAGCTGATGCTCAAATCATCCATTTCATCTCCGGAGGTTCTCAGCAGCTAAGAGTCATGCTAAGGAAACAAAGATTGGGAATGGGGACAGACCTGTTCGGACCTCCATCCTTACCCAGCAGAAAGTGATATCCTTTGATGAGGATGACTGTGTGGACATTCAGGATCCTCATCACGACGGTTTAGTTATTATATTATTTATATCTAACCATTTTGTTCGCAGGATTCTCATTGATGGGGGAAGCTTGGTGAACATAATCCGGTTGGATGTTCTCAAAAGAACGAATATTGTCCCAGGATCATCTGTCCTTATGGGATTCAGTGGAGAGACAAAGAATACATTGGGCGACATCAAACTTCCTATCTATATAGAGGGAGTGAATTCTGTTAAAAAATTCTATGTTATTGATTGCTTATCTTGCTGTAATGTTATCTTTGGCAGGCCATGGATACACGATATGAAGGCAGTCCCCCTCAACATATCATCAATGTGTCAAGCTCCCAACTCTATGGGATGTGGTGAAGATAGAAAGTGATCAGCAGGAGGCAAAGAACTGTTACACTTCTTCAATGAAACCAGCCTCCAAGGAGCAAGACGTCATGGAGGAAAGAGAGCAAGACGTCAAGGATATTCTGTTGAACCCAGAGGATTCTGAATCCAAAATTTTTTATAGGATCCAGGATCCTAGACAATATTGAGCAGGATTTAATATCCTTCTTGAAAAGAAGTCTTTCAAGCCAATACATCAAAAAAGAAGGAAATTTGCACCCGAAAGAAATGCCATTATCCAAGAAGAGGTAGACAAATTGCTCAAGGCCGGTAAGACATATTGAGGAAGAATAAGAAGTTTGAGTGGACTGATAAGCATGAAGCTGCACTCAAGGCTCTTAAGGATTATCTATCCTCAGCACCAGCCCTGATGAAACCATAAAATGGAGAATCATTATCCTTATACTTAGTTGTTTCAGCTAAAGCAGTAAGTGCGATCCTAGTTAAGGATCACGAAGGCTCTCGACATCCGATATACTATGTAAGTAAAATTCTACTTGATGTTGAGGCCAGGTATTCTCATTTTGAGAAATTAATTCTTGATTTAATTATGGCTTCCGCTAAACATAGACATTATTTCGAAACTCACACCATTATTGTGAAAACTAACTTTCCTATTAAGAATGTTCTCAGGAAACCTGAAATGTCAGGTAGAATGGCAAAGTGGATAGTCAAGCTTATTGCATATGACATTAAGTATGAACCCAGGACTACCATCAAGTCTCAAGCTTTAGCTGACTTTGTGGCTGATTCCAGTAGTGATCTACAAAGGGAAGCTGAATTAGAAGTTCAACAACTTGAGAAGCCCAAGGATCCTTAGACACTCTTCATGGATGGAGCTTCAAATGTTAAAGGAACTAGACAAAGCACACTACTAAAATTGCCACAGGGGGACATTATACCCCAATCCATTGCATGTGAATTCCAAACCACTAATAATGAGGCAGAGTATGAGGCCTTGATAGCAGGTTTGCAATTAGCTAACAATATGATGATCAGGTATCTTCAAGTATATGTAGATTCTCTATTAATTACTAATCATTATAACGGTTCTTACACTGTCAAAGGTGAAAAACTAATTAAGTACTTAGAAATAGTCAGGAAACTAGCAGATTCTTTTGCTTTTTTCAGTCCATCATAGGTACCCAGGGAAGAAAATGCAGAAGCTGATGCTTTAGCCAACCTTGGATCATCACTGAAGATTGCAGAGGATATTAAAATCCCCATTATCCACATCTTAGCTCCTGCTATTGAGGATCACACAACTATGGAGATAGTGGAGGATTCAGCAATCATACCTAGTGATGGTGCACAGTCAAGTTCAGGATCCTGGATCCTTCCGATCCTGAGATATATACAACATGGAGAGATTCCTACTGGAGAAAATCCTAGATCTTTCAAAGTCAAAGTATCTTAATTCACCATACTAAATAACATGTTATATAAAAGATCTCTTGCAGGTCCATATTTAAGGTGCATCGAGGATCCAGAAATCCAAGAAGTCCTGAAGGATTTTCATGAAGGAGATTGTGGAAACCACACTGGGGGCAGAGCACTATACTATTGGCCCACAATGAAGAAGTATGCTGTGGAATACACAAAGAAATGTGATGCTTATCAAAGACACAGTAATATCCTACACCAACCAGCATAACCTCTGCAACCTATATCCTCTCCTTGGCCATTCATGAGATGGGGAATGTATATGATAATCAAGCTTCCCAAGGCACCAGGAGGGAAAGTGTTTATACTAGCCATGACAAACTACTTCTCTAAATGGATAGAAGTAGAAGCTTTTGCTCAAGTCAGAGAAAAGGAAGTTATATCCTTCCTTAAGCGAAACATTATTACTATATTTGGAATTCCTTCTGAAATTATTTGTGATAATGGATCCCAATTTATTGGGAGTAGAACTACTAACTTTTGTGACAGATGGCCAGTTATCAACAAAGAGTAGCCGGAGCTTACAACAAGAATGTCAGGGTCAAAAAGTTTCAAGTTGGTGACATGGTATTAAGGAAAGCATTCCAAAATACCACAAATCCTGCTGATGGCAAGTTAGCACCAAAGTGGGAAGACCCCTATCTAATTGAAGCTGAATCTGGAAAGGGGGCATATCGTTTACTGACATTGGATGGTGATCTCCTACCAAGAGCTTGGAATGATGTTCATCTCAAAGAATACTTTAAGTAGGAAGGATCAGGGATCCTCAGCGATACCAGTATTCTGATTAAGGATCCGGGATCCTCAAAGGATATATGATTCTATCTTTGGTAACACATTACTTTCGTTTTCATTCATTTTATACTTATTACTTATCATAAGTCAAAGATGTTAAACATTTAACATCTATTTTCATAAAGTTTAAGCTTTTGCAGAGTTGTTATCATTTTACAGAAGATCAAAGTGGTTGGCCAACTCTCCAACGTTTATTTGGGCTTGTCCCCAGCTTTTGGGCTTGTCCCCAGTTTCGCCAGTAGCGCACGATGATCCTGGTGCAGTTCAAGGCAATGGGACCAGTACCCGCTTTAGGGGCTGACAATTTCATTGCACTGGCTGTATTCAGGATCCTACGTATAATGGTAGACGTACCATACATCCGTTCCTAGGGTTTCTAACGTTTTCACGTTAGCTAAGGTTTTGGCATTTTCATGTCACTAAGTTTGGATAGTCGCCAGTGAGGGCCATACTCTAGTTTACACCCGTTTATTTGGGCTTGTCCCCAGTTTGTTGGGCTTGTCCCCAGTTTATTTGGGCTTGTCCCCAGTTTATTTGGGCTTGTCCCTAGTTATTATGGGTTCATGGCTTGGTCCCAAGTTTGTTTTTCTTACAGGATCTTGGAGCTTTAAAGTTATACAAGTTCTGACAATAAGGATCCTGGATCCTCGAAACTTTACTTTTCACAGTTTGTTTATTCAGTATTAATTTACAAGGATATAGAATCCTAACTTGGATATATTCTAACTTTGTCTAAGCTGCGAGTTGTCTCTTATCCTTTTTGGTTAAGGATTATTGATCCACATTTATATGAACATTTCGAGTTTTCTGTTAAAAAGTTTAACATTATCATCAGATTTCCAATAACTTTCCAGTTGTTTGGCGATGATATCTTTGAAAATAGAAAGCATACATGAAAAATAAAAAGGAAAGAAACAACAACAGATGTAGCCAAAAAAGTTTAATGTTATTACCCATTCATTATGTATTAAAATCATCTGGCCTGGATTTCACCAGCAAAACCATGGACCATCCACCCAAGCCGGATAGGGCTATCTAACAGTTAAAGTGTATATGCAGAAATTAAAGTGCATGAAGGTTAATAGCGAACGGTGTAGAAGGATTCATTCTCCACGAACAGAAGGATCTTCTGATCTGTAAAGGCACTTGAGGAGTTATCTCTAACTCTATATTTTGCAATGATGATTATAGCAGGTCTTATCAGTGACGACAAGCAGTGTAACGACTAGTTACCAGCAACAACGGCTAGTCCGCTTCTAACGGAAATATGACAGCTGTGAATCCTTATCACAAATGCCATATTGGGGGTAATTGTTAGGGCATAAATTTTATGCTAAGGATCATCTATCCTGAGACTGGGCATGGATCACGGATCCTTAACGGATTATGCAGGGAGTCTGAGAATCCATAGTCTGAGGATCCAGGATCCTTAACATTACTTATGATTTCTAACAATTGTCACGTTTTTAATGTTTATATGCAGATAATGGACGTTGTGGACTAAATCTCAGCTAGAATCTCGGGAATATTCCTTCAAGGTGCCGCACATGTGCTATTTTCATGGTGGTCATGGGGAGAAAACGTGGACTACCTTAATTTTTGGTTATTTTGTTATTTCTGAGATTTAAGGGGTTGATCAAGTGTTTTAGGCCGGTTATCACTTTCATAAACACTACTACGAATCAGAGAACACCTTCACACACACACACACACTCGCATACATTCGCAAATAAGAAGCTTTCACAACTCACATAGTGTTCAATCATTGTATCATACTTGATCAACATCCAAAATAGTTGATAGTGATAGTTTTCACTATCTGAGGTTTTTATGCCGGCGATCTGCTAGCGATCAAGGGCTTTTCCTCGTAAAAAATCCTCGTGTTCATCATCGTTTACATTCATGTTCATTCATTCGTTTGTCCATTTAACCAAGCATCTAACCTCACAAAATCAGATTTGGTTGCATTATCCTTGTGTGATTTTTGACCAAAACATTACTCTGGTTATCGTTATTCAGATTTTCTTGATTTCCTTCGTCGGCCATCTGAATTTTAAACATTTACCACGTATTAATATCACAAAATAATATTTAATATAGCCAATCACATGACACGCATTTTGGTCAAAAGCGTCGATCATTGCGACTTACTCTATTCATATACTATGCATCTATTACATACCAGTACTGAAATTAAAATTACAATACCGACTGAGATTTAAAGTTACACTACTAGTAATAGGCATCCGTAGTTTTTTTTATACACATACACACATATTATATTATTTTATTATTACTACCGTTTTCACCATCACATTCATGGATATGGATTCATACAAAAATTCATATTGCGCTCGTCGTACTTCCAAACAAGTCGCTCTCCCACCTGTCGCATTCTTTCACTACTCTCTAAAATTTCCTCACCAAATGTCCTAAGTTCTTGTACGTTGTCTGCACTCATTGGGATTGCAGGTTCTAGGACTGGGTTCGGAATCTGGGGTGTGGGTTCTTGATATGGGGGTGTAAGGGCCTGGTATGGGTAAGGATTTTCTAAGATCTCCCTGATGTATACGTCATTGTCGTAATATGGATCTAGAGGATCTAACCCTGGGTAGGCTCCTAGGTTTGGCATGGGTATGTCTTCGTGTATCGGGTAACGTTGCACATAGTCCCTATTGTCATCCCACCATGGGTCGTAATTTGGGTTTAAGGGATTTGGCACTGGTATCCTAGGTATTTCTTCCGGATTAAAATCATGCATTTCTACTTGATTTTCGGGGTTTTCTATCTCCATCGGTTGGTCAGGAATTGGTGATTGTGGTTGGGGTGCTATCATTTGTTCCAGATTAGGGTCAGCTGCAGTGGTTGCTAAGATGTGGATGTTGGCTATACCCCTATTAATCATATCCTGGGCATAGGCATCGGTTTCTCTTTTAGCTGCTGCTAGTGCTCTCTGGTCTTGTAACTTTTTCATACGCTTCCTACGCTCATGTGCCCCTCGACTGAACCATCCTCTCTTTTACTGAGGGAATGGCTCTTCAGACTGAGCCTTAAACACGAATATTCCTTCTTTCGTATCAGCAAAGTACCCTGAGAGGGCAGGCTGAGAAGAGGCACCTTCGCTTCAAGGCGAACCAGACAATTGACGGTACGCGTCAGATGGTCCTTGGTCGCTCATACTGTAAACTAACAAATAGTCAAATAACACATAGCAATAAAATACAATTATGCACGTATTTCCATAATTTATTTCCTAACAGGCTGAATTTTGATGTCAGCAGAACACTTCTGTGGCTGAATCAGTAGCTTAGCTCTGATACCACCTTCTGTCGCAACCCCCGTCCCCCTATACAAATACAGGAACGGGCGGCCGCGAGCCAGTTTCGGTGGTATCTGGTATTGTCTAATTTTGGCAGCGGAATTTTCATCAGGACCGTAGTTAGGAAATATTTGATCAGAGTAAAATACCACATTTTCATAATATTAAACACATGGGATAAAACCCAAGTTTGTAGTACACACATTTTCATAGGAATAAATCCTATTTTATTTAATAAAAACATATACTGATTTTAGGTAACCTTATTGCCACTTTTCCAAGCCTTCAGTGCTGTCCAGCTGGCTTCTATTTGGCTTTCACAGTTTATTACCTGAAACGCGTTTTAAAAACATTTGTCAGTGGGAAATACTGGTGAGTGAATCCCAGTTTAATCAAGTTTAAATAAAATTCATTGTACAGTATTGAGGGCGGTCTCGCAATTACATTTGTTTCCAAGTCATATCAATTATCACCTGTGGTACTGTCAGACCCGACTTGTGGAAATGTTACCCCTCCAGTAACAAATTTTGTATACAAAACCCCAACATACCCACGATAATTGTATCCTTACAAATACTCAATAACTGTTTAATATGTAATTAATTGTGTGAGGTTTTGTAAAAACAGATAACAAAAGGAGATTACTCACATTGCTGTCTTAGATTATCCTTTAGGGTTTCCCGATGACAATCTATAATTTACACAAATGCATACGTGTTAGTATAATAACCCATTTTAACATTAGTAATACCCTCCCCGAGACGGCATTCCAACGACTACGTCGGGCAGAACCACGACAGCTGTTACGGAACCCTAGATCAATCGGGCAGAGTATCTAATACGTATCCAAGGGTTATGATACTTACAACGGAGCAGAACTTCGTTATTTAGGGGGGTATTATACCCGTGTATAATGCCTACACTTCAGTTTTGAGAGAAAGAAAAGAGTTCGGTGCGATTTGGGACTGAAGGCCACTGCATGCTACTTATAGCGCTGAAACCTGACTTTCTCACGGCCCGCGTAAGGGTAGGCAAAGGCCTACGCGGCCCGCGTCAACGCTGGTCAACAGCGTAGCTGATCTGGGTCAGCATATAGGTTCAACACGAGTCGGACACGTGTCAACACCGGGCTGCGCCACACCTTTGATCTCTAGCGGCCCGCGTAAGATCCCTAAGGGGTCTACGCGGCCCGCGACAAAACCCAAAAATTGATTTTTGATTATTTTTAATAATATTTAAGGTATTCGGGGCCCGTTTTCACGTATGGGGTGTATTTTAGGACATATTGGGATATTTTAAAATATATTAGGGTGTCGGAAAATTTATGAGGGTGTCGGTTTTTTTATGGTTGTTATATTAATGATGCGATACACCATAGAAGTAATAATTGGTAATTTAATAAATTAAAGTGTTCTACTAATTTCAATAGCTGTGAGGTGCAAAATTATTGTTAGGTCTTCATCATTAAATTGCTAGGTAGGATATCTGTAAGGAGACTGAACTAGTTTCCTTAGTGATAGTTGTCTAAGTTAAACTGAAATTCCAAACTTATCCTAGGTTTATAACCCGTGAGGGAGTGAATCGAATTAGGGTACTTTTAGCAACCGGTAAACATAACAACCTATTTAGAGTTCCATAAGTGTCTCCTTGAGAAGGGTCGAGAATCTTGTTCGGTATCTCGGTTGGTTTAGCAATTTAAGATCTCGGTTCCATAATAATTAATAAACATAATAATAAGTCATTACTATATTAAATCAGGAATCCAGTCTAGGCAGTCATTTCCATCAATTGAGTTAAAATCCAAAGTAATTCGTGCTAGGTAATTTTAGTTAATTAATTTAATTTAATTTGCAATTTAAGGATATTTAGAACCCCCCCCCCCTCCTTAAATATAAAAATGGTTAGTGTCGCGTCCGTGTTAGTCTAGGTCTAGATAGAGTCTAGTTAACGTAATTAGAGAGTCTCGTGGGTTCGATACTCGGACATACTCTAGTTATACTGCATTTGATCGGTACACTTGTCGGTTGTGTGGTTTAGTTTTAGATCGAGTCTAAGTCTATAAATTTAAAGATTAGAGTGTCTAATTTAGGTTAATATTAGGTTGTTTTTATTTGACCACATTTAGCACATCAACCACTTGTTTTATTATTATTTTTCGTTATGTTACATGTTCACAAACATCTATAGAGATGATAAATAGTATATCTTAATATTTGGAGATACTATTATTTATAAAACTCTACAATTAAAGATATACACGAAGATGGATATTCTAAGAGCACTCACATTTGATCCTCTACAATTCTGTGAGTGTGACCTTTATATTATATAAAGTGATTGTTAGTGGTTGTGAGTGGAGAGAGAAAGAAAAAGTTATTGTTCATTAGTAAATTTAGAGGAAACATTGTTCACCTTCTATAATTTTTTAAAGTGGTTGTAAGTAGAAGAGAAAGAAAAGGTGATGATCAAAGTATATAAAAATAATATTTAACTGAAAAAAGAGAGATAAAAGTTAATGATTTTTAGTATAATTATAAAGATGAATACGAAGAATCAATTGTGAATGCTCTAATGAGATGCAAAATAGAAAAAAACTCTTCAAATTTTGGAGATCAAGATAAAGATGGAGACCCGAATCTGAATGCTCTCACATTAGATTCTCCATCTCCAAATTTTAGAGATTTTTCATATTTTTCATATTTTTCTTCTCCATCCGACTCACAATCTATCTGCAAAATACAAAGACTTTGCTAAAGTGAATCTCTCTACACAAAGATTCACTATTCACAACTCCAAAATTTAAATATTGTACCTCACACATTTTGGTTTGTACATCAAGTATTTTAGTTTATCTATACTATATTATAATATGCATGAGTGAGGGGTATTATAAGATACCCAAAAAATAAGAACTATTTCTCCACTTTATTTATGGAAAGACCCCTAAAATGAGGGTAGTTTAGTCTTTTAAACACTATTTATTTTTTATCCTCTAAATTTATTACACTTAAATCCCTAAGGTTTTAACAAAATTATAGATTATTAGTTACAATTCACCCATCCACAACAAACTTATAATTTTTTCACGTATTCTTGACATATCTTATAAACTATACTGTTTAAAAAAATCTAAAGATAGCATGACGACCTACACATTTTTGTCGACGTTTCGGTAATTGTCTTGTTCAATATCGACGCACGGATTAAAAGGTACAAGTCGATAATGCTTTAATGTACAAGTAATTAATACTTGTGATCTAATGCGCCTAATCTACAAACATGGACTCCATCTATGTAAACAAAAACAAAAAGAATTAAAAGTACCGTAACATAAAATGAAGATATTATGTGTCACATTTTATTTATTAAAACTGCCTAATATTTGTACTTAGATATATCTTATAAAAACTTAAAACTAACTACAACAGGCTTCTTAAATAAAGGGGTGACAAATCTAAAATAAACCCTAATGCACTTCTATAATTACTACTATAGCATAACAACCCTATATCTATTACTAAACAAAGTTAAAAAATGGATCCAGATCTGAATTCAATTGTTGCAAAAAACCAAGCATGCGAGATTGAAAATTCTAAGGTCAGATCTGTTATATCGCAACAGTGAATAATTGTTTTCTTTTATTTACTTTTATATGAATGTTAACTTATTTGATTTTTCAGATTCAGTTGGATGATGAACATGCCAATTTAAACAACCCATTTGTCGAACAAGCTTCTAAGGTATTGATTTTGCTGGTTTTTATGTATTATTTTTGCGTATATCTTTCATATTAACATGTTCGTTATGTTATTATATGTGTGTTTTATTGCAGGATGATGGTGATAAAAGTGTTTATATTATTTCTTATGGCACAATGTTTAGTCCATACAAGTCTAATCTTCAACGTGAATTTAGTGAAGAGGTAATTTTAAGGTTTATTTAATTTTTTATTTTAAATTTTGTATTCAATTTTTGTCCGTTTTAAGGATCGAAAGTTTGAGACTCAAAGGAAGAGATCCAAGTGACTATCTGAATGGAAATGGAGTGAGGTTATTAATTTAGATGATTCTGAGGACAATGACAAAGAAGAGGAATTAGAAGATACTGCCGATTCAAGCACAAACTAGAAAACCCGATTAAAAATACCTCGAGTGTCAATTCATAAGCGGAACATATTTCATGCAGTGTAATATGAAATCTATCAAGTGTTTTTATGTTTTTTTTTTCATTTTCAGCTGTTATGTTTGATCCAAATGTATGAATAAAGTTTATTTTATATTTGAACTTTATTTTTGGTGTTAATATAATGCAGTTATTGACCATATTAATAGAGTTCAAAATAAAGTTAGTATCCTAAATTTACAAGTCAACTAAACCTATATAAATTAATATCCTAAGGTTGCAATAAATAGATATTGCAGTTAGATTTAGTTATAACAACTCTCCTAAATATATCCTAACATATTTATAACACCCCTATACGCTTTAGAATACACTCCGTATACGAGAAAACGACCCCGAAATACCTTAAATTTAACAAAAATTAAATAATATCAAGTTTTTATGCTCGCTCGTGGGGCGCGACAGAGCCAAGCAAGGCTGTCGCGGGGCGTGACAGCTGGCCACCCGCCCGCACCCCCTGCTGCCACGTGTCACGTTGCGTGTGAAGGCTAGAAGGCTGAGTCGACTAAGCTAAGCCCTACTCCACCTAGCTCGCGGGCCGCGAGAAAGACATAAGCGGTCGTTGCGGGCCGCGACCCGCTGGTTGATCAGAACTATAAATAGGGGCCACTGGCTTCATTTTTCAATCGTTCAGAATCTCAATCTCTCTCTCAAAATTCTCTAATATTAGAATTAATACCGGGTATTATACCCACTAAAATAGCAAAGTTTTGCCTCGATGTAAGTATCATAACCCCCGGTTACGTATTAGATACGCTGCCCGATTGATCTAGTGCTCCGTAACGACTGTCGAGACTCTGCCCGACGTAGTCGTTGGAGTTCTGTCACGGGGAGGATATAACTAATGTAAATTGGGTTATTATACTAAGGCGTGTACATTGTTTAATTAATAGATTATAACCAGGAAGTCACAAGGAAAATACCTAAATTAGCAATGTGAGTAATCCTTCTTTTTGTAAACTGTTTTTACAAAACCTCAATTGTTTTACATTATGATTAACAGTGATTGAGTATTTGTAATTCTACAATTATCGTCGGTATGTTGGGGTTTTGTATACAAAATTTGTTACTACACTGTGAGTAGTAACATTTCCACAAGTCAGGATTGACAGTGGCATGGGTGGTAATTAAAGTAGATGTAAACAAATGTGATTGCTGGATTGCCCTCAACACTGTAAAATGATAAAACCTGTTTTGATTAAACTGGGATTCACTCACCATATTTCCCACTGACAAATGTTTTTAAAACGCGGTTCAGGTAACAAAATGTGAAAACCAAATAGAAGCCAGCTGGACAGCACTGAATGCTTGAAAAAGTGGCTATAAAAGTTACCTAAATAAAGAAGATGTTTTATTTAAATAAATTAGGGTTTATCCCTATAAACATGTTTGTAATGGAAACTTGGGAATTTCCCATGTATTTATTATTATAAAATGTGGTATTTTACTCTGATAAAATATTTCCTAACTACGGTCCTGATGTAATTTCCGCTGCCAAATTGATAAATACCAATAACACTGATACTGGTTCGCGGCCCTCCGTTCCCAGAGATAGGGGCCAGGGGTTGCGACATTAGTCAAGCTGAAATTATAAAATATTGGAGTTATTCTTGGATATTAATCTAATAATTTGTATTTTTAAATTAAAAAATAATAAATTAATAAACTTTAAAGCTAAACAAAAAAAATTGAACTTACTATGATATAAAGTTAATAAATATATAAACTCTTAACATCATATTTTTTACAAAAAATGTTTTTAAAATTTTATAAAAATATAAATTTTTATATATATAAAAACGAAATTTAACAATTAAAGTTAAAGGTGTAAAACGTACTTACGAGTCAACTACTATTTTTTATTTTTATAAAATCAAAATTTTTGAACTTAAAGTTTATTGGATGAGTACCATGTGGATATTTAAAAAAAGTTATGAACTTTAAAGAATAAAATTATAAACTTTATCATTTAACCAACAAAATAAACTTACTTTACAACTATAACAACTTATCTTTTATTTTTTGTCATTTGATTTATAAAAAACGAAACTTTACATGTGTAAAATAGTTTTTTTATTTTATTTATAAACAAAACATTTTGTTTTTATAAAAAAATAATTCTTTTATAAACATTTTTTGTAACAAGTAATATAAATAAAATACTCTAGAAATTTACAATCTTTACTAAATAAATACTAAATTGTGTTGCAAATTTTTAGGAATTATAAGTTCAACTATATTGTTTTAGATAATATTAGTCAATTTCAAAAGAATTATTTACCAACTTGACTAGATACATAGTAGATTGTGTTGCATATTTTTAGGGATTATAAGTTAAAAGTAGACTCATATAGATAAGACTAGTTAGGAACTAAAAATCTGAACTTAGTATGATATAAAGTTAATAAAGATATAAACTTTTAACATCTTATTTTTTTTTATAAAAACAGTTCTTGAAATTATATAAAAATATAAATTTTTTATATCTGTAAAAAACCGAAATTTAACAATTTAAGTTAAACCTCTAAATCGTACTTACGAGTCAAATACTATTTTTTATTTTTATAAAAATGAAAATTTTAAACTTAAAGTTTATTGGATGAGTACTATGTGGATATTTAAAAAAAGTTATGAACTTTAAAGAATAAAATTATACTTTATAATTTAACCAATAAAATAAACATACTTTATAATTATAACAACGTATCTTTTATTTTTTTTTGTCTTTTGATTATTATTTTTTTATAAAAAACAAAACTTTACATATGTGTAACACTAATGACATATATCCACCACAATAATATTATCATAAATATTATACAAATAAGAAAACTACCAGAAACAAGTGCCGCAATCCAAAGTGTCGTCTCCGCCGTATCGCGCGGGCACCCTACTAGTACCTCAAACATGAAAGAAAGAGATAAAGATAAAGAATGAGATGTGAGCGATTACACAAAATTTAAATGAGATTCCAATGCTCTAAGAAAGCATAAATTTCATAGTAAATACATTTCATAATTCGATAGTATTAATAGTTATTTACGTTTTAGTCATCCAAATATATAAATTTCAAATGTTTCAAAAACAGTCTACAAACCCAACGCTATAGTAAATTCATCACATAAACTATATACAATTTTAAAGTAAAGTGGATTAAAGTGACAAACATCAATTGGTTAATGACATGCTAATAGCTTATGGGTTAGTTTGGTCCCTTGTCAAGTCGAGAATCCTATGAGAAGTCAAAAGGGTTGTAGATTATGTTTCCACCCCCATACAATGTTCTATTCTATTCGTGAAAGTGATATTTCATCCTCTAACAACCTAGAGTCAGGGAAATTGATTATTGTTAACTAAATAGTTACCAACAATTAGTTATTTAAATTAATATTTACATGAATGCATTAATGCAAAAGATTTAACATTATATGAAAGATATATAACATTATATGAATATATTCAAGTGAATGTTAACTAATCCACTTAATTATTTAAATAATATTTTTCTCATTAACATCTCTTCAAATCGGTGAAGACCATGTTTTATAAATCTATTTGTCTATAATACCGCATAGAACTCAAAATCATCAATTTAGGGTGTTTATTGATAGTTTCTAGGTTAAATCATAAGCTGAACCGTTAGTAATGACTTTTAAATTGTAAATCCAAACCTACCAAAGTTTCATGGCTTGAGCTTATTGTGCCCTTATAATCGAAAAGTGCATAAAATACTATCACAATAAAGAATCGGTAATGTTCCGACAACTAAAACTTAAAAGACCAACTCAATGCATTATACTATATTGTTAAGCAAAGTCCAATCACATGTATAGTTCAACTTATAATAGTTATAGACCCAAGTAATATATAAAAAAGTTACATATCCCCCAAATCCACAGTTCGGATCGTTTTTTCTCGACCATTTAAAATGTAAACCGTAAACCATAGCGTTTGTAACGGTTTGAAAATTCCTAAACTAACCGATCAAAAACTTTTTAGAAAACTGACCACAAAACCAAACTGATGACTGGTCAGGATGATTTCACAATTTTATAACTGAACCATAAAGACTCATAACAACTTCCAATATTGGTAGCAATAATATTTGCAAGACTTTCTCAATCGCTCCAAAGTAAAATATGGTAACTTCAATAAATAAATGAAATTTAAATTGGTTTCTAATTCTACTAAACAAAAACCAAACACCGAATACTAGGCCTGTAAATGAACCGAACGTTCATGAACTGTTCATGAACTTGTTCAGCGGGAAGTTCGTTTATTTAATAAACGAACGAACACGAACAAAAAGTTTTGTTCGTTTAATTAAATGAACGAACATGAACACAGCTTGTGTTCGTTCATTTATGTTCATGAACATTCTTTTATGTTCGTGAACGTTCGTTTATGTTCGTTTAAATTTTAATAAATACATAAATAGTTATATTTATATAAATATTAGGTTTTATAACTAGTTATATAAATATAACTAATTAGTATATCTATGAACCCTTATTTAGATGTGTTTTCGGATGAAATATAATATATTAGACTTGTTTATTCAAATGTGTTCAATTAAATTTTTTTTATGTTCGTTTGTGTTCGTTTATGTTCGTGAAGTGTTCGTTTAGGCTTTAAACGAACGAACATAAACGAAAACGAACACGAACATGCTCGATTTCTTAATGAACGAACACGGACATGCCTATGTTCGTGTTCGTTCGGTTCGTTTACAGGCCTACCGAATACAATCTCAATTCGATTTGAATTTTGCTATCTCGAGTCATATTCATATATTTACCAACCTAATTGTATCGGTCATTTTTATTAGGGATATTGGATTTAAATAATCCTAAATTTTACCAATTGGCTAGTAACACTCTCAATTTTCGATTTGGACACCAATACTCCGAACTTTCAACTTATTCTCCTCTAGAACTCCCTAACTAACTAAAACCTAACTTAGTTATTTTTTTTTGTTGACGTGGCCCTTTTTGTTGATGTGGCTTTTTTGATGGTGTGGCAGCTGATGTGACATTTTTAATGGTGTGGCGGCTGATGTGACAGCTGACATGCCATTTTTTATGAGGTGGCATCTGACATCATCTAACTGGGTTAAGGTTTAGTTAGTTAGGGGATGCCAGATGAAAACAAGTTAAAAGTTGGGAGTGTTACGATAAAAATAAAAAATTGAAAGTGCTATCGGCCAATTAGTGAAAGGTGAGATTATTTAAATTCAATATCCCTTTTTATTATAACAAAGTTAAGATAAGCTATTGATTGATCCACCAATACTTTTAAAGTTTTAGGCTAATAATAATCAAGTTCAAGTAACTAGTCAAATACAATTTGGCAGGATGTCAAATCTTTTTTTCTTTAAAAGGTTACTTTGGAGAACACATGCTTTGCACACATGACTGGTTTTGTAACATCAAAATAGGATATATTAATCACATTATCATATTGATCATAACTTAAGAAACGCCAAAAATGAAAAAGACTCAAAGAGGATAAATACTTAAACAAGAAGAACTAAACAATTACTCAATTAGCTTAGGCAACAAACTACCAGAATAATTTTCTCTACCCAACTTTTATAATAACTTTTTTTTTTTCTAATAAACATATTAGAAAATGAATTGTAACCCTAATTGATCGATCTCTAGGTTTTGTGATGAACATTTGATCGTACCTAACGATATTTTTGCACAAATACATTTATGTAAGTTACGAACACAAAAAAAAAAAAAAAAAAAAAACGTATTTTTATGTTTTTTCTGTTGTCGTGTTCACCATTAAAAAATAATCTAACCTCTTTTTAGAGGGTGTTTGGGATTACGTTTTGAAGTGATTATTTGATTATTGCGTTTGTAAAACATAAATAATCTAAAAAAGTGTTTGGATGAAAAAGTGATTATCTGCCTCCAAAACGCAGTCTTGGAGAAGCATGTACCTACATGCTTTTTCAAAACGCAGTTTTGGAAACGCAAAATGTATTTTGAAAACGTATAATCTATTTTAAAAACGCAACACCAAACACCCCATTAAAGATATTGGTTATTAATTGATAAAATGTAAATAATGAAAATTTGGCACCAAGTAATAATATCTTTACCTACAAGGTAAGTCATATGGAGCATGCGTGTCTTCATGTTATAGGACGAAGTAATAATATCTTTACCTAGAATGTAAGTTTGTATTATAATTTTATCGTTGTTTAAAAAAGCATAGTATGATCATAAATGAGATTTGAAAATTCAAATTCGATGGAGTTTAAAATTTAAACCCGTTGTGAATGTGAATGGATGTTGATAGTTTTGTCTTCTTTCATTACTAGTTAATGTTGGATCACAATAACTCACTACACACCTCATGACCTTTATTATTAATCAATGCTTACTTTCAAAATTTGTAAAGAACAAAATAATATAAAAATCACTTATGAGAATAATACGATAGGGGAGATTATTCTATTTGAGTATTTTCCTTTCTCAAAATGTAAATTCAAGTAAAAAGAATAACTAAGCCATAACGAGCACAATTTCAAGGTAAATTTTACATCCTCCGACTCGTATCCTCGTTCTGATCAAAAACCCTAAAACGTGGGACTATCAATGACCAATGACGTTTAGTAGGGATTACTAGAGGCCAATATCCTATAATAATATGATACATATTTTGTTATGGCTTTTTATACAACGCATATTAGTCTTATAAATAACATATAACTTATTCTTTCGTCTTTTTAGATTAAAAGAATCACTAATATTTTTGTTGACACAAATTGTATTATTGGATTTATTATTTGAAATTAGTTCGAATCCATTTACGTCCGAAGTCGGCTGTTGTCCGCTGACCAAATCAGGCAGACAATTGTTTCCAATAGAACCAAACCGTAAAAATCTTAAAAATCAAAGAGAAATCTTAAAAATAAAACATCTGTTTACTTTTTGTTATTGGTTAAGACAACGTAGTTTGGACAGATCTTGGCTAGGGTCGCCGTTTAGGCGGTGTGATATTAGGTCACTCAAAAAAAAGTCACCGTTAAAAAAAAACTATTAAATCATAAAACATCGGTTTACTTTTTGTTACTATTAAATCAAAGAGAAATGTTAAAGTTTGTTTTTAACTTTTAACGATATGAAAAATAACGTTTTATGATGGCGTAAACCTTTATTTCTTATAGATTTTTTACTTCCTTATTATATTAAATGGAATTTATGCTTCTGTATAAAAAAAATGTGTAGTACGATATTAATACAACCACCGCTTATGGTTTGTTTATTTATGGTAACAGACAAATGGCGTAATTGCCAAATAAATTGAACCTTAATGAAGAGCATGAGAGGTTGTTCAGTTGTGAGTTCCTGGTGCCATGAATATTTTAGTTATTGCAGTTTTTATTTGTTCTAATTTGATAAGCTGGCTTTGAATTAATAAAAAAATATCATAACTTTAGTACTTTAAAAAAAAAAATTATAGGGATTAATTGCATAGTATTTGTCTATTTGATTGTTTGTCATGATCATAAGCGAAAAGCATAAAAATGATAGCCTGATGATAAAGTGACATGTTGTGTTTTTAAGTCAAGTGATTGTGAATTTAAATCTTATAAAAGACAAATGTAACGTAAAAACGTTTTTTTTTTTTTTTTTCTAAAAAAGAATAAGCCAACTCATATATAATATCACAGTTTTACATACGTATCAAATCATCTACCATGTCAACATTACATCTATGTTTAGAAAATTCCACTTCTAGAGTAAAATATCATCTTCCTCAAACATCCTTTTATCTCCTACATCAACACCACATTTTCATACTATAATTTTTTTTTTTTTAAAAGAAGAACCAGTTTTCATTCCAATCAACACGGCAAATTATATAAGAATAGCAGGTAGACGGGCAACAAACTGCGCCGCCATCCCCTTCTGAAATTGTACTATAGGTATAGAGAGTTTTTCAAAAAAAAAAAAAAAAAAGGTTGGCTTTTCACTTTTAGTTTAGAGAAAAATGCTCGGATAGTCCATGTGGTTTGCCCATTTTTCACCTTTAGTCCCTAACTTTATAAAATTACAGCTATAGTCCTTAACTTTTGCAATTTCGTTCCCGGATAGTCCCTGGCGCGAATGGGGGTTAGTTTTTGGTGTTAATTAGATTTGAAATGACCAAAATACCCCTAGTGTTAAATTAGTGGGATCCACCACCAACCCCACCCACTTCATCTTCCCCACTTCATCTTCCTCACTTCCTCACATTTTCATCTTTTTGCATTTTTAACCTCTTTAATTTTATTTTTTTTACTTTTACCCAAACTTTTTCAACGTTTGCAAGTTAACCCCTAATACTTTTTTGTTTTCAACTTTGATCCCCCATACTTTTCATCTCTTACAAATTTTTCGTTTTATGTTCCGTTCTTAATTTTGCGAGTGAATACGTCGCAACATGCGTGTAGGTTCAATGTTTTTCGTCTATTTTTTTCCATTTGACATACCTGTCGCAATATGTCTTTATTTCCCTGTTTGACAGGTTCGTCACAACGAACGAGGTCCTAGATCGACTTACTTATTCTTTTCTATGTTTTACGTTTTAGTCTAATTTTTTCGCATTAACACGATGCAACGGGCATGCATGGTTCAACGATTTTACATATGCATTTCATTCGATTTTATTTTTCCCTTTTTTTGTTATTTGTTTTTACCCATTTTTCGGTGTTGCTGGTCGCTGACAGTGATATAGCATTGGGTCCAAAATTGTGGTAAGAGGAAATAAATTTAAAAAATAAAACATTAGTGATGGAGCCAATAGTTGAATTTGAGACCTCTACATTATCTTAAAATGGTTTTTTCCACTCCACAACCAACACTTTTTGGATAATAAATGGATGCGTATACTAAATATATAATTTAATATAAATATAAAAGCTTATAAAAACTTTTCGGGCCCATAAAGGTTGGGTCTCGAGCGACGGCACGGCTTGGCCGGCCCAAGAACCGACTCTATTTAATAAGTTAGAGAGGAAGGGGCATTCTAGGGTAAGTATCTTAACCCCGACCAATCATCATTCGCCACATCAAAAAGTGCATCAAGTACCCATTAACTAGTAAGTGGTGGCGGCGCCAACCTATGCCGCAAACTATTTTTTTTTGTTTAAATAAAGTCAAATGTTATATAGAAAATAAAATTCATTAACTTAAAATAAAAATACATAATTCAACACAGAAGAAAAAAATGAAAAAAAAAATCCTACAGTGAGGAATATTGGAGACTGTTCGAGAACATTGACGTCGTTTAGTGAACCAGACGGTCTATAATATGAATGTCAAAGCCATAAATCTTGTGACGCGACCGCTTCGACCATGACCGTTGGGTATTTGTGTTAACCTCTCGTATACTGGCCTCGTAACGCTGTGTGACACATCCTCCACGCAAGATGCGTACAATCAATGTTGCCTGACATCTCGGGAAGGTGGTATTTTTCCTCGTGATTGTTGTATAAATTCGCTACGCCTGTGGTTGTTGGCCTACGCATGAACTCATCGCCGTATATTTGGTTAACAAAGTCGCAAAAAAATTGAAGGCACTCTCGCGAAGTTCTTTCGGACATTTGTAAATACTCGTCGTTCTCATCTGGAGTATTATCGGTTGCGAGTTGTTTGATGGCGGATGTAACTTTTTGTATCGACGTAAAACTTTTTTTTAACCGCCCATCATATCCCTCTTGAAACCAAGGATATTGAGTTTCAATATCAACAACAATTTTTAAGAATAAACGTTTCGACATATGAAAACGGTATTTGAATGCTTCATCATCATACTTTGGTTCATCAACAAAATAATCGTTCATAAGATTTTCGTTACTTTGTATGCGATCACGTTTGGCATTTTTTTTTGGAATGGCTGACGACGTTGTCATGTCTTCCGCTTCGAGTTCCTCTAGCTTCTCCACGAAATAAAGTAGGCTACTATCGGTTGAAATATCGTCTTCGTAATCGTTTGGAGGTAAGTAAATACCCAACTCTTCGTAAGATGATTAGACATTGAGAATGAAAATGAGCATAGATTGTAGAGTGAAATGAGATAGTTATGAATGAAAATGGGTTGAGAAAGAGTTGGTTATTTATAAAGTTTAAAAAATATTTTTTTATTTTATTTTAACGGTCATATGACCATTGAGGTCAACCAAAACATTCACAAAGTCACACATCTCATGCGGGTACCCATGCTGACCAACGCAACCCACAAGCCTACCCACGGGGGTGGCAGTGATGTGCTGGCTCGGATTCAAACCCGAACAGCTATCCAGGAAGTAAATAATTTATGTAAAAAGAGTTTCGTAATAATAAAAAATCCTAGCTAAAAATCCAAAAAAAACCTCTTAGGAGTAATAGAATATTTTTTTGTAAATTCAAATGGTTATATTGGTAATCCAATCCTAAATCTCCAATGTATGTCAATTATAGTGGGGACGAGTGGCCGCAAAGTTCAAAAAATTAATTCAAAAACATGGTTTGGACCGAAGCTAGCAGGCCCGGAATGAAGCACGGCCCAGAAGAGCGTCTAGTGTGGGCCCACCACTCTATTAATCAATGCATATTTTCAAATTTGACAAGATAAGTGATTTATTATTCTATGATACATTTCTCAAACGTTGATTTAACGGCATGAAAAACGTTTAACGTCTAGTGACCGCATAGTCAAATATAAAGACGGAAAAGAAAACGAGATGAAGAGCACAATCATGAGGGTGTAGAAGACATTAATCAAGCTTTTTAGTTAATCGATGTTACACATAGAGGAACATTAAATACATAACAAATTTTAGTTATAGAAGTATGATACTATATAAACAACTAGGTTAGAACCCCGTGTATTACACGGGTTGAATAAATGTAATTTTATATACTAAATTAAAACAATTATTCTTTAAAAAACTCATTTATTATACGGGTTGAACAAATGTAATTTTATATATAAAAATTATATCTCTAAGAACCCCATGTATTGTACTGAATAAATATAATTTTATATACCAAATAATAAAAACCCGTGTATTGTACGGGTTGAATAAATCTAATTATATATACTAAATAATAAAAAAAGTTACATCTTTAAAAACACTGTGTATTACACGGGTTAAATAAATGTAATTTTGTAACATTGTTTATTACACGGGTTGGATAAATGTAATTTTATAAACTAAATAATAAAAAAGTTATATCCTTATAAACCTCGTGTATTATGATGGTTGAATAAATCTAATTATATGTACTAAATTATCATCATCATACTTAGTAAATCCCACCAATAGCAAAGCTAAGGTAGGGTCTGAGGAGTGTAAGATGTAGAGGCTGCTTTCAGTGAGACCCTCGGCTCGATAGTAGTTTTGCATCAAGCCTTGGACATAAGGCACATAACACTCAGCAATCAGGACAAAGACCGATTAGTGCATGTTCCCTTTTGTCTTTCTGTTATCAACGCCACAACATGATGATGATGCATTATTAATCGCCCGCGACTTTTAATGTTATTTTTACGAACTTAGTAAAATAACGTTAAAATTAGTGCAATTTCACTTTTGCCCTCCGAGCGTCCACACATATACATTATATGCGCATACCGCAAGCGGGGCAAATATATACTAAATAATAAAAAAGTTATATCTTTAAAAACACCATGTATTACACGGGTTAAATATATGTAATTTTGTATAGTAAATAATATGCTATTGGATTCGTTTAAAAAATCATAAATTTGGTTCGTTTTAATTCGAATCAAATCACAAACTTGGTTAAGTTTAATTCGAATTGATTATAACCCAAATTTGGAAAATCAAAAATAGAAATATATTATTAGCTTCTCTTCCTAATTAGTGTTTCTTTTAAAGTTTGATCTAATGTCTAATAAGTTATTTTGTATATTTTGTTTGTACTTTAACTTTTTTACATGACGTATTATTGTTTTTTTAAGTTTAAAATTATTGTTTTGTGCTATTATTTAAAAATATCTTTAATTTATAACTTAAATTCGAAGATAATATATTATTAGAAAAAATAGAATGATTCTATCCGACATTCAAAGTAAGATAAGATTTAATATTAATTGATTATTTATTATTTAATTAATTGATATAAGATAAGTATGAAAATGCAGGAAATTACAAATGTAGACATCTTCAATGAATGACACGTGTCCATTTATTGGTTTCTTTTATTATATATATAGATTCTAAATTTTGCTTCAATGTAATACATAAGATGATTATATAACCTGAAGAGATGTGGCACCAAAGCTACTTATCCGGGTCAAATTTAAACTACAGTAATTAGATGTGGTACCAAAGCTACTTATCCGGGTCAAATTTAAACTACAGTAATAAGATCTATATTGTGTAAGGTTCACTCACGAGTGTTTGCTTCTTTATAACAAGTTACCTAACTATCATTCTAACTTCCAATAAATATATATCTATCAGACACTATCTACAAATGTATTATGCGTTATTTGTGTTTAATAATCATGTGTAAATTATATCAATTAAAGAATTCTCACCTAAAAATAATTTACAATCAAATTTTTCAATTTTTTCTACTTTTTCAAGTTTTTTTAGTGACAATGCTTACTCACTCCAAATTAACACTAAATTTAATTCTAAACTACTTCTTTCTTAGGATTGAACCCAAGACCCCTTTAAGAGAGACAAGAGTATGTAACAAATGGGCTATCCCCATATTGACAAAAAAAATATATAAAAAATAAAAATAAAAAGTTGTAGTCCAATATTGCAAAACAATACAACCACCACTCATGGTTTGTTTATTAATGGTGACAAACAATCACGTTATTAGAAAATAAATTGAAAGATCATACTTAAAAAGGTTTGGTATGAACATGAGAGGTTATTCAATTGTGAGTCGCTTTGAATCATTTTTTCAAATATATCATTACTAGGTTATAACCCCGTGTATTACACGGGTCGAATAAATGAATTTTATATACTAAATAATAAAACAATATATCTTTAAAAACCTCATTTATTGCACGGGTTGAATAAATATAATTTCATATATTAAATAATAAAAAGTTATATCTATAAGAACCATATTGTACGGGTTGAATAAATATAATTTTATATACCAAATAAAAAGTTATATCTTTAAAACCACGTGTATTACACGAGCTGAATAAATGTAATATTGTTTACCAAATAATAAAAGAGTAAACTGCCATTTTGGTCCCTGTGGTTTGGCCAGTTTTGCCACTTTAGTCCAAATCTCAAACTTATTACATCTGGGGCCCTGTGGTTTGCAATTTGTTGCCATTTTAGTCCAAAATCCAAAATGTCTGATTTTTTACTGATTTACTGACCCTTTTTTGTCCTGTTGTGGAGGGGTATTTTGGTCATTTTGGAATTATTATTAACATTTTTAATTAAACAATAAACATTAATCACACACTCAACTCCCTGCCCTATCTCTTCATCTTCTTGAAAATCCTACATCAGAAAGAATCAGCCAACCCTCCTTCTCTCTCGTTCACATTCACAGCCGGACCCTCAACCACCCTCCTTCCACATCGCCGGCGGCAGTCCTCCGACCAGACACCCCCCACCACACGCAACTGATCTCGGGAAGCAAATAGTCCGATGGAGTAAAGAGAGAACGGGAGAGAGATAGAGAGGCAGGAGAGGAAGAAAGGGGGCGGCGATGACGGTGGCTTACAGCGACGGCGCCGTCGTGGCGACGGCGGTGGTGTTCTGACTCCGGCGAGTACAACCGACTCCGGGTTAGCTCACTCGGGTGAACTCAGGTGTGGATTTGTGCTCGGTTCAAGTTGATTTGGGGCGGAGATCTGTGTGTTCTTAGGGTTAGGGTTTTCGAGCGTTTGAGCTTCGATTTGAGAACCAGCAGCGTTTGAGCTTCGATTTTGAGCGTTTGAGCTTCGATTTGAGCACCAGCAGCGTTTGAGCTTCGATTTCGAGCGTTTGAGCTTCGATTTACCATGTGTTTTCTGGGTTGATGATGATGATGTTCTTGATTTTATGGATTTTCTGGGTTGATGATGATGATGTTCTTGATTTTCTGGATTTTCTGGAATTTCTGGATTTTCTGGGTTTTGATGATGATGATGTTCTACATATTCTGCTGCTGATGATGATTATTTAGGAGAAGAGAGAGAGTTAGGGTTTTATTTTGGGATGATGATTATTTATTTGGGGAAGATGACCAAAATTTTAATTAATAAAATGTTAAATGAAAAACAAAATGACCAAAATGCCCCTGCACTACAGGACAAAATAGGAGGTTGCAACAGTCAAAAAACTAGGATTTTTGGATTTTGGACTAAAATGGCAACAAAATGCAAACCACAGGGCCCTGGATGTAATAAGTTTGAGATTTGGACTAAAGTGGCAAAACTGGCCAAACCACAGGGACCAAAATGGCAGTTTACTCATAATAAAATAATACATCTTTAAAAAACCTCATTTATTACACGGGTTGAATAAATGTAATTTTATATACCAAATAATAAAAAAGTTACATCTTTAAAAATATGTGTATTACACGGGTTGAATAAATGTAATTTTCTAAAGAATATATATCCTTAAAAACCCCGTGTATTGTACGAACTGAATAAATCTAATTTTATATATCAAATAATAAAAAAGTTATATCTTAAAAAACCTCATGTATTACACGGGTCGAATAAATGTAATTTTGTATAGTACATAATAAAAAAATATATCTTTAAAAAACCACGTGTATTACACGGGTTTAATAAATCTAATTTTATATACAAATAATAAAAAATCATATCTTTCAATATACTAATGGATAATACTCTATACGCGATGGATATGGTGATTGTGAAGATGGTTCTTGAAAAGAAGATATGTTATTCAAGAAGCAAATTAACATCTATTTGAGTGATAAAATGTTAGTACCAAATCCGACAAACTGATTTATAAATTATGTAATAAAATTGACATAAATTTTTTTAGTAATGAAAATAAAAATATTTCATATATAATATATAGTTAATATCAAGAGTAAATTACGATTTTGGCCCCTGTGGTTATATCACTTTTACCCTTTTAGCATAAAAATGAATCTTTTAACATCTGAGCTCCCAACGTCTTTTTTTCTAACCATTTTGGCCCCTAACACTAACCTCATCCATTTACTTTTAGGGGCCAAAAGGGTTAGAAAAAAAGACGTTGGGGTCCAAAAGGGTTAGAAAAAAAGACGCTAGGGCTCAAATGTTAAAAATTTCCTTTTGGGCTAAAAGGGTAAAATTGATATAACCACATGGGCCAAAATCGTAATTTACTCTAATATCAAATTAGATAACTAAGTTTAAATTTGAAATAAATAGATAAATATAAAAGTAATAATTAAACTAAATAATATTTAGTAGGACGATTATCTATAATTAATTAGAAGAAATTAAACTAAAATAATAATTATCCATAAGACATGGCCTAATACGATGACAATTGTCCCCAAAATGGATAGTATAGATTTTAGTTTTTGAAAAAGTACATTTAGGGATTGATTACATAATAATTGTTTGTTTGGCATGATCGGAAAAATAAAAGTCACTAAGAAATCCAAGTGTGTATATGAAACTGGCATGAATTTAAAAAAAAAGTTAATTATGTTTTTCATTTGGTTTGTAAAAAATCATTATCTTAGTCCATTAGTTTAAAAATTGGCAAAACAGTCCCGTGGTTTCACTTTCGTAACTATTACAGTCCACCGACACTAATGTCATCCAATTATTCTGTTAAGTGTTAGGGAAATGAGCAAATTGCTCCTGTTTAACAGTTAATAAATAGAGTTAATTACGTTTTTCGTCCCTATGATTTGTCAAAAATCACTATTTCAGTCCATTAGTTTAAAAATCGTCAAAACAGTCTCTGTGGTTTCACTTTCGTAACTATTTCAGTCCACTCACACTAACGCCATCCAGTTATTTTGTTAGTTCATTTGAAATGACCATAATACCCCTGTTATTAAAATTAAAATAAATAAAGAGTTGGTTACGTTTTTTGTCCATGTTGTTTGTTAAAAATAACCATTACAGTCCATTAGTTTTAAAAATTACCAAAACAATTATTTTTAAAAGTGAAGGATACTGGTACTATTTTGGTAATTTTAAAACTAATGGAGTGTAATGGTTATTTTTAACATACCATAGGGACGAAAAACGTAACTAACTCTTTATTTATTTAATTATAATTTTAATAACAGGGGCATTATGGTCATTTCAAATAAACTAACAGAATAACTGGATGACGTTAGTGTGGGTGGACTGAAATAGTTACGAAAGTGAAACCACATGGACTGTTTTGGCAAATTTTAAACTAATGGACTGAAATAGTGATTTTTGACAAACCACAAAGACGAAAAACGTAATTAATTGGTACAAATAAGGGTTTGTTAACTCTTGGATAAACTCCCTGTAAGTATTCAACATTTCACATTAATGACACTTCTTCTTTATCTATATCGAAATCAAATGGGTATAGTATATTGGTCACCTAATCCCTAAACAAAGGATGTCTTCTCCTTTGTAATGGGGCCACAACGACAACGTTAAAAAAAATAAATAATATGGTTTGGACCGAACCTAGCAGGCTCGGGGTGGGTCAGGGCAGAACGTTTAGTGTGAGCCCATTCTTCATTCTATAAGATAACAAGGAATCAATGAGTGATAGCTGGTCTATGAAAGTTACCGTATAACTCCACTTGAGATTTCAGAAGGTACCACATAGATTCATATCTTTTTGTTCAAGGAATTACAGTACAAGTTAAAGTGCCCACACTAGAGATTAAAACCAAATTTGTCCCTTTCATTTGAACACCAATAACCCACTTGGCACTCACTAATTTCCGGTTATTTCATTTTCATTATTTTTTTTAGTATAACTACTCTGACGCTGACTATACGAGGTCGATTTATAAAAAAAAAAAGACTAATGGAAAATTTCATTGACCTAGGTCAACGATTAAAACGTACTTAAAAAATATGAGTGAAGAGGTATGATCCAAAGCGCGACCCACGAGGATTAAGTGGAGTACCCACTTCGTCGAAAATAGCCTGGTATAGTCTGAATTGATCCGTGCACGATTCTACCATGGTAGCGTGATAGAAAAGGTACAATTATCACAAAAGAAATGTTAATTCCTAACCAATAGAATTTAAGATGTCACTATCAAAACGGTTATACTCACCACTAGATAACATTCATGATTATGCTCTCACACTATTACTTATTCACTTTTCATTTCCGATCAAGTACTTGTTCTCATGCTAAAGAGTGGTCACAAGAAAACCCCTTTTCAGGATCACGGTGTTCTGTTTTGCAAAATCACATCGAAGGAAGAAGTTAGCAAAAAAGGTTGTTTGTTGAAGCAATCTTGAAGCATATAAGTAATTTTAAATCTGAATCTATTTACAAATAACTTCTTAATAAAAGCGTAGATCTCATCAAATGAGTTATCAAAACATGTCAGTTGATAAAGTTTTCACCTATTTGTTTGCTCACTTTGAAGGAAGTGTTTGGTAATATTTACTTTTACGCAAAAATGTAAAGGGTTTTTTTAATCCCAAATACACAACAAGACTTGTCGCTACAATAATGATGTACCAATCCTTTTTGAGTTGGTCTAAAGGCTTAACCAATTCATTGGTATTTTTATCACTTAGAAAGTTAATAACTTATTAATTTATGCTTCCTTTTAGGTTTGCTCTATCTCTACCAATAAATACTTTAATATCAAGTAAGTATGTGTTTTATCACTTAAACCATAGGTCCAAGGTTGAATATGTTTGTTTATGATGACTTACGTCTATCTTATTAGAACGCCTAACGATTAAAGTGTAGTTGGTACCATATTCTCATATTGTGCAACACACTGCTCACGAGTCTACACTCTCATGACGAGTATAAGATAAGACGAAACCAGTTCACCTCGATCACAAACGGGATGAGGAGGTTGGTCCTTCGCCTGATACAACGTTGTTACAACGTGCGAAACTCGAAACAACAAACCAACTTAATAACTTTCACATCCATTCTTTAAGCCTGAGGCATCACACATTCACATGGCCCAAAAAGGTGCTTTCATTCTTTCTTAGGTATATTGATACATTATATCAATTAAAGAAGAATAACGAGACAATAAAAAGAAAAAGAGTAAACTGCCAAAATGGTCCATGAGGTTTGGTCATTTTTGTCATTTTAGTATAAAACTCAAACTTTTTGAATCTGGGTCCTTGTGGTTTCAATTTTATTGTCATTTTAATCCAAAAGCAAAACCTGATCAGATTTTTTAGTTAACATCCAGTTTTTTTGTCTTTTTCATCCTTCTTAATGATGGGCAAAATGGTCTTTTAACGTTTTATTATATCAAATTAAAAAAATCTGACCATTTTGCCCTTAATTAAAAGGGAGGAAAAAAACAAAAAAAAGCTGGATGTTAACTGAAAAATCTTACTAGATTTTGCTTTTGGATGAAAATGACAACAAAATTGAAATCACATGGACCCAGATTCAAAAGGTTTGAGGTTTGAGGTTTGGACTAAAGTGACAAAAGTGACCAAACCTTAGGGTCCATTTTGACAGTTTACTCAAAGAAAAAAAAAGGAAGGATAACAAGAAATATCATATGGAAATGAGGTTGAGGGCCATGGGTAGCATGGGAAACTGGCCACTTACATAGAAATTATGAATCTTGTATATCATCCTTTTCCTTTTTTAGCCATGGGGACAATTCAACATCTTCATACACTTATGTAATCACGTAGAACGCAACGATTTGCGTTATTCATTTAACAAGACAAATGGGTAATGAATCTAATCCTTTAAACACAATTAACATATGTTTTTTTTTTTTTGAATGGCAAAGGTTACATTACTTCTACTTCTAAACTACACCAATAAATACTAAACTACACCCCATACCAGGATTTGAACCCTGGTCTTTTCTCCAAGAGGCAAGAGCCTCTACCACCCAGCTATAGCTGGAATTAACATATGTAGACTACAATTATGTCACTTGATTTCATTATGAATAGGTATTTACAAATGGAGAATCATGATAAAGGGAAGGACATGTGCTTTTATCAAGATAATAAAATGGTCCACTAAACCCCTCTCCCTAAAGCCTGTCTTGTGGGGTTTTACTTCCTCCTAACCAAAGAACTTGATTCTTTTCATCTGGCACCCCCTATCATTGTTTATGATTCATGAAAGTTTTACGGGTATGGTACGCTATGAGACCAATTATATGAAAAAAAGGCGTTGTGCCGACATATATATAGGGACAATTAAAACGAGCACCCGATTGATTAGGATGCGAAAATATCAACATTACTATCAAAGAAAACATGTCTACTAATCAGGTGTTTATGGTATATTAGTGCACCAAAGCCCATAAAGTTGATTAGATCTCTCAAGAAATAGTTCCATTGAGGTTCCTTGCAGAAAATTACTTGTTTTGACCCGTTGCCCAACTCACCTATTTCGCCAATCGTATTATACCCCGACAAAGCAAATAGGTGGGAGACTCTGACACATCCAACTCCAACATAGAAGGACCAAATCTTAAAACTTTGTCGTGCAATAATCACGAATCCCACTTACTACAATATCTACAAGGCATCTGTCCCCAATTCCAACTTTTAAGTACATCATATGCAAGGCCAATCAAGCAGCAGACCATTCAAAAGCAATTGGTAGGCATCAACTGTTTGTTGTGTTTGCAGTCCAAAACTGAACATACAAAAGTTAAAGTTGGCTCTTTCAATAGGAAACCCCTTTTGACATCACATGTGATGAACCAACTAAATCATATACACAAAAAAAAAAAAAGACATACCTTACAGACGAAAAATATCTTTTCAAAGCTCAAAAGAAGCTTGCGACGGGCTTATATCAAACGGTCTAGAGCAAGTTCCCCAAATTATTACTTTTTAAAAAAAATTAATTTGTTTTTTTGGTAAATCACATGATATACAGATTATCATTAATCACATGTGTCTTAGCTATTGAATTTGAGTTATTTTTATCCAATTTTGGATTTAGAAATGCTGGCCATTTGGGGGGTCAAACATTGCCAAAACGGGCTCATACTCATACATACAAAACGGGCATACTTACTTGACCATCAAGAGTGTGCGCGGGGCTTTGGCCTCATGGACCTTGTAATGGGTCGCTAATGTTTCATGCCTCCCGGCTCATAAGAACAAAAAATGACACATCACCACCACCGAAAAACCACTTCGAACCATAATGGTCTTCTCCTTGCATGATTGCAAAAAAACAAGTCCAGCTACGATGATCTTTGTAGAAACAAATACACTTTTGTAAACACAAAGATTTATATTATTCATTTAACACGACAAACAAGTAAAAAAATGGTATATTAACGGAATTAACGTTTGTAGGCTACAATTATGTCACATTAATGACCTCATTATGCATAAACACATATGGGGAATCATGATAAAGGGTAGGACAAGTTTTTTTTTTTTTTTTTTTGAAAATAATACAACGGTCCAGTAAACACCTACCCCGAAAGCATGTCTTGTGGGGTTTTACTTGCTCCTCACCAAGAAACTGATTCATTTCATCTAGTAACCCCCTATCATGGTTTATGATTTATGAAAGTTTTAAGGTTATGGTTATATCATAAAAAGGCATAGTGCCGACAAAAAGGGACAAATAAACGAGCGCCTGATAGATTAAGATGCTAGAATATCAACATTTCTATCAAAGAAAACCAAGTCTAATCAGGTTTATGATGTATTAGTGCACCTAAGTCAACAAAGTTGATTAGTTCCCTAAAGGGTACAGTTCCATTTTGGGATCCAGCCTTTGAAGATGGATAGATTTCTATGTCTAATTATTTTAGTCCCTTTTTCGGCTGGGCCTCTTAGACTACCCCATTTCACTAGGACCGTTCTAGCGATGGGCTGGTGGCCCATGGGATACTCGTATACCCAAGTGGTGGCAATTTCGAACAATTTATATCAAATAGGCCCTTTTTGGGATTTGGGTTATCTTTATCTTTAACGGGTCAAATGAGATAAGTTAAAAGGTTTAACCATAAAGAAAATTATCTCAAACAAGTTGAACGTCGTCAATGAAGTATTCTAACGCATAAAAATTCAAATTATTTATCGTAATTATATGGTTATCATATTTGACGCACTCATTTTGTATAATAATTTTCTGCTCTTAAAAAGGAATAATAATTTTGTTTGTAGCCGTTGATCACCCCAAAATGACTCGATCCCTACAAGAAAATTACTCACTTTTACCTGGCATCCGGCCCGGCCAAACATGTTAAAAGTCATCCAAAATGTATTCGAATGCATGAACCCTTCTAGATCACTTAGTTAAAATAAGTTCAATAATTGTTGTAGTACTATAGTTTAGTAATCATATTTAACACATTAATTACTTATCAAACCAAAAAGAAAAAAAAAAGGATAATAGTAAAGTGTTTGGAATTCCACCCAACATGAGTTGACCCATTACGACCAGTACTAGAAAATGACTCGTTTCGACCCGTTGCCCAACCTATACCCATTTTTCAATCCGTATCGTACCCTAACAAAGCAATTAGTTGGTACACATCCAACTCCAACATAGAAGGACCAAATTTAAAAATTTGTTGTGCACTTGTCATGAATCTCACTTACTCTATTATTATCTACAACCATATGTCCCAATTTCAACTTTTAAGTACATCATAAGCATAAAGCAGCAGACCATACAAAAGCAATTTGTAGTCATCAGTTGTTTGTTGTTTACAGTCCAAAACTGAACACATAAAAGTTAAAGTTAGCTCTTTAACTAGGAAACCCCTTTCGACATCGCATGTGATGAACTAAAACTAAATCCTGGACAAAATATATCATAACTTACAGATGAAAAATATCTTTAAGGGTTACTTTTTTTTCATTTTTTTTATTTGTGACCGAAACTAGATCCATCCTTTGCAAAGAAGTGCTTTTCTTGTGAGTTTTAAGTGTTATAAAGTGTGCTTTTGCTTCTGTTTTGTGTCACATTTCCTCCATTGAGATGTAAAATGTCTACAGAATAATAAACATATACATGATACTTAAAATAACTGTGGACATGTGTATATGGCCAAAAGTATTGTTATACTATGGTCTACAGAACTAGGTAAGAAGGCCATAGCCTACAAAAATGTATTGTGACAATTACAATGGCGTAGACATACCAGTTTAAGATGGTTTAGTGAAAGAAAAAAGTTACTCACAGATCAGTTTGTGTCTACAAATGGCGTAAACTTCAACGCCCGCGTGAGCGCCGATTATTATCAATGAAGAAGGAATTAGGGCTTGCAAATAAAGGACTCCTTGATTGATGCTTTCGAGTGTCAATCAATGTAATTAGGAACATGCATGAAACTGAATGCCTAAATAAATCTTTTTTTTTTTCTTCTCATATTCTCCTTAACACGTGCGTTTAGTTTGGTAAATGTTTTCAAATTAGAATTGGAATTTGAATTTGAAATTTAAATATTACAATAAGAATTGGAAATTGTTGGAATTGAAATCTCTTAATTCCATTATTGATGCGTTGTTGGCAAATTAATTGGAATCTACTATCCACTTGGGAATAGTCCATTGGTGATGATGAGTTTAGATAGAGCTTAGGATAGGAGAGGTCAGGGGTTCAATCCCCATGGTGTGCAACGTTAGCCATTCAAAAAAAATAAAAAATTGGAATCTACTGATCTCGGCGCACCGATCGGGTGGACCGGTTCGGCTTAGCAGCAGTCGGGTCGAGATGTTTTAGGTTGGAGTTGGGTCGGTAATGGGCAGGGTCGGGCCGAGACGTTTCATGTCGTTAACTGACCGAGTCAGTTCAAGACATTTCGGGTCGTTAACGTGTCGGGTTGAGACGTTTCAAGGTGTTAACTGGTCGGCTCGGGTCGAGACGTTTCAGGGTTTAATGGGTCAGGTCGAAGGGTCGGTAATGGGTCAGGTCGTCGGGTCAAGAGTTATGGGTCAGTTACACGGGCCGGATCGGGTCGAGACGTATCAGCTCGTTAACAGGTCAGGTCAGTTCGAGACGTTTCGGGTCGTTAACGGGTTGAGACATTTTAGGTCATTAACAGGTCGGGCCAGGTCGAGACGTTCTGGGTCGTTAAAAGGTCGAGATGTTTCGGGTTGGTAACGGGCTCGGCCAGGTTAAGACGTTGGGGGTCAGTGGCTAGCCGGGCCGGGTCAAAACGGTACAGGGCGAAGCAGTTCGTATCGAAACAATGCGGGTCGAAAATGTACGGGTCGAAGGGGTTCAGGTCGAAACGATGCGGGTCGAAACAGTTTGGGTCGAAGCGGTTCAGATCGAAACTGTGCAGGTCGAAAAGGTACGCCCCGAAACGGTTTGGGTCAAAATCGTGCTGGTCGAAATAGTTCGGGTCGAAATGGTACGAGGCGAAACGGTGCGGGTCTAAACAGTATGGATCGAAACAGTGTGGGCCAAAAAGGTTCGGGTCAAAACGGTGTGGGGCCGAAATGGTACGGGCCGAAACCGTACGGGTTCGGATCGAAACGATGTGGGTCTAGGGCTGTAAATGAACCGAACGAACACGAACATGGCCTTGTTCGTCTTCGTTCATTAAGGAAATAAATGTGTTCACGAACGGTTCATGAACACTTACCGAACGAGATTTTATGTTCGTGTTCGTTCATTAAGGAAATGAGCGTGTTCGCGAACGGTTTACGAACACAAACAAACACAAATAAATTTGGTGAACACGACGAAGGATAAAGATAGATGGCCCAGAGAGTAGCACTCGAACTTGCATCCCTTATTGTGGAAGGGAGGTCGATCATAATCGCCGATGTAAATAATGAGAAATGAAAGGGAAACGATGCATAAACAAGATGAAAGTGGGTTTCCTAGTTTAATTGTTAGGGTAATAAAATAAATAAAAGTTTAACAATATAAAATGTACAAATAAAATATAAAAAAGTACAAAGATCTTCAATTAAAATACAAACATACGAACATAAACGAACGCAAATCAACGAATGTTCATGAACACGTTCACGAACACCTTACCGAACGTTCACGAACGCAATCGAACGAACTAGACCTCTGTTCATGTTCGTTCATTTAACTAATCGAACGAAATTTTTTGTTCATGTTCGTTCGTTTATTAAATGAACGAACATAAACGAACTTCCCGCCGAACGGTTCATGAACTGTTTGCTGAACGTTCGGTTCGTTTACAGCCCTAGGTCGATTTGAACGACATTGATTGAAACGGTTTGGGTCCAAACGGTGACGCTCAAAACGGTTCGGATCAAGCCTATGCTGTCGAAATGGTTAGGGTCGAAGCGGTGCAGATCGAAACACTGTGGGTCGAGACGATACCGGTTAAGACGGTGCGGCTTGAAACGGTTCAGATCGAAATAGTGCGGGTCGAAACGGTACTGGTCAAAATGGTGTGGGTCGAAAAGGTGCGGGTCATCGACGGGGACAAGACGATAACCGGGAGTCGGGCATGATGGATGGTGAGGGGTGGCAGGTGCGAAGACGTCAATCAGTCGAAGATTCCAAAGAATTTACTTGAAGTCATCCATATATAGAAATGATTTTGAATTCCTTTAGTTAAAGGAATTTGAAGAAATTCATGTCCAATTCAATTCCTTTATGAACCACACACATGAAAAATTGGAAATGAGATTCCAATTCCAACAAATTATATGAACCCAACACCTTAAGATTTTGAATTCAGATTCCAATTCCATTGAATTCCAGTGAACCAATCCACTATAGATTAGTTCATTCTTCTTTCTTACGCTATGTGTAGTGGCCCCACACCACCAACCACATTAGCGTTTGGGACATTAAAAACCGTGTTGTGGGCGCCAAGGGTTTGTTCGTGAGCGTGGGAAGAACGGGTGCGAGAGTAGAGTGCAAAAATCTGCGTGTTACCCTGTTGATAAGCCATGTCAATAGAAGCCTCCAAATGAAAGGAGATTTCCGTTCACAACCACGACACTCTTTCTTAACTAACCAGTTAAAAAATGTGACTAAGGGTGCAAACGAGCCAAGCTACTCGCGAGCTACTCGCGAGCTACTCGAGCTCGGCTCGAAAAAAAGCTCGAACGAACCGAGCTTAAACGAGCTCGAGCTCGAGCCTAAAAACAAGCTCGTTTAGTAAACGAGCCCGAGCTTCTATTATTGAGCTCGAGCCGGCTCGCGAGCCTTAACGAGTTTTCTTCTTATATATTTTTATTAATATATTAAACATATATTTAAAAAATAATATTTACCATTTATATAAATATAAAAAAATAACTAAATTATATGTATAACAATAATTATAATTAATAAAAATTAATTAATAAATACTAAACGAGTTGAGCCCGAGCCGAGCTCGAGCTTGAAAAAATAAAGGGGTGCAAACGAGCCGAGCCGATCCCGAGCTCGACCAGGCTTGAGCTTGAGCTCGTTTAACATATGAAAGCTCGAGCTAATAAAGGGGTGCAAACGAGCCGAGCCGATCCCGAGCTCGACCAGGCTTGAGCTTGAGCTCGTTTAACATATGAAAGCTCGAGCTTTCATATGTTAAACGAGCTCGAGCTCAAGCCTGGTCGAGCTCGGGATCAGCTCGGCTCGTTTGCACCCTTTTATGTGACTTATGAAATTTTTATTTTAACTCTTTAACCTTTTTATCATTATATATGTTAATTCTAACTGTAATTTTCTTATTTTAAGGGTTAAAATAATCATTTTAAATTTGAATTGATTTAATAGGTAAAATAATGTAAGTTATTTATAGTGAATAGCCTATAAACAAAATATTCAAATGTGTACACTCACAAACAATTAAAACTATATGTTAGAGCTCAGGTTTTAGAGAGAGAAACAGTAGAGAGAGAAACACCAAAATCCAAGCTAAATTTGTTATTACCAGCCTAACAGTATATAACGACTCCCCAACCAATTACAATTTTACACTTTTTGTCCTTGTTCTATTACAGTAATGAACTAAACTATTACAACTCATATAACTATTGTAATAATACTTTCCCCTCAACCAAATACTTGTCCTCAAGTATTAAATTCCGGGAACCTCAGTTTAAAATCTTCCCAAAATTCCCACGTAGCATCAGAAGCAGGTAAACCACTCCAATGAACCAACACTTTCATTGTTGCTTTAGAACCCCTTCGAACCAGCTTCCTATCCAAAAGAGCTTGTGGTTGTAAACTAAAACGAGGTGCCTCAGGAAGTGGAGTAGGAACAGAAATAGGACATGTTGTGTTGGTGCATGCGTCTGTCGACTTCGTCTTGTATCGAGTCTTGTATGTTTGTAGAAAGATCAGGGCACGTTGTTTGAGAAAAAATGTCAAATATAGGGTGAGAGGCAATTTCAAACGGAATTAGAAGTTGTAATTCCGCTTGAAATCACCATGTCAAGTTCAAACGGAATTAGTGATTCCGCTTGAAATGTAATTTCACTTGAGGCAGTTTCAAGCGGAATCACATGCCTATAAATACCCTAGACCTGATTTCGTTTGAAGTAGTTTTTTAATTCCGGTTTAGAGAGCCGAAGTGTCAACTCGTTGTAAAACTTTGTCATATCAATATATTGACAGTTTAAAGTGATATATCTAGCTGAATTGAACTCGATACGTCTGTTTTCGCCTTTCGTATTGAGAAAAAATTTTCTGATCGACTCGTTTGGGTCAGAAAACGATCCTACAAGTGGTATCAGAGCTCAGGAGGAAAAGTTCTTACCAATTCAGCTGCAATTTCTGATTTCTACACCTTCTTTTCAAAATTAAACAACTTTTCACGGTTAAAATCGGCTAATTTTCTCACATATTGTGCAAAAAGTGTTTTAATGAATCCTTGAAAGTATTGGACCTTAATTCGATCTAAAATTGGTAAAATTTGTAATTTCGTTTGAAAAACAGTTCGAGTATGATGACATCAGCAGTATTTCGCTTGAAATAGCATCTTAATTATGTTTGAAACCTAATTCCGCTTGTGTGATTCCGCGTGAAATAGCCTTATTCCGCTTCAGTGTGTAATTCCGTTTGAAAAGTTTCACACGGAATTAGATAATTTCGCTTCAAGTTGCTATTCCGTTTGAAAGGGTGTTGTTTCACACGAAATCAGGTAATTCCGTGTGAAACTGGTATTCCGTTTGAACTGATTTCGCTTGAAATTGTCATTGGAGGCTATTTCGTTTGAACAAGTAATTCCGTGTGAAGGGTATTCCGTTTGAACAATTGATTTCGTTTGAAATTGTCTGTTTGTGAAAGTTCTTGAAAACCGAATCATGGAAGAGGAATTTTATAATGCATTTGCTACTACACCCACTACCCCGGCTAGTGTTACTCAGAACTTGACAATGGAAAATGAAACGGGCACTATGCAAAAACCGCCAAAGCTTTTGAACATTGAAGAGTATAAAGGTTGGGAGGAACGTTTCGAAAATTGGGTGCAAGCAAAGTATTTGGATGCTTGGGAATGTATTGAGACGAAATATGTTAGACCAACAAATGATGACGAAGAGGAAATTGCTATCAAAGAGATGAGTGTGGATGAGAAAAAGAAATACAAAAACGAAAAGATGATGATCAGTTTATTGCAACAAGCTATTAAAGAGGATATTTTGGTCTTATTGCAACACACTGGAAGTGCATATTCAATATGGAAAACATTAAGATCCAAGTTCGTTGGAAGTCAAGAAATGATAAAAAATAAAAAATCACTTTTGAAGAAAGAGTTTGATCTATTTCGTGGTCTGAAAAATGAAAGCACAAAGCAGATAATTGAAAGATACTGCAATTTGTTAGTAAACATGAAGATGGTGAGCATCACAAAGGATAATGAAGAGTTGATTGAGAAACTGGCTGATGCATTGCCACATGAAACTTGGGGCACATACTTGATGATGTTAAGAAATAAGAAAGGGTTTAACAATCTAACTTTGAGTAAGTTCATTGAGAAATTGGAAGCTCAAGAGATGGAACAAAGAAAGATCTCAAGAATGAAGGATTTTGATGGTGAACAAGATATCAGTCTTTATTATAAAGCAGGTTTGAATGAAAAAAACCAACATGTCACCAAAGGTTGAGAATGCATTCAATGCAAAGAGTTCGTCTGGAGGATCTTCTAAAGGATCAAACAGCAAAACAAGTTTTTCTTCATATCCATCATTTGATCCAAACTTATCAACAACAAAGAATGGCAAGAAGCTTCAATGCAACATCGTATTGAATCTTGAAAATGATCAGGATTATTCTGAAGAAATTGCAAAGAGTCGCATGTCTTTGTTAGGAACCGTGTTGGAGTCATATGGAAGTTTAGTAGCAGGCCGGATCAGAAATCCAATGTTGACAAAAGAGGATTACGATCAGATAGATGCAGAAGAGATGTAATTAATGGACATAAAGTGGTGTTTGGCAAGTGTGTTGAGACGAGCTGAGAAATTCAAACAGATCACAGGAAGAGATGACTTCCGTGATGCTAATGTTTCTACTTTAGGTTTTGATAAATCTAAAGTCACTTGTTTTCGTTGCAGGGAAAAAGGACACTTCAAGATGGAGTGCACAAATCGCGAAGCAAGTGGAGCTCAAAACCCGTTCAACAACAATGATTACTATCGGAAAGCAATTTATCATCAAGTTGCTCATCAATCACATCAACAAGAGCCACAAACTGCACATGCCAGGAAGGCAATTGAGGAATCATCAAAGAGAGCATGCATGGTAAATCAAAATGATAAAAAGTCTACAAATGGTTTTAGTTGGGACAAATATGTTTCAGCTGAAAGTAAAGCATGTCTGATAAACCAAGATGATGAAAAATTACCAGAGGGGTTTAGTTGGGAGAATTTTAGTTGGGATAATTGTTGTCCAGATAAAGAAATGTTAAAAGCAAAAGCATTTGTTGCTCGAATTGAAGAAGACAGTGATAATGATGATGATTATTATGCGAAACAAATGAGAGAGCAGTTGAAAATGCTTGAAGAAAGTGATAGTGATGACGAGAAAGTTAAAAAGAAAAAGAAGAAAGTTAAAACACCAGTCAGTAGTGATGATGATGAAGTTCCTGTGGTCAAAAGAAAGGTAAAGAAAGTTCCAGAATTCAAAATTGATGAAGAAGCTGATGCACGGAAGATTTCTGTGAATTGTGAAAGCTGTGAGATTATGAAGAAGAAAAACAGTGAATTGATTAACAACATGAACAGGCTGAAAGAATCCTATGATGTTCTGAATAAAGCAATGAATCAATACAATCAATCCAGTGATGAGCAAGCTACAGCTATGAAGACACTTCAGGGAGCTTTTATGACAAAGCAGAAAATTGTGAATAATTACATCGAGAAGTGTGCTGTCCTTGAACAAAAACTGGAAACTCAAAGGATTGAAACAGAAAGAGTTAATAAATTGTTAAAAAGTTACTCATGTTCTTCTTATGTTATTGACAGGATTTATCCAACTGTTGAAGGCATGAAGGCATTTGAAGAAGATGAAGTAACTGAAGAAAAGAATATTGAAAAGAAAAAGGAAAAGAAGAAAGACACTGAAGTGAAGACATCTGGTAAGAAACAAAGTGCCAGTTACAACAAGTGTCCACCCCCGCTTGAAAATGGATATTCTCCTAGAAATCCAAATTCAGAAAGAGTCGAAAAAGCAACAAACTTACAGTGGGAGTCAGAGTCTGCATAAAATTTGCCAGAAAATATTGATGTTACTTTTACATCGTCTGATACTGATCATGAGTCCGAGTTAATAAAGAAAGTGGTCGATCAGGTGTTGGATAACGATGAAACCGAGGAGTCAAAATCAGAGTCAAAGTCTAAGTCCGACACGTCAAGTTCAAAAGTCAAACAGGGCAAAAGAGTTTATAATAAAGAATTTTTGTTATCAAAATATAATTTGAATGATGAAATGTTCAAAGTTGCATATACTTTGAATGATTCTGACAAGTTATATTCTGATGAAGAATTTACAATAAGAGGTGTTATGTAACACCCCGAAAACGGGTTTGTTAATCAAACCCCGTTAATACTAATACACGGGTAAAATACCGTTAGCGGTAAAAGTAACCCGATAAATATTAGGATTTAAATAAATAAACCTAATATTTAATAAAACGTGAATAAATGCTTATAAGGAAATAAAGTTTATTAAAAAAAGCCTGAGTTAACGGGACTTAAAATAAACTGAGTTATAATTTCCCCGAACCCACTAAGTTAACTAGGAATATTTAACCTAGTTGATAAGTGAAAATAGTGTTAGAAATAATTAGGTTGCGGCCTACTTAATAACTAACCAAACATGAGGGACCAAAGTTGGATATCTTGAAAAGGGTTTTATAAAAAAAAAAAAAAACAAACACACATATATGTGTGTGCGTACGTGAGAAGCCAGGAGCAAGCTCCCATGGAGCTCAACCCTAAAATTCAACAAAACCCTCAAATTGGAGGATCAAACAAGGGCCAAATTCTGATTTGAACACATAGAAACGGTCACCAAGTCAAGGGGATCGTAAGGTATGTCGAATTTCTAACATTCTTGAAGTTGTGAAAAACGATTAACTTTGCATGATGCAATCTATGTATGAATCGTAGAGGCTATGGCCGAATTAATGAAGTGTTATTGCTTAGGAACAAACCCTAAGTAGAAATTTGAAGAAAAATTGCTGTGATTTGAATAATTTGATGGATTACCACACTTAGACAAGTGGGTTTGGATTATGTAGTGAAAAGGATGATACACACATGTTAAAATCATCATATTTAATAGTTGAAGCAAAATACTTGAACAATTTGCAAGTTTGAGTATATGATCATAATTGCTATGAAATGGGTTTAGTTGATTTGATGAAATTAATGTTGTATTGGTATTTATAAACGCCATACTAACTCGTATGAATGAACTACTTGAACAAAATAGGGATTTTGTTAAGAGTTCATAATTGATTAGAAGTGAGTCTTGACACAAGAATTAAACTCATGATTTATGATTGAGTTTAAAGAGAAAAATAGTCAAAGAATCATAAGGTGTGAAAGTCATGATTTGGAATGACTAATCTAACAACCTTGTGAATAATGAATGATAGTTGGCGCTTAACAAGCTAGGTGAAGCTTGGGGAGAAAGCGGGTCGAACAAGTCAAGCATAAAGGAAAAGCGTATTCAGGATGCAAGGTAAGTATAGCTTAAACTAGTCTTATATTTTAGAATATTCTCTTATCGTAGTAGTTACGAATAAGATAAATACATAATTGAGGTATGATGTTCCGGCGTGTAGACGTACGGAACAAGATAGTCGAGCATGACAAGAAACCATGTTGATGGTTTAAAAGGAGTTAAATCGGTAATTCGATCATTTTATGACAAATGGGAAATGAACTTTTGAATGGTTACCTTATAGGGTAAACCAAAACAAACAATAAGGGCAAAACGGTAAATTGGTCACGCGTTGACCATAACTATTGGTTTTGAAAGACACTGTATGACGTAAGCCATGATAGGCTAAAAAGCGTTAAGAAACGATTAAATAGACTAAAACACCCTTATAAGCTAAATTGGACAAACGACCTTTAAAGGTAGTTTCGAAACGAGTTTTATGATCAAATAAATAATTGGAATAGGTATAAGAAGCGAAAGATGTAAACCTTTGGTCAAATGACTCTATATGAGTCTTTGTCGTAAATTTGCAATCCGACGAGAAAAACTCGGATTATATAGATCACCTCATTAAGTCCACCACAAATATAGTTGTGGTGGAAGATTACTTGATAAGAAAGGTTGTATAATAACGCTAGAAATGAATGAAAGCGTTTCATGCTCAAAATATGCCTAAATACCCTTAACGGGTCAAAATACGCATATGAGCGTAAACGGGTTTAAGATACGTAAGAGACCCGTGACTTGAACCTAATATGATAGGAATTATTGAAATTATGAATATCATGAGAATAAGGATCAAATAAACATGTTTGTGTGATAAAATCACGAACGGGTCAAAATTTGGTAAAAAGGGTAATAAGTCGAAGACTTAAAAGTCTGAAATTTTATTAATCCGGATATTGGATTTTAACTCCATATGATGGAGAATTAAGTTACGAACGCGTAGGAAAAAGAATCGCGTAAAACTGACATGTAGAACGAAAGTTATGGCAATTATAAGTTTGTAAGTTGGTGAAAATTTGAGCTGGGCATCTGCAGCACCAGCTAAGTGATCTTTCTGTCGAAAACAGGGCTAGGCGTAGCGCGACGCCCCTTAGCGTACGGCGGCGCCCTAAAATAGAGCTAGGCGTAGCACGACGCCCCTTAGCGTACGGTGGCGCCCTGAATTATGAAAATTGTTGAATTTTGTTGTTTTGACCTATATGACTTGTTTAAACATGTTATTTAACTACCAAAGCTAATTTTTATGTTGGTTTTGGTCATAGGTGAATGTCAAGGGATTTCCGGATGAAGATCAAGCTCAACGAAGAACCGAACACACGAGATTAAAGCTTTCGCACGGCGTTACGTCGTAACTTTTAAACGACGAACTCAATTACATTATGTTGTAACATATTAAAATCTAGAAAAGATTTAACTAACCTGTATTTACAATGTATATGAAACTATAATTACATGTGTATTTTCGTAAAGTGAACGAAAACTGTAAAATAATAGTAAGGGTGTCACAAGTTGGTAATCAGAGCTCAAGGTTAAAAGAGTAAAACGTGTTCGGTTCGAGGCTTGATCGCAAATCCGGTAAGTACATGTATGTTAATGGTTTAGCATGTTAAAGTGTTGTAAACAACACATAGGGTTATCGTGTATTACACGTTACCCTAATTAAAATGATTGATATAGTTGACGAAAATACGCGCGTTGACGCGTATAGTAGAAAAAGCCTTGTATTATAATACGGGCGATTATTGAAGTTGATATTATTAACTCTTGTAAATGTTTTAGTTGAAGGACACTCGCATCTAAAGATAGCGAAAGTTTAACAAATTGCGGATTTGACGGAGGAACGGTCCAAAGTATGACAAGTAGAGTATGCTCACCAAGGACCTAAATCGCGTAACGATCGCGAATAAGTTAATGGCAAGGAGAGCCTGTTAGAGCAAGCATTATCAGGTGCACGTTTTAAATTATTACGTGAATAGTAATATGCAACAAATACGTAGAGATTGAAAGTTGCATATGAAGATTGAAAACTTGGAAAAACCCGAATAGAAAACCTATCCGGGATATTGTTTCCAAGAGAAACAAATAGAGGCATTACTTACATGGGGTGTAATGTGAAAATTATAAAAAGGTCATGTTTACCAGGTGTTGATCGCTTACTCTGGCCAAGTAAGTAGTGAACACGTGGTACCATGAACTTCTTATGATGGACATATTTACATCTGATGTAGTAAGGACGGGGTGAGTGGGACAAATTAAAAAGTACCCAAATGAATCAGATAAGCAAAATATCTGATCATAATGTAAACGCACAGCCGAGGGACGGAAGCGTATTATATTAGGATAAAGAGCATGAGAGAAGGGACAAAGAAACATGTAAAATGATTAAGGTACGCACTGGGAGGGGGTGTACTTACACTCGAACCTGGAGAATGCAAACATGTAAAATGATTAGGATATGCTTTGGGAGGGAGTGTACTTGCACTCGAACCCGGAAAATGCAAATATGCCTCTTAACGGGTCGTTTTTGTAAAGCGTCAAACTTGAGGACAAAGTCAGAATATAAAAATGAAGCGAGGTCTTAATGCATACCGGGAGGGTTGCAATAATAACGACTTCGGTACAACACCCGGTTGATGGGTAAGAATTAAACGCATGCGTAGACCGAGAAACGGGAACTCGGATAGAAAGTTAAAAGACTCGGGTTTTGAGTCATAACTAAAAGACGACAAGATAATGTAAATAGAAATTTTGAATAAATTATGTTCAACTATTTTAAAGTTGAACGGGTCGAATATAATATCATGCCGAACGGCATGAGTAAACGCAAGCGGGATAAGGGTAGCGTTAAATGCAAAAGAGTAATGAGCCCGGTAATGGGACATAACCAAATAAGAATATATACAAATCAAATAACAGTAAGCATAAGAAGAACTGACACATGAATGACGTGAGAAGTCATAAGTCGGAAAATTGTCCGAAAGAAAACAATTGTAGCCACGAAACTACAATCAAGGTTAACGGAACCTAAGCTTGAAACCAAATGATTCTTCGAACAAAAACAGGGTGCCTTGACACCAAACATGTATTTTAAGAATGACATGAGTAAGGAGTGATCTACGGGATCAACATAACCTTTAGGGTTATAAACAAATGAAAGGTCTACGAGACTAAAACAACCCACGGGTCATGATTAGAAAGAAATTATAAGGACTTCGCCCTAAAGAGGTGAAAGTCTAATCAAAATAGCCCATAAGGCTAAGTGATAAAACCTACGGGTTGATTAGATAAAGCGAGGGAATCAGTTGAGAATCTCCGCATAAAACTAAGACTGTAAAAGAATAAATTATGGACTGTCAATATCCTGGTATGGATAATTGACAAAAGTTAAAGAGAAGATCCAAAAACTAAAACTTCGGTTTTAGTAAGAAATAACGTTTTTACAAATATAAATTCTGATAGGAATTTGAATAGTAAGCATGAAAGATTCAAGTCTTGACACTGATAGGCGCAAGACGATATATTCGAAAAGTGATATTTTCAAAAATGAAAGGTTGATATAAATTAAACATGATGCGACACGATCACGGTTAAGAAATGCAATGTGAAGTAGAATCACATTATAACCAAGCGAGCGGTAAAAAGTAACTGGACTAATAAGTCTAGTTTGTGAGACCGGTTAAGGTTAGCAATTCAAGTCAAGAAATTTGGTTTGCTCAAAAACGGTGGGTTCGGTATAACTGAACCGAATAAATAAATTTGAAAACAAAATAATTTGTTGCTAAAAGTGAAAGATTTCACTAAAGACCTTTAAACGGGTCAAAGTAACGGATTCATAAAGAATTCGATAGTATATGAAAGTGATGAATATCGCTAAGTAACTAAACTAGTGGAAATAACGAGATTACGTCATTTCGAGTTGCACTATGTCATATGAGATACGTAGACAATTAATAACCAAAAAGATGTTACCATACTTTTCTGGTAATACTAACAATTGGTTAAAAGTATAAGTAATGTTTAAAAGATTTCTCGGCTCAAATACATTGAGTTTAAACTCAATGAATTATGTAAGAAAAAGGTTTCGAGGATGAAACCTCTTTAAGGGGGGTAGACTTGTAACACCCCGAAAACGGGTTTGGTAATCAAACCCCGTTAATACTAATACACGGGTAAAATACCGTTAGCGGTAAAAGTAACCCGGTAAATATTAGGATTTAAATAAATAAACCTAATATTTAATAAAACGTGAATAAATGCTTCGAAGGAAATAAAGTTTATTAAAAAAAGCCTGAGTTAACGGGACTTAAAATAAACTGAGTTATAATTTCCCCGAACCCACTAAGTTAACTAGGAATATTTAACCTAGTTGATAAGTGAAAATAGTGTTAGAAATAATTAGGTTGCGGCCTACTTAATAACTAACCAAACATGAGGGACCAAAGTTGGATATCTTGAAAAGGGTTTTATAAAAAAAACAAACACACATATATGTGTGTGCGTACGTGAGAAGCCAGGAGCAAGCTCCCATGGAGCTCAACCCTAAAATTCAACAAAACCCTCAAATTGGAGGATCAAACAAGGGCCAAATTCTGATTTGAACACATAGAAACGGTCACCAAGTCAAGGGGATCGTAAGGTATGTCGAATTTCTAACATTCTTGAAGTTGTGAAAATCGATTAACTTTGCATGATGCAATCTATGTATGAATCGTAGAGGCTATGGCCGAATTAATGAAGTGTCATTGCTTAGGAACAAACCCTAAGTAGAAATTTGAAGAAAAATTGCTATGATTTGAATAATTTGATGGATTACCACACTTAGACAAGTGGGTTTGGATTATGTAGTGAAAAGGATGATACACACATGTTAAAATCATCATATTTAATAGTTGAAGCAAAATACTTGAACAATTTGCAAGTTTGAGTATATGATCATAATTGCTATGAAATGGGTTTAGTTGATTTGATGAAATTAATGTTGTATTGGTATTTATAAACGCCATACTAACTCGTATGAATGAACTACTTGAACAAAATAGGGATTTTGTTAAGAGTTCATAATTGATTAGAAGTGAGTCTTGACACAAGAATTAAACTCATGATTTATGATTGAGTTTAAAGAGAAAAATAGTCAAAGAATCATAAGGTGTGAAAGTCATGATTTGGAATGACTAATCTAACAACCTTGTGAATAATGAATGATAGTTGGCGCTTAACAAGCTAGGTGAAGCTTGGGGAGAAAGCGGGTCGAACAAGTCAAGCATAAAGGAAAAGCGTATTCGGGATGCAAGGTAAGTATAGCTTAAACTAGTCTTATATTTTAGAATATTCTCTTATCGTAGTAGTTACGAATAAGATAAATACATAATTGAGGTATGATGTTCCGGCGTGTAGACGTACGGAACAAGATAGTCGAGCATGACAAGAAACCATGTTGATGGTTTAAAAGGAGTTAAATCGGTAATTCGATCATTTTATGACAAATGGGAAATGAACTTTTGAATGGTTACCTTATAGGGTAAACCAAAACAAACAATAAGGGCAAAACGGTAAATTGGTCACGCGTTGACCATAACTATTGGTTTTGAAAGACACTGTATGACGTAAGCCATGATAGGCTAAAAAGCGTTAAGAAACGATTAATAAGTGAAATGACCGCTTGGTGTAAACCGGAGCGAGTCATGTAGATGAGATGGTAATAAATATCATCTCGCCAACATAATCGGTCACTTAGACCAAATGAGTCAAAAGGTGAAGATATCACCCTTTGACAATAACGACTAATGATTATTGTCGAGTTATATTATTTCAGGAGTAAATGTCAAATGGGTATTAGCAACGCTATGAATTAGCGGTTATAAAAGCAAGGTATTAAAAACGGGTCAATATATTGATCCGCGCCAGGTATGTGAAAAAAGGTAACACTCATTTAGAACATGTGGTTCAATGAGTGTTAAAAGAAGTCAAAATAAATATTTGGTTACTTGATAAGTAAACCGAATGTTTTAAGTAATGAACATTGTGTTTGGAAAGCTTAATGACTTTTCAAACAAAATCATAGGTTAAAAGAGGGATTATGGGTCAAATATACTTTCAAAAGTCCTTCATCGTAAATGATTGGCTAAATAGACTAAAACGCCCTTATAAGCTAAATTGGACAAACGACCTTTAAAGGTAGTTTCGAAACGAGTTTTATGATCAAATAAATAATTGGAATAGGTATAAGAAGCGAAAGATGTAAACCTTTGGTCAAATGACTCTATATGAGTCTTTGTCGTAAATTAGCAATCCGACGAGAAAAACTCGGATTATATAGATCACCTCATTAAGTCCACCACAAATATAGTTGTGGTGGAAGATTACTTGATAAGAAATGTTGTATAATAACGCTAGAAACGAATGAAAGCGTTTCATGCTCAAAATATGCCTAAATACCCTTAACGGGTCAAAATACGCATATGAGCGTAAACGGGTTTAAGATACGTAAGAGACCCGTGACTTGAACCTAATATGATAGGAATTATTGAAATTATGAATATCATGAGAATAAGGATCAAATAAACATGTTTGTGTGATAAAATCACGAACGGATCAAAATTTGGTAAAAAGGGTAATAAGTCGAAGACTTAAAAGTCTGAAATTTTATTAATCCGGATATTGGATTTTAACTCCATATGATGGAGAATTAAATTACGAACGCGTAGGAAAAAGAATCGCGTAAAACTGACATGTAGAACGAAAGTTATGGCAATTATAAGTTTGTAAGTTGGTGAAAATTTGAGTTGGGCATCTGCAGCACCAGCTAAGTGATCTTTCTGTCGAAAACAGGGCTAGGCGTAGCGCGACACCCCTTAGCGTACGGCGGCGCCCTAAAATAGAGCTAGGCGTAGCACGACGCCCCTTAGCGTACGGTGGCGCCCTGAATTACGAAAATTGTTGAATTTTGTTGTTTTGACCCATATGACTTGTTTAAACATGTTATTTAACTACCAAAGCTAACTTTTATGTTGGTTTTGGTCATAGGTGAATGTCAAGGGATTTCCGGATGAAGATCAAGCTCAATGAAGAACCGAACACACGAGATTAAAGCTTCCGCACGGCGTTACGGCGTAACTTTTAAACGACGAACTCAATTACATTATGTTGTAACATATTAAAATCTAGAAAAGATTTAATTAACCTGTATTTACAATGTATATGAAACTATAATTACATGTATATTTTCGTAAAGTGAACGAAAACTGTAAAATAATAGTAAGGGTGTTACATGTTAAAACATAATTGATCAAAAAGGTTTTTAAACTAACAGAAATTAATATTTCTGAAATAAAAGATGTAAATATTTCTGAAAAACCTAAATCTTACACCTCAAGAGTTCAACAACGTTTAAACAAGAAAAAGGGTTACAGTTTTGGTTCAGGTTATCGAAAGAAACCAAACCATAACGGTAATTTCAAAAAGAAAGGTCTGGGTTTTATTCCACCAGAAAATCATAAAAATGAAAAATATGTTCGAGATTTTAAATCAAAAATGGTATTTGTTTCAGGGACAAGTGCTGAGGAAGAACAAAAGAGTTCATTCTGGAAACAATCAAACAAAGAGTTTTTTGCAAAGAAGCAAGAAGAAATGAAGAAGATGGTTGATCAAAAGAAGAAGGAGACTCGAATCTGTGTTAACTGTGGAAGAATTGGACACATTGCAGTAAATTGTTCACAGGAAAACCAAACAAAACAGGGAGTTTCCAAACTGAAAGAAAAAATGATTGAATTTGAACCACCAATTGAAAGATCTAAAATTTTCAAAAATTCAAAATTTGAAATTGGTGAATGTTCAAACAGGTTTTACAAAAGAAGTGCAAAGCTTGACAACCAAAAGTGGGTTGTTAAGAAATCTGATGATAGTTCTAGCGATGATTCTGATATATTAAAATCAGAGGAGCTATCTTCTGGCGATGAATCTGATTCCACAAAATCAGAGGAGTCACATGTTGAGAAAAAGTGTGAAACTTCAGTTCCGGCATTGGATGATGAAAATTTTCCACCACTGCGGGCTGAAAATTTTAAGAAGAATGTTGGTAAAGTTGAAATTTCAAATCAATTTTTTTTTCTGAAAAGGAAGAATTTGATATTGAAAAAGCTTTTAACCCCAAAGTGCAACATATTTTTGGTAAAATGGTTGATGGTAAAGTCAAAGGGGTGAAACAATTTTATGAAAAGAAATTGAAGAAACCATGTAAAACTGTGACATCTCAGGTTTGTGACTGGGGTGGAACATATTATGATGAGTGAAGAAGTATGACTTGCCGGAGCTCCCAGGTTGGTAAGAGTGGAGCAGGAATCGACATATTTATTGAGAAATTCACTCTAGTGATATTTCGACTAACAAGTGGTTATTGGCTTGTTACTTACAAGTGGTAAATCAGGGACATTAAGTTGTACTTGATTTTCTACAAGTGATATTTGATGTTTGAAACTAATATGGGAAGAATTGATCCCCATTTTTTACAAGTTATAAAATCAATAAAACTTATTTTCCGGAAAAACCATTTGATTAAAACAAACTTAAGTGTTTTGAAATCATAATGGGAAAATAGTTTGTTGTAACAAACACATGCCTTGCTTTCTGGATAATGCATCTGCAGCTTTATTCTCACAACCTTTCTTATACTCAATCTCATAATTGTAGCCCATAAGCTTTGACAACCAAGTGTGTTGCAGAGGAGTAACAACTTTTTGTTCCAACAAGTGCTTTAAACTTTTCTGGTCGGTTTTTATTATAAACTTGTTGATGATCAAGTAATAGTGCCAATTCTTGACTGCCATAAGAATTGCCAGAAGTTCTTTTCATATACATATAGACTTTGTTTCCTAGTAGAAAGTGACTTACTCATATAGGCCAGAGGATGTCCTCTTTGCATTAACACTGCCCCAATTCCCTTAGAAGATGCATCAGTCTCATGGGTAAAAGGGTCATTAAAGTTTGGTAAGGCCAACACAGGGGAATGAACCAAAGCATCTTTTAAAATGTTAAAGGCCTGGGTTGCTTTTTCTGACCAAATAAAAGAATCTTTCTTCAAAAGATTAGTTAAAGGCTTAGCAATGACTCCAAAACCTTGAATGAATCTTCTGTAATACCCTGCCAGCCCCAGGAATCCCCTTAACTGTTTAATTGTTTCAGGAACAGGCCACTCCTTAATAGCCGTAATCTTTGTAGGATCTGCCACCCCTTTCCCAGAAATAATGTGGCCTAAATACTCAACCTTAGCTCCAGCAAAAGAACACTTAGATCTTTTAGCAACCAAGAAATATTGTCTGAACAACTTAAATACTTGTGTTAAATCTTCAATATGCTGACCCATGTTCGAACTAAAAACCAATATGTCATCAAAAAACACAAGAACACATTTCCTGATGAGATCTTTAAAGACTGAATTCATTAAAGCCTGAAAAGTTGCAGGAGCATTTGTAAGGCCAAAAGGCATGACCAAAAATTCAAATAAACCCTGGTGAGTTCTGAAAGCTATCTTATGTACATCCTTTTCATACATTCTGATCTGGTGATACCCTGCTCTTAAATCCAGCTTTGAAAAAATTGTTGCTCCATGTAACTCATCCAATAGTTCCTCAATCAATGGAATAGGATATTTGTTCTTAACTGTTGCATTGTTAAGTTTTCTGTAATCAATGCATAACCTCCAGGACCCATCTTTTTTCTTAACAAGTACAACAGGTGAGACAAACAAACTTTGACTGTCTCTAATAACTCCAGAATCCAACATTTCTTGAGTCATTTTTTCGATAATGTCTTTTTGACCAGCAGGGTATCTATAGGGTTTCTAATTTATGGTAATGTCTTCATTTACCAGAACAATCTTATGGTCACAATTCCTAGAAGGAGGTAACTGAGTAGGTTCTTGAAAGATATCTTCAAACTGTGTTAACAGCTTCAACAGTGCCGGATCATGCATGTTATCCTGTATGGTTGGTTCATGTTGACACTTATCACTACCTTGATCTTGAATGCTAAACAGTTGGCAAGAAGCCACAGAATATTATTTAGACATTAAGTCATTACACTTCTCAGCTGAACATAAAGAAACTGTATTATTGTTGTCTAATCCCTTGAGTTCAAAAGTTAAATTGCCCACTTTAAACTTCATAGTCAGATCTTTAAAGTTCCAACTAATATCATTAAGTTCTCTCAACCATTGTACCCCAAGGACCATGTCATAACTACTCAAGGGAATCAAAAACATATCAGCCTTGAACCAACTACCTTGCATAACCCACTGAAAGTTTTCACACAATTGCATACAATCCAACTTATTACCATCAGCTATTGTAATCTGCATTGAATTCACTGTTTTTGTAGGGCAATGTAGTTTAGTAGCCAATTCTTGATTTATGAAATTATGAGTTGACCCAAAATCTATCAAGATTTGTAGTTGTCTAGTGCCTATAGTACCAATCACTCTCATGGTTGAAAATGATGGTATTCCTGAGATAGCATGTAATGATATCAAAGGGTCTGAGTTCACTTGACTAGAAATTACAATAGATTCAGTTTCATTATCTATTTCATCATCCTCCCCATGGACTTCAATTGTAAAGAACTGTTTATTCTTACAAACATGAGTAGGGGTAAACTTCCCAGGGCACCAAAAACACTCACCCCTCGCCCTTTTTGCATCAATTTCTTTACTCCTTACAGTTTTATTTACCCCCTTATTGGCAGAAGTAGACCCAACTGTAGTTGTGTTAGGAGAAGGCAATAAAGGAATCTTGGAAGCACTTACAGGACCAATTAGTGGAGAAAAAGATTTTGACACAGAACTTGAATAACCTTTTGACTTAGAATTAGTAGAATTTTGGATTCTTGCTAAAGAATAAGCCTTCTTTAATGTTTCCGGTTTAAACATTCTAACAGGACCAGCAATTGAATGTGATAAACCATGAATGAACAAACAAACTGCCTGAGATTCATTGATGTTAGATGTAACACCCCGAAAACGGGTTTGGTAATCAAACCCCGTTAATATTAATACACGGGTAAAATACCGTTAGCGGTAACGGTAACCCAGTAAATATTAGGATTTAAAATAAATAAACCTAATATTCAATAAAACATGAATAAATGCTTTTAAGGAAATAAAGTTATGAGAGGCCCGAGTTTACGGGACTTAGAATGAAACAGGTTATAACCCCAGAACCTACTAAGTTAACTAGGAATAATTAACCTAGTTATTTATGTGTGATCAAGTGAATGAATAGAAATCAAGATTTTAACCCTCTTTATTAAACATCTAAATATGAGGGACTAAAAATGGGCAAACTAGAAAATGTTTTAATTAAAACATAAACACTCCATTTTGGAGTCTCCTGGAGATCGACCAGAACAGGGGGTGCGACCCCAAGTTCCTTCAAAACCTAGTTCATCACAAAACTCACAAATTGAGGGCTCAAACCAAGTCAAAATCGAAAATCGAGCATAGATTAGTGATCCTCATAGCAAGGGGATTATCAGGTATGTAAAATTTGATGAAAATTCCCCAACTTGAAATTCTCATAAATTTGGGAAATCTAAAATTCATGGTTGCATGTTTGTTTTATGGTGAATTAGGAACAATATAATGTCTAGGGACAAACCCTAGATAAATACAAGTTGAAATCATGTGAATTTTTAGTGAAATCTATGAACACCATTGTAGGTGATTAGTGGGTTATGTATAATTTGATAAACACTAGGAAATTGGGTGTTGTTCTAGTGTAATTTGTCACACCCTGGCTTTTGCGGAAGCGTGGTATATTTTGGTGTGACTTCTTAATACCATAGCTTAATCATGACAAGCTATATGAATTTAAAAACCATGCAAGTCATCAATTAAGTTTGAAAATAACATACAATACCATTGTTTGACGAGAACATACTCCAACAACAATAACCTTGTTCAAAAGACATAACCACTACAACATAACATAAACGTGGTTTAAGGACTGTGTCTTGTCCAGGAAAGAGACACATCCCTTAAACCCTGATGACTCCATGACAAATGCAGCGGAAAACGTTCCATACCGTGCCAGATCTCGTTTAATTTCCTGAAATACATGTGAGTTGAAAAATCAACAATAATGTTGAGCGAGTTCATGTGCAAGTGAGTAAGTAAAACACTTGTAAGTATAAAAGTTTCCTGGTATGTAGCAGTGTAAGAGGACTTGTGATCACCAATGGTTTGCAAGGCCATTAGCATGTTGTGAAATGCAAGTAAGTAGACACAACCCTAGCTGATTTTTGCGTTGGGCAACCAAGTCACTCCAGGTCCGTTGTGGTTAGCCTCCGAGAGGTCCGTTTGGCCTGAAGCTGGGCTCGCTACACCCAAATAGATCTACCGCTCGAGTCCCTCGGTGTTCTAACTACCCATTCACATGATCTAAACCTCCTTACGTAATTCATACCGTGTATAAAGTACTTGTAAACAAAGTAACATGTATTTCACCCCCGCAGTTAAGAAAGCTGAAAACAGTTAGAGAAAAGGGGGGACATGAACTCACAGTGAATGCGCGTCTCTACCAAGTGTCTCCAATACAGTAAGCTGTGCAACGACCTACAAGTGCTAATTCTATTAGACGGACGGCCGTGCCTTAGCTTTATAGTTTATGTCTTTGGAAATAGTTAGACAACTATTTCGTGTTTATGTTCCGTATACACTTGGTAGTTATTCTTCTTCCCAAGGATGGGGATACAATACATGTGCGTAAGTTACGTTTTATCAATCTAGTGGTAATGTAATTACCGGTGTAACTCATATGTTTGTGTAAGCGTTCGCAAAGTTTTGGAATCATTAACGCTTGTAAATATTATTTTCACTTTAAAATAATATTTATGTATTTTCACAAAATAATCATAAACAGTGTTGTGACAAAAATATTTATCACGTTAATCTTTGTGAAAACCCCACCTCCGAATATTTAGTAAAATATAGTGCTGGCGAAATTTATGTTTCGAAAGTATGTCCAAAAAATAGTTCTAACACTTGTTGTGTAAAAAGTCTAAGTGTTAGGTTTTCAGAAAATTTCGCCAGAGTTTCCTCTGTAACTGGAGGTGGCCACGCTTTCAAGCGTATCATTTTCTTTTAACAAATCAATTCAACAATCTTCTTTATTCAATCAAACAATTTCCGACACATCAAACTAGTCGACAAGTATGTAAATTTGCATAATCGCATGAACTTGCAGTTTTTCCGAATCTATATTGTAAACACCCTTTATATAGGTGGATCTTTATATAAAGTAACTTTAATCCCATAAAAACCTTGTGTTTAGAGAAATCCGTCTTTACAACTTCGAGTAACAAGCGACAAATTTACTTCTTTGTCGGATCTCTTTGTTTCACAAGTGTTTACACACTTGTGGTTTATAAAACCATATTTATTAGTGTAAGATTCATCTTTTGAAAAATATGATTTCTTTAAAGTGTGGTCTTTCAAAAATACCACTTGCGGATACGTAGATCCGCTAGTTTTAAACGCCATTTTACCGGTTAAATCACTTTTACACAAGTAAAATATTTCTACACAAGTTCATGTTTCTAAAATGTGGTAGTGTTTCACCTTTAACCCTTGTATCTTTCAAAAATAAGCTTATGTGATGATACATGATTTTACAAAGTCGGGTTAAACGAAGATTCGAGCTACCACATTATAGATCGGGTCTAGATAAACACAAATTTCAAGTCCTACGACTTTTACACAAGACATGTGCTATTAACCTCCATTTTTGTGATTTTAGTAGACTTTAATGCATCATCTTTCAATATAACGAGATTCAACCGACAATAATCCTTTTAACCACTTTAGACGAGTGTAAAAACAAGTTTTAAACAATATACCTCTAGCTCGGGGCTAGGGAAGAATCGTGACGAAAAACGCGTGGATAAAAGCAAACGGTTGAGGTCCTTCGTGTTCCGCTTGCGCCAAAGCTCCTAATACGCGACTTGTGAGGCTTGTATAATGTTGGAATGCAAAGATCAAAGTTTGAAAATATGGTGGTGATGTGGGGTGAGTTCGGCCGTGAGCCACAAGGGAAGAAAGAGTGGGTTTTGTTGGGTGGAGTTTAGTGATAATCAACTCAAGGGTTAAGTGGTTTTTATAGGGAAATTTTTAAGTGTTATAATCCAATGGTCCATGTGCCTCATATATACTAGACAATAATCCTTGATCAAATCAACTAGGTACTAGTGTGTCCCCCTTAGTTAGGGGACGGTTAGGGAATGGGGTGGGGCTAGTTCGATCCAAGCTTGTTTAGTTAGGGGTTTAGTTTAGTTAATTAGGTAGGTTAAGTGTTTAACCTTGTAAGTTGTATGTTGCGTGTTATGACGGGTGTTAGGGTGATCAGGGACCCTAACTGGCTCAGAAAAATATAATAGTGAAAATACTAATATTTTCATGTTCCGGGTAAAGTCCGGGTGTCCGGTTGGATAGTAATCCGTTAAAGTGTTACAAAAGACTTTAAAGTGTCGTTATTACATTTTTAGTGACACAATTTGTTTTCCCGACACTTTAGAAAGTGTCTAGTAATATTTTCTCATTTTCTGGCACTTTACTAGTCAGCTAGAAGCTGGTTTGTTTATTAAAGTGCTGTGTTTGGTACTTTAAAGTACGTTTTAGGCACATCCGAATCAGTGTATCTTATCCCTAGAGACGCGGTACCACAACCCTTATATCCTACACTCACTACCAGTGTAGCCAAAATATTTGAGGCTCTTAACAGGCCTTGGAGGCAGTATCTGCCTGATGCTGGTTATATCAGCATGTTCACTGTGTATCCGTTTAGTGCTACTGTGCTTTTTGTGCATCATGTTTGTCACTAGGGTTCAGCATGTAAATAATGTAGTGACAGCAAAATAAAGTATGATGCAAGTAAGTGCATGTATCAGTATGCAGGTAGCAGTTTATCAGCTAGTTTCAATCAAGCACAGTAATTAAGCAGTAATTAATCAGTAATTAAGTTGTACGGATACCTGGTTTAGTGCGGGTTGTCACATTCTCCCCCCGTTAAATAAATTTCGTCCCGAAATTTAAGTTCTGCTTGTAGAAGCAGGGTTCTTAGGAAATAAGTGGGGGTATTTCTCTTTCATCCGGTCCTCACGTTCCCATGTGAATTCAGGACCATGTCTGGCATTCCAACGAACCTTGACGAGTTTGACACTGCTCCGGCGGGTCTTGTTAACTTTCCAATCCGTGACCTCAACAGGTTCTTCAACAAAGTGGAGCGTGTCGTCAATATGTATCTCGTCGATGGGAATGGCAACGTCAATTTGAGTTGGACTTTTCTTTAAATTGGATACATGAAATGTATCGTGAACACCATTCAGTTCAGCAGGTAGGTCCAACTTGTATGCTACTGTCCCAATTCTTTCCAGAATTCTAAAGGGACCAATGTAGCGCGGATTTAACTTTCCATGCTTTCCAAAGCGTGCTACCCCTTTCCAGGGTGAAACCTTTAACAACACCATTTCTCCGACTTGGAAGTCCACATGCTTCCGATTTGGATCCGCGTAGGCCTTTTGTCTGTGGCGAGCGGCTTCGATGCGTTTAAGAATTTGCGCGATCTTGTCTGTCGTCTCTTGGATGATCTCGGGACCAGCAAGCTGCCTATCACCTGCGTCAGACCAACATAGTGGTGATCGGCACTTGCGTCCGTATAGGGCCTCAAATGGCGCGACACCAATACTGGTGTGGTAGCTGTTGTTGTATGAAAATTTGACCAAAGGTAAGTGTTTATCCCAGCTACCGCCTAAATCCATAACACATGCCCTCAGCATGTCTTCCAAGGTTTGTATCGTTCGCTCGCTCTGGCCATCAGTTTGCGGATGGAATGCAGTGCTCAGATTCAATTGTGAGCCAAAAGATTCTTGGAAAGATTGCCATATTCTTGACACAAATCTTCCGTCTCTATCAGAGATGATCGAGAGTGGTACTCCATGACGTGCTACGATTTCTCTCATGTAAATTTCCGCAAGTTTACTAGTACTGTCTTTCTCCTTGATTGGCAGAAAGTGTGCGGACTTTGTTAGGCGGTCAACAATCACCCAAATCATATCATGGCCTCTTGGCGTTCTTGGCAGTTTCGTAACAAAATCCATTGAGATTTGTTCCCATTTCCCCTTGGGAATCTCAGGTTGTTGCAGAAGTCCCGAAGGCTTCTGGTATTCTGCCTTGACTTTAGCGCACGTTAAACATTTGCTCACGTAAATAGCAATATCGCCTTTCATCCTAGGCCACCAATAATAACTTTTGAGATCTTGGTACATCTTATCCGATCCAGGGTGGATAGAGTACCGTGACTTGTGCGCTTCGTCGAAAATAACTTCCCTTAATCCACCAAACAGAGGAACCCAAATCCTTTTCTCAAAACATAATGTTCCTTCCTCGTTTGGTACCAAAAGCTTCTCCATTCCACGGAGATATTCTTCCTCAAGGTTTCCCTCCTTGAGAGCTTCCTTTTGTGCAGCACGAACGCGTAAGGAAAGGTCGGTTCGTATGATCATTTCCAAAGCCCTAACCCTTATGGGCTTGATTCTTTCTTTACGACTTAGGGCATCGGCGACTACATTCGCCTTCCCTGGGTGATACTTTATCTCGCAGTCGTAGTCGTTTAGCAATTCAACCCATCGTCTCTGCCTCATATTCAACTCCTTCTGGTTGAATATATGCTGTAGGCTTTTGTGATCTGTGAAGATTGTGCATTTTGTACCGTACAGGTAGTGTCTCCAGATCTTCAAAGCGAAAACCACGGCGCCAAGCTCTAAATCGTGGGTGGTATAGTTCTTTTCGTGCACTTTCAGTTGGCGTGATGCGTAAGCAATGACCTTCTGGCGTTGCATCAACACACAACCCAGTCCCTGACGCGATGCGTCGCAGTATACCACAAAGTCATCAGTACCTTCTGGTAGAGCTAAGATTGGCGCGTTACAAAGCTTATTCTTCAATTTCTGAAATGCTTCATCCTGTTTGATTCCCCAATCAAACGTCTTGTCCTTCTGTGTGAGGAGCGTCAAAGGTTGAGCGATTTTCGAGAAATCCTCGATGAACCTTCGATAGTAGCCAGCCAAACCCAAGAATTGTCGATCCTCGGTTGGCGTTGTAGGCGTTTCCCAATTCTTGATTGCCTTGATCTTTGTGGGATCAACATGAATCCCATTTCCATTAACCACCTGTCCAAGAACTGGACTTCGCGTAGCCAAAACTCGCACTTAGAGAATTTGGCATGCAACTGTTCCTTCTTTGGCAGCTCCAGAATAGTTCTTAGATGCTGTTCGTGCTCAGCCTTTGTCCTTGAATAAATCAAGATATCGTCGATAAATACAATCACGAACTTGTCCAAGTATGGCTTGCAAACTCTATTCATCAAGTCCATAAAGACCGCAGGTGCGTTTGTCAAACCAAACGGCATAACTAGGAACTCGTAGTGTCCATAACGAGTTTGGAAGGCTGTTTTCGGGATACTTTCCTCCTGTATCCTTAATTGATGGTATCCAGGTCGAAGATCGATCTTTGAATAATAGTTCGAGCCTTGCAGTTGATCAACAGATCATCGATTCTTGGCAGGGGATACCTGTTCTTGATCGTCAGCTTGTTCAATTCTCTGTAGTTGATGTTTATTTGAAAATCATCATCCTCCTTTTTGATGGGTAACAATGGGATTACCCCAAAAAGGAATTTTTGGTCTGTTATCTTCCTTCTCCATCCGTTACCAACACTTCTCTGTCAATCCTTGCATCCCCGAAAATGTAAGTCGCTATGATGCATCGACCACGGGTGCCGTGCCTGGAATTGAATCGTCGTGAAACTCTACTTGCCTTAGAGGCGGTAATCCAGGCAAGTCTTCTGGGAAGACTTCTGGATACTCCCTTACGACAGGGATGTCTTCGATTCTTGGCTCAGCAGCCTTTTTATCCATGATGTGTGCTAGAAAAGCAACACATCTTTTCTGTAAACACTTCCTTGCTTTCAAGCAGCTTGATAAATTTTAGCGGTGTGTCACACTTCTCTCCGTGAACCACAATTGTCTCACCATCATCAGTTGGAATACGAACAGCTTTCTCGTGACATACTATCTCAGCCTTGTTTCCGGATAACCAATCCATTCCTACCACCACGTCGAAGCTTCCCAATTCGACTGGTAGTAGATCCAAAGTAAACTCACGTTCTCCCAGTTCTATCACACAGCCTCTGATTACTTCGTTGGCTTCAACTAACTTTCCATTAGCTAATTTGATCGAGTAGGGGATATCTAACTTACTAGCGGTTAAACCAAGTATATTCTTAAATTCTAATGACACGAAGCCATAACCGGCACTGGCATCAAACAAAATAGGTGCAAAAGTTTTGGTTGTTAGAGAACGTACCAGAAATCACACCTGGATCCGGGCATGCCTCGCAAGCTCTGATGTTGGATTTTCTCTCGCGGTCTTGTTTCAACTTCAGGCATTCCCTCTTGTAATGTCCAACTTCCTTACAATGGTAGCATCCTATCATCCGGCCATCTCCTTTCCTATTTCCACCTAGAGCGTTGTTACTGTTTTCTCCTGGTATGAAACTCTTCATCCCACAACCTTCCTTGTTGTGTCCTTCCCTCCCGTACCAAGGCTTCTGACATCCACTATCACGGTGACACTTGCACTCAGCACATCTTGGTTTGGTTTCTAAGTAAATCTTATCATTGGCCTGTTTGTTGTTAGGGCAATCTTTCTTTAAATGCCCTTTGTCCCCGCAGTCAAAGCAACCTCGAATAGATCTTTGTTCATCGTTGTTCATTTGGGTATCTTCGGTAAGCTTCCTTTTGTTCTTTCCAGACGACTCTACCTGAGTTTTCTTGTCAGGGTTTGCAAGTTTTTCTAGTCTATTTGCTTCCGTAACGAGTGCCAAACCCATCTTACTTGCAACAATGGTTGTTGGTGGCGTAGATGCTGTCATCAAGCTCAAGACTTGAGGCGCCAGTTCCCAAATGAATTGTTCCAATTTCTTCAGTTCTGGTTTTACCAGGTATGGAACAATTTGTGACAGATCACGGAGTCGTTGCACGTACTCCAATACCTTCGGACCTTCCATCATTAGGCTCCGAAATTCATCTTCCCACTTCTGGGTTTCCGTGTGGGGGCAATACTTCTTATGCATCATTCCTTTCAACTCATCCCAAGTTAACGCGTATGCTGTAGTTAGGCCCATTATTCGAACCTGAAGATTCCACCATAATCGAGCTCCATCTTGAAACAACTCAGAAACGTATGGGACCTGTTGTTCTGGCGTACAGCCACTCATTCGGAAGATGGATTCCATACTTTCAATCCATTTTACAAAAGTTATGGCACCCCTAGTGCCGTCGAACATCGGAGGCTTGTAGTTGAGGAAGTGCCAGTAGGAACAACCGTTATTTTCTGAGGTACCTTTGATTGGTTCGGAGCGTAGGGCCTCGTGCTGTGCTATAGCTGCAGCAATTATCTCTTTAAGTTCTGCCTCAGAGGCGGGCATGCGCATTTCGCGTCTTGGCGGCATCTTCTAAAAGATGTTTCACATAGGTTAGGTCATGGCAAGTGAAGTGTACGTATGCATTCAACAATACCAACACATAACATCTCATGACATCAACAAGTCAATCACATAACCTCTTATGCTATAGGGCATAAACAATTGATTGTGCATCGCATGTGATGAGAATACTGCGATTGTATTGTCACAATTCGAGACCACAATGTAAAACTCACAAGTACACCACTATATCATACTACGTCAATGACTTAGTAGGGGACGACCCTAGACAAGTCGTGTGATCGCTGGTCATGTTCAGGAGTCTCTGGTTCGTCCATTCAAATTTCAGGACTCCGCGTCAAGTTTCCGAATTCCAGTCTTCAAACAACATTTCCTCTCAATCGTTTCCTTGAGCTCGTCCCAGCTCAGTGTATAAGCAGCGTCTGTGCCAAGGGTCTGAACCTGGAGGTTCCATTAAGAGAGTGTGCCATCTAGAAATATCCCTGAGATGTAGGTAACATTCTGTTGGGGCGAACAGTTACTCATTCTTAGAGTGGAGTCGATCTTTTGGACCAACGAACAAATGCAACGGTGCCTCCGGTTCTGACAAAGTTCAAAGGCTTGCAGTTCAGGAACTGTTTGTAGGTGCAGCCAGTTGGAGGGTTATCTCCAGTAATGCCATCGTTGTACTTAGAGTGGAGGGCTTCATGTCGTGCATTTATCTGTGAGATGCGTTCTTGCAGCTCGTCTTCTGTCCTCAGTAACGTACCGGTGCTTGTGTCACGTCTGGGTGACATTCCCTTTTTGTCGAAATAGCGTGAAGCGGGTTGGACAATGTTTCAATTTTCTATGGGGTATATATATAGCAACGTAAGCCATCATGTAATCACCCCATTTCACACGCAAATATACCCACTGTATAAGTGGGGAAATAAATTCCTGAGCCTTCACATAGGCTTGTCAACTTGGCTTGTTGCTTGTAATAGAATGAACTCGAGGCTACATCGCCTAGGTCATTTGTGTTTAAGTTATTGGTTATCATTAGCTTGACCTGCAGAGTCCACCAGGCTTCCTGTGCACTACAAATCGTTATTACGTGGGCCCCCGTAATAATAAATTGTCTTGCACAGTTACCTCAAATTTTCTCTCATCCAAGCAGATGATCAATCAAGAAGCAACAGCCGGTGCATTGGCATGAACAGGGTCATACTCCAATGCGGGGTCAGGAGCAATGCCTGGCTCAGGGGCCACGGCTAGCTTTGAATCAAAAACTCCATCTCAAAATCAGCTGGATCAACAATCACAGGGGTTACAGGATCCCCCAAGGGCTTGTCTAAGTGCATGAACTCAGTGTCATGGTCTGGATCAACACCAGGCGGAAAAAACAGAATTGTCCTCATAATTACGATCAATACTCAAAACTGTGTGCGGGGTCCGGTGCAGCTAGTGATGCCGTATCAGGGTCGGCGTCGTGTAGGTAGTGCTGCATTCCCTGTATGTGCGAAGATGCGGGTGTCAGAAACTCAAATGAGTCTGGGATAGGGGAATGGTCATAAGTTTCCCCTATAGGAGCGTCCGCATGTGGTAGTCTAGTACCAGCAGTAATAAGGCCCTGCCCTCGAATGGGTCCTCCTCCAGTAGATCGTTATCGTCTTCAGAGGTCTCGTTGGGAGGGCGTATCATCAACAGGATAAGCGGCAAGGGCACAGGAGCAGGGATCGCCGCCAGTGGTAAAATCCCAACAAAATGGCCATCAGTAGGCTCTGCTACGACTTCAGGCAGTGCACAAAGGGCTGAAAGTCGTCATTGTCTGTGCCGGTAGTATCAGAAATGTACACCTCGTGCTTCGTTGAACTATGTCGTCTGATACTATGGTCATGGGGTTCGTAGTGCCCATCTTTCTAGTACTTGATGAAAGTATAACGTTTGTAACACATATACGTATAATAATCAATCATATAATCAGTTAATCACATAAGTCACCAAGTAGGGTATCACATACTTCTCCTAGTTTTACTAGTCAATTTCATTCAGTCTACAAGACTGCTCTATCCTTCACTTAAACCAAACCTCGATCCTCCAGATCGATCCTATAACAAATCAACGTGCTCAAATACCTTGACCATCTCGATCCTCCAGATCGATCCTATAACAAATCAACGTGCTCAAATACCTTGACCATCTCGATCCTCCAGATCGATCCTATAACAAACCAACGTGCTCAAATACCTTGACCATCTCGATCCTCCAGATCGATCCTCAGCCCTCCAAGCTGAACTTATAATTAATAAAATGTGCTCAACATTTGTTTGTAAAAAGTGTGGATCTGGACTTAAGTGGTATGCAAAAAAATGTTTTCGTGAGAGCCCTAGTGATCATAGTCTAGACTCGAGACAGAATCCTAGTTCGCTATGATCAGAGCTCTGATACCAAGCTGTCACACCCTGGCTTTTGCGGAAGCGTGGTATATTTTGGTGTGACTTCTTAATACCATAGCTTAATCATGACAAGCTATATGAATTTAAAAACCATGCAAGTCATCAATTAAGTTTGAAAATAACATACAATACCATTGTTTGACGAGAACATACTCCAACAACAATAACCTTGTTCAAAAGACATAACCACTACAACATAACATAAACGTGGTTTAAGGACTGTGTCTTGTCCAGGAAAGAGACACATCCCTTAAACCCTGATGACTCCATGACAAATGCAGCGGAAAACGTTCCATACCGTGCCAGATCTCGTTTAATTTCCTGAAATACATGTGAGTTGAAAAATCAACAATAATGTTGAGCGAGTTCATGTGCAAGTGAGTAAGTAAAACACTTGTAAGTATAAAAGTTTCCTGGTATGTAGCAGTGTAAGAGGACTTGTGATCACCAATGGTTTGCAAGGCCATTAGCATGTTGTGAAATGCAAGTAAGTAGACACAACCCTAGCTGATTTTTGCGTTGGGCAACCAAGTCACTCCAGGTCCGTTGTGGTTAGCCTCCGAGAGGTCCGTTTGGCCTGAAGCTGGGCTCGCTACACCCAAATAGATCTACCGCTCGAGTCCCTCGGTGTTCTAACTACCCATTCACATGATCTAAACCTCCTTACGTAATTCATACCGTGTATAAAGTACTTGTAAACAAAGTAACATGTATTTCACCCCCGCAGTTAAGAAAGCTGAAAACAGTTAGAGAAAAGGGGGGACATGAACTCACAGTGAATGCGCGTCTCTACCAAGTGTCTCCAATACAGTAAGCTGTGCAACGACCTACAAGTGCTAATTCTATTAGACGGACGGCCGTGCCTTAGCTTTATAGTTTATGTCTTTGGAAATAGTTAGACAACTATTTCGTGTTTATGTTCCGTATACACTTGGTAGTTATTCTTCTTCCCAAGGATGGGGATACAATACATGTGCGTAAGTTACGTTTTATCAATCTAGTGGTAATGTAATTACCGGTGTAACTCATATGTTTGTGTAAGCGTTCGCAAAGTTTTGGAATCATTAACGCTTGTAAATATTATTTTCACTTTAAAATAATATTTATGTATTTTCACAAAATAATCATAAACAGTGTTGTGACAAAAATATTTATCACGTTAATCTTTGTGAAAACCCCACCTCCGAATATTTAGTAAAATATAGTGCTGGCGAAATTTATGTTTCGAAAGTATGTCCAAAAAATAGTTCTAACACTTGTTGTGTAAAAAGTCTAAGTGTTAGGTTTTCAGAAAATTTCGCCAGAGTTTCCTCTGTAACTGGAGGTGGCCACGCTTTCAAGCGTATCATTTTCTTTTAACAAATCAATTCAACAATCTTCTTTATTCAATCAAACAATTTCCGACACATCAAACTAGTCGACAAGTATGTAAATTTGCATAATCGCATGAACTTGCAGTTTTTCCGAATCTATATTGTAAACACCCTTTATATAGGTGGATCTTTATATAAAGTAACTTTAATCCCATAAAAACCTTGTGTTTAGAGAAATCCGTCTTTACAACTTCGAGTAACAAGCGACAAATTTACTTCTTTGTCGGATCTCTTTGTTTCACAAGTGTTTACACACTTGTGGTTTATAAAACCATATTTATTAGTGTAAGATTCATCTTTTGAAAAATATGATTTCTTTAAAGTGTGGTCTTTCAAAAATACCACTTGCGGATACGTAGATCCGCTAGTTTTAAACGCCATTTTACCGGTTAAATCACTTTTACACAAGTAAAATATTTCTACACAAGTTCATGTTTCTAAAATGTGGTAGTGTTTCACCTTTAACCCTTGTATCTTTCAAAAATAAGCTTATGTGATGATACATGATTTTACAAAGTCGGGTTAAACGAAGATTCGAGCTACCACATTATAGATCGGGTCTAGATAAACACAAATTTCAAGTCCTACGACTTTTACACAAGACATGTGCTATTAACCTCCATTTTTGTGATTTTAGTAGACTTTAATGCATCATCTTTCAATATAACGAGATTCAACCGACAATAATCCTTTTAACCACTTTAGACGAGTGTAAAAACAAGTTTTAAACAATATACCTCTAGCTCGGGGCTAGGGAAGAATCGTGACGAAAAACGCGTGGATAAAAGCAAACGGTTGAGGTCCTTCGTGTTCCGCTTGCGCCAAAGCTCCTAATACGCGACTTGTGAGGCTTGTATAATGTTGGAATGCAAAGATCAAAGTTTGAAAATATGGTGGTGATGTGGGGTGAGTTCGGCCGTGAGCCACAAGGGAAGAAAGAGTGGGTTTTGTTGGGTGGAGTTTAGTGATAATCAACTCAAGGGTTAAGTGGTTTTTATAGGGAAATTTTTAAGTGTTATAATCCAATGGTCCATGTGCCTCATATATACTAGACAATAATCCTTGATCAAATCAACTAGGTACTAGTGTGTCCCCCTTAGTTAGGGGACGGTTAGGGAATGGGGTGGGGCTAGTTCGATCCAAGCTTGTTTAGTTAGGGGTTTAGTTTAGTTAATTAGGTAGGTTAAGTGTTTAACCTTGTAAGTTGTATGTTGCGTGTTATGACGGGTGTTAGGGTGATCAGGGACCCTAACTGGCTCAGAAAAATATAATAGTGAAAATACTAATATTTTCATGTTCCGGGTAAAGTCCGGGTGTCCGGTTGGATAGTAATCCGTTAAAGTGTTACAAAAGACTTTAAAGTGTCGTTATTACATTTTTAGTGACACAATTTGTTTTCCCGACACTTTAGAAAGTGTCTAGTAATATTTTCTCATTTTCTGGCACTTTACTAGTCAGCTAGAAGCTGGTTTGTTTATTAAAGTGCTGTGTTTGGTACTTTAAAGTACGTTTTAGGCACATCCGAATCAGTGTATCTTATCCCTAGAGACGCGGTACCACAACCCTTATATCCTACACTCACTACCAGTGTAGCCAAAATATTTGAGGCTCTTAACAGGCCTTGGAGGCAGTATCTGCCTGATGCTGGTTATATCAGCATGTTCACTGTGTATCCGTTTAGTGCTACTGTGCTTTTTGTGCATCATGTTTGTCACTAGGGTTCAGCATGTAAATAATGTAGTGACAGCAAAATAAAGTATGATGCAAGTAAGTGCATGTATCAGTATGCAGGTAGCAGTTTATCAGCTAGTTTCAATCAAGCACAGTAATTAAGCAGTAATTAATCAGTAATTAAGTTGTACGGATACCTGGTTTAGTGCGGGTTGTCACATAATTTGACAATTGTGAAGTGACTTCAGAATTTTAGAAGCTAACAATTGTGTAAAATGGGTTGATTGATGTGAAATTCGGGCTAGATGATAAGCTAGGGATTTGCTATATAATCATGTAAAATTTTGCCCACTAGGTGTTTGTTAAAATGCCTAAACGAAGCTAAAATGTTGAAATTCCATGTGAAGTGTGCATTTGGATATGTCGATAGATCAATTGACTTTTAGGAAGTCAAACTAACCAATGATTTAATCGAGTGATAAAGTCGACATAAGACCCGTTAGATGGAGTAGTCATAATTGATAATGACTAATCTAACCATCTTATGAATTATGATGATAGTTTGACGCCTAACGAGCTAGGTGGAAGCTTGATGAGTGAGCGGATCAAACGAATCAAGTGTGAAGGAAAAGCGTACTTCGGATGCGAGGTAAGTAAAACTTACACCCTTTTTGTAGAACGCGTGTTTGTTTTATAAACTATGAATGCGAATAATGTAATATCCGAAATAAGGGTTCCGACACGATTGACACAAGTCGGAACAAGTATAAATGATAAAAACCATGGTTTATGGTAAATGGGGCAAATGGGTGAATTTGGAAATTTAAAATCATGCTTTTATTCTAAATTATGTAAATGTTTGGTCTTATAGTCCAAACGGGTCAAATGGTGATGATAATACCATTTGACAATATTGACTAATGAGGTTGTCAAGTCGTATGTTAACAGGAGTGAATAGCAAATTGGATAATTGCAACGCCATAGTATATTGGTTAATTAACGCGAGGTATAAAATGGGTCTATATGTTGACTCGAGCCAGGTACGTATATATATATAAATTCATGGTTAAAAATGCAATGTTGGTCAAATACCTTAGCAAAAGGACCTATGTTGTAAAAGGAGGAATTAAGTTGACGAAAATGCCCTTGATAGGTAAATCGGGCAAACGACCCTTAGAGGTCGTTTAGATACTAGTTTTATCATTATGTAACTCATAGACACATGTAAGAGTTGTAGGCATCAACTTTGGAGGTCAAATGCCTATGAACGGGTAAATCACGTAAAATGACTATCCTAAGCGTAAAAATTAGGAATGTGGTTCATTATGTTAACTCCACCACAAAAATAGTTGTGGTAGAATATAAAAGGCTATTTAGAAGTAAGAATACGAAGTGTAGAAAGAGAAGAGAGAGTTTGATGCTTAAATGTACATAATTCGCTCTAAACGGGTCAAAATAAGAACTTGAGCGTAAACGGGTTTTTATTATGTAAGAATTCCGTGATTTGAAATTAATATGATATGAGATATGGAAATTATGAATCTCATGAGTTTAAGGGTCAAATAAACATGTTGTTAGATATAAATCGATCGGGTCAAAATTTGGTAAAAAGGGTAATAAGCCGAAGACTTAAAAGTCTGAAATTTTGTTAAACCGGATGTTGGATTTTAACTCCATATGATGGAGAATCAAATTACAAACACGTAGGAAGAAACGGTAGGTTAAACGGACAAGCGGATTGAAAGATACGAAAGTTTTCGTGTCAAAAACGGCAAAAAGGAAAGGAATGATGCAGGGGCCACCGTAACTTACGGTGCCACCGTAAGTTATGGTGGGGCTGATTTAGTTACGGTGCTAGCCTACTGAAGTACGGTAGGGAAATGTTAACACAGAGGCCACCGTAACTTACGGTGCCACCGTAAGTTACGGTGGAGGTCAGAATTGAGTTTTTGTTTTGGGATGAAGATATCAATGTTGGATTTTCCTAATTTCCTCATTGTATTAGTTATTTAATTATCAAAACTGACCATTAAGTTGGTTTTGATTACAGGTGAATGTCGAGAGTCCCGGATGAAGATCAAGCATCGAGCAAGAACCGAACACACGTTAAACAAAGCTTCCGCAACGTTGTTTTGTCGTTATTCTAAACGGCGAATTAAATCACATTATGTATATCACTTAAATTGTAAAAGTTTTTAACAAACCCGTATTTCCGATGTATATGTAATCATTAATTACATGATTATTTTCGCAAAATATACGTTAAACCTTGATTTATAAGAACGGGTGTTACATTAGATACCTTATTCAGAAGAGCATCAAAAGAGTCGCAATAATCTTGTAAATCTCCTGTTTGTTTAAGAGATACAAGGTCTTCCAAAGCATTTTCAACAAATGAATCAGCGAATCTGTGCACCACATCTTTTTTGTATTCATCCCATGAAATATCCTAGATTGTGATTCCCCTAGCTTTTAGATGACCTTGATGCCACTGCAAGGCTCTTCCTTCCAAATGAATCACTGTAATTCTCATTTTCGATTCCTCTGGTGTCTCATCCACCATGAAAAAGTGCTCTGCTCTGTATATCCACCCATCAACATCCAGTCCATCAAACTTCGGAAACTCCAGTTTGCAAAATCTGGTGTTCATGTGTGAACGGTCAGATTTCGAGCTCATAATGAGAACATCATCCTGCGTTGTGTCTTTATTAATCATTTTTTCCGTCAATGTTGTTAATGTTGATTGAATTACTGAATTAGACACCCTCAGATCATCAATTGTGGTTGTGAACTGTTGAATCATCTTCTCGTGTTCTTTTACGAGTTCTTTGAGTTCTTGATTCCTTGTTTTTGTAGCCATGATCGAATTAGGTCAAATTGAACAGAATTGAATGAAATTGGTCGAACGGATGATCAATTTCGAGTAATTGAAACGAATCGGACGGAAATTGATCAGAACAATTGATCAATTTTGTGGAATTGAAACGAATTTGCAATCAAATTGATATAGAAACACCAAGATCGATGCTCTGATACCAATGTTAGAGCTCAGGTTTTAGAGAGAGAAACAGTAGAGAGAGAAAGACCAAAATCCAAGCTAAATTTGTTATTACCAGCCTAACAGTATATAACGACTCCCCAACCAATTACAATTTTACACTTTTGGTCCCTGTTCTATTACAGTAATGAACTAAACTATTACAACTCATATAACTATTGTAACAATATATTATATCTCATATTTCATGTCAAAATGATACACTAGAATTGCGACTCCAAGCATCTCAAATCGAAAGATACACTACACCGCACGACCACAAATTAATTACATCACATCATATATTAAGATGCCTCTTATCCCTCCCAAATAATCCAAAGGCTCTTTCACATAAATATCATAATATAACAAGGTAGAGATGTCAAGATCACACTGTTGGTTTCATGCTATTAGCACAACAATGATATGCATGTGGTTAGTGGCAAAGCTTGAGATTTCTGATCGGGGGGTCGAAAACGTATATACCCAAAAATTTCTATAAACCGGAGGGTTGAAAACGTGTTTACCCAACATTTCTATACGAAAACTACACTCTCCACGACTGAACGAAAAGTTTGGGGAGTCGGCCGCCCCCTCCCACCCACTAGAAGTTGCGCCCCTGCATGTGGTGCCTACATTGGTAGTAGTTAACTATATGATCGTTATACGAATCTAGGGTTATGAGGTTGCAAGATGAACACATGATCCAAACTCGTACCAAAGTCTATTCACCTTATATATGGATCCAAAGTTAAATTCAAACTATGAGATGCATGCGATTTGACAATGTTTCTAAAATTGTACCATAACAATATTTTTGTTAGAAAGTTTTCAAAGTTATTCCAAAAACACACATCAATTTTGCTTAACCGAAGGGATACATTGTAACATGAAGATGTCATAGTGAATCTCAAAAGATATAACCAATATAACAAAGCAAATAAGGGCAAGGCTAAAAATATACGAACATCACCTAAAAAAAACTTTTAGTAAAATGTAATTTGCGTACATGTGGTTTAAGGACGGGATCACAGTTCGTACCCCCTTTTTAATTCTCGCTTGCTAAGTCCCTAAGGTTTACATACTTTAGGATGATGATGATGATGATGGTTGGGTTTGCCAAAAAGTCCATATGATAAGATTACAAAGATACCTTTCTGATTACCGTTTATTTAATAAGAAGATAATGGGAGAGATGCAAACTAAAAGGTAGGTAAAACACAAGGACTCAACATGCAAGAATTAAAAGGGAGGGGGGGGGGGGACAATGATCGCGTCATTAAAACAAAGGGACGCATATTGCACTTTAGTCAAAAACTTTTAATGCTTGATCTGCCCAAGTGTTCAACAAAGCCTACATAAAACAAGTTAACCTAAACTATAATTATTAAGCATTTGTCATTCTTTTCACATTCTAAAATCTCAAATCCTTGAATAGTTATTTATGATTATTACTTTTAAGGTTGGTTTTGTTATATAATAAGTCAGATCAAGGTTAATAACGAGTCTATAAGACAGCTAACACTTTTAATAAATCAATAACAGTTTACAACATTGTACTCTGGGAGATGTCCAGTTTCCATAAAATACGATTTAAAACCGTTTAAGTTGAGTAACGAATGAAATTATTCAATTTAAAAGGAGAATAAACAGATTTAGTAAATCACTTTTAAGTAAAATATTTTAATACGAAAATTACATGTTTATTTTAACTAATTAATTCAAAAATTCCTTTAATTAAATAAAACTTAACAAGCTACTATTTTAAACTATTGGCAAAACAACAATCCCGTGTAGATATTGTAGACTGTAGAGTTTTACCGAGTTACAAACTGAGGTGGGTTTGTGACTTTTGTACCTTGGTCCATGACTCCATGGGTTCTAGCCCACACGTAAACACACCCACAAGGCCACAATCCTTAGGCCCAATCACAGAACACCCTCACGGCCCGTTTGTTCGTCTTTTATTTAGTTTGAGTAATCATTTACTACTCCACTTTATTTTATTGCCCCCACCCAATATTTTACTTTCTTTCTTTTTTCGACAATATTTTAATTTTAATCCTCACGCCAACAAAAAACCCGCAACCTATTTGCCTTGCAAGTTTGAGTGACCCTATGAATGCTAATGGGTTATAAAAACTCAACTAAACAACCTCTCCTACACCCTTTAGGAGAACTGCACAATTGATTTTGAACAAGAAAGCAAGAAACGAAGCTACCTTTGATTGGTGGCTAAACTTGGACCCGCTTTGCTATATTCCCCGTCACGGATTGCTTCTCTTCCTGTTGTGTTTATTTTAAGGGGTTAATAAAGATTTTTCTAACGGTGGGTTGTTGCTAGAATTATCAGTCGTGCTAGTTTGACAGAGATCTTCAGCTTCTCCGCTTCTCAAACTCAAATCTTTATAAATGAATTTCCATGTTGACTTTGTAAGATTAAATATATTTTATGTTATATTTAATCTAGTAGCCATTATAATCATTTACATTATATGGATCAAAATATATAACAATCCTATTAAATAATTAGTTGGTAATTGTTAATGGGCCAAATTACCCTTATTAACTAATTAGGGTTTCCTCTTGGGTGCATATATAAGGAGACTTATGTAGAGGTTCTAAGGTTAGACACATAACCTAATTAACATAACATCAAACTCGCCTCTCTCTCCTAGCCGAACTCCCTTATTCGGTTTCTCTTACCACCATCATTAGATTGCACCCTAAGGAGGAACCAGATCAAGCTGACAATCATGTCAAACACATCTCCATCTGGATTCTCTGCTGGCCTGTATTGATGCAATCAAAGGTATGTTTTCATGTTTTCCATTATGTCTAAACAGAACTGATCTAATATGTGGTATCAGAGCATATGTTAATTAGTCAGTTCTGTTTTCGTATCCATCAATTCTGGGATAGAAACTTGGAAAACGGAATTTTTTATTACTTAATAAACATCACAGCCAGTTTCGAGTCATAAAGCCGACTCGAGATCACTGTTTCGAGGAAAAGAATATGTTTTAAATATCTCGAAATCAAAACGTGTAAACTTATAACCGAAATCTGTTTTAGAAAAGCCTTAAAATTCAGGTTTCGGGTTCCAGAATTTATGTTTTAATTTTTTTAGGGTTCATCATGTTCTTAGGAAAATTCGAAAATTCCTTTATGTTTTGGAATGTAATTAGGATTGATGAGTGTTTTTTTCCTGTTTGATCCAATTTTATCTTTTAAGTTTATTCGAAAACTGTTAAAAAGATATACAGTTATAATTTTCGAAATCCTTGATAAATTTAGATCAACAATAAAACAGGAAACACTATCACACAATCCCTTAAATTTTGAGTTTTCAGTTATTATCACATTAACAGCTGTTAACAGGAAGTTTCGAGGTCCCTTTCAACAAGCCGAGACCAAGATCTCGACTCGAAACCACGAGATCTCGACTCGAAATCATAAATGTTCTCAAATATTCACAACTCGAGACAACGATTTCGACTCGAGACCATAAGGTCTCGACTCGAGACCAGTAAGGTTTCGACTAAGGGCTTCAATCTTCACAACTCGAGACCATGGTTGCGACTCGAGACCTCATCAATCACTCGAGACCTCATAACTGAGTCGAGACCATGATTACGACTCGAGACACTGAGGTTGCGACTCGAGACCTTAAATGAGTCGAGACCTCATAATGTTACAAGATGAGTCGAGACTGGACTCAAGATCTCACTCGAAACCTCATTATTTTTAGCTGTTTAATGTGAACTAACAGGTGGTTTGCTACTAAATATTTGGTTTTTGTAATTACTTAGTTAATTAATAAGGATCAAATAATGTTTTACAAAACCAAAATGGCTTGACTTGAATGAGCTTCTGATGTATCATTTCTGGCCAAAGCTGATTTGATACATCTACTTATCGTTCAAGTATTACGAAAGCTATGTTAAGTGTGCATCATAAACATGAATGTCTTAATATCTGGCCAAAGCTGATTTAATTCCTTCATAGATGGCATACTTAACAAGTGCATAACTAAAGTGATTGTCTCAATTTCTGGCCAAAGCTGATTTGTTACAACCACTTTGCACACATGCTTAAATGATTACACTTCTGGCCAAAGCTGATTTGTCTTCGTTTAAGTAGAACTTTAAATAGTCTATTATTTTGATGTTAGTAATAGACATATCACAACCTCTTCATATAACGATCCTTATATTAGTGATCCTTCATTAATTTTTATGATCATTTCGTCTGCCTTATTTTTAGTACCCATAACTTTACTCACTATAACTTTCTTCTATAAATCAAATTCTCATCCACTCTAATTCTTAAACCTAAAATGTTTTGCTTTATTTAAAGTTTCTATAAGAATTAGCTTTTAAATTAAATCCTTGATTATTTCTTAAGACACGATAATCCTATTGCTCTCTTCTGATAAAGCCCTACAGAAGAAAAGTAGAGCATGATGATTAGGATAAATCGAACATGATGTCTCTTATGATAATCAAGAACTCTCTAACATAAGTGCTGTCACTAAAAAGTTATTCCCGATTAAGTCTTTCCTAAGACTAATCTATTATTGTGGAATAATCACAAGAATTCCTAAGATGCATGCCTTCATTTAAAATTCTAAACTATAAAGCTAAGTGGTATATGTGAATACATAATAATGTACAATACCATGACCCATAAAGTTAAGGGCTTACGCATGGAAATAAGTACATTTTTCCAGTACATTACATACTAAGATTTTCACTTGTACAATTTGATGTCTTATAAATCAACTATAACACTAAAAAAATACCAAAGTATAATGAGTGTGTTGATAAGCAACATACGTACAAAGAAATAAATGTTTGAAGCTGGAAAATAAGTTGTTACTCACCTTACAACCACTTAAACTTTAAAAGAGGATTGTTCTAAGGTCCATAGTCAAAATACAAGTACAAAATCCCAACTCTAAGGTTCTTCAAGGGAAAATCTCACTGCATAATTATGCCATTAGACTAGGCATAAGCAACGAGACTATCCATTATTCAAAAGGAACAGTTGGTTAAGTTAATTAGGTAGTCACTTACTAATGATATTTGAGTCTGCTAATTTTAATATTCCAATTAACACATGATTAGTTGACTATAGTTCCATACGTTTCCTTACCAGAACTCGACAAATAACTAACATGAGAGTTAGTGACAAAATTAAATGTTAAGACTATAAGAACCATAATAAGCAGTCTTCTAATAACACTTTTCGATACCTTATATATTCTGAAGATTAATCAGAATATAGTATCATAATTAAGCAATGTTATGAAGGTTGTGAGGTTTGCATAGTCAACATAAAGTCACACTTACCTTAAACTCTCATTTTATTTGTTCTAAATATCTGGATTGAAACATTACTAAGATAAAACTAGATGATACCTTACACTTTCACAACTTTTGTCATCATGCAAATGAGAATTTGACAAAAGGAAAATGAGATTTATAAATTCCATCCATTATAACCAAAATTCATGAGAAATCATGACATGGTTAATGAGGATGATTATTCAACTAATCTCATTCTAAGTGATTTTAAATCATGACGTTAAAGCCCTAAATATTACTTGGCTTCAGGAATAAGTATGAGTCCATCATAAGTCATTCATTGACATTCATGGAACTTATTCCAAAATGGAATATTCAGACATAATTCATTTATCATTTAAAAGACTATCAACTTGTATCTAAATTTTGTTGCATTTGGCTCACGGTCTTAGAAGAAATCTATTTATATACATATATACTTAATAAGATTTCTATTAAATATGTCCCTAAAGTTTCTTATGATATCTGGACATTAAAGAAATCAAATAAAGTCTAACATAAATATGATAGGTTCCCACGTCACGTAGCTCATTGAAACTTCTCTTGTAGCATTCTAGAGATATTAAAGATCAGTGGGAGCATTAAGTGTCTTAATAATAACTTGCAATAGTTGCAAGAGGTGGGGGAGTGAAAATTTTACATTACCTAAATTTACACCTTTTGTACAAGACACTGCTCCATCTTGACGCTGTTCTATCAAAACTTGTCTCTTTAAAATCTAATACTACTCTTACAAAAAGTTTCATTGTTGCTTAATTGTGGGCACACTTAGATTTCTTACATAAACTAACATAATCCTCAACAAGAGAAATCACAACGACTAACGTCATTAACTTGTTTCTCTATTAGAATTTGTTGGTCGTTAAATATTGACCCTAGGCATGCTGAGTTCCTAAAGATTTATAAGGTCAGTGGGAGCAGTCAAAGTCCTTATTATGACTTACAAGGAATACAAGAGGCGGGGGGAAGAGTGTCATTAAATTTCACTCCAAATTTAACTCCGATTACACATCTTGTACACCATACTGCACCAACTCTTACAAACTTAGAATCCTGAAAATGATAGCAACCTAACCAAGAGCTAATCCATAAAACTGAAACTTTTAAAACCCAATAATCAACTCAGGAGGTCATCTAGGTTTAAAAGCCTACTAACTTTGATGATTACATAACCTCCCTAACTGAAGTTGAAATGGATTTTGGAAATGTTTACTGATCCTATCTATTCAAAATTAAGCCATTAGTGTCAATTAATTCTCTTAATGGAATAAAACAGTTTTCTAGTAAAACTGATTTTATGTGTTCGTATAACGTTTGGGATTTGATTGAATTACCTAAGAGTGTTCATAACTAAACCAAATCCCAATATAAGCGTTAAGACACTCAAAAGCATGATTGATTGTCAAAGGTTGTACTCAGGAAGAGATAAATTATTAAAGAATCTTTATTACATATCTAACAAAAGATTTCTTTGAGGATCATCACTGTTCTAGTAGCTTATAATAGTTTAAAGCTACATTAGATGAACATTAAAAACAATTTTCCCTAACAAATGGCTGACATATTTACATGTTCATAAAACAACCTGAAAGTTCCAAACTGGAGGTTAAAGAACACTTTATTTGTAAGCCAATAAAATCCATGTATGGGTTAATGCAAACATCATAATGTGATGAAATCTTAACGTAATTATTTTCATCAACAACCAAGTGGATTAATGTACCTACCTCAAAATGAGTGGGAGCAACTAAGATAAACTTGACTATATGGATGATATTCTTTTGACAAGTATATGTTACATAAGTCAAAGCATTGTTAACACAAACTTTGATATAATAAATCTCAGAGATATCTCTTATGTAATAGATATCATAACATACCGAGATAGACCCAATGGGACATTAGTTTCGCTCCTTAAGTTTAACCTTAAATGGGTCCTTACGCATGTAACAAACAATACTGCTCTCCTTTAGAGGATAATAGGATAAATGAGATTATTTCCTTACACTTCATTAATATGTCTAAGTTTAAGTCTATACTCGTTTAAGCCTTATGTAAGTTTAAGTCTATACTCGTTTAGATATTATTCACATTGCAACACACTAGATATGTCTAGATTATTGTGAAACATCTAATAGAGTATCATAATATCTTTAAAGAAACGAGAGACTATATTTTAAAGAAGAAGTGAGAACTCAAACTAGTTTATCACTTTAACTTTGTAATGTTCAAAGATGACAAAATGTAATTTCGGGCATATCCTTATGTCAGCAGACAAAACCTATCTTATGGAGGAGTCATAATAAACTGATAATAACAACCTAAGTTATAACGACATAATATAGTCACTAAATGTTGTTGGAAATATATCAGTGGACTCATAAGTTTATTAACTCCATATAATTAATGTTTTTGAAGACTTAGTGTGATAAAGTCAGCTACCATGACTCCTTGAACAGTAACAGTTCGAGAGGTGCTGCATTAAGTTTCGATACACAATTAATTATTCGTTTATGAACGAATTGAGGAAACTAAGTCTTTGTATCGAATATATTCATGATATGCTTAAGGATCCTATGACTGAAGGGCTATTACCCATAAGTCTTATTAAGAGAGCTCATAGACGGGTATTAATTAATGGCCGTGCGCAATTGCATATCGTACTATGAATGACTAAGTATTAGTTAATTTTTCCTCATCAGTTTGATTTTGTATGTCTCTAAGAATATGTCAAGTCGACATAATGGCATATAGACAAATAAAGTTACAAATCAAACAAAGGGCTTATGCGTATTTTGATCATGACGATTAGGTTTTAAATTAAGGCTATAGTATGACTAATGGGGGTCTTGAGTCGCATAATGATTCAACAGCTGTATTTCTCTGCTATAGTACTTGTTTAAAGCTAAAAATGAGTGTTAACTCCTGATCATGCTTATCTAATACTCATAGTAAATGATTACTCGGCTAAGTGGGAGAATGTAAGATTAAATATATTTAATGTTATATTTAATCTAGTAGCCATTATAATCATTTACATTATATGGATCAAAATATATAACAATCCTATTAAATAATTAGTTGGTAATTGTTGATGGGCCAAATTACCCTTATTAACTAATTAGGGTTTCCTCTTGGGTGCATATATAAGGAAACTTATGTAGAGGTTCTAAGGTTAGACACATAACCTAATTAACATAACATCAAACTTGCCTCTCTCTCCTATCCGAACTCCCTTATTCGGTTTCTCTTACCACCATCATTAGATTGCACCCTAAGGAGGAACCAGATCTAGCTGACAATCATGTCAAACACTGTTGCTGCATCTCCATCTGGATTCTCTGCTGGCCTGTATCGATGCAATCAAATGTATGTTTTCATGTTTTCCATTATGTCTAAACAGAACTGATCCAACAGACTTGTCTTGTTTTTTATCTACCTAAAGGGGATTTGTATAAGATTTTGTGCCGTGGGCCTCAATTACCCATAGAAATTGATTAAAATCGTTACTAAAGTTGACTTGCATAAAAATATGCCTTGATTGCAATATTTGTGGATTTTAAGATGTATATTGACTATTTAAGAAAAGAAAAAAAAAGTAACTCAAAATGGTATTGTAGTTAATTCATTGATTGACTAGATTGGTTATAAGTTGTTTGAAAATACTTCCACAAGTTTTTTTGTTTGTTTGTTCGTTTTTTTTAAACTTAAAAGTTGATTATAGAAGTTGACCAAACTCTTTTTAGAGGTTCTTGAAATGAACGAGTAGGATTAGAAATGACAAATAAACCTCGAATCCACTCTTATGTGCCTAAATCATGAACACATGAATATCAATAGCTAATTCTAGTTACCTAATGTTGAATTGGTAATACAAATAGTAAAATTGGTCATAAATAATAAATTCATTACGTTACAATTATAGCTTACATGGCGTACCTGGTTAGGCTGATTCGCGGGGAGTTTTCAAAACAAGTATACACCAAAATGTCATATTTTTAAGAGTCTTATACGATTTAGCTACCCAAATATTTTATTTTGTATGTAAATTATGGCCAGTTTCATAGAATAATGGTGTGAATAAGCTTACATACTTATTTGGATATGTAACGCAATAGCTATCGGCCTTATGTGTTGAAATTGTATGCTAGTGTGTGGTTGAGGACTTGATTTACTAATGATGAAATTGAAAAAACTAGTTCTTACGTCATCCGTAGTCATAAAGCCCATTTGTGGGCGTTATGCAACACGTGTCGTGCCACGTCACACAGGGTCTTTATGAAGCGTTATGTCACTTGAGCTCATAGTCATAAAGCCACTACCTCATCATTACTCAATTAATTAATTTTCAATTTTTTTTAATTAGTTTCTAACTTTTTTAAATTAAAAACCATTCCATTAAATAAAAAAACATTGAGTTTTTTAAAGTTATTTTACAAGTATTAAAACTGCCATATTTTTAAACTTATAAATAAGAGAAAAACAAGTTTTAAAAACCAATTTTAGATATTTGAGAAAATGCAGGGACCAAATGTGTATTAAGCAAAAACTTTCAAAATCAAATACCTTCAGCCTCCTGGCTTCTTCTCCAATTTTCCGGCGAGTTTGCAGCCGATTTTCTGGCCGACTCCTATGTCTTCTTCTCTGTCTTCTTCTCTCCTATGTCTTCTTCTCCGATTTGCAGGGACCAAGTTTGTATAAAACCAAAAACATTCAAGAACCATCAAGCCGCGATATGGATGGCGCTGTCATCTGATTTTGTCCCGATACCGCCCCCGTCCCGGTGTAGCCGACGCATGCGGCGCTATCTTTGGTTTTTTGGGACATATAACGCCCCACTACAGCAGGTCTTATGTGTAAGGACTTGATTTTGAAAGCAATTTATTGACCTTCAACATGAATTGGGATCCATCACTCTTGTTGGAACTCAATGTATAATAGACTTGGTATTGTGAATTTTACTTGGTATGCTAACCGTTTGCATTTAACGACTATGTGAATATATATAGATGTTCAAAGTTGTTGTTGGTGCATGTTTGTGACAACAGCTTAGATTTGGTCTTTGGATATCTTGTAATTAGTTAAAAGATAAACAGTTAGCGGGTTTAGCTTTGTAATAGTTAGTTGTAATGTTCGGGCTAACTAAACCCAACGAATTGGGTGTGTGGGGGCGAATTGGGCCTGTCCAATTTGCAGTCCATGATGTTTAACTAAGCCCAAGTAGCAAACCTTGTGTTATATAAACAAGGTTAGGCTTTAGGGTTTAGGTTAATCAGCCAAAAACAGTTTGTGTGAGAGATTTCGTGAAGGCTCTAGGGTTTGGACGAATTTGTAGTCTTGATTGATTGTAATTCGTTAAGATTGATAATCAATAAAGACCGGTTTGAAAGTGAATTGTTGTTTCTGTTTTCTACTCGTTTCTGTGATATTCTGATCAAGAGGATTCCGCACTCTTGATTAGAAAGACAATTCTGTGAAAGATCCATACACATCAAGGGGACCTACAATTGGTATCAGAGCGTTAGGCTCTTGAAGGCTCGGTTCAGAATTGTGATCTGCAGATTTCGGGTGGAAGGGTTTAAAATTTTCAAAAAAATTTTTAAACCTGAAATTAGGGTTTCGAAGTTTCTTGAGTTTCTTGAGTTTTGATAATTTTCAGCGAATTTGTTTGTGTTTGATCAGTTTGTTTGTTGAGTTTTGCTGATTTGCAGGTTTTCGGGGCGATTTCTGTTGTTTTTTGAAGAGTATTTGGCTGGAATTCGAAGATTGTTCTTCGTGTTCATCATACTGTTTTTGAAAAATTACTGATATTTTGCTATTTCGATTCTGCAGGAAAGTGTTAGGAGAATCAGAAAAATCTTCAGAATTTTTGATCAGATTGAGTTTCCGATTTTACAAGGACCAGCGAATTTGACTATTGACGAATTTACCAAATTCGCAGACTGATCAGCGAAATTGTTTGATCCGGCGAAATTAAAATCCAAAGGCGACTTTGGTAACCGGGTAATTATCCACAGCGAAATTACTACGGTTTTCGGGGACTTCACTAGTCGTCGTAATAGCGAAAATACACAGCGAATTTGACCAGCGAAATTGATCAGCGAACTTGATAGACCCAGCGAATTTAAGCACTGACCCCAGCGAATTTAATCACTGATCAGACCAGCGAATTTAGTTGACCAGCTAGCGAAATTATCAGCATAATTAAGTGGTGGAATTCTCCCGAATTCGGTTTTTGACATTATATATCATTGGATTCGTCTTTTCGAGACAATTTTAAAGGTGTAATTTGGTAACCACTGTTTTCGGAGATATTTTGTACGGTTTTTATCGGTACGGTTACGGTAAAACGTGTTTAAAGATGGTCAGAATGGATAAGTTCAGTGAGACTGTTAAGAATTGGCCAAAGCTTGCAAATGTTAAAGAGTATGCTGTTTGGAAGGAGGAGTTTGAATCAGTTGTGAAAAGTGAGGATTTTAGAATGTGGTGTTGTATGATAGATGGATATGTTGCTCCTTCACGTCGTGTCGAAGGAAGGGTTATAGTGATGTCTTATGACAAGATGGATGAATCTGAGAGACAGGTGGTTGAAGCTGAGAAGAAAGCTTTAGCTGCGATAAAGATGTCCTTACCTGATAGCATCAAGCATACCTTCACAAAGTACACTAATTCCAAGGATATGTGGGATGCATTACAAAAGCGATATCAGGGGAATGAGAGTGCCACTCAGGCATTCATGGCACAGATAGTGCCAGTTGATGAGGCTGAAACTACTGTGAGTGATGCTGAATCTGAAGTGAAAAATGTTGAAGCTCAAGTGGAGAATGCTGAAGCTCAAGTGGAGAATGCTGAAGCAAAAGTGGATGTTGAAGTAGAGAAAGAGAGTGAAGCTGAACATGTTGCTGAAGTAGAGAAAGTGAGTGAAGCTGAACAGGTTGTTGCTGATGAAAATACAGAAGTTCATGAGGAAAAGGTACAATCTAATTCTGTATGTTTAAGATGTCGTGAACTACAGGGTGAGGTTGACAGGTTGTCAACACAAAACCAAAGTCTGGTAAGTGAGATGTCTAACATAAAAGAAGCAAACTTTTTTGCTAAAAGAAATGAATCTACATACTTGAAGAAGATAAGAGGTTATGAAGCTGAAATTGAAGCTTTAACTTGCAAATTGAATGAAAAACTTCAAGTCATAGACTTAGCTCATGACATGATGGCTGAGAAAACAAAAGAGATTTCTGAAAAATGCAATGAGTTGTCAGATGCACAACTTAAAATTGTTGAACTTGAAAAGAAATTGAGTCAATTCAGAGATTCGTCTTTTGTAATGAAACACATGATGGGTGGGTTAAAGAAGAGTAATGACAAGACCAGTGTGGGCTTCCAAGGCTTTAATGAAGTTCCACCTCCTCTTAGTCATGACTATTCATTCCTGCCTAGCGAAGATGAGCTAGCAAACGTTATGGCATCTGCACCAAGTAGTGTCGGATCCACATCAAGTCAAGGTGATGGATCTGAGAGTGATGATACTAAGAAGAACAATAACAGGGAACCTTTTAAAAAGAAAAATTCACCGCCTAAGAATAAAAATCAAGCTTTTGTCAAAAAGATTAATTTTGTTCAAGGTAGTGATATGAAAAACGAAACTGCTGTTATTGAAAATGAATCGAATGTAGAGTTTGCAAAAAATAAGAAAATAGAAAAATCTGAAATCAAGCAAACTGAACAAGGTTCATCCAAGGGATCATCACCATCTGATAAGGGATCTACCTCAGAGACTCCAGCTAAGAAGTCTTCGAAAAAGAGATCGTGCTTCAAATGTCACGTCAAGGGACATGTAGCAAGCTGCTGTCCTAACAAAAAGAGTGAAGCACAACTTAGTGAAAACAGAGAGGGAAATTACCAGTGAAGGAAGGTGATAGTGAGGAGAAATGCTCAAATTCTCCAAAGAAATCTGCTCCTAAGCAACCAGAAAATGTTGCTGTTGGTGTAGATAAGGCTGAAAAAGGAACTCCACAAGTTCCTCGTTTTCAAAGAAATCAACCAAGATTTCAGCCTAGATCTCCACCAGGCAGATTTGACAGACCTAGAAGCAGTTCACCAAGAATGAACAATTATAATGCAAATAATTTCAGAAGTCAAGGTCAATATCAAAATCGATACCAAAATAATGGTGGTCGAACTTTTTATAACAATGGCTTTAGAAATTACAACAATAATGCTTCTTGGAATCAAAATTCAAGATACCCAAATCAAAATTTCCAAAGGTCAAATAGTCCAAATACGTATAGGAACCCTCAGGACCAAAGACCTAGTGGAAATCAAAATCAAATTCCATCAACAGGTCTAAGATCCAAGACTCCAGTTAGGAGTAATGGATATTGGATGGATGTTCCAGTAGTTGGTGAATTTGGACGACCCAAGACCAATAAGGCTTGGGTCCCCCAATCTAACTAATTTCTTAGTTGGTGTGTGCAGGAGCTGCTAAGGAGGATTATCAACTTATGTTGATAATGGCTGCTCTAGGCACATGACGGGGGATGTGAGATTGTTAATATGTTTATATTGATTGATTTAAATTGAAGTTCAAAGTGCTGAGTCGACACACTAGATAACCTGGCAGATCTTTATACAAAAGCATTTGACAGGGCTCGCTTTGAACATTTAGTCGAACTCAACGGGATGAGGAATCCTGAATAACTGGTTTTTCATAAGAATTTTGTAAATAGTTTACTGCTTTTCTTAAAAATCAAAAATACAAAAACATTGAAAAATGAAAAATATAAAAAAAAAATAGAAAATCAAAAATGAGTTATCACTGTGTGAAAAAGGAGAAATGATAGTACATCGGCATGTTAGACTGTCACACTGAAAATGGAATTAAATTGCTTAAGTGTGATAGCAGCTTCATTATACGATGTACCAGTAGGCAAAAAGCATGAAATAATCAACTTACCAATGTGATATAAACCTAAATGAACTGTGTATGAGTGGGGAACACATCAGTGGTGTATGGTTTAATGACCTTAAATCTTGCGTTGATAGATTGCCAAAATCTGAAGTTTTGGGTCTTTATACTGTTATTTCATCTGGGGATATCTTGACTGTTCTTCTGTTCAGAACTAAAATTGTACATGACCCCAGGAAAGAAAGTCACTTGGAATTAGCTCATTTCTATTTGAATGTCTGTATGTTGTCCCGATACACACAATTTTGATCTGATTCTGAAATCTTCTCTGAAAAAAAATCGTGTACCTCCTCTGCTACATCCAGATATATGCTGACCTGGAGGTGCTAGGCAATGACAGCTTCTGCTGCATCCAGATACATGCTGACCTAGCTGTACGTTGTCGCGCTATAGATCTAATACACCCGAAAGAGGCCCTCAAGTGCCCAAAAGAAACCCAATAAACCTATATCAAACTGAGAAAACTCATTTGATCTGTATATTATACCATCTCTGCTAAAGATCTATTCTGTTCTCTTCTCAACCTATTCCCAGTTAAGATTTCAGAAATCTGGATTGGACTTGTGAAATATGTGGTAGGGAAGATACTTGCATGATAGAGTGTGTTGTTTATATTTCCAGGATTTGATTAGTATTTATTTGGGTGTTCATTGTTAAGCAATCAAAACATGATAAAACAGATTATATGCAGACCTAGGCACTGTCAGGATATCTTAAAGGATGAATTCAGTATACTCACCTACTACGATGAATCTTTGTGCATACCTTGATCGCGGGGGTATATCCTGAAGTGGGACACGCTAATATATCAGAAATAATATTACCTTAATGTATCATACGGTAATGGTACTTGAAATGTTCATGCATTTTGTTTAAGTGGACAAACATACTGGTAATCGTCTTGGACTGCTTTTCATGAAAAATTAAATAAAGAATTATCTAATAGTGTGAAGCAGTTTGATTTTGTTGATATGATCTTCTTACCAGTGATTCTCACAAAAATAGAGTGTTTATTGCTTTTGTTATTTACTTGCTTTCAAGAAAAAAAAAATCCAAAAATAGTGTCTTTTTCTGTTTAAAATTCTTAACGTACGAAAAACTGTTATTCTTGGAGGAATTGTTACTGATTGGGGGAGACGGTGTTGGAAAGTGATTTCAAAATTTTAAATCATGCGGGTTATAGGATGTGTGATTAAAAAGTTTTGCGTGTTGGTGATAAATTGGAAAATGCTTAATCTGTTATACAGTTTAACTATCTCTTGAATAATAATAATTTGTTTAACTTATGTTGAAAAATTCTTATGGTTTCTCGAGATGTTTGTTTTATAGTAAACAGATTGAAGCAGTGTGTTGCTGAGAAGTTGCTGTGTTGCTGAGTTGCTGTGAAGAGATGAGAGTTTGATTGGATGCATGGTAGAACCTCCTTTCTACATTGCAGACAAAGTGAAGAGTTTGAAGATTGCTATACAAATGCTGAACTGGAGTTTACTCAAACGCTAAAGTTTTTGAAGATTTTGTGATTGGATGCATCAGCTTAGGGGGAGTCTGTTGCTGACAGAGCTATTGAAGCTGAAGCTATCCAAAGACCAAAGACAGTGCAAGACTACATGAAGATTGCAAGATGACTGAAGACAAAGTTATTTTATGAAGCTATTGTCAAGGGGGAGTTTGTTGGTGCATGTTTGTGACAACAGCTTAGATTTGGTCTTTGGATATCTTGTAATTAGTTAAAAGATAAACAGTTAGCGGGTTTAGCTTTGTAATAGTTAGTTGTAATGTTCGGGCTAACTAAACCCAACGAATTGGGTGTGTGGGGGCGAATTGGGCCTGTCCAATTCGCAGTCCATGATGTTTAACTAAGCCCAAGTAGCAAACCTTGTGTTATATAAACAAGGTTAGGCTTTAGGGTTTAGGTTAATCAGCCAAAAATAGTTTGTGTGAGAGAATTCATGAAGGCTCTAGGGTTTGGACGAATTTGTAGTCTTGATTGATTGTAATTCGTTAAGATTGATAATCAATAAAGACCGGTTTGAAAGTGAATTGTTGTTTCTGTTTTCTACTCGTTTCTGTGATATTCTGATCAAGAGGATTCCGCACTCTTGATTAGAAAGACAATTCTGTGAAAGATCCATACACATCAAGGGGACCTACAGTTGTCTTAGCATCAACAAAATGATCGATTTCCACATTACGTTTTTAAAGAACTCCGCATGAGTATGAAGGGTTGATTTACATATCTCATCATCATACTCAGCAAATCCCACCAATAGTAAAGCTAAGGTTGAGTCTGAGTAGGGTTAGATGTAGACAACCTTACTTCCAATGTTTTTCATCTTTTGCAATTTAACCCTAACATTTTTTTTTCATCTTTAGCCCCTCATAATTTCATCTTTCACAAGTTATTCGTTTTACGTTTCGTTCTAAATTTTGCAAGACACGCCGCAACGTGCGTGTGGGGTTCACCGTTTTTTGATATATTTTTCTCATTAGACAGGCCCGTCTCAACACGTTTATTTTTCGTGTTCAACTTAGTTATTATTTTCTACGTTTCGGTCTAATTCTTCGCATTAACGCACAACAACGAGCGTTCGTGGTTCAACGATTTTACGTCTGCTTTTCGTTCGGTCTTATTTTCCTTTTTTGTTTATTTTATTTTTACGAACTTTTCCAATATAGGGGTCACTGGCAGAGGTGTGGCATTGGTGCTATTTGGTACGGTTTTACGAACGTTTTTAACCTATTAAGCTTTTTTACTAATAATTTGTTTCGAGTTTACCCCTATACTTCCTTTACTTAAAAAAAACTATTTTTTACTTGCATATTTTTATGTGTTATTGGATTTTATCACCTCCCAACTATTGGCTATTGGCCGCTGGCACCCCAACTTAACACTTAGGGGCTGTTTGGCAACATCTGAATGGTTAAGTGCTGAATCAGTAAGAGGTCTGAACCTTTAAAAGCCTATATAATGCTTAACCGTTTAGAGGCAAATGTCTGACCAATTTAGATTAGAGGTCTTAATCATTTAGACTCTGTATAAATCTTAACCATTCAGAGGCAAATGTCTGAACCATTCAGACATATGCTCGTGAAACAAACAGTCTGAACCATTAAGTGCTGAACCAGTAAGAGGTCTGAACCATTAAGAGCCTTATTAAGAGGTAAACAAACAACCCCTTAGTGTGTTATGGCACCATGTTGTTAACGTTGCACTAACTTGGTTAGTTTTATTATCCTATGTGTCTATTATTTTCCTATATGGCAGGATGAGATTCAAAGTCGCTTGACTCTTTATATACCAGGAGGCGAGGGTCTCCCTCTCTGGTAGTCCTAACAGCGCATACATGCTTGATGGTGCTGGTGTTGACGGACCAGCGCCGTGACTTGTTGGGGTGATCGTTTCGGTGGTGCGAACACCACTTGCGCGGACTGCCCCAACGTTTGTGCCCTCCCCCTCGATAAACTCGTCATTAGGTAGGTTTTGGACGTGCGAGATGTCCTCCACCGTACCTAATTGAGAGCGTGTACCGAAAGGTGGAAAAGAGATTCCCTGATCAGCCATTGATCGATAGAAAAGAACAGCTCAGAAAAAGAAGATGAAAGTGATTGTGAAAAATCGGTGGGCGCCAATGAAGAAACACCAAACTAGTCTTGTGATTAGTTTGTGGTTTGTGCCTCGACAAATAAGGTGAATCTTCTTTATCTCGTCCAAATTGTGATGTGATGGTCCTGCAAAACACTAAACACGCCGTTAATATCGTTACGAGGAGGGGAATAGGGGGGTTCCCCGTCGTAACCACCCTCCGGCGTGAGAATAAGTATATGTTTTGAGGATATAAGTGTGTGATTAAGAGTGAGAAAGTAAGGAAGCAGAATCCTTAAACCTGGAGGAAGGTCCCTATTTATAGCCAGAGTGGTGTAGAAGGAAATGGGCTGATAGGTCTTGGGCTTGTAGTCGACAACGAGGAATATCCGTTTTGTCCCCTCTGCCATGACCATTAGTGCTTTTGGGCGAGAGGGGAGCTGGTGCACGCTAAATGGACCCACCTGGCCTGATCGTTTTCCTTGTTGCCTCGTTTGTCATCAGCGGCCAAGTGGAGATCATGGAGCAGATGTTGGCGCACTGATTAGTGCCACATGTGCATCCTTGTGTACCTTCCTGTCTCTTGCACGATTGTCAATCATGGAGCATGATCAGATACAACCTATTGAACGCTCATTGGTCCACTGCTCTGCCACTTGGAGTTGTACCTTTAGTACTTATCTTTGGATTACTTGCGCTTCTGTCCTCCGCGCGACCACTAGGGGTATCCATGTAGCCGGTGCAGGGTCCAGGAAGTGAGGGTCTTCATCCAAGGAGCCAAGTGTGAAATCTGGTCTTGTTTTTCTCCTGACCCTGCGCGCGACCTAGGTTACATCTGATTGGCCGGCGCGAGGTTGGAAAAGATACCAAATTAGTCTGCTAAGGGTATGGTCTCGCGCACGACCTGATTGGTCAGTACATGTTTTTAGGACCATACCCCTTCAGATATATTTATTAATTATTTGTAGTTGTTATTAGTTTTTTTTAGATAAGTTTTTCTATTGTATATCTTAATATAGTTATATAATTAAGATGAACTCATATAGGTTTTTTTTTTCTATATATTCCCTATATATATATAGGGGAAGGATAGAAATAAAACCCATGTGAGTTACAAAAACTCTGAAAATCTCCATCATCCATTTAAAAAAATCAAGAGTTGATATTGATCCTGTTACACTTTTTTTTCCAGAAAAAACTGAAAGTCTGCAAAAGTTGTTACACGTAACACGTGACAGTCTTTAAGAGTTACACGTAACACGTCTGCAAAAAGTGTAACACGTGGCTAAAGGAGGTCTATTCATTTGGTTTCATAGTTTTCTTAACTAATATGAGATTTCTTTCTATAATTGACCTATATAGGAAGAAAGGTTTTCTCAGTCTCTAGTTTTCTTATAGGGGAAAGATAAAACGAAAACTTACTTGAGTTGAAAAAACTTAAAAAAAATAAACTTTCAAAAAACCTTATTGTTGGTGCATATGTCTGTCGACTTTGTCTTGTATCAAGTCTTGTATTAGATTAGATAGATCAGGGCACGAAATACGAGAAACGTGAGAAAAATATAGGAAATATCCATTTCGCACAAAATGGATGTTGGAGTCATTTCGCACGAAATGAGATTGCCATTTCGTACGAAATGGGACTGACCATTTCGTGTGAGCCATTTCGTGTGAGCCATTTCGTGCGGAATGGGCTGCCTATATATAGTTGTCTTGTCCATTTCATTTGTAATGTTTCGATTCCGGTAGCGAAGCTCTGCCGAAGTGTCTCCAGCATTGTAAAACGATCTGTTATCAATACAAGAGACATTTAAAGTGATTCTGTGTACAAATCAGCTGAAATAACTCTGATACGTCTGTTTCCGCCTTTCGTATTGATTAGAACTCTTCTGAACGACTCTTTTTGGTGGTGGAAAATTTTCATCATCCATTGTTGGAACGGAATTCTCATCTTTTTGCACAACAAATGGCTCCTCTGACTTTGATGAGTCAGATTCATCGCCAGAACTTTCTGAACTTTTAACAACCCATTTTTGTTTGTTTAAATTTGCTCTTCTTTTGTAAAACTGTTTCGAACTTTCACCAACTTCGAAAGTCGAATTTTTTAACTTTTTAAAATTTTCAATTTGTTGTCCTTTTGGATCAACACATTTTTCCTTCATTTCAGGGTTAGAAAAAACTCCCTGTTTTGTGTTGGTTTGCTTTGGACAATTCCAAGCAATGTGTCCAATCTCTTGACATTTGAAACAAGTTCTTCTATCAACTCTTGGTGCAGTTTTCTTCAAAACATTCTTTTTATTTTCTTCGAAAAACTCTTGATTTGACTGTTTCCTGAACAGTTTCTCCTTCTCTTTCTCTGAACTTGTTCCTGAAACAAATTTTGTTTTTGGTTTATAATTTTTCTCATTTTTATAATTTTCAGGAAAAATAAATCCTAAACCCTTCTTTTTGAAATTACTGTTATGGTTTGGTTTCTTTTGAAAACCTGAACCAGAACTGTAACCCTTTTTCTTGTTCAATCTCTGTTGAACTCTTGAAGTGTATTTTTTTGGTTTTTCAGTAAGATTTAAATCTTTTAGAGTAAATTGCAATTTTACCCCCTGAGGTTAGGGGTGATTGGCACTCTTACCCCCCCTAAGGAAATAATTTCAATTTTACCCCCCACTGTTAACTCTTATGTCGCAACATTACCCCCTAAGCTCAATTTTGTTGACTGATCTGTTGACTTGGTGGTGAAATGACTATTATACCCTTTTATTTTACCCCCTGTGCTTTGTTTACTCTGTAATATTACCCCCTGCCACCAATGCCACCGCCATTCACCACCACAACCACCACTGCCACCTCCAGCCACCACCCTCAACCACCACTGCCACCGCCATTCACCACCACAACCACCACTGCCATCTTCTTCCTCCCCATCTCTCTCTCTCTAAAAAAACCCACCACCCGCCTTCATCTTCAACAATCACCACCGTCATCTCCACACCCCAGCCGTAAAAATTCGCCGGTCGCGTTTCTCGATCATAACCACCAACAACCGTCCACCGTCACACCTACAAATACGCATCCTTCACACCCACAAATCTTTTTCCTTTTTTTCTCCGACGTACTTAATCAGATCGGTTCAAGATCATATTGTTTTCCTTTCCAACCGCAACTGCGGTTTCAAAGTCCGTAAGATTCATATCAAACCCATTTGAAAAAACTCCAAACACATCATCAACAAAGAAAGATGAAGCCTTTTCTCCCTTATGTCCAAAACAAAACCCAGAAAATAATTCAAAATCTTGCCATTTTCGCCATGAATTTATCAAAACATTGTACAGGAGATCAAACTCACCATTAATACAATTTCTTCAACAGACTAAAAATACAACCTGATGATTATTTTATTAGAAAAAAATATGATTTAAAAAAAACTACCAGCCATTAAATAAACAAACAAGAATATAACCCATTTCAAAATCTTTCAATAAAAGCATAAAAAAAGTGGTATCTCCGACGTAAACGGTGGATCTGAACGGGTGGCGCTACCGAACGGAACCAATGGGGGAGTCCCGTGATCCTCCGGCAACCAGATTGCGGGTAGGTTTCGTATTAGTGGTTACCGAACAAGGATTTGCAAGTTATGGACGATCCGCCATGCGTCTCCGTTGTGCCGGACTTAAAGGTTGGTCGGCCTTGCATCGCTGTCGTGCCAAACTTGAAGGTTGTCCGGAGGTCCGCCGATTTAGTGTATGGTTCAAAGTAGGTGTTGTTACGGAGAAGTTGCAGGCTGGGGTGTGGAGATGACCGTGGTGATTGTTGAAGATGAAGGCGGGTGGTGGGTTTTTTTAGAGAGAGAGAGAGAGAGGGGGAGGAAGAAGATGGCAGTGGTGGTTGTGGTGGTGAATGGCGGTGGCAGTGGTGGTTGAGGGTGGTGGCTGGAGGTGGCAGTGGTGGTTGTGGTGGTGAATGGCGGTGGCATTGGTGGCAGGGGGTAATATTACAGAGTAAACAAAGCACAGGGGGTAAAATAAAAGGGTATAATAGTCATTTCACCACCAAGTCAACAGATCAGTCAACAAAATTGAGCTTAGGGGGTAATGTTGCGACATAAGAGTTAACAGTGGGGGGTAAAATTGCAATTATTTCCTTAGGGGGGTAAGAGTGCCAATCACCCCTAACCTCAGGGGGTAAAATTGCAATTTACTCAATCTTTTATTTCAGAAATATTAATTTCCGTTAATTTGAAAACCTGTTTGATTTGTTCAGTTTTAACACTTCTTATTGGAAATTCTTCATTAGAAAATAATTTGTCAGAATCTTTCAAAGTATATGCTACTTTGAATGTTTCGTCATTCAAATTATTTTTTGATAACAGAAATTCCTTATTGTAAACCCGTTTGACTGGTGAACTCGGACTCTTGTCTGATGAACTTGAACTTTCAGATTTAGACTCCGACTTTGACTCTTCATCCATATCCAACACCTGATCGACCACTTTTTTTAATAACTCAGACTCTTGATCAGTGTCAGACGCTGTGAATGTGACGTCAATGTTGTCTGGTAACTCATCAATGGTTTCAGACTTTAGCTTTATATTGACTGCCTTATTTAATCGTTCCTCATTTGGCTTTCTGGGAGAATAACTTTCCCAGATTGGAGGCGGACACTTGTTATACTTGACACTTTGTTTCTTACCAGTATCCTTATCTTCCGTCTTTTTATCTTGAAAAGCTTCAAGACCTGCAACAGTAGGATAAACTCTATCAATCAAATAATCATAAGTTGTATAACTCAGCAGCAATCGTTTGATTCTCTCATTTTCAATCTTTTCGAGTTCCAAATCCTGTTTTAGTTTTGCACAATCTTCAATGTACTCATTGATGACCCTCTGCTTAGTCATTAATGTTGAACTCATCATTGTTGAAGCAGCTCCCATTTCTAGGTTTGTCTTGTTCAAATTATCAACCGTTCTGTTCAGCACATCGTATGATTCTTTTACATACTTAACATCAAACAACAGTTTTTCTTTCAACTCTTCTAGTTCACGATATTTCTTATCTTTCTCCTCACAATCTTTGCATGATTTCAAACATTTCAGACAAGGTTTCGTGATTTCAACGATCTTTTCAACTTCGACGATTTTTTCAACTTCAACAATTTTTTCAACTACTTTCTCAACCTCAATTATTTTTTCAACTTCAACTATTTTCTCCACCACCTTTTCAAACACACCCGGTTCTTCATCAAATTCTATTTTTACCTCATACTCTTCATCTTCGACTTTTTCTATCGAATTTTCTTCAACTTTATCTTTTTCAGCTTCCAATTTTGCCTTTTCTTCAGCAATCCTTTTTGCTTCCAGTTCTTCCAATTCTCTCTTCAGTCGAGCAGCCCTTTTATCTTTTAACATCTCGATTTTATCTGCAAAAAACAAATTAAAACTATAAGCATCCAAACCTTTTCTAGCTTTATTGATATACTCTTCTTCGTCATCGGTGTCTGCATCACATCCTAATTCCTTAAAAATTGGTGTTCTTTTTGGCTTAGATTTGACTGAATCTTTTTCCAAGATTTGAGCAACAAAAGCTGATTTTTCCAAGTATTCTTTATCTGGACAATATTTATCCCAGCTAAATCCCTCTGGAAGTCTTTCATCATCTTGATTTACAAGATAAGCTTTCTTCTTTCCATCTTCAATAGCACGGGATGATGTCGATTGTTGAGCGACCTGATGATAAATTGATTTTTGATGATATTCGTTGTTTCCAAACGGATCTTGTCTTCCGGTTGCTTCTCTGTTTTTGCATTCTCGTTTAAAATGTCCATTTTCTCGGCAACGAAAACAAGTAACCTTTGATTTGCTAAACCCTAACGGAGATGTAGCAATATCATGAAGATCATCTCTACCAGTAATTTGTGTAAATTTTTCTGCTCTTCTAACAGCACTGGCTAAACACCACTTGACGTCCATCAACTCAAGTTCTTCAGCATCAATCTGGTCATAATCCTCTTTAGTGAGCATCGGATTTCCAATTCTTCCCGCAACTAAGCTTTCATATGACTCTATCATAGCAACAAGTGATGTCATGTGTTGCTTAGCTATTTCTGGAGAAAGATTTTGACCATTTTGAATGTTCAATGTAACATTACATTGCAAATTTGTTGAATTTTGTCTTTGAGAACTTGGTGTTTTGAAATTCGGATCAAAAGTTGAATACGATGACGAATATCCACCACTCTGAGTTGTAGTGCTAACATTTGTTTCAGAAGAACCATCAGCACTGAAAGCAGTCTTGATTTTCGGACTTGGAGTAGTCTCAAATTTGCTTCCTCTGTAGTATAGACTAACATCTTGTTGAGCATTTGGATTATTCATGATAGCAGTTTTCTGAACATCCAATTCATGTTCTTCAATCTTCTAAATGAACTTACTCAAATTCATACTTTCAGATTTTCTCGTATGTTTCAAAATCAGCAAATATGTTCCCCATTTATTCTGTGGTAGTGCATCGGCTAGTTTATCAACCCATTCATCGTCCTCTTTCTTGATTTCCAATCTTCTCATTTCCTGAACAAGATGACAATATCTGTCGATAGTCGTTTTTGTTGATTCACCTTCAAAAGCTACAAACATATCAAATGATTTCTTTAGTAAAGCACATTTATTTTTTTATCATATCAGCACTTCCCTTAAACTTTTGAATCAACGCCAACCAAATTGATCTAGCAATGTCCTCATGTTGAAGCAAAACAAAGATATATTCTTTTACCGCTTGTTGGAGAATGCTAATCATCATTTTCTCACTGGTGTATTTTAATTTTTCACCCTCTGAATAATCACTTAAAGCTTTTTCATTTCCACATTCATCTTTCGGTTTAACATAATCTACATCTAATGAACACCATGCATCAAACTTATAAGCCTGCACCCAGTTTTCAAAATGATTTTGCCATCCTTTAAAATCTTCGATGTACATAAGCTTTAGAGGTTTTTGAAAAGTTCCTGTTTCATTCTCACTATTAAGAGTCTCAGTAACAGTAACAGGAATGACCGACTCAGTAGCAAAAGCATTGTAGAATTCGGTATCCATGATTTGGTTCAAAAATTTCCACAAACACAGTTTTCAAACGATCTGGGTCTAAATCCACACCGTGTGAACTGATGAAATAATGTCACTTCGTGCGAAGTGATCAAACTCAAACAAACTGACTTGATGCGAACTGATATGAACCACCTCGTGCAAACTGGAAACTTCTAGTGCGAACTGGATGTCTTATGCGAACTGAAAGATCAACTCGTGTGAAGTGGCATATGGCCAGTTCATGTGAAGTGAACAAAGGCCAGTTCAGGTGGAGTGAACAATGGTCAGTTCATGTGGAGTGAACATTAGTCAGTTCATGTGGAGTGAACAATGGTCAGTTCATGTGGAGTGGCGACATGTTGAACGATCTGATTGGTTTCTTGACAAATTGAACACGTTTTAGGTTGAATTAAGATCTAATTTTCTCAAGGATTGATTAAAACACTATTACACAGATAATATGTAAAAATCAACACATTTTAACCGTTAAATCTCGTTTAATTTTGAAAAACGTGTATAAGAATGAGTAGAAAACAGAATTTTCCGGTGAAAATAAGCCAAAATGGTAAGAACTCTCCTTCCTGAGCTCTGATACCACTTGTAGGATCGAGATTCTACCTAAAGAGTCGATCAGAAGAGTTCTCGGATCAAATCAGAGGCGAAATACAGAGATTTGATCTTCGTTCAGCTTGATTCACACTAGAAATCACTTTAACTGTCTTGTATATAGATTTGAAAGCTTTTACAGATCACTCGACACTTCGGCAGCACCTCAGCTCCGGAATCACAAAGTTACAAATGAAAGACATGAGCTCACTATATATAGGCAGGCCAGTCCATATGAACCGGACATTTCCACTTCATGTGAAGTGGCCACTTCACATGTACTGGACACTACCACTTCATACGAACTGGCATTTCGCCACTTCACATGAACTGGATCTGCCAGTTCGTGTGAACTGGTCCAACAACCCTAAAAACCTATTTTCTAGGCTACTGAGCTCCGATTTATCCTATCTAGACACACGTCACGATACAAGACGAAGTCAACAGACATATGCACTAACAGATGCAAACTTTCCACCATTGCGGGCTGAAAATTTTAAACAAAAAGTTGGAAAAGTTGAGATTTCAAATCAATTTTTTTCTGAAAAGAAAGAATTTGATGTTGAAAAGGCCTTTAACCCCAAAGTGAAACATATTTTTGGAAAAATGATTGACGGGAAGGTCAAAGGGGTAAAGGAATTTTATGAAAAGAAAACGCGTAAACCAGATGAAGATGGTTCACCCCAGGTTAGTAACTGGGATAGAACCTATCATGACTAAAAATCTGGACTTGCCGGAGCTCCCAAGTTGGTAATCGTGGAGCAGGAATCGGCATATTTCTTGAGAAATTCACATCTGTGATATTTCGACTTACAAGTGGTATTCTTATTCTTAAAAATTGTTATATTCTTACAAGTGACATGGTTGATGAGAACCTACAAGTGGTTAATCAAGGTCATTAAGTTGAACTTGATTTAACTTTCATTCAAGTGTTTGAAAAGACAAAATGATGAATCAAACCCCGATCTTACAAGTGGTAAAATCAACAAAACTAATTTTCCGGAAAAACCATTTGATTAAAACAAACTTAAGTGTTTTGAAATCATAATGGGAAAATAGTTTGTTGTCAGGGGGAGTTCTGATTGTTTATGCCAAGTGGATGGCTAATTGAAGCAATTCACATCGGTTTGTCAAATTTTTCTTTAAATGGTTTTGAATTTTAGGGGGAGTAAGAAATTTTCAGAAAATCAAAAAACATTAGAAAATTTGAAAAAGCCAAAAACATGATAAAAATCAAAAATTGAGTTTTGTTGTGAAAAAGAGGAAATGATAGCACATCAGTAGACAATCACAGTACGCTAAAGAATTGGAAAGTTAAAATGTGATAAACGGTCTCATTGATGATATGCCAGTAGGTTTTTACACGTTTAGTAGATTGTTTTCGAGATATAAACCTAAATATCATACTTACTTATCTCGTGGGGAACATCTCTCGGATATATGGGTAACCCCCGAAATCTTGTTTGAAAGATCCCTCTTTCTGAGATACTAGGTCTTTATGCTTAGTGATATCTGGGGTATTATCCCGGGACTTCTGATTTTGCGGAAGCAATGGCCTAGTCCCCGTATAATACTTTTCGCTTGCTTGAAATAAAAGCACACCCTCAGCATAAAATTGATGAAATATCGAAAAGATAAAATCAAGTGCTGTTGTAAAGAAGATCCCCAAGGGGGACACACCAAAAGTCGAGCCTTCAACTCTGCAAAAAAATTTAGCTCTCAAGGTTTCGCAATTCACCCCTTACAGATATCATCTAGGTATACTGACAATCTAAGTGAGTATCTCGAAGCAATTGAACTTTGTGTGAAAATTTAAGTGGATCAGTATACTGACAATCTAAGTGAATCGTTTAGAACTTAAAGTGTTTAAAGCTCAACGGTGCTAGTGATTCGTCAAAAACTGATATGATCCTCTTACACAAACTCACAAAAATATTGTCTGTAAATATTTCTTTACTTCTTTTCATTAAAAACAAAATCCAAAAAGATTTTCGGAGTGTTTTAGCATAAAGTTTGAAAAATCAAAAAGATTTTATTTCATCTTATTTTCGACAACTGATGTTGAAAATATGATTTTCAAAAATTCCGAGTGCTAAACATGACGACAACTGGATTGGGAGAGTGTGTTTGAAATGTGAAATAATACCAAATTTGAATGTTTCATTTACAAGTGGTAAGCAGAAAATATAAATTTGTCAAATTTTTAAATTTGTGAAATTTATTGTGAGGTAGAGAATTGTGCAGGTAAAGCCAGGTTTCTGATTCTGTTGCTAAAGAAAGTCAGGTTTCGATCTTAGAACCTGTGAAATTCCAGACTGCGATCCCAGTTTATCGAAAGGGGGAGTCTGAAGACATAAGAGCCAGATTCAGATCCTGGAACAGAGCTCGAAAGAGAAATTGCTGAAGCTGATGAGCTTAAGGAATCAAGAGACCTGATCAAGAGATGTATAAAGCCAGGTTGCGATTTTGGAAGAGAAAAGATAGAGATTGAGGATGCTTACAATGGAGAATACTTTGGAAGAGAGCATGTAGACTGATAAAGATTGAAGACTCGACATACTGAAGACCTGTACTGAAGACTCGTCAACATCCAAGGGGGAGTCTGTTGGTGCATATGTCTGTCGACTTTGTCTTGTATCGAGTCTTGTATTAGATTAGATAGATCAGGGCATGCAATACGAGAAAAGTGAGAAAATATGGGAAATATCCATTTCGCACGAAATGGAAGTTGGAGTCATTTCGCACGAAATGAGATTGCCATTTCGTACGAAATGGGACTGGCCATTTCGTGTGAGCCGTTTCGTACGGAATGGGCTGCCTATATATAGTTGTCTTGTCCATTTCGTTTGTAACGTTTCGATTCCGGTAGCGAAGCTCTGCCGAAGTGTCTCCAGCATTGTCAAACGATCTGATATCAATACAAGAGACATTTAAAGTGATTCTGTGTACAAATCAGCTGAAATAACTCCGATACGTCTGTTTTCGCCTTTCGTATTGATTAGAACTCTTCTGAACGACTCGTTTTGGTCGTGCAAACGATCCTACATTTATGTAACATTTTTATTTTTATTTTTCTAAAAAATATAAGGAATGTAATATACATATATTTAAACATTTTTGTAGAAAAAAAAAACAAAAAAAAAAAAAAACCGTCAAGTAAAATTTTTTAAATGTTAAAAATTTCATGTTACATAATATATATATCCAAAAAATGTAACATACATATTTTGAACATTAAAAAACTAGTCGACGCTTTTTACATTTTTTTTATAAACATGTTAAAACATATTTATGTTACATTCTCTATTTTTTTAGAAAAAAGATAAAAATGTTATATAGTTTTTTTTTGAGTTTTTTTTTTTATAACTTGAGTGGGTTTTCTTCCTATACTTCGCACACACACACACACATATCTATATATATATATATATATATAGGTACGGGATCAGGAGAAAACGCCCAAAGCGTGACAACGGTGAGAACGCATCCTGGCCTAACACGTGGCGTGGGATATGATCAGGGCGTGAGGGGTTTTTTTGTCTTTTCAATCTTCTTTTATTTTTCCAATTTTGCGTAACATACTGCTTCATTTTAGGCGTCTAAGATTATTTTGGCGTTAATTGTATTAATTAACCAATTTGCGTTGAATTAATTATTTTTGTGTCACATAGATAAATTTTTTGGCGTTATAGCATTTCTCTGGTCAATTTTTTGGCGTTTTGTGGCGTTGTATAATATTTCAGTACGAGTCATTAATATTTTCATAAGATTACAATAAGACCAAATATTTTTTATGGCGTTTAGTCAATTTTTTGGTGTTTAATACATTGACAAGGTGCTTTGCCAGCACCCGTTCTCACAGTTTCATACTACTAGCGTTTTGGTGTTTGTAGTTTTTGGCGTTTTATATAATAATGTATTAAGTTAATTACATCGTTAGTCCCTGTGGTTTATGCAAAGTAACAACTTAAGGTACTAATAGTTTAAAATAACAATTTGAAGTATTAACTTTTAATTTTATAACAACCTTGGGTACTAAGACTAACAAATGTTAGTTATTTTTTTAAGTTTTTTATGAAATGACCAAAAGGACCTTTATAACATCAAGGATTATTTATGCAATTTATTGATTTAATTAGAGGGACTATTCGTATAAAATACAAATATATACTATGAGTAAATGTAAAATTCCATCTTTTCACTCCAAACAATAAATCTTGAAAATCTTTTCCACCCAATTCAAATAACCCAGAAACAATTTATCCAGAAACATCAAGATCATTAATAATTGTCACCAAACATATTAAGTTAATGTAAAATTATCCTTAAAATCTCCATGGTATTGTTCAAATTGTTGAAATTTGCAGAAAGTGGAGTTGGGTTGTTGCTGGTTCTTTAATGACAAAACCAACTAGCAGAGTAAACAACAGAATGGCGGAAGAGAATTTGGTTAGGGGTTCACCAACTGGAAGATGTCTCTTCTTTATTTCACATTCCTGATTCCGTCAAACAGTTTTCATTGATGACAGAATGATGAGCTACGAAGGTCTTTTAAGCCGATTTTGGGCGTTCAGGTGAGGAGCTTCAGTGCTTCACGACAGCGTTTCATTAGGTTTTCCGTCAATTACGCCGTCGACGATGGGACGTCATTGTGGGATTATATAAATGTGTTCGCTGAGGTTTGTAAAGGAGCCAATTTTGTATTGAAACAATCGTGTTTTGTTCCTGATTTCGGCGGCACGTTTGAGAGTCCCCACCGGTTAACCAAAAGTGACGTTTGACGAACACGTGCCGTTGTGTGAGAGGTCTTTTAGTATCAGCAGAGATGCAACTTTGAAATTAAAAGACATAGCGAATGATGATAAATTGTTATTTAGTGGTGAATTCGGTGACGTCGTTAAGCTCATCGGTAATCAAATGAACGACGAGACGATGGATTTAAGCTCATCGGTAAGCAAATGAACGTAAAGGGACAGGGTGTTCTTGATTTGGTGTACAGGAAGAGAGGGAGAGAGACTGAGAAGAAGAATGGGCTAGATTTTTTTTAATTTTGTAGAAATTACACAAAGAGTCCCTGTAGAATATTTATCCCTGTAGAATACTTTAAAAATTGATTTACACAAATAATCCCTCAAAGTTTTTATTGTATACCAGAATTTAATTATTATTTGTAAAAGGACAAAAATACCCTTGAAATCAGTTAAAAATAAACAAAGGTTAGTGTTAGTACCCCAGCTTGTTACAAAATTAAAAGTTAATACCTCATATTGTTATTGTAAACTATTAGTACCTTAGGTTGTTACTTTGCATAAACCACAAGGACTAACGGTGTAATTAACTCTAATGTATTTTATTAGTGGAGAATTAGATAACAAAGAACAGATAATTTGATAACAAAACAATATAAAATGAAAAAGAAAAAAAAATTAAAAATGGTAATCTAATTTCTCATCCAAATCTTCACTGTCATCAGCCCCTTCTTCTTGAATTTGTTTTGGCATTTTGAACCTTTGAATACCTTAGCTAGATGCCAGCTTTCCTACATAAACCCCGTCTTTTTTAGGCGAAGCTTGTTAGCGGCATCCTGTTTTTTGGTGTGATATTCTTGTTTGGTGGCATGTCATTGAAGATCAACTCTTGCTTGAATGCTATTTATAATAATGGAGTCAAAGCATTTTACACTTGTGTTGATCCCTTCATGCCATGCATATAGTCATCAAGAACAAAGCTCATATGATGACATATCATTGTCATCAGTCTCTTTTTCTTGAATATTTGTCCATCTCATTCAGCAAAGATTATAAAGATAACCCCATCAGAGAATAATACATTCAGTGAAATCTTTGTCATCTGTGGTTTTTTTAACTAACTTTTTGGCGTTTTAAAGTGAGTGGTCTCTAGGGAACATGGCGTTTGTTTTTCTGGGTGTGATCAATTCATTGTGTAGAGACCCCTCTCTTATAGGAGTTTTTTGGCGCGTAATTTAGACGAGATTTTTTATTATAATAAATGATAGTAATAAAGTAACCGTCTTTTCAGTTACCGTGTGTATTTACTGTTTTGTTTAGCTTTATCAGTTCTAGGGTGATAGACGTCCCATCTTCCAAGTTTGTCCTTTTTTAAATGGCGTCATGCAGACAAAGATGACAAAATACAATAATGGAGAAAATATTAAGCAGGAAAAATATTTTTTTATTATTTTTGGCGTTTTTGTAAGCAATAACTTTTTGTAGTATTTTTTTGGCGTTTTGCAACTAAATAGAGAAATATAACATTTAATTATCTTAAGAAAAAAAAGAAAATTACACAGAAGAAAACTAACAAAAAAAAATTAAAACTCTTCGTCAGAATGTACTTTATCCGAGAAGTATCCATCACTTGCGTCATCTTCTTCCTCGGAGTCTTCATCTAGACCTTCATCCATGTCATCACCTTCACTTTTATCGGCTTCTTGTTCCTGAAGATTCTGAAGCCTCCATTTGAACATGTCTTGCATTAACACCATTTTTGAGTCCATGTCTGCGTTCAAATAAGTGGCGTTGTGCAATTCTTCCATGAACCCAAGCCCCTACTTTGTCATGATGTTTTCAAGCAGGTAGTCTTCATGCTCCCCGCTATCGTATATAACGGTCACCATGTCTGTTTTATCATCAAAACGCCATGATTTCATGACAGGGTCTGACTTTCCATCTGCTTTGATTGGTCCAAATTTCCTTGTTAATGCTTTCATAAGCATATGTGTTTTATGGCATTCGTTATCCAGAGCGATGCCAAGAGATATGATACCCCTCTGTACCCCTTCTTCCATCTTCAAAATTGCCTTGTTCATCCTAACATACACCCTCCTTCTGTTGTCAAAACGTAGGACGAATCGCCTGATTGCCAGAGTTTATCTCCACCAAACAATGGTTGTCATTTTTGGCTTTTTGGGTAAATTGGCTTTTTTGGTAAAAGATGTTTTTGCAGAATAATAGATTGAAGTGATTACGGAAGCGATGTTTTACGTCGTTTATATAATGATATTTTTAGCCCGTAATTTAGGAGGGAATTTCTTCTAATAAATGTTAATAACTGAATTTCAGTTACTGTGTTGTTTCCTCTTCCTGTAATCTCTAACGCGTTTTAACACTAATTTTTGGCGTTTTGTATTTAACGGCGTTCTATTTTTTTGAATGGCGTGTTATCATTTTTGTTGGCGTTTTGAATTTGAGCGGTAAAAGACCCTTTTACCCTTAATGAATCGTGTCCCACATAATAAAATTGATGTTATTTACGAAAATGCCACCGCGCAATCTAGTACATGGATTGTTTTGATCTGACGATCCATAACCGTTCTCACACTTTCCCCCGTTTTCTCTAAATCCTAACCCTATATATATATATATATAGGGCCGCTAAAATGAAAAACACCCCTAGTTAAAAGAACCACGAGAACCACTTTCCAACCATTGATCTTTGAAGATGAATGGATGAGATTAAAAGTTATCAAAACAATATTAAATTCTTTTTGTCTTATTGTATATAATGTTTTTATTACTTTTTTGTCTTATTAAATTAATTGTTTTTATTAAAATCATATTTTTTAATTAAAAACATTTTAAAATCTGTTTTTTTTTTACAAAAACAATATTTGTCAGGATTTGTTTTTTACAAAAAACGTTTTTTCAAGCCGGTTTTTATGCCCCGTTTTTACGCACCGTTTTTATGCCCGGTTTTACGCGCCGTTTTTTTATGCCCGGTACGCGGCGTTTTTTACGCCCCATTTTTACTCGCCATTTTACGCCCCCTTATTCACGCCCCGTATTTACGCATCGTTTTATCACCCGGTTTTTTACGAGGCGTTTTTTACGTGCTGTTTTTTTACGCGCTGTTTTTTACGCCCCGTATTTACGCGCCATTTTTTACACACACGTTTTTAAACATTTTTTACGGTTTTAAACTTTATTTTTACAAAAAAACATTTTTACAAAAAAAAATTTTACAAAAACTTTTTAACAGAGAACAAAAATTTATACGAAATTTTTTTTACGCTTTTAACCTTTTTTTTAGAAAAACTTTTTTTACACACACTTTTTTTTTAAATTTTTTTACTTTTTTTACGAAAACGCTTTTTTTACGGTTTAAAATTTTTTTTTACAAAAACTGTTTTACTAAAAAAATTTTACAAATTTTTTTTTTCATAAAAACTTTTTTTTACAAAAGACAAAAAATTATACAAAAACTTTTTTACGGTTTTAACCTTTTTTTAAACACACGTTTTTAAACTTTTTTACGAAATTTTTTTTTATATTTTTTTTACAAAATAACAAAAAGAGAAGAGAGAAATGTAAAGAGAGAGAAATTGTAGAGAGAGAAATTGAAAAAACTTTAAAAAAAGACTTTAATGAGGAGAGATAGATGATTTGATGGTTTTGATTAAATAACTATATTACCCTTTTGGTTGTCATTATCTGATTGGTGGAGAGTGGTTCTCGCGATTCTCGCAACTAGAGTTGGTTTTCATTTTAACAGCCCCATATATATATATAGGGTCAGGATTTAGAGAAAACGGTGAAAAGTGTGAGAACGGTGAGAACGATTATGGATCGTCCGATCAAAACAATCCATGGACTAGATTGCGCGGTGGCGTTTCGTAAATAACATCAATATTATTAGGTGGGACGCGCTTCATTAAGGGTAAAAGAGTCTTTTACCCCTCATATTCAAAACGCCATAAAATGATAAAACGCCAAACAAAAAAACAAAACGCCATTAAAAACAAAACGCCAAAAATTAAAAATAAAACGCGTTGAATATTACAGGAAGATGAAACAACATAAATAACTGAATTTCAGTTAATAACATTTATTAGAAGAAATTACCTCCTAAATTACGCGTCAAAACATCATTATATAAAAAACGTAAAAACATAGCTTCCCATAATCACTTCAATCTATCCATTTTCTGCAAAAAAACATCCTTAACCAAAAACGCCAACTTAAACAAAACGCAAAAAATGGCAACAATCGTTTCGTGGAGATACACTCTAGGGATCAGGCGATACGTCCTCCATTTTGACAACAGAAGGAATGTGTATGTTAAGACGGTCAAGGCAATTCTAAAAATGGAAGAAGAGATGCAGAGGAAAATCTTATCCATTAGCATCGCTCTAGACAACCAATGCCATGAAACGCATATGCTTATGAAAGCATTAACCAGCAAATTTGGACCATTCAAACGAGATGTGAAGCCAGACCCTGTCATGACATCATGGCGTTTTGATGATGAAACAGGCATGGTGACGGTTACATACGACAGCAGAGAGGAGGAAGTCTACTGGCTAGAGAACATCATGACAAAGCAGCGACTGGGTTTCATGGAAGAATTGCATAACGCCACTTGTACCAACACAGAAATAGACTCAAAATTGGAGTTAATGCAAGACATGTTCAGGTGGAAGCTTCAGAATCTTCAGGAACAAAAAGCTGATGATGGTGAATGGGATGACATGGATGAAGATCAAGATGAAGACTCCGAGGAGGAAGAAGATGACACAAGTGATGGATACTATTCAGATGAAGTACCTTCTGACGAAGGATTTTATTTTTTTCCTCTTTTTTTTTCTTCTATGTAATCTTTTTTTTAAATAATTAAATGATATATTTCTATCTTTATTAGCAAAACGCCAAAATAATACTAAAAAATGGTTAACCCTAACAAAACGCCAAAAATAACAAAAAATATTTTTCCTGCTTAATATTTTATTTACTCCGTTATTGTATTTTGTCATGTTGGTCTGCATAAGGCCATTTAAAAAAAACGCCAAACTTAGAAGATGAGACGTCTATAACCTATAAAACTGATAAAAGCTGATCAACACAGTAATTACAAAAAACAGTAACTGAAAATACAGTTACTTTATTACTATCATTTATTACAATAAAAAGTCCCGCCTAAACTACGCGCCAAAAAACTCATATAAGAGAGGGGTCTATACACAATGAAATTAATCGCACCCAGAAAAACACAAAAACGTCATATCCTCTAGAAACCACTCCCTTTAAAACGCCACAGATGTCAAAGCTTTCACTGAAATGGATCATTTTTCTGAGGAGGTTAACTCAATAATATTTAGCTGGATGAGATGGACAAATATTCAAGAAAAAGAGACTGATGACAGTGATATGCTATCATGTGAGCTTTATTCTTGATGATTATAGGCATGGAAGAAAGGGTTCAACACAACTGAAAAATGCTATTTTGGACTCCATTATTACAAATAGCATCAAGCAAGAGTTAATCTTCAATGACATGCCACCAAACAAGAATATCACACCAAAAAACATGATGCCACTAAGCAGCTTCTTCTGAAAAATACGGGGTTTATGTAGGAAAGTTGGCATCTAGCTAAAGTATTAAAAAAAGATTCAAAACGCCAAAACAAATTCAAGAAAGATAGAGGCTGATGACAGTGAAGATTCGGAAGAGAAATTAGATTAGAATTTTTTATTATTTTTGTTTTCATTTTATATTGTTTTGATATCAAGTTATATTTTGATTTGTTATCTAATTCTCTTAAATAAAATATATTATTATATAAAACGCCAAAAACTACAAACACCAAAACGCTAGAAGTATGAAAACTGGGAGAACAGCTGCTGGCAAAACACCTTGTAAAGGGTATTAAATGCCAAAAAATTCACTAAACGCCAAAAAATTGGACTTATTGTAATCTTATGCAAATAATAGTGACTCGTAGTGAATTATTATACAAAACGCCATAAACGCCAAAAAAATTAACCAGAAAACGCTATAACGCCAAAAAACTACATATGTGACACAAAAAAAATTAATTCAACGCCAAAAAGTTAAAAAAATACAATTAACGCCAAAAAAAAACTTAGACGCCATAAAATATTATACCGCGTTGGGAAATAAAAAGAAGAATGAAAAGACAAAAAAACCCCTCCGCCCTTCTCTATGCCGCTGGACACGTGTTGGGCCAGGATGCGTTCTCACCGTTCTCACACTTTTGAGTGTTTTCTCCTGATCCCGTTTCTCTCTCTCTCTCTCTCTCTATATATATATATATATATATATATATATAGGGGAATGTTTAAATGAGAACACTAAATATTGTGAGAACCGTGAGAACGAATGAAAAAACCACAAAAACTTGTTAAAAAATAATTCAAATTCAAATTTTTTTTTTACACTTTTCATTATTATTCGAGTACAATGTTTGAAATTTCATTTACACGTTTAAATTTTCGTAAATTCATATATAAATAAATTTACACATGTATAAGTTTGCCATTTACACATGTGTAAATTTGTTATATTTACACGTGTGTAAAAAATCTAATAAGAGTGATTTTGAGAGGAGAAATGAATTATTTGATGTTGTAAATACTTTTTTTTATATTGTACTTTAATTACAATGAGGTTTATATAAAAAAATTTGGTTTTTTCTTTCTTTCTCACGGTTCTCGCAATATTTAGCGTTCTCAAGATAACCCTCCCATATATATATATATATATATATATATATAGGTAAAGAGTACTGTACAAATCTCCTTATCGTACATTACGTACGCTACAATCTCAGCCGCCCGATCATCTTCCCGCATTGAATTCGCATGTTGTTTTTTGTACCACATGCGAAATTGTTACAAAAAAACATATGCTATTTCATCAAAATTAACACATGCGAAATTGGTACAAAAAACAACATGCGAATTCATCAAAAATTATCACATGCGAAATTGTTATAAAAAAAACATGTTATTTCATCAAAATTATCACATGCGAAATTGGTACAAAAAAACAACATGCGAATTCATAAAAAATTATCACATGCGAAATTGTTATAAAAAAAACAACATGCGATTTTAAAATACGGAAGATGATCTGACGGCTGAGATTGTAGCGTACGTAATGTACGATAAGGGCATTTGTATGATAACCGGCCTCTATATATATATTAATTTCCTAGATATAATAACCAATTTGGTGTTATGTCTAGCTAATTTTTATAACATCACCAACTTATTTAATTTTTTTAAATGCACCGTAGTGTAATGTAATACAATATCATCATGTAATACATTGTAATATGATACAATATATACAGTAATATGATACAATAAAATATAAAACACAAATACAATTTACCCTTTATTGAAAATTAATTATGGTCAAGAAGATTACATTCACATTAAATCTATATCCAACATAATATTATATAGTCATTTACGTTACAACAACACTTAACACATTAACATAAATAATGTTTTTTCTTACATTTCCTTGTAAAAAGACAAAAATACCATTGCTAGGGACACTTGTAATAACAGTATAACACCACACCCAGTTCTCAACAGCAGGGGTAAAATCGTCATTACCCTAAACTTGCCAACATAAAAGTAAAAACACCCGTTTCCGTGTCTCTCTCAGTCTCCTCTCCAATCCATGAAATATTTACAGTTCTTTCTTCTGCAATCCTTAATCAAAAACCTCTTATAAACCCTAAAATTTTCTTCATCTTTACGTCACTTGTGCTAATCAGTTTCTACTGTGTACACACACACAGATAGATTAAGTTACGACACACAAAATTCAATCTTAACTAGCAACTTGTAACTTGTAACAATGTCTGGTTTGAGAAGATTTGCTGTTTCGCGAAGCGAAATGGGTGATCGAAGCGGTGGTTATGCGGCTTCCAACCCACATGTTAATCAGGTGGTGATGCAGCCTCAGTTACGTGGACATCAAAATCATCACCACCAGGTTGAAAAGATGACAGTGGCAGATGTTGAGAAGCAAACTGTTTCTGCTGGTTCGGATGCAGCATTGTCGATGCCTCCGGTTTCAGCTTCTTCGGCTTCTTCTTCGTCTTCGGGGCCTCCAAATAATATGAGTAACTTGGATAGTTTTCTGGAGTCCGTCACCCCGGTCGTTCCCGCCCGGAGACCATCTGAGGTATTGTTGAATTTGAATTTTGTAGTAGCAAGTAACCCTATTTTTTATTTTTTTTAGTTTTGAATTAAATGATTTAAATTTGCTATAATTTGACTTAAAGCTCTTTTTTTGTTTGCAAGTAAAATGTGATTTTTTTACTTTATGCTTAAAGGAATTCAATTGTACCTAAATAATTTGTATATATGTAAATGTGTGTAGGGAAAAAGGGGTGATTTAGTAATTTACCCTAATGTGTATTCTTATGTGTTAACTTAATCTTTTTTTTTTTTTTTTTGGGCTCATTAGAACAGATGCATATCAAGTCAAATAAGCATATAACTTTACATATGAAATTATAAGTAACACAAGCTTGTACATGTGGGTCTAAGTTGGTCAAATAAATGGTTTACTTGATTAAAAGACTGATATGTAAAAGAAATGAGAGAGATGCAGATTTTGGCTGTACATAGAGCAATGTCTCGCGAATGTAAAGCTCTTGGTTTGTGCTTGTTAAAACCAAAGACTGATGTGTTGTTTGGTTTGTTAAATAATGGGCTGCACTTACAGGTGGATTCGACGGGACGTGTAAGTGGGGAAGGTGACATGAACCCATATTATTGCATTGGGGATCTGTGGGAAAGCTTCCAAGAATGGAGTGCTTATGGAGTTGGAGTGCCATTCTTGTTGTCTGGTATACCAACTACGCAGTATTATGTTCCCTTCTTATCGGGTATGCAGCTCTACGTTGACCCTGAAAAAGTCGGGTGAGTGTTTCTTTTTCTGTTTTCTTTGCTCTTGTTATTTGATTAGTGCAGATCAGTGGTTGCAATGGTCCATGTTAATTATTTCTACAAGTGTCATACCATACAAGAATGGTATAAATTCATTGGTATATTATCGGTTTCTTTGTTTCAAGCACGTACACCTTTTATTAGATTATTATATGCTCATTGAATTCACTTCCTTATTGGTTAACCGATCGCTTTAAAGGAATAATAAACAGAAAATTATGTATCTGTGGAGTTAGGGTTCGTGAGGTGTCGTAGCTTGTATTTAATGTGGTATTTGTCGTTTCTTGAAAAATAAGCGAAACAATACAAGAACTATAAATATAAGGTGGTCATTTGCTTATTTGAAAATTTTATTATTAAAAGCTCATGATACTTTAGTTGGAAACAAGAGGGAGATGCTAATATATGATAAACTCTAGTGATTTGTAACTTTATAATATCCTTCTATGGCATAAGACAACATATCACAGTGACAAGTTTTGTCAGGTTTCGTGGTATGCATCATGCATATTTGTTAAGGTTGTTACATACTTGTATTTATACGTCGTTTTAGGTGAAAAGCCTTAACTTGTGGGAAATGAGATGTTTTTGCTCGTTATGAATGATATGATCTTGCTCAGGACAACTTGTCTGAAATGTAGTAAGTAAAACAGGCAGGGATCAACAGATAATTAATTTAGCTACAATCTCTGTTGATATCTTTGTATACCATATATATGTATTAACCTTTTCGTGTTAGCGATTTGACCTATTAAATCCATTTCATAATGATTCCTGAAGCAGAAATTAGTCACTTATACGTTCATGATGAATGTATGATTTGTTTCTCTGAACAATATTTATTATCCAAATTCTATCAGGTGCCCGGCTAAAGAACCAGACCAGGGGGCGAGTTCTGTTTTGGAACGGTCATTTGATGCACTGAACTTGAACCACCAAAAGCTGAAACAGGTCATGACATGGGACAATAAAACTGAAGCTTGTGGTTCACGTGGCAAGCTTGTCTTTGAGTTTATGGAACGAGAGCAGCCATATACTCGGAAGACTTTATCTGACAAGGTTGTATACTCTTTGGGTGATAAAATTTATATTTTGTTATTAATGCGCTGCTGACTTTTTTATGCCGAAACTTATGCTCACTTTCTTTATATTAGGCTTCCGTTCTTGTATCCCAATTTCCTGAGCTGAGCCAGTACAGGAGCTGTGATCTATCTCCTTCAAGCTGGATATCCGTTGCTTGGTATAGTTCTTTCTTAGAGGTGGCAAAATGGGTGGGCCGTGGGCGGGTAATTTTTGGTATGGGTCAAAACAAGTTGGGTTTACATGAAACCCTTCATGTCCACAGTTTATATTGTTTCAGTGGTAATATATGTTTCTAAATCAAACAATTTAGGAGGTTTTATGCATTAAAAAATTATTTTGGGTGACTTTTAACGCCCCGTTTAACCTTTTGGTTCAGTTTCTTTTAAGCTAGTTTTTATTTTACCCATTGGAGACAAAACATAACCTGAATCATCCTATTATTTGTCAAAAAGTTAATAACTTTAAAGAAAAAAATTTGTGGACAGAATATCATTACAAAAGTTATATTATTTCATCAGTAATCTGATATTTAGAATGATGGTGAAAACATCAGTGCAGTTAGCTGCATGGATCTTATGTGCAACTAAGACCAATAATGTCGAAATCTATTATTACATTTCATCCCACTCATTTTTTCAATCTTACACAATTACTTCTCCGTTTTGCCCTAGACGCACATGAGATTCGTGTAGTTGATTTCATGGATCTATTTCCCTAATATAACGATTCCAGAGGTTTTAATATTCGAAAATACACTTTAATGATTCGTGTAGTTGATTTCATGGATCTATTTCCCTAATCTTACCACTGTATTTTTAAGCTTTTTTATTTTCTTTATATAATCCTCCAGACCCTACAATTAGCTCTGCTATGAGTGGGATTATATTTGGTACATTTGTTTGTTTATTTTCTTTTTATAACTAATTTACGCACTTAAACGATTAGATATAGAACATAATCTAAAATGAATAATTTATAAGTAAATGGATTAGCGTTTAAGCAATTCCATTTTCGGATAGTGATCTCATATTCAACTGGCTTGATTGCAGGTATCCAATCTATAGAATACCTGTGGGCCCAACACTAAAAGATCTGGAAGCTTCTTTTCTTACATTACATCCCTTGTCAACTCAGCCTGGAAGTACTTGCATCTCTCTCTCTCTCTCTCTCTCTCTCTCTCTCTCTCTCTCTCTCTCTCTCTCTCTCTCTCTCAGTATATCTCACATACATGCAGATGACTGATTTCTCATGAGCTATAACATTTTGTATATGATGCTCATACAGGCTACAGCGGGTCAGAGTTTTCAAGCAAGAATGCTGATGGGGTTAACGGAACACTTGATCTTTCTTCAAAGATTCGTTTACCAGTAATTGGACTGGCTTCCTACAAGCTAAAAGGTTCAATAATATCTCCGTGTGACCCCCAAGAGCGCAAGAAAGAAAACGACCTTTTCGAAGCAGCTAACAAGTGGCTCACAAATTTGCGGGCTCATCTCCCAGATTACCAGTTCTTCCTTAGACGTCATTAACCGTCAAGTGAAGTACATCAATCTGACTTCAAATCTCTTTCTAATAAGTAATAAACTAATTACAAATAATGGTTTTAACTTTATGCACCGGAACCGTATGGTTCAATGGATTTTTTGACCTTCAATAATGGTCAATATACAACATTTGCATAAACTTAAATGATCTCTTGATGTTATAACTTTTTTGCCAGTCTGCATGCTCCTTTTTGTTTGAAATATTGAAGTTTATGTGATAAATTGGTAATAAAATCATGAAGCTACTTTTTACAGTAGTAACAAATAATTAGAATACGCTGTTTCCGTTCATCACAGACAACTTATCTGCCAAAATATTATGATCTAACTGGTTACATTGTGTGGGATAACAACATGAACTAGACTCAGTCCCTACATGTTTTGATTGTTTTGTTACAAATTGTCGGTGAAAATGGTGGATAATAACATAGTCTGGATGAAGTCAGATTTCAGAGCTTTCTCTTCATGGTCTTTGCTTGATAAAAAACCAGTCGGGATGCCACCGTCGCTGTTACTGCAAGCGAATAAAAAGTAACATTAGATTTACATAATACCAGTATAGTGAAAGAGGTGTCAAAATGGGTACGATTTAAACAAGGTCATGTTTATTACAAATTAAAACAGCACGGTTTAGGTTGGGTTGACAAATGAATTTATTACAGCGGAAACGAATTTATTACAGACAACCAAAATCACTGAACAAGTATGTTTAGGAGGTTGTATGCATATAGAATCAGTATAGGGTTTGTTTACCTTTTATGTACTTTTTTAGTTGATCCATTAGAGGCTACCCTAATTGACTCAACAAGATATCAAAATATAAGTAAAAAAAACTTATACCTTTCTGATGGCTCATACTTAGAAAGGATCTTTGATGAGCTTGACTCAGCAGAAGAATCAGCTTGGGGTTCAAGACTTTGAGGTGAATTATTGACAAATGAGTACAGCAATGGATCAGTTGCAGAATTGGTAGAAGATGTTACAGAAGCTGATTCCTTTTGACGAGTGCGTGAATGTTCTTGCAGTTTCTTCCTTAATAGTGATACTATAGAAAACGAATCATCGTCATGGAGCTTCCTCTTGCAAAGACCTTGATCTATTAAGTTAAAGAATTTAACATTGACCCAATAGTCCATATAACATTATAACTAACCCATAAGGTTCAGTTCCAAAGTAAAGGATAGCCATTATTCACTCTCCAGAAATGTGCAATGGTCCAAAACCACGAAACAGAAAAACCGGATCATCAACCAGACTAAAACTTTTCACAAGTGATTTGAACACTATTTCTTGCATAAATAACACCATTTAATTAAGGTAATAGAATAAAGTCTCGTTAGGTGTAACAGATTCTTCACGGGTTTTACACTCTTATTTACTGACATGAAACTAGTAGTACAATTAGCCAATTCATGTATGAAACATTAGAAACAGAATCATGAAAAAAAATCATGCCTACTTCGTATAATCATAACTTCTCATACATATTGACCATTAGGACGTCCAGTTTTAAGTTATTTCCAATTTGCAGGATTTGAGCAATCATGCCTACTTCGTATAATCACACGTATTATTAAATTTCCTTCTCCTAACAATCTCCTATTAAAAGAAAGTCATTATCTAGGGATATTATTTTAATTATTTTGCTAAATATGGTAAATGTTCTTAAAAGGCAGAACATTGTGCTTGGTAGAAGCATTTAGTGACTCTTTCTTGTTACCCTCAACTAAAATCCATTTAGTGACTCATGTTCCGAGTTATATAAGCCCAACTATCATAGTTATACACGTATACAAAATCACACAAGAACAGATATCATCATCATATAATTTTAACATGTTTTAATTGATATAAAGACCGATAAAGCAAGAGATAACAGTACGATCATCACTATAAGAAACATGTAGATTATTTAAAAAAAGGATATTTTAAGAACACCTTGATGTTGAATAATCAAGTGGGAAATCATGTTCTTCCCAAGATTACTAGCACAAAGAGGACACACCTGCAAGATATAACAAATAAAGGATTCAAATTTCAAAACCCTAAAAAGTAAAAGTAGCCATTTCATCACAAAACAGTAATCTATTATTAAAATTAAAACTGTCAACAATCAAATAACAAAATTAAAGGTAAGAAAACCACTAACCCCCAACTTAATTTCAAGTGGATGTTGATCCTCAAGATGAACACACAACCCTAGGGCATCAAACCCCTCAGAACAATACGGACACACCATTTCCAAATTCGATTCCTCTTCCTCATCTTCACTATCCTCGAGATCAATGTAACTACCAACTAATCAACCACAAATTATCAAAAAATTTATAAAACAACATGACGTAAGCCAGTACACACAACGATCGATTGGAATATAGGGACTGACCTGGAAGATGGTTCAAGAATCGGGAGCTGAAAGAATCATCGTCGTTGATTGAATTCCTCATGATGATTATTGAAACAAGTGATGGAAATCAGTAGGTGTTGTGTTGTATGATGGAGGTTATTAGGGTTATTATAAGTTTGAGAGATGAGAAAAAGGGGAATATGGAAGGTAACGTTTCCCAGGGGCTCCCGCGTAATTTCTATATTATTTCTCAACGACCACAAGGATGCTTCTTTTGGGTTGGGCCCATATGATTTTTAGTGTAAAGTGGAGGTGTAAAAACACGGTTTAGGCTCAAACCGGTTCGGTTTGTAAACGGACCGGTCTCTTTCATCATGGAATCCTAAAGTGTTTCTAAACCGTCGTGTTGAACGAGGCTCAAACTGATTATTTTGGTGTATAGGGTCGAGCACAAAGCTAGTTTTTGTGTGCCTCTAGTGTAAAGTGATTATTTTCTGCTTCTAAGAATTGATGTCAACGTTTACCAACCCTCATATGGGCATGTGATATGCAACATAGGCGTTCATGGATTTAAGACATGATCAACCCAAACACTAAATTCACTAGCATGGTATTAAATGGTAGTGTGTTGTGTTGATAGGAAGAAAAGGTTCTACTTAGATCGCGGGGTGTGGGTTTGGGGCGCGGGAACCAAACCAACGTCGTTTTAGACACACCGGGCCAGCCAGGGTAGCGGCGTTGCCCCTCTGGCGTGAGGCGGGTTGGCTAGATAATGTGGATGGCTGGGATTGGCTAGCAAAATATGAGCGTTACTCATAGTCGTTTGGGCTAGCCATGGGCCATAGCGGGAACCGCTTCCCGCTATGGAAATCAAATTTTAAAATTTTTTAACTATAAATACTCACCCCAAACTCCCAAATTTTTTACACCTACTTTCTTCAAACACAAATCTTCATCCAAAACCAACCCAAAAACCGAAAATGGTTAACTGGACCAAGGAGGAGGAGCTAGCGCTAGTGACGTCAATCGTTGATGCACAACGAACGCTACGCCGTGGTTAAACCGCCTACCGGACACGAGCGTTTCAGGAATACCAACAACATGTTGGAAATGCGCGTCGCAACTTGAACGCGTGTCAACATAAGTGGCGGGAGCTAAAACCGCACCTGGATCAGCTTAAAGCATGCTTCGATCGTGTGCCTGCAGGTGACCTAAGCTACGACGATCGAGTGGAGATCACCAAAATCGAGTACAGGCACGATGGGAACTTGGAATTTCGTTGGGTTCCCCATTTTAATATTTATCGTACTTTGTAATTCTTTTTTTAGAATTTATTATGAAGTTTTTTTTTTTATTAGGATTTATTAAGTTGTTGTTTTTTTAGTTTTTAGGATCTATTAAGTTGTTTTTTTTAATTTATTAGGACTTTATGTAACTTTTTTTTATTTAAATTAAATTAGTGGTGTGTTTTATTTTATAAATGTCAAAATATAAAAAAATTTTCCACATGTCAACCTGATGAAACACTGGTTAACACCTGAGGTGAAACTAGCCTGTTCGTCTCTTTTGAGGGTTCAATCTCCTTCCTTACTCGCCAAATGACGGGTCCTGCAAAACAGCAACACCGTTAGCTCGTTAAGAGGGGAATATGGGGGGTTTCCCTCTTAACCGGGCTCCGGCGTGAGAATAAGTTCTGTTCTGAGGAAATAAAACAGTGTGTGTTAAGAGTGGGAGTGTGGAGAATAGGATGATTTAACCTGAATGATGAAGAGTTCTATTTATAGCCGGAGGGTGAAAGAGGGAGGAGCAACCTTGCCAGCTGTTATAGGGCGCCAGCTGTCCGACCAAGGGGAATATCCTCTTGGTCTCCTCTACTGTGGTCAGGATGGTGGTACACGTGGCGCGCCCATATTTGTCCATGCTGGAGACGTCGTACTGGTACTGTCAGTCTGCTCCTTGATTTGCTGCAGGCCTACATGGCGCTTGATGAATGGTGACACGTGCTGTCCTTCTTGTCGGAGGGAGCATCTTTGGTGCCACCTTGACGTCTTCCAGAAGCTTCTAGAAGCTTCTGGATTCGTTTGCTGATGTAGGCGCCGTGTAGGATGAAAAAGTGGTGTGGTCCTTGCCATGTGGGCTGGGAATTGGGACCATACCTCTTCAAGTCCCCCCAGTCCAGTGTGCCTTCTAGTTGAGTTGATCGTCTAGGAGGGATTCTGAACTTATAAGGGTAGTGGTTGTTGGTGTTGTCGGAATACATGTTGTTTTGCACGGTTTATCGTAATAGTAGCATGGCGTGTGGTGTGTTGGTAACTTTGCAAAGTTGAGCCAACTGGACGCATGGCGCATAGCGTATTGGTAACTTTGTAAAGTTGAGCCTAGTGGAAGCATGGCACATGGCGCATTGGTAACCTTGTCAAGTTGAGCCAAGTGGGCGCATGGCGTATTGGTAACCTTGTAAAGTTGAGCCAAGTGGACGCATGGCGCATGGCGTATTGGTATTTTCTTCTGAAGGAAGTTTCCTTACTTGGGGTAAAGAAAACTGATGTGACTGTCTGATGTCCCTGTCTTGTCTGATGTGAACAGGCGTCTTTTCAATGGTGTCAAGTACTTTCCATCCCTCTGTCAGGCGTGTGCCGCTCACGCTCCCAGAAAAGGAGGCGACGGTTTCTCTCTCTGCTGACGTGTCCTTCGCCTGTTGGTTGACGGTCAGAATTCCTGACGGCCCACTACCCATCGCATTAAATGCGATGGGTATAAATATATGGCGGTTTTCTTCACTTCCTTTACTTTTCAAAATTTGAACTCCGGTTTTCTCTCCTATTTCTTTGTCTTGCCTCCCCCTTTTTTTCTTGAGTTCATTCATATTATCTTTCTTATCTTCTGTCAATATGTCTGGAGCGAATCCTTCATCGAAGAAAAGGAGGAACAAGGGTAAACATCCTCCAGGTCCTGATCAAGCGACGATAGGGTGGAAAGAAGAAGAGTTTCACAACTTGGTGAGGGAGATGGGTTTCCTTCCTGAGTGGGGTGCCCAGTTCCCAACTCCAGGTTCTACTGCCTTGGACGCACCTCCTGGTTACATTACGTTGTATGCTGCTTTTTTCCGGGAGGGTAACTTCAGACTCCCGATGACCAAGTTTACTGCTGAGGTGTTGAGGAATTATAGGCTCCATATCTTTCAAATCAACGCGATTGGGCTTCCCCGCGTTACCCATTTTGAGTTTGTCTGCAGAGCCAACCGTGTTGAGCCGACTTTTGAAATGTTTAACGTTTTCTACACTGTGACTTACACCAGCGGTTTTTACTCTTTTAACTCCCGGACCGGTGGTGTTATCCCCTGTTGTTCCAATCCTCTGAAAAGTCTGCATGGAAACAAAAGTTTTTCTACATTCGCCGTGGTGTTATCCTAGTGGATATGCATTATCGGTCAGTGAATGAAGGGATCCCGAAGATAGACGTATCGGTGGATTTTGCGAAACAGGAGTGGTACAAGAAGGTGACACACAAAGCTACTGCCATTTCTCAGGTGGAAGAGAGGGCTTTGGTTGGTGTTGGTACGAGCTTGCGGTGGTTTCCGAAGAACCCTCTAGGTGTTCTTGTTTATGGTTATCAAGGCAGACGTATGTGATGTTACCGGGGTTTTTATTTGTTTATTATTATTTTTTTTGTGTGTTCTTCCTCATCTCCTTGTTCTTCGCAGTTGGGTACAGCTTGTTGAATGTTCTGGATCCGAAAGCCGGTGGTGCCATGGTTGAGGCGATTCAGGAGGTTGGGAAACCGACCTGGTTGGACCAGATCCGCAACCGTTTCTTGCATCCTACTGATGAGAGTTTTTCTGCTTATGCCAACACCGTTTTAGGTGAAGATGGTGAATATGATGTTGATGATGCTATTGACCCTACTCGAGAGGAAGTTATTGTTCTCTCGAGTGGGGAATCTGACAGATCTCTTGAAGGCCTAACTTCTCATTCCCCGCGTGCAGGTCCGGCGTAGGGGGTTACACATGAACCTGTTAATGAGCCCGTTGAGGATGATGTGGAAGTTCCGGTTGAGACCGCTGATCAGTTGGAAACAAGAAAAAAAACAAAGGCTGGCAAGCCGGAGGGGAAGGAGAAGAGGGCTGAGGAGAAAGCCACTAAGACTCCTCGTAAGCGACCCTCTACTCTTCCTGTCTTAGATTACGTTGTCGTTTCTGATACATTGTCTGGTTTAGGGGCAGGAGAGAGACATCGTGAGTCTGATCCTGACGACGGGGCCACTTTGACGGAGATGATGAGGAAAAAGGCTCTTGAAGATAAAAAACGGAAACTTGACGAGCAGGCTGCTGCTATGCTTGCATCTAAAAAAGCCAAACTTCAAAAGGAGGCTCCTCCTGCACCCTCGGAGTCTGAGATTGACATGGGTGTTTTTAGTGCCAAGAAGGGTAATCTTTTGGAGGCAATATATGTTGCTTCCGCTCCTCAAGGTAGAGACTTTGCTCTTGTAAATCTTATTATTTGACCTTTGGATTGTTTTTTACCATCATGGTTATCTCGTGGCAGGTGTCAAGACTGATAAGGGGTCGCCCAAGGTTGATATTTCGCAGATAACCCCCCCACCTCTCCACCGTCTAGAACATTTGGCTTGTCCCCTCCCCGTGATGACTTGGGTGAAAAGGGTAAACAAGATGATGTGAATGTTGAACATGTTGGCGAAGGTGGTGGTGGTGTTGGCGCAGGTGGTGCAGGTGGGGATGGTTGGGATAAAGGCATTGAGACAGAGGTCGAGTCTAGTGAGGCTACACAACGCCAGACAATTTATACCAAGCGTCCACCCGGCGATGGTGGTGGTGCTACTTCGGGGGTGTTTCGGAGTCCTGGGTTTGAAAACGTTCGTGCTGGTTCCTGGGATACTCATAACTCGGTGTGTGACAATTTGCCGCATGCTCCTCGCTGGAATCTGACCCAGGGTTCCCGAATGAATGAGCTTGATAACTGCCACGAGTTCTTCTCTTTGTCTCTCCCCCCTGCTGAGAGGCTATTTCTGAAAAGGCGCAACCGGTTTGCCCTGCTAGATGATCATGTTCGTGTCGGGGTTAACTTTTTTGCCACCTCTCAAGAGATTGTTCGTGAGTGGAAATTGATGGGGGAGGAGACTCTTGAGTTTGAAAATTGAGAAAAAGGCATTTGCTGAGGAGAGAGAGAAGTTTAATGCCGAGAAGAAAGGCTTGATGTGGAGGGTGTCTGATGCGGAGCAGAAACTTGCGCAGGAGAAACAGGCTAACTCTGATAAACAAAAGAATTGGGAGGCCGCGTGTGAGCGGACCAATAAAGAGTTGCAAGCCCAACGTGACGCGATTGTGAGGATGTCTGCTGAGAAACGCAAGATCAGTGAAGAAGCTGAGGAGGCGCGTGTTACGTCGAATAAGAGGGAGGAAGAATATCTTCAACGCATAGCTAAGCTGGAGGAGCTTGCTGAGACAAAGGTCGCGGAGAGCGAGGCTTCGGAGATTTTAGCTGAGGAAATGTCTGCCAACTGCAAGTGGTTACTTGCTCGTGCAGTACGTCTGGTAATGTCTGCTCTTTGTTTGTTTCTTGTGTTCTTTGCTGTTTCCCTCATGTGTGTACTACCTTGCAGATCGCCCAGCGTATTGCCAGTTCTGAAGAATTAGCTAAGTACGTATATGAGCTTGGGGAAGCTGCGCGTGATCTTGGTCGAAAAGAAGGGTATGTGGAAGGAAGGGCTGCAGCTGAATCAAAGGAACCGTTAAAGAATTTTGAATTGTACAAAACTGACTGTGTTGCCCGGTATGCGGAAAAGTGTCAAGAGTTTGAGTCCCTCGAGTTTGGGGTTGTCAAAGCCACCCAAAAATTATCCCGGAAGCCTGATGGCGTTGCGTTATTGAAAAAGGCCCTTGGGGATGAAGATCCCGCCGCCGGGGGTACCGGGACTAGCCATCCAGAGTGAAGAAATCCGGCTTGCGTGCCGCGTATAAGCTTCGATAGCCTTGTAATCGGTTGACAATTTTGTGAACAATTTAACTTTATGTTTCATGAACAAATTACCTATCGCTGTCGTATCTGCAACACGTTTTGTTATGTTTGTCATATTTTATGTTTAATCTGTGGTTTTGCTTCTTGTGAATTTCGTTATCGTTACAATATTTGCATGTGTAATTACTTTGATTAGGTATCACGAATGAATGATGGCGCGGACAGGTTGTGTTGTGTTAGTTACAACGTTTTCTGTCGTTTATGCGCGCGGTTGATTCGTGTATTACGAAGTGATCGAGTTACAGGTTATTGTGTGGACCCGGCTGTGTTCAGCTTTGGGGGTCTTACAATGTTTGTTTACCATGTTTTCGATGTTTTCGTGTTTATGTGGGCACGAAGTATTTACTTGGCGTTTTTTTAGGCTTTGGTTGTGTTTTTGACCCGGCTGTGCACTTGTTTGTGACAGGCCTTGGAAGTCTACAACGTTTCCTAAGTTTGAGCCATTGATGTTTTCGTGTATGCCCAAATTAATATATGCAGTTGTGACAAGAAATTCGCATGAGAAAAGATAGCCAAACACTTCTTGTATTAGTGCTTAATGTGTTGGCGCGCAGCCGTTACAAGTACATAGAAAAACTTCAGTTGTTTACATGTAGCATCTTCTTAACTGTTGGGCGTTCCAGGTCCTTGGGACTTCTTTGTCGTCCAACGTCCGTAACTTATATGCCCCTTTTCCGAGTACTGTGTCCACAACATAAGGCCCCTCCTACTTGGGAGCTAGTTTTCCGGGCTTTTCGGCGTTAGACGCCTCATTGTCCATCAGGATGTAATCTCCCGGGTTGAAAGTGCAGATTCTGACTTTGGAGTTATAATACTTCTCCAGCTTTGTTTTGTATTTTGCTTCATTTATTGCTGCCATCTCTCTCATCTCTTCTAGGAGGTCAAGGTCTAACCTCCTTTCTTCTTCGTTGTTGATCATGTTCATGGAGAGCATTCTTGGTGATGGGAGTCCGATCCCCGCTGGTATCACAGCCTCGGACCCATAGACTAAACTGAACGGTGTCTCCCCATTGCTTGTTTTGGGCATCGTCCTATGGGCCCACAATATGCTTGGCAATTCGTCAACCCAACCTCTTCTTTGCTCTCCCAGTCGTGTTTTGATGCCGTCTACAATGCTCTTGTTGACGGCTTCTACTTGACCATTCCCCTGCGGATGCGCAACCGAGGAGAACGTATGCTCTATGTGTAATTCTTTGAACCATCGTTGGAGATCTTCTGCAGCAAAATTCGTCCCGTTATCGGTGATGATTCTCAGAGGCAGCCCGAATCTGCAGATTATCTGTTCCCAGATGAATCGCCGTACTACGGTAGATGTGGTTGACGCTAGTGCCTTCGCCTCCACCCATTTTGTGAAATAGTCTACCGCGACTATGATGAATTTCACTGCACCTGGGGCTTCAGGAAAGGGGCCAACCATATCTACTCCCCATTGTTGGAACGGCCATGCCGTTGTTACGGGAACCAATTTGTTCTTGGGACGCATCGTCTTGGAAGCGTGTCTCTAGCACCCGCTGCATTTTCTCAAAGCCTTCACTGCGTCTAGATGCATCCCGGGCTAGTAGTACCCGGCATTCATCACTTTTGCTACCACCATTCGTGGTCCGGCATGGATGCCACAGATCCCCTCATGCACTTCTCTGATCAAGTAGTTCGCGTCCTCTGGGTCGACACATCTCAACAATGGCCCGAGGTATGATTTTTGGTACAGGATTCCATCAACCATCTGATAATGCTCGGCTTTGTATTGGATCTTCCTTGCTTCAGCTTTGTTTTCTGGTAGGATCCCAGACTAGAGATACATGATTATGGGGGTCATCCAAGACGTCATCCCCAACTGAACAACATTCACTTGCCTTAACGGTACCGATGGGTTGCTTAGGACTTCGATGCGCACATCCTTGGCCAAGTGCTGGAAACTTGTGGATGCTAACTTACTTAGTGCGTCAGCTGGTTTATTCTCACTTCAATTGATATGGTGCACTTTGTAAGAATTGAAGTTCTGTAGCAATGCTTTCGCTTGGTCTAGGTATAATGCCATTACATCTCCTTTGGCATCATATTGGCCATTAATCTGCCCAGCTACTAACATGGAGTCCACATGCGCCTCTATGTGTTTGACTCCCATCTTGATTGCTAACCTCAGACCGGCGAGAAAGGCTTCGTATTCGGCTTCATTATTCATGCTTTTGAAGTCTAACCGGATGGCATACGTGAATTCATGTTTTTCTGGACTTACCAGCCTGAGTCCTGCGCCTGTGCCGTCTTCGTTGGATGCGCCATCTGTATACAGTAGCCATGGTTCTTCCGAATGCTGCCTTTCAGCTCTTTCCATTGCCTTACACTCTCTGTCCCTGTCATCAGGTACTTCTGTCATGAAATCGGCCAAGACCTGGCCCTTGATTGCTGGTCTCGGCCTGAAAACAACATTATGGCCTCCCAGTTCTATCGCCCACTTTGCTAATCTTCCAGAAATCTCAGGCCTTGCAAGGATGTTGCCAATGTTGTAATTTGTTAAGACATGAATGACGTGGTTGGCGAAATATCTGTGCAGCCGCCTTGATGCATGGATTAGAGCCAGCACTAGTTTTTCCATTATAGCATACCTCGTCTCTGGATCATTGAGAGTGCGAGACACATAATAAACTGGTGTCTGTATGCCTTGTCGATCTACGAGCAGAACTGCACCGACTGCTTTGTCAGAAGCTGACAGGTACATCACTAAAGGTTTTCCTTTTGCTGGTGCCGTCAGTGTTGGTAACCTTATGAGGCAGTCCTTCATATCACGGAATGCTTTTTCGGCCTCCGGAGTCCACTGGAACTGACTTTTCTTCATCCAGTTTCAGAGTGTCTTGATAAATGGGAAAGATTTGGCCGCATGATTGGCTAGGAAGCGGTTGAGTGCTGCCAACCGTCCTGCCAATTTTTGCATCTCTTTGATGGTCGATGGGGAAGTCATTCTCTCGATTGCTTGCACCTTTTCGGGGTTTACTTTAAAACCGTCCTTTGTGACGATGAAACCCAGGAACTTTCCTTCTTCCATGCCGAAGGAACATTTCGCTGTGTTTAGCTTGATGCTTACTCCGCGCAGTGTATCAAATGTCTTCTGAATATTTGTTAGCATCGTACTTTCCTCTTTGCTCATGATGACCAAGTCATCCATATACACCTCGATGTATTTGCCGATGGCGTCGCTAAGCGTTCCATTCATCAGTCTCTGATAGGTCGCCCCTGTATTCTTTAGACCGAAAGGCATTTTGGTGTAGCAGTACAGCCCTGTCGGTGTGCGGAATGCGGTTTTGTCTTCGTCTTGGACGGCCATCTGTACCTGGTGGTACCCTTTATAGTAGTCGAGGAAACATTTCCACCTGAATGTTGCCAGCGAATCAATCTTCTCATCGATATCTGGTAGGGCATAACAGTCGCGCGGACATGCCTTGTTTAGATCCTTGTAATCTACACACATCCTCCAACTGCCATTCCCTTTTTGGACCATGACGGGGCTCGCCACCCAAGTTTGGCACCGGACTTCTCTGATGATGCCTGCATTCAACAGCTCTGTGACCTGTTCTTTCATAGCATCGTGCTTTATGTCTCCTAAATGACGTTTTCCGTGTACTACAGGTTTGGTGGCCTCTGAGACGTTAAGTCTGTGCTCTGCTATATGCCGTGGAACACCCACCATATCAGCTGGTGTCCAGGCGAACACGTCTATGTTTTCGACTAACAACTTTTTTAGCGCTGCGCGCGTAAGATCAGACATTGCGGGGCCTAAGGTGACCGGTTGTTCTGGGTATTTGCTGTTTAGCACCCATTTTTTAGCCTCTGCGCGTGGTACAAATTTGCTTGCCTTTGCTGGCCTGATTTCGTCTGTTGGCAAGACTTCTTTGCTTGCATAGATCAGTGCTACCCCTGTCTCTGTTGGGAATCCCACGGCTGAATGTGGGCCAGAGCAAATCATGCTAAAGTATCCTTGAGATTCTCTTCCCAACAGAATGTCATGCCTTGAATGCGCTGGTAGTACCATGAACGTGACCTCCTCCGTCCTTGAATTTCTTCCGTCTGAGAGCAGCACTGGGAACGATATCTGGCTTAGAGGAAAAACGGCTTCATTGCAGAAACCGGTTCCAAGCGCGCTTTGTCCTCTTGATCGAATTGATTAAAACATTGTTCGTAGATGATATCTGCAGTGCTCCATGGATCAATGAAAATGTAATCGGTTTGGTAATGACCGATTACACCGGATATGACTATGGGCCTTCTTTCTCTCGGTCCTCCTCTTACTATGGGGAAAACAACTTGTCTCTCGCACCAAGAGTCGTCTTGTGTGCGCTTGTTGTAGTTCTTTCTTGGCTTTCTTGGACCTCCTTGAACCATGTGAGTTTCCAATTTTCGGAGCTTCTTGTTGTCCGGCCCTTCTTCCCTTCGCTGAATTTGACGGTGGTCACGCTTTCCGCCTTTCACCAGATGAGTGAGTCTTCCATCTCTTAGGGCCCTTTCTATCTCTTGTTTTAGGCTAAAACAATCGTCAGTCAAGTGACCCGTGTCTTTATGAAATTCGCAGAAAAGGTTTGGGTCTTGACCCCTTTTGTTTCTCATCTGTAGGGGAGGTTTGAACTGGTGATTTTCGGTTGACAAAACTTCAGAAGGAGTCTTTGTTAAGGGTGTCCACTGCTTTTCTCTATTTTCCCTTTTAACCTCCTTGCGATGAGCGATCTGGTTGATTGTGTTTCACGCGTCTTCCCTTGCCGGGCTCCTTTCCCTGTAACCAGATGTTTTCCATGACTGGCCTTTGTTTTTCTTGTTGCGCTGATCATTGTGGTTGTAATTGTATTAACGGTTGTCATCACCGGTCAATTGTTTGTCTGTTTGCGCGCTTGTTTTTGCTGCCTCAATGAAGGTTTCCCAATCTTTGGGGCCTCCGTCTCTTCCTTTCAATCGCTTGATCAAGTCGTCGCATTTTACTGCCCTCATAAAGTGCGCACGCATCATCTTTTCACCTACATCACCAATCTCCAGACATTCTTTGTTATACCTCGTAATAAAATCTTCCACGCTTTCATGATCCTTTCTCCATATATTCAGACAATCGGCCGGGTCTCTGGTATATCTGCGTTGTTGCGAGAAATGCGCAAGGAACTTATCTCGAAAATCGATCCATGACTTAATTCTTCCTGCTGGTAGGCTGTCAAACCAGACGCGCGCTACGCCGACAAAGGTTTGTGCAAAAAGATGACACCAAGTTGGTAGATTCCAACTACCTGTTACCCCTACGCCGTTGAAGACTTGGAGGTGGTCATCGGGATCTGTTAAGCCGTTGTACTTGCCTACATTGTGTGGCAGTTTCGTCTTGTCGATATCGGCTGTCGCAATCTCTCTGATGAATTTTAAGTTTTCGGCCATGTCATCTGGGCGATAACTCAATGAGTAATCATGCTCTGCTTTTGGATTGTACCATGCGCGCTTGCGAGGTTTGTACGCCTCGTGGTCCGGTGGTAACCTACTGAATACAGTGTCTTCTTTCTTGTATATTTCGTCGTTTTCTTCATCATATCTATCCCACTCGTCGTTTATGTTGCGCGGGCCTAAACGACTCTGAACTGGTCTTCTCTGCTGATGGGAGTTTTGCACATGATTGCTTTCTGTTTCGCCATAAGTATCGTGCGTGTCATGCGCGCTTGGCCTTCTGATGTTTGGTACATGTGCTTTTTCAGGTCGTAAGTTCCATGCATTGGTCTGCTGAGGTATGTGAGTACTCAGAGACCTTTGCGGTGGAGTAACAAAAGCGGATTGGTTAGCTTGTGCTTGGAGCAAAGCCTGCTGTGCGCTGAGTTGTGTGTAAACGAGATTTATAGACGCCATCTGTTCGGCATACCAGGAAGCCAGAGTTTTCCCTTTGGGTAGCCCTAAAAGTGCAGAGAAGTTCAGTTGTGCTTGTTCCGATGGAGCTGAGGGGCCAGCTCCATGGCTTAGTGTTTGCACTGATGGGGGTGTTTGTTGGACTACCCCAGACGGAGGTTGGAAAGTGGCTCCATTTGTAGTTTGGGTGATGATCCTAGGTGGAGGTTGGAAAGGGGCTCCAGTTGTGGTTTGGCTAACAACCCTGGATGCACTTCCAAAAATACTAGGAAAATCGTTGTTCATTTGTCCTTCTTGGATGATTTCGTTCCTTTGGCCCCTTTGGACGTGCGCAGTGTTCGAAATAAGCTCAAAAGAAGAAACTTCTCCATCCACCTGGTGGGAAGGGTTTGTTTCAGCCATTTTGAAGAGCGTTTTAAACGAAAAGGAGATGAAAAAGGTTTGCAAAAACTGCGGTGGGCGCCAATGATGAAACACTGGTTAACACCTGAGGTGAAACTAGCCTGTTCTTCTCTTTTGAGGGTTCAATCTCCTTCGTTACTTGCCAAATGACGGGTCCTGCAAAACAGCAACACCGTTAGCTCGTTAAGAGGGGAATATGGGGGGTTTCCCTCTTAACCGGGCTCCGTCGTGAGAATAAGTTCTGTTTTGAGGAAATAAAACTGTCTGTGTTAAGAGTGAGAGTGTGGAGAATAGGATGATTTAACCTGAATGATGAAGGGTTCTATTTATAGCCGGAGGGTGAAAGAGGGAGGAGCAACCTTGCCAGCTGTTATAGGGCGCCAGCTGTCCGACCAAGGGGAATATCCTCTTGGTCTCCTCTGCTGTGGTCAGGATGGTGGTACACGTGGCGCACCCATATTTGTCCATGCTAGAGACGTCGTACTGGTACTGTCGGTCTGCTCCTTGATTTGCTGCAGGCCTACATGGCGCTTGATGAATGGTGACACGTGCTGTCCTTCCTATCGGAGGGAGCATCTTTGGTGCCACCTTGACGTCTTCCAGAAGCTTCTAGAAGCTTCTGGATTCGTTTGCTGATGTAGGCGCCGTGTAGGATGAAAAAGTGGTGTGGTCCTTGCTATGTGGGCTGGGAATTGGGACCATACCTCTTCACAACCCAAGCCCCTAACCCATGCCGCTACCACACCTCACTTTTTTGGGGTGGCCTGGTGGAGCTCATCTCCGCCACATGTCAACCCAAGCCCCAAACACAAGCCTCACACCCAGCGGTCTTAAGCTATATGGTGTACTCTACATTTGAGTTGTTAATGGTGACATGGCATGTTAACTAGTATTGCAAACCACTCTCTCTTTGTGTTAAGGGGTATTAACTGGTTTATTTGTTAACATGTTAACCAGATGTTAAAATATTGAACTGATTTTTTTTTCTTGTTCAAACCAAAACCACTAAAAAATAGGTTAGATGAATTTAATGGGATTAAACTATTTCCTTGAAGTAAAGCATAGTAAAATAGGTGATGTGGCATTTAAACAAGGCTCAAACTATCTACACACCAAGTGTGTAGGTAGCCAACCCAAAAATGTGTTTTTTGTCCTATGTGCATACCCTGCAATGTCGAGCTGTGGAAAAAGCGCGGCGTTTTGGTCCGGTCAACCAGACAAAGACTGACTGGTGTCTGACGGGTCTGTTGACCGGACCAAAACGCCGAGCTTTGGCCGCGTTTTGGTCCTGTCGACCAGACTGGGTGTCAGTCTTTTGTTTGGTTAACAGGACCAAAATGCGGCCAGGCTCGGTGTTTTGGTCCGGTCAACGGACCCGTCAGACACCCGTCAGTCTTTGCCTGGTTGACCGGACAAAAACGTCACGCTTTGGCCACAGCTCGACACTGTAGGGTGTGCATATAAGACAAAAAACACCTTTTTAGTGTGTCAATAGGCAAATTGGTGTGCAAATAGATACACCCTTAAACAAAGTTAAAAAGAGTTAAAATATACTCAACACCTTATTCTATGATTTGACATACATGCCATCTAATACAATCGCCGACTTGTGACAAGACACTCCTCATCACTATAGTAAAAACATTAATGTTAACATCTCGTACATGTATAGACTATTATCATAAAAAATCAGATTTATCATTATATATAGACTAAACTGCAATTTTACCCCCTGAGGTTAGGGGTCATTGGCACCCTTACCCCCCCTAAGGAAATAATTGCAATTTTACCCCCCACTGTTTGCTGTTATGTCGCAACCTTACCCCCGGCCACCGCCATTCACCACCACAACCACCGCAACTGTCGCCGCCACACAACCACCACCACAACCATCCGGTCCTGTCTCTCTCTCTCCTGTCTCTCTCTCATCCCCACCCAACTCAAGATTTGATCAGGGTATTTGATTTAGGGTTTGTATTGATCATATTGACCCAATTTGGAATCATAAAGGTAGGATCTTGATCTTATTTTAAGCAATGTTTTGAGAACAAAGAAGCTATGTGGTGTGAAGAACCACCGCCATTCACCACCACAACCACCGCAACTGTCGCCGCCACACAACCACCACCACAACCATCCGGTCCTGTCTCTCTCTCTCTCATGTCTCTCTCATCCCCACCCAACTCAAGATTTGATCAGGGTATTTGATTTAGGGTTTGTATTGATCATATTGACCCAATTTGGAATCATAAAGGTAGGATCTTGATCTTATTTTGAGCAATGTTCTGAAAACAGTAGTGTACAGGTAGAATTAGTGTACATGGTGTGATTTGCTGGGCTCAAATGTTTTTATTGCTGGGCTAAATAATTGGGTATGTAGATGAAGAATTCATTGGCATATCACATATGATTTGTTGTTTAATTGATTTGGTGTTAATGATGCACTATTCAAAATGTGCAGATTAAAAGTGTCTTAATTCAACTATATGCAAAGAGGGGGGATGCAGTTCTTGATCTTGTTTGTAATTGATTTGGTGTCAAAATGTCCACTGTTTGTAATTTTGTTATGTCGCAATCTTTGATTAATTGATTTGGTGTCAAAATGTCCACTGTTAATGAAGAATTCAACTATATGCAAAAAGGGGGGATTTTGTTGTTTAATTGATTTGGTGTCAAAATGTCCATTGTTTGTAATTTCTACCACAAATTGAGATGAATCACTGGTTGCAGGTGTTGATTGAAGGGTGGTGTAGGGGTGGTAGTGATCGTGGTGGTTTGGCTGTATGTATGTGGATGATTGGGGGCAGGGGTGTGGAGATGACGGTGGTGATTGTTGAAGATGAAGGCGGGTGATGGGTTTTTTTAGAGAGAGAGAGGGGGGAGGAAGAAGATGGCAGTGGTGGTTGTGGTGGTGAATGGCGGTGGCAGTGGTGGTTGAGAGTGGTGGCTGGAGGTGGCAGTGGTGGTTGTGGTGGTGAATGGCAGTGGCAGTGGTGGCAGGGGTAATATTACAGAGTAAACAAAACACAGGGGGGTAAAATAAAAGGGTAAATGGTCATTTCACCACCAAGTCAACAGATCAGTCAACAAAATTGAGCTTAGGGGGTAAGGTTGCGACATAACAGCAAACAGTGGGGGGTAAAATTGCAATTATTTCCTTAGGGGGGGTAAGGGTGCCAATGACCCCTAACCTCAGGGGGTAAAATTGCAGTTTACTCTTATATATATGTTCGCAATTCAATATTGAATGAGGGTATAATGATTGCTAACCTTCTCCTTAGAGAATGGGAGTATATATAGGCTAGTGAATCAAACATTGTTTCAAAAGTTGTTTTGATGTATTTATATTAAACTAGTGGGAATGCCCGCGCGTTGCCGTGGGTTCCTTATGTTTTTTATCCCACGTTGGACTTTGAGAAGTGAATTAAAGCTACATAAACACAAATATTAAAGGGAGTTTCACATGCATGTTACAGTTAAAACAGTTGGAAAAAAGGTAATAGCCATATAGTTGGTCTACCTTTTTTCTTTTTCGAACGGCAACTTTCAAAAACCACAACACCGAAAACCCCCTAGCAAGGAGCTAGGGAGCCGGAACCATAGAACAGAAAAAGAACCAGATTACATATTGAATTTTTTCCATCTATCCCTGTAACACCCTTGTTATTATTTTAAAGATTTTCGTATAAATAACGAAAATAAACATGTAATTACGATTAAGTATCCTTAGAAAATACAAGAAATTTAAAACTTTTACAACTTAAAAGTTTTCAATATAATATTAATAAGTCCGCCATTTAAAAGTTATGATGTAACGCCGTGCGGAAGCTTTAATCTCGTGTGTTCGGTTCTTCGTAGCTGCTTGATCGTCATCCGTATCATGCCCAACATCACCTAAGATCAAAACCAACTTAAGAGTTAGTTTTGATAGTCAACTAATAAGTTTAAACAAGTGCCATGGGTCAAACAACAACAAAATAATTTTTTTCCCGGAACAGGGGCTTCGCGTGACGCCAAGCCCCTGTTTTCACAGCCTGATGCTTTAACAGTTGCTGTATAATCCCAGCTCAACCCGATTTCAAAGAAACGAGCATAACTCTCTCGTTTTTAATCCGTTTTACCCGATTCTTTTTCCTACGCGTCCGTAATTTAATTCTTCATCATATGGAGTTAAAATCCAACATCCAACATAATAAATTTTGAGACTTCTAAGTCTTCGACTCGTTACCTTTTTACCGAATTTTAACCCGTTTAAGCATTTTATCAAACAAACGTATTTCTTTGATCCTTATATCACTTACACTTCTTCAAATTAATGTTATCTACCATTTTAAGTTCTAATTACAGGTTTATTACACAATTTAAACCCGTTTATGCTCGTATGCTTATTTTGACCCGTTAAGGGTATTTAAGCACTTTCGAGCCTAAAATAGCTTTCGATTGCTTCTAGCATTCCATTACCACATTTCTTATCCTATAATCTCCCACCACAACTGTATTTAAGGTAGGTTTAATGTGGTGATCAATATAAACCAAATTTTACCTCTCGAATCATTATTTTACGGCAAAAACTCAAATAGTGCCATTTGGCTAATATAATACCTCTTTCAGTTTCTATACTTATTCTAAGTATTTACCTAGTCATAAAACTCGTTTCCAAACAACCTTTAAGGGTCGTTTGTTCCATTTAGCCTACAAGGGCGTTTTGGTCGATTTTAGTCCTTTTATGACGAAGGACTCTCTCTTAAATTATTCGACCAAAATAGCACTTTTAACTATAACATAATTATGTGTACCTGGCCCGGATCAACAAGTAGACCCGATTTATACCTCGTTTTCATTATCACACCATCAATGGTGACGCAATTATCCGATTTGCTAATCGGTCCTGTTAACATAAGACTTGACTACCACATTAGTCGATATTGTCAAATGGTGTTATCACCACCATTCGACCCGTTTGGACTATATCCCCAACATTATTTATTTAATCAAAAACATCGTTTTTGATTTCCAATTCATACATCCATCCCATCCCGGATTTTATAACCATACCCTTTTTCTTTTACACTCTTTTCTTACAAATTCAACCCATTTCGGCTTACGCCATGGGTATCCTTTTATCCTTGATTTACATTAGTCGACACTTGACAAATTTCCATATTTCCAATATTATCATTATCACGTTTACAACGTATCGAATAAACGAGTATTCTACATAAGTGTGTAAATTACACTTACCTCGCATCCACGCCACGCTTTTCTTTCCGTACTTGCTCCGTTTGACCCGCCTCCAAGCTTTCACCTAGCTTGTTACGCGTCAAACTATTGTCAATCATTTACAAGGCGGTTAACTTAGTCATTAACAATCACGACTATTCCACCTCACTTATTTTCTATGTCTAATTATCATTCATCACATCGTAGGTCAGTTTGACTTTTTAAAAGTCAAATGCCCATTAGTATACTAATTGCATATTCGAATTCATCAACTAGTTTTAGCATTCTTTAATTACCCGGTAGGCGTTATCTTTAGACCACCGTTTTAACCAAAGTTCTAACCACGTTTATCACATTTAGAACTCTTTTTAATCACATTTTGCATAATAGCCAAAACATCACAATTAGGTGTTTTAACTACAAAAATTCTAGTTTCGAGCCTTCTTTGAGGCATTTCAACAAACACTTTAAGGGCAGAATTTTACATGTTTATTTATCAAGTCTCTAGCTTATCTCTTAGCCCTAATTTCACATAAATCAACCATCTTACAAAGTTGTTAGCTTCTATAATTCTGAAGTCACTTCACAATTGTCAAATTACACTAGAATATCACCCAATTTCCTAGTGTTTAATAAAATCTACCTAACCCACTAATCACTTACAATGGTGTTTATGGATTTTACTAGATTTTCACATGAATTCAACTTGTATTGGTCTAGGGTTTGTCCCTAGACACTGTATTGTTCTTATTTCATCATAAAACTAACATGCAACCATAATTTCAGAAACTCCCAATTTCATGAGAATTTCGAGTTGAGAGTTTTCATCAAATTTTACATACCTTGTAATCCTCTTGTGACGAGGATCAATAATCTATGCTTTAATTTCGATTTCAGCTTGGATTGAGCCTTCAATTTGAAAGTTTAGTGATGTTTAGGGTTTTGGAGAGTAGGGGATCGCCCCTGCTTGTTCTTGTACGACCAGACATCCCAAATGGGGTGTCTGGTTTTTGTTTTAATTAGAATTAGCAACATAAGTTTCAATTTTAACATCATTGGCCCCTCCATTTTCCTTAGTTCATAATTTAAGTGTTTTAACCCACTAATAAGTCACTATCTAACTAGGTTAGAATTATTCCTAGTTAGCTTAGTAGGTTCGGGAAGTCGTAACCCGTTTTACTTTAAGTCCCGTTAAATCGGGCCTTTTATCTTCCTATTTTCTTGAAAGCTCTTATTCACTTTAAATAAATATTAGGATTATTCAATTAATTCCTAATACTTGCCAGTTTACTTTTACCACTAACGGTACTTTCCCCGTCTTTAGTATTAACGGGGTTTAATTACCAAACCCGTTTTCGGGGTGTTACAATCCCAATATAATGTCACCCCCTTAGCTCTACTTTTCACCCACAAGAAACCCAACGATTTTACTTCGCCAATAAAGTTACTTACCGCCACAGGTTCGTTAGCGAAAACATACTTGTTCCGAGGTCTCCAATGACTCCAGCAGCTAATTAAAATCACCGCATGCACCATCTTTTTTTCGTCTCGCTCCCCGGAATGTACTTTTGAACTTGCAGCAGATCGCTTGTCGAGAAGGCGTATATTTGGGGTATGTTACACCATCTGGAGACCTCCTGCCACACTAAAGTCGCAAGCAAACAACCCGTGAATAGGTGATCCACGATTTCCTCTTTCGACCAACACAAATAACAAGCTAAAGGCCCATGAATAATATTTCTTTTTATCAAGGCGTCTGAGGTGGGGAGGCAACAAAGAATAGTTCTCCATCCAAATGTATTTATCTTCAGCGGGTTGCGGAACCCACGAGCTCCATTCCAGAATTTTATTACTCTGAACCGGGTCAGGGTTATGTAAGTATTTTTTAACTGACGCTACCGTAGCGACACCGTTGTTATCTCCCCGTCACCTGCACACATCTGACCCGTTCTTAAAATTATATAAGGAGTTTGCAGACTTCAAGCTGTCCATGTTCGACCCCGCCCCATCCTGTGGCTCCTCTCCTCTCCAGTCCCAATTGAAATATAGTCAACTGAAATATAGTTAGTCTACCTAGTTGTAAATAAATATCAACGTAACTGTAAAACCAAAAACAAATGCATATATTTATATATCAAGTATACAGATCAAGGCGTCTGAGGTGGGGAGGCGACAAAGAATAGTTCTCCATCCAAATGTATTTTATCTTTAGCGGAACCCACCAGCTCAATTCCAGAATTTTATTACTCTGAACCGGGTCAGGGTTATGTAATCATTTTTTAACTGACGCTACCATAAATACACCGTTGTTATCTCCCCGCCACCTGCACACATCTGACCCGTTCTTAAAATTATATAAGGAGATTGAAAAAAAACCCGACCGCACCCCTTGAAAATATGGTTGAACACCTCATTCACACCCCAGCAAATAATCTATGGGTCCGAAAGGAATCTCCGTAGCCTAAGTTTGGCGCCAGCTGCAATAAGATGTCCAAAAAATCTTTTGATTGCAGGTGCTGAAAATATAAAATAGGACTAAACAGAATCAAGATGATGGGCCCATTTTGTTGTCCATTTAAATAAAAATGACAAGATTTTTTAAAACCATTAGAAATCCAAATATCGTTTCTGAAAGGATAAAAAACCATTACCTCCTTTGCTTAAACCATCTCTTATAGCAACAGTGTTCCTTGGATCTAAAGCCATGATTGCTTCAATTCCAAAGCTTAATCATGTGATAAAAATACAATGAAATATTAATAAATGGACAAAATAAATAAATGTAAGATGTAAAGAAAAATACTGAATTTATTTAGAAAACTACCTGTATCAAATATTTATTGCAAAGAATCAAAGTATGCCTTAAATCTCAAGTTGATATCATGTTTTTTCCTTCATACTCCACACCAATACCATTGTCTCAGACTGTTCGGTGTGGGGAGCGGCCTAGGGCTGGCGACGCCCCGGCACACCGCCCCCTAGGGCCGTCCCCGTCCTCAACGTCGCCTGATCCTCGTTCTTGTCGTGCCTCTTCTCTCTCCCTTCTTCTTTATACACGCACATATATACATACAACATACATACATATATATATGAGGCTCATCCCCCACACCCTAGGTCCATCCCTCCATCCTCACACCCGCTTACGTGGACGCCTACGTGGCGGAGCATCCTTTGAAGACTACCCTCCTCCACACCCCATAGTCTCAGAGAAAATGCCCTCTACTTTTTCCAATACCGAAAAATGCAAAAAAATGCATATGCTTAATATACTAATTAGTGTAACAACAATTTTACTTAAATAAAAAAATCTTGAATACCTAAATAACTTTAACGTACCATACTTGTTTTATGTACAATGTCCTCTAAAATGATGACAGACACTGAGATTTCTAAAGCAAGATCTCACTTGCTATAGCTCCCTTCCCAACATCTGCATTGACATGAATTCAAATAAAGTTACAATAATTATAAAAATCATTTTGTAACATTTTTTTCCGTAGCAATATACTGAACTTATAGGCTATAGCAAGTCTAGAATTAACATCGTTGCTTTCGCCCCATTATAATAAACGTTTCACCTTGTCCAAGTTCTGGCTAGCAAGAATTTTAACATCTTCCTTAATATTATGCCCAAATTTATAAATCAAATATAGAGTTGCATTCCTAAGATCTTGGAAGAATTCAGGCTGAATTTGTTGCTCATTTGAATTGACTTGTCAACAAGTGAGAAAATTGAGTAAAGAGACTCTAGTACATTTGTTTGACTACAAAATCCACTGGATGAACACCATCAATCCATCCAAAGTAAAGATCAACCTAATAAGTAACAAACAACCATGAGGTAAACTGTAATGATCAATTATCATTATCAACTATAGAGCTAAAAAACTTGTAGTGTTATGTTAAACAGTGCGGGCACAACACGACACGTTTAACCTGAAGGTAACATGTTCAATGACACGACATGACACGTTTAAGGCAATTAAATATAAGCAGTTCAATAATCATGAATGACATAACAAGTTTAACACGATCAAAAAATAATAAAGCACAATTAACACAATAAAATAAAAGTTCGGCTTTTCCATGAAACATAAGTCCCATCATTAGTGCACTGCAATTTATCGTTCATTTTAGACTCGATAAAAACATGTAGCTCCTTAATTCGGTAACTTAATTAAAGATTTAACGATTAATTATACCGTTGATCGTCTTCGGTTCCCAGCTTCACCTTCTCTCCGCTCTGATTCTCCAATTCAAGATTAAAATCTTCAACTGGCAATGAACCATCAGCATGCCTGCCAGTGAAGTTGCAGCAGCCCTGCAAATCCCAAAAACAAAATCATCATCAAAACCCTCATCTTTAGGGGTTGTTAACAAGTCAAAAAGTCAACAAAAGCAAAAATTAAACCCAACACATGATCAAAATCAACAAAACTACAACTTTTCACCCCTAATACCAAAATATTTAACCTGATCATTACAAACCCTACACAAACAAAATCAATAAATTTCAAAAATTTAAACAACCCCAGTAAAAAAGATTCAACCCCACATACAATAACACAAACACGATCAACATTAAAAACAAAAAGATGATCAAAATGAACAAAACCAATCGATAAAATAAAATGGAGTAATTGAACACATTCTCCCATCCAATGTGGATAAAACAAGAAGCTCCATTTGCTGAACCGCCTTGTTTGAGAACTCGAATTCTTCGGTCTGTATCAACAACGGCGATAAGAACCTTTAGTCAACTGCAAAAAGAACCTTGGTAATTAACTATATACTCATATTAATACAAGATTATATATGAACTGAAATAAAAAAAAATCATACCCTTTTGGGTTTGTAATTTAAGATCAATCAGAAGTAGGGTCTCGAAGGTTCAAAATTTAACCCAAACACAAGACTCTACACAAGACGCTTCAATTTTGGCATTCAATCAGGAATTAAAAGCCGCAAATCGAAAAGGGCAGTGAGGGGACTCTTCGATTTCGTTAATTGAGAGTGGACGGTTTCAGTTTAGGAATCCGATTGAATCTGCAATTGGTGAAGAGGGTGATGGTGGTTCAAGGGTTGCGACACTCAATGGTTGCATCAATGAGGGTAAAGATTCAATTGATGAGGGGTGAGTGTGGGCATCTATTGTAGTCGATGAAGGGAGAGCATGGTAATTACTAAAATGACCCTAAAGTGTCTTAAATCTTTGCACAATGTGCAACTTTACCCCCTCTAAAAGGGCTTGTACTCTATTGTACGTAATGCTATAAAATTTATACGTGTGTAAAATGACCAAAATGGTAGAAAACCCAGTTTCTTTAATATAGTAGTATAGATATATATGAGTAAACTGCTAAAATGGTCCCTGAAATTTGGTTATTTTAGGTCAAAACTCAAAACTGTTGAATCTGGGTCCATGTAGTTTCAATTTTGTTGTAATTTTCCTCCAAAATTAAAATCCGATAAGATTTTCAGTTAACATCCAGATTTTTCTTTTTTGTTCTTTTCTCCCTTTGAAAGGTAAAATGGTCTTTTAACGTTTTATTATAACAAAAAATTTGACCATTTTGCCCTTCATTAAAAGGGAGGAAAAAGACAAAAAAAACTGAATGTTAACTAAAAAAACTGATCAGATTTTGTTTTTGTTATATATAAATAATTAGATTAAACCAATGTTTTCAGACCCGGACCGGACCGGCAGGCCGGACCGGGGTCCGGAAGCTTTTCCGGGTCGGTTTGCTATGTCAGTCCGTTTTTTCATCAGGCCGGGGGTCCAACCGTGGACCGGTGGTTCGACCGGCGGTTCATTATGAGAGGTCGGGCCGTTTTTAGTTGTCGGCCGGAGCTTTTTTTAGTCGCATGCGAAGGAACGATGAGAACTGAGAAGCCCTGCAACTCAAAAGTTGATGAAGATGATGACAAATGCTTTTTGAAAAACCAAACATATTATATATTAATATATTCGTTTCTTGGAAATTGTTACACCATCATACCTACACTAGCCTATTACTTAATTAATTTATTAATAATTCTAATTTTGTGTATCACTTACTGATTTAAATTTGAATTATAATATCCCATCACTTCCTATTTGTTAGATTTTTATTTTTTATTTAGTTCCTATTTGTTAGTTTTTTAAATTTTTTTAACTATTTACTGATTTAACTTCGGATTAGATTGTTTTATTTTTTTTAATTAAAAATGCCCTAAATGATCTCGTATATGTTCATTACAACTTACGTCTACAAAAGAAGGAATCGCTTGGAGCATCAAAGGCTAAGTGATTATATTTTTATATACTTTATGACGTAATTCGGGTCTAAAATCCGGTCGGACCGGTCCGACCTTTGACCCCGTAAGGCGACCGGGTCGACCTCCGGTCCGGTCCTGAAAACATTGGATTAAACCCATGCGAATTATATCAAATCCTTTATGTTATATATTATTTAATAATATTAGAATTCTTATATCAATATCCTTTATGCTATTATATATTATATTGATAATAATAATAATAATAATAATAATAATAATAATAATTAATAACAAAAGATCTATATTAAAGAAGCAAATGACATGTGTCATTTAGTGGAAGAAGAAAATGTCATATGACATTTAGTGGATTCATTTATTAGTATAGATTTTAGTTTTTAATATGCCTTTTCCCTTACCTATAACAATTATGAGTATTTGAATTCTACAGAAAATTTGACGAAAAGATGAGAGACTTTCAATAACACTTTGTCTCCTACCTGAAATTCCAGTGGCTTTTGTCGGTTATCAGTATAACTCTTTTGTCGGTCACGTGCTGCTTTTAGTCGTTCCTTGACTTGAATGATCTTGTCTATTGTTTCTTGTACTATCTCAGGTCCGAATAGTTGCTTTTCTCCAATTTCTGCCCAACAGACTGGTGTTCGGCACTTTCGTCCATAAAGTGCTTCGAATGGTGCAGCATTGATACTTGTGTGATAACTGTTATTATGAGAAAATTCTATCAACGGTAAGTGATCGTCCCAATTACCTCTGAAATCAATTACACAAGCTCTAAGCATATCTTCCATTGTCTGAATTGTCCTTTCGCTTTGTCCGTCCGTTTGAGGATGATAAGCGGTGCTTAGATTCAACTTGGTTCCCATTGCTTTTTGGAAACTTGTCCAAAAATGAGAGGTAAAATGACTATCTCTGTCAGAAACAATTGAAGGAGGAATTCTATGTAATGAAACTATTTAATTTACATATAATTTAGCTAATTGTTCCATACTGAAAGTTTCCTTCATTGGTAGGAAATGAGTTGACTTGGTTAGCCTGTCTACAATCACCCAGATTGTATCATTACCTTTTCTTGTTTTGGTTAATTTAGTAACAAAATCCATTGTCATCAATTCCTATTTCCAAACTGCCATTTCTAACTGTTGTAACAAACCTGAGGGTTTCTGATGTTCAGCCTTGACTTGTGAACAGGTTAAACACTTTGCAACATATGCTGCTATATCCTTTTTCATTACTATGCACCAGAAATTCTTTCTTAAGTCTTGATACATCTATCACTTCCAGGATGCATCGTATACTTAGACTTATGGGCTTCTTCTAATATACGGTGGCGTAGGTTTCCTAATTTAGGTATGCACATTCTTTTCTTATGGAATCTCCAAATTCCATCTGTTCATTGTTCTTCATTCCTTTCAATTTTTCAGTATCATCCTTGATTACTGATTCTTGTGCTTTTCTAATATGTTCATTTAAATCTACTCGCAGATTTAGTTTAAGTGAACGTACTCTTTTTGGTTTTTCGTGATACTTTCGACTTAAAGCATCAGCTACTACGTTTGCCTTTCCTGCATGGTACTGGATATTACAATCATAATCACTAATTATCTCCATCCAGCGTCTTTGTCTCATATTCAATTCCTTTTACCCGAAAACATATCTTAAACTCTTATGGTCGGTGAAAATGGTAAACTTACTACCGTAAAGGTAATGTCTCCAAATCTTAAGGGCAAAAAATATAGCTCCTAATTCTAGATCATGGGTTGAATAATTCTCTTCATGATTCTTAAGTTGTCTAGATGCATAGGCTATAACCTTTTGACGTTGCATTAGCACACATCCATAACCTAACTTAGAAGCGTCACAATAGACTACAAAGTCTTCAGTTCCTTCTGGTAACGCTAGTATGGGTGCATTGGTTAGTCTTTGCTTAAGAATTCTAAAGGCTTCTTCTTGTTTTGGTCCCCATTCAAACTTAACAGATTTACAGGTTAGCTTAGTTAAGGGAATGGCTATTCTAGAAAAATCTCGAATAAATCTTCTATAATAACCGGTCAATCCTAAGAAACTTCTAACCTCGGTTGGTAACTCAGGGGTTTTCCACTTGGTAATTGCCTCGATCTTTGTGGGATCCACATGAATTCCTTCATGATTGACTAAATGTCCAAGAAACTGTACCTGTTCTAACCAAAATTCGTATTTTGAAAACGTTGCATAAAGCTTTTCTTTTCTCAATAAGCTTAGAAGTGCGTGCAGATGCGTTGCATGTTCCTCTTTGCTTTTAGAATAAATAAAAATATCATCTATAAAAACAATTATGAATTTATCCAAATATGGCTTACATATTCGGTTCATCATGTCCATGAATGCAGCTGGGGCATTGGTTAGACCAAATGGCATGACAGTAAATTCATAATGGCCATACCTTGTTCTAAAAGCGGTCTTAGGAATGTCCTCTTCCTGTACCTTTAATTGATGATATCCTGATCGTAAATCGATTTTAGAGAAAAATCGTGCTCCTTGTAGCTGGTCGAACAGATCATCGATTATTGGTAATGGATACCGATTCTTAATCGTGACCTTGTTCAATTCACGGTAGTCAATGCACATACGCATTGATCCGTCCTTCTTTTTTACGAATAATATCGGTGCTCCCCATGGCGATGAGCTTGGTTGTATGAATCCTTTTTCCAACAGTTCATCTAAGTGTTTCTTCAGTTCCTGCATTTCTGCGGGTGCCAAACGGTAGGGTGCTGTCCCTGGTAGCAGGTGGATTCTGAATTCAACTTCTCTGTCTGGAGGTTGCCCTGGTAATTCTTCTGGAAACACATCTGAGAATTGGGATACTACTGGAATATCCTTTAATTCTTTTCCTTTAGTGTTAGTGATTATGGAAATCAAATACACTAATGATCCTTTTCTTACATAACTGGCTGCTTTCATCACAGAGATGAATTTTGTGGATCTAGACGGCTTATCTCCTTTAATGATCTTTTCACCCTTTGGTGAATTTACTTGGATTAACTTTTGATCACATAGACTATTGGCTTTATTGGCTATTAACCAATCCATTCCTAATACAACATCAAATCCTGCCAGATTCATTGGGTAAAGGTTTGAAATAAATTTTTGATTTAGAAATTCTTTTCTTGCTCCCTGCAAGATTTCAGAAATCTTAATGGTTTCTCCATTTGCTGTCTCTACTAGACATTCTTGTGGGAGTTTAGTTAATGGTTGATTGAGAAGTTTGCAAAATGAAGTATTAATAAAACTTTGGTTTGCACCAGAGTCAAATAACACTTTAGCAAAAACATCATTAACTAAAAACGTACCGACGATCACATCCGGGATCATCTTGGCTTCTTCTGCAGTCAGAACAAATGCTCTAGCATTTTTAGTGTTCTTGGTGTCCGTGGCTGGAGCTAGTTTCGGACAGTTCGGCTTGATGTGACCTTTTCCTCCACAGTTGAAGCACATTCCATTATTAGGTTTCTTCCTACAGTCTTCTTCTTTGTGTCCTGGTTGTAACAACCCTCATTAAAAGTCCTATTTATTTTATTATTTTATCCAATAGGAAACCCTAATTGTGACACCCCAAGTGATTCTGCACAAACCCTAAAATTTTCAGAACAATCAGAATCAGGATCAGGGCCCCTAAAACTCAAGGGGGTATTTCCTACTTAATGATTATCCTTAGAAGTTGCTGTCTAAATCGAAATTTCTCGAACGGTCGACTCAGCTAGGCTAGAAACACACGTGGCAAGACTATGATCATTTCGTGTCCCTTACGGACCGTAAGGGATAAGGCTTACGGTCCGTAAGCCAGGTCAAAATCGTGTATAAATAGTAGGCATTGGGACTTGCATTCTGAAGTTGAAACGACGAAGAAATTCGCTACATGCACTGAGTTACGTTCTGTTCACTATTAAAACACACACGATTCACGAAGTGTTGCCGCGATACAGGGTATTAACTCGATCGATGGAAACTATTCGATGGATGTTTCAGTGCTATCCTTTGTCGTTAGTCGTGATTCCGACAGGATGTTTGAGTACCACCCGAACTCGGGGAATACTCTGTCATTCATTGTGAATCCGATGGATGTTTAAGTGATTGCACTTTGTCATTCGTTGTGAGGGTTTTAATCTCGTGAGTTATCGTAAATGTTGTATTAGTTAATTACCTAGTTCGTGTGCACTAGGTTACAAGGCTAAATCAATAGGCTAAGCTCCGCCTGTATAAAACTGCAATATATCAAGGCTTATCTATAGACTAAACTTTGATGTATGAATCTGCATGCTTATAATGTGAGTCATTCTCTTTTTATCAAAATACTTTATAAATTCTTAAATATTTTCAAAGTTATAATTACAGTGATTAAGTTTATGTAATCACCAAATTACATCCGGTATGTGGGGTATTGTGCACATTACTGCTGTTTTATCAATTTAGGTGGGCGAACCTAAAATTTGTGATACTCGTCACTATTGGGGCAGCCAATAGTGGTATGACCACAGTCACCGAAACGAGTCGATGACAAATACTATGGGTAGTTGGTTGATATCTGAAACATTGTAATCTCTCTTAATACTGTAAATTATAACAAACGTGTCGTTTTAGCAAAATGAATGAACTCACCAGTATTTCCCGCTAACAAAACCTTTTTCAAACATGTTTCAGGTAATTACAGTAGATTGGAGCAAGAGATAGATACGACACTGAAAGACTTCAAGAAGTGGCTTATTTTATTAATTAAATCAAATTAAGAAATATTATTTTATGTAACCAAATTTATCTTTATTAAAGCTACCATTGTAAAACAGGGGTTTATCCCATCTATTTAATAAATAAAATCTGGTGTTTTCTAAACTCTGATATTTTTCCTAACTCACGGTCCTGATGAAATTTCCGCTGCAATATTTTTCAAAAATAATCACCGGTACCACTGGGCTGTTCGCGACTGTAACACCCCAAAAACGGGTTTGGTAATCAAACCACGATAATAGTGACGACGGGTAAAATACCGTTAGTGGTAAAAAAAATTAAAATTAACCCGGTAAATATTAGGTTTTAAATAAATTATCCTAATATTAAATAAAAGTTATACAAAGGCTTATGGATAAATAAAGTGTATAAAAGGCCCGAGTTGACGGGACCTAAAATAAACTTAGTCATAAATATTCCCGAACCCGCTAAACTAACTAGGGATGTTTGACCCGGTTAATAAGAGGGAATATGGATTGTAAATAAGTAGGTTATAACCTACTTAATAATTAACGAAACATGAGGGACCAAAGTTAGATATTAGGAAAAGTTTGGTTATTAAAAACAAAAATAAAAACACACCACACATAGTGTGTGCGTGTGTGGAGATCGACCAGGAAGAGCTCTTTAGAGCCCAAACCCTAACTTCAACAAGAATCAACAAATTGAAGATCAAATCCAGCTCAAATCAAATGCATGAACATGTATAAATGATCACCAAGTCGTGGGGATCATAAGGTATGTAAAATTTTGATGTTTGGTGAAGTTGTAAGAATTTGATGATCATCCTAATCGCGAATTAGGCATGGATTAGAGAAGCTATAGCTAGATTAGTGATGTATACTTGCTTAGGAACGAAACCCTAAGTGAAAATCATACATAACATGCTATGATTCGAGTAATTTGATGATTTACCACTTTTAGTCAAGTGGGTTTTGATTATGTAGTGAAGATGATGATATATTGTTCTAAAAATCGTCATAATTGATAGTAGATGTAAGATACTTGAACAATTTGCAAGTTCGAATATTTGATCATACATGATAATGGTTGAATCTTGATGTTAATCTTGGTAAAAAAAAATGACTAGTTATGAATTAGTTAGCAAATGTGTAGAATTATGCCCATTAGGTGTTTGTTAAAATGCCTAAATGAGGATTATAGTGTTGAAATTTGAGTGAAACGCGTAATTGGCTAACTCGACTAATTACACGAGATATGGGATAAAACGGTTTCTAATCATAATGTTGGTTTGCCTTGATTGTTCATGTTATATGAGTAAGGTAGTTGATTTTAGAAAATCAAACTAACCAATGATGAAGTCGAATAAGAGCTTCGACATAAAATCCGTAAGATGAAATAGTCGTAAATGATTATGACTAACTTAACCATCTTACAATTACAATGATAGTTTGACGCTTGGCAAGCTAGGTGAAAGCTTGGGGAAGGAAGCGGGTCAAACGAATCATGAATGAAGGAAAAAGCATAATTCGGATGCAAGGTAAGTATATCTTACACTAGTCATATATTTATAATATTCCTTCGTCGTGTTAGTTACGAAAAAGAAAAATACCTAATTGAGATATGATGTTCCGGCGTGTGGTCGTACGGAACAAGATAATCAAATATGACAAGAAAACATAGCGATGGCTAAAAATGAGTTAAATCGGTAATTCGACCATATTATGATGAATGAAGCATGTACTTTTAATGGTTATCATATAAGTTAAATCATAATAACCATTAAGGGCAAAATGGTAATTTTGACAATTTGACAATGGTAATTGGTCATTTAGACCAAACGGGTCAAAAGGTGAAATTATCACCATTTGACAATATTGACTAATGGGTTGTCAAGTTATATGATTTTAGGAAATAAATAGCACATGGATGCTTACATCGCTATCACTTAACGGCCACTAAGGAAAGGTATTGAAACGGGTCAATAAATGAACCCGAGCCAGGTATGTATAATGATACAACTCATCATGTAGAATTTGGAGTTCTACAAGAGTTAGACAAGGTTAAAAATATAGATATTTGGTTATCTTTTAGGTAAACCAAATAAATTTAGTTATGATTAAGGCGTTTTAGAAACATATTGATTTTTGAACAAGAATATAGTTAAAAGGTCGTAAATTGGGATCAAATATGTACTAATAGTCCTTCGTCGTAAATGAAGGACTAAAATTGACTAAAACGCCCTTGTAAGTGAAATTGAGCAAATGAACCATAAAGGTTGTTTGGAAATAAGAGATAGGATGAAATAAATACTTTGAATAAGTATGAAAAGCAAAAGACGTAGAATATTAGTCAAAAGTCTCTAAAAAGAGTCTTTGCCGTAAAATAATGATTTGAAGTGTGTAATTTGGAATATATAAATCACCACATTGCATCCACCACAAATATAGTTGTGGTGGGAGGTCATTTGATAAGAAATGTGGGCATATGTATTTAGAAACGAATGAAAGAGATTGGTGCTTAAAATATGCATAAATACCCTTAACGGGTCAAAATAAGCATATGGGTGAAAATGGGTTTAAGAAAGTATATAAACCTGTAATTTGAAACCTATTATGTTAAACATTTTTGAACTTGATAGGTTTATGGGAAATAAAGGTCAAACAAACTCGTTTGTTTGATAAAAATAGAACGGGTCAAAAGTTGGTAAAAAGAGTAATATGCCGAAGACTTAAAAGTCTTAAATTTTATCAAGCCGGATGTCGGATTGTAACTCCATATGATGGAGAATTAAATTACAATCATGTAGGAAGAAACGGTAGGTCAAACGGATAAGCGGTTTGAAAGATACGAAAGATTTCGTGTCGAAAACGGCAAAATGGAAGAAGCTGATGCAGAGTCCACCGTAACTTACGGTGGTACCGTAAGTTACGGTGGGGATTAAAAAGGTTACGGCGGTTAGCTCCTGCCTTACGGTGGAGTGTTTTCAAATCAGGGCTACCGTAAATTACGGTGTCCACCGTAATTTACGGTGGACCCTGATCAAAAATGTATTTTGATTAGTTTTGTTTCCCGGACTCGTTTAGATACATATTAAATCCCGTATGACTAAAACATTTCATGTTTTTATGAAATCTAGGTACTTTTGGAGGCCGGAAGACGATCAAGCTCAACGTAGAACCGAACACGATAAAGATACACGCTTCCGCACTTTGTCACGTTGCAAATTTTAAAAGATGAATCTGATCACGTTATGTAGAATAACTTATGATTTGCAAAAGTTTTAATAAACCCGTATTTCCAATGTTTATGTAATCTTAATTACATGATTGTTCTTCGTAAATTATTCGTTAAACCTTGATTTATAAGAACGGGTGTTACAAGTTGGTATCAGAGCCTTGGTTTAAGAGATTCAAGTATGGTGGGAAAACTATGCTTGGACTTAAACCTTATGCTCTTGATAAAGATTAGTGTTCGGTTCGAGGCTTGATCGCAAATCCGGTAAGTACATGTATGTTAATAGTTTAGTATGCTAAAGTGTTGTAAACAACACATAGGGCTATCGTGTGATACACGTTACCCCAATTAAAATGATTGATGTAGTTGATGAAAATACGCGCGTTGACGCGTATAGTAGAAAAAGCCTCGTATTATAATACGGGCGATTATTGAAGTTGACGTTACTAACCTTTGTGAATGTTTTAATTGAAGGACACTCGCGTTTGAAGACGACGAGAGTCAAACGAATTGTGGATATGATGATGGAACGGTCCGAGATATGACAAGAAGAGCATACTCATCAAGGACCTGAATCGCGTAACGATCGCAAATAAGTAATGGCAAGAAAGCCCGTTAAGGCAAGCATTACCAGGTGCACATTTTAAATATGATTGCACAAATAGTAATATGCAACAAATATGTAGAAATTGAAAAGTTGCATATATAGATTAAAAACTTGGAAAAACCCGAATAGAAAATGTGTTCGGGATATTGTTTCCAAGAGAAACAAATAGAGGCATTACTTACATAGGGCGTGATGTGAAAACTATAAAAAGGTCATGCGTGTCATGTGTTAATCGCTTACTCTGGCCAAGTAAGTAGTGGCATATGATACCATGAACTTCTTATGGCGGACACGTTTACATCCGATGTAGTAAGGGCGGGGTGAATGGGACTAATTAAAAAGTACCCAAATGAATCAGATAAGCAAAATATTTGATAATAATGTAAACGCACAACCGAGTGACGAAAGCGTATTACCTTAGGATAATGAGCCCGAGTGAAGGGACAAAGAAGCATGTAAAATGATGTAAGCATGTATTGGGAGGGGGTGTACTTACACTCGAACCCGAAGAATAGAAACATGTAAAATGATGTAAGCATGTATTGGGAGGGGGTGTACTTACACTCGAACCCGAAGAATAGAAACATGTAAAATAATCAAGATATGCATTGGGAGGGGGTGTACTTACACTCGAACCCGGAAAATGCAAACATGTAAAATGATGTAAGCATGTATTGGGAGGGGGTGTACTTACACTCGAACCCGAAGAATAGAAACATGTAAAATGATGTAAGCATGTATTGGGAGGGGGTGTACCTACACTCGAACCCGAAGAATATAAACATGTAGAATGATCAAAATATGCAGTGGGAGGGAGTGTACTTACACTCGAACCCGGAAAATGAAAATATGTCACTAAGCGGGTCGTTTTTGTAAAAACGTAAAACTCGAGGACAAAGTCGGAATATAAAAATGAAGCGAGGTCTTAATGCATACCGGGAGGGTTGCAATAATAACGACTTCGGTAAAACACTCGGTTGATGGGTAAGAATTAAACACATGCGTAGACCGAGAAACGGGAACTCGGATGGAAGGTTAAAAGACTCGGGTTTTGAGTCATAACTAAAAGACAACAAGATAATGTAAGAATAGAAATTTCGAATAAATTATGTTCAACTATTTTAAAGTTGAACGGGTCGAATATAATATCATGCCGGACGACCTGAGTAAACGCAAGCAGGATAATGGTATCGTTAAAAGCAAAAGAATAATGAGCCCGGTAATGGGACATAATCAAATATGAATGTATGTAAACCAGATAATAGTGAGCATTAAAGATACAAGTCTTGACACTGATAGGCGCAAGACGATATACTTGAAAAGTGATAAATTCGAAAAATGAAAAGTTAATATAAATTAAACATGATGTGACAAGATCACGGTCAAGAAATGCAATGTGAAGTAGAATCACATTATAACCAAGCAAGCGGTAAAAAGTAACTGGACTAATAAGTCAGTTAGTGAGACCGGTTAAGGTCATTTAAATAAATTTGCTTGTTGTAAGCGGTGGATTCGGTATAACTGAATCGAATAAATGAATTTGAAAACAAAAGAAATTGTTGCTAAAAGTGAAGGATTTCACTAAGGACCTTTAGACGGGTCAAAGTAACGGATTCATAAAGAATTCGATAGTATATGAAAGCGATGGATATTGCTAAGTTAATTAAACTAGTGGAAATAACGAGATTATGTTATTTAAAGTCGCATTATGTCATGTAAGATACGTAGGTGATTAATAACCAAAAAGGATATTACCATACCTTTCTGGTAATACTAACAATCGGTTAAAGTATGAGAAATGCTTAATTAATTATCGAGAGCAAAAGCATGGAGTTAAACTCGATAAATTATGTAAGAAAAGGTTTCGAGGACGAAACCTCTTTAAGGGGGTAGACTTGTAACACCCCAAAAACGGGTTTGGTAATCAAACCACGTTAATAGTGACGACGGGTAAAATACCGTTAGTGGTAAAAAAAATTAAAATTAACCCGGTAAATATTAGGTTTTAAATAAATTATCCTAATATTAAATAAAAGTTATACAAAGGCTTATGGATAAATAAAGTGTATAAAAGGCCCGAGTTGACGGGACCTAAAATAAACTTAGTCATAAATATTCCCGAACCCGCTAAACTAACTAGGGATGTTTGACCCGGTTAATAAGAGGGAATATGGATTGTAAATAAGTAGGTTATAACCTACTTAATAATTAACGAAACATGAGGGACCAAAGTTAGATATTAGGAAAAGTTTGGTTATTAAAAACAAAAATAAAAACACACCACACATGGTGTGTGCGTGTGTGGAGATCGACCAGGAAGAGCTCTTTAGAGCCCAAACCCTAACTTCAACAAGAATCAACAAATTGAAGATCAAATCCAGCTCAAATCAAATGCATGAACATGTATAAACGATCACCAAGTCGTGGGGATCATAAGGTATGTAAAATTTTGATGTTTGGTGAAGTTGTAAGAATTTGATGATCATCCTAATCGCGAATTAGGCATGGATTAGAGAAGCTATGGCTAGATTAGTGATGTATACTTGCTTAGGAACGAAACCCTAAGTGAAAATCATACATAACATGCTATGATTCGAGTAATTTGATGATTTACCACTTTTAGTCAAGTGGGTTTTGATTATGTAGTGAAGATGATGATATATTGTTCTAAAAATCGTCATAATTGATAGTAGATGTAAGATACTTGAACAATTTGCAAGTTCTAATATTTGATCATACATGATAATGGTTGAATCTTGATGTTAATCTTGGTAAAAAAAATGACTAGTTATAAATTAGTTAGCAAATGTATAGAATTATGCCCATTAGGTGTTTGTTAAAATGCCTAAATGAGGATTATAGTGTTGAAATTTGAGTGAAACGCGTAATTGGCTAACTCGACTAATTACACGAGATATGGGATAAAACGGTTTCTAATCATAATGTTGGTTTGCCTTGATTGTGCATGTTATATGAGTAAGGTAGTTGATTTTAGAAAATCGAACTAACCAATGATGAAGTCGAATAAGAGCTTCGACATAAAATCCGTAAGATGAAATAGTCGTAAATGATTATGACTAACTTAACCATCTTACAATTACAATGATAGTTTGACGCTTGGCCAGCTAGGTGAAAGCTTGGGGAAGGAAGCGGGTCAAACGAATCATGAATGAAGGAAAAAGCATAATTCGGATGCAAGGTAAGTATATCTTACACTAGTCATATATTTATAATATTCCTTCGTCGTGTTAGTTACGAAAAAGAAAAATACCTAATTGAGATATGATGTTCTGGCGTGTGGTCGTACGGAACAAGATAATCAAATATGACAAGAAAACATAGCGATGGCTAAAAATGAGTTAAATCGGTAATTCGACCATATTATGACGAATGAAGCATGTACTTTTAATGGTTATCATATAAGTTAAATCATAATAACCATTAAGGGCAAAATGGTAATTTTGACAATTTGACAATGGTAATTGGTCATTTAGACCAAACGGGTCAAAAGGTGAAATTATCACCCTTTGACAATATTGACTAATGGGTTGTCAAGTTGTATGATTTTATGAAATAAATAGCACATGGATGCTTACATCGCTATCACTTAACGGCCACTAAGGAAAGGTATTGAAACGGGTCAATAAATGAACCCGAGCCAGGTATGTATAATGATACAACTCATCATGTAGAATTTGGAGTTCTACAAGAGTTAGACAAGGTTAAAAATATAGATATTTGGTTATCTTTTAGGTAAACCGAATAAATTTAGTTATGATTGAGGCGTTTTAGAAACATATTGATTTTTGAACAAGAATATAGTTAAAAGGTCGTAAATTGGGATCAAATATGTACTAATAGTCCTTCGTCGTAAATGAAGGACTAAAATTGACTAAAACGCCCTTGTAAGTGAAATTGAGCAAATGAACCATAAAGGTTGTTTGGAAATAAGAGATAGGATGAAATAAATACTTTGAATAAGTATGAAAAGCAAAAGACGTAGAATATTAGTCAAAAGTCTCTAAAAAGAGTCTTTGCCGTAAAATAATGATTTGAAGTGTGTAATTTGGAATATATAAATCACCACATTGCATCCACCACAAATATAGTTGTGGTGGGAGGTCATTTGATAAGAAATGTGGGCATATGTATTTAGAAACGAATGAAAGAGATTGGTGCCTAAAATATGCATAAATACCCTTAACGGGTCAAAATAAGCATATGGGTGAAAATGGGTTTAAGAAGGTATATAAACCTGTAATTTGAAACCTATTATGTTAAACATTTTTGAACTTGATAGGTTTATGGGAAATAAAGGTCAAACAAACTCGTTTGTTTGATAAAAATAGAACGGGTCAAAAGTTGGTAAAAAGAGTAATATGCCGAAGACTTAAAAGTCTTAAATTTTATCAAGCCGGATGTCGGATTGTAACTCCATATGATGGAGAATTAAATTACAATCATGTAGGAAGAAACGGTAGGTCAAACGGATAAGCGGTTTGAAAGATACGAAAGATTTCGTGTCGAAAACGGCAAAATGGAAGAAGCTGATGCAGAGTCCACCGTAACTTACGGTGGTACCGTAAGTTACGGTGGGGATTAAAAAGGTTACGGCGGTTAGCTCCTGCCTTACGGTGGAGTGTTTTCAAATCAGGGCTACCGTAAATTACGGTGTCCACCGTAATTTACGGTGGACCCTGATCAAAAATGTATTTTGATTAGTTTTGTTTCCCGGACTCGTTTAGATACATATTAAATCCCGTATGACTAAAACATTTCATGTTTTTATGAAATCTAGGTACTTTTGGAGGCCGGAAGACGATCAAGCTCAACGTAGAACCGAACACGATAAAGATACACGCTTCCGCACTTTGTCACGTTGCAAATTTTAAAAGATGAATCTGATCACGTTATGTAGAATAACTTATGATTTGCAAAAGTTTTAATAAACCCGTATTTCCAATGTTTATGTAATCTTAATTACATGATTGTTCTTCGTAAATTATTCGTTAAACCTTGATTTATAAGAACGGGTGTTACAGCGACTCCCGATTCCGTCCAGGGTGGGTCGGGGGCCGTGACAGAAGGTGGTATCAGAGCCACTGATTTAAGCCTATAGGTGTTGTGATAATAATACCTAAGTTTATATAAAAGAGTTAGGAGATTGCTGTTAACTGGTAGCATACATGATAGCATTTAGACTTGAAATTAAGAAAAGATGCCTTAGTATAAAACTTCAAGATAAGCTAAGTACTTATGTGAATAAAGTATGATGAATTTTGGTATGCCGTAAGAATGGCGATTAGAACATTGCAGGAAATAGCACTTAATTGCTATTAATTCTTGCTTATTGATATTACTTGGGCTAGAATAAGATATGTTACGGGAATACAAATTTCCCTAATTCTGGATAAAAGCCTAATAAAAGAGGCACTTTTAAAGATACTATTTATGGGAAAAAGAAAATTTTCTCCGGCAAGACTGGGTATGATGTAGCAGACTCTCCAGTTTGTCCGGATATACTGAGGTTACCTCTCCGGCGCGAACCGGATAAGATGGGGTATATAAAAATGTCAAACAAGTGACAAGTTTTCCCTAAATAGTATCATGATCTGATATTTGACTTGTTATTGGAATTATGAATCTGTTAAATACATTGACCTTACTACGGGTATGTATATTACAGCATGTGAAATATGTGATTATATAGATATGTATATCTATAAGAAATTCCAAAAGTCAATTTGGAATAAAGCACAAGCATCTGTGTCTAGATTTCTTTATTAAGAATCTCTTTTCCGATATCAAACATTATTTCGTTTGATCATCTATCTCGTAACTCGTGCGACAATATAAACAATGGAAACCCTTTAAGTTGGAATGCCATCAAAAGTATAAAGAATTTCCAATGCGTTACCATAAACTATTAACGCAAGTAAGAAGCATGTAAAATTGTACTAGTGCACAAGAAAACACATGAAACTTAAAATTTTACGACCATAGACAACAAAGTATATCACACACGACTTCCAAGGCAAGACCTTTGGAAAATATAAATTAGGCACGATGACACCAATGCTAATTCCGTCAGTAGAAGAACTACTAATCGGAAAGAAGCACTTTGCCACGCAATCCTATAAACGACATGAATCTCGCTGAGGTACGTTGAAACAAGATTTTACAACCATCGGTGCACAGCCTAATCAGAGTCATAATTATTATCACTGAAAAAGGAGTCATATATCTTTGCAAATTCCCTATTTTATTTTATTCGACATTCCCTGGTAATGTCACTTAACAACAGTTATCACACGAAATTCCAGATAAAGTTTTTAAATTTCTTTCGTTGAAATTCTGACTTTTGCATATAATAAATTAACTTTCGTGTTTCTACTTCCCCTAATAGTCATCATACCATGAGAATTTCTTTTCTAGTAGTGAATATTGATCTATTTCATTTCTTGGTAAATCCACATATTACACATGCACTGTTTGTTATGCATGTGGTTCGTTTGATCTATGAAGACCACTGGAGGGCTTCATTCCGATTTGTTATTTTGTCCAAACTCAAATATCATTCCGCTTTTTGCACTGTGAACCGCATTATTGCAAAACAATAACTCCTTGATATCGAGTCAATAAATTCTTGAAAAACTTAATTTTCTTTGGCATACATAGTTTCTATTATGACCATGTCCGAACTTTCTTATTAAAACTTGTTTTGTTTAAATCAAGTTCAAATTATTTAACTTGCTCACATTACATATTCATTTCAAGATCCCATATGATGGATGGAAGCTATCATATTCAAAATAGTCCCAACAAGTACTTCATTTGTTTTGAACCATAATAGGCTTGTTTAGTCTTCGACTTCATTGAATCATTTCTTTGATCACGATCACCTTGTACTGACGTTTTCACAAAATTTAAAGCTTGCACTAATCTCGATTATATATATCATATACGGATTTAATTATTTATATATTTATAAAAGCCATCTTAACACAAATCGTGTGCTAAGATAATGATACACAAATTCTTGTCATATTTCAGTGTATCTTTTAATGATTCTTACAACATCAACCTAGCCTTTCATGATAATTATTGCTTTAACATCTTCAATCGAAAAACATTATATAAAATTAATTATATATGGAAACTTACATAAGTGATTACCTAATTTACAAAATAGTATTACTATATTCTTATTAAACCATTGAAGTAAAGAATTTATATTTATATATATATATATATATATAAATTATGTTTGAGTTATACTCTCATTTAAGTGTATGTTTAGATATTTATTACTAATATCAGTTTTATTATTAGTAATAAAATGTTAATAGTAATAGTGTTAGTATTATTTTAAAATACTAGGGTTATTGTCAAGGGCAGGTATTGGATAGCCTAGCCTTAGTTAGGCATGGATTGGCCACCTATGCTTAAACAAGGCAGCACTAACCAATATCCACCATGATAATGACTAGTTAATATATATAAATTAAGTCATCATACTTATTTAGCAAATTTTAAAAATATATATAAAAATATTTCTTTTATATATACTTTGTACTGTAAGGAGAATACATATTTTCATAAAATAATATAAGAATTAGAGGGACTAATAAAATTATATATAAATAATTGTTTATCACATGTTTTGTGGTAACTATGTACCGTAACACTCTGGCAAGAAAAATGACCATATAAATAATATAGTAGTCATCAACTACGTTGGGTTAGGGGAACATTGTAATATATAAGAATAGTCCCCGTTTTCACTCATTTACAACATTTGTAAATACATTTACAACGTTATATGGTTTCAAAATAAAAATAAGTAATCACATAGAATCGACCCATTAAGTGTTATATACTTACAAAATATTTTACAAATATTTTTGTACAATAAATATTTTTACACCTTTATTTACAATTTTCATTTAACATTATAAATAATAGTAATTTCTTTTACAAAATAATAATACTAAAAAAATTTGTAATGTAATAACTTCATTGCGGTGTTTTGTAATATATATTACATAGTAAATATAAGTTATTTTACATAGTATAGTAAAATACTAAAATAACATTTATTTAAAAGTGGTGACCATTTACATATAGTAAAAATACGTAACAAATAATATATATTACATAGTATTTATATTTGATATGTAAAATACGGTTCAGACAGAGACACAAATAATATATATTATATTTGCTTTACAAATATAATATAAATTGGTCATGCTAAAACAATTTGTTCTTATTATATTTCGATCTCTAGGACATAATATGAAAAATATGGTCACTAATAGTGTACTATCACATTGTTTCGCAATTAAAACAACTTGGAACTTTAAACAGTGATACACTAACTTTATTGTCTTTTAGTGTATCTTTGCAATTCACTCATCTTAGCACATTGATTTTCTCATATCATAATTTAATATTTGACAAATCATTTTTAATGCTTTAATTTCATTTTAAACCTGTGGATTCTAAGTCTTCCTCAATTGCCAATCAAAGTAAGCTTTCTTTTGACAAAGAATTTTTATTGATTCTAAAAGTCCTTCACATTCATTTTAAAATATCTATTGATCATATATCTTTTGGCTTGAACCTAGTCACTTTGGAAATTATATCATTTCCTCTCATCCATTTGTCATCAATTTCTTAAACTAATTCAATTGAACCATTGAATCCTACTTATTGTATAACTCGTATTCACAAAATTTGATATTTTAAATCTATGTCATCTACCTTAAAAATTGTTTTTATTGACTAAAATGTGACATAAGTCTAAAAGAAATATCATAACCCAAATCTCGAGGACGAGATTTTTATTAAGGTGGGGAGAATGTAACAACCCTCATTAAAAGTCCTATTTATTTTATTATTTTATCCAATAGGAAACCCTAATTGTGACACCCAAGTGATTCTGCACAAACCCTAAAATTTTCAGAACAATCAGAATCAGGATCAGGGCCCCTAAAACTCAAGGGGGGTATTTCCTACTTAATGATTATCCTTATAAGTTGCTGTCTAAATCGAAATTTCTCGAACGGTCGACTCAGCTAGGCTAGAAACACACGTGGCAAGACTATGATCATTTCGTGTCCCTTACGGACCGTAAGGGATAAGGCTTACGGTCCGTAAGCCAGGTCAAAATCGTGTATAAATAGCAGGCATTGGGACTTGCATTCTGAAGTTGAAACGACGAAGAAATTCACTACATGCACTGAGTTACGTTCTGTTCACTATTAAAACACACACGGTTCACGAAGTGTTGCCGCGATACAGGGTATTAACTCGATCGCTACTACGATTCAATGTCCGATCGATGGAAACTATCCGATGGATGTTTAAGTGCTATCCTTTGTCATTATTCGTGATTCCGACATGATGTTTGAGTACCACCCGAACTCGGGGAATACTCTGTCATTCATTGTGAATCCGATGGATGTTTAAGTGATTGCACTTTGTCATTCGTTGTGAGGGTTTTAATCTCGTGAGTTATCGTAAATGCTGTATTAGTTAATTACCTAGTTCGTGTGCACTAGGTTACAAGGCTAAATCAATAGGCTGAGCTCTGCCTGTATAAAACTGCAATATATCAAGGCTTATCTATAGACTAAACTTTGATGTATGAATCTGCATGCTTATAATGTGAGTCATTCTCTTTTTATCAAAATACTTTATAAATTCTTAAATATTTTCAAAGTTATAATTATAGTGATTAAGTTTATGTAATCACCAAATTACAGCCGGTATGTGGGGTATTGTGCACATTATTGCTGTTTTATCACTTTAGGTGGGCGAACCTAAAATTTGTGATACTCGTCACTATTGGGGCAGCCAATAGTGGTATGACCACAGTCACCGAAACGAGTCGATGACAAATACTGTGGGTAGTTGGTTGATATCTGAAACATTGTAATCTCTCTTAATACTGTAAATTATAACAAACGTGTCGTTTTAGCAAAATGAATGAACTCACCAGTATTTCCCGCTGACAAAACCTTTTTCAAACATGTTTCAGGTAATTACAGTAGATTGGAGCAAGAGATAGATACGGCACTGAAAGACTTCAAGAAGTGGCTTATTTTATTAATTTAATCAAATTAAGAAATATTATTTTATGTAACCAAATTTATCTTTATTAAAGTTACCATTGTAAAACAGGGGTTTATCCCATCTATTTAATAAATAAAATCCGGTGTTTTCTAAACTCTGATATTTTTCCTAACTCACGGTCCTGATGAAATTTCCGCTGCAATATTTTTCAAAAATAATCACCGGTACCACTGGGCTGTTCGCGACTCCCGATTCCGTCCAGGGTGGGTCGGGGGCCGTGACACTGGTATCTTGCAGAAATTGCAGTAAGTGGAGCATTTTCCTGAATGCTTCTTCTTGCAATCCTTGCAGTATGGTGTAGAGGTAGAACCTACATTTTACCCACGGTTGGAATTTCTATAACGAAATTCTTGGGTAAGCCTTTGAGCTAGGTTCCTTCTTTGGTCCTCCTCTCGAGTACGTACTAACTCATCTGTCAAGGTGTTTGCTAGTTCTACAGCTTCTTCTATGGTTTAAGGTCTAACTGCTTTGACTACAAGCCTAATTTCACTATTTAATCCCCAGATATAACGGGAGATTAATACTGGTTCAGGTGATGCAAGGGTTGGCACTATTCTAGCATATTCGAAGAATAAAGTAGTGTAACCTTTACTATCTACCCCAGTCATCCTAAGGTTTAGAAACTTATTTGTTATCTGTTCCTTTTCATTGGGAGGGCATAATTTTCTTTCTACCATGTTCTTAAATTCCTCCCATTCCATATTGTAAACCCTATCACTTCCCCTAGACTGGAGGATAGTGTTCCACCATTCTAATGCTGAATTCTTAAACAGATTGGAAGCAAACATTATCTTATCCTCTTTCGCACATTTGCTTATTTTTAAGACAGCCTCAGTCTTTTCTATCCAGTGTAGAGCTGCAACAGCCCCTTCATTGCCTGAGAATTCCATTGGTTTACAAGACCAAAAATTTTTATAAGAACAACCATAAGACATGGTTCTTCTTCTTTTGGGAATGGGCGCTTGAAGTATGGGTCCATTGTTTACGCTGTTTTCAGGTTCCGTGGGTTGTTTACTATCACGTTTACTTTTATTATCTGCTTCCTTAACCGTTTTGATAATATATGGCATCACATCTAGTATCCCTTGTGCCACTATGTGTTGGATGGCACTGTTATCCACTTGGTTTCCATTATTGTTGTTGTTCAGGTTATCGTTATCCGGGTTATTGTTACTCTGGTTATCGTTATTCTGGTTTTCCTGGTTCACTTCGTTGTCCATCCGAATTTTAAACATTTGCCAATTATTAATATCACAAGAAGGAAAACATTCACATAACACATATTGATCAAAAACGTCGAACATTGCGACTTACTCTTTCTTATATATTATGCATCTAATACAAGCTAGAACTGGAATTTAAAATTACAATACTAATATGCATCACTAACCACAAAGTGGTCTATACTACGATAGATATATTATCATTATATATATATATATATATATATATATATATATATTTTCATACACACATATTATATATTTTTATTATTATATTATTATTACTATCACCATCACTGATATGGGTTCATCCAGAACTCCATATTATGCTCGTCATACTTCTAGACGAGTCGTTCTCCAACCTGTCTCATCCTCTCGCTACTTTCTAAAATCTCTTCTCCGAAAGTTCGGAGCTCTTGCACATTTTCTGCACTCATTGGGGGTGCAGGTGCTTGTACTGGATCTGGGTACTGTGGCATGGGTTCTTCCTGAGGATATGGATTCTCTAGGATTTCCCTAATGTATTCATCATTGGCATGGGTTCGTTTGTTAGGTGGTAGCGTTGCTGATAATCCCTATGATCATCAAACCACGGGTCGTAGTCTGGGTCTAAGGGATTGGGTGCTGGTATCCTAGGTATCTCTTCTGGGTTAAAATCATGCATTTGGATTTGGTTTTCTAGGTTGTTTTCAATCTCCATTGGCTGAGTAGGAAACAATGGTAATGGTTGAGGGGCTATGAGTTACTCCAGGTTTGGGTCGGCAGTTGTGGTTGCTAAGATATGGAAGTTTGCTAGACTCCTATGGAGCATATCTTGGGTGTGAGCATCTGTTTCTCTCTTAGCGGCTGCTAGAACTCGCTGCTGTTGTAACTTTTTCATTCTCTTCCTACGCTCATGTGCTTCTCTACTGAACCATCCTCTCTTTTTAGGAGGGAATGGCTCTTCAGACTGAGCCTTAAACACGAATATCCCATCTTCATTGTCAGCTGAATACCCTGAGAGGGCAGGCTATGAAGAGGTGCCTTCGCTCCTAGGTGAGCCGGACAACTGACGATAAGCGTCGGAGGGTCCTTGATCGCTCATACTGTAAACTAACAAATAGTCAAATAACACACAACAATAAAATACAAATATGCACGTATTTCCGTAATTAATTTCCTAACAATTTAAATAATATCTTGGTGTCAGCATAACACTTATGTGGCTGAATCGGTGGCTTAGCTCTGATACCACCTTCTGTCGCAACCCCCGTCCCCTATACTACCCGGGAACGGGCGGTCGCGGCCAGTTTCGGTGATATTTAGGTGTTTATCATTTTGGCAGCGGAAATCTCATCAGGATCGTAGTTAGGAAATATTTTATCAGAGTAAAATACCACACTTTCATAATATTAAACACGTGGGAAAATCCCAAGTTTTAAGTACACACATTTTCATAGGGATACACCCTATTTTATTTTATAAAAACATCTCTTTATTTTAGGTAACTTTATAGCCACTTTTCCAAGCCTTCAATGTTGTCCAGCTGGCTTCTATTTGGCTTTCACATTTTGTTACCTGAAACGCGTTTAAAAACATTTTGTCAGCGGGAAATACTTGTGAGTGAATCCCAGTTTAATCAAGTTAAGTAAAAACAATTGTACAGTATTGAGGGTGGTCGCGCAATTACATTTGTTTCTATCTACTTTAATTACCACCCACGGTACTGTCAACCCGACTTGTGGTCATGTTACTCCTCGCAAGGTAGTAACAAATTTTGTATACAAAACCCCAACATACCAACGATAATTGTAGAATACAAATACTCAATCACTGTTTAATATATTATTAATTATGTGAGGTTTTGTAAAAACAATTTGCAAAAAGGAGATTACTCACATTGCTGTCTTAGGGTTTTCCTTAAGGATTTCCTGGTGATTATCTATGAAATACACAAATGCACACGCGTTAGTATAATAACCCAATATTTATATTAGTAATACCCTCCCCGAGACGGCATTCCAACGACTACGTCGGGCAGAACCACGACAGCCGTTACGGAACCCTGGATCAATCGGGCAGCGTATCTAATACGTAACCGGGGTTATGATACTTACAACGGGGAAGAACTTCGTTATTTAGGGGGGTATTATACCCGAGAATCACTTTATCTATATAGAAATTCGAGAGAGAAAATATTTGTGAACGATTTCGACTGAATAGCCGATGGCCTCTATTTATAGGGCCTGATTCTGGTTCTGTTGCGCCCCGCGTAGATTTCCTCCAGGGCCTTCGCGGCCCGCGAGGCTCCCTAGGGTAGGCCCTAAGGTTGCTGAGCTGACCACTAGGCTCGCCACGACTGGGACACGTGGCGGCCTCGGGGCATGCCTGCTGTCTAGGCTGTCACGGCCCGCGACTGAGGTAGCCAAGGGCTACGCACCCCGCGATGGTCCCTTAAATTTTGTTTTTATTTTTATTTTATTAAACTAAAGGTATTCAGGGCCCGTTTTCGCATGCGGGGTGTATTTTAGGGAATATTGGGATATTCTAATTATTTTTAGGGTGTCGAAAATTATTTTGGATGGTTGTTATAGTAAATGATCTCCTTCTTCGAACAACAACTGCAAAACAAACAGTCGTTAGACTCGCCATGGGGAGAATGGGGGTTCTCTCCGTGACCACCCTCCGGCGTGAGAATAAGTACAGGGTTTGATGAAGAAGAAGAATTAATAGTAAAGTGAAGTGAATTTAACTTGAGAAATGATACCTGAATTGCCTTATTTATAACCGAATTTGGGCGGGAAAGTTTGCTGATGGGAGAAATGACGGAAAGTAACTTCCGTAAGCGGTTATCCCTTTACCGTCAATCCCTAACGTTTACATGTGTGCACACGGATCGTGGTTACGACCAACGGCTAGGGTGATGCCACGGGGAAAGTGGGCAATAGTGGATCCTTCTCCAAGTTAGTGCCATCACCGTGATCTTGAGGGGTGTCCAGGATGATGCCACGTGGCCATTCGGTTATAACCAAATGGTTTGTGCACGATAAAGCCTTCTAGAAGGTTTACAACTGTAATCCCACGTGGCTTTTCCTTATGTAAATTTTGTTGTAATAGAAAAGTTAATTTTTGTCCAAGTCTGGATGATATCCGGGCGGAGATGATGTAAGGTCTTTATCCTAACTGTTCTGCTGCTTGAGAGTGTAACACCCCGAAAACGGGTTTGGTAATCAAACCCCATTAATACTAAAAGACGGGTAAAGTACCGTTATTAATTAAATGGCGGATAAGAACTTTCAAGGAATAAAAGGGATAAAAGGCCCGAGTTAACGGAACTTAAATAAGACGAGTTATAACTCCCGGAATCCAATAAGTTAACTAGGAATAATAATAACCTAGTTAGAAGAGAAGTCTTGTAGTGACATACTAGTGGGTTAAAACTTTATAACTAGGCAAATATAAAACTTTATATTAAAATTATAAAGTTTTAAATAAACAAGGACAAACTAACTAGGACAAAATAACCCAGTTAGTTATAAGACTTATGTTAACTCAAAAGTGAGTTAAAAGCACCTAAATATGAACTAAAAGAAATTAGAGGGGCTAAAAGTGTCTAATTGGAAACGAATTATAATAAAATCAATTTATTAAAAACAAAACACAATGTGTGTTTTGTCCTGGAAATCGATCAAGAAGCAGGGGGCTATCCCAAGCTCCCCAAAACCCTAGTTCATGTCAAAACCTCCAATTTGAAGGATCAAATCAAGTCCAAAACGAAAATCGAGCATAGATTAGTGATCCCCATTGCAAGGAGATCACAAGGTATGTAAAATTTGATAAAAATTCTCTACTTGAAATTCTCATAAATTTAGGGAATTCGAAATCTGTGGATGCATGTGTGATATGTAGATGAAATAAGAACATTTGAATGCCTAGGAGTAAACCCTAGACAAGTATAGATTGAAATCATGCTTAGCTCAAGTAAATTCAGATTTTGTTTTGACTAAATTCGTGTATGTGATGCTTTTAGGGGTTTTGATTGCTAGTAATAAGTGTTATAATGTCATAAACATGTTCAAATTGAAAGCTGAATTCAAACAGCTTCTGATCAGAATTTACAGCCGACTTGTATTGGCTGTAACCTGGACAAAACGTGACAAAAACATGTATTTCTTAAGTCTAAAATGTAATTCCAGGAAATATCTTTAAAACCCCACTGGAATCGCATTTTTTCGACAAAAATTGAGCGTTTTATGAATTTTTCCGTATCGAAGGTTCAAGCTGCGTTTTCTGGCAGAATTTGCAGCCCATTACGAATGTCATAACTCAATTTAGGAATTGAGTTATGATCTCAAATTCTTACTGTAGAAATTTTTAAGCGATTAAAAGAATCTCCAATTGGAATTTCGTCAATCGGATAAACGAGGAATTTTAAATGAATTTTTCCGTAAGCTGCAGTCAGAAGTGACGAATCTGATTGCAGCTTAGTAAATGAATTTTTACGAATTTTTGGTAAAGAGTTAGATCTTGAAATTTTAACACAAGGTCTAACCCTCCGTGAGGTACGCCACACAAAAAAATCATAATTTTTGAAGACTTGTAAACAGGTTAAACAAGTCACCAAAAACAGCCCATTTTCAGTGATATGAAATGCATAAATGAAATCGCGGTCTACTTGGTTGTGTGTAAAATTTGATTTCATTAAGAGTTCGGATGAAATATTCCTAAGTGAGTTCAATGAACCAAATGTGCATTTGAATATGTTGATAGGTCAATTGACTTTTAAAAAGTCAAACCGACTAATGATTAGGTCGAATGATAATTTTGATATGGTCGAATGATAAATTCGACATAAAACCCGTAGGATGGAATAGTCATAAACGATTATAACTAATCTAACCGTCTTACGAATTGTGATGATGATAGTTTGACTCTAAACAAGCTAGATGAGGACTTGGGAAAAGAAGCGGGTCAAACGGATCGTGTACGCGGAAAAAGGACATAACCGGATGCAAGGTAAGTGAAACTTACACTTCTTGGTAGAATACGTATAAATTCTGTAAGTTATGAATACGAGAAGATTAATATTCGAAATACGGGTTCCGACGCGTAATGATACGGGTCGGAACAAATATAAATGATAGAAACCATGGTTTATGAGAAAGAGGGTAAAAAAATGGAAATATAGTCAAGCGTCGACTAATGTAGATTTTAACTTAAAAAGGATCTTGAGTTAAAATCCGAAATGGGTCGGATGTGAGAGTGAGAAATTGAAAACCATGTTTTAATAACCTATGCAAATGTTGATCGTACAGTCCAAACGGGTCAAATGGTGGTGAAAACACCATTTGACAATATCGACTAATGATTGTTGTCAAGTCATATGTTAACAGTAGCAATTAGCAATTTAGTAGATTGCGACGCCATAGAATATCATTTAGTTAAAGCAAGGTATAAAATGGGTCTATATATTGACTTGAGCCAGGTACGCGTATATATAGATTTATAGTTAAAAGGACAATTTTGGTCAAATACATTAGCAAAGGGCCTTTGTTGTAAAAGGAGGGACTAAATTAACCAAAACGCCCTTGATGGGTAAATCGGGCAAACGACCCTTAGAGGCCGTTTAGAGACTTGTATTGAAATTATGTAACCCTTAGATGCATGTAAGAGTTGTAGGCGTAAACTTCATCGTTCAAATGCCTAAAAATGGTCATTTGCATGAAACGGCTAGTTGAAGGGTAAAATTTGGGAAGAAGGGGTTCATTATGTTAAATCCACCACAAAATAGTTGTGGTGGATTATATGTAGATATTTAGATATGGAATTTTGTAGTGTCGAAAGAAAAGGGCAAGTTTTAGACTAAATTGCTTAAATTCCCTAAACGGGTCAAAAACAGTTTATGCACATAGCCTACGAATTAGTCGCGCAATTTATAAAAAAAAAAATTATTACGAACCCGAGCTAAAGATTTCGGGTTAAAATACACTAGCGTATGTATTTTGGTTGTTTAAGACATCAAAGTTGGAAATAAATATTTTGTTTAATTATTCGTTGCTTAGAACTTGTTTAGACTTATATTTAAGTTATCAAAACTAACTTTTATGTTGGTTTTGATCATAGGTGGATATCAAAAGTACCCGGATGAAGATCAAGCGGCGAGAAAGAACCGAACACATGAAAAAGAAGCTTCCGCACGGTGTGTCGTCGTAACTTTCAAACGACGACTAAACTACATTATGTTGTATTATTTTTAAATTGTAAAAGTTTTAATTAAATAGAAAATTTAAATGCACTTGTAATCATTGTTACAAGTTTGTTTTTCGTAATCTATACGAGAACCTTTAAAATAATAGCAAGGATGTTACAGAGAGCTTGCGCAAGGATATGTTATCTCTATCTCGGTGCACGGATGTTGAAATTGTTTCCTTTTAGATTCTTTTCTTTAGAACCAGTGCGTTGTCGCGCAAGGTTTCTTGGAAAAGGTTTATTGGAGGTGAAGTTGTGGTATGGTCCAAATCACCTTCGTGAAGTTTTTGGGACCTTACCCCTTCACATCTTTAACCAAAAACGCCAACTTAACCAAAACGCCAAAAATGGCAACAATCGTTTCTTGGAGATACACTCTGGGAATCAGGCGATACGTCATCCGTTTTGACAACAGAAGGAGAGTGTATGTTAAGACGGTCAAGGCAATTCTGAAGATGGAAGAAGAGATACAGAGGGCAATCTTATCCTTTGGCATCGCTTTAGATAACGAATGCCATGAAACACATATGCTTATGAAAGTATTAACCAGGAAACTTAGAAGATGGGACGTCTATCACCTGTAAAACTGATTAAAGCTGATCAACACAATAAATACAAAAACAGTAACTGAAAAGATAGTTACTTTATTACTATCATTATTACAATAAAAAAGTACCGCCTAAACTACGCGCCAAATCGCTTTAGATAACGAATGCCATGAAACACATATGCTTATGAAAGTATTAACCAGGAAACTTAGAAGATGGGACGTCTATCACCTGTAAAACTGATTAAAGCTGATCAACACAATAAATTCAAAAACAGTAACTGAAAAGATAGTTACTTTATTACTATCATTATTACAATAAAAAAGTACCGCCTAAACTACGCGCCAAAAAACTTCTATAAGAGAGGGGTCTATACACAATGAAATTGATCACACCCATGGGAAAACACAAATGCCATATCCTCTAGAAACCACTCACTTTAAAACGCCACAGATGGCAAAGCTTTCACTGAAATGGATTCTTTTTCTGAGGGGGTTATCTCAAGAATATTTTGCTGAATGAGATGGACAAATATTCAAAAAAAAAAAAAAAGACTGATGACAGTGATATGCCATCATGTGAGCTTTGTTCTTGATGAATATCGGCATGGAATAAAGGGATCAACACAAGTGTAAAATGCTATTTTGGACTCCATTATTATAAATAGCATCAAACAAGAGTTGATCTTCAATGACATGCCACCAAACAAGAATATCACATCAAAACACAGGATGCCACTAAGCAGCTTCTTCTGAAAAAGACGGGGTTTATGTAGGAAAGTTGGCATCTAGCTAAAGTATTCAAAAAGGTTCAAAACGCCAAAACAAATTCAAGAAGATAGAGGCCGATGACAATGAAGATTCGGAAGAGAAATTAAATTACCATTTTTTAATTTTTTTTTATTTTCATTTTATATTGTTTTGATATCAAGTTATATATTGTTTTGTTATCTAATTCTCTATAAATAAAATACATTATTATATAAAACGCCAAAAACTACAAACAACAAAACGCTAGAAGTATGAAAACTGGGAGAACGGGTGCTGGCAAAGCACCTTGTAAAATGTATGAAACGCCAAAAAATTCACAAAACGCCAAAAAAATTGGTCTTATTGTAATCTTATGCAAATATTAATGACTCGTAGTGAATTATTATACAAAATAACACAGAACGCCAAAAAAATTGACCAGAAAACGTTATAACGCCAAAAAATTATCTATGTGACACAAAAACAATTAATTCAACGCCAAAAAGTTTAATAAATACAATTAACGCCAAAAGAAACTTAGACGCCAGAAAATATTATACCGCGTTGGGAAAATAAAAGAAGATTGAAAAGACAAAAAAAAACCCCTCCGCCCTCCACTACGTCGCGCGACACGTGTTGGGCCATGATGCGTTCTCACCGTTCTCACACTTTTGAGCGTTTTCTCCTGATCCCGTTTATATATATATATATATATATATGCTATATAATAAAAGAAACCACTTTAGGGACACTTGTCATCATATTAGGTCATCTCTTATAGATAATTATAATTTTAGTTTAATCTCTTCTAATTAATTATAGATAACCCTACTACTAAATATTATTTAGTTTAGTTTTAAATAAATGGTTAAATTTATTCAGACTTCGTTAACAAATTTTGCAACAACAGAATAATCTATTTTTATCACGAAAACCAAACTTTGTATTAATATATTAAATATTTTTATTTTCACTATACAAAATTATATTTACTCGACCTATGTAATACATGAGGTTTTTTAAGATATAACTTTTTATTATTTGATATATAAAATTAGATTTATTCAATTTGTACAATACACAAGGTTTTTTAAGGATATATATTTTTTATTAGTTAGTACAGAAATTACACTTATTCAACCCGTGTTATAAGTGAGGTTTTTTAAAGATGTATTATTTTATTATTTGGTAAACAATATTACATTTATTCAACCCGTTTAATACACGTGGTTTTAAAGATATAGTAACTTTTTTATTTGGTATATAAAATTACATTTATTCAACCCGTACAATATGGTTCTTATAGATATAACTTTTTATTATTTAATATATAAATTTATATTTATTTAACTCGTACAATAAATGAGGTTTTTAAAAATATATTGTTTTATTATTTAGTATATAAAATTTATTTATTCAACCCCGTGTAATACATGGGGTTATAACCTAGTATATATATATATATATATATATAGGGAGGGGCTCATGCGAGAACCACCCTTATTGTGAGAACCATGAGAACCAATGTGAACACAACCTAAAATAGCTAAAAAAACCTAACCCCCACCCCCCCCCCCCCCACCCAAAAACCTAAACCCCCACCCCCCCCCCCCCAAGCTAAAAAAAACCTAAAAAAACCTAAAAAAAACCTAACCCCACCCCCCCCCCCCAAAAAAAAAAGCCTAAACCCCCCTCCCCCACCCCCCAAAAACCTAAAACCCCCCCCCCAAGCTAAAATGCTAAAAACTAAACCTAAAAAAATATAAAAAAAATCTAAAAAAATCAAAAAAAAATCCAAAATTTTTTTTTTGATTTTTTTAATATTTTTTAGGTTAAAATCGCTACTTTTCGAAGCAAAAAAAAAAAACAATTTTTTTTTTTTTTTTAAAAAAAAAACTTTTTTTTTTTTTTTGTTCGAAAAGTAGCGATTTTAACCTAAAAAATATTAAAAAAATCAAAAAAAAAATTTGTGTGATTTTTAGCTATTTTTAGGCATTTTTGGTGTGTTCACATTGGTTCTCGCGGTTCTCGCAATAAGAGGTGGTTCTCGCATGATCTTCTCCCTATATATATATATATATATATATATAACTTACCTAAAACACAAAGTCGGTGGCATAGGCCACCGACATGCATATGTCGTTTCCCTTTTTCACACAATACTTTGAGTAAAATACATTTTGACCTCTTGTTTTTAGTTTTTTAAATTGCGTTTTGAGTCCATTTCGACATTTCCTCTTTTCACCCATACTTTGAGTAAAATACATTTTGACCCCTTGCTTTTAGTTTTCTTAAATAACGTTTTGAGTCTCTTTCCTTTTCCAATTTAAACTTCAGTTTTTCACTCATACTTTGAGTAAAATACATTTTGGCCCTTTGCTTTTAGTTTTGTTAAATTGTGTTTTGAGTCCATTTCCTTTCCAAGTTAACCTTCAATTACATTGCAATATTAGACCATTGAGGTTTAATCTCAAAAGTTTATAATGTTTCAACTTTATCGTTGTACCGTATATCTATACATTTCTAGTTTATTACTTTCTTTAATTATTTATGTTCGCTAATTTCTTTTTTTAAAAACTAACGTTTGGATTCAACCATACATTGAGTTGAACTGAATACGTCAAGACATGCGCTTTCATATGGTTTGTGTAACAACCCTCAAAAATACTCCCAACGACAACATGTGATCAAAACCAGAAGTGCTCGCGATGAAACTTGTATATTCAATTTGGAAAATTTAGCGGTTAAGGAATCTTGGCGTTCGACGAACCAAATCGCATAAAAATAGTCTTATTAGATTTGCAATTACAAACCAAATCAAGTGGAATCAAGACCCGAGCATACGAGATAAGTATCAGCACGAGAATCGAGAAAAACGCACGATTGGATGAAAAAGCGGCCAAGGACACGCGTCACGCGAAGGCGACACGTGTCAAAGCTACGTGGGACACGTGGCAGTCGAAGCCAGGCCGACTATTCCCGCGACACGCGCTAGGGACAGCCGAGCCTGGTGCGACACGCGGGAGGCAACAAAACTTGGCTATAAAGCCAGGGGTTTGGCATTTGATCAAATTGCTCAGTTCGACAGTCTAAAACGTCGTCCTACTCCTTGTATCTCCGTTTCTTTCAATCAACGCCCTAAATTCCCGAAACTCTGCTCGTTATCCGGGTAATAACTCTAATCACGGACACGGTACTATATCCGATTGATTGAAACTGATCCAACGGATGTTTAAGTGATGCCTGTATATGGCTATACTTTGTCATTCGTTGTGAGTTTTGATCTCGTGATTATCGTTAAAGTTGAATTGGGTTAATACGCTAATACGAGTTCCATTGTATCTAGCATTAGAACTCATAATCAGGAAGCTGTTAAACTAGAAAACTTAGCGATTAAGTAAACTTAACAGTTAAGTAGACTTAGTAATTAAGAAAACTTAATGGTTAAGTAAAGCTAATGGTTATGTCAAACTTAGCAGTTAAGCAAGGTAAGTAAGTTAATTAATCAGCTAATTATGTTATTTAATTAATTGGCTAAGTAAATTACTTGATTAAACCGTTAAGGAAAATTAATCAGCTAAGTAAGATTAATTAAGTTAAGTATGATTAATTAATCAATTAAGCAAGATTAATTAAGCTAAGCAAGATTAATTAAGCTAAGTAAGATTAATTAAGTAAGTAAATTAAAAACCTAAATAGATATACATGAAAATAAATATATATGAGATAGATAATATCAAGGGAAGGTGCAAGGAAGGTATAAGAGAATATATATATATATATAGTATTAGGATCCTGTAAAAAGGACATTTTTCATGAGAAATGTGAGAATACATAAGAATTGACATGTAGGCATCATGGTTTGCACTTGGGTATAATGTTTTGGGTTGTTTTGGTAAGAAAAACACCAAACATAATAATTTAAGACACAATGCAATGAATTTTAGGCTTAAAACATAAAACACCATGCCAAGAACGTTAAGTAGTGTGTTTTAAGTGTTAAGCAATGTGTTTTGAATTTCACGCCCATAATATGTTGCATTGTGTTTTAAATTGTTATGTTTGGTATTTTCTTGCCAAAACAACCCAAAACATCATGCCTAAATCCAAAACATGATGTCTACATGTCAATTTCTATGCCTTCTCACACTTCTCACGAAACAGGACCTTTTTACAGGAACCTCATCCTATATATATATATATATGGATAGGAAGCTTCCTATAAAATGTATAGGTAACTTCCTAGAAAAGCTATATGAAACTTCCTAGAAATTTCATATTTCCTACCTATAAATAGGAAGCTTAGGATTCATTTTTCTTTGCTCATTCCTTCTATTCTTCTCTCTATACGTTGGTGTTCTAACCAATAATCACCGATGCGATATTCTGTCCGATCGATTCGGGAACCAACTAACGAATGCCAAAGTGCTGTCTAAACAAGACTATACTTTGTGAATTTCGTTAAGGTTCTGAAATGAATGCCAAAGTGCTGTCTAAACAAGACTATACTTTGTGAATTTCGTTAAGGTTTTAATCTCATGACCATCGTTAGGTTTGATTTGGTATAACACTAATACGTATTCCACTATGTTAAACTAAATGTTTAACTACCCGAAAACTCTGCACTATACACTTACAATCAAAATAGATGCTCAATCATCAGAAGATTCAGAACTATAAAGTAGATGCTTAGAATCAAGATGCTTGTTTAATCAAGACTATATGCTAACAAGGTGAGTCATTCTCTTTTTATTAAAAGTGTTTTACAATACCTCAAATTATTTTCCAGTTATATTTTACAGAGGGTAAGTCTTTGTTATCTTAAATTATTGGCAGTAAATGGGGTATTGTGCACATTACTATTATTCTCTCTCGTTTAGGTGGACGAACCTAAACAGAGATAATCATCATTATTGGGTGAAAGGACCCAATAGTGGTATGGCCATCGTCACCAGGGGGTGTCACTGAACCAGATAATTATAAGATAGTGGCAACTGTAATCACTCTTAGTCCTGTAATTTATAACAATGTGTCATTTTGTACAAAAATGAATGAACTCACCAGTATTTCCTGCTGCCCAAATCTTTTTAAAACGCGTTTCAGGTAATTACAGTAGATCGGAATAAGAGCTGTGATACGGCACCGGAAGGCTTAAAGAAGTGGCTTATTTTATCAAATAAATTAAATTAAATTAAATGTTGTTTCATATATTCGGGTTTATCCCATATTAAAGCTACCTTTGTAAACCATGGGTTTATTCCCATCTGTTTAATAAATAAAATCCGGTGTTTAAAACTATGATATTTTTCCTAACTCACGGTCCTGATGAATATTTCCGCTGCAATGTTTTTAAAATAACCACCGGTACCACTTGACTGCTCACGGCTCCCATCCAGGGTGTGGTCGGGGGTCGTGACAGAAGGTGGTATCAGAGCCACTGGTTTAAGCAATTGGGTGTTGTAATAATACCTAAGCTTGAACAATAGAGTTAGGAAATTGTTATTATCTGGTAGCAACCGGGATAGTATTTAGACTTGAACTTAAGAAAGATGCCTTAGTATAGGCTTCGAGATGAGCTAGTTATTTGTATAGGTATAATGTGATGGGTATTGGTATACCGTGAGGATGATGACTAGAACGTTGCAAGTACGGTAAATTAGCGATAACACTTGGCCACTGCTATTTCTTATTTATTGGTACTACTTGGTTCTAGAATATGATTCATCATGTGAATACTAATTTCCTTGTTCTTTGATGAAAGCCCTAATGAAAGATTCATTTTTAAATCATGAATTAAGAAAATTCTATTTATGGGAAATACAAATTACCCCTCCGGCGAGAACCGGGTAAGATGGGGTTACCTCTCCTACGAGAACCGGGTAAGATGGGGTATATGATATGTCAAACAAGTTACAGAATTCCCTAAATAGTATCATGACCTGATGTCTGACTTATTTTTGGAAATATGAATCTGTTAAATGCATTGACCTTATGAATGGTATGTATATTACAGTATGTGAAAAATATGATTATATAGATACGTATATCTATAAGGAAATCCAAAAACCATAAGGATTGACAAATTAGAATAAAGCACGAGCATGTGTGTCAATAATAATTCTAGAATTCTTTATCAGGAATCTCTCGTATACATCTATAATTCCGATATCAAACATTATTTCGTTTGATTATCAGTCTTGTAACTCGTGCGACAATATAAACGACAAGAACCCTTTAAGTTGGGAGGCCATCGGAAGTATAAGAATTCCCTTTGCATTACCTTATTAACGCAGTAGGAAACTTGTAACTAAAAATCGTGCTAGGCACAAAACGTCTACAAACTTACGCTAATAAGAGTAATTCTACTTTCTTTAAGAACTCTTGCAAAGATAAAAGTAACCACGAATAGATGCACTTACAAAGACTCTTCACCTATAGTCCTACTAAGACGCTGTTACGAAATACATGGACTGCAAAAGACTAAAGTTGCCCAAACCATTAATATATATGTTAAGAAGAATGAAGTAATGTATGCTTCAAAATTTAGACATTAAGATAGTGAGACCCGACCTTTGAAGCACATGATCAAGACATATGCCATAAAAAGGAAAGAATCAAAAGAACTGACAGAAAGGAAATTCTGTCTGCTTCATAAAAAGGAACAAATTACAACAATGATTCCTGAGGTGATGCTAAATTAGGTTGAGATTGGCAAGCCACCCGGAGAAGTGACCACAAGGAGACAAGATAGACCAGCCGACAAAGTACATCTCTGGGATGAAAGCTGCACTGAAGTAAGACATAGCGTATATGGTCTCGGAGTTCATTAACACTAGAGGCATGGAACTGAAAGAAATTCCGACCGACGTTTTCCCAGAGGATCTACTTGGACTATCACCCGATCGTGAGGAGAAACCCAGAATTCATCTGAGACTAGGAACAACACCGATTATCACAAAGTTAAGACTAATGTAGTAGTTGATGCTTTAAGTCGTAAGTTTCATAAGAAGCCGAAACAAGTACGTGCTCTTAGATCAAATTTGCAGATAGATTTAATGGAACAATTAAAAAGTACCCAAGAAACAGCAATCAAGGATGATGTTGAAAGATTTAAAAAGGAATAATGAAGGAATCAGGAAAAAGGAACTAATGGAAATTAGAGATTCCATAAAGAATTCGGGTACCTATTCAAGGAAACCTACACGAAAAGATTTTCGAAGAAGTTCATAGAACTAAGTATTTGATGCATCGTGTGAGTAATATGAGGTATCAAGGTTTGAATAAGAATTACTGATAGATAGGAATGAAAAAGGATGTAGCAAGTTATGTCTCTAAGTATTTAATCAATTAGCGAGTTAATACTAAACATTAGAACCCTTTAGTTTTACCTCAACGACATCAGTATGGAAATGAGAATTGATAACAATGGATATTATTACCAAATTACCCAAAACAAGAGACGACACAATCTGGGTGATTGTGGATCGACTAACCAAGTCTGCTTAATTCCTACCAAGGAATGAAGGAAACCTTCGGTATGGAAAGATTAGCTAAGCTATATATAGATGAGATAATTTCGTTATATAGAATCCCGTTATCTATTGTATTGAATCGAGATAGTCATTTCACTTCTCATTTCTGGAAAAATTTTAACTCGACTTATTTTGAGCAGTGTGAAGGAACACTACAAACATAGAAAGACATACTAAGTACATAAACATTGATAAAAGTAGGACTGTCATTTATCACTCATAAGATTTTTCAATAATTGGCCTACAAGTATTAGTATTCCCCGTTTAAAGCACTTTATGGATTATAGTATCATCCAGTTTGTTAGACATACATATGAGAGAAGCAACTATCAGGCCATGAGATCGGCAAACCATTGGAATTTAAATCAGAGAAAGGATAATACTAAAGTCTCTCTGTGTTTGAAAAAGGAATAAGTCCGATTTAGTAATAAAGAAGAGCTAAGCCCAAGATGGGTTGGACCGTCTGAAGAATTTAACCATTTGCTTATTAGCTAAAATTTCCAGAAGAAATAACAGGTACATAATATATTTCCTGTATGCAATTTAAGGAAATGCTTAGCTGGTAAATCTTTAGTTATACCTCATCAAGATATGAAGTTAAATGAAAATTTTAAATCCATTAAAAGACCTTGCAAGTCAAATATGAGAATTCCAAAGCATACGAGATTAGTTCTGGTCAAGGTAAAGTAGGATTTAAAACGTGGACAAGAATATACTTGGGTATCGAAGATAAGACGGAAGTAATCACAAATTGTTCCATCAAATCTCGAGGACGAGATTTAAAACAAGGTGGGGAGGATGTAACAACCCTAAAAAATACTCCCAACGACAACATGTGATCAAAACCAGAAGTGCTCGCGATGAAACTTGTATATTCAATCTGGAAAATTTAGCAGTTAAGGAATCTTGGCGTTCGACGAACCAAATCGCATAAAAATAGTCTTATTACATTCGCAATTAAAAACCAAATCAAGTGGAATCAAGACCCGAGCATACGAGATAAGTATCAGCACGAGAATCGAGAAAAACGCACGATTGGACGAAAAAGCGGCCAAGGACACGCGTCACGCAAAGGCGACACGTGTCAAAGCTACGTGGGACACGTGGCAGTCGAAGCCAGGCCGACTATTCCCGCGACACGCGCCAGGGACAGCCGAGCCTGGCGCGACACGCGAGAGGCAACAAAAATTGGCTATAAAGCCAGGGGTTTGGCATTTGATCAAATTGCTCAGTTCAACAGTCTAAAACGTCGTCCTACTCCTTGTATCTCCGTTTCTTTCAATCAACGCCCTAAATTCCCGAAACTCTGCTCGTTATCCGGGTAATAACTCTAATCACGGACACGGTAGTATATCCGATTGATTGAAACTGATCCAACGGATGTTTAAGTGATGACTGTATATGGCTATACTTTGTCATTCGTTGTGAGTTTTGATCTCGTGATTATCGTTAAAGTTGAATTGGGTTAATACGCTAATACGAGTTCCATTGTATCTAGCATTAGGACTCATAATCAGGAAGCTGTTAGACTAGAAAACTTAGCGATTAAGTAAACTTAAAAGTTAACTACACTTAGTAATTAAGAAAACTTAATGGTTAAGTAAACCTAATGGTTATGTCAAACTTAGCAATTAAGATAACTTAGCAGTTAAGAAAACTTAATAGCTAAGGAAACTTAACAAGAAAGGAAACTTAGCAGTTAAGAAAGCTAAGTAAGTTAATTAATCAGCTAATTACGTTATTTAATTAATTGGCTAAGTAAATTACTTGATTAAACCGTTAAGGAAAATTAATCAGCTAAGTAAGATTAATTAAGTAAATTAAACACCTAAATAGATATACATGAAAATAAATATATATGAGATAGATAATATCAAGGGAAGGTGCAAGGAATGTATAAGAGGATATATATATATATATATATATATATATATATATATATATATATATATATATATATATGGATAGGAAGCTTCCTAGAAAATGTATAGGTAACTTCCTAGAAAAGCTATATGAAACTTCCTAGAAATTTCATATTTCCTACCTATAAATAGGAAGCTTAGAATTCATTTTTCTTTGCTCATTCTTTCTATTCTTCTCTCTATACGTTGGTGTTCTAACCAATAATCACCGATGCGATATTCTGTCTGATCGATTCGGGAACCAACTAACGAATGCCAAAGTGTTGTCTAAACAAGACTATACTTTGTGAATTTCGTTAAGGTTCTGAAACGAATGCCAAAGTGCTGTCTAAACAAGACTATACTTTGTGAATTTCGTTAAGGTTCTGATCTCATGACCATCGTTAGGTTGATTTGGTATAACACTAATACGTATTCCACTCTGTTAAACTAAATGTTTAACTACCCGAAAACTTTGCACTATACACTTACAATTAAAATAGATGCTCAATCATCAGAAGATTCAGAAATATAAAGTAGATGCTTAGAATCAAGATGCTTGTTTAATCAAGACTATATGCTAACAAGGTGAGTCATTCTCTTTTTATTAAAAGTGTTTTACAATACCTCAAATTATTTTCCAGTTATATTTTACTGGGGGTAAGTCTTTGTTATCTTAAATTACTGGCAGTAAGTGGGGTATTGTGCACATTACTATTATTCTCTCTCGTTTAGGTGGACGAACCTAAACAGAGATAATCATCATTATTGGGTGAAAGGACCCAATAGTGGTATGACCATCGTCACCAGGGGGTGTCACTGAACCAGATAATTATAAGATAGTGGCAACTGTAATCGCTCTTAGTCCTGTAATTTATAACAATGTGTCATTTTGTAAAAAAAAATGAATGAACTCACCAGTATTTCCTGCTGACCAAATCTTTTTAAAACGCGTTTCAGGTAATTACAGTAGATCGGAATAAGAGTTGTGATACGACACCGAAAGGCTTAAAGAAGTGGCTTATTTTATCAAATAAATTAAATTAAATTAAATGTTGTTTCATATATTCGGGTTTATCCCATATTAAAGCTACCTTTGTAAACCATGGGTTTATTCCCATCTGTTTAATAAATAAAATCCGGTGTTTCAAACTCTGATATTTTTCCTAACTCACGGTCCTGATGAATATTTCCGCTGCAATGTTTTTAAAATAACCACCGGTACCACTTGACTGCTCACGGCTCCCGTCCAGGGTCTGGTCGGGGGTCGTGACAGTTTGCGCATGACATTGCGCTTGGACTAATCTGTTTGCAAAGTGCCTACGACGCATCGCCCGCGGGTTGTATTATGAATATTAAAATTTATGTGTCGGTATAAATTCGAGTTGGTATACGTTTCGATGTAAACTTTTTTGGGGAACAAGTCAGGTCAAATATATTTTGTTTTTTTATTGTTTTATGTACGTTTTCAATTCAACGTTTCGACCCTACCGCAACACGTTAAGGGTATAATTTTTTCCGTTGATATGAATAGCACTTTTGATTACACGTGTTAGTTTTCCCTTGATACACATTTTATGCTTTTTTGTACGTTTCCTATGTATGAGTCGGGTCACATATTAATACGATATACTTTACATTTTTATCCAGCTACAATGCTATTGAGTTAATTTGGATACGTCAAAATGTGCGTTTTCATACGTTTAACGCATTACATAACGCTTCGACTAATCTATTCGATGTTTGCAATGTACTTGCGCCGCAACGCGCGCGGGATTCCCACCGGCTTTGCCTCCCTGCCCCCGTACTTTCACGATATTGAAATTTTAGCCCCTTGACTTTGGTATCTTCAAAGTTTCATAAAATGACAAATTTAGTCCCTAAACCTTCTACTTTGGATTTCCAAAACCAGAACCTCCTCTTTCAAACTTTGCCAGCACCATCCCTCTACTTTGGTTTTCCACCATCACCCCCTTAGCTCTTACACAGTTACGCCACCAACCTTCTTCTTTTACATTTCCACCAACACCCCTCATCTTTTACACATTTTCGCCACCACCCCTATACTTTTACACTTTGTCTTTTTTAGACTTTGTTTTTTTACCCCCTTACACTATTACTCCATTTTTACACCCGCCAAACTTTAAAAAAATTGCAATTGTAACCCCTAGACTACAACTCCTACTTTTGCAAATGCCAGTGCATTGTGTTTTTCGAAATGTCTTTGGCATTGTTTTGTACACTTTGTGTCTACCTTTGTGATTTACACTTTTTTTTGTAATTGTCTTTTACGCACTACGTTTTACAAATCGTATTTTGTCTTACTATATGTTTCCACACGTCGCGCGCCGCCGCAAAGCGCGGCGGGCAAAATCCTAGTATATATATCAAAACAAAAGGTCGGTGGGCGGTGGCATATGCTAGTGACCAAAATACAAAACAACCCTTTAGGCTTACAACTTTACCAAAAAAGCCTCTGACAAAAAGACAAAACAACCACTAAAGTTTAGATCTTGACAAAAACAACCCTTAAACTTTTGAAAAAGACAAAACAACCCCTTGATTTTTCAACTTGACCAAAACATCCCTTAACAAAAGACAAAACAACCCCTAAAGTTCAAACTTGACAAAAACAACGGTAAAGTTAATTTTGAAATTGACATTTACCCCCTACACTTTCTAAAAATTTTATAAAATGTCATTTTCACCCTCATTGAGTTATAATTTTCAAACTTAACAACCCCCCCCCCCCCCTTCGTGGGTATTTTCATTTTTAAGCTAAAAAAACTCTTTTCTCACGTGGTTATTTTTATGTGTGTGTCGATGTAAATTCATGTTTCGGCATAAAATATTTTGGAAACAAATAGGGTCAAATATAATGTTTTTTCATGCGTATTTTTATGTAGAATTTTATGTTGGTCTACATTTTGACATTTTAATGTACGAGTCTATATAAATTCACGTTTCGGCTTAATTTTTTTTTCCGAAAACAAGTCTAGTCAAATATAATATGTTTTCATGATTCTTTTTGCTTACGTTTTCAGTTGTTCTATGTTTTGACTAAAAGTGTGTTTGGAAACCAGTTGGGTCAAATTATATAATACATTTTCATTCGACAATATAAATTCGAGTTATTCTACATTTTGACACCGTTAAGTCTTGATGCAAAGGTAAGGTATAATGGTTAGGTGGAATGCTCATTAAATGAATAAACTCGGGTTCAATTCCGTTTATTTTGTAATCACAATGATTTAAATTAGTATGTCAAACCACACATTTTTATATTTATATGGTTAACATATCACATAATGTGTTGCAAACTATAAACAACTAAGACGTCACTGCTGCAACATGCTTCCTATGCCAACAATCTAGTTGTTTTTTAAGTGAATCTATATCTATACATTATAATAAATAAAAACAAACTTCGGTCACTTGGCGTTCACTTAAATTATTAAGTGCCATGTGACCACCTCTTAATCCATTGTTATTGTATTTAGGAGAGAAAACACAAGGGTTTGATCAGAACATATGGTTTAAAGTTTGCTCATTGAATCTTGAATCTATATTTAAATATTTCCTTAATTATGAACTAAAATTGATGTTAAAAAGGTAATAGTCTCATTAACATTAAAAGCAAATATAATAGCTAATTATTCCTTAATTATCAACTGGATTGAATTTAAAAAAAAATTGAAGTAGTAAATGGTTTCGACTTTAATTCAAATTTCGTAATTAATCATTTCTGTATTAGAAAATTTGATTCAAAATACGTAAGTGTGTCATTAAGATTAAAAATATATATATAATATTTATATCTTTCGTAACTTATCAAATAGTTATAATTTTTTTTTTCAAATTGTATATAGTAGGAAATCATTTTCAAGTTTAATTTAAATTTAAATTCACTAACTAAAAATAAGTTTAAACCATATTTGATTTAACTAAATAAGTTTAAACCAATTTTGATTTAATAAGCATAATCATCTCATTAACATTAAATCAAAATTATCAAATTGTATATAGTAGGAAATTATTTTCGAGTTTAATTTAAATTCAGTAACTAATAATAAGTTTAAATCAAATTTGATTTAACTAAATAAGTTTAAACCAATTTTGATTTAATAAGCATAATTATATTATTAACATTATTATTATATATATCAAATGCCATGGTATGTTTGCGCCAGGGATTTTTCCCACTTTTGGCTTTTGCCACTGAAGTTTGTCTTCTTTGATTTCCACCCTCAGCAGACAAAACAACAAACAACTCTCAATAATACGCGTGTCTTCTAGCCCTTCTGTTCCACTCCTTTTCTTCCTGATGTCTGCGACCATTGCTGCTCTCACTGATCTTTGCAAGGTGTATGTGCCGTTATCTTCCAGCGTCACCATCAACGTGACCACCATCGTCCTCCACCTCTTTCCCACTTCTGCCGTCACGCGCAGCCGCTCCAAACCCTCTTCTTCAACCCCCGAAGACTCAACCCCTGAAGACCCACGAGACAGAGAGATCGGAGAAGAGATGGGAGACAGAGACGTAGTAGGCTCTCCGGCGTCGACATGGGGGATCCGCCGCACATGACTCCGGTGTCGAGATGACCAAGGGGATCCGTCAGCGGAGAGGTTTGTGCTCTACGGCGTCGACATCGGTGAAGAGGTATCCACCAGACGGAGGCAATCTGGCAACATGTTATGTGTTCTTAATATGTATTGTACTCTTACTGTTGGTTATGAACCGTAATACATACTAAAGATTTGGTTATTAACCCTAACTAATTATTTGCAGGAGTTCTCTGTTTCTTTATTATGCTTTTAGAACAAAGTAACAAAGAAAACCTGTCTTCTTATTAAATTTGTGATTCTTATTTTTTCTCTTGGCTTCATTACTTCACGTCTCTTTGCCTCCTTCTTGAAGCTTGCAATTGAGCCCTTGAATCCTTCTTACTTTTGCGATTTCCGCTGCCACTGTTCTGGTGATCTGCCGACGCCATTTTTAGTGTCTGCAGTCAAACATGTGTATTCAAGGAAATCCTCGATTTGGGCATGTCACCATCTTCCATCCGAAGCTTCGGTCACTTTCTTCTCCAGAGCCTTTTTTTCAGGTTAGTGTTAATGTTCGTTGCTGTGTATTGTTTGTAAATCCTGATTTTCCGTATTGTTTTACCCCGATTTGGGCGTGTGTTGTTGTTAGCGTTTCGTTGATGTTTATTGTCTGTGGATTGCACTGATTTGGCATCATGATGTTGGTTGTAACTTTGTCAATGTTTCTAAGTAAAAAAAAAAACCTTGCCATTGATATGCGTTTTGAATCATGAATTCTGTGGAATTCATATGTGGCCGTGCTGCAATATTTTCGTGGTCAAATTCCTACTTAGGAGTGCGGCATAAAGTGACGGGTAATAAAAAGTGAGAAATTCCTACACTGTAAGTGACAATTTTGTTATGCTCGATGGAATTTTGATTGTAGCTTAAATTATAGACTTATTAGATGACGTAAATTAGTGTAGAAGTACTTCATTTGCAATAATTTGATTATAAATTTATAAGCCATATGATATAGTGTTATTCTTATATAAGTGTTGTTTGTTCGTTTGAAGGTTGTTTACGTAAGTTCAAAAGGAATGGTCTCAACCAGAAAAGTTAATATACTGCATCTAACAAAGTCAAGTGGTGAGTATGCAAATAATATAATTAATTTGTTTGCTTTGTGGATTGAGTCTGCTAATGGTTGGATCAAAGTGAAGATTTAAAAAGAAAAGAATGAGTAAAGATTTAAAAAAAAACAAAGTAAAGGTTTAATGGACACGATCTTATGTATAATTACATTGTTGTTGCTAGGCTTGGAGCAATATGCTTATCTGCAGTGAGTGCTTTGGACAACACATTAGAAACTGTGGAAACATTGGATAATGGGCAGGCCAAATTTGATGATATTTTTAACTTACCTTCGATAGAAGCAGCATGTGCCAAGATCAAAAGTCTTGCAAGGGCCAACGAACTTGATTCCTTTATAATTTTGGTAATAAATATTGCCTGAGCTTCTACGAAAGAATCCCCTATGATGAAAAACGAGGTAAAAATGACAACTTTATTAAGTTTTTAAAGAAATAATTATTACTGTAATGTCACATAATTTGTCGGTGAAAGTGATCAAGTATGAGTTATTATGTTATACGAAGCCACCAAGAAAACAACAGGAACAAAGCGATTATCTATTTGTTGTAGACTTCTGTATAGTCGGTGGCGTAAGTACCATTTCAGTATAAATTGTGGTGTAAAGGAAAATCAATGCATCGATATGCCCGGTATGGGTTCCTACATAGGTCATAATAGATGATCATTTTTGAATATGATAAGAAAATATCTCTCATTACAATAACAATCCATTTTTTTAATAAAGTTCCTTAGGAGGTTGTATGCTAAAAATATTCAGATTCAACAATATTGACCCGTTTTAATAGTTATATCCATTTGACCCACTACAGTCACAACTTTTTTGTTGCTAACTACCAACAGAAAGATCATGACACTTGAATCATTAAATTTTGACACTGCGACCCTTAATACGTGCATTGAATATGAATTGGTACAACGGTAATGGGTATTTATACTCAAGCAGCCCATGGGTTGCTTAAGTAGGCTTTCTATGTGTTACTTTGAAATAATGTTTCTGCTATTTTGTTCAGGCATTTTGCTAACCAGGAAGATGAAGAAGTTGCCAAACATGAGGTGTTGGAAGGTGGGATCTTGCAATGTGGATGTTGAAGATGCGATACGTGGGTTTAACAATAGTTGGGATACTGATCTGATAGTCGGCCAACACAATTGTTGACATCACACGAATGGTATTGAAAATTTAGTCACATTGCTAACAAAATATTGCAAGTTTAATGTCTACTAGGAATCATGATCCTTGATACTTTATCACATAATTATTGCCACAAAGTTAGCTTTGTAGCACATGTCGTGAGTGTGAAATATTTTTTAATGTTGTGATGCATAAACCATATGTGTCGCATGCTTAAAAGTTGCAAGTTTCATGGGGCAAAGGAAACATACTTAGTTGTTTATTGTTTTTTCTAAATCGATTCCTGTCATTTAGAAGGGTTGGTAGAGTGCCTCACAGGCGAGAAGGATGTGCTAGATCGTCTGACAAAAAATCAAATTGCAAGTGGTAGTTTTTATTCAAATTACTTTGGTTTAGCTGACGCGGATTTTAGTTTTTTAGCCGCTTTCACACCCCGCCGCAACGCGGCGGGTCTTAACACTAGTTAAAATCAAAATTAGTAATGAAACATTTCTTTCATTTAAAGTTTTAGAGTTAAATGCCATTTTAGTCCCTGTGGTTTGTGTCATTTTACCAATTTAGTCCAAAAGTTTCATTTTTCGCCTAGGAGTCCAAAAAGGTTTCACCGTTGCCATTTTAGTCCACTAGGTTAACTTCATCCATTAATTCTGTTAACAAGAAAGACAATTCGGTCATTTTATATAGCCGAATTGCCCTTGTAGTTCACAAAATTACATATAAAATGGTCAAATTACCCTTCTCGTTAACAGAAAAAATGGATGAATATAACCCAGTGGACTAAAATGGCAACGATGAAACCTTTTAGGACCCACATGCGAAAAATAAATCATTTGAACTAAACTAGCGAAATGACTCAAACCACAGGGACTAAAATGACATTTAACTCTAAAATTTTATGTAAATATTTCTTTCAAAATTGTTAAACAATATAATTTATTTTGAGAACATTTGTTTAATACAAGAGACTTAAACTGGTATAATTTATAAAAGAGTGAATTGCAAGAATTATACTTTATCTTTATGCCTCTTTGCAAGCGGTGTCCTTTATGTTTAAAATTGACGAGTTTTGTCCTTTATGTTTAAAAATATTGCACGTTATGTCCTTTAGGCCTAAACTAGTCAAATTTTTCAGTTAAATCAGATCACAAAAGGGTATTTTAGTATTTTTACCCATTTAAATAAAAATGTTTTAATAAATAAAACAAAAATAAAAATGTTTTAATGATGTATATATAATATTTCTATCATCTCTGAACATCTCTATATATCTCCTTTCTTTACATCTCTCTACCCTCTCCACCACCACCAACAACCGCCTCCAATAACCACAAACTGCCGCCCACCACTTCCCCACCTATCGGAAACATTTATCGAGCTTTATCTTGAGATCTGTGCTGCACTCACCAAAAAAAATTCCATATGAATGCTTATTCTGAAACAGTTCGATTACCTACACCAAAACAATCAGTTTCAGCAAATTTCATATCAACAAAACTTTACACATAAGACCTGTACAAGCCACACTTATATCCTAAACTTATGTAAAGCATTAAAGTTGTATAAGTGTTTGTTATAGATGATATGGGCAATTGAGTCTTTTAACTTACTTCAGCACACCTAGTTTTAGGGGATTTTTGTTGAATTGAGTTGAATCTGGAAAATTTTGGGGTTTTTTATTGAATCTGGAAATTTGGGGGTTTGTGTAAATTTGGCGTGGTGGATGGGTGCTGATGGTGCCATTTCAACGGTGATGGGTTGGTGGTTATGGTGGAAACAGGTGGCGGTGGTGGAAGGAGGCTGTGGTGGTAGCGGCGGTGGAGGAAGGAGGTTGTGGTGGTAGTGGTGGATATGGTGGAAGGAGGTTGTGGTGGTGGTGGCAGTTATGGTGGAAACAGGTGGAAGGAGGTTGTGGTGGTGAAGAAAGAGGTTGTGGTGGTTTTCTGCTTGAATGAAATACAGAGGGAGGGAGATGGAGTACAGATGAGGGAAATGGAGTAGAGAAGGAGAATTGTTTTTTTAATCTTTCTTTTAAAGTGTTTTTTTTTTTAATAAAATGGTTACTTATTTATATAATTAGTCCCTAAGAGATAAAATGACAAAATTGCTCTCATGTGCAAGGCACATGACAATATTTAACGAAAAAAACTAACTGGGTTAGGCCCAAAGGGTAAAACGTGCTTGATTTTTAAACTTAAAGGACAAAACTCGTCAATTTTAAACATAAAGGACAACGCCTGCAAAGAGAAATAAAAATAATGGACAATTCTTGGAATGTACTCTTTATAAAAATTCCTTTAAGATGACAAGAGAGATCACTTATACAAGGTACAAAATTTTTCAAAATAGTTAAAATATAAATTCTAATTAACAATAGCAATCCCGAAAATTAATAATGATAGGTCAAAACAAGAACCAACGGTCCAGATCATACTAAAATCCGCAGGAAATATTGCTACAAAATCCCCCCCCCCCCCCCCCCCCCCCCCCTATTTATAACCCTCCGTGATCCACCCTTTCTCCGGCGAACACCCCAACCACAACTTCACTTCATCCACCCACATTTTCCACCCTACAATTCACACCCATTTCACTCAACTTAATTCTAAACCAAATAATGGATGGTATCACCACCCAAGTGTACCGAAGAGTCAAACGTTACTGGCGGAGGAAACCCTACATCCGACTCGGCGGCAACAGCACCGACGAACCCGGTCTAAACCGGCCACGCCGGTTCTGGCGAATAAGAGTAACATCAAAGCTGAAGTTGAAACTGAAAAAGAAGCTGAAGTTGAGATACTCTCCGAAGAAACTACTCACCGGAATTCGTGACGGTTACGTGAACATGATGATGCGAATGGCGAATTCGCAGATGGTTGCCGGAAGCGGTGGTTTCGGTGAAGGGGTGGCGAAGTTCGGGATGAAACCGGTGAAAGAATACGATGATAAGTTGATATTGGAGATTTACAAAACGTTGGCGATGAGACAAGCTCAGTTGGCAACTAATGATGGTTCGGAGATCGCTGTTGGTCGGTGAATCTGCCGGAAAGTTGATGAGATTTTGGTGTATAATATCAAGTAATAATTAAGTTGTTGATGAATCATGGTATTAATTATGATATTTCCTTAAATTTTGTGAAGGTTTAATTTTAGGTTATTATTGATTTACGCAAACGAAAGCACATGGAAATTTGAAGCCACCTTTGATGGCTTGTTTTAGAACACAAACCGAATATTTTGTATTTTAATTCACTAGTTCCAGTATGTAATTAGCGGATTTTAAGGTTTGAGTCTTGTGAGACTTATAGTGTGAAAATGTTTATTGGGGTTCTCTTAAATTGGTGTATAGATATTATGTCTAGTGGAGATCAATATGATCGGGTGATTTTCCTGGTGGAACTCCGTCTGTGATTCTAATTTGCCGCTAAAAAGAATTGTATTTTAATTATTGTTTACGAGAGATTAACTATTGTAAACTTTTAATTATCACTAGAGACAATTTTTACTTACGAGAGATTAACTACTTTAAACATGTAATTATCACTAGAGACAATTTTTATATTATATTTATTCATGCAATTAACTAGGATATATGTTTTCTTTATGATAAGAAATAAAAAATAGAACTATGTATAAATTACGTATGAACAAGTTAATTAGTTCACAAAATTGTTGTTAATCTCCTTGAATTTATTGTCACACGTTAGTGATACTGTTCACACATTAAATTGATTTGGATTTTAGAAGCAACTACACATTTAAATTCAATGAGCAATAAATCATGTACAAACAAGTAAAAAATGAATCATTTAATGATTTTTTAATAGTAAAAAAGGGATGCAATGTATCTTCTTTTTAGAGGTAACCATAAAGTTTTGGGAAATAAACAAACAAATTTTTAAGGTGAAAAATAGGTTTTTATCATTTAAGGTAATTGATCTGCTGTATTTAATAACTAATAGCATTTTTTAGTTATTTACGGCAACTATCAGCTATATTTAGTAAATGAAGCTCACAAGCCAACGGTTTTTTATATGCAAGGTTTTGTTGGTATAGAGTGTCAATTACTCAAGTCATAAGTCCGTGTGTAACCGACTAATAACTCCCATGCCTTGGTATGTGCAGTCGACGTTACCGGCGTTACATACCGGTATGACAGTAGCGGTTTTTGGTTCGATATCTTATAATTTTAGTGTCTAACTCCTTGCTAGTAATGAATAACATTTCTGTTGGCCGTTAAAAAAAAGAAACACAAAAAACTATCTATTTGACATAAAAAGAATACCATCTAGCACACTCTGATGACCTTGACTTGGACCTACACAAAAAACTCAGGGACTTGATATCAACAAATGAACAAAACGATTATGTAAATATGAACACCGTCTAAAACGATTATCTTATATCTATACGGACAAAGTATAGTTAGGTATATGAATATAAATAAAAGATAAGACTTAAAAAGGTAAATGAAACAAAACATGGGCCACGTCAACGTTTTTATTGATTGATCATTGACCTGTGGGTCAACCATGCAAAATTTCATCAAACTCCAACTCTGAAATTTACTTTAAGTTTTAAAGAAAATTTATGAAAGGATTTATGACATATCCTCCTCATGAATTAACCAATCAATAGTTATTGTTTAATCACCAATTGAGTGGTGATGTACTGGCAAATACAAAACCTTTAAAATACTTAAGTTGGGAAGGGGAAGGTCTTAGACTCTTGGGTTCAAATTCCACCAACAACAAGTGATTAAAGAAATTAGCTGTAAAAAAAAAAAATAGCTATTGTTTAATCGGTCGTGAAAATCAGCTGGGTAATGTTAGGTGGTGCATGTTTCATGTATGTGGATTATTAGTAGAAAAGAGAAAAAAAACCGCATTATTATGTATGTGAAGTAATTTTAATCGATGAGCATGAAAATTGTTGGGAACTAGTGAGATTCCCGCGTTCTGCGGCGGGTGTACGAAAGATATCGGCTCGGTTCGTTAAAATATCTCTCGGTATCGGTTCATTTCTTATAGAAACCAAAAGTGATACGCTTAAAAGATATTGACATGTGTTTTGGATCAATCAAAAACTCTAGAAACAACATAATGATACCGGTACCGGTTTTTTTCAGGCGAGGCATCGGTTTGGTCACTGGCAATCGCTATAGCATACGCTACTAAAAATGCTCTATTGCTAATAAAATTTTATTTTTAATGAGTTTTATATCGTCACGTCAAGAAACCATAAAAACGAATACAACACTGATACCATATAGTTCAAACAGTATTGGTTCGGTTCTTCACACTAAAGAACAAAAAAAAATCAACTACATTTACCCATTTGATTAAAAATTTTATTGAATCGTAGATTAAAATAAGAATGTTGCAACGGTGTATTAAAATTTTATATTATGTTAACCAGATCACAAAAAAAAGTAAACAGTGTAACTGTATATAAAAAAACTCAACGAATATTGTATCACCATGTCGAGAAAACCATAAAACCAAATATAACACCGGTATCGATGTTCGTTCGAATAAAAGTTTTATCAAATCATAGATAAAAATAAATGCGTCGCAATGTTATTTCGAAAGTTTAGCAAACGTCATATTATATTACTCAAATAACCAAATGGCAAACGACTTATAAAACGTCATATTATATTACTTAAATAAGGAAAACGGTAAACAACATCATTTTATATTACTGTATACAACTTAGTTTCAAATATAACTTACGTCTAAAGGTAGATAAAAGGTAAACGACACCACTTTATATTATTGTGTATAATTCGTAATTTTATAAAATATTTAAGTTATAAGCGAAAACGAAATATATTCAAAAGGAATTATAACTATAAAATATTATAATAGTTATATTAAAAAAAACAATTATAAAAAAACAAAATGCTTTTTTGTTGTACTCCATTTTAACAATTTAGTAAAAATTTACTAAGAAATTATTAAGAATACAAAACTAAAAGTTAAAATATTAAAATATTAAGTTCTTTATAAATGTAAGATATAAGAATATAGCATGCAAAAAAAATACTATAATAATACTCATATTGTTATTATTATTATGATGTGAGTAAACTGCTATTTTGGTCCCTGAGGTTTGGTCACTTTTGTCACTTTAGTCCAAAACTCAAACCTTTTGCATCTGGGTCCCTGTGGTTTTAGTTTTATTGCCATTTGGTCCAAAAATGAAATCAGGTCATATTTATCTTATAAAATCCTGCTATTTTATCCTTTTCTGCAGGGGCAAATCAGCTCATATTTGTCTTATAAAATATTGTATTTATTCATAAAAAAGAAAGGATCATTTTGCCCCTGCGGAAAAGGGCAAAACAGCAGGATTTTATAAGAAAAATATGACCTGATTTCATTTTTGGACCAAAATGGCAATAAAACTGAAACCACAGGGATCCAGATGTTAAAAGTTTGAGTTTTGGACTAAAATGGCAAAAGTGACCAAACCACATGGACCAAAATGACAGTTTACTCTTATGATGTGGAGGGTGTAGATATTAGACTTAATGAAGAAAGATAAAATTATTTATTGTTTTGTGCATTTACTGATGCCTACACGTACATGGTGACAAACACTACTCACCGATCTCCAACCCACGTTACCTTAAATACCAATTCGGATATCTTTAATATATATTTGAGTGAATTGTCTTTTATCTTTATACCTAATTTCAAGCGATGCTATTTGTCTTTAAAATTGACGAGTTTTTACTTATTGTTTCAAAATCTTGTACGCTCTGTCCTTTAAGCCTAACTCAGTTAATTTTTTTTGTTAAATCAGATCATGTGCGCAAGGCACATGAAGGTAGAATTGTTTTTTACCCTATTTTAAAGAAAAAAGTTTAAGATATATATATATATATATATAGGGGAAGGCTAAAATGAGAACCACCTCGAGTTGTAAGAACCCGCGAGAACCACACCCGCCGGGGGCCGTTGACCACGATTTTTTTTTTTTACAACTAGATGTGTATATTTTAACACCCTACGCAAAGTTTGGGTTTAAACGGCGCGCCCGAGGGGGTAGTTTTTTACGCCCAAAGTTTGGGTTTTTTTAATTTTTCTTTTTTTTAACCAAACTTTGGGCGTAAAAAACTACCCCCTCGGGCGCGCCGTTTAAACCCAAACTTTGCGTAGGGTGTTAAAATATACACATCTAGTTGTAAAAAAAAATCGTGGTCAACGGCCCCCGGCGGGTGTTGTTCTCGCGGGTTCTTACAACTCGAGGTGGTTCTCGTTTTAACTTATTCCTATATATATATATATATATAGAGAGAGAGAGAGAGAGAGAGAGAGAAAGTATAATGTACAAAACGCCTTAACGTACATTAACGTACGCGACAACATATATAACTTGCGTGATTTTTTTTTATCAACTTTAACGTGCGTGATTATAGGGCTCCCATGCGTGATTTTGTACCCCCATGCGTGATTATCACACAACCAACTGATCCATGCGTTATTAAGCCCTGATCTGATGGTTATGCATGTCGCGTACGTGAAGTACGATAAGGCATTTTGTATGTTAACCTCTCTCTCTCTCTCTCTCTATATATATATAAGGCCAGGATCATTTCAGAACCATAAATATTTACAGAACTCGCAGAACTCCTAATAAACAATATTTTTATTTATATATTTTTATGTTTAGGATAATTTAATCATTTATTATGTGTATTTTTACGATTACATACATGTTACGAGTAATTTTATAAATTTTTATATGTAATTTTATAATTACACATATGTAAACTAGTTTTTTTACATATATGTAATTAGTTATGACATATATATATATATATAATTTTTACAATTAAACATATGTAAACTACTTTTAACATGTATGTAATCAAAGAAATACATATAATATATGATAAAAAGATCCTAAATACAAAAACTTATACATAAAATGATTGTTTATTAGGAGTTCTGAAAGTTTTGTAATTATTTAGAGTTCTGAAATGAACTATATATATATATAGGGCAAGGCTATATAGAAAACCCTATCTATATAAAAAAAACCCTAGAAAACCCAACCTCCCGACATTTTTTTTTTTAAAAATTAACATATGTAATATACATGTTTTTAAGAGTTTTGGGCCAAAAAAATCAAAAAAGCGCCGAAGGGATAATTTAAAAAAAAAATTAAGCAATTTCTGTCATTTGTGCCTAACACATGTTAGGCGACCGGACATTGCTGAAATTTGTTTATTTTTTTTTTTTAAATCCCTTCGGCGCTTTTTTGTTTTTTTTGGCCCAAAACACTCTAAAACATGTATATTACATGTGTTATTTTTTTCAAAAAAAAAAATGTCGGGAGGTTGGGTAAAAATGGGGGGAGATTTGGGTTTCCAGAGTTTTCTACCAAAATGAGGGTTTTCTGTCTAGCCTTCCCTTATATATATATATATATAAGTCATTTACCCCCGTGATGCGACGGGAGTGACGATTTACAATAGGATACTCGTTTACCGTTAGTTTATTAGTCGTCTCGTGATATATTGTATAGTACTTAAATTAGTCTTCTTATTGGTGATATGTTGGCATTGGTTTTTTTGTTAGTTTATTGATTCTTTCATGATATACTTTTGTTATTTTTTTAGTTGTAGCTTCAGCGTGATCTATCTACAAGAAGAGTACAAAACAAGGAAGTAGATGTAATTAAAAACTAGAAGAGTACAAAACAAGCATGTAGCTGGACAAAACCCCAAAAACAAAATACGGGGAGTCTCTTGTATCTCTTCCTGTTTTACCAATACATCTGTTCGCTCATGAATTTCTTGTATCTTCTCCTCTACTGTACCAGATTTCGACACATAAAAAAACCAATGTTAGACGCTTACATGTGTTTTAAAAAAGTAATTTCTTGAAGCAATTAAGGCACAAAATCTACAAACTTACCTTCGTTTTGATACAAATGTGGTTCATTAATCAAGCAACACTTCCTGGTAGACAACATTTGACGTGTAAACTCCGCGTTGTTTAAAATCTTTGGCGAGATGTACCAACACCTTCGTAGTTTGTCTTGAAATCCCTCTTGATAATGCAACATAAAGTTGTCCGTGTGAAAATACAGAATCCGGTAGATAAATGCCAACGTGCGGAATTGTTTGACCTTGAACTTTATTAATCGTCATGGAAAAGCTAAGTCGAATTGAAAATTGTTTTCTTTTCGGCTTGAATGGGAACATGTCATCTTCAGAAAGGGTTAGAGGGATTCTTCGCAAAAAAACTTTTTTTCCAGCATGTTGACCTTGAATGGAGGCGTTTATGGCCCAATTCAAAGCTTACACGGAGGTCACGGCCCAAAAGGCAAAGGTGAAGGAATGTGTGGCGAAAGAAAAGGTACGCGTGGCGGGAGAAAAGGTACGCGTGGCGGGAGAAAAGATACGCATGGGGGAAGAAAAGGTTCGGGTGAACAAAGAAAAAAACAAACTAAAAGAATGAGACATAATGACGGCCGATGTTGAAAGTTATCCTGAAAAAAAAAAACGGGCTACTTAAAAAAAATGCAAGAGAAAACTATGAAAAAGTATGAAAGTACTTAGGAATTTTATTTTTTAATTTTATGTTTTTTTTAACTTATGTAATGTTTTGTTTTTTTTAATATTAATGAATTTATTTTTCTATCTTATTTAATAAATGTTAAAAAATAGATGAATTAAAAAAAATAAATAAATAAACTTGGTGGGGTAGGATCATCCTCCATTTCCAGTGTTTCTACCAAGGCGGATCATACGCCTACATGGCAGATCATCCTCCAATGAAGAACCATAAATAACCATACTGTATAGCCTAAGATTACTACATAGTGTAGTTGTATTTTATTACAAGAATCATAAAGTTTAATTGAATTTACATCTTTTCCTATACGAGATTCATTTTCTTTACACAAATAGCTTTTTTTACGTTTCTGTGAAAAAAAAAACACATGTCTCCCAAGTTGTCTGGTCCCACTTGGGCCACATATAGCCTATTCAATAAGACTGCCCGTAGTGGGGCGTGTTTTTTAAAAATTTATCAAAAAAAAACGCCCTATAACGCCCCGGTAACCGCTACACCCGGCGTTACCGGGCGTTATTTTCGAGAAAATTGCCGTTTGGCGTTTAAATTAAAACGCTTAAAATCAAGGGGCCCACCTTTTTTACCGTTGTCAAACAAACGGTCATATTATTATTATTTTTTTTTTAATTTAAAATATTACCCCACTATATATATATCACCCCACATTTTTATAAAAAACTCACTTTATCTTCTACTTTCTCTCCCACTTTTCTTCTATTTTTTATAAAAAAAACACCCACTTTCTCCTACATTTTTATACAATCATGCATCCATTTCGACCCCATTTTGGTGTCCCCGCAAGACCCACGAACCCGAACACAACTCAACCGCAAAACCCGTATAACCTTCAAGACATGGACCCGAGCTTTTTAACGTACGCGGCTTACTTGAGTGGCGCCCCTCCGTTTGTGCCTCCCACTTTCGGCTATGGTCAAGCCGGCGGGTCTCAACCCGAATCCGAACCCGATGTCGAAGTCGTGCCGGAGACGCAAGCCGAACCGGTGCAAGAAACATCGAAACGCGGCAAAAGGTCGCATAAGAAGAAGGAAAAAGACGCACCACGGCGTACAAAAAATATCATTAAGTGGACGAAGGACGAGGAATTCACGTTGGCTCGGGCGTGGCTCGACATTTCGGAGGACGAAGATACCGGTAACCATTTTATATATATATTGTTTTACTTATTTTGTTACTATAATTTTTAACATACAACTTATAATTTTTTTTTAATTTGTAGCAAACTTTCAAACTGACCCGGTTTTTTGGGATAGGGTTCGTGCACTCTTTTTTACTACTTGGGGTCAAGGCGAACATCGGGACAAAGATTCCATTTCTAGCAAATGGACCGACATCAACAACAAGTGTCATGCGTTCCAAGAAGTCTTCCAACGTAACTACGATAATCGCCCGAGCGGTGAAGGTGACGTTTGGGTTTTAACGAAGACTTTGGAGGAGTTCGAGAGGACAAAATGCCCTTTCACGTACTATAAGTGTTGGGAGCTACTACGAAAAAGTCCAAAGTAGGTGGTAGTTAATCCAATGACGTCTAGTAGTAGACGTCGGGCTAAAAGGTCAAAAACATCATCCTCCGTTGACCCGTCAACTCCGACATCGGATGCCCGCAATGTTGATTTAAATGAGGCGGTGGACGTTGACGAGGGAATTCAAGAAGAGTTGGTCCGACCCACCGGTAGAAGAAAGGGAACCGAGAAAAAAACGGTCGAGTCGTCTTCCGATCTCGAGTTAAAGGATGATTTCGAGGAGATGAACCGTCGTCTCCAAGACATTCGCGACCTCGGCTACAAACGTTGGGAGATTATGCAAGAACGAGTGGCCGAAACCAAAAAGTTTAACGAGATGCAAGAGGCGAGGCAAATGGAAAAGGACATTGAGTTTTTGTCCAAATCGATCGACCACCTCCAAGGCGACGCGTTGATCCTTGCGTAAATGCGTCAACAAAAAATTCAAGAAAAATATGGACTCTAGATCATGTTATTTTTTTTTTAACTTTATTTTTTCTGTTTTTTTTTATTTTCTGTTTTTTTTATTTTTCTGTTTTTTTTTTCTGTTTTTCAGTTTTTTTTTTCAGTTTTTTTTTTATTTTCTGTTTTTTTTTTCAGTTTTTTTTATTTTTATTTCAAGTAATGTAATTTTATTTTTAAATTAATGAAGTTTTTTTATGTTTTAAATTAAAAAAAATGATTGTGAAATGATTGAATTGGGTTATTGGCATAATGCCCCACTACGCCACTTTTTCTATAATGCCCCCTTGCTGACTAGGACGCCACATGTCGGATAATGCCCCATGGTAGGGGCATTATAAGGTGTTACCACTACACATGGTCTAAATAAAATTCACATTCATTTTCGACTTTTAAAACATCACATCACGTGATATGATTTTTTTTGTTTTTTTAACAAACTAGGTTTATACCCCTGCGCGCGTTGCGGCGCGCTAAGGCACTCCGATGAAGGTTTTCATGTTTCCAAACTGGTGGGACTCAAATAAAAACAAAATAAATTCAGTTGAGAACATTCAAAATCCCAAGGATTTTCGTGTCCACTATTTTAATATAGACCAAGCATAACCAAATCATCAATCCAAGTGCAACCAACACCTTAATAAAAAAAAATATACAAATGTATATTGTAAAAACATACAGTGCTCATAAAATTGGACATGTCCATACAATCTCATCATTCAGAAGAAAAGAAGAATATCTTTCTCACAACTCTTGAATATTAGAAAAAACCAAATTTAACACCAACTTCGATGTCAATTATAAATGTGATTAACAATCGTCATCCAGAAAAGGTTGGTTTGCAGCCACTGCAAGCTCGGTTTCATGTCTTCAAAACACACAATGATGCGTCATAAACCAAATAACCAACAACCCATAAATGATATAGTCCAAAAGCAAAACTTACTGCTGAGCAACCATGCCAATTTGAACTCTGGTGGAGCAATCGCAGTAAACTGGACAAAGTGTAAATTTGCATCCCTAATAATCAACAAAAACTAACATCAAAATCCCATATATTAACATATAACTGAAAGCTTAGTCTAGAATGCAATTAGTAGTTACCCAACAAGTTTCCTGTCAAGGTAGAGGAAAGGCTTCTTGAAGTTGTAGTTTTGGTGAAAAGTAAACGACGCCATCCACCGCCACCTCTGCCGCCATGCCCGCACTGCCGCAACCCCCCATTTGAATAGTTTCCCAAACCAAAACCATTTTGACAACCTAAATTTGAAATGGTTATCATGTCTTGCTATTCCACAGTAACATTCATTGCCCTGTGTATCTGAATATTAGTACCAAGTTTATCAAGTTAGTGTCAAGAGTAAAAAGTTTCTTACTTGTAATGCAAAACCAAACAATTAAACAATTATTCGGTTAAACGATACCTGATTAAGCAAATTAGAACGTTGAAGCGAGACCAAACATTTCAGTTTAGGTTCGGTTAGGGCTCAAAACTAAAAAGAACCGCCTCTTCCAATCATGGTATATGTATTTCAAATTTGTTTATAACAGGAACGGAGGGATGAAGTATGAACAAAGCAATTACTCGTAATAAAGCGCATTTTGGTTTCTAAAATGAACAATAAGGTGTTAGTTTCTAGCTTATGCATGATTTAATGAAAAGTTCGCATATATTTCATGTAGTTTGTGTTTTTTTCTTAATAAAAAGTTATCATAACACAGTGCAACTAACACAAACATAACTATATTACCTTGAGGATAGTCGGTCTAGATAAGTATCATGACTTACTGGAAGCCGACTGTAACCATAATTTAGTCACATGATGTACGCAGTTATAAACAAAAACATACATTTTTTTATTTAATATACAAAACAAACTTACAGTAACTTGTCATCAAGCACATCTACACCTGCGTCAATATCTAGACCCCTTTTAGAGGCAGCACAGCAAGTTGTCATTCGAATAACATTCTTGTCTTGTTTCATTGTGCATCCATCAAGTCTTTCTTTCTGGGCCGATTACCTAATCATGTGGATCTTAATAAAAACACTTCGGGTCAAAACGGATCAATAAGAAAAAAAGGGTTGTTTTGATTCGGGGAAGAATTTCGTGATAAAAACACTTCAATCCAGAATAGCTCAACTACTTTCATTGGATTTGGCGGCATGCTGGGTCAAAGCGAGCCTAGGTCAAAACGGATCAAAGCATCCGTAATAAAAACACTTCGGGTCAAAACGGATCGATTAGAAAAAAAGGTGGTTTTGGTTCGGGTCAGAAGCAGGCGCACACGTCATCCTTCGGCGGTCTGGTTACTGCGGTTGTGACTAGCCAGCCGTCACTGTCCACTGCACCAGGTTTTTTTTTTTACCTTTTCCAAAATGTTCTTATCTGGCTGGTAGGTGTTTTATATATTGCATCATATCTCAATGATTATAGGTAGCTGCCTGTAACAGAACCCCTTTATAAAAAAAAATCTATAACACAACCCCACGCGCCTTCGTCACACCGCCGTGTGTTCCATGCTCTCTGCACCTTTCTCGTTCACTTTTCATGACACAAATATCCGAAATTATATACACACGTCTCACTTGAACTCTTCATTCAAGATCTGCAACTAATTTCTCCTTCAAATTCTTCCTGTTTGACTTTCAATCATCATCATTCACTTACTCTCTGTGTGTTTTGCTTCCGTTAATACATGCATAGTGTGTTGTGGTAATTGGCACCATTTAGAAATAATGTAAAGATTTATTTTTGGATGTTAAACCACACAATGCAGAAAAGGTGAAGACGATTAGCAACACTTGACGACACCGATCAATAACAATTTGCGGGGTAGGGGAAACGGAAACTTCTACTTGGCGCCCTTGCCCGCGACGCCGGTTGGACCATTGAACGGTACCTAGGGGTGCAAAACGGGTCGTGTTTGCGGGTTGACGGGTTCAACCCGACCCGAACCCGGAAATTTTAGACGAACCCGAAAATTGTGCCATAGATATCAACTCGAACCAGACCCGTTCAACCCGATTTTTTTATTTTTTATTTTTTTCAGCAAATTAATATATTAAAATTAACACTACTACTACAAAAAAAAACACAAATTTATATAATAAAATTACATTAAAATCATAAAAGTTTATGTCAACTTCCATTTTTAAGTTATTTTTATAGCATAAAATACACACCCAATTTAATTTATGACATAAAACATATTTTAAAGAATATAATAAAATAGAAATGGGTTAAACGGATTAACCCACTAACCCGATTGGGTTGACCCGAACCTGACCCGTGTAGCTAAACGGGTTCGCGAGTTCAACTTGAAACTAACCCGAAACACATATGTTGGGTTACGGGTCAAAACCGAATCAAGTTCTAAACTAAAACACAACCAAACTAATCCATTTTCCAAATAGTCACACATATATGAGTCCGCCTCCTACATGTTTATTTTGAAAAGTCAACGAACAAACATACCTGGCTAGATATATAGGCATAGTTGGCAAGTCCCCAGCTCTAGCATCGTTGTAGCTGTGGCGATCCTGAAATCCTCACCCGATTTGATGATGTCAAGTATGGCTCGCGGTGTATATTGTAAAATCAGTCATATTAAACAAAACTAATGATTGTATATTTGTAGTCAGTCTTAAGTCAAATGTCATACTTTTCTAATAATTCATTATATCTATGCAAACAAACCACTGCTATTGCCAAAATAAAATGAAGAAACACTTCTTTACAAGTAGTTCAGGATATGCTCTATTTGTAAGAGATAAAATAAATAATAAATAACAGGTCAAAACTCAAAATCCGCCCAAAGGTGTGTTTTTAATGCTTAACCTCCACTTGAATCGTTTTATTCAAAATATTAGCTTGCTATTGGAGTAATATATATTGATCATCAAAACAAAAAAAAATCCATTCAACTTGACCCGTTTAGATCTAAACAAAAAAGTACATCTTTTGACCCGTTACCCAGCCCATCCCTTTCCCCAACTCTGACCAAATATTTATAGGTGTTCACATTTCTATAGTTTTTTTTTCAAAACCATTTGTTACAACAGATTGTAACTTCTTTTCTTTTCTTTTGATTTTGACAAGAAACCAATAAAGTAGTTAAAAAAGTTGATCACGCCGCCAGCAAAAAGATGCAAAGTTAGGAAACAACCTGATTCTCTCCGGATCTTTAATGAACTCCCACACAAACCCACGGTAAAGCGTTTGGTGAATATATGCCTACAATACACACATACACATAACATATATTTATTTCATCATCACCTCATGTACCATAATGGGATTCGGCTGAACATTTCTAACAGCTAAGTTTATTGAACATGAAGAAACCCAAATACTAAGCTCCAAACAACATTTAACAACTCATGAGGCTCAGAGAATGCAAAAGGACCAAGCCACCATGGCTGCAATAGGGGTTGCAGGCGATAACCTGCCATCCTCCACAGCTGCCACGCCATGGCAACATACTGACTTGATTTTAGGACTCATCATAGCCTCGTATGTACCAGTGACAAATTTAGGGTTTGTTATTGTAAACCCTAAGAGGCGACACATGCATGCCCTATAACGAATGATTTAGGGCTTAGTATCAAAAATCCTAAAAGCCCTTCCTTATGGCCAACGACCACACCAAATCTAGCCTTTTAGGGTTTAGCAATGTAAAGTAAACCTCAAAGACGCTCCAACTTCGCCATCATCGGAGCACCTTCCATAAGCCATCGACCTCAGGTTTACCATCGTACACCCAAACGGTCTTCCGTCATCACCATCATCGGACCATTTTCAGCACAAGATCATCAGAGAAATCCATCACCATTACAGCGACAAAAGTGAAGTAGAAAGGCAGAGGTAGGTGAATCACCTACCTGCCACAAAACAGGTGTCAAAGTCTTCCATAACGTGGCAGGCCGGAGGACACCAACAGAATGAAGTAGAAAGGCAGAGGTAGGTGAATCACCTACCTGCCACTATTCATTCTAGTTGGTTTATTAATTGGTTTATTATTAATAGATAATAGATAATATTAATATTAATATTAATAATAATTAATTAATTAATGTTTAGACCTAAATATCAAATATCAAATAACATTATACTTGAGTTATTTAAATTCATATCATTTTTATCCGCGACAAACACAACCCTTTAGGTTTATAACTTCACCAAAAATGCCTCTACAAAAAGACAAAACAACCACTGAAGTTTAAAACTTGACAAAACAACCCCTAAACCTTTGAAAAGACCAAATAGCCCCTCGAGTTTTCAACTTGACCAAAACATCCCTTGACATAGACAAAACAACCCCTAAAGTTTAGAACTTGACAAAAACAATGGTAAACTTAATTTTGAAATTGACATTTACCCCCTACACTCTCTAAATGTCATTTTCAGCTCAATTGAGTTATAATTTTCAAACTTAACCCCCCCCCCCCCCCCCCCCCGCCCGGTATTTTCATTTTTAAGCTAAAAAACTATTTTCTCACCTGGTTATTTTTATGTATGTGTCGGTGTAAATTCATGTTTCGGCTTAAAATATTTTGGAAACAAATAGGGTCAAATATAATGTGTTTTCATACGTATTTATATGTAAAGTTTTATGTTGGTCTACGTTTTGACATTTTAATGTACGAGTCCGTATAAATTCACGTTTCGACTTAATTTTTTTTTCCGAAAACAAGTCTGGTCAAATATAATACGTTTTTATGCTCCTTTTTGCGTACGTTTTCGGTTGTTCTATGTTTTGACTTAAAGTGTGTTTGGAAACCAGTTGGGTTAAATTATATAATACATTTTCATTCGACAATATAAATTCGAGTAATTCTACATTTTGACGCCGTTAAGTCTTGATGCAAAGGTAAGGTATAGTGGTTAGGTGAAATGCTCATTAAATGAACAAACTCGGGTTCAATTCCGTTTATTTTGTAATTGCAATGATTTAAATTGGTACGTCAAAACACATATTTTTATATTTATATGGTTAACATATCACATAATGTGTCGCAAGCTATAAATAACTAAGATGCCACTGCTGCAACATGCTTCCTATGCCAACAATCTAGTTGTTTTTTAAGTGAATCTATATCTATACATTATAATAAATAAAAACAAACTTTAGCCACTTGGCGTTCACTTAAACTATTAAGTGTGACGTGGCAACCTCTTAATCCATTGTTATTGTGTTTAGGGGGGGAAACACAAGGGTTTGAGTGCCACGTGGCAACCTTTTAATCCATTTTTATTGTGTTTAGGAGGGAAAACACAAGGGTTTGATCATAACATATGGTTTAAAGTTTGCTAATTGAATCTTGAATATATATTTAAATGTTTCCTTATTTATGAACTAAAATTTGATGTTAAAAAGGTAATAGTCTCATTAACATTAAAAGCAAATATAATAACTAATTTTCCTTAATTATCAATTGAATTAAATTTTAAAAAACTGAAGTAGGAAATGGTTTCGACTCTAATTCAAATTCAGTAATTAATCATTTCCGTATTACAAAATTTGATTTAAAATACGTAAGCGTGTCATTAAGATTAAAAAAAATATTTATATCTTTTCTAACTTATCAAATAGTTATATTTTTTTTTATCAAATTGTATATAGTAGTAAATCATTTTCGAGTTTAATTTAAATTTAAATTCAGTAATAAATAATAAGTTTAAACCATATTTGATTTAACTAAATAAGTTTAAACCAATTTTGATTTAATAAGCATAATCATCTCATTTATATTAAATCAAAATTATCAAATTGTATACAGTTGGAAATCATTTTCGAGTTTAATTTAAATTTAAATAAATTTAGTAACTATTCATTAACTAATAATAAGTTTAAATCAAATTTGATATTACTAAATAAGTTTAAACCAATTTTGATTTAATAAGCATTGTCATCTTATTAGGTTATACGTAGTGGGGCGGTATGCAGCCCCATAGCGTCGTATGGCGCCGCTGCACACCGCCACGAAGGGCGCCATGCCCCCAAAATTTTTCTCCGGCGCGATGTCTATAGCGGGAGCAAAGGGCGGTATGTGTGTGTTGTTTAAATTTTTATTTTTTTTATTTTCTGGTTTTCCCCTTAGGTGTGTTTGTTTGATTTTTTTTTTTTAAATTTTCTGGGATTAAAAGATTGGTGGGGAGAAGATCATCATCACCATTTTTTCCGGTGAACTTGGTTGCCGGAGAAGAAGACAGGCCGGAGAAGAAGACCCTACATTTTACACTTTGCTCCCTGTATTTTTTTTTTTAATTTTACTGTCATGTTTTTTTTAAGTGTAATGTTTTTTATTTTTATTTTAGTGTAATGTTTTTTTAATTTAATGAAATGAATTTTAATTTTATAAAGTTAGAAAATAATTATTAAAAAATAGAAATTAATAATTGAGTAATGATTAGGCGGGGGCTTTATGACTACGGGCTTAAAATGCATAACACCCCATAACGCCCACCCGCACACGTGGCGCGCCACGTGTCGCATAACGCCCACAAAGGGGCGTTATGACTACACATGGCCTTAACATTAAAATCAAAACTAGTAACGAAGACATCTTTCACTTAAAATTTTATATAAATATTTTTTCTAATACTGTTAAGTAATATAATTTATTTTGAGAAAATCCGTTTAATACGAGATTTAAAACAGTGTGCTTTATAAAAGTTCCTTTAAGATCACAAGAGAGATCACTTATACAAGGTACAAAATTATTCAAGATAGTTAAAATTATAAATTCTAATTAACAATAGCAATCCCGAAAACCAATAATGATAGGTCAAAACAAGAACCAACGGTCCAGATCATACTAAAATCCGCAGGAAATATTGCTACAAAATCCACCCCTCCGGCCCTCCCCCCACACACACACCTCCTAACCCTATTTATAACCCTCCGTGACCCACCCTTTCTCCGGCGAACACCCCCACCACAACTTCATTTCATCCACCCACATTTTCCACCCTACAATCCACACCCATTTCACTTAACTTAATTCTAAACCAAATAATGGATGGTATCACCACCCGAGTGTACCGACGAATCAAACGTTACTGTCGGAGGAAACCCTACATCCGGCTCGGCGGTCTAAACCGGCCACGCCGGTTCTGGCGGATAAGAGTAACATCAAAGCTGAAGTTGAAACTTAAAAAGAAGCTGAAGTTGAGATACTCTCCGAAGAAACTACTCACCGGAATTCGTGATGGTTACGTGAACATGATGACGCGAATGGCGAATTCGCCGGTGGTTGCCGGAAGCGGTGGTTTCGGTGAAGGGGTGGCGAAGTTCGGGATGAAACCGGTGAAAGAATACGATGAGAGGTTGATAATGGAGATGTATAAAACGATGGTGTTGAGACAAGCACAGTTGGCAACTAATTTTGGTGTATAACATTAGTTGAAGGAATATATCAAGTATGGAGATAATCTCCGAAGAAACAACTCACCGGAATAATTAAGTTGTTGATGAATCATGGTATTAATTATGATATATATTTCCTTAAATTTTGTGAAGGTTTAATTTTACGCAAACGAAAGCACATGGAAAATTTCAAGCCACCTTTGATGGCTTGTTTTAGAACACAAACCGAATATTTTGTAGCAGTAGCCACCCACAAACCGAATATTTTGTAGGAGTAGAATTAAATACAAATCATATTTCGTATACAAACTGTAAGAACCATTTAAAAAGTGTCATGTGCCATCTAACTAATTATAGAGAAATGGTAAAATGATAACCAAAATAATATTAATTATCTTGACTTAATATAATTATATTAATTCTTTATTTGATTATTTCTTTTGTTTTCAATGTGCTGATAAAGAAAAGTGTTGATATCATTTCACATATGTGCTAAAATCAATTATCTTGATTAATTTCCATGTGCTAATATAATTTAAAAATGCTACTTTTATGTATATACTGTTTTAGTATGTGCTAATTTAACTTTTTTTAAGTGTTAGGATCTGTTCTTACAGTTTGTAAGATAAATATGGTTTGTACCCCATATTTTGTATTTTAATTCACTAGTCCCAGTATGTAATTAGCGGATTTTAAGGTTTGAGTCTTGTGAGACCTTCATACTACAAGAAACGGTGTTGAACTTTTGCTTTAGACGGGGTTCAAGTAATAACCCCGTCTTAAAATAGAAAAAACTAGACAAATATGATTAAAATATTCAATGGAATTCAAAACAACCCCGTCTTATACTTGAACACCGTCTTATACGAATTTAAGCCCACTTTAGACGGGGTTTCATTAAACTGCTCTTATATATGTGTTATATTAAAAGTAAAAGAGTAAAAACTAATGTAAAAATCATTGTTCATAACCCATATTGTAACCCTCCCCCACCCTTACAGCCGACGACCAAACCCTATCGTCGCACCACCGCGCGCAGCCCCTTCCCCTTCGACAATGAAGATGGCATATCCCTTTACCCTACAACATTCCCCCTTCGATTTGCTCGACGACGACGGCATCTTTGATTCCCCTTTCCTGGTTAGTTTGTCGATTACCCCTTCGACGCGGTTTGTATTATATGTATTGTTGAAAAAAAAAACATTCTTCATTTTTTTATGGAGAATCTATTACACTTGTTGAAAAACGCTTTGAGGTTTTTTTAGAGACCTAATATGTCTATTGAGTTTTTGATTTTGTTTCTAAAGATTAAGTGGTTGGGGGCTTAAGAATGGACGGGTGATTTAGAACAGTTGATGTATATCAATTTTAGGTTGTTATATTGAGATTAAGTGTATGTCTTCTTTTTGTGTATATCAATTTTAGGTTGTTATATTGAGATTAAGTGTATGCCTTCTTTTCGGTTTCTACAAACCCTAGCTTTTGAGCAATTTGTTAGTTGTGTTAATTTGTGATTAGACGTTGGGATTGCTTTGTTTGATAATCGATATGGAGTGTTGATTTGTTTTTGAAAGTATAAATGTTTGAGATCTGGTGTGATTGTGATAATTCGATTTGGATAACTTGAAAGCAGATTCGTTGAACATGAATAGTAATGGCTGGTATATTTGAATCTACAGTAGAGAGTAAGAGTAAATTTGAGAATTTTACACTGCACATGTATTGGATTTTCGGAATTTAACGGTCAGCTCAGTTTGTGATGAAATGTAGGGATTGTTTTGTTTGATGATAGATTTGGGGGATTAGCCTCTTTAAAGTGCCAGTGTTTGAGATTTATCATGATTATTGGAATTGGAATCGGTTTGACTTTAGGTTTAGGCTACACAGTTGGTGATTGATCTGCGTTAGATGATTTCATTCTAGAGAGGTTGAAGATCACATTTTCAGTTTAGCGACTCATCATGTCGATAAAGATTTCATTCTTGCACCGCATTTGGCTGAGTAAGTTTTTTTTAGTTAACTTTCTTTTATTTTATTACTATGATTCACCTAACTATTCTATAACACTAATTTTGTAGCAATCATTGGTCTTTGTTCATCATTGCCCAATACATAAGACATGTATATATTTTGGATTCAACAAAGATAAAAGGCGAAAAGAATGCTTCTAACTATCGTCTTTCAAGCCTAATTCCTACCGCCTTAGGATCCGAGTTCAACTACACAATGGTTGATGTATGTGTGTTTGCTATTTCTGAGTTGTTTGATTTTCTTTACTTTTAAATAATAATTTGTTAATTTATTACAGTGTAAGCAACAAAAGGGTGGATGAGAATGCGGCTACATGGTTCTCCAACATATGTTTGACCTTGTCAATTTGTATCAAAACCAGTTCCCAATCAAGTAAGTAAAATATACTTGTTTATCAATTTATTACTTAACTGTTTATTTTTTTTAAACTTAGAAGGTTTAGATGTATAAAACATGTAAATATATACATAACTTTATTTCCGATGTTGTTAACCATTTTTCTCTTTGCCTTTAGATTTAGTCTATAATATTTATAATAACTCTTTCTATCTACTTTTATTTTAGATGTGGCACAACACGAGAGAGGCTACGGATAATGAAATAGATGTTTTGTTGATGACGTTGATGCCGAAGTTTTTTAGCGAGTTAGGTATTTCGTTAGATTAGCTTATGTAGTTTATTTACACAATTTAACGTAGTTTGTTATTGTAACACCCCGTGTTTCGAAAGTCAAAGTCAAAGTCAAGATTGAAGTCAACGAAAGACAAGATTGCTAATTGCGATCTGTCTCTCCTTGCTCAATTCCTGTTTTGACTTCTTTGACTTATAATTAGCCTATTTTATTTTCGCTTTAGTTGTATTATGTGTAGTATCTATTAATAATCGCATGGTAATCGCTATTTATCGCATGTTTAATCGCTTTATCGCTATCGCAATCGCAACTCGATTTACGCATTTTGGTTATTGTATACGTGTGTGTGTGCCTTATGTGTTACTTGTGCATGTTTAAATTATGTTATGCGTGGTAATCAATCGAATCGAATCGCAATCAAAACTCAAACGCAATCGAACTCAATCGCAATCGAAACAGTATGAAAATTGGTAGAGAAGAGATAGTGCGAGATATGAGTAGTTGGGATTAAAAGTAATTTGACTAGGAAAATCTATCGCGTGGCAACGCTCGCAATCGCAATCGAAACATCAAAACTCGTCGCGCCTAACACTCGAACGAGGTGACTGATCGACCAGTCTACCAGCCGTTCGACCAGCCGACCGTTCGGACTGCCGTTCGATCGGACAGGCTGTCCGCACGGGCTGCCTAGCCGATCGACCAGCCCTTTCCTCTTTGGGTAACCCTATAAATACCCCTTGTCACTTTCAAACTTTCTACTTTTGGCAACTGGCATCCGACCAGCTCGTTTTCCTCACTTTTCTTCAGATTTCTCGCAATTTCGGTAAGATCTCGTCCTAAATCTTGTACTTCCTTGATCTACACGCACTCCTACACCTTTCTATCTTTTGAATAGTAACATTTAACCGTGAAATCATCAAGATTCAAGGTGTTCTAGGATGACGTCATCATGTGTTCTTGAAGAACTTCATGTTTTGGCCTCATTCCACCAAGAACAACTTAGATCTAACCGATTTCCACATAAACAAACAAAGATCTTTCATAGATCTAAACATATTCGCAATGAAAAGGAGTGAAAGATGGTTTTCAACTTTCTTTCAACTCTTTTACACTCAATGCACTAAAAACCGATAGAATCGGGACTTGTGCCGGCTTACTACTCATTATTGTGGTTGTGTTGGTTCAAGATTCGTATTCTATCCACGAGATTATCCATTTCGGGTTAAACGTGGAACGTCGTCTCGAACCATCCACTGATCGGGTTTGGGTGATTCTTGTCCGATCAGGAGCACTAAGTATTGACGAGGTTTCTATTGCTTAACACGTTATCAAAATATCTCGATAAAACGACAAACTATCAAAAACAACCAAGTGTAAGACGAACATGTTAACCAGGACCGAGTGCCGTCCGAACGGATAGCCAAACCGTACGGCTGGCCACCCGTACGACTTGCACTTTGGTCCCACACAACCATTTTGCCAATACTTGAAGTCTGAATGTTGAACGAATTGCTGTCCGATCGGACTACCAACCGATCGAACTGCCAATCGAATCATGAGACATTTAAACTTCAACACTTAAACAATTTTCAACATGTTCAACGCACAAAGGATGCCACCCGAACGAACAACCGTCCGATCGAGTGACACCCTGCCGTGAACTTGTTCTCACTGAAGTGCCCAACCGAACGGGTTGCCGTCCGATCGACCGACCTGAAAGGTAGAGGTACTTCAATGTTTTCAAATGCTACAACGAAAACTTCAAAAGTCAAGTCATCATACACAAACACATCCTTCCCAAAGGAAGAAACAATCCACTCGAACAGTCATCCGACCGGAAGACCGTCCAAACGGACGACCACTCGCACGACCGGCTGTCCGATCGGACTACCATCCGAACGGACAGCTGTCCGAACCACTTGTACTTTGCATCGTTTTACCCGCCACTTGTCGTTATACTATCAATCTGTTCAGGCTAACCCTACTCTCTAGCGCTCCCTTCAATCCATCAATCGCTGTGAGTATACTCGATCCTTTTTTGTTTTATGCACTTTTGGGTGTTACATACGTTACTTATACAAAATTACATCGAACACACTACGCAATACTTTAAACGCTAACCGTTATCGCATGTATACGTGACTAAATGAATGCTTGTTTGTTGTGTTTACACATGGAATGATGTCTACCTGCCTTAGCAACGGTAGTACTATTAGTTTGGACTCAGCACCCGTTCACTCGGGGGTTGTTAAGGACAATTACTTACATGGCTCACAGTGGTGAGAATGTATTGCGAACTGCCTTGGGCAGTCAACCCGCAGTCATTGGTATCGATAGGTTCATGTCGATAACTAACATGCCTCATTTCACTATGTGTACGTGCTGGTTATGCGTAACGCTTTCGAACTCTATATGCTATTATCAAACTTGTATGCTCACCTTTACACTATGTGTATTGACTTTATTTTAACGTATGTGACAGGTTCTTAGGATGCTTATCTGCTAGGAAATCGAGGCTAGAATAAGGTCTTAGAGGCCAACAAATAGTTGTCTGTACAAATGAAATCTGAGTTGTCGGAACAGAACTATTTGCCTAGATTTTGTCTGTAATAATTGTATTATCTTTTCAGACATGGTATGGGACATGTTACTTTAAATTAATTGGTAATGATAATTGTTATGGAAACTTCTGGACAATCTGTTTCGCTTAGTGCCATGCCCCGATGTTTCCGCCATCGGTTGGGGTGTGACAGATTGGTATCAGAGCCATAACTATAGGGAATTAGGCAAGACTCAACCTAGTCCGGGTCGATGACTTAGAGACCTAGTCTATAGTTAGGAACCCACAGACCGAGTTGTGCATATCCAGTAGGGATTATGTATAAGCTTACTTGCTATTTCTCGCTATTCTCGCCTACGCTACACTATCACTGCACTCGAATTTTCAATTATGAATAAGCGATTAAGTCAAGATTAGGTGTGGAAACCGCAAAACTCTCGATTAAATTGCTTGTTCAACCCGCATTTTTATCTATGAACACGAGAAATTGCGTTGAAATAGGAGTGAAATCCATACTTTGACGCATAATTCTCCTTTATTTTTACCAAAAAAACAGGAATGGAGTTGTTAAGCTAGGGGTGAAGCCCTAACCTTGACGATTTGTTCCGAACCATATTTTGTTTTACAAAGCTCTCACCAAAGTTTCGACGGACTCCAACGACTGAAGACCACGCAGAAACTGAAAGGATATGTGTCATACGCCCAGATTCGAGGCGGAAGCACAAGTCCCGAAGGTCAGATGCGTGCTCAGACGGTCCTTGTGAATAGTTGAACCACTTTGGGTAGTCGAAGTCTAATAGCCGCAGACGATATATTTCTCGATTTTTATGTGTTTCGATTCTGAGCCCGCAACTGCTGACTCTGATGATTCGTCGATTTTATGTGTTTATATGTGTGTTTATCTGTTTATGTGTTTAATTTTGAAGACTTATTCGATTTTTTCCTTCACTTCGATCGACACGCACGACTCGCACTGTACTTCTATCTCAAAACGCTGACAAATCGCTAAATTATGGACGACCTTATGCTATGATACGCTTATACTACACTACTCGATATGATAATCGTGATCGTTATATTCGAACACTCGCGAACTTTGAATGATAGGTTTCTGTATTCTGACAGCATCTGGTGATTACATGCTTCTGTGCTTCTCTGCTCTACGTGCTTACGTGATTATGTGCTTATGTGTTTATGTGAATCTGCGATTATGTGCCTATGTGTCTATATGCTTACATGATTATACGTGATCCTGAGCTTTAGAAGTAGTAGACGTGTGAGGTGAGATTCGATTATGAAGTGTCTGAGACTTATGAAGATGTCTATTGCAGACAATGTCAACTGGACCATCATCTGGATCCCGTCACCCACGACTTTCTCGCCAAGAACAGAAGGACAAACGCCTTGCTGCCATCCTCGCAAAACAAGTGGCCAAGTTTGTGCCTCAGATCGTGAGTGAGATTTACGAGAATGTTAGAAAATCGTCTGAGGAGTCTAGAACCGAAGCTCCTAAAGTTGCTGCCAAGACTGTTTTCAGCTTCAAGCAGTTCAAGGCTTGCGGTCTGAAGGAATTCACTGGAGAAGATGGCCCGATGGCTATGTTTCAATGGTTCGATTCCATCGAAGTCACTCTCTGCCAGAGTGGATGTCTGGAAAATTTCCGCACTCTGAACGCAACCGGCGTCTTCCAGTCCCGCGCATTAGACTGGTGGACGGCCAAGAGGAACAAACGCGAGAATGATGCAGCTTACGAGCTGACATGGGAAGAGTTGAATGCTATCATGATGGATGAGTTCTGTCCTCCCCATGAACGCCAAAAGCTGGAGGACGAATTCTGGAATATTAAGCAGAAAGAGGGTGACAACGCTGCCTTGACTACTCGCTTTAAGCAGCTCAGCATCATCTGTCCCGACCAAGTGAAGACGCCTGACATGGCAATCAAGAAGTACATCCGAGCTCTACCCGACTGTGTTGCGGATTTTGTGCATGCCGCAAAGACAACAACGATTGAAGAAACTTACTTGCTTGCCGCCGAAATCAATGACAAGCGGGTAAAATCTGGTTTTTGGGATAAAGCTTCAAAGAGCCTGCACCAAGTCACCGCCGCACCTACTGCCGAAACCGCCACCGCTCAATCGTCAAAATCCTCACGCCGCAAGAAGAAGAACAACAACAGCAGCTTCAGCAACAAGAACTGTGCTGTCACTACCACTGCTGCTCCACTTCAAGTCGTACCGGCTCAGCAGCAGCCCCATCACCGTCCAGCACCAGTCACTTATGCACCACCAGCAAAGCGTGCATACACAGGCCCCCACCCGGCTTGCCCAACATGTTCCTATCATCACCCGGTGGGTCTCGCCTGTCGTTTCTGCGCTCACTGCAACATGTACGGCCACTTCACTACTAATTGTCGTACTGGTCCTCGCCAAGCCCCAGCTCAAGCCACTCCCAGTCCCGCAAGGCCAACAAGCGGCTCAGGCACCCGCGATCAACGCCAGAGTCTGCTTCGCATGTGGTGATCCCAACCACTTTGCGAACATGTGCCCGAACAAGGTGGTGAAACAAGAGCCCTAACAGCAGCAGCAACACCAGCAGCAACATCAACAAGCGTACGCGCCAGAACTTTCAACATCAACGTGCGCCAAACAACGTGGTCAATGGTACGTTCCTTGTGAATGGTATTTATGCTTCATGTTTGTTTGATACTGGAGCCGATAATTGCTTTGTGTCGTTCGAATTCGAGAAACTCCTTAGTCATAAACGCTCCCAACTCTCCTCGACATTTGATGTTGAAGTCGCTACCGGAAGAACTGTCGCCGTTAGTTCTGTTCTTCGTGATTGTACTCTCGAGCTCAACAATCACATCTTCCCAATCGACCTTATTCTGATGCAACTCGGAAGTTTTGACGTCATAGTAGGCATTGACTTTCTTTGCGAAACCATGCTGAAGTCGTGTGCTTCGAAAAGATGATTCGATTCTCGCTCGTGAATGGTGATTTATTGTGTGTTTATGGAGAAACCGCTTCGAAAGGTCTCAAGCTCATGTCATGTGTCCAAGCTAGCAAGTATCTCCGCAAGGAATACAGAGCTTTCTTGGCTAACATTGTAGTAGCGGAGAAGGAAAAGAAAAGAAAGACATAAGTGAAAGACGTTCCTGTGGTTCGTGAATTTCCTAATGTGTTCCCTGACGATCTTCCCGGTCTACCACCAAGTCGTGACATCGACTTTCGTATCGACCTCATTCCTTGAGCCAACCCTATTGCCAAAGCTCCTTACTGACTCGCACCGTCCGAAATGCGTGAACTCTCAAACCAACTCCAGGAATTACTTGAGAAAGGATTCATTCGCCAGAGCACCTCTCCTTGGGGCGCGCCAGTCCTTTTCGTCAAAAAGAAGGATGGGTCGTTCAGGATGTGCATCGACTATCGGGAATTGAATAAGTTAACTATCAAGAACCGCTATCCCCTACCTCGCATTGACGATTTGTTTGATTAGCTACAAGGTGCTACGTGTTTCTCAAAGATCGATCTACACTCAGGCTATCACCAACTACGCATACAAGAGGAGGATATACCCAAAACCGCGTTTCGCACTCGATACGGCCATTATGAATTCGTTGTTATGTCCTTTGGTTTAACCAACGCACCCGCGGTTTTCATGGATCTGATGAATCGCGTGTGTAAACCATATCTCGATCGTTTTATCATCGTGTTCATCGACGATGTCTTGATCTATTCCAAGTCGAAAGCCGAACACGCGCAGCATCTACGTTTGGTTCTCGAGCTACTCCAGGGGAATCGACTCTACGCCAAGTTCTCCAAGTGCGAATTTTGGCTGGAGAAGGTTCAATTTCTGGGTCACATCGTAAATAGTCAAGGTATTCACGTCGATCCCGTGAAGATTGAAGCCGTTAAGAGTTGGATTACACCTAAGAACCCGTCCGAAGTCCGTTCTTTCCTCGGACTAGCGGGCTATTATTGACGATTTATTGAAGGATTCTCAAAGATCGCTGTGCCACTTACCGCTCTCACGCATAAAGACAAACCTTTTGTTTGGGGAACCGAACAAGAGTCTGCTTTCCAAACTCTCAAGCACATGCTTTGCAATGCTCCTATTCTCACTCTACTCGACGGAAACGATGATTTCATTGTCTATTGTGATGCTTCCAACCTTGGTCTTGGTTGTGTCCTTATGCAACGAGACAAGGTTATAGCTTACGCATCTCGTCAGCTCAAAATCCACGAAAAGAACTATACAACCCATGATCTCGAGCTAGGCGCAGTTGTTTTTGCGTTAAAGATTTGGTGACACTACCTATATGGTACCAAGTGTACGATCTTCACCGATCATAGGAGCCTACAACATAACTTTGATCAGAAAGAACTTAATATGCGTCAACGCCGATGGGTAGAACTTCTCAATGATTATGACTGTGAGATTCGTTATCACCCAGGCAAAGCAAATGTCATTGCCTACACTCTCAGCAGAAGGTGTTATTTGCTCAGCATCCGTGATGTTCAAGCCCAATACGACCTCGAAACCCTCATCCGCGAAGCTCAGCACGCCTGTTTTAATGAACGCACCTTGAAGAAGGAAAGAATCTACCATGATGGAGCTCATCTTGTGAATAAGCCGAATGAGATATTCCATTATCTGGACCAAATTTGGATCCCTAAACAGACCGATTTGAGAAAGATTTTGATGGACGAAGCCCACAAATCCCGATATTCTATTCATCCCGGTGCCGACAAAATATACCAGGACCTTCGCTACAAGTACTGGTGGCCGGGCATGAAAAGGGATATTGCTCTCTACGTTGGGAAGTGCCTGACTTGTGCAAAGGTCAAGGCTGAACACTAAAGACCCTATGGCTTACTCGAACAATCGCCGATCCCTATATGGAAGTGGGAGAGTATAGCTATGGATTTCATAACAAAGCTTCCGCACACGTCATCAGGTCACGACAGCATTTGGGTCGTCGTTGACCGTTTGACCAAATCTGCTCACTTTTTGCCAATACGGGAAGACTACAAGGTAGAACGATTAGCCCGAATCTACACCAACGAGATCATTTGTCGACATGGGCCGCCTCGCGATATCATCTCTGACCGTGATGCTCGGTTTACCTCGCGATTGTGGGAAACGTTTCAAACGGCTCTCGGTACATCGCTTAATCTAAGTACCGCTTTCCACCCTCAAACCGATGGACAGACTGAAAGAACGATCCGTACTCTTGAAGACATGCTCCGTTTGTGTGTCATAGATTTCGGTGGTAATTGGGATGCATACCTGCCGTTAGTCGAATTCTCGTACAACAATAGTTATCATTCCAGCATTCAAATGGCACCATTCGAGGCTTTATACGGAAGAAGATGTCGATCGCCTATTGTGTGGCACGAGATCGGTCACTCGCAACTAACCGGTCCCGAGCTATTGCAAGAAATGACTGACAAAGTCCTCCAAATTCGAGACAACTTGTTGAAAGCTCAAATTCGACAGAAAAGTTACGCCGATAGACGACGCAAGCCCCTTAAATTTGACGTTGGCGACTACGTACTCCTAAAGGTATCACCTTGGAAGGGTGTGGTCAGATTCGGCAAGAAAGGGAAACCAGCGCCTCGATATGTTGGACCTTTTAAGATTCTGGAAAGGATCGGAAAAGTCGCCTACAGACTCGAACTACCGGAGGAACTTAGTAACGTCCACCCGACTTTCCATGTGTCAAACCTCCGAAAGTGCCTGGCTGAGCATGATTTAATTGTACCTCTCGATGATCTGCAAGTAAACGAAACACTACACTTCGTGGAGAAGCCTGTCGAAATCATGGATCGCCAAACCAAGCAGCTCAGACGCTCGCGCATTCCTATTGTGAAAGTCCGATGGGAAGGCAAACGAGGCGCAGAGTTCACTTGGGAACTCGAAAGCGACATGAAGGGGAAGTACCCACAGTTGTTTGTTGTGACAACCCGCACTAAACCAGGTATCCGTACGACTTAATTAATGATTAATTTCTGCTTAATTACTGTGCTTGCTTGAACTAGCTGATGAACTGCTACTTAGATACTGATACATGTACTTACTTGCATCATACTTGCTTGCTGTCACTACATTATTTACATACGGCACCTTAGTGACAAACATGATGCACAAAAAGCACAGTAGCACGATACATGGGTAACCTATTAAACATGCTGATAAAGCCAGCATCAGGCAAACACTGCCTCTAAGGCCTGTAAGATCCTGAAATGTTTTGCTACACTAGCAGTGAGTGTAGGGATATAAGGGTTGTGGAACTGCATCTCTAGGAATAAGATACACTGATTGGATGTGCCTAAAACGTACTCTAAGTACAAAACACAGCACTTTAATAAATAATCCAGCTTCTAGCTGACTAGTAAAGTGCCAAAATATGGGGAAAACACTACTAGACACTTTCTAAAGTGTCGGAAACAAGATGTGTCACTAAAAATAACAATAACGACACTTTAAAGCTTTGTTAACGCTCTAACGGATTACTATCCAACCGAACAACCGGACTATACCCGGAACATGAAAATATTGTTATTTTCACTATTTATATTTTTCTGAGCCAGTTAGGGTCCCTGATTACCCTAACACCCGTTGTAACATACCACACACAAGTAACTGAGTTAATTACTTAACTAACCTAACTAAACCTCCTAACCACCTACTTGAGATCGAACTAACCCCCCCCCCTTTCTCTAACCGGCCCCAAACCATGGGGAACACAAAAGTACTAAGTTGATTATTATATTGTGGTATGCTTAGTATCTAGAGGACACTAAAACCATTGGATAATCACCCTCTAATTTACCTATAAGTAACATCACTTGCACATAAGATCTTTATCACTCACAACTCAAGACCACACTTTCTCTCTTGCTCTCTAGAGCTCTCGGCCGAACCCCCTCCCCTACATCCATCCATTTTCGATTTCAAGCAAGCCATTCCAAGCACCTACAAACATCAAGGGTCTCACATTAGGAGTCTTGGTGCACTCGGAGCGCGAAGGACCACTTTCTTTGGCTTTTATCCACTCGTTTTTCGCCAAGAATCTTCCCTAGCCTTGAGCTAGAGGTATATTGTTTACAACTCATTTTTGAACTAATCTAAAGTGGTTAAAAGGAATTATGTCGGTTAAATCTCGTTAAAATGCAAGATGATGTACTAAAGTTTACTAAAAATACTTAAAATGGTGGTTAATAGCATATGGAAGGTGTAAAAGTTGTAGTATTTGAAAAATATGGTTATCTAGGCCTGATCTACGATGTGGTAGCTCGGATCATCATTTAACCCGGTTTAGTAAGATCATGGATCTTAACATAAGCTCGTTTTTGAATGATACAAGGGTTAAAAGGTGAAACTCTACCACACACGAAGCATGAACTTGTGTAAAAATGCTTTACTTGTGTAAACATGTTTTAACTTGTACAAAGGTGTTTAAAACTAGTAGATCTACGTATCTACACCCGGTATTTTCAAAGGACCACATATCAAGGAAACCATGTATTTTGAAAGATGGATCTTACAATAATAAGCATATTTTATAAACCACAAGTGTGTAAACACTTGTGAAATGAAAAGATCCGACAAGAACTAGTTTTGTCAAAAGTTATTAGAAGTTGTAAAGATGGATTTTCTCTAAAAACGAGGTTTTTACGAAATCGGATTATTTACACAAAAGATCCAGTAAAAGTAAAGAGAATTACTACATATTTTAGACAAACCACAAGTTCGTATATTTTTGCGATTATGTCTATCTTTGACTAGTCAAAATGTTGAAAAGTTGTTTGTTAATGTTGAGAACATTGATTGATTGATTTGTTAAAAAAAAATGATACGCTTGAAAGCGTGGCCACCCCCAGTTACAGAGGAAACTCTGGCGAAATTTTTCTAAATACCTAACACTTAGAAATATTTGCATAACAAGTGTTAGAATTATTTTTGACATGTTTTCAAAATATAAATTTCGCCATGACTTTATTTACTAAATATTCGGAGGTGGGATTTTCACAAAAATTAACGTGATAAATATATATATTGTCACAACACTGTTTATGATTATTTTTGTGAAAATGCATAAATATTATTTTTAGAGTAAAAATAATATTTACAAACGTTAACGATTCCAAAATAATACAAACGCTTTCACATGAATATATAAGTTACACCGGTAATTATATTACCACTCGATTATTAAAACGTAACTTACGCACATGTATTGAATCCCCCATCCTTGGGAAGGAAATTAACTACCAAGTATATACAAAATGTAAACACGAAATAGTTGTCTAACTATTTCCCAAAAACTTAAACTATAAAGCTAAGGCACGGCCGTCCGTCTAATAGAATTAGCACTTGTAGGTCGTCGCACAGCTTTCTGATTTGGAGATACTTGGTAGAGACGCTTCACTGTGAGTTCATGTCCCCCTTTTCTCTAACTGTTTTCAGTTTTCTTAACTGCGGGGGGTGAAATACGTGTTACTTTGTTTACAAGTACTTTATATACGGTATGGTTAGCGTAAGGAGGTGTTCTATTCCGATCATGTGAGTGGGTAGGAGCAATATGAGGCCATTAGTCCTCATGTCGGGACCGAGGGACAGGAGCGGTAGATCTATCTGGGTGTAGCGAGCCCAGCCCCAGGCCAAACTAGAAACGGACCTTGGGGTGACTTTGTCCACATACAAATGCCGTGGCGAAATCTGCTAGGTTTGAGTCTCCCTATTTGCACTTCACATATATCAGTGGCCTTGCAAACCATTGGTGATCACAAGTCCCCTTATTGGCTACATACCACGATTATTTCTATACTCACAAGTGTTTTACATGCTCACTTACACATGAACTCGCTCAACATTATTGTTGATTTTTCAACTTACATGTATTTCAGGAAATTAACGAGATCTGGCACGGTATGGCATGTTTTCCGCTGCATTAGTTTCCGAGGTCATCTGGGGTTTAGGGGATGTGTCTCTTTCCTGGACAAGACACAATCCTTAAATCACGTTTATGTATTGTTTCAAGTTTGTAATGTCTGTTGAACAAAGTTATGGTTGTTAGGGTATGTTCCCGTTAAAACAATGGTACTGTATTTGGTTTTCAAAACTTAATGGATGATCTTGCATGTTTTTTTAACTCATATAGCTTTGTTATGATTAAGCTATGGTATTAAGAAGTCACACCAAATTAACCACGCTTCCGCAAAAGCCAGGGTGTGACATTTGTTACGGCTTCGGACTAATTTCGGGACGACATTCCCTCAACTAGGGGAGGCTGTAACACCCCGTGTTTCGAAAGTCAAAGTCAAGATTGAAGTCAAAGGAAGACAAGATTGCTAATTGCGATCTGTCTCTCCTTTGCTCAATTCCTGTTTTGACTTCTTTGACTTATAATTAGCCTATTTTATTTTCGCTTTAGTTGTATTATGTGGAGTATCTATTAATAATCGCATGGTAATCGCTATTTATCGCATGTTTAATCGCTTTATCGCTATCGCACTCGCAACTCGATTTACGCATTTTGGTTATTGTATACGTGTGTGTGTGCCTTATGTGTTACTTGTGCATGTTTAAATTATGTTATGTGTGGTAATCAATCGAATCGCAATCGAAACTCAAACGCAATCGAACTCAACCGCAATCGAAACAGTTTGAAAATAGGTAGAGAAGAGATAGTGCGAGATATGAGTAGTTGGGATTAAAAGTAATTTGACTAGGAAAATCTATTGCGTCGCAACGCTCGCAATCGCAATCGAAACATCAAAACTCGTCGCGCCGAACACTCGAACGAGGTGACTGATCGACCAGGCTACCAGCCGTTCGACCAGCCGACCGTTCGGACTGCCATTCGATCGGACAGGCTGTCCACACGGGCCGCCTAGCCGATCGACCAGCCCTTTCGTCTTTGGGTAACCCTATAAATACCCCTTGTCACTTTCAAACTTTCTACTTTTGGCAACTGACGTCCGACTAGCTCGTTTTCCTCACTTTTCTCCAGATTCCTCGCAATTTCGGTAAGATCTCGTCCTAAATCTTGTACTTCCTTGATCTACATGCACTCTTACACCTTTCTATCTTTTGAATCTTAACATTTAACCATGAAATCATCAAGATTCAAGGTGTTCTAGGATGACGTCATCATGTGTTCTTGAAGAACTTCATGTTTTGGCCTCATTCCACCAAGAACAACTTAGATCTAACCGATTTCCACATAAACAAACAAAGATCTTTCATAGATCTAAACATATTCGTAATGAAAAGGAGTGAAAGATGGTTTTCAACTTTCTTTCAACTCTTTTACACTCAATGCACTCAAAACCGATAGAATCGGGACTTGTGTCGTCTTACTACTCATTATTATGGTTGTGTTGGTTCAAGATCCGTATTCTATCCACGAGATTATCGATTCCGGGTTAAACGTGGAACGTCGTCTCGAACCGTCCACTGATCGGGTTTGGGTGATTCCTGTCCGATCAGGAACACTAAGTATTGACGAGGTTTCTATTGCTTAACACATTATCAAAATATCTCGATAAAACGACAAACTATAAAAAACAACCAAGTGTAAGACGAACAGGTTAACCAGGATGGAGTGCCGTCCGAACGGACTGCTGTCCGAACGGACAGCCAAACCGTACGGCTGGCCACCCGTACGACTTGCACCTTAGTCCCACTCAACCATTTTGCCAATACTTGAAGTCTGAATGTTGAACGAATTGCTGTCCGATCGGAGCACGAGGTTCACACGTCCGACGTCACGAGCACGGATGAGGACGATTTCCAGCCCTTCGCATTACCTGACGGTGCTGGCGAGCTCGCAGATGGTCCTTTGGCCGGGGATCTGCCACTGGCAGTGATCCCTGCCCCTATACCGCTTGCTTCGTACCCTGTTTATGATTTGTCTATCGACGACGAGGATGATGATGTCGATATGTTTGATGAGGAGCCTTTCGAGGAGGATGCCCAGGGCGAGGCCCTTCCTGCTGCTGATGGTCCCTTGTTGATCGCAGATGCTCCCGCCGCGGAGTCACCTGCTCACTCCCCAGTCCCAGACTCCTTTGAGTCTGTGGCCTCTGTACCCTCACACATCCAGAGTGCGCAGCACTTCTCTCATGGATCAGATCCTGATCAGGCATCTTCTGTTGCCCCTATCCCCAGTTTTGTTTTCGACCATGACGATGAGGGGGATTCCGATCCTATGTTTCCCCCGGGATTCGACCCAGATCGTGACTTAGAGTTTCTTCCCATGGATCAGTTTATGGAGGATCCAGTGGATCCTGTTGACCCAGATTTTGATTTAGAGATGGCTTTTGATGACCTCGAACCTGCCATTGCTCCAGAGCAGGCAGCCGCTCTAGACCCCATACCTGAGCATGACCTAGTACATGCTGACATCCCTTTTGAGCCTGTTGCTGATGATCTCCCCGTGGATGTTCCTTTGATGGAGGGCGATCATGTCATTGTTGATCCTGTTGATCCTTTACCCGTTGTCGCTATACCTGTTGACCCTCCCGTTGAGCACATTGCACCTGTTCACCCTGTTGTTGCTCCCCCACTCGATCCCGTTCCACTAGAGCCCGAGCATGCACTGTTCGCGGCACGCATGGATCCACCAGATGAGCATGCACAGCACGGTTGGATACCTGCTGATGAGGATGTACCGCCTTTTCCCCCACAGATCCCTGTTGCACGACATGTTGATTTTTCTTTTCAGGTTCCACAGTTTGTACCTCCAGCGAGGCCTGGAGAGGGGTCTTCAGCCCATCCTGTTGGGCATGTACCGATGCCCATCCCTTTCATGCCCCAGATGTCATCTGTTCCACCCACTGTTGCTCCATTTCACGTGGCACCTTTCGACCTCACTAGTGAGCCGTTTCTATGGGCACCAGACTCTGGTATACCACCTACTGACCCCTACCATTCTTTTCACAGGGGGTACACTATCGAGGACGTTTTGATGTCCTTTGTAGCTCAGCACGAGTCACACACGCAGCGCATCCAGGAGCTCGAGAGAGCTCAGCTGCCACCGTGTCCATGCCATGGTCAGACACACTCTCCTCTGCAGCCATTTCGACCCTTACCTCCAGATTATGCTGCCCGTCTCTTTACACTAGAGCAGCAGATTGCTTCGATCATCCGTACTCAGCGAGCCCAAGAGGAGGACTGGCTCCAGTTACGTCGTTTGTTTTACACCCACTTTCCCCCTCCTCCACCACCATCTGTATAGAGCTCATCAGTACTGTTTGGGTAGACGAGGATGAGAAGACGGCGATTGTTGGATTGCACAACATTTTTGGAGACTACTTTATGATCCTGACTTTTGTTGACATGTATTTGACACTGATCTGATATGGTTTTTGTACAGGGGTGATGTAGCCCCTAGTTGATTGATGATTGTATGACACTATGATGTACTGATACACTTACTATGTAGTCTCGATATATGGCAATCGCAGTATTCTCATCATAATTGATTCGCTTGATTGTTTATTTGTATTTTTGTTGACATGGGATGTTGTGTGATTGGTATTTGTGATGTATTGATAACATGAGATGTTATGTGGTTATACTATTACTATCGTTATATACGTACACTACAATATGACCTGACTTACGTATTATAACATCGGAGCTTTACTATGGCCTGACCAACTTAAACCATCTTTTAGAAGATGCCGCCAAGACGTGAGACACGCATGCCTACTAATGAGGCAGAGCTCCAGCAGATTATTGCTGCTGCCATAGCACAGTATGCAGCATCCCAGCCCGGAACGAGCGGAAGTATTAACCAAGGCAATAACAATCCACCACACGGTAATACTAAGTCATTAAGACATACCGTGACCAAATTGGATATCTTTAGCGATGATGCAAATGCCATTCATATGTTATAACGTATGTGCATGGTGCACCTACAAGCAGTTCTTAGACTGCAAGCCCGTAAACTTTGATGGCACAGGAGGTGCCGTCGCCTTCGTTCGTTGGGCGGAGAAAACCGAATCTGTTCTACGCATGAGCAAGTGCGCGCTGGATCAGCAAGTCACCTACATCTCAGGGCTGTTTCTAGATGGAGCTCTCTCTTGGTGGAACCTACAAGTACAGACGCTAGGCGAAGCTGCTGCCTACGCGCTGACCTGGACCGAACTAAAGGAACTCATGCGCAAGAAGTACTGTTCCCGCGCAGAAATCCAGCGATTGGAGACCGAGTTCTGGCACTTGAAAATGGACGGTCCAAAGGTAGCGGAGTACGTTCAAAGATTCCATGACTTATCTCAAGTGGTTCCTTACATGGTTACGCCAGAATACAAGCGAATCGAGCGCTTCATTTGGGGATTAGCTCCTCAAATCATAAGCATGGTGACCTCATCCAAGCCTGCAACTATTACTGAGGCGATTGATTTGAGCATAGCCCTCACTGAGGAGGCGATTCGCCTGAACAAGTTTGATGAGATCAAGACGAAGAAGGCAGAGATTCATGTCGAGTCCTCAGGGGGTAACAAACAAAAGTTCTCAAACTTCAAGCAGGGCGCCAGTGTGGCGGTTAAGAAAGGAGGATCAGCTAGCAGTGGGAAGAAAGGAAAAGGATACCAGGGCACCCAGCCCAAGTGTAATGTCTGTCAACGCCATCATACGGGGCATTGTAATGTGAAAATGTGTGAAGCATGTGGAAAGCTGGGCCACTCGAAAGATTATTGTTGGGCTAGTGCTGGCCGGGGAGGCCAGGGAGGATATGGAAACAGAAACTCCAATCGTGGTGGTACTGGGAATCGCCCACAAGGAAATAATGGAGGGAACGGAGTCAAAAATGCGAACCAAAACAACCAGCAAGTTGGGGATGGCGCCGGAAACGGTCGAAAACTTGGATGTTTTAACTGCGGTGATGTTGGGCATTTTAAGAAGGACTGCCCAGATTTAAACCAAGCCCGTGGAAGAGTGTTCCAACTGGAAGCAAGGGAAGCACGCCAGGACCCCAATGTCGTCACTGGTACGTTCCCTGTGAACCAACGCTATGCATCCGTTTTATTTGATACTGGTGCCGATTATAGCTTCGTGTCGTTAGAATTTAAGAATATGCTTGGGTTAGCCGCTAATAAGTTAGATATTCCCTACTCGATCGAATTAGCCAATGGGAAGTTAGTAGAAGCCAACGAAGTCATCAGAGGTTGTGTGATTGAATTGGGAGAACGTGAGTTCACTCTAGATCTACTACCAGTCCAGTTGGGAAGCTTCGACGTGGTGGTAGGAATGGATTGGTTATCAGGAAACAAGGCTGAGATAGTATGTCACGAGAAAGTTGTTCGTATCCCAACCGATGATGGTGAGACCATTGTGGTTCATGGAGAAAAGCGTGAGATGCCGTTGAGGATTATCAGCTGCTTGAAAGCAAGGAAGTGTTTGCAGAAAGGATGTGTTGCCTTCCTGGCCCACATTGTGGATAAGAAGGCTGCTGAGCCAAGAATCGAAGACATCCCTGTCGTGAGGGAGTATCCAGAAGTCTTCCCAGAAGACTTACCTGGACTGCCGCCTCAGAGGCAAGTAGAGTTTCGCATCGACTTAGTTCCGGGCGCCGCGCCTGTGGCTAAGGCACCTTATAGGCTTGCTCCGTCTGAGATGCAGGAATTGTCGACACAACTTCAAGAGTTGTTAGACAAGGGTTTTATCCGACCAAGCTTCTCACCTTGGGGAGCTCCGGTCCTGTTTGTCAAAAAGAAGGACGGTAGTTTTCGTATGTGTATTGACTACAGAGAATTGAACAAGCTGACGATCAAGAATAGGTATCCACTGCCAAGAATCGACGATCTGTTTGACCAACTGCAAGGCTCAAGCTTTTACTCTAAGATCGATCTTCGATCTGGATACCACCAGTTGAGGATTCAAGAAGAAAGTATCCCAAAGACAGCCTTCAGAACTCGTTATGGACACTACGAGTTCCTTGTCATGCCGTTTGGTTTGACAAACGCACCTGCAGTCTTTATGGACTTGATGAATAGAGTTTGCAAACCGTACTTGGATAAGTTCGTGATTGTGTTTATCGACGACATCTTGATTTATTCAAGAACAAAGGCTGAACACGAGCAACATCTTAGAACCATTTTGGAGCTGCTAAAGAAGGAACAACTGTACGCCAAACTCTCCAAGTGCGAGTTTTGGCTACGCGAAGTCCAATTCCTTGGGCACGTGGTAAATGGAGACGGAATCCACGTGGATCCAACCAAGATCGAGGCGATTAAGGATTGGGAAACGCCAAAGACGCCAACCGAGATTCGGCAATTCTTGGGTTTGGCTGGCTACTATCGAAGGTTCATTGAGGACTTTTCGAAGATCGCTCAACCTTTGACACTCCTCACCCAGAAAGATAAGAAGTTTGATTGGGGAATCAAACAGGATGAAGCGTTCCAGATACTGAAGGATAAGCTCTGCAATGCGCCTATCTTAGCTCTACCAGAAGGTACAGATGATTTTGTGGTATACTGCGACGCATCGCGCCAAGGATTGGGTTGCGTGTTGATGCAACGCCAGAAGGTTATTGCTTACGCATCGCGTCAATTGAAAGTGCACGAAAAGAACTATACCACACACGATTTGGAGCTCGGCGCAGTGGTTTTTGCCTTAAAGATCTGGAGACACTACCTGTATGGTACGAAATGTACAATCTTCACAGATCACAAGAGCCTACAGCATATATTCAACCAGAAGGAGTTGAATATGAGGCAAAGACGATGGGTTGAGTTGCTAAACGACTACGACTGCGAGATAAAGTATCACCCAGGGAAGGCGAATGTAGTCGCCGATGCCCTAAGTCGTAAAGAGAGAATCAAGCCCATAAGGGTTAGGGCTTTGGAAATGATTATACGAACCGATCTTTCCTTGCGCATTCGTGCCGCACAAAAGGAAGCTCTCAAGGAAATGAATCTTGAAGAGGAATATCTCCGTGGAATGGAGAAGCTTTTGGTACCAAACGAGGAAGGAACATTATGTTTTGAGAAAAGGATTTGGGTTCCTCTGTTTGGTGGATTAAGGAAAGTTATTTTCGATGAAGCGCACAAGTCACGGTACTCTATCCACCCTGGATCGGATAAGATGTACCAAGATCTCAAAGATTATTATTGGTGGCCTAGAATGAAAGGCGACGTTGCTGTCTATGTGAGCAAATGTTTAACTTGCGCGAAAGTTAAGGCGGAATACCAGAAGCCCTCGGGGCTGCTGCAACAACCTGAGATTCCCAAGTGGAAATGGGAACAAATCTCAATGGATTTTGTTACAAAATTTCCAAGAACGCCAAGAGGTCATGATATGATTTGGATGATAGTTGACCGCCTAACAAAATCCGCACACTTTCTGCCAATCAAAGAAAAAGACAGCACTAGTAAACTCGCGGAAATTTACATGAGAGAGATCGTCGCACGTCATGGAGTGCCTCTCTCAATCATCTCTGATAGAGACGGAAGGTTTGTGTCAAGGATATGGCAATCCTTCCAAGAAGCCTTCGGCTCACAGTTGAATCTGAGCACCGCGTTTCATCCGCAAACTGACGGCCAGAGCGAGCGAACGATACAGACTTTGGAAGACATGCTGAGAGCATGTGTTATGGATTTGGGCGGTAGCTGGGATAAACATTTACCTATGGTTGAATTCTCATACAACAACAGCTACCACACCAGTATTGGTGTCGCGCCATTTGAAGCCCTTTACGGACGCAAGTGCCGATCACCCCTATGTTGGTCTGACGCGGGTGATAGGCAGCTTGCTGGTCCCGAGATCATCCAAGAGACGACATACAAGATTGCGCAAATTCTTAAACGCATCGAAGCAGCTCGCCACAGACAGAAGGCCTATGCGGATCCAAACCGGAAACATGTGGAATTCCAGGTTGGAGAAATGGTGTTATTGAAAGTTTCACCCTGGAAGGGTGTGGCACGCTTTGGAAAGCGTGGGAAGTTAAATCCGCGCTACATTGGTCCCTTCAGAATTTTGGACAAAATAGGACAAGTAGCATACAAGTTGGACCTACCTGCTGAACTGAATGGCGTTCACGATACATTTCATGTATCCAATCTAAAGAAAAGTCCAACTCAAGTTGACGTTGCCATTCCCATCGACGAGATTCATATTGACGACACGCTCCACTTTGTTGAAGAACCTGTCGAGGTCACAGATTGGAAAGTTAACAAGACCCGCCGGAGCAGTGTCAAACTCGTCAAAGTGCGTTGGAATGCCAGACATGGTCCTGAGTTCACCTGGGAGCGTGAGGACCGGATGAAAGAGAAATACCCCCACCTTTTTCCTAAGAACACTGCTTCTACAAGCAGAACTTAAATTTCGGGACGAAATTTATTTAACGGGGGGAGAATGTGACAACCCGCACTAAACCAGGTATCCGTACGACTTAATTAATGATTAATTTCTGCTTAATTACTGTGCTTGCTTGAACTAGCTGATGAACTGCTACTTAGATACTGATACATGTACTTACTTGCATCATACTTGCTTGCTGTCACTACATTATTTACATACGGCACCTTAGTGACAAACATGATGCACAAAAAGCACAGTAGCACGATACACGGGTAACCTATTAAACATGCTGATAAAGCCAGCATCAGGCAAACACTGCCTCTAAGGCCTGTAAGAGCCTGAAATGTTTTGCTACACTAGCAGTGAGTGTAGGGATATAAGGGTTGTGGAACTGCGTCTCTAGGAATAAGATACACTGATTTGATGTGCCTAAAACGTACTCTAAGTACAAAACACAGCACTTTAATAAATAATCCAGCTTCTAGCTGACTAGTAAAGTGCCAAAATATGGGGAAAACACTACTAGACACTTTCTAAAGTGTCGGAAACAAGATGTGTCACTAAAAATAACAATAACGACACTTTAAAGCTTTGTTAACGCTCTAACGGATTACTATCCAACCGAACAACCGGACTATACCCGGAACATGAAAATATTGTTATTTTCACTATTTATATTTTTCTGAGCCAGTTAGGGTCCCTGATTACCCTAACACCCGTTGTAACATACCACACACAAGTAACTGAGTTAATTACTTAACTAACCTAACTAAACCTCCTAACCACCTACTTGAGATCGAACTAACCCCCCCCCCCCCTTTCTCTAACCGGCCCCAAACCATGGGGAACACAAAAGTACTAAGTTGATTATTATATTGTGGTATGCTTAGTATCTAGAGGACACTAAAACCATTGGATAATCACCCTCTAATTTACCTATAAGTAACATCACTTGCACATAAGATCTTTATCACTCACAACTCAAGACCACACTTTCTCTCTTGCTCTCTAGAGCTCTCGGCCGAACCCCCTCCCCTACATCCATCCATTTTCGATTTCAAGCAAGCCATTCCAAGCACCTACAAACATCAAGGGTCTCACATTAGGAGTCTTGGTGCACTCGGAGCGCGAAGGACCACTTTCTTTGGCTTTTATCCACTCGTTTTTCGCCAAGAATCTTCCCTAGCCTTGAGCTAGAGGTATATTGTTTACAACTCATTTTTGAACTAATCTAAAGTGGTTAAAAGGAATTATGTCGGTTAAATCTCGTTAAAATGCAAGATGATGTACTAAAGTTTACTAAAAATACTTAAAATGGTGGTTAATAGCATATGGAAGGTGTAAAAGTTGTAGTATTTGAAAAATATGGTTATCTAGGCCCGATCTACGATGTGGTAGCTCGGATCATCATTTAACCCGGTTTAGTAAGATCATGGATCTTAACATAAGCTCGTTTTTGAATGATACAAGGGTTAAAAGGTGAAACTCTACCACACACGAAGCATGAACTTGTGTAAAAATGCTTTACTTGTGTAAACATGTTTTAACTTGTACAAAGGTGTTTAAAACTAGTAGATCTACGTATCTACACCCGGTATTTTCAAAGGACCACATATCAAGGAAACCATGTATTTTGAAAGATGGATCTTACAATAATAAGCATATTTTATAAACCACAAGTGTGTAAACACTTGTGAAATGAAAAGATCCGACAAGAACTAGTTTTGTCAAAAGTTATTAGAAGTTGTAAAGATGGATTTTCTCTAAAAACGAGGTTTTTACGAAATCGGATTATTTACATAAAAGATCCAGTAAAAGTAAAGAGAATTACTACATATTTTAGACAAACCACAAGTTCGTATATTTTTGCGATTATGTCTATCTTTGACTAGTCAAAATGTTGAAAAGTTGTTTGTTAATGTTGAGAACATTGATTGATTGATTTGTTAAAAGAAAATGATACGCTTGAAAGCGTGGCCACCCCCAGTTACAGAGGAAACTCTGGCGAAATTTTTCTAAATACCTAACACTTAGAAATATTTGCATAACAAGTGTTAGAATTATTTTTGACATGTTTTCAAAATATAAATTTCGCCATGACTTTATTTACTAAATATTCGGAGGTGGGATTTTCACAAAAATTAACGTGATAAATATATATATTGTCACAACATTGTTTATGATTATTTTTGTGAAAATGCATAAATATTATTTTTAGAGTAAAAATAATATTTACAAACGTTAACGATTCCAAAATAATACAAACGCTTTCACATGAATATATAAGTTACACCGGTAATTATATTACCACTCGATTATTAAAACGTAACTTACGCACATGTATTGAATCCCCCATCCTTGGGAAGGAAATTAACTACCAAGTATATACAAAATGTAAACACGAAATAGTTGTCTAACTATTTCCCAAAAACTTAAACTATAAAGCTAAGGCACGGCCGTCCGTCTAATAGAATTAGCACTTGTAGGTCGTCGCACAGCTTTCTGATTTGGAGATACTTGGTAGAGACGCTTCACTGTGAGTTCATGTCCCCCTTTTCTCTAACTGTTTTCAGTTTTCTTAACTGCGGGGGGTGAAATACGTGTTACTTTGTTTACAAGTACTTTATATACGGTATGGTTAGCGTAAGGAGGTGTTCTATTCCGATCATGTGAGTGGGTAGGAGCAATATGAGGCCATTAGTCCTCATGTCGGGACCGAGGGACAGGAGCGGTAGATCTATCTGGGTGTAGCGAGCCCAGCCCCAGGCCAAACTAGAAACGGACCTTGGGGTGACTTTGTCCACATACAAATGCCGTGGCGAAATCTGCTAGGTTTGAGTCTCCCTATTTGCACTTCACATATATCAGTGGCCTTGCAAACCATTGGTGATCACAAGTCCCCTTATTGGCTACATACCACGATTATTTCTATACTCACAAGTGTTTTACATGCTCACTTACACATGAACTCGCTCAACATTATTGTTGATTTTTCAACTTACATGTATTTCAGGAAATTAACGAGATCTGGCACGGTATGGCATGTTTTCCGCTGCATTAGTTTCCGAGGTCATCCGGGGTTTAGGGGATGTGTCTCTTTCCTGGACAAGACACAATCCTTAAATCACGTTTATGTATTGTTTCAAGTTTGTAATGTCTGTTGAACAAAGTTATGGTTGTTAGGGTATGCTCCCGTTAAAACAATGGTACTGTATTTGGTTTTCAAAACTTAATGGATGATCTTGCATGTTTTTTTAACTCATATAGCTTTGTTATGATTAAGCTATGGTATTAAGAAGTCACACCAAATTAACCACGCTTCCGCAAAAGCCAGGGTGTGACATTTGTTACGGCTTCGGACTAATTTCGGGACGACATTCCCTCAACTAGGGGAGGCTGTAACACCCCGTGTTTCGAAAGTCAAAGTCAAGATTGAAGTCAAAGGAAGACAAGATTGCTAATTGTGATCTGTCTCTCCTTTGCTCAATTCCTGTTTTGACTTCTTTGACTTATAATTAGCCTATTTTATTTTCGCTTTAGTTGTATTATGTGGAGTATCTATTAATAATCGCATGGTAATCGCTATTTATCGCATGTTTAATCGCTTTATCGCTATCGCACTCGCAACTCGATTTACGCATTTTGGTTATTGTATACGTGTGTGTGTGCCTTATGTGTTACTTGTGCATGTTTAAATTATGTTATGTGTGGTAATCAATCGAATCGCAATCGAAACTCAAACGCAATCGAACTCAACCGCAATCGAAACAGTTTGAAAATAGGTAGAGAAGAGATAGTGCGAGATATGAGTAGTTGGGATTAAAAGTAATTTGACTAGGAAAATCTATTGCGTTGCAACGCTCGCAATCGCAATCGAAACATCAAAACTCGTCGCGCCGAACACTCGAACGAGGTGACTGATCGACCAGGCTACCAGCCGTTCGACCAGCCGACCGTTCGGACTGCCATTCGATCGGACAGGCTGTCCACACGGGCCGCCTAGCCGATCGACCAGCCCTTTCGTCTTTGGGTAACCCTATAAATACCCCTTGTCACTTTCAAACTTTCTACTTTTGGCAACTGACGTCCGACTAGCTCGTTTTCCTCACTTTTCTCCAGATTCCTCGCAATTTCGGTAAGATCTCGTCCTAAATCTTGTACTTCCTTGATCTACATGCACTCTTACACCTTTCTATCTTTTGAATCTTAACATTTAACCGTGAAATCATCAAGATTCAAGGTGTTCTAGGATGACGTCATCATGTGTTCTTGAAGAACTTCATGTTTTGGCCTCATTCCACCAAGAACAACTTAGATCTAACCGATTTCCACATAAACAAACAAAGATCTTTCATAGATCTAAACATATTCGTAATGAAAAGGAGTGAAAGATGGTTTTCAACTTTCTTTCAACTCTTTTACACTCAATGCACTCAAAACCGATAGAATCGGGACTTGTGTCGTCTTACTACTCATTATTATGGTTGTGTTGGTTCAAGATCCGTATTCTATCCACGAGATTATCGATTCCGGGTTAAACGTGGAACGTCGTCTCGAACCGTCCACTGATCGGGTTTGGGTGATTCCTGTCCGATCAGGAACACTTAGTATTGACGAGGTTTCTATTGCTTAACACATTATCAAAATATCTCGATAAAACGACAAACTATAAAAAACAACCAAGTGTAAGACGAACAGGTTAACCAGGATGGAGTGCCGTCCGAACGGACTGCTGTCCGAACGGACAGCCAAACCGTACGGCTGGCCACCCGTACGACTTGCACCTTAGTCCCACTCAACCATTTTGCCAATACTTGAAGTCTGAATGTTGAACGAATTGCTGTCCGATCGGACTACCAACCGATCGAACTGCCAATCGAATCATGAGACATTTAAACTTCAACACTTAAACAATTTTCAACATGTTCAATGCACAAAGGATGCCACCCGAACGAACAACCGTCCGATCGAGTGACACCCTGCTGTGAACTTGTTCTCACTGAAGTGCCCAACCGAACGGGTTGCCGTCCGATCGAACGACCGTCCGATCGACCGACCTGAAAGGTAGAGGTACTTCAACGACCGTCCGATCGACCGACCTGAAACGACCGTCCATCCGAACGGACTGCTGTCTGAACCACTTGTACTTTGCATCGTTTTACGCACCACTTATCGTTATACTATCAATCTGTTCAGGCTAACCCTACTCTCTAGCGCTCCATTCAATCCATCAATCGCTGTGAGTATACTCGATCCCTTTTTGTTTTATGCACTTTTGGGTGTTACATACGTTACTTATACAAAATCAGATCGAACACACTACGCAATACTTTAAACGCTAACCGTTATCGCATGTATACATGACTAAATGAATGCTTGTTTGTTGTGTTTACACATGGAATGATGTCTACCTGCCTTAGCAACGGTAGTACTATTAGTTTGGACTCAGCACCCGTTCACTCGGGGGTTGTTAAGGACAATTACTTACATGGCTCACAGTGGTGAGAATGTATTGCGAACTGCCTTGGGCAGTCAACCCGCAGTCATTGGTATCGATAGGTTCATGTCGATAACTAACATGCCTCATTTCACTCTGTGTACGTGCTGGTTATGCGTAACGCTTTCGAACTCTATATGCTATTATCAAACTTGTATGCTCACCTTTACACTATGTGTATTGACTTTATTTTAACGTATGTGACAGGTTCTTAGGATGCTTATCTGCTAGGAAATCGAGGCTAGAATAAGGTCTTAGAGGCCAACAAATAGTTGTCTGTACAAATGAAATCTGAGTTGTCGGAACAGAACTATTTGCCTAGATTTTGTCTGTAATAATTGTATTATCTTTTCAGACATGGTATGGGACATGTTACTTTAAATTAATTGGTAATTATAATTGTTATGGAAACTTCTGGACAATCAGTTTCGCTCAGTGCCATGCCCCGATATTTCCGCCATTGGTTGGGGTGTGACAGTTATGCATTCACGAATGATTGTAATTTGACGGGTTTATTTCCGAATTGGATGTCTACGGGTTTATTTTCGATTTGAATGTGTATTGTTTTGGTTTGATTTGAAAATGTTCCATTGGTGTATATAAGCTTGATGTATTTCTAGAAAACATGTATTTCTGGAAAACCTTTTAAATGTTTTTTTTTTCCAGCAAATGTATTTCTGGAAAACATGTATTCCATTGTAAATGTTTTTTTTTTCCAGCGGTTTATAAGACGGTGTTAAAAATATTTGTTTTAATAAATGTTTTGATATTAAAAGACGGGGTTCACAAAGTTTAAGACGGTGTTCAAATTGAACACCGTCTAACAAGACATGATTTTAAACCACTGTACTTTAAGACGGTGTTGACCCATATCACCCCGTCTAAAGCATTGTTTTGTAGTAGTGCTTAGTGTGAAAATGTTTATTGGGTTTCCTCCTAAATTGCTGTATAGACATTATGTCTGGAGATAAATATGATCAGGTGGTTTTCCTGGTGACACAATAATACTCAAGTGATCCGTCTGTGATCCTAATTTGCCGTTAAAAAAAATTATATTTTAATTATTGTTTGCGAGAGATTAACTATTAGAGACAATTTTTACTTACGAGAGATTAACTACCGTAAACTTTTAGTTATCACCAGAGACAATTTTATATTATATTTATTCATGAATTAACTAGGATATACGTCTTCTTTATGATAAGAAATAAAAAATAGAACTATGTATAAATTACGTATGAACAAGTTAATTTTTTTTAAAGGTATATGAACAAGTTAATTAGTTCACAAAATTGTTGTTGTTAATCTCCTTGAATTTATTGTCACACGTTAGTGATACTGTTCACACATTAATTGATTTGGATATTAGAAGCAACTACACATTTAAATTCAATGAGCAATAAATCATGTACGAACAAGTAAAAAATGAATCGTTAAATGATTTTTTTAACGGCAAATTTGGATCACTGACGGACCACTGAAATATTATCGTGCCACCAGCAGAACCACCCGATCATATCCATCTCCACTAGACATAATGTCTATACACCAATTCAGGAGGAAACCCAATAAATATGGGAAAACCCCCTTGTGGGAATCGAACCCAGGACCTATTGGTCCCAAAGCTTTATCCCACCCCCAAGATGCCACTAGGCTATAAAGTCATGGGCCATTAAATGATTTTTTAATAGTAAAAAAGGGATGCAATGTATTTTCTTTTTAGAGTAACCATAAAGTTTTGGGAAATAAACAAACAATTTTTTAAGGTGAAAAAATACGTTTTTATCAGATATACGGACAAAGTATAGTTAGGAATATGAATATAAATAGAAGATAAAAAACTTAAAAAGGTAAATGAAACAAAACATGGGTCAGGTCAACATTTTATTGATTGACCTGTGGGCAACTGTGCAAAATTTCATCAAAGTTCAACTCTGAAATTTACTTTTAAGTTTGAGTAAAATGCACGGATAGTCCCTGTGGTTTTGCAAAGTTTCAGCTATAGTCCCCAGCTTTTGGAAATTACACTCATAGTCCCTGTGGTTTGACCAGTTGTTACTCGGATAGTCCCTGAAGTGGATGGGGGTTAGTTTTCTCAGTTAATTGGATGTGAAATTACCAAACTACCCTTCTCATTAAAATAACAAATTCTAAGAGGCCCCACCATCCAACCCCACCCCACCCCACCCCAACCCCATCACTACCAACGTCTGCAAGTCCAAACTTCCAACTATATACAACATTAGGTACAACAATCTTTTCAAAAAATACTCTGAAACTGACGATTGCTATTTCAAGCAGAACGTGATTTCGACAGATTTGAAGGAGATAATCGCACAGGTATCTCAAATTACTCAACTACTATTACTGTATATTGTTCATCTTGGGCACAAATTCGAAATATTTAGTGTTAGATCTGCCAAAATGTTAGTTAGGTTTAATCCTAGCTAGTTATTCTGATTTTGATCTTCAATTAGTATAAAATTCATCGTTTTTATCAACAAACAGTTGTAACTTGTGAATAGAAGTGTTCCGGCTTCTTTATCGAGGAGCCAGACATCAGAACCGGCAACCGCCGCCAGTTGAGCTATGCCGGAGCCTATCTGGCCGGCGCCGATCACTCCGACAACCTTGAATTCCGCCGTACAGTCAATGTTGAATACCGATTTTATCACTTAGCACACGATTGTCTATTTATTTTTGGAAGATGGCGTTAAAGTCACCGATTAGTTAGGAATTGTACACTAGAACTTAAGGGGGTGGTGGGCTGAAGGTGACGGTAGAGGTGGTGGTTGTGGGTTTAAGGTGGAGGTGATGATAGATTTTAGAGAGAGAGAGAGAGAGAGTGGGGAAGAAGATGAGGGGGCCACCAATCTTTATATCTTTCTTAGTTTTTTTAATTAGTTAGGGGTAGTTTAGTCATTTCGCACACATTTAACAAAGAAAACTAACCCCCATCCACATTAGGGACCATCCGAGTAACAACTGGTCAAACCACAGGGACTATGAGTGTAATTTCCAAAAGCTAGGGACTATAGCTGAAACTTTGCAAAACCACAGGGACTATCCGTGCATTTTACTCTTTAAGTTTTAAAGAAATTAAATTTATGAAAGGATTTATGACATTTTTTCACTCACGTATAATATTTAATTCATATTTATTGTTTAATAATCGGTCGTGAAAATCAGTTGGGTTATATTAGGTGGTGCATGTTTCATGTATGTGGATTATTAAATGGTAGAAAAGAGAAAAAACCTGTATTATTATGTATGTGAAGTAATTTTAATCGATGTGCATGAAAATTGTTAGGAAAATGGCATGCAAAAAATACTATAATAATACTCATATTGTTATTGTTATCAGATCATGTGTAGTGGTAGTGGGTTATAATGCCTCCACCATGGGGCATTATCCGACACGTGGCGTCCTAATCAGCGATGGGACATTATAGCAAAAGTGGTGTAGTGGGTATAATGCCCCATAATGCCCCATTCAATCATTAAAAAAGATTAAAAAAAAAAAAACTTATTTAAGTCAAACTTGTCAGCCCACTTGGACCACCATTAGGGGTGAGCATGGTGCGGTTCGGTTATTACCTATAACCGAAACCATAACCGCACATTGCGGTTATCAAAAAATCATAACCGTTCGGTTTCGGTTAATGCGGTTTCGGTTAATCGGTTATTGCGGTTAATGCGGTTTCGGTTCGGTTATAGGTCGGTTATTTTCATTGTTTCTAATGTTGGACTTTAAATGTGTGGGTCGAGCAAAATTAATGCGCAAACAATAAATATACGGTTAATCAATTACATTTCACTACCATATGCATACTAATTCCAAAACAAAAGTAACACGTGTAGTCACGTGTTATGTGGAAACATACATACGAACACAAAGTGGTTTTTAAATTCGACACTTTTTAATCAAAACATAAAAAGTTGTAGTGCAATCTTCATCAAAGTTGGGTCATGGTTAAAAGTTAAAACATTCAAATACTTCACCAAAGATACATATTGATTAGGCCATGGTTAAGCATTTAAATACAAACTTAAAGACTTATGGTGCTACGGATTTGGCTATGTTTATTTGGTTCGGTTCGGTTCGGTTATTTGCGGTTATAAAAATAAGAATAACCATAACCGAACCGCAAAAATTGGTTATTAAAAATATAAATAACCAACCCTTCGGTTATTTCGGTTATCGGTTATTTCGGTTCGGTTTTTTCGGTTATTTTGGTTACGGTTCGGTTAATTCGGTTGTATGCTCACCCCTAACCACCATACTCCTTCCCATTGGTATTCATAATTAATAGTCAAACATGATGTCGGACAAAACAACAACTTGGGCGTTTTAAAAATCACGCCAAACTTCATTTTTTTGATTTTTTTTATAACGCCCCATGTAATGGTATTGGGGGCGTTTTGGGGCGTTATTTTTCAATTTTTTTTAAAAATCACGCCCCACTACGGATGGTCTCATGATGTGAAGGGTGTAGATATTATTAGACTTAATGAAGAAAGATAAAATTATTTATTCTTTTTTGTATATTTATTGATGCCTACACGTACATGGTGACAAACACTACTCACCGATCTCCAACCCACGTTACCTTAAATACCAATTCGGATATCTTGTAATATATATTTGTTTTTCTTTTTTGTAATTATTTTATTTGCACTACCAAGATTGTAATTTGGATAAAAACAAAATACAATCTCCCTAATGCTAACACTATCAATGTTTTATACAGGTATATGTAGGCTGATTTGATATGTTTTTACGTGATTTATGAGTAAAACAACTAACACGACGGTTTTGAAAACCAACAACTAAAAGTTGATGGTTCGGTTAAACCGTTGAAGGCGAACAATTTTTTTTTCAAAGTAGCTTGTTTGATAAAAACCAAAAAAAAACCCTCATAAATATAGATGCATATTCCAAATGCTAAACATCCGGTTTCAATATCTTCAACATCGTCAGACTCGTCAAACTTGATTTTTATATCGTGAGGTAAACCATATAAGTCTCAGTCCGGATATTTCAATCGGTTTTATCAATTTATGAACACTGCTATGTTTTATAGCTACACTAGGCTAGAACCGCGTGTATTACACGGGTTGATTAAATATATTTAGAGTAAAGTCCTATTTGAGTCCTTATGGTTTGTGCAGTTTAACCATTTGAATCCAAAAACCAAAACTGTCATGATTTGAGTCCCTGTGGTTTCTAATTTTAACCATTTGAATCCAAAAGTAAACAACATCCAAATCAGAAACATTTGGTTTTTGGATTCAAATAGTTAAAATTAGAAACTACAGGGACTCAAATGGTTAAAATTAGAGACCACAGGGACTCAAATCAAGACAGTTTTGGTTTTTGGATTCAAATGGTTAAACTGCACAAACCACAGGGACTCAAATAGGACTTTACTCATATATTTATATAATAAAAAAGTTACATCTTTAATTACCCGTGTATAACATGAGTTGAATAAGTACGTGTACTACACGACTTGAATAAATATAATGTAATCAGTTAACACACACAGTCGTCAAAATACATTTTTGGTAAAAATAACTTTGATATACTATTTACATATTAGAACATTTTACTCTGTTTTTTTTATTTTTCTATTATTAGGTTATAAACTTGTGTATTACAAAAATCCATTAAATTCACTTATTTCTTTTTTCCCCATTCATGACCCATTGCTTTGTACCTAGATATTAGTTTTTATTCTTCCCTACTTAATACATGTTATCTCAATCAAGTAATCAAAACTAAAGAGGAAAACAATTACAAAAATGATATGTACTTTTCAATTTGAATTCACATACAGAACTAACATGAGGCTATCAACCTGCAAATATGGCTTGTTTGGCATTTAGTCAGCGAAACGCGGGCTGGATCTCTCATCTGAGTGGATTTGATAGCTCGGAATGAAAAGGGGTTTGCTCCATGTGAATTGCCCCATAAATTTAAGAGATCCAATTGTGTTTGGACTACATCTCCGGTGAAAACAGAGGCAATTTTGCTTGGGTTTCAGGTTTTGCGTTTGCACCACATCCCCATTCCATTTTGCGAGTCAGTTGATGTCGGTCATCAAACGATAGTGGGATCCTCACATGTTAGGCATATGAGGGAAATAAACTGAGATAATTAACTTGGTTAGTCATAAAGGATTAAACCAGCAACAAAAATAAACTTAAAGGATGTTTTTAGAAAGTTTTAAACATTAAGGCTGGAACCTGCAAGTTTGAGTAAACATAAAGGAAGTTTTGTGCAATTTACTCGCAAATAATAAACTAAAGATAAATATAGAGATATAGTTATAGATAAACGTCGGCTTAAAATATGGGATAACTTGATAAATTATTTTAAAACTTGTAATTTTTAAGATAAAAATAAATATAAATATATGGCAACAAAACTAAAAAATAGATGTCTCTCATATCGACACGTGTCCATTAATTGGTTTCTTTTATTATATGTATAGATAACCACGAATAGTTGATGATTTAGGGTCATCGGATTTAATCTATTTTTCATATTTACTATATCTTATTAACCCTTAACTATTGACAACATTCACTATTAATCCTTAAACTTTTGATATGAGGCACATTTCCTATTGATGACGTGGGTGCTCGGAGATCTCAGTCAGCAAAACCATTTGATATGAGGCACATTTCCTATTGATGACGTGGGTGCTCGGAGATCTCAGTCAGCAAAACCAAAATCAACAAATAATAAAAATAAAATAAAGAGTTAATTGCCCGGATAGTCCCTGTGGTTTACCATTTTTTCACCTTTAGTCCCTACCTTTTCAAAATTACATGTATGCTCCTTGTGGTTTGATCGTTTGTTACTCGGATAGTCCCTAGACTGGATGACTGTTAGTTTTTCTAGTTAAGTCAATGTAAAATGACAAAATTACCCTTCCTATAAAAAAACAATAATTAAAACATCAAAATAAAGTTAATTAATACTTTAAAATTTTAGTGGACCCATCTTTTAACTCCTACAGGCAATCCCTTTCCTCTCTTTCTTCTCCGGCTACACCCAAATTCCGGTCATCTCCACCACAATTTTCCGGTGACCACCACACCACCGACATTGGTCCATCTCTCTCTATCAGACACATCTTTCTCTCTACTTTAAAAAACCACCTACCAGCAACCCTCTCCCTTTCTTTCTGTCTTTCTTCCCTTTTTTACGGTCATCTTCCCCAACTCGCCGGTGATAAGATTCCAGCCACTACATAAAATACAATATTACAAATCCAAAAAACAAACCCCCTCCCATCTTCTATGCTTCACATGTCTTGTCCAAAATGAAATTAGATTAAATTGGATGGTTCGAAGGAACTTCATCTTTATTGGAACTACATAATTTGATATCTTTCAATTTTAAAGATGCTGAAAATTTGGGGAAAAAATAGAAACAGGGCTACAGTCAGATCCAGTTATTTATGTTTCATATCCAAATTTTCTAGGATCAAATCGCAATAACCCTTCAACAAATCTGCTTATGATGTAATGATTCATTACAGTAGTAAATCACGAATCTGTTATGAACTGTATAGGCTACCACGAGCCCAACCTAGCGGCCCGTTTAAGAAGCCCAACAAGAGAATGGATCTGTGGGAACGTTGAAGGAAACCTAGCTGGATATAACATCGGGTTTTTCATAGTGTAGGGGATTATGACGAATATGATTAGTGTATGTCTTCTTCCCCATCTCTGCTCTCTGTAATTTCTAGTTTTCCATCCCCTTCTCTATTACTATCCTGTACTACTTTCGGTTTCTTCATTGTAATCGTTCATAGATCTATAAAATACTATTTCTGTTCGAATTGTTGATTAGTTGTGAAATATCAATTCACAACATTGGTGCTTTCATTGATCCTTAGCATCAATGGCTTTGGAAGATCTCGAACCACAATTACCTCGTTTCACTGGCTCTGATCCTAACTCGTGGATCTCTCAATCCGAGTTATACTTTCGATTTTACTCAATTGACGGTGATGAACGATTCTCATACGTTATTGAAGTATTTGAGGATGAACCATTCTACTGGTTCAATTCCTGGTTTCGAAGCGATGACCTCACATGGAACGATTTCACTACTGCAATGCTTCAAGGATTTCATTCTTCGTCCTTAAAACCTACTCTTGATACCGTTGTCAATTTGTCCCCACCATTATCTGCCCTCCAGGTGTTTGATGAAATGACTGATCGTATCAAACATGAAATTTTCGATGTAGATCATGAAACCATTGACGCTCAGTTCAGGACGACTGTCTTAGTTCCTACTGATGAACTCCTTCAACATGGGGTACATAACATTCAATCTGCAATTAAACTGCTTCAAGAGGAGCTGGTGACATATGGAATACATGCTGTGAAATTGCCGCTCCCTGCATTCTTTGATACAGGTCAATTCTTCAAGATCTTCACGTTTTTCCCACATTATGCTATATTAGATCCTATGACAACTTTAGGGAAACTACATTCTTCTCCTGCTTTAGTTTTTGTTAACCAACTTTATTATCATACCAATGTTTTGAGGTTTGAACCATTTAAGGAGGTTTACTTTGAGTCTTGTCATTCGTTTTCCATCCCTATGCCTGCTGTTATTGCTCAGGTCATGCTGACATTTGCACCCCCTACTCCTAAATTGTTGTATTTGGCTGATGACCCAGAACCCCCTGATCCTTACACAACCCTTACACCTGGCCTGCTTTATTACAAGGATGCAATAGTTTACGAACATCCTCCATCCATATCCAAACCTCAGAAAGTAGTTGCCCATGTTCCACATGCACCTCTGTCAATGTTGCTCCTTCTTTCCATACAATCTACACCTAAACGTGTTATATCCTCACACCCAAGGATGACCCATTTTGTCACACACCTGCCTAATGTACCTTCGACAATCATGTCTTTGGGTGAGGCGCTGGTTGCCTTCCCATCGGTACCTTTCTTAGATATTATTGCAGCATATTTTCGGATTTTTAGTGTGGATTCGATTGGTTCTACACTGCCTTGTGGTATGGTGTTCTTTTGTACCAACAATAGATGGAAAGCATATGGAATTCTTGAGGTTTCTTTGGTCACTTCTATAGTTATGTATTTTCGAATTGGAAATGAAGTTGAGGTAGCAATTCCTCTTACTAAACTAGCATCAGGCTCCTATTTTTTCCACGTTCTTAATGATTTTCTGAACGTTGATGACATATTTTCTTATGATAGCACCGAAGGAGCATTACTCTATGGCTTACTTTTGTAGATGAGAATTTTGCATTGCCACATGAAAAACAAAAAGAAATGTTCTCTGTAGCTAATTCTGGTCCAAATAATATTGGCTCGCTCGCAGTTTATGTCACGCTCCTGGGTTATTGTACAAATACTGCAAAACTCAATTTTTCAACGATACTTATTGACGAGTTTGAGACTGAATTGAGGGCGGCAGCTGTAGTTTCCATACGAAGCAAAACCAGTGCTATTGATGTGATTAGGATTAAGGACTTATGGGATCGTGTGTCTTCTTTATCAGCATATAAAGCTCTATTACTCGATAATTTAATAAGCAGCCGACCTACATTTGCTCCCAATCTTATAGCACTTGTTGGAGAACTTGGGTCTCTTAATTCATTTTGGTTTGCCAATGTTACCCTTCTTGGAGGCCTCTTACATACAAATACGGTTAAATGGGTCGGTTATTTCATTTCGGATGCTCCAAGGCTACTCATTTCTTTTATGTTGTTGCAGTTTGGTGACATTTATGCTATTGTTGGGTCACTGTTTGTTGGAACCACAACTCTTCTTAGTTCTGAAGGTCCTACAGTTGCAGGTCTGGGTGGTGATTATTTTAGAAGCATAATTTGTAAAGTGTGGGATACGGGTTGGGTTGTTACTGCACAAAAGGTCTTGGTGTATCTGGGGCATAAGTGGCACACTAAACTCACTCCCATCACACAATTTGTTCTCTTGCCAGTGAAGGCAATTGTGGTCCAGATGGTTGCACAAAAGATGACAGTTCTTGCTACGTACATGATTTTTTTTTTATGTTCTCTTAGTATTATCACAACTATGTTGGTTGTGTTTTCTGGTGGGCCTGCTAGTGATCCAAATCAGCCACAAAATGGACAATTGAAGATTTGGTTACATCCGATTCAGAGTTCTAAGTGTGAACTCTCCATACTAATCAACACAACCCCAGTCTGTATTCAGCTGTCATCAGCGATGGAGAAACCAGAGGCCATGTTGATTCAAGTTCAAGAGCTTGCACAGTTAATATCTAGTCCAAGCCTAGTAGCTCATGCCGGCTGGAACAAAGTCATTGCTAATAACAGAAACTGGTTTAAACCGTTTGCTATTAAACTTATTGCACTCGCGCCTTTGATTCCTGAACTAACACCCTTTGATGCACTCTATGGACATAAACCACCTAATTTAGCTGGCTACACCCATGGTGCTATGGCAGTTTCTATCTCGTGCTCGTTCATGACCCCAACACTAGTACAATGGGACCCCTTGCCGCCAGAAGTATTTCATCGTGATGAAACTACCCATTTACTTGAACCATTTACAGTCTCCCACCTTGAGGACAAGGTGGTTTAAAACGGGGGAGTAATGTTATGAACTGTATAGGCTACCACGAGCCCAACCTAGCGGCCCGTTTAAGAAGCCCAACAAGAGAATGGATCTGTGGGAACGTTGAAGGAAACCTAGCTGGATATAACATCGGGTTTTTCATAGTGTAGGGGATTATGACGAATATGATTAGTGTATGTCTTCTTCCCCATCTCTGCTCTCTGTAATTTCTAGTTTCCCATCCCCTTCTCTATTACTATCCTGTACTACTTTCGGTTTCTTCATTGTAATCGTTCATAGATCTATAAAATACTATTTCTGTTCGAATTGTTGATTAGTTGTGAAATATCAATTCACAACAGAATCTGTGCACAATAAATCTTCAACAATCTCGTTCTCCCGAACAGAACCAGAGTCGACGGCGAGGCAGCGCACGACATCGACAACCAAAACCCAACTCGGTCAAAACAAAACAGAGAGAACGAAATTGCAAGAGAAAGTTTTGTAACATTTTCCTAGAATTCTAAAGTATCAGCAAGCTTCTTTCATCGACACAAGAATTGCGTATCTTTATGGTTCGAGAGAGAGAGAGAACGAAAGAGATATAGAGTTTGGTGCGACCATAATGATTTCACATGTGTGACCGACTATGAGGTGAGACAAATTTGTCGGTTGAGGAATCGGTAGTGGTAGGTTTTATTTCTTTGTCGGAGTTCATATATAAAATACCTTTAAAAAAAAAAGGTTCATATATAAACGATCGGAGCTTAATAATGGTTGGATTGGTGGCACTTGGTGTTGAAGATGGATTGAAGAAGAGGTGGTGTGTGTTAGGGAGGAAGATGAAGTTAAAGTGGGTCCATAAAGTTATGTGTTTACCTTTCATTTATAGTCCCCACCTTAGAGTATGGGTATTTAGGTCATTTCACACTCACTTAACTGAGAAAACTAACCCTTATTCACGCTAGGGACTATCCGAGTAACAAACGATCAAACCACAGGGAGCATACATGTAAAATAAATAAGTAATGTTGAAACACAAAGCAGGAAGCTGGAAGTCAAAAGCCTGAAGCTCCTGACCAGGAGCCGATATGACTACAGCTGATGACATGAAGCAAAAGTTACTTTTCAGGCCTCGGGACTTGAAATGAACAAGTCAAGACAAAAGAACAAACTTTTGTAAAGTAAATAGTTTCCTCGAGACACTCAACCTGAATTATGCCTAAAGAGGTAAATGCCAAACCTGCAAGCAATTTAAAGGTGGAAAAGCCTACTCGGAATAGAAGGTGCACAAATGGATAAAGGCTCCTTGGGCATATCAGTTCGCCTGTAAGACCCATACATTCATTTAATATTTCTTATAATATATAGTGCATTTAAAATGCCGTTTTTCCAAAAATATCAATGTAACGATATTTACATAGGTTTGAAACATTCCAAAGATGGTTATACTAATTACACATCAGTTTAGTGACCAAAAGAAACTATTAAGGTAGCTGAAGCTTTGTTGGTTTGTGTGTTCGATCCTTTAGCAAACTTGATCGCCATCCGAAAGATGTTCATAGTAACCTATATTCAAAATGATCACAAACATTAGTTATTAAGTTTGTAACATGTCAAAAACAAGTTCCCATCACCAAACTAACAAAAATGCAAATATTGCCGGAATTAGGACCCGTCGCGCGACGCGAAGGGATATTAAATAACTGTCGCGTGCCGCGACAGGCGTCGCGTGTCGTGCCCCAGACTTCCTCCTCCATCACGTGGCGCGAGGAGTACTATTTTCCAGCAGGTTTTGTTTTGAAACCTGCATTTACAGCAATCTTAACTTTTACGAAAACAGTCATAACTTGCTCGTTATATGTCCGATTTGAGTCACGTTTCTTCTTATGTGATCGTAATTATTTCATCTATAATATGGAATCAAAATCCAACTTATCAATGAACAAATTTCTAAATTTAAGCATTCGGCTTAGAACAGTTTCAAGTTATTTTGACTCGTTAATAATTATGATCAACCAACTTGGCGTATTAATATCAATCTTCTATAAGAATGATACCTATAAACATATCTATATTTATGGAGGATTATATGTAAAGTTTATGCGCCGTTATCTAAGTGCATATCACTTATTTGACCAGTTTAACTATAGATAGTTAAACGAACATAACTAGAATTTATTATAAAGAATTTCGCATCTTTTAGTCATACTCACTCCTGAGTTTTGACTTGTATTCAACGTTTCCATTTCTCGGTCAACGCTTATAATGAAGGTAAATTCATAATCCGACATCATCTCGAAGTCTTTAATCATGCAACCTTCCCGATTTACATAAGAACATCGATTTGACCCGTTTAGCTTGCTTAGCGACATCCATCGCTTTATATCACCAAAGTTTCATTTCTTTGGTTATTTTGACCCGTTTGGTTTGTTAGCGAAATCCATCTCTTTGTACAACCAAACATGTATAATTCGAGTCATTTTGACCCGTTTGAACATTATAGTGGAATCCACAACTTTTACCTTTATACTTATCGTTATTCTCTATTTATTCTGTTCGGTTAATACATACGGAATCCTCCATTTTAGTAATAACCAAATTTCATAACGATTCAATCATCATTTAAGCAACTAAACATAAATTACTATCGAAATTTTACGAAGCGTATAGCCGCGTACCTTTAAAGCTTTCCTTTTAGACGATTGTCTGTTCCGCCTTGATTACTTGATGATCCACCCAAATTACCTATAGAATTCCATTCGAGCATATCGCTTAGAACTCATATTTCAATATTCGACACAAAATGCTTTTTAACTAATCATTTAAGTGATTCTTTCATCCTTATCACTTATTTCAAGTTCATTTAAGCATTTTGTCGAACATCTTGTGGGAAAAATTAATATACAAACACTATCAAGTTCATGATGAATATTTTTAACCATGTTAATAAATCATATTCAAAATTAGATATCTCATATACACAAAGAACATCTAGAATTGTGAGCTAACCCTCAAATAACATCAATTTATCACTTTCAATCAAGGGTTCATCCTTTTTAATCAAAAACCCATGTACTATACATATGATAATTCATCAATTCAATAAGTTAGGACACAAAATCACTAAATTCTTATCTAGGACTTGTTCCTGGACTTGTAATCACACCAATTATGTCATAACATCAACTTTCATTCAATAATTTAAATTATGAGAATTCATAACAATTCAAAACATCATCAAAGATCAGAATTAAGCATACCTTGTGATTCCCTATCTATAGGGATCACTAATTTAACTTAGAATTGATCACAATTCAACTTCTTTCTTTGATTTTTGAGATGATTGTAGTGAATTAGGGTTTTAAGAGCAAGAGCTCTCTTTTGGCTCTGTGTTGGTCGACCAGGATAAAACACACCAAGTGTGTGATAAAACACACCAAGTGTGTGTTTTGAACATAATATGTTTGTAGTAAAATAACCTTCAAGAAGGTCGATTTCAGCCCCTCTAGTTTTCAAGATATATAAAATGGTTAGAACCCTTTGATTCCTATCTTTTATAAAGAAATTTTAACTAGGTTAATTATTCCTAGTTTTAATTTCGCTATTTTATTCTCGATATTAATAATTATACATGTATACACGCATATATAATTTAATATTTTAGGGTTGTTACAAGTCTACCCCCTTAAAGAGGATTTCGTCCTCGAAATCGTAACACGTACCAAATAAGGAAGGGTATAAGCGTCACATCTCTTCTTCCGACTCCCAAGATGTCTGATCCCTTTCGATGTTTCCATTTGACTTTTACTTGATCGATTTCTTTATTCCTTAAGCTTTTAACCTTTCGATCAAGAATTGTGATAGGCTTTACGACACAGTTCAGTTTATCGTCAACTTCGATGTCGTCGTAGCTTATATACGTCGTTTCATCAGCTAAGCACTTTCGAAGATGTGAAACGTGAAAAGTGTTGTGTATACTGCTCAATTCTTATGGCAGATCTAGTCGGTAAGCTACTTTACCCACACGTTCCACTATTTTGAATGGTCCAATAAACCTTGGGCTCAATTTCCCCCTCTTTTGGAATCGAATGATCCCCTTCCACGGAGATACTTTGAGCATAACCATATCACCAACCTGAAACTCGATTAGTCTTCGTCTCTTATCAGCGTAAGACTTTTGACGGTCTTGGGCAGCTTTCAAATGAGCCCGGACCACTTCGATATTCTCTTTAGTGGTTCTGACTACATCTTGGTGGGCAAGTTTACGCGGACCCACTTCACCCCAAGACACTAGGGTTCGATGATGTGCGTGTGGTGGTATATATTTTTATGTATATTTTTAGCCCTTTTTACACTTTGGTCAAGTTTTAAATTTATAAAACACGATATTTTACTAACACCAAACACACATATGGGCAAGTGCACCTGTCGTCAGCGTAGTATAGTGTTTGTAAGATACCGAAGTCGTCCAAGGACACAAGAGCTTTTAGTGCCGGTTTATCCTCAACGTTAATCAAATCAAAATTTTAGAAAAATGTTTTAAACTAGAAAATAAAAACTAAAAATGCTGAAAAATAAAAATAAAAATAAAACAGATAAACAAGATGAATCACTTGTATCCGACTCGCCTTTAGTGTAACCTTTGATTATTTTCGCACTTTTGCACTTTTTAAGAGATTATCTTAGTTATAGTAATAGGCCCCTCTTTTGAAGGTGACGTTACCCTCAACCCAGTAGTTTGACTCAGCAAGGATATAATCCTAAAGGGTTGGATTATTGAAAGATAATTAATTAAGTTATTAATAATGCGTAATGTGGTAGGCCCCTCTTTTGAAGGTGACGTTACCCTCGGCTAAGTAGTTTGAGTCAGCAGGGATACAATCCTAAATAGCCGGGTTAATCTTTTAATAGTAGTTTACATATGAGGGGGTCAAGGAGTTCGGACCCCCGCCATCCAATACCAGTGGGTATTGAAGGAGGTCCTACTAAACTTGACCCAGGTCCTTGCAGGATCTATACACTGAACAAGGCAAGACTCTTACCAAACCATTCCCTTAACCCCCCGACCAGGTAGCCAACATATCTCCATATAGACCGTGGAGATATGAATGGTGAAAATCTTTTATTTTATATAGACAGTAAAATAACACCAAGACACCACGGACAAATGATAAGGAAGATTCACCTTCAACATAAGAAACTAGTTATTAAAGTCATTAATACATAACCAAATAAAAAGTGCGAAAAGATTAAAAATAAAAAGTATTACACTAAATGCTTGTCTTTACCAAGTGATGTAAGAGACTTAGGCAAACATGGCCTTTGATTGTTAAGAACTCTTACGATCAATCTTGGATCCCGAGACTACTACACACACTCTATGATGGATGATGGATGATGGTGGTGGATGTGGGTTGTGATGGTGGTGGTGGGTGGGTGTAGTGTGAGAGATGTGGTTTGCCAAGGGATGAGTTGCAAGTGAGCCAAGCACCCCTATTTATAGCCTGCACAGAAGCCCGGACACGGCCCCGTGTCCATTGGGCACGGCCCCGTGTCCACCCATCTTCTCTTTCTTCATTAATTGTAGTTTGTCTGCATTAGTTGACCACGCCCCCGTGTCCGCTGGGCACGACCCTGTGTGCAGAAGCGTATCTGTACTATCAAGATTTGCCTAGATTCTACGAATCTTAGCGTTGACCACGACCCCGTGTCCGCTGGGCACGCCCCCGTGGTGGGTGATAGAAGCTTCTACAACTTTGTCTTTTCTGCAGACACTTGGGCACGCCCCCGTGCTCAGTGAGCACGAGGCGTGTTCAGCCTTCTGTTCTCTTGTTTTTGCTTGGGGAGATGCTGCCGAGGAGTCGGGCATGCCACGTTTATTCCTTTTCTTGTATTATTGTTAGATTTAGCTGCATTTTTGCTTCTTTTGTCCATTTTAGCTCTTTTAACCCTGAAAATACAAAAGGAAGACAAAAGCACACTTTTTCCAACATTAGTACTAAAAAAGGGTTAGTTTTATGCCACAATTGATGTAATTTATATGTTGCATTTTGCACACATCAAATACCCCTACACTTGAATCTTTGCTTGTCCTCAAGCAAAACTCTTTATAATGTGGCTTACACTCCCAAATGGAATGGGTAGAAGAGAAGGTTTTTGGGCTTGTCATAGAGTGTCGGGATTCCAATAAATTACTTATTAGGGATAACATGCCTCTTTATTTTTATTTTATTTACAATCATATTCGTCATGATTTATTTAGAACATTACATAAAATAAATTACTTATTAGGGCATAACATGCCTCTTTAAAATTCCATTTATATACAAGTTCACATACCTCACGGGGGATCACTCAACACTCGGCCGAAGGTGTATTTTTTGTGAAGCACTCGAGAGCGGCATGGAACTTACTTCTACCATAAGCTTGCCAAGCAATCAATCCTCCTCCTTTTTAACTATATACCTTTGTAAATATCAAGAGAACTTTTGGGGGAAGGGTTAGGCTTGGGTTAAAGGTAGGTGGTTGGGTTAGTGGTTAGTAGAAAAGGGCGAAAGGCGTAAAAAGCGTCGGTTTTCGTAAAACATTTTGTTTTTGTGACTTTTTATTCTAATGAAGCATTATTCAAACAAGCCTTCTTTTGATGAGCTTTGTTTGTTTATTGCTAACTTCATTTTTCTTTTCTTCTCTATAATTTTTTTTCTCTTTTTTTTATATAAGGAAGTCACAAGAAAACCGAGCTTTGTTACTAAAATAAAGGGTTTAAAATGAAAAAGGGTTTTGGTGGGTAAAAAGGGTGTTTGTTTTGGGTTAAGAAATGAAAAGGTTTAGGCTCAAAGGGGTTAACTAGGGGGATTTTGGGTAGGTGGTAAAAAAAAAGAAAAATAATGGTGTTGAAATAAAAAGGGTTAGTCCTAATGCCTCTATCATTTACTTACTTGGGTTTAAGTTGGTAAGGACCGGGAATGTATCGTCATGCCAAGTTCTAGAGTCGTAAGAACCAATCGGATATTCACACAAGAAACGAAAAATGAGCATTTAGTTTAAAGATGTGTATTTGTATGCTCAATAAAGGCTCAAAACTCACTTTTTGTGGGAATGGGTTTTTATGTGATCAAGTATATATAATCAAATTTTAACTAGATTTGTCATGCTGTTTCATAATTTTCTTATGTTGGTTCTTTTTATCACAACGCTATCGGTTGTAAATTTGTAAAAATATAACCTTTTTAGAACTTGTAACTCCCAAATTAAACCAAGACAAGTAAATAAAATGAAAAGATTTTGAAAAAAATTTGGGGTGTTTAGCGGTTCCAATAGAGTTTTGTGTAAGGCTTGTAATTAGGACTTGCAAAATTCAAGGTTTTAGCATCCCCCCACACTTAAATTACACATTGTCCTCAATGTGTCCCAAAAATAAGTTTTTAGTTTGATTGAATGTGTAAAAAGTGTGTCAAAAACAATTTTTATGTTACTGGGCATCTGGACACGGCCCCGTGTTGGATGAACACGGCCCCGTGGTCAGATTGCCAGTAACGGGAACTTACAGAAGGTGGACACGGGGGCGTGTCGGCCGGGCACGACCCCGTGTCTGGCAAAAATCTGCATAATTTAGACAAACAGCAGGTCTGGGGCAATGGGCACGGGGGCGTGTTGGATGAACACGATCCCGTGTGGACAAACTGCAAAGGTGTAAAACAGGTTTCTGGCTTCGGTTTTCCTGTCCCGGCTTTAGTAGCACTAACGTTTAGTGCTCTAAGCCTCGTATGTACCTGTTTAACTAATAAATACCACACCAATCATCACAAACAACCTAAATTACCAAAGTTAATCATCCACATCACAAGCTAAAAAGAAAAAGAAATGCAGAAATTAAAAAGTGTTAAAGGAAGTAAATTGTTCAACAAATGGCACGCAGGCCGGAAATTGTTCATGAGAAAAGGGGGTTAACCTGTGGGACCTCCAACCGTGGGATGCTACCTTCTACTCCTCCCACTTAATCCATGTCCTCGTCTTCATCATCATCATCACCTCCTCCGTGGCCCGTAATATACTCCCGGATGTTTCCAATATCATCCTATATGTCGGAGATGTTTCTCTCTATTGCTCTGACCCGGGTGTATGTGTTGCTAGCCATGTTGTAGGTGTTCCTGGTGCACATAAGGTTTTCCTGCAATAAATCATGTAAGCTTTGAAAGTTAGGAAAACCGCCTCCTTGTGAGGAGGATTGACCCGGATCACCATGGTGCTGGTAATGGTACTGAGGAGGAGGATGGACGGGTGGGGCGTGTAAGACGGGTGGGGCGTGTAAGACGAGTGCTTCTTGCGGGTTCCATGCATGCCCTTGAACCGTTTGAAATCTAACCGTCCCGTCATTTGCTTCATAAATCAAGTTCATGGAGCGGCAAATGACCATGTCCACTCTCCCCGTACATGGCCCCTTGCGGAAGGACCTCGGCATGTTCACGAAGTGTTTGAAGAGGCGGTATATCCACCCTCCAAAGAAGATAGGAGTCCAGGGAGTAGCGAGCTGGTTCCAGTGCATGTTTCGGAGCAGGAGATACGAAACATAAAGGTTGACCCGGTTGTGGATGCAATGAAGGACTAGTAGATCACGCAAACCTACAACACCGCTGCTGTCGTGCCTTTGACTAAGAGAGTAGGTGAGGACCCTATGGATGTAGCGGTAAAGAGGGTCTCTCAAATGTGTACTCTTAGTTCGGCTTGGGTTGTAGTTGCCTTATCCTATTTGAGCCCAAGCAGCTTGGCGGTCATTTTCCTTGATCTCGCGGAGACCGCCGGTGTTTTCCTCATCCCTAGCATCTTCTTCTGAGTACAATCCCACCAGAGCCCCAAATTGAGCAATTGAGATCCGGTATGTGATTCCTCCACAGCGAAACTCCAACCCTTCATTGTCAAACGGCTCGGCTCTTATGTTGAAGACGAGCGTGCTGTAGAATTCCATGATGTATTCATGCACATAGTGAAGCTGAGTGCAAAGGGCAGCTCGTAGTGGGCCGGTGACAATAGTGTTGAATCGGTCCAATTGGTTCACTGCCTCAAGAGTGTTTGTGCACACTTGTCTGGGGTTACCCTCGGGCCTAGTCCTTAACACGTCATAACGAGCTTGAGCCGCCAACTCGTTAGCATTGAATCGAGTGAATTTCTTGGCCATCTGAAAGAAAACACCAAAAAATTAGCAATAAACAGTGAAAAATTCGGAGAAAACTGAAAACAGTCGACTGAACACGCCCCCGTGTTCAGCGGACACGCCCCATGTTTGAGTGAAATTGGCTGGACACGCCCCCGTGCTCAGTGAGCACGACCCCGTGTCCAGGCGTCTGTTTCCCAAAAATCCCATTTTTCGATCCGGTCCCGAAAACTTGAAAATTGTTGGTCCAGTTGGGGCGGTTTTCCCCGAAAATGAAACCCCAAGTTCCGTTTTTCTCAAAATAAACCGTTTACCCCTTCAATTTTATCTTTTTCGGTTAAAAAACAAGGGTTTGGGGGTTTTTGTGAGAAATCGGGCAAATCTACAAACAATACAAGTTGATTTACTTCCTATAACATGTATCTAAACTAATTCTAATAGATTTATGCAAAAATTTGAGGTTCGATCCTGTTCAAGTTGAAGAACCCTAGATTTTTCCCCAAATCTTGATGTTAAACTACATGCAAATGCTTAATCTAACTACTTATGATGATAGAATCATACCTTGATGTTGTTAGAAGTAAAGGAGACGTCGAAATCTTGTAGAAAAATCACCGGAACCAGAGAGTTTGTGGGGAAACGGGGCGTGTGGAATGAAGAAACTGTTTGAAAGAAGGGGTTTTATCCCGACAGTTGCGCGGACACGGCCCCGTGCTCGCTGAGCACGACCCTTGTTCAGGTTTAACACCCTAACAGGTTTAACCTTAAAACAACGCAGCGGAAATTCGAGTCTTAAAATTTCTTTCATGACATACATCTTGACATTCTAAAAATTCATTTTATAATATAAGAACATAACTTATCAACACTAAATTACATATTTAAACATTCCCGTACAATCTGTCTTGTGACTCGATCCTCGATCTCCAATCCTTGGATATCCTCATGACTGGTACTATCTGCGCTCACCACATAAAATTCATACATTAGTACGCATTATAAACATACAAGGTTTGTTCATGTTTACTTCTCGTTTCATTTACTCTTTACATTCCAGCTTTTTCCATCCTGTCATACCATCCGTAGTGAGACTTCCTTGCCATTCCTGCATTTCACTTATAACTCCATATACACGAATAAACAACGTAAACACTTGATCGTACCAACAGACTTACATACATACCTAAACTTCGTACACACTATCTCCATACATACATACGTACACACATACATGTCAACCTACATACAAACTTACATACAATTACATATCAATCATTCTATATGTATCTACATATATACATACCTACATCGTCACGTACGATCATGTCATCCCACCTATGTACATTCACACATAGATACATACGTACATACATACATACACCTTATAACATGCCTTCACACAAACCTACATACGTGCATACATTCGTACATACTCACTTCCGTACATATACATACTTCCTACATACACCCCTACATACATACACTTAGGTTTATAAAACATACATACGTACATGCCTACATACTTACTTACATATATATTTATAATCACCTGCTTCAACATACCCAACTCATACTTACCTATTCATATACCTCTTCATATATCCTTATGTACTTGCTTACACACTATAATCTTACATACATTCGCGCATACACGCTTACATACACTTCTACATACATTTATAGAGATATACAACATCCATACATACCTATCCACACATACGCTTACCCTAATGGTCACAAAACATAAGTTAAACTAGTCATATGCGACTTAAAACGCGTTTAAACGAGTTCCCGATACAAAACGGAGCTAACAAACAACTTTCGCCAAACAGCCACCCCGTCGCGTAGCGCGACGGGCCGTCGCGCAGCGCGACGCCCTAAAACAAACAGAATGTTTGTTATTGCTGTGCTGCAGATTCCCAGCACGTCCGCGTTTCACGGAAACGGTCATAACTTCTTCGTTATTGGTCCGTTTTACCCGATTCTTTTTCCTACGTGTCCGTAATTTAATTCTCCATCTTTTGGAGTTAAGATCCGACATCCGGATTAACAAAATTTCAGACTTTTAACTCTTCGGCTTATTACCCTTTTTACCATTTTGTCCCGTTCGTGCATTCATCAACATAACTTGGTTATTTTACCATAGCATCTTATAAATCTAACATTATCCGTGACGTCTATCATAACCTACTAAATTCTTGGATGTCTTGCATCCTCTTAACACATTATCGTTCATATGCTTAACTTGACCCGTTAAGGGTATTCGCGCATTAATTGGTCTATGACCGACCAAACCAAACCATCATCCCCACTTCCATACTTGTCCAAAACATTACTCTAACCGAATAACTTACTTCTAAACTACTTTTAAGATCGTCTACCCCAAAATACCCATCAAGGGCGTTTTGGTCAACCTTAAACCCATCATTTACGACGAAAGACTTTAACACATATTTGACCTCAAACATCATGTTTAATTCATTACAACACTTTATTACTTACTTGTACTAAGAAGTGATTACGGAAATCACTTACCTTATGCGTCCGTGCTCGTATCCGATTCCTTGCCTCTTCTTGACCCGTTAACACCTCGTGCTTGAGTCCTTCTCGGCGTGATTCCTATACTTTCATTTTATCGAAATCACGCTCTTATTAGCATACACCTTTGTACACGTAACAATCATATCACTCGCATAATTCACACTTAACTTTCCTTAGTCATTTCTAACAAACATTAAAATACATAATCGACTTCATATAATCATATCCGTATACATTAAACTCATGTAACTCATCATGTCATTACATTTAACACGGATTGCTATAACATGTACCATACGACTTCCCATCAACCTACCTTTACGACAACGAGTCAAGTCATGTTTCTTATACTTAGTTGACTTTCAAAAGTCAACTATTAACCATACTTAACTATCGACTTATCATCATATACCCGTAACATCATAATCGACTATACGGACGACACTATATACATTTCATCATACACTTGATGTGAGTACTACCTTTTAAGCATAACGTACAACTATTTCATGCACAATTCTTCTAAACTCATACATAACCCATCAAACCCAACTACTAATCATCATGTATCATTCCAAATGAACATTAAACATAACATCATCATATTCCTATACTTTCATCTAACAATAATTCGTCATACCCACATAATACATCAATCATTCAACAAGACTTGAACATAAGAGGTGATTCTAGTCATCATCTTCACCCTAACTAACGGGTGTCACCTCTAATCATCAAATTAACGCAACCCATTCATAACCCATGTTCTACACGAGGATTCTAACCCTTTTACGTGATCAATTTCATATTAACTCACGAATTAGAACATAACCCACTTCACCCATGATCACAAATCTTAGATTTAAAACATACCTTATGATCCTCTCGTGTTGGTGATCATTAATCCATGCTCGGTTATGGATTTGGGCCTTGATTCATCCTTCAAATTGAAGCTTTTGAAGAACTAGGGTTTTGGGGCTCTTGAGAGCCCCTGATCGATCTATCCAGAACATACACGAAAGTGTGTGTGTGTTCTTTTTCTTTTAATAACCCAACTTTCGTTAGTTCCACTTTAGCCCCTCGGGTTTTGCCTTTAAAACATAACTGACACTACCTTCATCATTTAATACTTTTGACCATACCCTTAACTAGGTTAAATAGCCTAGTTGTTTATTTCATGACGTGTCACATAAGAACATACGACAAATATTAACATTCAGATTTTGGGGCGTTACAAGTCTACCACCCTTAAACAAGGTTTCGTCCCCGAAACCTTTCTCACTTTCATCGAACACACATTATCTTTTCTTCCAATCCATCCATACGACCACTAGCCCATACTTTCCTGATCATTCTTTCCTATTTCAGTTTCATTTTCATTTACTTGACCTGTCAATAACTGGTCAATACACATAACCTTCCGTCCTTTAGTATGATCCATTCTTAATGGATCTAATATCTCCATTTCACTTCTAAAAATTTACATTCTCTACATACTCTGTGTAACATTTAGCTTTTGTCTTGTTACCACCACAAAACTTACTATTTCATAGTCACACCTACGTGCTTAACTCTAACGTTAACCTTACTCTACGTTTTCTATAGTTACGTATACCTTGCATACCTTTATATTATCTTTAAATCATTTCATTCATTTCACATTACTATTGCTTTCACTTCATGCATTACTTAATTCACGTGTACAAATAGTTCATATCTCTCAAATCATGAGTTAAACATTTTACTAACCTCTTTTTCATTTCCCAAACCACGATCCGCAACCCAGATCGATCATCTTCTCCTCGAGTACTAGCCGTACAGGCCAGATTTCATTCCTTCGTATAATGAGCTTCCGCTCGTGCACGTCCTTTCACCAATATGATTGGTTTCCTCACATAATTTGTTCCAACATTATCATCAACAACATCGGCGGTTAACATATGTCATTCAAACATTCATTACACTAGGTGATTACCCACCTATAACTCTTCTACAATTTCCTACGTGCCTGCTATAACGTGCCACACATTCTATTTCTTACATACAATCCTTTCATTCAATTAATCATTTCGCCAACTGAAGTACACGCTCGTACTTCCTTCCATTCATGCTTACTTGCGAAGACCTTATTACATCGTTTCAATATTTCTTACTAAGCTTACCATTCCCGCCCATACTCAAGTTATTGTCCGGGTCACAGCCCGTCATCATTATGACTTCTAAGAGTCAATTACTATCACATCTAACACGTAACTTATACAAAACTTCGTCTATTATACTATCACTTTTTACTTTATACTTGTTTCTATGACCTGTTCGACTCAATCATGGTCAAACTGTCGACATCTTCTTAGGCGGATTAATTTCATCTTTTTATATTTTTGAATCCGTCTCACGGATTCAGACGCTTCATTCATGCTTTTTCATTCATTGAATCCGCCTTACGGTTTCAAACATTACATTCACGCCTTTCATCCTTGAATCCGTCTCGCGGATTCAAACATAACATCCATGCCTTTCATCCTTGAATCCGTCTCGCGGATTTAAACATAACATCCATGCCTTTCATCCTTGAATCCGTCTCGCGGATTCAAACATAACATCCATGCCTTTCATCCTTGAATCCGTCTCGCGGATTCAAACATAACATCCATGCCTTTCATCCTTGAATCCGTCTCGCGGATTCAAACATAACATCCATGCCTCTCATCCTTGAATCCGTTTCACGGATTCAAACATTGCATTCATACCTTTCATTCCCTGAATCCGTCTTACGGATTCAAACATATTATTCATATCTCGTTGATCCGCACTTAATCACGGATTCAACATTCTTCATTCTTATCAGGCATGTTTTTTTTTTCTTACATAGTACTCTCAATTTCCTGAGAGTCTTACTTCCCATTTCACCCACACGCCCGCCTGCTACCCAACTCTACCGGACATACCTGTAACAATTATCATGATCTCACGAACGTCATATGTTTCTCGTGTACTGGCCAGGTACACAATCCACATAGTAGTTTCGTGCCTTCATGTAATTGTCACCTTATGTCCGTAGACTTAGGTTTCGGCGCGTGTATTGCTTCCAACACTTCATTACTATACTATCATTGTCTTTCATCTTAAAATTTTCCTTCCCTTAATGAACTTTACCATTACCTACACCCACATATTAAATTCACGTACCTGGGCTCATTTGCCTATTTGTCTTATTACCTCTTTGCCTGCCTTAGTACTCATCCTAGACTGCATTCACGGATCATCCTCTTCCAACACTTATGCTAACCTTGCACATACAAAACCGTCAGTTTCTTTATACGTATACATAAATACATACTTTCATCAACCTTTACCTTTGGATCTTGATCGAGTCTTAGATTGTACGGATTTCTTATCTCAAGAGCACACAAGTTTGAGTTCAAGTACTTACCTTCTCGTACTTGATTCCCTAAAACCAGGGATCTGATACCAACTTTTAACACCCTAACAGGTTTAACCTTAAAACAACGCAGCGGAAATTCGAGTCTTAAAATTTCTTTCATGACATACATCTTGACATTCTAAAAATTCATTTTATAATATAAGAACATAACTTATCAACACTAAATTACATATTTAAACATTCCCGTACAATCTGTCTTGTGACTCGATCCTCGATCTCCAATCCTTGGATATCCTCATGACTGGTACTATCTGCGCTCACCACATAAAATTCATACATTAGTACGCATTATAAACATACAAGGTTTGTTCATGTTTACTTCTCGTTTCATTTACTCTTTACATTCCAGCTTTTTCCATCCTGTCATACCATCCGTAGTGAGACTTCCTTGCGATTCCTGCATTTCACTTATAACTCCATATACACGAATAAACAACGTAAACACTTGATCGTACCAACAGACTTACATACATACCTAAACTTCATACACACTATCTCCATACATACATACGTACACACATACATGTCAACCTACATACAAACTTACATACAATTACATATCAATCATTCTATATGTATCTACATATATACATACCTACATCGTCACGTACGATCATGTCATCCCACCTATGTACATTCACACATAGATACATACGTACATACATACATACACCTTATTACATGCCTTCACACAAACCTACATACGTGTATACATTCGTACATACTCACTTTCGTACATATACATACTTCCTACATACACCCCTACATACATACACTTAGGTTTATAAAACATACATACGTACATGCCTACATACTTACTTACATATATATTTATAATCACCTGCTTCAACATACCCAACTCATACTTACCTATTCATATATCCTTATGTACTTGCTTACACACTATAATCTTACATACATTCGCGCATACACGCTTACATACACTTCTACATACATTTATAGAGATATACAACATCCATACATACCTATCCACACATACGCTTACCCTAATGGTCACAAAACATAAGTTAAACTAGTCATACGCGACTTAAAACACGTTTAAACGAGTTCCCGATACAAAACGGAGCTAACAAACAACTTTCGCCAAACAGCCACCCCGTCGCGTAGCGCGACGGGCCGTCGCGCAGCGCGACGCCCTAAAACAAACAGAATGTTTGTTGCTGCTGTGCTGCAGATTCCCAGCATGTCCGCGTTTCACGGAAACGGTCATAACTTCTTCGTTATTGGTCCGTTTTACCCGATTCTTTTTCCTACGCGTCCGTAATTTAATTCTCCATCTTTTGAGTTAAGATCCGACATCCGGATTAACAAAATTTCAGACTTTTAACTCTTCGGCTTATTACCCTTTTTACCATTTTGTCCCGTTCGTGCATTCATCAACATAACTTGGTTATTTTACCATAGCATCTTATAAATCTAACATTATCTGTGATGTCTATCATAACCTACTAAATTCTTGGATGTCTTGCATCCTCTTAACACATTATCGTTCATATGCTTAACTTGACCCGTTAAGGGTATTCGCGCATTAATTGGTCTATGACCGACCAAACCATCATCCCCACTCCCATACTTGTCCAAAACGTTACTCTAACCGAATAACTTACTTCTAAACTACTTTTAAGATCGTCTACCCCAAAATACCCATCACGGGCGTTTTGGTCAACCTTAAACCCATCATTTACGACGAAAGACTTTAACACATATTTGACCTCAAACATCATGTTTAATTCATTACAACACTTTATTACTTACTTGTACTAAGAAGTGATTACGGAAATCACTTACCTTATGCGTCCGTGCTCGTATCCGATTCCTTGCCTCTTCTTGACCCGTTAACACCTCGTGCTTGAGTCCTTCTCGGCGTGATTCCAATACTTTCATTTCATCGAAATCACGCACTTATTAGCATACACCTTTGTACACATAACAATCATATCACTCGCATAATTCAAACTTAACTTTCCTTAGTCATTTCTAACAAACATTAAAATACATAATCGACTTCATATAATCATATCCGTATGCGTTAAACTCATGTAACTCATCATGTCATTACATTTAACACGGATTGCTATAACATGTACCATACGACTTCCCATCAACCTACCTTTACGACAACGAGTCAAGTCATGTTTCTTATACTTAGTTGACTTTCAAAAGTCAACTATTAACCATACTTAACTATCGACTTATCATCATATACCCGTAACATCATAATCGACTATACGGACGACACTATATACATTTCATCATACACTTGATGTGAGTACTACCTTTTAAGCATAACGTACAACTATTTCATGCACAATTCTTCTAAACTCATACATAACCCATCAAACCCAACTACTAATCATCATGTATCATTCCAAATGAACATTAAACATAACATCATCATATTCCTATACTTTCATCTAACAATAATTCGTCATACCCACATAATACATCAATCATTCAACAAGACTTGAACATAAGAGGTGATTCTAGTCATCATCTTCACCCTAACTAACGGGTGTCACCTCTAATCATCAAATTAACGCAACCCATTCATAACCCATGTTCTACACGAGGATTCTAACCTTTGTACGTGATCAATTTCATATTAACTCACGAATTAGAACATAACCCACTTCACCCATGATCACAAATCTTAGATTTAAAACATACCTTATGATCCTCTCGTGTTGGTGATCATTAATCCATGCTCGGTTATGGATTTGGGCCTTGATTCATCCTTCAAATTGAAGCTTTTGAAGAACTAGGGTTTTGGGGCTCTTGAGAGCCCCTGATCGATCTATCCAGAACACACACGAAAGTGTGTGTGTGTGTGTGTTCTTTTTCTTTTAATAACCCAACTTTCGTTAGTTCCACTTTAGCCCCTCGGGTTTTGCCTTTAAAACATAACTGACACTACCTTCATCATTTAATACTTTTGACCATACCCTTAACTAGGTTAAATAGCCTAGTTGTTTATTTCATGACGTGTCACATAAGAACATATGACAAATATTAACATTCAGATTTTGGGGCGTTACATCAGGGTCTGTATCTGGGCGTTTGAATTAAAGTGACTGGTTTTGTGCAGCACGGGGGCGTGTTGAGTGAGCACGACCCCGTGTTCAGACTCTGTATCTGGGTGTTTTTTAGAAAAAATGCAGCACGGCCCCGTGTTCAGTGAACACGGCCCGTGTTCAGGCTACTGTAAATGCAAAAACTAACTAAAATGCAGAAAAATGTGCGTGCTTTTTAAAAAGGTTTTGAAAAACAGATTAGGCCGTCGATTTTAAGCTTTCTTAAAATCCTTGTGTCCCTGGAAACGGCGCCAAAAACTTGATGTGCGTGTGGTGGTATATATTTTTTATGTATATTTTTAGCCCTTTTAACACTTTAGACAAGTTTTAAATTTATAAAACATGTTATTTTAGTAACACCAAACACACATATGGGCAAGTGCACCCATCGTGAGCGTAGTATAGTGTTGGTAAGATACCGAGGTCGTCCAAGGACACAAGAGCTTTTAGTACCGGTTTATCCTCAACGTCTAATCAAATCAAAATTTTAGAAAAAATGTTTTAAACTAGAAAATAAAAACTAAAAATGCTGAAAAATAAAAATAAAAATAAAAAAGATACACAAGATGAATCACTTGGATCCGACTCGCCTTTAGTGTAACCTTTGACTATTTTCACACTTTTCACTTTTTAAGAGATTATCTTAGTTATAGTAGTAGGCCCCTCTTTTGAAGGTGACGTTACCCTCAACCCAGTAGTTTGAGTCAGCAAGGATACAATCCTAAAGGGTTGGATTATTGAAAGATAATTAATTAAGTTATTAATGAGGCCCCTCTTTTGAAGGTGACGTTACCCTCGGCTAAGTAGTTTGAGGCAGTAGGGATACAATCCTAAATAGCCGGGTTAATCTTTTAATAGTAGTTTACATATGAGGGGGTCAAGGAGTTCGGACCCCCGCCATCCAATACCAGTGGGTATTGAAGGAGGTCCTACTAAACTTGACCCAGGTCCTTGCAGGATCTATACACTGAACAAGGCAAGACTCTTGCCAAACCATTCCCTTAACCCCCGACCAGGTAGCCAACATATCTCCATATAGACCGTGGAGATATGAATGGTGAAAATCTTTTATTTTATATAGACAGTAAAATAACACCAAGACATCACGGACAAATGATAAGGAAGATTCACCTTCAACATAAGAAACTAGTTATTAAAGTCATTAATACATAACCAAATAAAAAGTGCGAAAAGATTAAAAATAAAAAATATTACACTAAATGCTTGTCTTCACCAAGTGACGTAAGAGACTTAGGCAAACATGGCCTTTGATTGTCAAGAACTCTTACGATCAATCTTGGATCCCGAGACTACTACACACACTCTATGATGGATGATGGATGATGGTGGTGGATGTGGGTTGTGATGGTGGTGGATGTGGGTTGTGATGGTGGTGGTGGGTGGGTGTAGTGTGAGAGAGGTGGTTTGTCAAGGGATGAGTTGCAAGTGAGCCAAGCACCCCTATTTATAGCTTGCACAGAAGCCCGGACACGGCCCCGTGTCCCCCCATCTTCTCTTTCTTCATTAATTGCAGTTTGTCTGCATTAGTTGACCACGCCCCTGTGTCCGCTGGGCACGACCCCGTTTGCAGAAGCGTATCTGTACTATCAAGATTTTCCTAGATTCTGCGAATCTTAGCGTTGACCACGGCCTCGTGTCCACTGGGCACACCCCCGTGGTGGGTGATATAAGCTTCTACAACTTTGTCTTGTCTGCAGACACTTGGGCATGCCCCCGTGCTCAGTGTGCACGGGGCGTGTTCAGCCTTCGGTTCTCTTGTTTTTGCTTGGGGAGATGCTGTCGAGTGGTCGGGCATGCCACGTTTATTCATTTTCTTGTATTATTGTTAGATTTAGCTGCATTTTTGTTTCTTTTGTCCATTTAAGCTCTTTTAACCATGAAAATACAAAAGGAAGACAAAAACACACTTTTTCCAACATTAGTACTAAAAAAGGGTTAGTTTTATGCCATAATTGATGTAATTTATATGTTGCATTTTGCACACATCATTTGACATTTCATGCCGTAAAGCATTTCATACGGGGCCATTCCAATACTGGAATGATAGCTGTTATTATATGAAAATTCAACTAGTGATAGATAGACATCCCAGCTACCACCAAAATCAATAATACATGCTCGTAACATGTATTCGAGCGTTTGAATTGTTCTTTTGCTTTGCCCATCGGTCTGGGGATGATATGCACTACCAATGAACAACTTAGTACCCATCTGCTCTTGAAAATCACGCCAAAACTTTGAAGTAAACCGTGTATCACTATCATACACGATGGATAACGGTATTCCATGACGAGATACGATTTCATTCGTATATACCTCCGACATAGGAATAACATGGGCAATCTTGGTCAATCTATCAACTACTACCCAGATGGCATCAAATCCACATGTTGTTCTTGGTAGTTTAGTTAATAGATCCATAGTGATATGCTCCCACTTCCACACCGGAATGTCTAACGGTTGCAGTTTACCGTAAGGCTTCTGGTGTTCTGCTTTTACTTGTAAACAAGTCAAGCATTTTTTGACATACTTAGCTATATCTCGCTTCATACCGGGCCACCAGTAGTTTTGTTTCAAGTCTTGGTACATTTTGGTAGCTCCCGGATGAATGGAGTAGCATGATTTGTGAGCTTCATCTAGAAGAAGCGTTTTAACACTACATATGTTTGGAACCCATACTCGACCGAAATGGGTTTTCAATCCATTATTACTATCCTCCAACTCTTGGAGCTGGCCCACCATTCTTTCCTTCTTCCAATTTTCTTCTTTTGCAGCTTTAATTTGTGCCTCTCTGATTCGTTCGAGTAAACCTGAGGTCACTACTAACTGCATCGACTACACCCGAATGGGTGAATATTCTTCTTTTCTGCTTAATGCATCTGCCACTACGTTGGCTTTTCCCGGATGATAGTGAATCTCATAGTCGTAATCCTTCACTCTCTCTAGCCAACATCTTTGTCTCATATTCAACTCCTTTTGATCAAAGAAGTACTTGAGGCTTTTATGATCAGTGAAAATAGTGCATTTCACACCATACAGGTAATGCCTCCAAATATTTAAGGCAAAAACCACTGCCGCCAATTCAAGGTCATGTGTCGGATACCTCTTTTCATGGATCTTTACTTGTCTTGAAGCATACGCGATCACTTTTCCCCTTTGCATAAGTACACACCCGAGACCTAGCTGGGATGCGTCAGAATATATGACCATGTCTTCAGTTCCATCTGGTAACGTTAATACCGGAGCACTGGTCAACTTTTCTTTGAGTAATCGAAAGGCATCTTCTTGTGCGCTTCCCCACACAAATTTTTCATCTTTACGGGTTAACTAAGTTAATGGGGTTGCAATTTTGGAGAAATCTTGTATAAATCTCCGGTAGTAACCCGCAAGACCTAGGAAACTCCTAATCTCTGATGGATTCTTCAGAGGTTTCCATTTAGACACAACTTCTATTTTAGACGGGTCCACCTGCTCCATCGGCACTGATAACATGCCCTAGAAACTGTACCTCACGTAGCCAAAAGGCACATTTCGAAAACTTCGCGTAAAGTCTTTCACGCCTAAGCGTTTCTAGCACTTCACGCAAATGACACTCGTGATCCGTTTCACTCTTCGAATACACGAGAATATCGTCGATGAATACTATCACCGACTTGTCTAGCATTGGTTTGCAGACGCGATTCATGAGGTCCATGAAAGCCGGAGGTGCATTCGTTAATCCAAAAGACATTACTAAGAATTCGTAATGTCCATAACGCGTTCGGAACGCCGTTTTCGGTATGTCTTCGTCTTTCACCTTCAACTGGTGATAGCCCAATCTTAAGTCGATTTTTGAAAACCAACTTGCGCCTTGCAGCTGATCGAACAAGTCGTCGATCCTCGGAAGCGGGTATCGATTCTTTACCGTGAGTTTATTTAATTCCTGGTAATCAATACACATTTGCATGCTTCCATCTTTCTTCTTTACGAATAATACCGGTGCTCCCCATGGAGAAACGCTCGGCCGTATAAATCCCTTGTCGAGAAGATCTTGCAATTGCGACAACAATTCTTGTAGTTCCGACGGTGCTAATCGATACGGAGCCTTGGCTATCGGCTTTGCACCCGGATCTAATTCAATGCCAAATTCCACCTCGCGCTCGGGTGGTATCCCTGGTAAATATTCCGGGAAAACATCTTCAAACTCCCGTACGACTGGTACATCTTTAATTTCTGGAGACTTTTTAGTCGAATCATGTATGTAAACCAGATACGCCTTACATCCATGTTGAACAAGCTTATAAGCTTCCATAAACGAGCATATGATGGGACTACAACTTTTCTCCCCATAGATAGTAACATGTTTTCCGCTCGGAGATGTTAATTGTATCTCCTTACGGTAGCATATTACTGTTGCGTGATATCGAGTGAGCCAATCCATCCCCATTATCATTTGAAATTCTCCCATTGACATGGGAATTAAATCGACGAAGTATTCTTCATCTTCAATGCTCAGTTTGCAGTTCCAGCACATATCACAAACAATAAAACTTTTATTATTACCTATTTCTACTTCTAGAGGCACATGTAATTTTGTTAATGTGAATGTAGGGTGTTGAATAAATCGATGTGAAACAAAAGATCTATTTGCACCCGTATAAAATAAAATTCGTGCTGGAATTGAATTTATAAGAAATATACCTGAAACGACATCATGTTCAACTTTAGCCTCTGCGGCTATCATGTGGAAAGACCTTGCCCTCGACTTCTGGGCATCAGACATTGTGTTAGTTGTTTCTTTGGTTCCTACCAATTCCGGACATTCAGATTTCTTATGTCCCGACTTATAGCATTTATAACACACCAACACTTTTCCCGGGCAATTAGCAACCACGTGTCCCATTTTTCCGCAAGTAGGACATGGTTTATTTTTAAAGTAGTATTCGCCCTTATGAGTTTTTCCACATATTTTGCACTGAGGTATCCCCCCTTTTATAACTCCTTTCTTAGGAGTTCCATTAGGCTTTGATTTCTTCACGGGATTTGGGTTCACATTAAACACCCTCCTTTCACCTCATTCGATCTCTTTCTTCAGCTCGATCTTTCTTTCGCATGCGATGTTTACTATCTCTGTAAGATGCCCGTATTTCGAAGGAGTCATAAACTCTCGATACTCCGCACTTAACTTGTTGTAGTAATAGTATATCTTTTGTTCTTCTGTTTTAATTAGCTCATCACAAAACCTGAGCCTGTCAAGAAACACTCCTGTGATCTTTTCTATCGACTCACCCCTCTGCCTCAGCTGAATTAACTCTTCTTTGATCTTGTTGATCACAACTTTCGGGCTATGGTGTTTAAGGAACGGTGTCTCGAATTCCTCCCACGACATAGTTCTCGTGGCCTCAATTCCTTGTTCCTTCTTCAGATTATCCCATCAATCCTTAGCTTGGCCTCTTAATAGACCGGTCCCGTACGCCATGAAATCGGTCTCATCACAATGAGTTCTTTCGAATACCCCTTCTATGTCGCTAATCCATCGTTGACAAACGATCGGATCAACTTCGCCATTATAGATCGGGGGTTTACATGCCATGAATTTGTTATATGGACATGCTTTCGACTTTCCTTTGTCTCTTTCTTTCAATTCATTCATCTTATCATCCATCACTGATAAGATTGTAGTTTGTAGTCTATCGATAAACCGCGGTAGACTAGCCTCTAAAGCCTCTCCGACTTCCTCAGAAATCTTAGCATTCATTTCTTTGGTTAAGTGAGATGTTGTCACAGCCCCCGACTCCGCCCCGGGAGCGGGAGCCGGGAGCCAGTCAGATGGTATCAGTGTTTATTAATTTGGCAGCGGAAATTTTCATCAGGACCGTAGTTAGGAAATATTTTTATCAGAGGTAAACACCATAATGTTTAAAAGAGATAAATGGGATAAAACCCAAGTTTTTCTGATAATACATTTAACTTCACAAGTGGGACAAAACCCGATTTTCATTTTAGTACATTTATTGGGAATAACCCTATTTATTGAAAACAATTCTCCTTTTTAGTTATGTAACTTTTATGGCCACTTTTCTAAGCCTTCAGTGCTCTCCAGCTGCCTTTTATTGGCTTCACACTAAGTTACCTGAAACACGTGTTTAAAAGATTTTATCAGCAAGAAATACTGGTGAGTGAATCCCAGTTTAATCAAAACAGGTTTTATCATTTTACAGCATTGAGGGCAGTCGCGCAATTACATTTGTTTATTTTTCTACTTTAATTACCACCCACGGTACTGTCAACCCGACTTGTGGTCATGTTACTACTCACAGTGTAGTAACAAATTTTGTATACAAACCCCCAACATACTGATGATAATTGTAGAATACAAATACTCAATCACTGTTTAAGTATAAATTAAAACACTTGAGGTTTTGCAAAAACAGTTTGCAAAAAGGTTTACAAAAAGGAGATTACTCACAAAAAGGTTTACCAAAAAGAAGGATTACTCACATTGCTACTTTAGGTATTTTTCCTGTGACTTCCTGGTTATAATCTATCAATTACACAATGCACACGTGTTAATATAATAACCCAATTTACATTAGTTATACCCTCCCCGAGACAGAACTCCAACGACTACGTCGGGCAGAACCTCGACAGCCGTTACGGAGCACTAGATCAATCGGGCAGTGTATCTAATACGTAACCGGGGGTTATGATACTTATATCGAGACAGAGCTTTGCTAATTAGGGGGGGGGTATTATACCCGATGTTACTTCTAAAATTCAGAATTTGAGAGAGATTTTCGGATTGTGAGCGATTTCCAACTGAAGCCGATGGCGTCTATTTATAGGGCCTGATCTTGACTTTCTCGTCGCCCGCGAAAGATACAAAGGGGGTCTTCGCGCCCCGCGAGAGCCAAAAAGGCGACAACAAGTTTGGTGAGTCATCCCCTGGTTCTGACGCGTGTCCTGCCACGTGCGCGGGCTGGGATTTCGCCACCCGTCACTCGCTTGCAGCCCGCGATGGAGTAGGTATAGTCTGTCGCGCCCCGCGACAGACTTAAAATATTTTTTTTATTTTATTTTTATTAAATTAAATGTATTTCGGGTCTATTTCTCGCATACGGGGTGTATTTAGGAGCGTTTTGGGTTGTCTAAAATATTTTAGGAGGGTTGTTATATCCTGGGTATAACTCCAGAATTATTTAATAAAATAAATAATGTATTCGTATTAAGTACAGTAACCCAATTCAACTTTATCCCTAGTCGCGAGACAGAACCCCAACGTACTTAGTCGGGCAAAGCCTCGACATGCGTTGGTGGGTCCTAAATCAATCGGATAAGGTATTGACTCAGTGGTCAGGGGTTACAATACTTAAAACAGGGCAGGGCCTTTAGAGTATAATAAGTAAAAAGTGAACATATATATATTGAAAAAGAAAGAGGGTATGCGTGAGAAAGCAAGGAGGTGAGCATGAAAGAATGAACAAATGCATGGTCTATTTATATTGAATTTCCATGTTTCTTAGGGAAGAAGTTTGGCCAATTCCTTTTGACAGCAATTATATACACGTATCCACGTATGAATTAAATGTTACAAACACGTATGTACTTTCAAATTTTCCATTGTTTAGTTAAAATATTATTATTATTATTATTATTATTATTATTATTTTATTATTATAATTATTGAACGGTTCCTACGTTCGCCAAAATATCTTATATTTCTATCGGTCAACTTACCCATGACCTATTCGTGTAATAACTTTTTTTTTTAAATTTTAAAATTTTGGAAATGCTACAGATGTCGAATCACCTCCGATTGCATCAGACATTTCTTTAAGTGAAATGTTCATAATAGTTAATCAATAACTATTCAATTCATTTCCATCGTGTTACATGGAAATTTATATCCCACACACACTTAATCATATATAACAACCCCCAAAATTTTTCCGACACCCTAATATATTTTAAAATACCCCAATATGTCCTAAAATACACCCCGTACGCGAAAACATGGCCCTAATACCTTTAATATTATAAAAATTAATTAAAAACAAGAAAAATGGGGTCCTCGCGGGGCGCATAGCCTTTGGCTATTGCCAACGCGGGCCGCGACAGCAGGGGATTAGGGCGACACCCGGTGCCGCCACATGTCGGGTCACGTGTGGAATCTACGGTCCGACTCAGCAACCCTAGGGCCTACCCTAGGGAGCCTCGCGGGCCGCGAAGGCCTTGGCCTGAGTTTACGCTGGGCTCAACGAACCCAAAGATCAGCCCTATAAATTGCACGCATCGGGCCTTCAGTCTGTTCGTTCATTTCTCGACTTTCTCTCTCAAATTTCTTATAGTAGGCATTATACTCGGGTATAATACCCTCCTAAATAACAAATTTCTGCTCCGTTGTAAGTATCATAATCCCTGGATATGTATTAGATACTCTGCCCGATTGATCTAGGGTTCCGTAACGGCTGTCGTGGTTCTGCCCGACGTAGTCGTTGGAATACCGTCTCGGGGAGGGTATTACTAATGTTAAAATGGGTTATTATACTAACACGTGTGCATTTGTGTAATTTATAGATAATTCCCAGGAAATCCTTACAGAAAATCTAAAACAGCAATGTGAGTAATCTCCTTTTTGTAAACTGTTTTTACAAAACCTTAAATATTTTACAATGAAATTTAGCAGTGATTGAGTCTTTGTAATTCTACAATTACTGCCGGTATGTTGGGGTTTTGTATACAATGTGTGGAACACGTTGCCATTGGACAAATAGTTAGCCAATGTGTAATATGACCCACCAGTCAGGATTGACAGTACTGAATGAGTAATTGGGTAGATGTAAACATTGTAATCGCTCTCAATACTGTTTAAATTAATAAAACTTTTCTTGATTGAACTAGGATTCACTCACCAGTAATTCCCACTGACAAAATGTTTTTAAACGCGTTTCAGGTAACACAATGTGAAAGCCAACTAGAAGCCAGCTGGACAGCATTGACGACTTGGAAAAGGGGCTATAAAAGTTACCTAAATAAAGAAGGCGTTTTATTTCAATAAAATGGGATTTATCCCTATAAACCAGTTTGTAATGAAATCTTGGGTTTTATCCCAATGCGTTTATGTATATAAAATGTGGTATTTTACTCTTATAAAATATTTCCTAACTACGGTCCTGAGGTAATTTCCGCTGCCAAATTAATAAACACCGATACCACCAACACCATTGTTCGCGGCCGCCCGTTCCCGGGACAGATAGGGGGCCGGGGTTGCGACAGAAGGTGGTATCAGAGCTAAGCCACTGATTCAGCCACAGAAGTGTTCTGCTAACACCAAAATTTATCTAAAGTGTTAGGAAATAAATTACGGAAATACGTGCATAATTATATTTTATTATTTGACTATTTGTTAGTTTACAGTATGAGCGACCAAGGACCATCCGACGCGTATCGTCAGTTGTCTGGTTCGCCTAGAAGCGAAGGTGCCTCTTCACAGCCTGCCCTCTCAGGGTATTCTGCTGATACTGAAGAAGGAATATTCATGTTTAAGGCTCAGTCTGAAGAGTCATTTCCTCAGAAAAAGAGAGGATGGTTCAGTCGGGGAGCACATGAGCATAGAAAGCATATGAAAAACTTACAAGAACAGAGAGCACTAGCAGCAGCCAAAAGAGAAACCGATGCCCATGCCCAGGGCATGATTAATAGGAGTTTAGCTAATTTCCATATCCTAGCAACCACTGCAGCTGACCCTAACCTGGAGCAAATGATAGCACCCCAACCACAACCACCATTTCCTGACCAACCAATGGAAATAGAGAACCCTGAAAATCAACTAGAAATGCATGATTTTAACCCAGATGAGATACCTAGGGTACCAGCACCTAACCCCTTAGACCCAAATTACGACCCATGGTGGGACGACAATACGGACTATGTGCAACGTTACCCGATACACGAAGACATGCCCATGCCGAACCTAGGAGCCTACCCAGGGTTGGACCCTCTAGATTCCTATTACGATAATGATGTATACATTAGGGAGATTTTAGAGAATCCTTACCCATTTCAGGCACCTACATCCCCATACCAGGAACCCGCACCCCAGATTCCGAACCCAGTCCTAGAACCTGCACCCCCAATGAGTGCAGAAAATGTACAAGAACTTAGGACATTTGGTGAGGAAATTTTAGAGAGTAGTGAAAGGATGAGACAGGTGGGAGAGTGACTCGTCTGGAAGTACGACGAGCGCAATATGGATTTTTGGATGAATCCATATCCATGAATGTGATGGTAGAGATGGTAATAATAATAGTAATAATAATAATATAATAATAAAATATGTGTGTATGTGTATGAAAAAAAAAAAACTACGAATGCCTACTACTAGTAGTGTAACTTTAAATTTCAGTCGGTATTGTAATTTTAATTTCCAGTATCGGTTTGTACTAGATGCATATTATATAAAAATAGAGTAAGTCGTAATGATCGACGCTTTTGACCAAAATGCGTGTCTTGTGATTGGCTATATTAAATATTATTTGTGATATTAATATGTGGTAAATGTTTAAAATTCAGATGGACAACGAAGTGAATCAGGAAAACCAGAATGATAACATCCAGAATGACAATAACCCGATTAATGAGAATCCAAACAACAATAACAATGGAAACCAAGTGGAGAATAGTGCCATCCAACACATAGTGGCACAAGGAATAATAGATGCAATGCCATTTATTATTTAAACTGTTAAGGAAGCGGATAATAAAAGTAAGCATAGTAGTAAGCGACCAATTGAACCTGAACACAACGTGAACAATGAACCTGTATTTCAAGCGCCCATTCCCAAAAGAAGAAGAACCATGCCTTATGGTTGTTCTTATAAAGAATTCTGGTCCTGCAAACCAATAGAATTCTCGGGCAATGAAGGACCCATTGCAACTCTACGCTGGATAGAAAAGACTGAGGTTGTTTTAAAAATAAGCAAATGTGCTGAAGAAGACAAGATAATGTTTGCTTCTAATTTGTTTAAGAACTCAGCCTTAGAATGGTGGAACACTATCCTCCAGTCAAGAGGAAGTGATAGGGTTTACAACATGGAATGGGAGGAATTTAAGAATATGGTAGAAAGGAAATTTTTCCCTCCCAATGAAAATGAAAAGGAACAGATAGCGAATAAATTTTTGAACCTTAGGATGACCGGAGTAGATAGTAAGGGTTATACTACCACATTCTTTGAATATGCTAGAATATTACCAACCCTTACATCACCTGAACCAGTATTAATCTCCTGTTACATCTGGGGATTAATCGGGGAAATTAGGCATGTAGTCATGGCAGCTAGACCTCAAACCATAGAAGAAGCCGTAGAACTAGCAAACACCTTGACTGATGAGTTAGTACGTACATGAGAAGAAGACCAAAGGAGGAACCTAGCTCAAAGACTTACCCAGGAATTCCGATCTGGAAATTCCAACCGTGGGAAAAATGTAGGTTCTACATCTGCAACTTGATGCGTGTGAAGTGTTATATATATTAGGTGTATATTTTAAGCCCCTTTAACACTTATTTTAGCCAAGTTTTAAATTTATAAAACACTATATTTCACTAACACTAAACACACATATGGGCAAGTGCACCCATCGTGAGCGTAGTATAGTGTTGGTAAGATACCGAGGTCGTCCAAGGACACAAGAGCTTTTAGTACCGGTTTATCCTCAACGTCTAATCAAAATAAAAAGTTTAGAAAAAAGGTTTTTAACTAAGAAAAATAAAAACTAACTAAAATGCTGAAAATAAAAATAAAAGAAAAACAGATAGACAAGATGAATCACTTGGTTCCGACTCGTATCTAGTGTAACCTTTGATTATTTCCGCACTTTTGCACATAATTAAGAGATTATCTTAGTTATTGTAGTAGGCCCCTCTTTTGAAGGTGACGTTACCCTCACCCCAGTAGTTTGAGTCAGCAAGGATACAATCCTAAAAGGGTGGATTATTGGAAGATAATGAATTAAGTTATTAATGCAATATTATGGTAGGCCCCGCTTTTGGCGGTGACGTTACCCTCGGCTAAGTAGTCTGAGTCAGCAGGGATACAGTCCTAAATAGCCGGGTTATAGTATTAATAGTGGTTAACTTATGAGGGGGTCAAAGAGTTTGGACCCCCGCCATCCAATACCGTGAAGTATTGAAGGAGGTCCTACTAAATTTGACCCAGGTCCATTGCAGGACCTCTAAACGCTGAACAATGGCAAGACCTTTACCAAACCGTTCCCTTAACCCCCGACCAGGTAGCCAACATACCTCCATATAGACCGTGGAGATATGAATGGTGAAAATCTTTTATTTTATATAGACAGTAAAATAATTTCAAGACACCACGGACAAACGATAAAGAAAAATCACCTTCAACATAAGCAACTAGTTATTAAAGTCATTAATACGAAACCAAATAAAAAGTGCAAAAGATTAGAAATAAAAAGTATTACACTAGATACTTTGTCTTCACCAAGTGATGTAAGAGACTTAGGCAAACATGGCCTTGATTGTCAAGAACTCTTACGATCAATCTTGGATCCCGAGACGACTCACACACTCTACGATGGACAATGGATGATGGTGGTGGATGATGGTGTTATGGTGGTGGGTGAAGTGTGAGAGAGGTGGTGTGCCAAGGGATGGTTTGAGCTTGAGCCAAGCACATCTATTTATAGGCTGAACAGAAGCTCGGGCACGGCCCCGTGTCCAGTAGGCACGGCCCCGTGTCCACATCCTTCTCTTTCTTCATTAAATGCAGCTTTGTCTTATTAGTTGACCACGCCCCCGTGTCCGCTGAGCACGACCCCGTGGTGCAGAAGAATCTTTGTACTATGCAGATTTGCTGGATTGTGCGAATCTTATAGTTGACCACGGCCCCGTGTCCGCTGAGCACGGCCCCGTGGTGGGCAATAGAAGCTTCTACCACTTTGTCTTTTCTGATGACACTTGGGCACGCCCCCGTGCTGGCTGAGCACGGGGCGTGTTCAGTCTTCTGTCTTCTTGTTTTGCTTGGGAAGATGCTGTCGTGGGGTCGGGCATGTCACACCTTGTTCCTTTTCTTGTATTTATGTTAGATTTTGATGTCTTTTTGCTTCTTTTGTTAATTTGAGCTCATTTAATCTTGAAAATACAAAAGGAAGACAAAAGCACACTTTTTTCCAACATTAGTACTAAAAAGGGGTTAGTTTTATGCCTCATTTGATGAAATTTATATGTTAATATTTGAACACATCACAACTTATTGCAAGTATTGCAAAAGGAAACATTCTGGAAGATGCTCCACATATTTCAATTTCTTCAAAATATCAGGACACAAGGAAGAAGATTGTAGGAAGAAAGCCAACAACAGGATATGCTACAACTGCGGAGAACAAGGTCATATCAAGCCAAACTATCCAAAATTATCTCCAACTACGAACAACAAGAACACCAAAAATGCTAGAGCATTTGTTCTGACTGCAGATGAAGCCAAGATGATTCCAGACGTGATATCCGGTACGTTTGTAGTTAATGATGTTTTTGCTAAAGTATTATTTGACTCTGGTGTGAACCAAAGTTTTATTAATACTTCATTTTGCAAACTTCTAAATCAATCATTAACTAAACTCCCACAAGAATGTCTAGTAGAGACAGCAAATGGAGAAACGGTTAGGATTTCTGAAATCTTACAAGGAGCAAGAATAGAGTTTTTAAATCAAAAGTTTATTGCAAACCTTTACCCAATGAATCTGGCAGGATTTGATGTCGTTTTAGGAATGGATTGGCTAATAGCCAATAAAGCTAGTATTTTATGTGATCAAAATTCAATCCAAGTAAATTCAACAAAAGGTGAAAAGATCACAATTAAAGGAAGACAAAAGCACACTTTTTCCAACATTAGTACTAAAAAGGGGTTAGTTTTATGCCTCATTTGATGAAATTTATATGTTAATATTTGAACACATCAAATACCCCCACACTTGAATCTTTGCTTGTCCTCAAGCAAAACTCTTTAATTTGTGGCTATTACACACCCAAATGGAATGGGTAGAGAAGAAGGTTTTGGGCTTGTCGTAGAGTGTCGGGATTTCCAAGATTCTTTATTTAATTTTATCTTTATTTATTTACAATCCTATTCGTCATGATTTATTTAAAACTTTTCATAAGATAAATTACTTATTAGGGCATAACATGCCTTTGTAAAATTATATTTATATACAAGTTCACATACCTCACGGGGATCACTCAACACTCGGCCGAAAATGTATTTTTGTGGATCACTCGAGAGCGGCATGGAACTTACTCCTACCATAGGCTTGCCAAGCAATCAATCCTCCTCCTTTTTAACTTATATACCTTTGTAAATATCAAGAGGACTTTGTGGGTTAAGGGTTAGGCTTGGGTTAAAGGTAGGTGGTTGGGTTGGTGGTTAGTAAAAAGGGCGAAAAGCGTAACAAGTGTCAGTTTTCATATGACTTCCTATTTTTGTAACTTTTATTTTGATGAAACCATTTATTCAAACAAAGTTATTTTTGATGAACTTGTTTGTATATTTTCTTTTGCTTTATCATCAACAACAAAGGGGTTTTTTTTTTTTGAAGTCATTTAAAGAACCGAACTTGTTACTAAAACAAAGGGGTAAAAATGAAAAAGGTTTTGGTGGGTAAAAAGGGTGTTTGGTTTGGGTTATGAAATGAAAAGGTTTAGGCTCAAAGGGGCTAACTAGGGGGATTTTGGGTAGGTGGTAAAAAAAATAATGGTGTAGAAATAAAAAAAAAAGGTTAGTCCTAATGCCTCCATCATTTACTTACTCGGGTTTAAGTTGGTAAGGACCGGGAATGTATCGTCATGGCAAGTTCTAGAGTTGTAAGAACCAAGCGGCTATTCACACAAGAAACTAAAACGAGCATTTAGTCAAATGATATGTAAGTGTTTGCTCAATAAAGGCTCAAAACTCACTTTTGTGGGAATGGGTTTTTATGTGATCAAGTATATATAATTAAATTTTAACTAAGCTTGTCATGCCTTTTCATAATTTTCTTATGTTGGTTCTTTTTATCACGACGCTATCGGTTGTAAATTCGTAAAAATATAACCTTTTTAAGAACTTGAATTTCCCGAATTAAACCTAGACAAGTAAAAAAATGATTTTTTTTTTTAAATTTGGGGTGATTAGCGGTTCCAATAGAGTTTTGTGTAAGGCTTGTATTTAGGACTTGCAAGTTTCAAGGTTTTAGCATCCCCCCCACACTTAAATTACACATTGTCCTCAATGTGTCCCAAAAATAAGTTTTTAGGTTGATTGAATGTGTAAAAAGGTGTGAAAAGCAAAAAATTTTTTGTGTTACTGGGCGCTGAACACGGCCCCGTGTTATCCGGGCACGGCCCCGTGTTCAAGTGCCAGTAACAAAATTAAAACAAGAGAAACAGAAGTCTGGACACGGGGGCGTGTTGGGTGAACACGGCCCGTGTCCAGTTACCTGAACTGGGTCTTTTTCTGCAGATTGTGCAGCACGGGGCCGTGTTGGGTGGACACGACCCGTGCCAAGCTTACTGCAAACGAAGAAATTTGTCGGACGGTTCTGTTTTCCTATATGGAGTGCTGGTTCAAGTTTCCCTTGCATCCTTTGCCATCTCAAGTGTGTTTTATTCATTTCAACACCATCCATAACACCAATTTTAACTAAAACCATCATTCATTAATCATAGAGAGAATTACATAATAGTCCTACAAATTAAAAATAAAGCAGAAAATAAAAGTTAAAAGTCCTAATGGTCAAGTGATCCGTAAAATCTTCCTAAGGAGTTCTACTTCTACAATAAGAACCAAAAATTCCGGAAGTAGACTTCCGGTTTAAAAGTCTTGTAGAACTCCAAGCCGAACGGTGTTCCTTAGGTGTTGCTAGAGCCATTCTTCGATTTCCCTAGGGAGAAGGGAGGCGGCTTCATGTTCCTCGACACTTGGTGGAGGATGAGCGACACCAACCGGGACCCCTCGGAGTATGTCTTGAGGAGGTTCCGGATGTAGGGCGTACCATTCGGCCGGGATGATGACTTCCGGCACCACATTCCATGCCCTTTGGGTGATAATCGGTACCAAAGGAGGAGAGGCGAGAATGTTCAACCTTTGGTGCAAAAGGTTGACCTCCCGAAGACATCCTTCTAGTCCCACCGTCAAATGATTAATGCGGTCGACCAAGGCCTCTTCCACACTTGTCACTTCATCAAGAGCTTCTCTTAAGGCGTAAACATAGTTTACAAGAGAATCCTCAACTGTAGATGATCTTCTCCCCTGCCGGTTGTTCCTGGAATGCGACGAAGAGTTTCCGCTTGTTCTGCTTGCCATTATGAGAAAACATGCCGAAAAGAGTTCAATTTTATGGGTTCAGTACTTCGGACACGGCCCCGTGTTCAGTGAACACGGCCCCGTGTTCAAATATCTGCAGGATTTTTTGGACAAGGAATCCTGGGGTTTCAAATTGTTTTTATGATTAAAGCATTTTTGAACTTAAATAACTTGAAACATTGTTATATAACTTATTTTTATCAAGATTCCATGAACAAAAAATCTAACCAACATCTCAATAAGGCTTGAAACTATAGAAGGTTCAAGCTTTAATGGAAGTATGAAGAAAATTGAAGAAGATGAAAGTGGGTAAAAGGGGAAAGGACAAGAAGATAGTTGAGAAACTTCTTTTAGAAAATACCTAGGATGGTATGTGAGAATATTCCTCAAATCTCTGTCCCTGGAATGGTTCAAAGGTGCAGGATTCTTGGCTGCATTTATAGAAAACGACAGTACGCTGCGCACGGCCCCGTGTTGGCTGAACACGGCCCCGTGTGCAGATGGAATCCTGACACATTTTTGTCCGCATTCTGACAAAATCAGAAGGGAATCTTTTGGGTGGACACGGGGGCGTGCTGACCTGGACACGGCCCCGTGTCTAGAAGCTGTCTTAAGGATTTCTTCAAATTTTAAGGAATTTTTCCGGATCGGGTGGTTCCTTACTGGATGGAACAACCCCATAGTGCCTAAGATACCTTAATTGTTTTAGATTAAGACGAGAACACAAGAGGTTGTCGGTGAGGGTGATTCTTATGCTATATGTAGGTGGACAAGTCCAACCCTTTCCCGGGCTCTCGTTAAAGAAGGTGTATGTCGAATCGCTCAGGTCTATGTATGCATCAAACGAAGTTGATGGGGAGTCCTTCACGGCACAATCGACACAGGGACGACTATCGCTCAAGTCCTCACTAGAGTTAGAAGTATCATTGGAAACAATGAAGTTGTTTGAATGCGGTTCCAACCCCTCTTCTTGGTTATTGTCTTGGAAAAGATTATTGAAATCTTCTCTAAGTTCTTTTAACCAATTTAAAATTAGATCTTCTAGTTGAAATAATTCATCGAGAAGCATTTCTCCAAGAATATCTGGTTGGGCGCATTCGAGGGAGCGATAGGGATTATTTTTACTTCCGCCCCTCTTAAGGATACTAGGAAATAATGGGTCTATATAGTGGGGTTTATAATTTAGAAAAAAAGCATTCTAATTCTTTATGGTTACCACCACATAATTGACACCACATAGTACCATAAGAGTGCCGAAAGTAAAAAGTATCAGTATCACTCATGGTTGTGTCAGAAATTACCAACCGTCGGGACCTTACGGTTCTGTTATCAGTAACTGAAACTTGGGCACGGGGGCGTGTTGAGTGGGCACGGCCCCGTGTTCAGCTTACTGTCTGACTTAAAACAGGATTGCCAGTTCCAATGATTGGGCACGGGGCGTGTTCAGCGGGCACGGCCCGTGCTGAGTTCTGCAGAAGCTGAAAAATCTAAAAAAAAATCCTAAAAAAATGAAAAATAAGAAAAACGATTAGGCCGTTGATTCCTAACTTTCTTAATATCCTTGTGTCCCCGGCAATGGCGCCAAAAACTTTATGCGTGTGAAGTGTTATATATATTAGGTGTATATTTTAAGCCCATTTAACACTTATTTTAGCCAAGTTTTAAATTTATAAAACACGATATTTCACTAACACTAAACACACATATGGGCAAGTGCACCCATCGTGAGCGTAGTATAGTGTTGGTAAGATACCGAGGTCGTCCAAGGACACAAGAGCTTTTAGTACCGGTTTATCCTCAACGTCTAATCAAAATAAAAAGTTTAGAAAAAGGTTTTTAACTAAGAAAAATAAAAACTAACTAAAATGCTGAAAATAAAAATAAAAGAAAAACAGATAGACATGATGAATCACTTGGTTCCGACTCGTATCTAGTGTAACCTTTGATTATTTCCGCACTTTTGCACATAATTAAGAGATTATCTTAGTTATTGTAGTAGGCCCCTCTTTTGAAGGTGACGTTACCCTCACCCCAGTAGTTTGAGTCAGCAAGGATACAATCCTAAAAGGGTGGATTATTGGAAGATAATGAATTAAGTTATTAATGCAATATTATGGTAGGCCCCGCTTTTGGCGGTGACGTTACCCTCGGCTAAGTAGTCTGAGTCAGCAGGGATACAGTCCTAAATAGCCGGGTTATAGTATTAATAGTAGTTAACTTATGAGGGGGTCAAAGAGTTTGGACCCCCGCCATCCAATACCGTGAAGTATTGAAGGAGGTCCTACTAAATTTGACCCAGGTCCATTGCAGGACCTCTAAACGCTGAACAATGGCAAGACCTTTACCAAACCGTTCCCTTAACCCCCGACCAGGTAGCCAACATACCTCCATATAGACCGTGGAGATATGAATGGTGAAAATCTTTTATTTTATATAGACAGTAAAATAATTTCAAGACACCATGGACAAACGATAAAGAAAAATCACCTTCAACATAAGCAACTAGTTATTAAAGTCATTAATACGAAACCAAATAAAAAGTGCAAAAGATTAGAAATAAAAAGTATTACACTAGACACTTTGTCTTCACCAAGTGATGTAAGAGACTTAGGCAAACATGGCCTTGATTGTCAAGAACTCTTACGATCAATCTTGGATCCCGAGACGACTCACACACTCTACGATGGACAATGGTTGATGGTGGTGGATGATGGTGTTATGGTGGTGGTGGGTGGTGGGTGAAGTGTGAGAGAGGTGGTGTGCCAAGGGATGGTTTGAGCTTGAGCCAAGCACATCTATTTATAGGCTGAACAGAAGCTCGGGCACGGCCCCGTGTCCAGTAGGCACGGCCCCGTGTCCACATCCTTCTCTTTCTTCATTAAATGCAGCTTTGTCTTATTAGTTGACCACGCCCCCGTGTCCGCTGAGCACGACCCCGTGGTGCAGAAGAATCTTTGTACTATGCAGATTTGCTGGATTGTGCGAATCTTATAGTTGACCACGGCCCCGTGTCCGCTGAGCACGACCCCGTGGTGGGCAATAGAAGCTTCTACCACTTTGTCTTTTCTGCTGACACTTGGGCACGCCCCCGTGCTGGCTGAGCACGGGGCGTGTTCAGTCTTCTGTCTTCTTGTTTTGCTTGGGAAGATGCTGTCGTGGGGTCGGGCATGTCACACCTTGTTCCTTTTCTTGTATTTATGTCAGATTTTGATGTCTTTTTGCTTCTTTTGTTAATTTGAGCTCATTTAATCTTGAAAATACAAAAGGAAGACAAAAGCACACTTTTTCCAACATTAGTACTAAAAAGGGGTTAGTTTTATGCCTCATTTGATGAAATTTATATGTTAATATTTGAACACATCACAACTTATTGCAAGTATTGCAAAAGGAAACATTCTGGAAGATGCTCCACATATTTCAATTTCTGCAAAATATCAGGACACAAGGAAGAAGATTGTAGGAAGAAAGCCAACAACAGGATATGCTACAACTGTGGAGAACAAGGTCATATCAAGCCAAACTATCCAAAATTAGCTCCAACTACGAACAACAAGAACACCAAAAATGCTAGAGCATTTGTTCTGACTGCAGATGAAGCCAAGATGATTCCAGACGTGATATCCGGTACGTTTGTAGTTAATGATGTTTTTGCTAAAGTATTATTTGACTCTGGTGTGAACCAAAGTTTTATTAATACTTCATTTTGCAAACTTCTAAATCAATCATTAACTAAACTCCCACAAGAATGTCTAGTAGAGACAGCAAATGGAGAAACGGTTAGGATTTCTGAAATCTTACAAGGAGCAAGAATAGAGTTTTTAAATCAAAAGTTTATTGCAAACCTTTACCCAATGAATCTGGCAGGATTTGATGTCATTTTAGGAATGGATTGGCTAATAGCCAATAAAGCTAGTATTTTATCTGATCAAAATTCAATCCAAGTAAATTCAACAAAAGGTGAAAAGATCACAATTAAAGGAGATAAACCATCTAGATCCACAAAATTCATCTCTGTGATGTAAACAACAAGTTGTATAAGAAAAGGATCTATAGTGTATTTGATTTCTATAATCACTAACACTAAAGGAAAAGAATTAAAAGATATTTCAGTAGTATCTCAGTTTTCAGACGTACTGCCAGAAGAATTACCCGGACTACCCCCAAATAGGGAAGTCGAATTCAGAATCCACCTACTACCAGGGACAGCACCAATTGCCAAAGCACCCTACCGATTGGCACCCGCAGAAATGCATGAATGAAGAAATAGTTAGACGAATTATTGGAGAAAGGATTCATACAGCCAAGCCCATCGCTGTGGGGAGCACCGAATTTATTCGTTAAAAAGAAGGACGGATCGATGCGTATGTGCATTGACTACCGTGAATTAAACAAGGCCACGATTAAGAATCAGTATCCATTACCAAGGATTGATGATCTGTTCAATCAATTGCAAGGAGCTCAATTTTTCTCTAAAATCGATTTAAGGTCAGGATATCATCAGTTAAAGGTACAAGAAGAGGACATTCCTAAAACCGCATTTAGAACAAGGTATGGCCATTATGAATTTATTGTCATGCCATTTGGTTTAACCAATGCCCCAGCTGCATTTATGGACATGATGAACCGAATATGTAAGCCATATTTGGATAAATTCATAATTGTTTTCATAGATGATATTCTCATTTACTCTAAGAGTAAAGAGGAACATGCAAAGCATTTGCACGTACTTTTAAGTTTACTAAGGAAAGAAAAGTTTTATGCTAAATTTTCAAAGTACGAGTTTTGGTTAGAACAGGTACAGGTTCTTGGACACTTAGTTGATCATGAAGGAATTCATGTGGATCCCACAAAGATCGAGGCAATTACTAAATGGAAACCCCTTGAGTCACCAACTGAGGTTAGAAGTTTCTTAGGATTGGCCAGTTATTATAAAAGATTTATTCGAGATTTTTCTAGAATAGCCATTCCCTTAACAAAGTTAACCTGTATATCCATTAAGTTTGAATGGGGACCAAAATAGGAAGAAGCATTTAGAATTCTTAAGCAAAGATTAACCAACGCACCCATACTAGCGTTACCAGAAGGAACTGAAGACTTTGTAGTCTATTGTGACGCCTCTAAATTAGGTTATGGATGTCTGTTAATGCAACGTCAAAAGGTTATAGCTTACGCTTCTAGACAACTTAAGAATCATGAAGAGAATTATTCAACCCATGATCTAGAGTAAGGAGCTATAATTTTTGCCCTTAAAATTTGGAGACATTACCTTTATGGTAGTAAAGGTATGTTTTCGGACAAAAGGAACTGAATATGAGGTAAAGACGTTGGATGGAAATACTTAGCGATTATGATTGTAATATCCAGTATCATGCACGAAAGGCAAATGTAGTGGCTGATGCTTTAAGCCGAAAGTGTCATGAAAAGCCAAAAAGGGTACGATCTCTTAAATTAAATCTACAAATAGATTTAAATGATCAAATTCGAAAAGCATAAGAATCAGTAATCAAGGATGATACTGAAAAATTAAAAGGAATGATTAAGGAATTAGAACAAGGAACAGATGGAATTTGGAGATTCCATAAGAAAAGAATGTGGATACCTAAATTAGGAAACCTACGTCATCGTATATTAGAAGAAGCCCATAAGTCCAAGTATACGATACATCCAGGAAGTGATAAGATGTATCAGGATTTAAGAAAGAATTTCTGGTGGATAGGAATGAAAAAGGATATAGCTGCTTATGTTTCCAAATGTTTAATTTATTCACAAGTCAAAGTTGAACATCAGAAATCCTCAGGTTTGCTGCAACAGTTAGAAATGCCAGTGTGGAAATGAAAATTTATAACAATGGATTTTGTTACCAAATTACCCAAAACAAGGAAAGGTAATGATATAATCTAGGTGATTGTAGATAGGCTAATTAAATCAGCTCATTTCCTACCGATGAAGGAAACTTTCAGTATGGAACAGTTAGCTAAATTGTATGTAAATGAAATAGTTTCATTACATGAAATTCCTTTATCAATTGTTTCTGATAGGAATAGCCGTTTTACCTCTCATTTTTGGAGGAGTTTTCAAAAAGCAATGGGAACCAAGCTAAATCTAAGCACAGCTTATCATCCTCAAATAGACGGACAAAGCGAAAGGAGGGTTTAGACAATGGAGGACATGCTTAGAGCTTGTGTAATTGATTTCGAAGGTAATTGGGATGATCACTTACCATTAATAGAATTTTCTTATAATAATAGTTATCACACAAGTATCAATGCTGCACCATTCGAAGCACTTTATGGACGAAAGTGCCGAACCCCAGTCTGTTGGGCAGAAATTGGGGAAAAACAACTATCCGGACCCGAGATAGTACAAGAAACAACCGACAAAATCATTCAAGTTAAGGAATGACTGAAAGCAGCATGTGATCGACAAAAGAGCTACACTGATAACATACGTAAACCGTTAGAATTTCAAGTAGGAGATAAAGTGTTACTGAAAGTCTCTCCTTGGAAAGGAGTGGTAAGATTCATCAAGAGAGGAAAGTTAAGCCCCAGGTATGTTGGACCTTTTGAGATTATTAGAGGAATAGGATCTGTAGCCTATCAGCTACAACTCCCAGAGGAAATGGCAGGAATACACGATGTATTTCATGTATCTAATCTCAAGAAATGCTTAGCTAATGAATCTCTTGTAGTACCTCTTAAAGATATAGAGGTAAATGAACAACTTAAATTTGTAGAGAAGCCTCAACAGATTGAAGAAAGGAAAATCAAGAACCTCAGGTATAAGAGATTAGTTCTGGTCAAAGTGAAGTGGGACTCCAAAAGAGGACCATAGTATACATGGGAACTTGAATCAGAAATGCAAAGGAAATATCCACACTTGTTCTAGTAGATCTCGAAGACGAGCTCTAAAACAAGGTGGGGAGGATATAACAACCCCCGAAATTTTTCCGACACCCTAATATATTTTAAAATACCCCAATATGTCCTAAAATACACCCCGTACGCGAAAACAGGGCCCGAATACCTTTAATATTATAAAAATTAATTAAAAACAAGAAAAATGGGGTCCTCGCGGGGCGCGTAGCCTTTGGCTACTGCCTACGCGGGTCGCGACAACATGGGATTAGGGCGACACCCGGTACCGCCACGTGTCGGGTCACGTGTGGAGTCTACGGTCCGACTCAGTAACCCTAGGGCCTACCCTAGAGAGCCTCACGGGCCGCGAAGGCCTTGGCCTGAGTTTACGCGGGGCGCGACGAACCCAAAGATCAGCCCTATAAATTGCACGCATCGGGCCTTCAGTCTGTTCGTTCATTTCTTGACTTTCTCTCTCAAATTTCTTATAGAAGGAATTATACTCGGGTATAATACCCCCTAAATAAAAAAGTTCTGCTCCGTTGTAAGTATCATAACCCCTGGATTCGTATTAGATACTCTGCCCGATTGATCTAGGGTTTCGTAACGGTTGTCGTGGTTCTGCCTGACGTAGTCATTGGAATACCGTCTCGGGGAGGGTATTACTAATGTTAAAATGGGTTATTATACTAACACGTGTGCATTTGTGTAATTTATAGATAATTCCCAGGAAATCCTCACAGAATATCTAAAACAACAATGTGAGTAATCTCCTTTTTGTAAACTGTTTTTACAAAACCTTAAATATTTTACAATGCAATTTAGCAGTGATTGAGTCTTTGTAATTCTACAATTACTGCCGGTATGTTGGGGTTTTGTATACAAAATGTGGAACACGTTGCCATTGGACAAAGAGTTAGCCAATGTGTAATATGACCCACCAGTCAGGATTGACAGTACTGAATGAGTAATTGGGTAGATGTAAACATTGTAATCGCTCTCAATACTGTTTAAATTAATAAAATTTTTCTTGATTGAACTGGGATTCACTCACCAGTAATTCCCACTAACAAAATGTTTTTAAACGCGTTTCAGGTAACACAATGTGAAAGCCAACTAGAAGCCAGATGGACAGCACTGATGGCTTGGAAAAGTGGCTATAAAAGTTACCTAAATAAAGAAGGCGTTTTATTTAAATAAAATGGGATTTATCCCTATAAACCAGTTTGTAATGAAATCTTGGGTTTTATCCCAATGTGTTTATTTATATAAAATGTGGTATTTTACTCTGATAAAATATTTCCTAACCACGGTCCTGATGTAATTTCTGCTGCCAAATTAATAAACATCGATACCACCAACACCATTGTTCGCGGCCGCCCGTTCCCAGGACAGATAGGGGGCGGGGGTTGCGGCATCATAAGTGAGGTGTTATTCTTTTTCGGTTTGGTCAAGTATGGAACTTGCCTTACCTTTTATACTTAGTGTATTTCCCGGGTTCGAGTGTATTTATACACTTCTCCCATACACTTTTACTTCACTTACATTTTTAAATCTAGACTCGTTTGTAATAAATTCTTACCAGAGGTCTCGATCAAGCTTTGAACCAAACACACTTCGTCTTAACCAGGCTCTGATTACCAACTTGTAAGACCCTTACATTCATTTAATATTTCTTATAATATATAGTGCATTTAAAATGCCGTTTTCCAAAAACATCAATGTAACGACATTTACATAGAGTTCAAAACCTTCAAACGATATTTACATAAGTTTGAAACATTCCAAAGATGGTTATACTAATTACACATAAGTTTAGTGACCAAAAGAAACTATTAAGGTAGCGGAAGCTTTGTTGGTATGTAAGTTCGATCCTTTAGCAAACTTGATCGCCATCCGAAAGATGTTCATAGTAACCTATATTCAAAATGATCACAAACATTAGTTATTAAGTTTGTAACATGTCAAAAACAAGTTCCCAGCACCAAACTAACAAAAATGCTAATTTTGCTGGAATTAGGACCCGTCGCGCCACACGACGGGATATTAAATAATAGCCGCGTGCCGTGACAGGCGTCGCGTGTCGCGCCCCAGACTTCCTCTTCCGTCGCGTGGCGCGAGGAGTACTATTTTCCAGTAGGTTTTGTTTTGAAACCTGCATTTTCAGCAATCTTAACTTTTACGAAAACAGTCATAACTTGCTCGTTATTGGTCCGATTTGAGTCACGTTTCTTCCTATGTGATCATAATTAGATCATCTATAATATGGAATTAAATTCAACTTATCAATGAAAAAATTTCTTAAATTTAAGCATTCGGCTTAGAATAGTTTCAAGTTATTTTAACCCGTTAATAATTATGATCAACCAACTTGGCGTATTACTATCAATCTTCTATAAGAATGATACATATAAACATATCTATATTTACATAGCATTATATGTAAAGTTTATGCGTCGTTATCGTAGTGCATATCACTTATTTGACCCGTTTAACTATAGATAGTTAAACGAACATAACTAGAATTTATTCTAAAGAATTTCGCATCTTTTAGTCATACTCACTCCTGAGTTTTGACTTGTATTCAGTGTTTCCATTTCTCAGTCAACGCTTATAATGAATGTAAATTCATAATCCGGCATCATCTCGAAGTCTTTAATCATGTAACCCTCCCAGTTTACATAAGAACATCGATTTGACCCGTTTAGCTTGCTTAGCGACATCCATCGCTTTATATTACCAAAGTTGTATTTCTTTGATTATTTTGACACGTTTGGTTTGTTAGCGAAATCCATCGCTTTGTACAACCAAACATGTATAATTCGAGTCATTTTGACCCGTTTGAACATTATAGTGGAATCCACCACTTTTACCTTTGTACTTATCGCTATTCTCTATTTATTCTGTTCGGTTAATACATACGGAATCCTCCGTTTTAGTAATAACCAAATTTCATAACGATTCAATCATCATTTAAGCAACTAAACATAAATTACTATCGAAATTTTACGAAGTGTATAGCCGCGTACCTTTAAAGCTTTCCTTTTTGACAATTGTCCATTTCGCCTTGATTACTTGATGATGCACCCAAATTACTTATAGAATTCCATTCGAGCATATCGCTTAGAACTCATATTTCAATATTCGACACAAAATGCTTTTTAACTAATCACTTAAGTGATTCTTTCATCCTTATCACTTATTTCAAGTTCATTTAAGCATTTTGTCGAACATCTTGTGGGCGAAATTAATATACTAACACTATCAAGTTCATGATGAATATTTTTAACCATGTTAATTCATCATATTCAAAATTAGATATCTCATATACACAAAGAACATCTAGAATTGTGTACTAACCCTCAAATAACATCAATTTATCACTTTCAATCAAGGGTTCATCCTTTTTAATCAAAAACCCATATACTACACATACGATAATTCATCAATTCCATAAGTTAGGACATAAAATCACTAAATTCTTATCTAGGACTTGTTCCTGGACTTGTAATCACACCAATTATGTCATAACATCAACTTTCATTCAATAATTTAGATTATGAGAATTCATAACAATTCAAAACATCATCAAAGATCAGAATTAAGCATACCTTGTGATTCCCTATGTATAGAGATCACTAATTTAACTTAGAATTTATCACAATTCAACTTCTTTCTTTGATTTTTGAGATGATTGTAGTGAATTAGGGTTTTAAGAGCAAGAGCTCTATTTTGGCTCTGTGTTGGTCGACCAGGATAAAACACACCAAGTGTGTGATAAAACACACCAAGTGTGTGTTTTGAACATAATATGTTTTTAGTAAAATAACTTTCAAGAAGGTCGATTTCAGTCCCTCTAGTTTTCAAGATATATAAAATGGTTAGAACCCTTTGATTCCTATCTTTTATAAAGAAATTTAACTAGGTTAATTATTCCTAGTTTTAATTTCACTATTTTATTCTCGATATTAATAATTATAGATGTATACACGCATATATAATTTAATATTTTATGGGTGTTACATTGCCTATATAAGAGGAGTCTTATCCCAACCAAAGGTTAGACAATCTCACTATCTCACTCAAAACTCTTATCCTTTCATTGCTTAGACTCTTAAAGACCATTCCACTGATTCTCACGCCGGAGTCCAAACGCGTGAGGCCCCTATAACAACCCTCGAAAACGCCCCAATTATACCCCGTATGCACATAACCGAACCCGTATAACCTCATTTTCATCAAAAATTAAATAAAATCAGGTTTTAGGGTGCTCGCGGGCCGCGACAGGCTTGGCTGTGTGCCTCGCGGGGCGCGAGACCCCTCTGCTTGCCGGTCACCTGTGATGCCACGTGTCCCGTAATGTGGTAAGTCTAGGTTGTGAGCAGGCAACCCTAGCCGTAGCTAGGGTGCCCTCGCGGGCCGCGAGAGAGTGACCACAGCAGGTCGGGGGCGCGAGCCAGTGCCGAATTCACCTATAAAAGGAGCAGAGATGCAGCATTTCAAATTCGTTCATTTCTTCTTTCTCTCTGTCCCTATAGTGGAAGTATAATAGCTCGGTATTATACCCCTAAAACACGAAGCTCTGCCTCGTTGTAAGTATTTTAACCCCGATCACTATTTCATTACCCTACCCGTTTGATCTAGGGCCCCGTAACGCATGTTGAGGCTCTGTCTTACTAAGTTCGTTAGGGTTTTGTCTCGTGTTGTATGGCTAATGTGATTTGGGTTATCTTACTAACACTTGTGCATTGTATGTTTTTAATAGAAAATAATCAGGAAAATTAACAGGAAGCTATAAAAATACCTAAGTCTACAATGTAAGTTTATTCTCTTTTTCTCACAGTTTGTGAGCCCTTATTTCAAATGTATTCCAAAAACCATAAATGTTTATCAGTTATAATTACAGTTATTAAGTCTTTGTATTCTACAATTGCTGCCAGTATTATGGAGATTGTATACAGTACTTGATAACCTTCACAATTGGGCACGGGTATCCAATGTGTGATATGACCATAGTCACAGATCCGTCGAGTGACACGTACTGAACGAGTAATTGGGTAGATATAAACATTGTAATCACCTTTAATACTGTAATATTATAACAACTGATGTTTTACAAATTAGAATGTACTCGCCAGTATTTCTTGCTGATAAAATGTTTTTAAAACGCGTTTCAGGTAACTTGATGTGAAAGCTATTAGAAGCCAGCTATGGAGCACTGAATGCTTAAAGAAAGTGGCTACAAAATTTACCTAAATAAAAGTTTATGTATTCAGCAACTAAGTTTATCCCTATAAATGTATTATGAATGAAACATGGGTTTTATCCCATTTGTTTATTATAAAAGTTTGGTGTTTTGAAACTCTAAAATTTATTTCCTAACTACGACCCAGATGTTCTCATTTCCGCTGCCAAATTAATAAACACCGATACCACTTGACTGGTTCGCGGCTCCCACTCCCGGGGTAGGGGTCGGGGGTTGCAACAAACCCCTCTCACGTTAAGGCTAACGGTGTTATTTGGTTGTAGATATTGATCAAGAAGCTGTCCCTTGGAGTGGATCCTGAACCTTCTCCTTGCCATACTCTTGTTGCTTTAACAAGTGGTGCCCACCATGGCGCTGCGCTACTTAGAACAGTTTTCCGGTAGTACAGCCATGTTCCTAAGTTACCTTCCTCTATGGCCGGAAGGGATCCATATCCAAAAGAAGTTTCAAGCAGTTCTATGCCTCGGTCTAGCCCTCCTGCTACTCCGGGGGTAGAGAGTTGTTCCACCAACCCGGATGGACTTCATGTCGCACCGGTGACACAAGATGCATAACAGTTTCAGACTCCTCCCTCTACACGAGTTATCCCATGTTCACCAAGTGATGTTCTCTTTTCTGTTGAAACCATGGAAATAACCCCGGATGGAGTAAGGAGTAATTTCATAGTGCTAAGAGACCTCTTAAACGGGTATGTCCGAGAAGAAATGACAAAGGGGGTCAGGGTACGGTTGTCTTATGACGAGCCTGATGTTGCACTTTCCTCTATGCCCTCCTCGTTATGCACTATTACGTCACCTAGTACTACTCGAGCAGAACCCAGTTCTGACTCGCATCCGTACCTCATGCCTGACGGTTCACTCTGGCCAGGGAGCTACCCTTCTAGCTCACCTATTGTGCTCCCAGGAAGCCCAGAATACACCATTGAACAGCTCCTCCAACAGGCTCAAATGGCTACCCCTTCTCCACCTACTACCTTCGAAGAAGCTCTTAGATCGTTACCTTTGGCTAGCAGAGCCGTAGCTGCTAGTCTGTCACCACCCACTGGTCCTCAACAGGGTTTTCACCTGTATGGCCCACAATATCCTCATATGGCAGTTCTCTTAGCTCAACTACTCCAACAGCTCGTAGGAAATCAGATGTGGCAAACTGCCCCGGTTGGGTCACAAACTCAAACCCAACCCAACGTCCAGGCAGCCGCTACCACCAGTGGAGCTGGAGCAAATCTCGATATACCCTCCATGCCTTACAAGCCTAGCTCACTTTCATGCTTCTCCAAGGAGATAGCCAACTATGTCTTCCAAACAAAGATAAAAATGTCGTCTAATGTCAAGAAATACGATGGGTTGGAAGATCCAGAGGACCACCTTCAGGTCTTCACAGGAGTTATTATGGTTGAACATTGGAATAACGCCGAATGTTATCATATGTTCATGCAAACCCTCATCAGGCCAGCTAGATTATGGTTATGTGGACTCCCCACTAGAAGCATAAAATCCTTCGACGACCTTTACAAAAGCTTCCTTGCCAATTTTACCCCTCAAAAGGGATGTACCAGAGATGCCACTGTCATGCATCAGATCCAGCAAAAAGACCATGAAGACCTTCGGGACTTCATTGAACGATTTAAGAGAGAAGGACTGATGTATAGTGGGGCCACAGAGAAGATGAGGGTGTCTGCCTTCATGAACGCTGTAAAACCCAAAAATCTTCTTAGAAGGTTCCACGAAAACAACCATCAGATAATGGAAGAAGCCTTTGAAAGGGCAAAATCATTTCTGAAGGGTGAAGAAGCTATGGAAAAACAAGCATCAAAGAAGAGAGAACAGGGAAGCTGGAAAGAGCCACCTCCCCCATCCAAAAGGTAAAGATTTCAACCCTTCGTAGATCGGTGACCTTTCAGGACAAAGACAAACAGATCTTCACCCTCCTCACGAAGACACCTCAAGAGATCCTCTCGATCGAGGAGGTCAAGTACAACTTTCGACCTCCCCGACCTCTGTCCAAATTTTCCAGTAAAAGAGATGCGAGTAAGTTTTGTGCCTTCCACAATGACACAGGGCACCATACTAATGACTGCTATCAGGTGAAAAAGAGGATAGAAGAAGTTGTTAAGTCGGGGGAACTCGCTCACTTGGTGAAGGAAATAAAAGATAAGAAGGAAAAGAAAAAGGTGGTTAGTGTAAACATGGTTTGGTCAGAAAGCAAGCAAGAGGGAAAAAGAAGGAGGACCATACCATGTAATCAACAATTCATATGCTTCCCCCTACAGATCCAAGTGATAAGCAAGAACACCCAAGCATCCTGGAAGCTGAAATAGAAGGATCTTCCCTTGATCGGGTGTACATGGACCCGGGGGCCGCCTCCAACATCATGTATCAAAGATGCTTTGACTTACTCGGTAGTGAAACAAAATCTCGTCTACAAGCTACTGACACATTCCTCAGAAGCATCACCTGGGAAAAGGTACAACCTCTCGGGAAGATAACTCTGAACCTATGTTTCAGGTACAGAGACTTGTCCAGGACGGAGGAGCTTACTTTCATAGTTGTAAGTTCGCCTTCGAACTACAACTTGCTGATAGGAAGGCCGGGGTTAGCAGCGTTTGATGCTGTGGTGTCAACAACGCATGGAATGATGAAGTTTCCGACAGATAAAGGTATCGCTTCGTTGGTACCTACACAAGAAGCCCTTTTGATAGCCTCCATGGAGATAGAGGAAAGGAAATGCAGCAAAACGAATGAAACCCCGGTTGAAGAAATAAGCATCAATGACTCCTATCCAGAACAGAAAATAAGAATCAACAATCACCTCCCTGATACAATCAAGAAGAGGTTGGTTGACCTCCTCCGAGGGAACACAGACGTGGTCGCTTGGTGTTTCGGAGATATGGTGGGAGTACCCCGGGAAGTAGCAGAGCATGCACTAAACATAGCTCCCTCCTACCAGCCTGTCACACAAAAGAAAAGGAGCCTAGCACCAGAGCGTAGTCAAGCTGCCTGTGAAGGGGTAGAGAGACTAGTAGAAGCAGGTATCCTAAGGGAGCTAAAGTACCACTCCTGGCTAGCAAACCCCGTTATGGTAAAGAAGCCAGATGGTTCTTGGAGAATGTGTGTTGATTTCAAAGATCTCAACAAGGCATGTCCCAAAGACTGCTAACCGTTGCCCGAGATTGACTAGAAGGTAGACTCGCTCACTGATTTCGAATACAAATGCTTTATAGATGCCTACAAAGGGTATCACCAAATAAAAATGGTCAAGGAAGATAAGGAGAAGACAACATTTCATACTGATAAGGGGATCTTCTGTTACAAGAAGATGCCTTTTGGGTTGAAGAACACCGGGGCAACATATCAGCGTCTAGTGGATAAGGCTTTTGCTGAAAAAATTGGAAGAAACATGCAAGCATATGTTGATGATCTCGTGATAAAAAGCCACACTGGAGAAGACATGCTCCAAGACATCAAAGAGACATTTAACAATCTTAAAGCAATCAACATGAAATTAAACCCAAACAAGTGCTCATTTGGGTTTGAGGAAGGAAAGTTCCTCGGTCACATTGTGGGGAACAAAGTATAAAAACAAATCCGGACAAGGTCCGAGCGGTTATAGCAGCTCTCAAATAGCAGTCCCCAAGAACCAAGAAGGAAGTTGAAAGCCTTAACGAGAAAATAGCAGCTCTCAAATGCTTCCTCCCCATGACAGCTGAAAGATCACTACCTTTCTTCAAGACACTAAAGAACTGTGCTAATAAGAAAAACTTCATGTGGACGGAAGAAGTAGAGACAGCCTTCGTAGCACTCAAGGGACTCATAGCTTCCCTGCCAACTGTGGCAGCTCCTAGAAAGGAAGAATCAATCATATTCTACCTGTCGGCAGGTTTGCAGACTATTAACATCTCATTTACCTCATGGTCCATGAGTCATACGCTCATGAAGCAGATACCTGTGTACTTTGTAAGCAAGGTTCTAAAGGCAGTCGAAGTCAACTATTCCCCGATCGAGAAGCTGGTACTAGCACTGGTACACACGGCCAAAAGATTAAGGAGATGCTTCCATGCTCACCCGATTCAAGTTCTCACTGATCAACCACTAAGGTCCATACTAGAAAAACCTGAAGATTCTGGAAGATTGGCTAAGTGGTCCGTAGGGTTGAGAGAACATAAGATTGAGTATGTACCGTGGAAGGCTTATAAAGGTCAAGTATTAGCTGACTTCTTGACAGAAATGCCAATAATCAAAGAAGTAAATGAGATAGAAGAAGAAAGTTGTCCAACGATAATCCCAGGGAAATGGACATTGTTTTCTGACGGAGCTTCTAGTATAGAAGGTTCCGGGGCAGGTCTCATCATAACAGACCCCCACGGAACCGAATATACTTATGCACTCCATCTCGATTTTCCCTGCACGAATAACGAAGCTGAATATGAAGCCTTGTTGGCCAGTTTGAGATTAGCAAAAACAATGAAGGTTGAAGAGCTACATGCCTTCACTGATTCAAGGTTGGTAGCAAGCCAAGTTGAGGGAGAATACACAGCGAGGGAGCCATCTATGGTAAAATACAAGGAAAAAGTTAAGGAACTGATAGGTAGCTTCAAGGCCTGCTCGTTAACACAAGTGTCAAGAACGAAGAACAAGCAGGCGGATGCCTTAAGCAAACTGGCTTGCTTGATGTTTGCACATCTCACCAAGAAGGTACTCGTAGAGGTGCTAAAAAAAAGGTCTATCGAGGAAGCTGAAATCCAAGACGTAGTGGTTGAAAACGAAGATACATGGATGACACGCATCCAACAGTTCTTGCAAGAAGGAAGGCTCCCCCCCCATAGAATCAGAGGCTGCCAAGATAAGGATGAAAGCCAAACAGTATGTCTTAGAAGAAGGGAAGCTCTACAAAAAGGTTACCTTTCCCCCTTACTGCGATGTGTAGGTCCTAACCAAAGCAAGATCCTGATAAAAGAAGTCCACGAAGGTATCTGTGGATCACATGCAGGGGTACGAATAGTCGTAACAAACCTGATGAACATGGGTTACTTCTGGCCGACGATGCATAAAGATACAACTGAGGTCATTTACAAGTGTGAAGCATGCCAACTACATGCCCCGGTCAAAGCAAGTCTAAAACATGATCTTGTCCCAATATTGGTTTCCTGGCCATTTTATAAGTGGGGGATGGACATCGTGGGTCCCTTCCCCCCAGCAGCCGAGCAAGTCAAATTCCTCTTGGTGGCAATAAATGGCCAGAAGTCAAGCCATTAGCAAAGGTCTCGGGGAAGAATGTTATCAACTTCTTCTGGGAACAGATAATATGCAGATTTGGATTACCAGGGGAGATAGTAACCGACAACGGAAAACAATTTGCAGAGAAACCATTCAATACTTGTGCGAGGAGCTTCAAATCAAACAGGTCTTCAGCTCTGTCTGTTATCCACAATCAAACGGGCAGGTAGAATGGATGAATCGTAGCATTGTGGAAGGATTGAAGACTCGACTGGGGAGGTATGGCAAACTGTGGGTAGAAGAGCTCCCCAGTGTATTATGGGCCATCCGCACTTTGGAAAAGACAAGCCATAAAAAAACTCCCTACAGCCTCGTATACGGCTTAGAGGTTGTAATACCTACCGAGATCGGGGTCAAAACATTGAGAAGCTCCAAGAAAAACAACAACACAAATGATTCCGAGATACTCCTAAACCTTGACCTACTTGAAGAAGCCAGGGAAGCTGCCTTGATCCGGGAAGCAAGGTACAAACAAAAAATGGAGGCTTACTACAATGCAAGGGTCAAAAAGGAAGCCTTCAAACCTAGTGACTTGGTACTTTGAAATAATGAGGCAAGTAGGCAAGAAGATCTTGGAAAAATGGGCCCAAACTGGGAAGGCCCATACATCATCAGTGAGGTGCACAAAGGAGGTTCCTACAAACTTGAAACACCTGAAGGCTGGAAGGTACCAAGACATTGGAACGGGAAGCACCACAAGAAGTTCATTGTTTAGAAAACCATTGTAATGGCAAAAGTAAACTTGTACTTGGCTATATCAGTTTAATGAAAACAAAGATAACACTTTTGTTAAATATTTCATTCTTATTTCATTTGTTCTATCCTAAGGGTGAGCTCCTCCAAATAAAGCTCCATGGGATCCGACGCTATATCTACCCATGAAACGGGGATGAGCTCCTAGGCCATATCACTCAATAGGGAACAAGGCGCTATACCTTCCTGTATACAGGGTGAGTTCCTAAAACAATACAACTCCATGGACCCAAAGAAAATTTTCCCAAATTCACCTAGGAAAAAGTACAAGTGTAGATAAAAAAAACTACAAACGTGTTCCTTTGCAAAACATGCAAGTAAATACAAAGTTACAAGTATACAAATTAATCAAACGTTATAAAAGCAAGTCCACGAAAGAAGGTGAGCACCTCACACCAATTCTGCTCCATAAGCTAACTTTAAAAGAAACAATATGCTTATGTACAATATACCACCATAATAAACTAAATAAAAGGTGGACTAGAAA